>JAUCMP010000026.1:972500-2298000 GCA_030770545.1 Macropodus opercularis | reverse complement strand
CAAGTGCACCCTTCCTCCGGGCTGAGAGCCACGTATTATCTGCAGCTCGGTCTCAGAAACGGATCAACCTGTAAAACCTGTCCGCGTTTACCGAGCGTCAGCGGTGACTGTGATTCAGGACTCTACGTCAGCTAATGTGCTTGGGGCGTATAATTCCTGGATTCAACGTAAACACGCAACGTTATCGCACAACAAAACCAGTATTTGTTTAAAGAAATAAGCCCGCGCGCCACCTGTATAGGATATAATAACTAAAACGTCCGCGTTCTGGCAGAATGCCACTGAAAGACACGCTTGGAACGACGTGAACGAGCATAATAAGCTAATGACAGAATCCAAGAAGTACACGGCGCCATTCTTACCGTTCCCTAGGACATCCGTTGCCAGAGCAGCCGGACTGTAACGTTTGTCCTTCTCGCCTCTTCTTCTCAACCACGTCTTCTTCAATGGGGACGTTACTCCTTTGAAGGACAACGTTGCTTGAAAAGTCTAGAAGTGTGTAAGTTGTACGAGGCAGGATTTCCGAACAGTCTCTCGCCGACTGCGCTTCACTGCACCAACCGCGGTTTAATGATGACCCGCTAGCTACATAGCTAGCGACCTATCTGTCAAAACGCTGGCTTTAGACGGAGCCGCCCAGCTGCTGCTCCCGTGGTCCCATCGCCTGTAAGGAGCGCGTCCGCTAAACTACCAAGCCATCAGCGGCTTCATGGGCCCAGACAGACAGTGGACGAGTCGCCCACGAAGATGACAGCGCGCAGGTCCACGGGAGGACTGAATGCGCCGAGCGTGAAAATGGCGATAGCCGGCGCCCCCCCGCTCCGGCGATGATGTCACCCTGGGCCGGATTAAAGGGGAAGCGGCGGCGCGAGTGAGCGGCCAGATTTATCAGATCCGAGAAGCGGGAGCGACTGACGCAAGCAGACGGTCTGTTAGCGCCTGGAGCCGCTGGAGCATAGTAGAAAGACCTGGATTAATTCATAAGCAACTGTTGAATCAATAGGTCCTAACTGAGCCTCTTCCTAAAAGGCGAGTAAATATTTCATCAACCATTAAGCTATTAATTACAGCTGACTGCAACACTTTTAACAGCGCCTCGTCAGAAAGGCTTTCAACTCAACTGTCAATTATAATAATCCAATCATTTATTCTACTTTTCGCATTTAATACTTAAACGTATTTGTGCAGGTGTTTTTTTTTACACTATGAAAGTAACAGACTTAATTCTTGGACCACATATCAATATCAGGCTAAACATCATTTGGGTCTATAAGGTACAGCCAGTTAAAACAACTGCAGGTCAAATGCATCTACAGTCCCAGTGGCATCATATCAACAACCTCTCTCTAACTGGTCTCTTATTATTAAATATCCTTTATTTAGTCAAAGGTGGCGTAACCGCCCCATGAGAATCAGTTCCCTTCAACCCTTAATATTAAAGAAATGATCTGCATCAAGCAAGAACATTATTGTAAACCACACAGTAACACTTGCACCGGTCTGTGCTCTATTTAGCTGCATTACACACTGCACAGCTAATACTCATTCACGCTCAGACACCTTAGTGTTACAGTAACACGTCCTTTGTGCAGCTGGGTGGGAATCGTCCTAATAGATCCATTTAGATTATTGATGTTCCTGGTGAACGCCCTAGTAATGAGAAGCCCTTTATGATTTATGACTATTTGTCAATGTAAAAAAAAAAAGAAAGAATGAAAAAAAGAGTGGACAGATTATCTGTAACTGAGCAGTAAAATATATTAAAAGAGAAAAAAAGCTAAAGAATTTCAATTATAGGCAATTAAAATACCAGTGAAAACCAGCAAGATGCTGAAAGGCTTTAAAGCACAACACAGACATGTCATATGAAAGTGGGTGAATATTTTATTCCTTATCAAGTAGGAGAGCTGTTTTTTCTGCTGCTGTGTTTGTTAGTAACAGTTGTCCACATGTTTTTTAGTGCGACTCGGGCCATGAGCAAGGTGATGGTGAAGTTTCGTCGGTACCATTCCCTGGGGAAAAAAAAAAGTTTGTTTGGTCAATTAATGCTTGAGCTCTTTCAAAATAAGTTTACTAATACGATTTAATAACACAAAAGTCAATGTATTGTTCTCATTATATTAAAAACCTTATTTAAACATTCAGTATAGCTTAAAAAAAAATCACTACTATGTACAAATAGACATATGACAATAACAAAACTAAAGAAGCCCCAGAAGAACTTGGCGTTTAAGGAGGTGGAGGTGTGTGTTAGAGCTGCTCTGACTTATTATGAGACGATCAAGACAAGTTATAAAGTGGACTTCAGTGTTTAATCAGCTCCACTCACTGCTACTGCAGGTGATTAAGAACTGTGGCTTCCTCTCCCGAAATGTGGGCGCTGAGATAAGATGACGCCAAAGACCCACTATTGCACTGATCTACAAACAAATGATAATGTAACAACAACTTATAAAGAAGAGGATGAAGGTAGTAAAAATGTTTCATGCCTTCAGATTTGCTTTGCAAATGAGGAAGAAAATACCCTGGAGGACACACACACACACACACACACACACACACACAATGTGCTTCGTTTAGTATAAAAACACACCACAGGACCTCTTCAGGAAAATCATGTCATCTAGGCTTAGGGTCTAATTCAATACTATAGTAATTAGGTGCCTTGGGAGCAGAGCAGCTCAGTGACGTGCAGATCAGACTGTAGTTTGCTGGGTAAAAGTGATGAAGAGTGGTGACCTCTCTGAAAAATAACAAAAGGCATGACTTTAGAAGGAACACAACACAGGGTTGGGGTGTGTTTGGAAGAACCTCTCCCTCTGTGGGGACAATTCACTAACCAAAAAACAATTCAGCCACTTTGCAGAGCCAATTCATGGAGAGCTCTCCACATGCTGCTGTAAAGGCTTGTTGTCGTCTGTACGCGACGTGGTGCCGTTTCTAACGGCGTCAGCTAAAGCCCACAGCTCCTGTGGAGATGGAGGCAGATGTGCCCACACCCTGACACCCAGCGGCGCCGTGGGAGACCCACGGCTGCAAAACAACTCACTTGTTATAATTAGCATGTCGCGTTCTGTTTTTGTCAAGGAAGCTTTTATAAAACACGGCCATTTCTTCACTGCTCAGGGACCGCCGGCGTCCTGAGGGGGAGACAGAAGACACAGCAGATGAAATCCTACATCTCATTAGGACTCGTTTTCTTTCCAATTCACCAGCTGTTAAAAACTTTGCTTTGATCAGTTCTGAATCATCTCAGCAAGCGAACATGGTCTAACAGACAAAATACTCTCATGTGCAGAAAAGACATTATGCAGGATTTTAAATTCGAATAATTTAAACTTCTCAACAACTCAGCTGCGCGTCCTCACCTTGCTCATCGCGCGTAGTTAAGCCCTTTGCTTTCAGGTGTGAAGCAATGAAGGCGTCTTTTTCCTGCAGACAGACGCATGAGAATTGGTTTTTATTCCATATACTGACAATGTAATATTAATTGCTATCAGTCTTCAGGAAAGCATCCAAAGAACCGCAGAGAATGTAGAACAGAAATATATATATGTATGTGTGTGTGTAACTGAATTAAGCTTAGTCAAGTTAATCAGATGAATATGAGCTACAGCGTCTGGGTTCATTTATGTTGTTTTAATCTAATGAGGTTGACAGTTCCAGTGAACAGCTACCTCATTCAAATCTACAATCTAAACCACCAGTAGGTATTTTATCTGCTGGATCAGTCATGGGGCAAGTAGAAGACAGGTCTCGCCTGGCAACTGCTCATCAGCCACGTATTCACATTTTAATAACATGTGTCGTGTAAAACACAATTTTCTCATAAAATCTGTTTTGTAGAATTTTATAGAATGAGTCAAATACATTTGTATAGTGATCCCTCAAATCTTTCTGTTTCTGTCAGTCATTGTGGTTATTTCCTCATGAAGTTATGGAAGCAGTTATTTAAATAAAAAAAGCAAAATTCAAAATCTTAAGAACATGACAGCAGGTCTGGGGAATGTTCTACATTAAGTGATGCAGCTCTCTGCTGGTGAGAGGAGGAACTGCCCCACGTAAGAGCGCAGCATTTAGGTACATGGCACTGACTCCTTTTGGGGAAGCTCTGCCTCCACTGGGAGGTCAGAGGTTAAAGGTCATCTGCAGGACAGATAATCTGGGGCTGTTTGCTGCCTGTGGGGCTTCATTCCAGTCACTGTGTACATCTACATTCCCTAAGTAGCTAAAATCTAAAACTGCTAAATCTGAATGATGGTGTCTGCAATAAAGATTTATTTACTTTTAATTTGACTTTAATAAAGGTTTAAACCTTGCTGAAGCTGATGTTCTGCTTGGTCCAGAAGTCATGGTTCCAGTCCTCCGTCTCCTGCCTCAAGTGTCTCAGTCGCGTCTCCAGCACCGATTCGTTCTCAGGGATGTGGTAAACGACTGGCCGCAGGTTTGACAGCGGGTTCGGTGGACCGATCCAGTCGCGCGTGGAGCTGGCCTCTGGTCTGAAGGTAGAGCTCTGGAAAAGGCCAAGACAACCGGTGTCTGACAGGTTGGGTTCACACAGATGCTGCTTTCATGGGAGGGTTCAGCCTCTCTTCTACAAATTATCCTGTTTAGGGCGGGACAGCTGTCAGTTAAGCAATCAGCAAAGGATTTACATTTGATGCAAAGGTGACCGGTAGAACTTTGCCACTGCAGACGCAGGCGGGCGAAGAGAAAGCTGGTATAAAGGAGTCTGCTTATCAGTTCTGACCAAACGCCACGATAAGAGCAGCGCAAGAGCCGTCAAAGGGCATGTAAGTCTAATATCCAGCCTAATGTTTTACATCTCAAAGTGTCCGATTTCTGTCCCAAACCTCGGATGACTAATACGTCAACACGTTGGCAACATCTGTGGATAACCTATTATTAAGTTTGTAAATGATGGGACATTATAGATTGTTATTCAGTACATCATTATACTGAATTTAAAATGAGCAAAGTCAGGACTTCAGACTTAATTCAACGGGCTCAATAATAATAATAATAATAATAATAATAATAATAATAATAATAATAATAATAAGATATGTGGGTGTAAATCCTTTGCAGTCGATGGCCGAGGACAGGGCTAAATTCCTTTGTGTAGCTGCCTCGGCTGCTTTGTTTGTGGCTCTTGTTGGTTCAGTAAATGAGAAGCGGATCTTGGGTTGAGTTCGGGTCACATTGTATCTCACGCCTGTGCTTTGCGCACCTATAGGTAACATACAGTCCCTGACCACTTTATGATGTAAAGTCGAGTCCACGAGTAAACGCAGCTGACACTTCTGACTAAACTCCACGATGATAAGAGCAGCCGAAGACTTGCTGAAGGTGATTAGCTTCTCCACAAACCTTCGCCGTTGTGCTCTGCTGGGTCGCCTGTTTGCAGCTGTTCGCTGCTGATAAGCTGTGTGGGCGCAGATGAGCGCGGAGGACGATGGGGGAGAAAATCCTCCGTGTTAAACACCCCGACGCCGCCGCTGCTTTCCGGGAACACATGTTGTTGTGACGAACGCAGGCGTTATTTAAAGGCGCTAACGTCGACCCTGGCTGCAGGTGGTTGGCTTCATGTTCCTGTCCTTCCGTGCGCGAGCAGCACTGCTGTCACGTGACTGCAGTAGCGCTCCAAAACTCCACCTGGGTCAAACGATCCGGGCGGAGTTTCCCCTCTGTTTATCACTAATTGCGTATGTTACGCAGTTGTAATGACGATCTTTTTTAATGGTCTTTATAGTGTTTAATTTATTAATTAATAGTAAAACATTAATAATTAATAATGCCAAGAATAAGAAAGAATACCAAATACATGTATTTTTAAATAATTAATTTAATAGAGGGTAGGATAGTATTTCTAATATTTCACAAAGCATCATGTGTAATGTTCATATGATTTATGAACAACAAATCCCAGTTTATAAATAAACCCCGTGGATGGAAAGTGAAAAGTATATCTTTACTTTTTAGAGGAAATTGTAGTGAAGTTGTACAAAATGACTTGAAAAGAGTTGTGACGTATTATTTTGACCTTTATCATATAGTAATATGTGGAAAGATATGATTATATTATGTAATAAAGCAGTGTTATTTACATATAAGCATACATTTGAAGGGTTTTCATATTTATACAAACAAACACTATATTATCTATGCCACATACTTTTCATTAATTCTCTAAATTATATGACTCAAATCCTCAAGTAGATTAAGAAAAGTCTGCATGTGTCGTTACTACCCGCCATCATTTTACCACCCTTGCCTACGTAACAAACGGTGCAACGGGGTGAATAATTGAAACTGACACAATGTTGGACAACCAAAACTTACACTTCGTTACAAACGCCACAGTTGTTCGCCCTCAACATAACCCACAAATATATAATTTACTAAGCAGTTATAGATACGTCATTATATTAGTAAAAATTAGATTTAAAACGTAATTTTATTAGGTTAAAACAATACAGAGGCGAGTCAGTTAATTAAGCGTTTTAAGCGAAAACAAACTCCGGGTGAGTTCGTGCTGGGGAGCAGGAAAGTAACTACTAGAAGGTAGCTAGGTAAGCTAATGTTTAGCTTTAATCAGAGGAGCAGCGCGCATTTCTGCATCACTTCAGATGGCTGTACGCTGGCTATGCAGGTAAATATCGCTCTGCTAAGTGGCGAAGGTGGTATTAGTCCAGCGAAATCGAAGAGGCTGAAGTTATTTGACCAAGGTGGGGCTGATCAGGTGATCATTGAATGCCTAGCTTGAAGCAGACAATGACGCTCACAGATGTGTGTACGTGGAGACTCGGGCTCCTCCAGCGCTGCGCTGTGTCCGTAACCACACATTAAACAAACGGAGATTCGTTAACACGCGTTATTTGAAAGTAAGTGGTTTGAAGCGAGGCTCGGTGGAGGGAGTCCGTCTGGCTGTGGGAGGGGCGACTCCAGCAGCCCGACGCATCAGCCCGTCAGTCAGCCGTGCGGTGCTGAAGCTGACCGGAGCGTCGTTATCGTCGCCTCCATCGAAATCTCTCCCATTTTCGGGGAGTCGTTACTTGGATGCCTCTTGCACCCACGAGCCGCCCTGTTCCGGCTGATGGAAACGGACGCCCGTGAAAATGTGCGCGAATGTGTTCGGAGTTTTGAAAAGGTGAGAAACGCCGCAAACGACGACTCGGACATGACGCCGCCGATGTGACGATGCACATGGCAGCTCCTGGATGCTCCGATGCCCTCTGGGTCTGCTATTCGGCTGGTTCTGGCCCAGCTGTAAGCCGCATGTGCCAGCATAGGTAGATGCGTTAGCACGGTGACATAATGCGGTGCAGGACCGGTGCACGCAGGGATCTGGGGAAGGCGCCTGAGCCATTTGGGGAGCAGTTAAAGGAGGGGATGCTCGTTGCATGGCTTCTCCTGCTCCGGTGGCCTTCGCGCTGTTGGCTCCAGGGAGGGGAGACTGGTTCCTAGCAGCACACTAGTAGCTCTGGAAAGACCCCAGAGCAGCCTGGGCTCTGGGGTCTACCCTAGGCAGGCGGTGCTCGCTCTGCTGGAGGGTTTTGTTCAGATTATCCTAATAAATACTCTAAGCTCTGGGCTGGCGAGCCTTAGCTACTCTTCAGGAAATGCCCGTCCCTTCGTCCTCTTACGTAAAAGTCCTTTAATGCTGGTACATAATCCTGTCTGTTTTAATAAGCGTTATTGGTGCTGCGAGAAAACCAAACATCACATATTGGGCTGCAGCCGTCACATTGTGCTTTCAGACACCTCTGCTTGTAGTGACAGCCTGTCTCCTAGTGCAACCTCTTTCCCAGAGCCACGTTCTGTTGCATTAACTCAAATCAAACCCTTATCTTGATCCTGTGCATTATCACCAGCCCTGTAGAAAGGGACAGATCGCTTTGATGCAGGCTGGGAACATTCCCTATAATTTGTCCCCGCTTCTTAAATCACAACTAGAATTGTGTTCATGCTGGAGGTTTTCCACATTTCAGCAGACATTTAATTGACTGATGTGGCCTACGGGGCCAGGAGACCGATCCCTCAGAGGGTTTGAGGTGACTGTGATTACCACAGCTGCTCTAAAGTCAGAGTCTGTTAATATCATGGATTTACCAGCCCAGCTGCTATTTCATATTTTGGGTGTTGGTGGTCGGCTGCGTTTATTTTCTCTCTCTCCTCGACAGGCAGGATCCGTTTTATGTGGATTAAAGCGCTATCGCTGTCGTGTCAGCCAACGAGCGCGATAGAAATGCACTGCGATACTCTGAATGGTTGTCATGTGGGTGTCGTTCTAGTCAAGAAAAAAAATGTAGGTTAACCTCATTCATTTCCTTGCACGGTTTTATGTGATTACATTATGGGGCTTGCGTCCTTGTGTCTTTTGCTGGTTTGTCACGTGAAGTTGTGACCAGACTCAAGAAAAGGGGTCAAGGTCAAGAAGGGACTCTTCTGCCCACTGGTTGAGTTCATTTGTGAGACAGTGGCAGATGTGTGACGTGCTGTTTGGCTCAGGTCGTTTTCTCTATCTATCTGTTTCGCTCTGCTTGGAATTGCTGTCTATTGTTCTGACTTTCCTTTCATGCTGCCTTTTTCCAGCCTTTTTGGGAAGCCCTTTGATGGTGGGAAGAGGATGGACCATGGTGGTCCGCAGCAGCAGCAACATCCGATGCAGCAGCAGCAGCCGTACAATCCGCAGCACCCTGCCATGATGCGGCTGTACGAGGTTCAGAAGGAGGTGGCCTCCCTGGGGCCTCAGGTCTGCACCTTCAGCGGCCTGCAGAACGACCGAGACTACAAGCGTCTGGAGCGCGAGCTGACGCGGCTGCTGCTGGAGGTGGACCAGGTGGACACGGAGGGCAAACCGGAGCTGCAGGGGGCGCGGAAGAGGGCAGCGCAGGAAGTGGAGGGCCTCCTGCGATACCTGGAGGAGAACGCCACCCATCCGTCCCGTCTGGCCATCGAGGAGCTGAGCAACAGCGCCCGGCAGCTGGTGGACGATCGGGTGGTGGCACCTCAGCGCTCCGGTGGGGTCGCCGAAATAAACGATGAGCTGGTGGATGCGCTGCAGGAGCTCGTGCTGAGGCTCACCCAGGTGAAGACCGAAGGGAGGGTGCCCCTCCGCAAAGCACGGTACCGGGCGCTGACGCGGCTGTGTGCCGTGCAGGACGTGATCGAAGGACGCACGCAGCAGCAGACCCTCTCCCTGCCGCTGTCTGGGGACACGCATGAAGCTGTGCACTGCATCAACCAGGTGATGGTGAAGGTGAGCGGGGCCCGCAGTCAGCTGGTGGCTCTGCTGATGGGCCTGAGTGGAAGGGACAGCTGCGCCCACCTGTCGCGAATCCTGACGGAGATGCAGGTCGAGCTGGATGCTCTGGATGTTTCCGGGAACGCCGCAATCAGAAATTACAGAAAACAGGTTGTGGAGGAGATAAATGGGCTGCTGAAGCATCTGGACCTGGAGGGAGAGGGAGACGACACACGCAGGTAGCCATTAAACATGAAGCTAAACCAGAGTTGTGTGCGGTGCAGTGATGAACGTTTCCACCAAAGTGTAACTTATCACGTCTGTTCTTTCAGATACGACTTGGCACAGAACAACTCAATCCGTGAGATCGAAGCAGTGCGAGCTCACGTGTCTCACCTGCGAGAGGGCATCCTGCGATACTGTGCGATGGGTGATCTCAACTTCAGACCCAAAGCCGAGCTGCAGGGCCTTCTCACGCACCTGGACCAGGTGGACACGGCCAAGAACCCGTGCATCAGAGAGGCCCGGCGCCGTGCCGTGGTGGAAGTCCAGGCTGTCATTACATTCCTCGACCTCCGCGAGGCGCTGGCCCGCCGCCAACCGGGCCCCAACGAACACCCATCACACCGAGCCGTGTGGCTGGTCCTGGGCAGCCTGTCAGACCTCCAGGCCCAGGTGCTGGGCTTCGACGGCAAGCGCGCTGATAAGAGCTACATGATCCTGGAGGAGCTGCTGACCAAACAGCTGCTGGCGCTAGACGCCGTAGACCCGCAGGGCGACGAGACAACCAAGGTGGCCCGGAAGCAGGCGGTGAAGTTCGCCCAGAACATTCTGAACTACCTAGACATGAAGACAGACGAGTGGGAGTATTGACTCGAGAGAAACACACGCCGAGCTGCAAGGTTGATGGGACTCACTGCTGGAATTAAAGCAGCTGATAACGTGTGTAAATAAAACAGATGCATTATCATTCCACGGGCCGTAAATACTGACAAAAACATATTCCCAGGATGCACTGCAGCAGCTCTTTTTTTTGGTCTTTTAGTGGTGGCTGTGCTAAACAACACGGAAACTTCTTTTGTGCAACACACCTTTTTGTTTTTGTTTGTGTGTTTCCATTTTCTTTTTAAACTCTCCCATGTGCGTTTGTACGTTGTCGTCGTCGTCATATTTGCCGCGTGCGGATGCTGAGGCCTGTTGCCAAAGCACCAAGCAGCCCAGCACTTGATAGCGTGATGGATGCTTCGCGGCAGCTTCCCCGTCTGGCCTGATTAATCAGTTGCTAATGGAGACAGCCAGTGCTTGTTGAATACACTGACCTAATTACTGGCTCGGCTGGACTGTGACACCTGTAGGTGTTAATGTGTATATAGAAATCAAATGCGTGTTTCTATTTGGCAAAGCAAACGGTTCAAACTAGTGTTAAATGGAAAATATCGTCAATCTGCAATTAGAAAAAGATTTGAGGAATTTTAGAAAAATCAAAGGTAAAACAAGCAGAACTAATGCAAATCTCATCTGGTGCTGAATCCAGGCAATGTGCTCGGTGGAACAGTGGGAGTTGGTTTGTTGATGTCCTGCACGACCCTGTTTAGTCCCAGCAGTCGGCCCATGCGCCTGGTAGCGCTCCGACCCAGAACCTAGCAAAGGCGTAGAGAGAACCTTTTCCCTTCGCTGCGTGTGTTGTCTGTGTCTCAGATGTTTGTTGTGACTTGTACCATCGTGCTACTATAAATGGATCAGGTTAGAATTCAGAGAAGGGAGGATAATCTCGCAGTTGCTGCTGCTTTAGGTTTTTGTTTCTACCCACTGCTTTTCACCGGTGGAGGCCTGCGAGAGGTCCCTTGGGCGGTGGAGGAAGAGGAGGAGGACGAAGGCAGGTTGAGGCGGCGATATTCGCTGCATTGACACATCAAGGCTGAAGCTCACAGGCCGACAGTCGGGTCCTGTGCGTTAGAGACGGTGATCGCAGCTGACAGAGCCTTCTAGAAACTTCTCTGAGTCTCGAGTCGGTGGGAGGGAGGAAGGGAAGGACTGGAAGAGAAGTTCAAATCTCTGTGCCTTTATTTTCACCCTTCCCTTTGGGCCAGTTTGTGCTGAAGCAGCCTCGTAGTGAGGAAGTGCAAATGTACCGATGCACAGCAGTGAGGAAACTGAAGCACTGAATGTTTTACGGAGAGCACCTTGGCCATTATCGCCCTCGGAAACTTGCACTACGCGTCAGAAATGAATCAGTATTTTATCCCAGATAAAGTTTTTGCTCATGTCGCTCGTTTTTGTAATAAGACAGAGGAAGAGGCTCCGCGCAGAGCAAGTAACACATCACACTGCAAACAGCCGTCGCCGATAGAGCAGCTCTTTAGCCTGATTCTTGAAGAGAAGCGATTTTGAGGTTTCCCCTGAATATTTTGAATTTCGAAGCTTGGTCCTGATCCTGGAAACAAAACCGTCCTACATCTGTCTGGTGCTTTTTCACACACAAATATAAGAAATAGAAGATGCTCAAAGTAAATATTTCTGCAAACAAATATGAATTTGATAAATTAGCTGAAGTAAATGGTCCAAGCAGTAAACAACAGACAAGAAATTGAAAGTGTCCATTGTAAGCTTGCGTGATTGGAAATGATCAGATAACATTGATGGTTTCTGAGCAACAAGTCACTGAAATACAGTTTAGGCAGCAAAGCCTTCGCTGCGTTGTGAAAACAGAACCACGATCCAGTGAACTCCCACAGACCCCTTTTCTCTGCATTACGCTGCTCTTGAAAGCGTTTTCTGGCACGAAGCCTACGACTCGTCCTCCTGGGTACGGAGCTGACTCATCCGGGAGAAAATGAGATTAAACCGTGTTCATCAGACATCGTCAGCCTGTTGGTGCAACAGATGCTTTCTCACAGCGAACCTTACGCTCTCAGACCAAACCAACCCAGACACACCTTAAGGCACACGCTCCTTTTTGTATGCAGTAATATAAATAAATGGACATTCTCTGCATTTCTCCACATTTCTTCCTTTGTCAGCACTAAAGTGAATAATTTATCAACGTTTTTCCTCGTCCCTCAGATCTTTTTGTGTCTCATCGTATAGAAGTGTCTCGAAGCCATATTCAGTATTAGCGGCGCCTTCCTGAGTGGGTGTTCTGGCAGCCGTACGCGTTTCTGCTCGGGTTCAGAAGTGCAAACATAAAAGGCGGAATGTCAGAGAGCAAAGAGCGCGATTTTCTAAATGCTTTTGCTGAAGTGGAGGCTCTGCTCGTCAGATCTGTGCCAGAAATCTGTTCCCAAACTACGGCTCAGTGAAAGGGCTCTGTTTGCACACAGACCTAATCACATCGGAACAGTGTGTCCAGTTATACTCATTTGGGTCAGATGTGATATTCTAGCGTTTAGACTGAAAATAGAAGCTTTAGAGGCGTTTCTACAGCTACCGTCTGTACAGACGCCCGGTTCAGGAAGCTGCAGTGATGCTCTGTTCCCCAGACACAAAGCTGGACTGGTAAAAGCAGCGTCTGAACCCGGTGGCACTGGAGTCCATTAGTCCAGGCTTTAAAAGGTTCTGATCCAGTGGGTGTTTCACGTGGCTTCCTGACTTTCAGCCCTTTACAGAAGCAGTTTAAACTGTAAAACAAACGCGTGGAGCGACTTTCAGATTAAAGGTTTAAATATTTAATTTTGAATGTAGTCATGGAGGAACGTTCTGTTTGGGTTGAACTGTACCAACATTATTTCAGTCGGGACACAGAAAACAAATAAATGTTCAGTTAGACAAGTTTTTTAGATTTTACAAAATCCGAACTAAAAATGAATGAAACTAAACAACCTCGTGCACAAGCTGGTGCACATTTCAAATCCATGAACATGTGCTAGATGTCCTGCATGTTGTGTTGGGTCCCATGAGCCCTAGTGTCACAGTGAATGAGCATCAACTCAAATATTTGTAGCGCTCGCCTAGATTCACCCAACCATTTACTGATTTCACTGAGAATAAAAGGTAGATTTGTGACATGTAGACATTGTTTAATGCTCATTATAGTAATTTACTTGGGCAAGTTGGTGTCAAGCTACGTACATGGACGTTGTGCTGAAATGCAGTGTGAGCTACATGGACCCACAGAAGTCATTCATTTAATGCACTTTTCTATGTCCCAGTCTTGGTCTGTTGACTTTTTCACCTTTGCCTTTCTTTCTGCAGATGACAGGAATGTGTTCTGGGAAATGTATTGCAACGTTGTTTTCCCAATAAATATGTTTTCTTAAGTCGCCTTTAACTGCATCGATTGTGACGGGCTTTTCTCCTCCGAGACGCGCTTGTACAAAAAAAAAGCAGAGGCTGGTAATAAGTGGTGTGAATGCTTCATGGATGGTTGTGTTTTGAGTTTCTAGTCCCACTGAGAAATAAAGACGCCGTGTCTTGATCAGTGATATGTGAACGTGTTTATTCTTCCCGAGTCTGGCACACAAGGACCTGACAGTTTCTTCAAAGGTGATCACAAGCTCTACGCAGCCATATGCTCTATTTTAAGAGTCAATGGAGGCTGGAAACATTCGGTGCATGTGTGTAATGAATTCACGGACAGGACGGGTTCAGCGCGTCGCATTCAGGGACTTTTTGTCACGACACGTGGCTGCTACGGTTCTGTTCTCATCCCAAGGATCGAAAGACAGAATAAACAAAGGTTACATCAATCATTAATTCACACAGTTTGTGTGATGACCCATTGTGTAAAATCTCAAAAGAAACGTCCATCCAGTCACTGAACCCTGAATATTTGCTTATGCAAACATCCAGCAACTACAGAGATGGGTCCATGTGATGAATCTACGGGAGTAAGGAGAACTTCTGGCTCCTGAGCAGAGTAGATGTTTGTTGTCTGAAGGGGAAACCAGAGCATCGTGACACTAAAGCAGCCGAATGTGGCTTTAAAGCCCGTAAAGCCGAGGGAAGCTGCAGATTCTTTGTGTTGAGTTTCCTCCAAGTTCCCAACAGAGGTCGGAAATGTGACGACGCAGCTCGGCCTGCTGGGGTTTTCCCAGTGATAACGCCGAGCAGACATCTGGACCACGGCCACGCTGTGCCCGGCACCAACAGACAACAGGCGGTTTTCATTCAGTGAGTCTGTAGAACCACCGGCAGAGGCCACGTGGGTGGATGCGGGGTCAAATATTTGAAAGCTAAAGACAGACGCAGACAGCTGAAACTAAGCTAAACAAAATGATGTGAAAATAAGATGAAGAAAAATGACTCAAATAGTTGTTTCTCTAAAATTCAACTTCTGTCAGAACAGTCAGAAAAGCTCATTTTAATCTGCGACGTTCTGCGTAAACATCTGCCTCCAGTCAGATAAACTTTATTTAACTCTTCTTCTGACTAATAATTAAAAACCTGTTATTTGTTGCAGCTGCTGACGTCGGCCTGAATTTATTTTGGGCACAGCTGTTTGTGTGTGTGTGGGTGTTTGGCTTCCTCCTGGGAGAAAACCTGCAATTTTCCTGCATCGAAGCTGCAAATGATGAGCTGACGAAGCAGCTCGTTTGGTTCTCAACCTGGAGGTTAGGACTCGACGCCAAACCCCACGTCTGTTCAATGTGGGGGGAGCAAGCGAAGCAGGTAGAAAATAAAAACACATCAATCTTTCACGACGACAGGACAGTGCTACTCACAGGACGAAGCGCGTTAGTGCTTTTGAAAGGATGCGAGCGCTGTGGTGGAAGAAGCCTCGACCCCAACTACTGCATGTGTCCACGCTGCCGTAGTTTAAAATGTCCTGGAGGACAAGCAAAGTAAACAACAGCCCATTGAGTCGCTTCCTGCTTCAGACTCCAGCTTCACAGCTGACCTCTCTGCTGAGGAAGAGAAAGACAAAGGGCTCATTAGGGATTTGCAGCATTTGGGCCGCTTTGCACAGGAAAGCCCTGTTTGTCAAGCATCCAGCAGGAGGCGCCAGGGCCTCGGCTCTGGGCAGCAGGGAGGCAGCGAGGCTCCGCTGGTTGCATAAGCTGGAACACAGAGAATCAGCATCAGCAACATCACGGCCTCAGGCAGCTGGGCTGGAAAACTGTCGTTCATCAAATCGTTCAACGTTCAAATGTTGTTTGGCCAGTTAAGCGGTGGAATAGAGAATGAGGCGTTTGGTGCTGGTGGAAAAATGGACACACGTTCATGCCCCTAGTGTGACTATGGAAGCAGCACCTGGTCCAGGAGCGTTTCTCAGTTACCTCAGTGGAAATGTTTAACCCAAACAACCCACCACCGTGTAAAGAAGCCAAGGACACCATCGCTGCAGTTCTTTTCTCAGTAGTGCATTTGTTTTAGTGGTGGAGTTATAGCTTTGTTAGTGTTAGTTTCATCCAAAGCAGAAGCTGAGAGCAAAGTACTTTAAACCCTCAGCGTGTAGGGACAAGAAGGAAGGCTGGTGTCACGAGGAGCGTCCAGACGGGAAAAAGACCAAAATAAGGATTAGTCACAAGACGCATGAGTGCAAAGACGTTCCAATGACTATTAAATCTCCATCAATAAAAGAATAGGAATTTAGTATTCCTTCCATTTGTGCCTCTTCCGTGTAAAAATAGCCCCTCAGCAGAAATCCACGGTGCACGGAGGGAGGCCGGAGCTGCAGACCGTCCGACACGAGGAGGGTTATGTCACGCACTACGCTGCCGGGTCAGCGGTGCAGCCGAGCAGAAACAAGGAGGCTGTTATGCAACGCTCCCCCGGCCTCTTGCGGTGATGAGCGTACAGCCGCTGCTAGGACCGCGGGGGATCTAAGGAAGCGCTTCCCGGTGCAGGGGTTTGGTTTCTACAGCAGAAACCCTGTTGTCACCGAGCCAGACGTGAGCTGAAGGCTCAAACTGAACACTTCAGCTTTGTGATAGCACTTTAAGCCACTTGATTACATTCAGGCATTGAAGTCAGTTGATGTCCTGTGGTTCTGTGATACAACAAACCAGGCCACTCTGATTTTCATCTACGAGATGCACTGCCACAGATTTGGTGACATTCACGGGTTTCTGTTGAACTGGGAATGTTTCAGGTCTCGTCTTTTGGCTGTAAATGTGCGGATCACTACAGCTGGAGGCTGAAATTCAGCGTGTTAACAGATTTTCTGCACAGTCAGTGAAGGAGACGGATTTCACACACGGGAACTCGGGCACGGCTGTATTTAAACTCGATGGCTCCCAGAGGGGATGTAACACGGAAGCGGGAATAAAACTCTGAATGAGGAGGTTGTTCAATGAGACTTTAAGTATGAATGCAATCCAAAAAGGCCTCGTCTCAACTGGCTCCCAAAACATGTTTTTGCTGCAGGTTCCCTTTGCGTGACGTTCATTTTCTTCCTAATTCAGGTGATGGTGTTGATGGTGGTGTAGAAGCGTGACATGCCTCAGAAACATCAGCGGTTTCATCTGCTGGTACCCGGCAGCGGAGGAATGGAGCCATATTTGGCTGGTCGCCACAGCAACAGCAGGACTTACTCACTCCTCCGTGGCAGCTGCCCTCTGTCCCGCGGATATTACTGTGTCTCCGCTCCCACGTATCGCATCTCTAACTCACTCTGAGCCTGCGGTGCAACGTGAGGAAGCGGCAAAGGAGCCACTGTGGGTATAAAAGGCAACTTATAAAACGAGGGGGTGGGCAATGTATGCTTCAGTGCTAAGGAGAAGGACTTTGCGCTGCAGCCTATGTTTTATTCTGCTGAGCTAATGTAAAGTGCATTGTGCAGCGGTGTGGTGGTGCCGCTTGGAGCCTGTGTGTCTGTTTCAGCCTGCAAAGCTCTCGCCTCCCTCTGAGCTGCAGGGGGCAGCCGACCCTCGCTCCTCATCCAACGCCAGCTGGGCTGTGTTTGGGTTCTCAGGGCAGGAGGAAGCTGTTGTTCCTCTTCCTCCATGTTCCCAACCTGAGGCACAAATGTTCTCCTGGGGCAAAAGGAAGGCACTGGGAACCAGACAATAAGGAAATGAAACACATGACAGAATAATGAAGATGCTTGTCCTGTTTCTAGCTAATGATTGTTGCTGGCAGAGCATCCACTGAACCAGCAAAGCAATAAAACGTCTTTACAGCTCGGTTCTTCCGCACGTGGTGATATTAAAGCTCTGCTGATAAACTTTAAGGGGTGAGGCAAAAGCCAAACAAAAGGGTCAGATTACGCTGGCAGGTAAACCAATCCGGGCTGGGAAGCAGGTCAGACGCAGAAACGCTGGGAGGAAGGGATCGCATGGTCTACAGCGAGGCCAGCGACGAGTTCACCTCCACAGGCTCTGAAAGCTCCAGCTCTCAACTTGTCCAGTATTGATTCATATGTGAGCTCTGTGACGTTGTGGAGTCCAACGTCCTCAAGTCCTCGCGATGCCTCGCCCAGAATGCAAAACACCTTAAAGGACGGGTCTGCAACTGGAGAACAATAACTGAGTTCACGTCTTCCTTCTATTGTCAGCCAGATGTCAGCTGCGTCTGTGTGGAGCTCATCAGCCGTCGGAAGAAAGCACAGCGCTGTGGCTGCTGCATCCCATGACACCGTGACTCACGCGAAACCTGCACGTACTCACAAATGTGACCTGACATTAACCCTCAGCTGCCGGAACATTGATATGAGGACAGTAGTAACAGAAAACCACAGGAATGAGGCCTAGAAACAAAAATGCTGCAATGATCCAAAACCCACCTGAAGAATTTCCATTTACACTTTCACGTGTTAACGCGCTCTGTTAGCGAAGTCATAATAGTTAGAAAGAACCCAAATAAGTGTTATGGTTCGGGCTGCTTTGCTTTCTTCAGAGCGCTAGACATCATTTCATGAGTTCAACAGAAAGAGAAGCGTGTAGCAGCAGAACAGACCGAAGAACCGACGGGTTATGCAGGAAACCAGAGCAGAGACAAGAAGAGAGGAGCTAAAATGCCCGCGGCTGGAAACATTTAGTTACTTTAGCTGGTGAGTCACAGCAGTTTGTGTTTGCATCCTTCCGCCACTTTATATTTAGGATCACAACATTTTCCATAACGAATGGAAGATTTGGGCGTCTGTGTATAAACTTTTCCGATTTGTGCTGTGGCCCTTTAAAACCTCCTGCTCTGTTATCACCTGGTTGCTCTGTCCAACCTTCAGCAGGCAGCGATTAGAGCCGTCACGCAGGCCTCATATCGTCTCTTTATGGCTTTTAACTTTCTCTGTGACATTGAAAGGTGAGATGGACCGGAGCCAATCAGGAAGACGCACGGTGTCGTCAGGGTTTTACATTTTCCTGATAAGCTGATGGTTAGTGAAATTCCTCACGCTGTAAAACTGGGCCCACTGACGCTCGCTTTGTTTTAGCCTCAAGTCTAGTTCTTTTATTGTTTCTGTGCTGGTCTGAACTTTAATCCTCAGGGATTTTCAGATTCACTCAACCTGTTTTAATGGTAAATATTATTGCTTCATGTGAGAGATAATTATGGTTCACAGTCACCTCTGCAGAAAAGAAGCGTTGTTTACAGCATGTGCCGCATTTACAGGACAGACGAGACCCGGACGCTCACGTACCTGTTCGTCCAGGTCATACAGGTGTGATCTCTGCCGCTTCACCTAGAACCATCTGGGTTTGAATCCTTCCTGCGTCTGCGTGTTCCCCTCATGTCTGTCCTCACCAGGTTTCCTGCTCACAGAACCTTAGGAAGACAAGTAGTTAGGAACCAGATGAACGCGTGGCCACTACAAACATACAGGTTCTGGACAGATTGGGCTCGTTGTCGCTTTTTAAGGACATTCCAGCCCCTGAATCAGATTCAGAGACGTGTAATCTGCTCTTTGGGTGAAACAAAGGTTGAGCTGACGGGTCAATGACGTCAGAGATGAGCAGGACGAAGCTTTGACCCCTGATGAATCACAAAACAGACGCGAAGCACGCGGCCACCAGGTGGACGCTCCGCCTGGAAAAGAAAGCGTCACATGATGATTCATTTAGAATTGATCAAGAGAAGAATTCCTAAAACTCCACCAATGCATACATCAGCACTTGTCATTCTGTGTGTGTTGTGTTGTTTCCTACACAACAACACTCTATTCCCTGCTCATAATGGTCCCAGTGTACCCGTCCTTCTGGCCTCCTGCCAACCAGTTCTTCCATTAGATGAAGATGAGCAGGGCGGCTCTGCTCTCTCTGCCCCACACCTCGGCGTTTCAAACAACTGGCCTGAATCCAAAGTGCATCATGGGAACGTGGGGTCACAGCAAGACAAGGGCGGCGCCGGGCTTTAATGAGCCTTGTTCCCACGGCGACAGGAACATTTAAGCACGATGCCGTCTGAAGATTCTTTCATTTTGTGGACAACCTAACCTAAACTCTGTTGATACACACTCAGTGCTTGTTGGTACTAAATAAAAATACTCATTAGTATTATTACTATAAAGAAAACTCATCCCTATAAGCAGGAGATTAACGCAATGTCCCAAATAAATAAACAATAAGGGACAACATCAACACCAACGCATTGATTTTACAGTTAAGCTTGTAATGCGTCACCTTGTGCTTTCCTGACAGGACGAATCAGCATCAGCTTCCAAAACCGATCGATTGTAATTCACGACTGGAACAGAACCAGCTTCTCATCAATACTTTATACAGAAGCTGAGCAGAGATGAAGCTCGTGGCTTTTAACTCACCACCGGATGGAAACATTCTTTCTGTTCTGGGTGAATTTCAGTTGCTCCACAATTCAGGTAATTTTATTAGAAGGTGCTTCTTTACCCAGATACTAAATATAGCAGGAAAAGAGTGGAGACAGCTGAGCCGCTGCTCATTGATCACTGATCAGTCTGCAGGTCTGTTCTCAGCCTCTAATCTCATAATTGTCTCTCGTTGTCTTTTGGACTCGTCAGGATTAAACTACAGATCTGAGGCGGGTCGGACTTTGTTGAGGGTTTCAGTTCAGTTCATCTTAAAGTTCACTGGAGCGTTTGGGTTTCCAGCAGAAGCTCTGCTCCGTTAGGCCCGACAACGATAACCCAACGTCCGGACCGGACCCTGTCCGGGACCTTGTCTCGTGTGGACCTGTCTCGTGCACGTTGCTGTCCGGCAGCGGGTTTCGGGCCTGGAGGTTTGCTGGGAGGCAGCATCGGCTCAGGAGACAAGCTGATTAAGCTGGAGGATTTCCAGCAGCTCAGAGCTGCTATTCTGAGTCTCAGCGAGGCCGATTAGACTCCACAGCTGCCTGCCGCCGCTTCAGGCCCGTGGGTGGGACGAAGCCCCGATGATGCAGGGCTCGTGCATCATTTTATTTAAGGGAGCATGAAATAATAATCAGAAAAAGAAAATTAAATGACTATTAAGATTTAACAAATAGTCTTCTCTCAGACGGATCAGGCTTAAGCAGAAACGCTCCTCCACAGGCCGCGTTACTCACTTCCTCAACCCACACACTCCCTGATGACGTGGGAACACAAACCAGAAATCTCAAGACACACAAACAGTCATTTCTCCATTTCAATGACTTCCCTGTTTTTGCTGTTTAACAGCGAGACGTTGCACAAGTTTCAATCCACTGCCAGGTTTCTAGTCGGTTTTTGATTTGTTGCCAAGATACGAATGTTAAAACTGAGCACGTTTGTCTGTCGGTGGAGACTAAAAGTCTCTGTGCTTTTTATAACCCGCACTAAGCCTGCGATTACAGTTAACCTGTTCACACCGTGCACAACCAGCCAGGCTCTCTAGTGCTTTTATTTTGTTACAGCCACTGAGGTGGGAAGAACCACTGATCGCACACTGCACCTTGTAGGACGACGGACAATAATTAGCCGAGTCGGGGCCATTAATGCAGTGATTCACAACAAGGAATAGTTTTCACACATTTATTGTATTTACTTGAATACAAAATGTAATAATAATGTTCGTTCCACCTTCAAATTAAAGTGTTCCTTAAAACGCGCTTCAGTAAAAGTGGAGGCCGGTCTGCTCTGAAATGAAATCGCTGTCCGCTTGATTTTCACTCATGCTTGATGCAAGCAACAAAGCAGCGCCAAGGGACAGGAGCATGAAATTATGTAACGCAAAACTGTAAATCCTCTTGGCACCTCAACGCCAGCTGGGCCCTGGAGGGACCTGGTACCTCCGCTGGATTAACACAGCTGTATTAACTTCATGGGAAATAATCCAGCGCGAGGCACGAACTACGGATTATGAACCACGTTGGGGACAATCTCTGGCTTCTGAGCCTTAGGTTCTGGGTTTGGTAGCGAAGGTCAGATAACCTGTGTGACCTGGCATTTCTCTGGGAGGTGTGGTGGTCTTCAGGGTGATGGAGGCGTGGTTCGGAGCGGATGTGAGCGAGGCCTGCTCTTCGGTGTCGGGCCGAGTCCGAGCGGAGGGTCCGGGGCCGAAGTCGGGCAGCGGCAGAGAGACGGTTCGAACGTCGTGGACCCTCACCAGGACCTCCAAGGTGCTGATCTCCTGAAACCCCTGATCTGCCAGCGCCTCACACGTCCTCTGAACCTGCTCAATACACGGAGAGAACGAACACACTCGACCTCCTGGAAAGAGAGAGAGAGAGAGAGCAAGACAGACGTTATCATGGTTTCCTCTAAATGCAGTTAAATTACACTTTAACCAAGAGATTCAGTCTGACTGAACACTTTTACTGCTGTGAAGTTGCATTTCTTTCAGGCAGGCCTGTGACCTGCCGGGCTCTTAGAGCGCGTTGTGCTGCTCTAACAAACACAGATCACCTCCCAGCCGCAGCCTCGTCTCTGAATTAGAACCTGCTGCGATCGCAGCGGGACGCCGCCGCCACGAGCCAAGAAGACTTTCACTGCCTGACCTGTAGAGTGGAAAACGTGACTGAGGAGCACAGCGGAGTATTTTTAGAGGAGGATGTGAAGTAAGACACAGTCTGGACTAGAATGACTACAATACAGTTTGATGAGTAAAGACAGATTCCTTCTAGTTCCATTTAGTGTCATTATAGACGAGAACAAGCTGCAGAGATAATGAGTGACAAACAACCAGCTGATGGAGGATTGGGTTTTATGTCCAGCCTTTAAATTAAGAACTCATCAGCGTGTAACTGATCCTTCTGTGTCAGCCAGTGAAGTAAAGAGGAAGTCTGCAGAGGGCGGACGCGTTGGACAGTTCATTGTGCCTGATGTGTCAGCGGCTCCTCCGGCTAAGAGGACCAGCGTTCTCCCTGCAGACGGCCATAAACACAACTCACTGTTGTCCTAGCAACCAGGACGAACAGACGGGGAGGGGCTGGCTTGACGAACACATCTCCAACATCAACATTATGTCCACAAATAGCATGAAAATACGATCGCTCACTGTGAAGCTTTGAGTGTTTGCCTTTATGCAACGTGTTTGCGTTATGCTTATATAAGAGCACCAGTCTGGGAGGGAGGGTTAACTGTCGAACGGAGGGCTGGGCCTCGGGCCAAAGCATTACAAGAATTACAACTCCGAGTAGGGGGAAAGAAAAGAGAGAGAGAGAGACAAACGTTCGACTGGCCTTTGTTTTACAGTATGTCCACAGCAGTAAAGCAGATCTTTCAACCTTCAGAGCATCTGAACTGCCTCCATGAGCCGTTTGTTGATCAGCGGGACAGACTGCAATGAAAGCGTGCAGCTGCTTTCAGATCACCAGCAGGCGTCCGTCCGTTTCACCTCAGTGTGAAAACATCTGGTTCACTCAGCAGAAACAAACTGGCGACGCGTCTGCCTCCTGTCGTTTCTAGCTCAACCGAGTGATCTTACGCAAACTGGGAGGTAGCGTCCCAACACAAGGAACACGACACTTTAGATGCTCCACATAGATTTCATTCAAATCTCTCTCGTTCTGTGGTTATTGAAACGCTTTGGGGCAGTGGCGCTGGGCTCAGCTCTGGAACACATTCCTTACGGAGCCACAGTCATCAGCGCGCTCCCTGCAGCATGGCCCTGTATGGTTATGGGAACGATTCACCATGGAGCAGTATTTATCTGTGTGTGTGTGGACAGCTCATGAAAGGAATACGTAGCAGAGGCACCATAAAAGGGAGTCGGAAAGGAGGTGGGAGACGTTTCAGAGCTGGATCTTCATTCCTCGTGTTGGTTCTTTCTTCAGTGAACCTGTGTCTACTTCTGCCCTTCGCTTAAACCATTCACAAAGTCAAAGAGACTCATCTCTGTAGTTTGTTCAGGAGACAGCGACTGGGTCAGATCTGTGTTAGTTAGTTTAGGTGCACTTAAGAAACCTGAGGCACGGGTTTGAACTGCAGGGAGAGAAATCGCTGCTTTCCTTTCATGCAGCTGTGTCTTCTAGTTATTTGGTGCGTCAAGTAACTTAATGGGGCTGCTCGTGTGATTGGCGCGACGATACTGGCGTGAGTGGGACAGGTTCCGTTGCTAAGCATAACCCTACGGCGCCTCAGTGAACTGAAGCCTGCCTGGACACGCTGGGCCCGGTTGCCAGAGAGACGCAGGCATGCGTGGAGCTCGGTCGCTCACGTTACAGTGTTCTCCTATTACACAAACGCCAAAGCTGATGAACAAAAGCTATTTAGACGGTAATAAAGTCACTGGCTGTTCAGTCATCATCATCAGTTCTAATCAACTGGAAATCGTATCACTATCACATAATTTGCTACATTGCATATGAATTAATCCTGACTGTGTAAAGCATTTTGATGGTTATTGTTTGTCTGGTTCATTCCCACACTAAGCTGCTCAGGTGTTTCATCTACTAGCGCACCAGAACGTCTGGAGTCTCTCACTACAGCCAGATCTTCCTCTGCTCTGTAGGACCACATCTACGTTTACTGCAAAAGGGACGAGGTTAGCGCCAACGTTAGCTGTGCTTAAAGAGGAAACTGGATGTGACGGACTTCCTGTCAAACAGAAGCTACCGCCTGCATTCCTACATTTCCATCCATCATCCACTGCGTTAGCTCTGAGGCTGTGCTGAGCTGATAGATGTCTCATTATTGTTACTAAAACCCAACACAGGGATGAAACTCTCGGTCTTTGTTTACCTTGTCTCTTCATAGCAGCCTTGGCGTGGCCCACCGCCTCCCAGGGTTTGGGGATGTCCAGGAAGACGGCGTCCGCCACCCCAGTCACTCCAAACCCATCCTTGCAGACGTCCTGGTTCCTGACGGTGACCAGGTGATCCACGCGGTGCTCCTTGAACTCCTCTGCCACCTTCTCGGCACGCTGCTGGTGAAACTCTACCGTGTGCAGGTGACCCGTGGGCGCGACGGTCCGCAGGATGGCGTGGGAGAGCGAGCCGCTGCCTGTGCCTGCAGCAGCGAAATCAGGTGTTCAGAATATGACTGAACTAGAATCCATTCGGCAGCACAATGATAGAAGATTATGGGCTTGTCAGAGTATCAAACACGCAACATGTAAAGAGAAACGTGAAATTCTACTTCACAATGACAAACCAGCCAAACAAAGAGCTTCCCTGTTACTACACTCTGGCTCTGAAGAGGATGCTGCATTTCCAAGTGGCCCTTTCTCGTTATGAAACAGCCCTGTTGATTTCACTAGCGTACAATCTGTCACAGGATGACAAGAGTAGAACAGTGACATCGGTCATGTGACTTCCGTAGATCCCATCCTCCAAACACTACGTCACCGCCGCCTCGCCGCCTGTGTGCAAGGCGACAAAGACGCCAATGTTTTACTCCTCAAGCTGCTGAAACGAGGGTCTGTGACTGGAAGCACGAGTAAATGGAAAACTACATGTTCTGATGGTTAGATTACGCTGAAGGGAAGATGTAAATGTACTCAAACAAAAGCCAAACAGAGCAGGAGATGCTGGAACCAGAGGTTTGCGTTTTCCTGGCGTTGCAGCTTTGAATCACATAATTATCTTAATGACATGGTGATCAGTTGTATTTTTCTTCTTCAGCGATGTCAACAAACCGCATGAAAGTGTTTCAGCACCTAATGTACCAGGTTCCTCTGAGTCACAGACTTGTAGACGTAAGCATGCACCTCTAAATTCAATACAATCGCATTAGAGGGTGTCGTTTATGCAGCACTGCATAAAAAGACATTTGTTATTTGGCTTCACCTCAGTAACGCGGTAAAAAAAGCAATCGGCTTTACTGGACACATGTTTATGCAGACGAGAACATATGGAAGTAGTTTAGGGAAGTGGTGACTGACTGACTGACTGAGCTTTAAAACACAGGTCTGTCTGTATCTTTAGTGGCAGTTACTGAGGAGCAGCTGATGGTGAGGGATCCTTAAAGCACAGGTTTCCTCTGAACGACTCAGGGGTGTTTCTATTCTGGTTTCAGTAGGAGACGTGAAGCCGGTCACTGCACTAGAGGAAGCAGTGACTGTAGGGGGTGAAGTCTCAGAGGGGGAGGCTGATCTGAATCTGGCTGCTGGCCTGAGCTCATCCCTGCTTTCTGTTCTCCATCTCAAATACAAGGCGACTGGCTGGACGAGAAGCAAAACCAGGACAGAGGTTGAAGAACAACTTAGAAAGTGACAGTAAGAGAGCGCTTCTCCTCATCATTAACCCTTTGTGCTCTCTGGAGACGCGATGCAGGACGTGACACGTGCAGTGAAGGAGGCCTAAAACTGCACGGCAAGCTCCCTGGGTACCAACCTGTAGTCGGCCGTCTCTTATCTTATCAGAAATACTGCGCGCCCTCCTAACACGGAGGTCATCAGCATGACCAGACCTTCAGGCAGCAGCGAATATTTGCTGAGCATACGTACACTGGAGCTGCTTGATGTGAAACACTGATACAAGCGTGAAATATAAAACACGCAGTTAATGATTAGCGTGTAATCCTCAAAACAGCAAACAAGCGCTCTCCAAGGTGACTCCTCTACACGACCGCAGGCTCCTTCAGCTGAGCGCACAGGCAGAATGATCCTCCCCACAGGACAGCACACACTGGTTCAAGACCACCAGGCTCAGCGTGATGAGTCGGCTCACCGCTTCACATCTCATCAGCACAGAAAGATCAAGGGTCGTACAAAGCAATTTAATACACAAAGCTTTGAATGTGCTGCTTCAGGTTTTAGTTCCTAAACCATGTGAGAAATAACTACATGTAAATGTAGATGAAAGGGAAGACGTGGAGCCATCAGGATTCCTAGAGACTGGACAGGACTCAGTCAGGGAGAACTGCCAACGTGTCAGCCAACTCTGAAACACTGCATCAATGCATCAATGCAGGGTAACTAAACAGAAGCCACTGTTCTGAAAAATGCTGTGAATACTAAGCGTTGCATGTACATTTAAAAAGGAGAACCAAGAGACAGCTCTCTGTGCTGCTGCTGTGTGCGCTGACTAAACAGTTTCTGTAGTCATCCATCACACCCCAGACCACTCCAACCCCCCCCCCCCCCACACACACACACACACACACTTTTCACAGTGTACAATCAATAATGTGATGTGCAGGGCTGGAAGCAGTAAAACATTGCACTGCACCAAACAAACTCCTCTCCCATCACCCTCACTGCAGAGAAACCCGCCTGAAACGCAGCGATGGACTCTGAGTGGCTGCACAATTAAGAAAGAAGCTGTGTCTCTTTCAGACAACAAAGAGATTCCAACAAAATAAAACGGTAGCTAATAACATTGGTCACCATTCATTCAACAAACCATTTTGTGCCAGTACCACAAACACAACTGCTTTACTTTCAGACAACCTCACCTGGATGAGTGAGAATCACAGACAACACGTTTATTTATTCGCCTGATTCCACACTCACCCGATTCGCAGACGACGGAGCCCGGCTTCAGCTCCAGCATCATGGTGATGGTGGCGATGTCTGTGGTGTAGAGGATCTGTGTGCGGTGCGGCAGGGAGACCGTCCACAGCTCAGGTGTAGGGTGGAGCACGTAGACCCAGCCGCCTTTACTGCAGGTGACCTTCGACCCGTAACGCTGACCTATCAGGTCTGTGGAGTGGCGGATGACCCCATAGCGAGTCTGCGTTTGGGCCCCATGCTGGACCTTAACAGGCATCATAGAGTCGTGGCTCAAATACACGATGGCGACGTCCCCGTCCTGGATCAAGTCTCCAAACTCCACAAAACTCATGACGCACAGTCCCTCTGCAAGACAATGTGAAAAAGGGGAGTTTTACCTGAACCAACCAAGAAAAGACAGAAAACAAATCAATAGAAAACTTAAATTAGGTAAAGGACCAACTGACAGGAGCTTTTCATTGATCCCTACGGTTTCTCCCCCATCGATTATCACCTGATCAGTAGAACAGGACTCGTGTCCGTTGTCTGGTATGAACTGGGCGCTAACAGGATGCAAAGGGGTGACAACTCAGCTCAACTCCTGAAAGAAGAGGAGGCAGGAGGCTCTGAGACTCTAGAGCATCATCCAAAGCGACTCTGGCTTTACGTTAGCTTATGGATCAGTTAGCTAGTTAGCTTACACCAACTCAAAACACGGAGCAGCTGAATTTAATCACTTTCACCGTTAAATAACCATCAAATAAAACGCCACGGCCTGTAACTGGACGTTAACGTTTGAACACCTTTAGTTAGTTCCATGTTTGCACGCTAGCTAGCGAATGAGCGCTGAGTAGCATGCTAGCGTTGGCCACGGCAGCGAGCGGTTGGAATCGCTGGTTCGCATTAAACAGCCGCTGACTGTCGTCCTACCTTCTCCAGCGGTGTCCGTTAACGTCCAGGGTTCTAGAAAACGACACTGTCTGGTGCGTGTTGAGCCGAGAGCCGCCCGTTCAATCCCCACACGTGGTGTTGTTTTCAGGGGAAGTTAAAGTCGGTGACACCGGATGTTGAAGCAGTTCCCTGGTCTGTAAACAGTCTGCGTGGCCGCCGCCCGTTCAGACCAACGGTCCACATGAGTTATAGATCTGTGGTTCCCGCACAGGCTCCAGATGCATCGCCCACAAATTGTAAAACACTTATTGGTACAATCTTACTTCTAAAACTAATAATCATTAAAGCGCACGCTGAACGTTTGTTTACCTTTATATAACTGTGGAACAAGCAACTAGATCATTATAGACTTAAAACCAACTGGGTTTAGTTTTCTCTGAGGACACGATGGAGACATAAATGAGTATTAAGCCAATAATTGTTAATTAAATCTACAAAGTAAATGTTATTTGTGTATTATAAATATATGATTTTAGTGAAACAACCTATAATATTTATGGACGTTTTGCGTTTTAGTTAGTATTGTTGTGAATTTAAATTAAAATTAAAAAAACATTCCATTACGAATTATACTTCGCTATCAACTGCTGTTTTTTATTTATTAAAAGTCGTATTAAACGTAAACGTCCACACTATTGTAAAACATGATAAAGTAATTTCAAAAGCTATCTCATTCTATTTTTCAAGTTCGGCATAGTCGGGTCCGCCTGGAGCCAATTAAATGAATGACTCCACGTCCTGACCAATGGGAGGGAACCGGACCCGTATAAATAAAGACGTCGGGACCGGATCCCGGGCGCAGAGCGGTTGAAGGGTTGGACTCCTGGCCAGGAACAATAGGGATCTTTGTGTCCACCGCTGGTAGTAATAGTAGTTCACAGGTCCGACAACAGGTAGGAGCTCATTTAAGTCACATTCCGTAACATGTTTTTAATGAGCAGCGAAGCGACAGACGCGTCTGGTTCTGCGCGTCTGCCGCTGTGAGGGTTGCTTTGATGTGAACTCATACGCGGTTGTTTATTTGTTTACTGGGGCTGCTCTGTAACGTTAGTAGCGCTCGGCCAGCGCCCCTTCGCTCTCTGCCGCTGTCTGCCGCTCTCTGCCGCTGCCTGCCGCTCTCTGCCGCGCTCCTCACCGCGTCTTCCCTCCGTCCTGTGCCCAGGGCTCAGCCATGCCTTTCGGTAACACGCACAACCAGCTGAAGCTGAAGTACAGCTCGGAGCAGGAGTTCCCGGACCTCAGCAAGCACAACAACCACATGGCCAAGGTCCTGACTCCTGCGATGTACGAGCGGCTGCGCAGCAAACAGACGTCCAGCGGATTTACCGTGGATGACGTCATCCAGACCGGGGTCGACAACCCAGGTAAAAACCGTAAAAACGAAGCGGCCCCTGTGAGGGGACTCGAGCTTAGCGGAGGGACGCTCAGCAGGCCGCTCCCCTCCTCCATCCTGTAAGACTGCACAGATTTATTGCAGGGTTACGTAACGTGTGCAGGGAAGCAGCCGACGAGCCACCGCTGCTTTCACGGGTTTGTCAGCGGTTCCTGTTAATGTGTTGATCAGCTGCAGGTAGAACTGGTGTAAGTGCACAGGCTGCGTCCATGGAGCTGGGGTCACGCAGGCTGGGCCCCGCTCTGGGCCCGGGCCTGATGGGCTACTCTGACCCGTTTCCTGTGACCCTGTCCACTGTGTGCAGGTCACCCCTACATCATGACCGTGGGCTGCGTGGCTGGAGACGGGGAGACGTATGATGTGTTCAAGGAGCTGCTGGACCCCGTGATTAAAGACAGACACGGGGGATACAAACCCACAGACAAGCACAAGACCGACCTCAACTCAGAGAACCTGAAGGTACGGCTGCACCTCACCCGACCAGGCTGAATGTCCCTGCACAAACTAACGTCTCGTCCCCATCAAGGGCGGAGACGACCTCGACCCCAACTACGTCCTGAGCTCCCGTGTCCGAACGGGCCGCAGCATCTGTGGGTTCTGCCTGCCACCACACTGCAGTCGGGGAGAGAGGCGCGCTGTGGAGAACCTCTCTGTCGAAGGTAGAGCATGACCTCATAGGCCTGAATGAGGGGCTTCTCTGCGTGTTGCGTAATAGAGCCACGCATCAGATGCTCAGACGGAGTCGAGGCTTCAGCTCAGTGGCACTACAGGCCCAGTGAAGTTGCTTCATTTGTGAGGCAGTGGCTGCCCCCTAGTGGTGACTCGGGATCAGCTGATACTCATTTCATTCTTGAACGATCTACTCGGCTATGATGCAACAAATTCTGCCACTAAATCGGTTTGAATATTTCAGTCTGGCTGCAGACCTGGTTTGTGAAACTCTTCTGTCCGTGCAGCTCTGGCCTCGCTGACTGGAGACCTCAAGGGCAAATACTACGCGCTGAAGAACATGACCGAGGCCGAACAGCAGCAGCTCATTGACGACCACTTCCTGTTTGACAAGCCAGTGTCCCCTCTGCTGCTGGCCTCCGGCATGGCCCGCGACTGGCCCGACGCCAGGGGCATCTGGTGAGGCCCTGCTGATGCCGTTTGTAAAGAGACCTCTGTGCAGAGCGAACGATGAAATGAGCCGAATGTCTTGTCTCGTTAAGGCACAACGACAACAAGACGTTCCTGGTGTGGGTGAACGAGGAGGACCACCTGCGTGTGATCTCCATGCAGAAAGGAGGCAACATGAGGGAAGTGTTCACTCGCTTCTGCACCGGTCTCACCAAGGTCAGTGGAGCAGAGTTTCATTCCATGTGCAGTTGGAGGTTTTGTTTACCTGCGTTTCACTTGCCTCTGTGGTTTAGATCGAGAGCCTGTTCAAGGACAGAGGTCACGCGTTCATGTGGAACGAGCACCTGGGCTACATCCTCACCTGTCCGTCCAACCTGGGCACGGGCCTGCGCGCCGGTGTGCACGTCAAGCTGCCCAACATGAGCAAACACACCAAGTTTGAGGAGGTTCTCAAGAAGCTGAGGCTTCAGAAGCGTGGAACCGGTACCGTCACCACTTCACATTAGGGGATGTTCCGTCAAACCTGAAGCCTCCGTCTGACGTGGATCTTTTTCCTTTTCCTCTCAGGTGGCGTGGACACCGCTGCGGTCGGAGGAGTGTTCGACATTTCCAACGCCGACAGACTGGGCTTCTCCGAGGTGGAGCTGGTGCAGATGGTGGTGGATGGAATCAAACTGCTGATTGAGATGGAGAAGAGGCTGGAGAAGGGCCAGGCCATCGATGACCTGATACCCGCCCAGAAGTAACCTGAAACCCGACCGGCTCATCCTCTCCCCTCCGTCTCCTCTGAATGTTAGGATGTATTTGCATATTTAAGACCATGGTTCCTGTTAGGACGGATATGAAATAAAAACCCTAATGGTGTAACGTTGTCACTCGTACCTGCTTCTGTTGGTGCCACAGTTCTAGAAAAGCACAAGGAAATTATGCGAGACGCTGCAGTTCAGGCACAGACTAGTGAAGACTTTGCTCTACCCAGAGACTCATGACACGCTGCAGCTGCTTAACGACAACGCATTCATCCATTTTCTACACTTTGGCTTCATTGATCCTCGAGTAAGGCTTGATCAACCCTTTCACCAACTGAACAGGAAGCGATGGGACGTTCAAGTTGACAAGACACTTTAATTGTGACGTGAGTGGCCCTTAACCATGTGAGCATTTACAGACTCCCCTTCTACTTTTTAAATGAAATACAAAAAGAGAAAAAAGGAGCATTGCAGTGAAGCTGTCTTTAAAGTAAGATACATTATTTACACTGAAAACAAAAACGCTACGCTTTTTAATCCAGGAGAGAAAATAAATAAGACTAGAAATGCTTTTTGTCCACATTCACAGCATGACAAATCATATTCAACTTGTTAATGTTGACCCCGTGTGGCCAGAACAGATATTAGTAGGTAATTCAGTGATTATTGCCAAAAGCCTTAATCTATACATTATAATATTCAATACATACTCTGTATTTTGTTTAAAAAAGGAGACATTTGGAAACTGCTACCAGGATGATTGTACAGCTTAAATACTTCTAAATATATATATATATATATATATACACATATATGTATATATATGTATTTTATACCCTTTTGTTCATAGCTTTAACTCGTTGGCAACTTTGGAAGCAATGTTTTTGAAAGCGATGGATGATCCAGATATCCTCTTGAACCGGACGCCGTTGAGGGAGAGTCGCGGCAGCTTGCAAACCTCCATCTCCCACTGCACCAGGTTTTCGGCTCGCTCGTCCCCGTGGACACAAAGAAGCAGGAAACTCTCTTGCTGCTCGTAGTCGCAGTTGTTGGCATCGAGCACCTTGCGAATCTCCCGCATGATTTCACAAGGCTCCATGGAGCTGGTGGTCCTCATACTCCAAGTGAATCTGAGGGAGCGGGGCTTACCGTCTTTATTTTCCCCTTTTTGATCCCCAGGTACATGGCGACTGTCGGGACAAGAGGACAGGAGAATAGGGTTTAGCAGCGCAGGGTCGGCTTCATGCGTCTATGCTTACTTTGACTGTGTCATTATTAACACGGTGGGGATCAGTCAAAGCAGCTCGTACAATAAACAAACTATGATCCACAGACTTGGCTTTAGAGGAATAGTCTCGTGGTTTTGCTGAGCGTTGGATGACTCGTGTAAGACGAACACATTTGGATCTTATTGAGATTAATCCTTGTGCTTCTCATCCAACTCTCAGCAAGAAACTATTCCAGTAAAGGATGTTTAGCCTGTGGTGGTTTGTTTCCACTGGACACGTGTGAACCCCAGTCTGAGCATCTGACACATTCATATCACAGAGCTAAGTGTTTTTCAAACAATAAGAGCCCAAAAGAGATGAAACCCAAGAAGATTTAACGCCACTTAACACACTATTTGAATAATGGATTATTCTAGAAGTTTTTCCTTATTATTTTGTAATTTCCTATAAACCATTCTGTTTTGTAACTTTTAGTCTAGGCAGTTTATTGTCTAGTGAAAACTTACCTCTGTGACTGCGAATGCAAGGAAAACTAGTCAATGCTCAGTTAATGGCAGCATTTCTCTGGTTGACATACAAACATGCCATGCTGAACACAGCGCCATGCAAACATAAAAAAAACAAGCGCAAACGTTAAAACGCAAAACCCAAACACTACCGCCCACACATTCAGACATCCCATGACAAACAGAGCGGGTTCCTATTCCTATTCAAGGGGTCAAGCAACTCCACTGAGTCTGCAGACAAGGACAAACCGAAGCCTTTGCGCTTTTTCTGGGCAGGTCATCTCACCTTGAGCCCTCAAGTCTCCTGTTTCTCTCAAACTCGGTTGAGACTCTGAGGTGCGTGAGAAGATCAGACAGTAAGGAGGAAAAAGAAGGAGGGGAACAGAAGATGTGGGTTGTGCACAATACATATTTTCAGGTCAATTCCAGTGAATAGAACAAGAGAAAGTAAGGAGAGTGACACCGAGGTGAAACAAGAGCATCCAACAAAACAAAACAGACACAAATGGAAGGTTTTACTTCCATTAAAATCAGCGAAGACCCATGAGAGAGAAATGAACAAAGATGAATGTTCTTCCCAAACTGAAAACAAAAGCAGCAGACAGAGGGAAAATGGTTTCTGAATACGGAGCGAGACCCAAAGCAAAAGCTAAGTGACCTTTAAAACCTCAGATGGCCCGACAGACAGCTCAATAATAATAATTATTATTATTATTATTACCATGGGACTGGGGTTATGGGGCAGTGCTAGCACCTCCAATGGCAGTTTGCTAATACTAGATTTTCATCTAAGTTTCTTTTGATTATTAATCTATTTCATGACCCTTTAAACGTGTTTATAGATGAACAAGCCGCAAAGCTACACAAAAATGTCTTAATTACTGGCGTAAGTTAATACTGAAGTAAATGTCCATGTAATCACAAAACCCACGTTTAGTGAGCTTTTCTCCCCAGGGGATGGTTTACAGTAAAAAAGGACACAAACAAACAAAGAACTACAAGAAAGCTCTAAAAATGATGCCAACTGGAAAGAAATCCACCTAAAACCCAAAGTATATACGCTGTGGATGTAGCTACAGGAATCTGTGTGAAACTCAATTCTGCCAACCCTGATGCCTTTGACTGAACAGCAGAACCGGTTTTCATCCCCCAGTGGAGCCGATCAACAGGAGACACGTGTGAAAGCGACAGCAGAGTTTCTTTAATTCTGCAATGTAGTAAACACGATCTGCACTTTTCAGATTGACCAGCGGCTCATTTCACGTGTATAATCATAGCTAAGTTTAAGCACCTATTAAATCAAATATAAAGGTCAGCATCAACCCAGTCTTTAGCTTGTACACAGTCTCTGTACTGTAAATCTGTGCTCTAGAAATAATCAAAGGCAAAATGTGAGTGTTTTACGTCTTTGGATGAACTTCTAGTGAGACTACAAGACTGATTTCCTCTGAAGAACTAAGCGAACAGAGCAGTCGTGTTTCTGTAGCTACTGTGCATCAATGCTCATTCGGCCCTTTGGTGCCTTACGGGCCTGAAAAAAAGAAAAGCGCCAACTAATCAGAGAAAAAGCAAAAAACCACAGTAATAAAAGGAAGATTAAAACAAAAGATCCCTGCTTCTCCAACAAGACGTTTTTTATGGTGTAAGGCTCCCAGCATGCACTGCAGCTTGGAGAACAGAAAAACAGGACGGGTGGAGTAGGAAGTGACTCCGAACTCCTGACAGCGCCAGGGACTAGACAAACAGGAGGACGAGTGAACAGGCAGGACTGACAGGAGGTCCTGGGTCGGTCACAGAGGCCGTGAAAATCACAAGACCAAGAGGGTGAGTGTCAGAGGAGGGGAGGACGGGGAAGTTCCTCCACATAACTCAATTCAAAAACAGCCCCTTACTCTAGATCTTCATCTTCCTACAACTCTCTATATCTTCTGCTCCTGAATCTGAAAGACAAAACGGGAATCTGAGGAGACTGCGATTATCTCAGTGGACACATGACGAAGAAACGAAAGAAAGAGAGAGGGAAAGAATATTTAAATGCATGGTGTGATGACAGGCCAAAAAAGGAGGAAAAACATGGAAGGAATGATGAGAAAGGAGGAAGAAAGGAAAAGGCTGATAGAGATCGGAGGGCAGAAGACTTACTAAGGGTCTTTCCTCCCTGGGTAGAAGGGATGGCAGGCCCTGTTTTGGCCGTCTGCCGTTTGGCCGGGTCAATAGTGACCCTAGGCAGAGAGGAAGAGCAGCAAGGTCAAGGTTAAAGGACAAAGGAAGGTTAGGAAGACAAAAAGACAAACCGTGAGGAAGGGAGGAGAGTGTGGAGGGAGCCTGCAACGTCCTGAGGAGCAGGAACATGGCAAAAACCTGTCGACCGCGTCAGAAACGAGGTTTCTACAGAGTCTGGAAACCGACGAGATGCAGACTTAGACAAGTCAAAACAGAACTGAATTATTAGATTCTGTAGAAAGTCAATAAAATTAATGAAAGGAACTACATCTGGCTCTAAAACATCCACAATATTCCATCAACAAATCTACAGCTGGGTCTGACAGGGACAGCTGATCATTTTATATTTACAATTAAAAATGTCTAATATCAGACATTTTATTTATTACCAGTATCTGCCATTTTGAGAAGTTATTCCTTTAGCGTTTCCCTCTCCCTTGTTCACATTTATTCAGTGTCACAGATTTATTATTGAGTAATGAATTTCTACAAATGTCTACCAATCTTACACAAATGGGATTTTAAAAAACATAATACCAATAAATACAAACTGTCACTATATTTACTGACTTGTCAAATAATCTTCTACTACATGCGTCACTTTCATGACTCTGTAGAACTGAGGACAAACAAAAAAAAAATACAGTAAAGTGATGCGATAAAGGACGGCGATGAGATGAAACCAGAGGGGAATGAAAAGCTTGGACGATGATGATTCCAGAGGAAGAACAGTCTACTAATAATCCACGAGGGGGCACAGTCGAGCCTCAAGACGGGACCCTGTGAGGGCCATAAAGCTGTAACACGGTTCTGACAGGCCTCAGCTGGGCCGCTGACCTCCAGTCACGTCTGACCTGTTGTGTGCGTGTGAGCACAGATCAGCGTTACTGCCTGCTTTTACACCTCTGACCCTCATTAGTGGAAACCAACTAAACCTGACCAAACATTTTCAAGTACCCACCAGAAGCCAAACACGTCTTAAATGTGATAGATATGTGAAACAATTTACAATGGAAATAATCAGGAAACTGATCCTACACAGCAGGTTAAGATTAGGCTTCATAATGTCTAGAGAACAGGACGGATGGAGTAAAAACTGCTGCGTAATTGGGAGACACGTCGTCACATGACTGATCGCTGGACTGTAGGAATGGAAAACCTCACATCACCTGATGCAGGCAAGAGAGCAGAAAACCTTTGGTGAATAGAGTCATGCAGAGGAGCTGGGCGTCGTTGTTAAATTGGGACATTTGCACATGGACTGTGATGTTAGAAACAGTTCTTGAAAGGATTCAGCAAACCAGTTTAAGTAGTCCCACCTTCCCCAAAACATACCCGATGATCACAAAAGGAGATAAAAACAGCGACTGGCACACATTTAGTTTAAGCACTGAATGAAAACAAAACATATGAAGCCAATGACAAACTGAACCAAAGCCCTACAGGAAAATGAGAATCTCATTTGGACATCAGAGAGAGAGAGAGCTGGTAACAAACCACAATCAATGGCAGCTCTAGGAAGCGACCCCATGCAGGCACGTCAGCTGGTTAGTGGCAAGCTGCTGATGGTTAATGGACTGATGAAGGAGCGTGGCCGACTCGCCCACTCAGCCCAACCACAGCCACACCGAGAACATTTACACACAAAGCAACAAGGGTCTTCTTGATAGATTTATATAATATGTGCTTATTTCATTACACGTCGCATCAACGGTTTGGCGTTTGGGAGATATGCTCGTTTGTGCCATTAACAGGAGGTTGACACTTTCTCAGGACAGAGTAAGAAACATGAAGCTGCAGCCAGGAGCCGCTTAGCGCTGCTGTACGACTGGATGCTCCCAAGTTCAAAACTATCACAAATGTATAATTCCTCATAACAACCAATTTAACTGGCTAAATGTAAATAAACAGCATTAGTTAGCAAGATAAAATGCTCAACAGGACTTGAATCTAAACCTTGTTGTGATTTTTTCCCTTATTCATAACGTAATTTAAAGGTTAAATCGTCTGTTGTTGGATGAGAGGCCAGAAAGGCTGCGTCTGTAGTAGAAGTGACTTTCTTCATTTTGTTTACCACTAGCAACAAACTGAAACTTCCTTTGACCTGCCTTTCACTCAGTACGTTATAACTGGGCCTAACGTTCTGTTCATCGCTTAGTTTGGGGCACGGACAAGTTTCACATGTGCCAAAAGCAACACTTGACATCAGCAACACAAAGCCAAACATTTAACATCGCAGACGTGGACACCAAGACGCATGAAGTATGAACTGGCCATAAAGCAGAACGTGAAGATTAGGGCTGTAACGGTTCCGAGACCAGGACCAAGTCAAGAGCAATTCAGTCATGTTTCAGAAGGCCTCCAGATCCGGAGAACCGTTACACACCTAAACGCAGTGGGAGAATTAGAAACGAAGATGTTTCTGCCCAGATGACAAACCCCTGCACATGCTCCAGTCTCTGCACAAACTCCAAGGAGCTTAAAGCAGCAGAAAAACCTATGCGTCACCTTTGATGAGCCTGGCTGCAGCTTTGTGTTTAGTCTCAATGAAGCAAAGAAACGCATCTCCCCTCAGTCAAACGACTTTAAACGACAAAAAGGAGTCGGCATGTTTAAAGCATGCAAATCCCATCCCAGGCCGATTGTGACCCGTGTGTAAATGCACTCAAGGCGTCGTCTCTCCTGCTAAGCGGTGGGTTAGTTCGGTGCCAGCAGCCCCACGTAGCTGGAGAGTTTCAGAGCAACTTTTCCAGTGAGGCTGTTTTTGTTATTTTTGGCACAGAGCGAGAGGCAGTACAAGAGTCCTACCTTTTGGCAAACCTGAATGACATGTTTCTACAATAGAATCAGACAAAGAAACAGTGAAAATGGTGAAGGGGAAGTGAAAGGAGGAGGAGCAGGGGGAGGGAGGGAGGGGAGGCATGAGGAGTCTGAACGAACGAACAAAAATGGGGTGATTGGAATCATCAACAGGGAAAAGGGGAAGTTTTCTGTTTCATCAGTTTTGAAGTGATTTCAATTCCTCAGTCACTGCAGAGGGGACGTTGCTGGCCTGGCTGCCACTTCAGAGCATGGACATTCAGGAACGATAGAGCTACTGCTGCCTGCTGAGGAAGGTTACAACCAATACAGAACCTACATATCCAGCTCACTCTGACGTATGACAGCTCTACAGCTCCTCACACTCTCGCATTTCACATTGGAAAATACGTGAATCTTAAGCTTTTCACCATTTGTCTTTATAAGTTCCTGTTTGCAGGTGACAGAGCAGCGTGAACCTCAAAAGTATGAGTCACCATGTATCTATTCTGACTTATATGGTCAGCAAACCTCATTATGAGTCACAGAACCAAAACTGACAAATGATCAGCCGTCTTGTGACCCAGAAACCTACAAGAGGTCAAGGTCTGGCTCATTCGGAGCGGTTTTATTTCTCTCTGGCAGGCAGCCGGGCAGCGACACACATGCTTTAAGACTAAATCGCATGGTGGTGGACAGTGAAGTGCTCCTCCTGGTAATTAATCATCCTAACTCAACTCGCTGTGCTGATTGGCTTGTAACTCAGACAGTCACAGCAGATTAATCTCTACAGGGCTACGTGTCGAACCACTTTCATTGAAGGAGGTTCTCTGTACCTGCATTAACCCTCGTGCAGTTTGAGGGGTCAAGGTGAAAACAGGGGGCTCTAAGCTCAAAAACCACACAAGGGTTGGATAAAGCAGCCGCAGACAGACGATAAATCACAACACGCTTCATCTAGATGAACGGGTTGATGAACTTGGTCATCATAGACCCACACGTGTTCATTGCTTGGATGCAACACCCACGAAGGCTGTTTGATCCAACCCTGGTGTGTGTTTTTGAGCTTAAGCGCCTCCTAGTTTACAGTGGGGTCGTTTTGACTCCTCAAAGGCTGCACGAGGGTTAATCATTGTGAAGTAATCAGAATAACTTTATGTAAGTTACATTAGTAGTCTACGCTGGATTAAACAGAAAGAGCTAAACCCACACCCTGGACACTGACGCCATGCTTTGTCAGTACTTTGTTTACTCGCCTACCTGCGGGTGAGTTTGGAGGTGAGCTTGGAGAAAAGGTTGCTGGTTCCACGGCTGCGAGTCTGGGAGAGAGGGGTGGCGTCATGGGAGAGGGTGGGTGAAGCAGGCGGGCCGTTGTACGTCGCCATGCGGCGGTCTCTCAGCTGCCCACCGTGGAAGGTGCTGCGGCTGGCGGTGCCTCGAGGGAAGCGGAGTCGGTCGGGTGTGGTGGCGTTGGAGATGCTGTGGGTCGAGGCCACCGGGTTCTTCTGGCCACCAGGAGACACTGCAACACTGCTAAGGTGAAGGGAGACGAACAATCCAGTCAAACTTTAATCTCAGAATGCTCTGGACTGCCATCGCTGACGTACTGTAATACACCTGTTCCCAAACTATCAGGCAATCATTTCTGATTTTGTCTCCATAGCTTTTGTGTAATCACAAATGCTCCCTGCAAGAACATGAAGGAGCCAATTAGTTCCTCCTATTTAAAACATTTACTCTAAAGGTACAAAAGTGCGATGGAAAAGCCTGATGCAGACCCTGTTAATGGCAGAGCTGGTTATCACATGATTTCTAATACTATCATGGGTTCTTGCATAACAGATGTCAACAGGGCAGGAAATTCCAAACAAATGCAAAGACAAAAACTGAGCAACTATTAACGAGACCTGGAGGATGACAAAACTAGAAGTGACATGACGAAACCTAGGAACGGCCGACGCTGAAACTCAACACGGTACAAACGGTGAACGGACACAGGAAAAAGCAGGCGGTTACAGCAGACGGCACCGAGTCGCACTACAGGGCTCCAGTCGAAACAGGGTTTGTTACGTTTGTAACGTGGCTCGTGAAAAGTTCAAACTTGGTGTTTAAGCATTTTAATAGTTAAAAGAAAGATTTTATATGAGGGTTACTGCATAAATTCACCAAACGAAAAAGATAAAAATGTAGTTGATTTCCCGCCCTGGACATCCAGCTCTCAACCATGATAAGAGTGAATTGAGCCCCTGAGTCTAAACAGAAACAGACGATGGCCTAGAGGTTCTGGGGCAACAGGAAAGCCTGTGAGTGGTGAAGTGCGGCCATCGTGACAGAGACGGGCAGGTGAAAGATCCAGATGGGAAAGATCAGGGATCAGAGTCGACAGCAGAGGATGGAGGACAGATCAGGAGCAGAACTGAGAGTTTGTTATTGGAACATCTGCAGCGGAGTCAAGAGGTCCTCCAGTTTGTGGCTGGAGGAGGAATGATGCAAACACGGAAAAATATCATCACACACAAGAATGCGGCAAAAGACCTCGTTTGTCCACGAGCGACAGTGTGTGGATAAATATTTTTCTCTACTTTTGTCAGTGTCTGAAATAAACAGCCACCACTGCCATAATTTACCTGCTTATGGCTGATGTGTAAATGTCAGACACAGACAGCAAGAAACCAAGTTGGATGCACATGGTCCTCACTGTTCTTTGCAGGAAATGGTTACGGTGTTACAGAATGAGAATCTGGCTGGATGTGTGGGTTAGCGAAGGGCTAAACGAGGGCTAAACGAGGGCTAAGACATGAGGAGACAGACGGGGGTTTGGACGCCCTGCCGTCTTACTTGGGCGAGCAGTAGTCCAGAGCGTAGTAGGAGTGGGGCAGCGTGGCCCAGCCTGCCTGGCAAGCGTACAAGGGGCCGGCGGTTTGATACCTCAGCCGCACCGAACTGGACGAGGCACCGAACGCAGTGGCCGCAAAGGCGGAAGAGGGGCTAGTGGCACAAGCCATCTCAGTCATGCTGGTCATGCCACAACGAAAAGAAACCCCCAGCCCCCGAACCACAAACACACAAGCAAAAATGAAAAAACAGGATGATGAGAAGACAGGAACGTAAACATGAAACAAAGAAATAGGGACAGAAAGAAAGAAAACCAGGAAATAAAACAAAGGAATTCTACAATACAGGAGAAAATCCAGGTTTGAAAAGTGAAACACTGCTCTTCAGAGACGGTCAAAGGCAAACTCCTCCCACCTGTTCTCTTTCCCGTTGGGGATGACGGACAGACGGTCGGTGTTGTTCCGGTCGCTGCAGACGTACGTGTTCCTCCTGGTCATGCCTGCAGACGCAGTGTTATTCTGTGGACAGCGAGGAGAAACAAGCTGATGCCAGGTTGTTGTGTCCATCCAAAATAAAAGCATAATATTTACTTCAGTTGCTTTGCATGAACAGGTTTCCCACAGATAATGTGCAGGTTTTTGGAAGACCATTTCGTCATTTAAGATGTTGATGAGACTGATGAAGAAGCTACATCATCACCTCTTTACAGGTTAAATCAACTCTTTAGATGCAGCAGCAGACACTTGCTGAGGTATTTTACTAGATCTCATAAATAGCGTCTCATCTGAGACTCTGGAAGCCACGACACTGCACAAACCCTATTAGGATAATAATCCATCGGTTATAATTCCTCTTGGGGAATTTCTCCTAAACAGGAAGCTGCGTTTAAGAGCCACAGCTCTGTGGTTCAAACCAGCGAATACTGACAGACAATGAAGAAATGAAGTGTTATCTTTGGAAACACTTTGCACGTGGGACACTGTGACTGAGATTTTCTGTGATTTGGCAAAAGACACCAGCTTGACAGGTTTGTGAGGAGAGTCTTTCAGACAATTTCCTTTGCATGTCTTGGAAACATAAAGCAGCTAAATGTGTGAGACTGATAACGTGACTCACGCTCGGGCCAGTGGTGGCGCCTTTCCTGCGGTCGGGGATGTCCGCCTTGTTGGGATTGTTGGCGTTGCCCAGCAGAGGACTGGAGGGTGGAGCTCCGCGACTCCCCGGGGTGCTGGGTTTACGGAGCTGGACCCCTCCTTCCTCTTTCCCGCCGTTCTCCGCTGAGGTCGTCTGACTCCTCTTTGGATGAGCCATCCCTGGGGGGACATTCTGGCCAACTAGAGAAACAACAGATTTGGTTACGGTTTGTACTTCAAGCAAAAACTGTGAAATTTGAGTGTTTATTTAAACTGTGATGACCTAAATTTGAAGGAACAATCTGAGCACTGACTTAACGCTTTTTTGCTGACTTTTATTGATGTTAATGAAGAACGGTGGGCCAGAAAAACGACATGTAGCTTGAGTTGATCTATTTAAGTTAACATTCAAATGTAAAATTCAAAATTGTGTAGCTACATTATCAACATAAAGATCCTCACCAAAGCCATTTATGCAGCAGCTTCTACACAGAGGAAGTTATTGACAAAGCATAATATCACAGCGGACGCCACCGAGCTGAGCAAATAAGGGAAAGGTTGAAGTGCCTCCACTACAAAACAGCTTTTATCAGCCTGCCAACGAAGCTACCGACAGAAGCCGACCTTTATCAGGAGGCAAAGGCACAGCGGTGTTTGGGCTGTGTGCTCTAACTCTACCACAACTACTGACAAGCGTAAAATAACGTTGAAGATCATCAGAGCGATTTCAAGGTTTGCTCTCTCCCTCGTAGGGACTTCTCGTTTGCGTTCCTCTCACCTTGTTCGCTGTAACGTCTCTGTTTGTGGTTTGAGGAGACGCTCCTCTGGACTTTGAGGTGAGAGGGTGACTGGCCGTTGAGCTCGCTGTTGGGTCTCGGTTTGGCCAGAGACAGGTTGCTGCTGGAGGCTGACTCACTGGGCTCCAGCTGGGGAACAGACAGACACTTCGCGTTAAGCAGGCATGAAACTGCATATTACTGCTGCCGTTTCATTACTTCTACATTTCACGTATGTAGGCCAAGAGAAAATCAGTCGAATTCTCCATCTGGCTGAACACAGGAGCACATCTCATCTCTCTTAATTCAGGCGTTTCCTACTTCCCCCTCAAAAACTACAGCTTAATCTGAATTCCGTCCTGCAGCAAAGTAGTGACAGATGGAAACCTAATTCAGTTTGATAAACCGAGTGCTCTGTGCCAAACAGGCAGACCAGTATGAGATAATGTTCTTCTTCCTTGTGACCGAGCTTTGTGACGTGGGCTCAAAACAATATCAGAAAGCCAGTGTAAAACCTGGAATGAGAATCAGAATAGGGCCTGAGGAACAGTGCTAATGAGCGTAATGCTGGTACCTCAGACGCCTTCCTGCCGAGCAGCAGGTAGGTGGCTGTGATCTCGTCGTACTTCATCTTGGCCAGAGACTCCTGGATCTCCTCCAGGTTGTAGCCCATCCCCACCATCACGTCTAAAAAAAAAAAAAACATATTACAAGTAGGGAACACAGTAAATGACCGTTGGGTTCATTTCCTTTACACAGGATGTGCCCACACCTTATTAGTTACAGATGTGAAGAATTGAAGATTTTTTAAAAATAAATACTAAGATGCCACACAAACCTCATGTTTAGGTCTGATTTAACCGAACGGTTAAATCAGCTCCTCTCTAAACAGTTTGAAATAAACAGTTCCACCTTCAAGAAGGGAGGATACGATTTGTTTTAATAAGCTGAAAACTATGCACATGTTTGTGGCAGAGTCCGAGCAAGGCAGGACCTGCTGTGTGTGAGAAACATTACCCAAGCCCACTGGCCTGTGTGCAGACCCCAGCTCACGTTTGCAGCAGCATGCTAGGTAAAGCCCAGTGAAGCTTCCTGCTGCAGCCTGGTCTGCGTTAAACATTTATCTGTGTGTCCTTCCTCCAACGTGCACCACGTGAAGGCTTTTATCCTTTCATTTCAGCACTGCACAGCCCATTAAGGTTTCATGAGACCCCTCCATCTGAAGCATGTTGGAGAACACATCGAAGCACATTACGTCTTCAGAGACCTTAAAGATGATTGTTGCATTCAATTGCCTTCAAAACACAGTATTGGCCATTGCTCTTGGTCCTGTAGGTGCTTTACAGCAGCCCAGCGTGTTGGTCTAGATTCCCACTGTTCATAGTCTTGGAGCACAACCCTAGATGTTTGCAGAGACCAAAACCTCAGGAGGAAGGTTGCGTTGGACAGGATGAATCACTTTAATTTGCTGTTGGAGCGGAAAAGCCTCTTAGGCATCATCCTACGCCGATGAAAACTGTACTAATGCCCTTATTGTCAGCTTTACCAGCTTCCCTTTGCAGGTTTTTCCACTGACTGACATCTTCTAATTTAGCTGAATTAAATCTAAACCAGTACTCATGAATCAGGATTTCGAAACCGGCATCAGACTATATCTGCAACTCCGATCAAAGCACTGTAAAACCAGCGGAGTCAGTTCAGTGCAGCGAGAGAGGACAAGTGTGAATCTGCGACAGCCGTGTCTCGTTTCTCGTCTTTCGCACATGCAGCCTCCTGCTCACTCTCGACCCTTCTGCCTCTTTTCCTGTTTCCTTAACACGGTTGTTCATTACATGGTTCTAATGTAGCATTAGATTCTACACTAGAGATCGGGTTCAAGCCAATTTTGTCGTTGTACCACAGTAGATCAGATCCCTCCCTAAACCCATCGCATCTGTCCTCACTGGGAGGCTCTTTCCTTTGCACAGCTTTCTTTTTCCTGGGTGACAGGGAGTTCATACAGACAGCAACCTCGACTGCTATTATGCAACAGCCAACCCCCTTTATCCAGGGCACCACGGGGAGGTTTCTCTCCATTTCTGTGTCTTTAATCTTTGCATTCTCTACAGCGCCGCTCGTGTTCATCCATCATTCAGCTTCATCTATTCAGCGTGGATATAATGAGACAACCTCTGAGCAGAGCTGCAGCCCCACCAGCGTTTAACACCTCAAGCAGGTTGTCAACATCCAAGTCACTTTCTAACCAGCTACAGTGATAAAGAGAAGAACATTTTCTGTTGACATGACAGGGCATCACAGGCCTGATGCTCAGGAAGCTCACTAAAAACCTGAACTACAATTGTTTTATTCTCAGAGATTTGACATTTGCAGTTTAAAATCCTTTCGTGGTGTGTGTGTGTGTGTTACCTATTCTCTTCTGATCTGTAATGTCCAGCTCTGGCTCAGTGTAAGGCTTGAGCTCGTCCTCTTCGAATCCTGCGTTGATCCATCGATCCTTCATGATTTGCTGCAACAACAGATGGAAACTGTTACATTCTGTCTGACGCTGGGTCACAAAAACACAACATGCAGTGTTCAGTTTCACAAATGACACCTAACTCTTACATACACTTATTTATATTAGCTTAAAGCAATTCAGTAAAGGCTACAGGCCGATTCTTTTTTTTGTGCATGAACACAAATTCTTACGTCATTTATTCGCACCTTTATTTTTAATTTGCAACTGATCAATTGCTCTCTGGGAATTTTAAAAAGGACAGAGCCAAAGTAATTACCACTGATCATGCTCTGGCTGTAAGTCAGGTCACTGGTGAGTCTGACATGTGGCAAATTCAACACTTCAATTCCAATAGATGCAAGGAAACAGTTGCCTTCTCATAAAAAGCGAATTAAAGTGGAAATCAGCTCTTTGATTTTATATGCTAACGATTTCCTGTTGGGTGTCAGGTCGTCCAGCACTGTCACAGCTCAAAGATGATCATTCACACGTTTCTGACAATACGATCGCTGCCAAGATTCCTTTGAGTTCTCTCAGTGCTTTGACGGCCTAGAATACGACTGTGCCGAGGGGCATTTTGTCTTTCTATAAACTCCACTTTCTCTAAAGTAATTCCTTGTTGGTGTTAGAATGCATGAAGTGATGCTCATCAACACTTAAGAATCACAGGCTGGTGGGTGGCTAAGCAGAGGAAGCTGAACATTTCAAAAGCCATCAAGTTCTGTTACATTCAGCTATGAATTCGCAACCAACAAAGTTTTTAGTGGATTTCTTTCTTGTGATCCACTGCAGCTCAGCATTGTTACATTTAATGTTATATTTATACATCGTAGAATCTATCTAAGTGTAGGAGATTCACGTGTTTTGTTGAATCATGATTCCTGCACTGATTTCAACAATAAGTATTAGACACTTATGGTGGAAGCTAGTTTAAATACAAGTCTGTGTTTCCTCTTGATGACTCAGAGTCGACCATGATTTCACACGATTTTCTAAAAACTGAAGCATTGTCAACTCAGAAGTGAACACGAAAGACAGTTATGGTACAAACACAAGAATGATGATGTATTATTCATGGTTACAACATCAAAAAGGAGGAGAGAGTGGGCCGGGCACACACACAAAAAAGGACACCGTGGGCGTCAGAGGCGATGATGCAGGAAGGATACAGGGACCAGAAGGAGGGGAGAGAAGAGGTGGCTGTTGAAGAGGAGGAGGATAGATGGCATTCTCCGATGGTGCAGAAGTGCTGGGGGAGTGTGTTAAGAACTGAGCGGTATATTTACATTTTCTGCGTCCTCCCTCACCTCGAGAGTACCCCGCTTGGCCGGGTTCAGAACCAGGAAGCGCTTAAGGAGGTTCTCGCAGTCTGTGGACATGTAGAAAGGGATGCGATACTTTCCTCTGAGCACTCGCTCACGCAGCTCCTGCACAGGAAAGGACAACAATGTTGCATCACAACCATTTTAAAGAGTAGATATTCACTTTACATAGGGTGGTCGACTCCGTGTCATAACCACATGCCCAAACACAAATGAACCCACCTTCAGGTTCTGTCCATCAAAGGGCAGCGATCCACTGACCAGAGTGTACAGTATGACGCCCAGACTCCAAACGTCCACCTCCGGCCCGTCATACTTTTTCCCTTGGAAAAGCTCCGGTGCTGCATACGGTGGCGAACCGCAGAACGTATCCAGCTTGTTGCCCAGAGTGAACTCATTGCTGAAGCCAAAATCAGCGATCTTGATATTCATGTCAGCATCGAGGAGCAGGTTCTCAGCCTGCAGACAGACAGAAAGGTCATGGGTTCAAAGCACTCCGGCAGAATCCGCCTGACTCAGCCACATGAAGGTCTCAGCGATGGCCGTCCGTCCAACAGGTTCTCTCATCTCTGCACGTCAGAGGATCAGAGTGACCTCAAAAGGTTAAATGCCCAAATGTAGGAACGGTGCTGGTGGTTCTACTCCCTTCATTTTACAGCGTGAGTGTTCCCAGGATACAGGGGCCTCTAAGGTTTTATACCCACACCTTGATTTATAACGTGCCACAGTTTTATTAGGAGGTCTACAGGCCTGCTTTCCATGCAGAGGCAACTCTACACTATCATTCATACAAACAAGTTGAATTTGTGAGCGATAGACGCCAATAAGCTAAGAGAGTGTTAAGGCAAATATGATGCATTGTGCCATTAACTGAAGCGGTGGTGCGGCTGTAATATTACAGCTGTAGCGTGTTAACACCTGCCGTCGTTAATAAACAAAAGGTCAGACACGTCATACGCTGCGTACAGAGAGGACGCGGCTCCTCTTGCTCTCTCCCTTCTCATGGATCATTCATGAAGCTCTACAGCGGAAACAGTTTAGGCGTGCAGCTGTAGAGATGCATGAGCTTCTCTCAGCCGAGTGACTCCCACTGATGCGGAGATAAAAATACAGAAGCATCAATATTTATACTTGGAGAAAGGAGGCGCCTTTATGCGATGTGGTGCAGAACACGTGAGCAGTTCAGGAGCCTGCGTGCTTATACGTTAACAGATCGCCCTTTGTGATTTAGTTTTGAGCTGGTTGTACAGCAGAAGAAGAAAGTTGGAAAAGGGCAAAGAAGAGCCTCATTAGCAGCATAAGCAGTGTTTTGGAATTAGACACGCTGCTAAGAGTCATCAGTGGGAACATGGGAGAGGATGAGAGAGAAGGCACGAAACGCTGACGTCGGCTGCCTTCACTGTGACATTTAAACTCAAAATCCGATAATTGGCTACAAAAAGGTCAAGACATTTGTTAAAATTTAAACTGCGGATCTGACTTATACACAGTCATTATGACAAACCTGTATTCATTTTAACATCTGAATATGAAGTCTCTGCAGCTGAAAATGACATCATCAACAGTGTTTGCACACTGGTAGTAGCTTCAGGAGACTGGAGCTCACTGCAACTACTGAAGTGACGGCTGTGAACTCACCTTGAGGTCTCTGTGAACAATGTGCTTCTGGTGGCAGTACTGCACCGCCGATACAATCTGTACAAGAAAGACAAACAGAAGTTAAAGGGCTGGTGGCGCGTTCTCAGACTGATAAAGGAAGTGGTGGAGGAGCCGGAGGAGGAGATATGGTTACGACATCTAGAGGGTGAGAGAACACGCTTCTCAGTCCAGACAACAGCCTGCGCATCACACGTGGCTCCTACGTTCACGTTAGATGTTGACACGTTTCAAATCTAATTTTAGTGGGTTTTTTGCTGCACATTCTCTCCAAGTCAAAGTGGGCGAGGTGTTCGGTGTCGGGTAAATCGTTCTGCTCCTTGTGCTAAAAGTTAATCAGTTAAACAAGAGGTTATTTGGAGCTGAATCTATCAGAAGGGTTGGCTGCATTGAGTGACTTTGCGCTATGTCTGACAGCCACAGTCTTCAGACAGCAAAGACGGTAAAGCCCCCTCGGAAGAACAGAGAATAGCAGCCGGGAGCAGAGGTGTGAAACCAGAACACTGCAGGGGGAGAAAGCTGGGTACCTGTCTAAATTTAGCCCTGGCCTCTTTTTCCTTCATCCTTCCATGTGCAACCAGGTAGTCGAACACCTCTCCTGCAAAAGAGAGAGAGAGTAGGTTCAGACAATGAAACAGCGTTAGCGACTGAAGCAGACAGTAAAAGTAATTGATGGGAAGTCAGCGAAGAACAGACACAGAGAGAAGTTAAGAGAGAAAGAAAAAGTCAATCACAGCTTATACAAATAAGCATATGACTTCATGATGAACTTTTGGTTGCAGCTGGCCTGCACCATCATCCATGTGCGTGGTTTGAGGGCGTTTCTTGACCATACTGAGGCGAGTGTGCGCCGCTTCCTCAACACTGAACATTTCCTGGAGGCACAAAGCTGCTCCTGCGCTCAGTTCTAGCAGACCCTCCCCTCAGCCCACACTTCTGCGCGCTTCCAGCCAAAACGTGACAACTCTTGCTCGTGTGCTAATTGAACTCGAGCGGCTGGCGTGTGTGTCCGCGTCGAGAGAAAATATCGAGCATCAAAACCTGCAGCTGAGTCTCCTCCCCTACGTCTCCTGAATCCTTGAAACTCTCAGCACTGACCTGCAGAGGCGAGTGAGCAATTCTGTACTTTGGAGCAAGAAAAGCAACGATTCACTTGCTGCTCTCTGACTCAATGGCTGAAGACAGAATCTGCCAGCTAACACTTTGTATGTCAGAGCTCAAGGGTACACCATGTGCTGCACATGAGGTGACTAGGGGACAGAACTTATGCCTCGTGCAGTCGGTAGATTTCATTCAGAATCTGCTCGCATGCTTAAAAACACCGTTTAACTTGCAGGTGTTCCTGATGGCTGAAGAAACGCAGCCAAGAATTAATCTTTACTGCAAACAACACAATCAAATGTCAAAAGTTTCACTTCTGTTAATAGAAGCAAGGACAAATGAATCTACTTTAATCAGTTTGCATTTGCAGAGAGGTGAGCAGCTAAAGGCTCGAGTTTAATAAATTAATCAAATCGATGCCAAACTGGGGGAAATATTAGATTTACTTGATTAAGCTTTGATGCAATTGGCCTATGATCAGTGTTCTCATCTCTGTGGTAATAGGATTTGGTCTTCACAATGTGCCGTCTCTGCAGCCTGACCACAGCCTTTCACGGAATCAATGGAGACATGGCTTTTAGGGTTTGGGTGTGTGTGGTACTGCATAAATAAAGAGCAGATCTGCAGCAGCATAAACTCAACACAACACTTCCTCCCCCTGCTTCATCATACGAGATTTACAAAGTGGAGTCAGACACAGGACAGACTTGTATTGTTTGCATTACTTGTCCGCTACCAGTAATAAGAAAATGTCCATACAAAAAACAAAACAGGATACCGCTGAAGTCGCGTGTTAACTTTCAGTTCCACAGGACGGTGGCATCATTACAAACAAACCTCTGTTAAACCATGGGAGCACATGACTGACGTGTGATCATCATGTTCTGTGTGTTCTCCCACAGCTTATCTGGTGTTTAAGTCAGGGCACCACTTTTGACCAAGTCTGTTTCTATTTCACTTTGTCATCATGTGTTTTTTCTTGAGATCTACTTGTCTACTTTGGTAAAATTTAAAAATCGCTAAATAAACGTCCTTCTGAACAGAAATAGCTCAAACGTGATTAGTTGTGCTCTGGATGTGGACTGAACTGTTAGTGCCACGTCAGTATTAATCATCTCCTAACGCTGATCAATTCAAACTTTAAGAAGCACCTACAACGACCACCCACACTCGTCTTTTTATACATTTGTCCTTCAGGTAGAGTCAGACGCTGCAGATAATATTCTGCTCCCCAGATGTATGAATTAGTAACCAACACATTTATCACAGTGTGGTTAATAAATTATACTTGGGACCTAAGGATCAGCACAGTTCTGTCATGTTTCCAAGTCCAAAGAGGATAGTGGCTTCATCTTGGATATGAAATGTTTTGGGTTTTTTTTTTTTTTTTTTTTAGAAGTGATGCATTAATGCATTTTCATTCAACTGAAGAGGCTGCAGCTCTTGGAGATAGATATGTCTCCTTATAGCAACAAAACATGAACATTGGCATTCGTGTCTCACCTCCACTGGCGTACTCCATGACCAGGTAGAGCGTTCTGTCCGTCTCAATCACTTCAAAAAGCTTGACTGAGACAGAAAACAAAGAGGAAATTAGAAATTCAATTATATATGAAGATGTGAGCGATTCAGAGAGAGACGGTAATGAATTCATGGACACGAGGCTAGAAAACGTTTCCAAACAGATACCCAGAGAGAGCTGAAGGGGAAAACTCACGTGGATGTGTGTGTCATGACCATGTAAGCAGAGCTGAGCACCACTCAATGGTTACTGTACAGTACAAAAGCTTTTTTTACTGTAGTGTGTTCAGCTTGAAGATATAAAAGACCGAGATGAGCGGCTGAGGGCTGCACTGCTAAATATAGACAAAGTGGGAAGGAAGACAGAGGGAGGACATGTACGGGCTGGTAAGCTCTTACTATCACCCTGGTAATTATAATCACTTTTCTGCAGAGGAAATCATGGAGCACAGGGAAAGGAAATTAAGAGTAATTAGCAGGAAATCCCTTCTTCGACATCAAACAACATAGCCTGAGTCTGAGCTGAACGCTGTGCGCTTCAAGTGGTCGCTTTATTATTAGGTACGATGAAAATCCTGAAATAAATTTCCCAAGTCTTTCCAGCTACTCAGCTAAAGCTCAGACATTTGAGGTTTTCACAGCGCTGCAGTGGTTTGGTGTTAGCTGGCATTTCCTCTTGCAGCTGGTTGTTTGCTGCTCCAGACAATGTGTGATGGTTTATTAATTAAACTGCCTCATTTTCAAAACCCGAGACAAAGCTAAAAGAATGTCTCTTCATAGTGGACAACAGTGCAACTTCAGCTGGGAATTAGATCATTTCAGTGTATCAAATCAACAGCGGTTGCTGGTTTCACAGCTGCTTTATTTGGAGTTTTTAAATAGGCAAACTAATTGACTCACTTCCGTGAGGTATGTGTGAACCAAAACCCAAAGTAAAAGCTACTAGAGGACAAACAGTGTAAATAATGCAACGAGAATCTGTCAGAGCTTCACTTTTCGTAAAAGCCAAGTTTGTTACAATGTACATGCAAGCATGGAAAATCATACTTTAATGCAGTCTGCATTGATAATCTGTGTGTGCGTGCACAGTAACCACTTACCTATATTTGGATGATTCAAGATCTTCATTATTCTAACTTCTCTGAAGAGCTGAAATGAGAAAGGAGCAAAATAAGAGTGACATTCAATAGAGTCTAGTAAAATGATACTAGAACAGAATGGGTTTTAAACGTGAAGCACACACGATGAATTACAAGCACATAGCACCATCTGAACTGTTCAATTAGAAGCAGAGCGGTGTTTTAATACAGGGAGGGCAGAGGTAGGCTGCTCAGATGTGGCAGCGTTGAGGCACCGTGGAATCAGGTTCCCCATTCAGCCTTGTTCCTATTCTTAGCTCCATCCTATTTTTAAGCCGTTCTTAACAGAAGATCGTGGGTTCACAAGCCCAAACACTCAGAAAACGGACAACAGCCCCCTATTAAGACTGAAGTACATCTGAATTAAGTTAAGCTGGCACCATCACACGCTAATAATTATGTCCTGCCGACTCCCGCTCTCCTCGCCCATCAGCATTCAGAGGGACCAGAGAAGCAGATCGCTAAATGCCACAAGGGCTTTTAGGACCTCTGCACTGTACGAGGCATCAAGAAAAATGAAGGCCATTTATTATTGATGCACTGGTAACTACACCTCACCCTCATCCCCTTCTATAAAAATATTAAATGCATCAATATTTCAGGGGGAAGGAGTATCCACGGTGTGTTAGACAGCTGATGAATAAACCGTAAAAGCTGCGCAGCCACAGAATCAGATCATTCTCACCACGCTGCAAAAACTGTGTTGTGATGCCTTAGAGCAAAATATACATGTAAAGCATTTGACAGAGTTAATTTTTAAAGTCTGCATGTTATTCCAGACATCTTCAAGCTCTCTGCCACCGCTTGAATTTAGTTTTGTGAATGTAAAAACCGGCGGGAGTGAAGGGAGCAGGAGTCTGAGCGACGGCTTCAAACCCACGGAGACGCCTGTAAAGCCTTCTGTCCTGAACCTTGAGAGGCAAACAGATGGTGACTAACAGCGGGTGTCGTTTTCACATTCAGCATGGTGCTGCACGCCGAGCTGCCCGAACACATACATTTACACAGTTCTGCAAAAATGTGTGGTCACATGTTTATGGCCATTCATTCTGATTTGGTTCGATGTGCTTTAAGAGAAGGGTGGTTATAAAATCACAGCTTTTAGCAGTAGTTGAACGTGTCCGTCACCGAAGCCTGAGCAATATTGAATAATGGAGAAATCACACCACGGACGGGTTCATTGAGAGCTCTAGTCAGCGAGGCCTTCAGCTTGGACACGACCCGTTTGGAAGCCGCGCTAACAAACTCGGCCAGCACAAGTCTGGCTGCTGACGAGGAGGAGGAGAGGAGCTCTGAGGTCTTGCTGCCTTTACACGCCGACTGTGAAGCTGCCCACAGTTACGCTGAAAACACTCTTAGACAGTTTTGAGGAATAAATGTGAGATGGAACTTGGTGCGACAGTGGAAAATGGGACCAAATATGTTGAGGATGAGACAAGTGTACTAATGAGTTTCTCAAGGGCTGCGTGACTTTGCAGAGTTTGCAGCGCAGCCTGTCCTACATAGGAGACAAGAGCCTGTTCACACCTTGGCAGTGTGAAAAACAACAACCAGTGGGTATATGGGAGCACTTTGTCAGGTATGTTAAGCAGTAAACAGAATTAGTGGGAAACACATGATTCACCGCATAATATGACCATTACGTCAAGGATGTAAACCTGCTGGTGACCTAGTCATACCAGCGAAGTGATGCATAGCTGTCCCACTTACACAACCTGTCCTGTGATCCGTGGCACCAGGCGAAATGACACAGAGCGAGGGTGAGATCGTACCTGCTGCGGCCACATCTCAGGAAAACAAACAGCTTCTCTGCATTTAGTTAAGTTAACACTGGATCAGCTACAAGTGACAAGAGCAAGTTGAGGTGAGTCATGACAAACTGCATTACAAGCCCCTGCAACGTCAGCACATTTTGCTGTAACTGACCCCTGGAGCTTATTCAGGTAAGAGAAACCATCAGTTTACCCTTGGTTCATCTCAGCTTTTCTACCCATTGACGGCCATTACTAGCATTGTTTATATTATTAGAAATCATACTACATTTCTCCATATTTGTCAATCATAATCTGTGATTATTTGATTTAATTTAGTTTTGATAGAAATTATTTAACAAAACATTTTCTGCTCAAATTCAACAAGACAAACTATCCCAATAAATCAGTGTCGACTTAAAGACTTTGCAGCTCTTAAGGAATAATACATCGCTCCTTTAACAAGCCTCCCTTTGTGGCTAGTGTCTGCACTGTTCATTGTGCCATGTTTGTTGAGTCAGTCTATTGACTTTAGCTCAGATGAAGTTTAGCTATGAACAGTTATGTAATGTTGCTTTATAGCTAAAAACAGTAGGATACTGAATCATGAAGCAGTAAACAACGAATCTGACCCCAGCAGCACAGTAGGATTTTATTCAGTACTTGGATCAATATTGTTTGTAGGAGAAAAATTGCAAATATTGATTATCAGACAAGATCATTAAATACAAAGATAAAGACACGCTCGCTCAACATTTCCCAGTTTGATTAAATATCTTCATGACACTGCTGAGCTCCTGCCTCCGTGTTGAGGAAAAACTGACGACACTCGCGTCAGTAATGTACAGCCTCTTAATGAAAAAGTCAACTCAGCACAGGGAGCAGTCCAACCATCTGACACTGTTTAGATTTAATCAAGGCTTCCAAGTGTCACACTCACTACTCTGACCTTTGACCTGGACAACAACACAGACGTCAGCAGGTTGAACCAGGACAGAGCGGGAACGGAGTGGGAGCCAAGAAGCAGTTTGCCAGGGGCCAGCGACAGATGTGAGCGTCGACTCAGCTCCTCCAAACTATTAGGAACAGAGGCTCAAAATAAACATTTAGGCTTCAGAGACACTATCCTCCGCTATCAGCCTCTCGCCAATTCTTCCACTTACATAAGAGGTCAGGATGCAGTCGTGCTGGCTCTGAAGCAGGTTGGCAACAAAAGCTCAGAGGAAGAAAATGAACATGAGATCTAGTTTTTTAAAACTAGATCTCTTTAAAACTTGGTGGCTTTTAAATAAAAAACAAAAACAAAACAACAGCAACATAGTCTATAACAAATGTATTTGACTGGACAAAGCTGGACAAGCAGCACATCTTGTATCAGAAATCTTGTTTCTCTTCACAGTGCAGCAGACCCATCTGTATAACTGACCAACCTATTGACTGACCTTTAGAGTTAGCTGAGATCTGCATAGCAGTCTAAAACAGGCTACATCCAAGCGCTGGTTACTTAACAAAAACACTACAACAACTTTAGTAGTTGTATTGCCATAAAATATGGTCAATACAAAATTGTGTGTCCTTTCTATCACAAACGTCCACTTCCAGCATTTGTGCTACGCAAAGGTAACCAGTTGTTAGCATTCGGTAATGAATTCTCTCGACGTGGCATGAAATCAGTGAAGTCTATTTACAGAAACAGCACCTGTAACACGACCCATAGATGTGAAACCTGCTTGATTAGACGAAGAAAGTTATTGGGCTGCATGCTTAAAATAATCCGCACATCTAATCCATGTCAGGGTTCCCTTCAACTCTGCGTTTCCAACTTGTCAGTTGAAGGAGAAAATAAAGAAAGCACAGAAAGTAAGTCTATGAATAGAAACACGTGACGGGAATGGGATCATTTAATGTGTCAATCACGAAAAAGTAACAAAGTGTGAAATGTAATTTGCTCTTTTTGTGTGCGCTCCAACTCCTTAATATAAACATCAAAGGAAATCTGCATCCCTGGTGGGACAGCAGGAAACATCACCCGACAAATACCTTGACTGTGACAAAGCAGTAACCTAAAAACAACAGGCCGACAAAGGCCTCACGCTTTGTGTTACCGCGAACAGTGCTGTCATGACTCAGTGTTTTTCTGCCAGAGCAGTGTCACAGCCAATGCCAGAGGGCCCAGGCCTCTGAGAAACAAAGGACAAAGTCAATGGAGCTTTGGAAAAACCGATGGAAAACCACTAGCCGTCCTCTGAGGGACAAGGGAGAGAGGAGCCAGCCGAACATCAACACCCAGAATCATTACCAGCAGCCGCAGCGCTCTGCCCCCTCCCCTCTCATCTGTCTGATGAGAAAAAGCAGCCTCCAGAGCGTCAGCAGCCGAGTCGATATCACTCTGAGCGACTTCCCCCGAAACCACTTCCAGGCCGAGAGACCGAGCCAAAATGTAGAGCGGCACAGATCAAAACTACCAGGCACGCACATCTCCCTTGCTAATGAGCGTACACAGAAAAGGAAACGTGGAAAAACAGGGCTACAGGCTCAACTCACTGACTTTAAACTGTAAAGTGAAACAGGCATTCACTGGGCAGCAAATGCAGCATAAGCAGCATTCACTCGCAGCCTGTGACAATTTGCATTTTAAAAGAAAACCCACTTCCTGATATGGTTGAGTGAACAAGGGAAACAGAACAGTCACTCCCAGCTGCGTGACAACACCAGCAGAGGAAAAACACAAATCGGTTCTCATCGAGGGTTAACGAAAGACAAAATTTAGCCTTAAAAAGCACAAATCAAACAAACAATCTGAATGTTGTCCTCCACTAAAATAAAAAAAGCTTTCAGTTCACTCATACACGATCTGACCCTGCATGCCCTGCTTCCCATTCCCACAATTAATAATCTGTTGTGCATCATGAATTAGTAAATTAATTCTGCCACAGTGCGAGTTTAACGAGAGCGAGAGGAGGAGGAGGGGGAGTAAATTACCTTCTGAAGGCTGTTTGGGTTCAGCTGCGTCTTGTCTATTATCTTAATTGCCACCTGCGGAGAGGAAAAAAAACAGCACTGAAATTGAGCTAAACGAGACAGAGCAGCAGAACCAGAGTAGAATCGAACAGAAAAATAAGACCGGACAGTGACAGCGAAGAGTATTTACTGTGACTAAAAAGGGGAAAACTGTGAACATCCCAACCATTTAAGACTTACAACAAACAAAATGTGGCAAAAAGCAAGTGCAGAATAACTGACACAATCAGGAGGTTTCAGTTTTTGGTAAATGTTGTATCCTGTTTTCAGAAGCAGACTCTGTCCATTCATAAATTATGAACAGACCAAAAGCCTCTGCCTGAAAACATCCATTAGTGCCAACACAGTTTAAAGTGCTCAGCCTGGCAGTGTGCGCAGACGGTTGGGCTCATGATGGTGTAAAGACACCAAGACAATGCTTGATATTTACAGACTACACGGACGAGCGGTGAATGCCCACATGTCCACCACTCGTCCTAAGAACCAGCTCAGCAGTGTGGGTCTCACCTCTCTGCCGGTGAGGATGTGTCGTGCCAGTTTGACCTTGGCGAAGTTGCCTTTGCCGATGGTTTTGAGCAGCCGGTAGTTGCCGACATGCGCCTCCTCCGAGCTGCGGGAGGATCGCACCCCGGTCCGAGCCGAGCGCGAGGTGATTTCCTGACGTCCATTGCTGTGAGACGTATGCTGTGGAAAAGACACACATCCTCTATCAGTACGATGCACACAGTGAAACACCTGCACATCGGCGGTGACTCATCCTGACCCTCTGTGACAGACACTTCAGCTCTAGCTTTTCTTCCACACTGGCTACAGGGCTGGTTATCTCCGTTTTCCAGGTAAACAATGTTTTTTGAGCAGGAAGTCTGCGTCTTGTGTCTAAGGTTGTGAAAGAGTTTTCTTTTGTGACAACATTGTCATGTCCTAGTTCCTTGATTTAGGTCCAGGCCTGTGGTGGACAGCTGACTCCCACAGCTTTTCATGTTCCAGATGGTGGTTCATTTGCACTTGATGAAGAAAACCAGCTCTAGTAAAGTGGAATGGAGTTGTTCTAGGATTGAGAGGTGGGTGGTGTCTGCGTTTTGTCTCCAGGTGCTTTGTTCTGTTTGTTCTGTCCTTTTTTGGCAGATACTCCAGCGTCTGCATCAGCTCTCAATACACATTCACAGCAGCTTTAACCTTTTTACTGAAAGACCTTCTACATATTATGTTAAGTAATTTACAGCTAAACTAAAAAATGTGACCAGGGTCACGGGAAAAATCTGTCCTCAACCTGAGGACAACTTTCTACTTGTTTTAAACGTGTCCCTCATCGTTGTCCTGTTCTGAGCGATACATGGACATTACTGCAACAGGATAATTATTAATTTTATATCCAATTCTTTCTGTACTTAAATAAAGCAGCCAAACCTCTGTCAAACCAAACTTGTCAAAGGACCAAAGCACGAGAATAAAGTCGAACATCAAATGGCTGGTAGGTTCTGTCACATCCTGTGGCACGCACACTTGGTGAAAAACAGGATGTACAGCAGAAGAGAAACAAATAAAGACTTTAGAAAGGTTACTCAGAGTTAAAGGGTCAATCCATAACATCAGTCTGGTTCACATGTCGTCCACACTGCTGCTCTATTTAACCTGAGAAACTGCTCAGCACAGTTCGCAGCCAAAACCTAAATCAAGCTGGCTCCTAGTCAGACTTGGTTTAAAGCACAATGACTCATTATCTAACTGCTCGCTCTGCCTGGACGTAATGAGGCTGCTTGATTAATCAATTTGTCATGAAAAGAAACATCATCTTAAATAATTTTAGATTTTGTCATTAAAACCACGCACATATTTAAATTAAGAACTGATATTTTAGTGAAGTTTTTTCCCCACATGAACCTCAACAAAACTTACAATTTAATATGTTATTATTCCCACAAAACATTTTGTATCACACACTAAACATTATTTATTTCTAAGGTTTTACTACTACCAACAAGATGTCCTCACGATTTCCACCAGTCTGACAGAGGGCAACAGAGCTTAGTAAAATCCTGGGCCAAGAGTGTTCTGAAACCGATACTCGGGTCGGTCTCGGTATCAACCGCCCGGCCAACGCCTCATTAGCAGGGCCAGGTTCTGTGCCCCATCTAGTTTTACCCGTCGCCTCCCATTCCCAAACCCATTCGCCCTGGAGAACAGGAGTGTGACAAAGTAGGAAAATTAACAACTACAATAATGCACAAGGAGATTTAATATAAACAACATTACCTGCATCTCGTGTTTTAAACAGAGCACCAATGCAATTAAAACCACAGTGACATCATTCAATCTGTAAGACATTGTGCATTACAGCTAATACGTTTTAATAAGGATGTTTTAATAGCTAGTTTAAGGACATAATAAACTTTAACACCACAGACCTCACTGGAACCTCTTGAAGAGACAGGAGCTGTAATTTACCACTAAACACAATAAGCTCACTTTAAACTCCACTAAGCAGCACAGACACACTTTAAGTCACTTCAGGAGTATTTTAGGACTGTACAGTGAAGGCAGAGCAGATAAAAATACCATCAACTAGGATAAGGTCACGGCTGAATAACACAGACACACTACAAAAGAAGCTAAACGTTACAAGCCCACGGAGGCAAAGTGTTCTCGCTCCACTGCAAGAACATTTTCTAAAAAACATTCCCATTTTCCATTTAACTACTTACTATAAGAGCTACAAACTTAATGCTATGCTTCCCTTTTCAGCAGTTACTCACAAGGCTGCGGTGTCCCCTGGCTGACTGAGAGCCCGTCATGTTTCAGCAGGAAAACTCCGTCCCGCTGATGACTCCCATAGAGATTCCCACTACACCAGATTTTCCCAACTCAGTGCCCAATAACCACAGAGAGACAGAGAGGAAGACAGCAGGAGGGGGACTGATCCAGACAAGTCTGCTACAGACTGATGCAGGAGAACCGGAAGCCGATGCTTATCCTGTCACATTAAAAGTATCTAATGGACCATGATGCCTGCATTCAATCTGATGGTGGAAGACGCAACAAATTACATTTAATTCCACACCTCTACTGGGTAGAAAAGGAGCAAAACCACACCCAAAGATTTTCAGTTCAACTTTCCTTGTCCTATTATTAATCAGATATGATAAACATTAACAAAAGGGGAACATTTGCAATTTTTCAGTTTTCTCAACAATCACGAGCATAGAGCAACAGAGATGTTTGGAAAGGTTTGCCATACTTGCCAGAAAAATTATAAATGTTAGTTAATAGTTAAAACTACCTACTTTAGTGAAGGCTGGTCTCCACTGGTTTAAAGCCCTGATTTACTGGTTTAAACATTTTTACATCTTATCTGCCGCCAGTGCCCTGTTGGTGCAGTGTTAGTCTTATCGTCAGCTGACTCTCTGCTGCTACTCTGATGATTCGTGAGATTCTGGTGATATCACACGTAGACATTACGTAGCTGCATCTAGACGGATGGGATACAGGGGGAAAAAATTCGACAGACGCATGTCCTGAACACAAAAGCACAAGAGTGAGAAAATGAGCCACAAGACGATTTTTCATAGTGCTTTGTAGAGAGAGAACAGTTTAGCTACAAACAGAGTATTTTGTTTTATTTTCGAAATGTTCTCATCTAAACAATAAAAGATGCTCATTTCCTACCAAGAACTGCACACACCCCGCAATCTAACTACTGATGTGGGGTTTTTTTCAGTAAGCTATAAACCTGCAGAATTATTATTGTTAAAACTGGAAACATTTCAGACATTTTAAAGACTAAACTAATTGGACTGAAACGTGTATGATCACCGGCCACTTGGTCAACATATGATCAGTCTGTATCAATCTTATAAACAGAGTGTCACCTGTCAGTCACTGCACTGACATGTTGACTAGCGGCATAGTTCATGTGAACAGATAACAAAGCGTGAAATATGTACTCAGTGATTCAAAGGGGTGGAAACACGGCAGCGTTCTGCATTTATCATATCAGCCTCTTCCAGTTAATTATTAATATAAAACATACAGTAATGAACCGCATGTGTTGACTACGTCCTCATCGTCTGATTACTCTGGAATTTAAGTGATGAAATATTAAAATCCATTTTACAAGATGAGCTTCATTTTGAAGGTCCTGACCGGAAGTCCTGATTGTTACGCTGCTTCAGCCTGGAGAGTCTGTAAGTCAATAAGGGGTGGGACTAACGGGCCGTATATGGAAGATAAGCGGTTGGATGCTTTGAGTGACAGCTGGAAGAGCCAATAGACATACGCAGCATTAAAAAAAACTACTGTTGCCTGCCAGAACCAGGGCAAAGTAACAGTAGTTTTATTCGCTGTTGGGCCTAAAATGTCTCGACTACATCCTACTAACTTATATTCACATGAAAAATTACGAAGACCCAATATTAACACTGTTAAAAAACCCCAGAGTAAGAGTATTTATGCTTGTTTACCATCTAACCAACAAAGTGTAGTGAGACAATTAGCTGAGATTCGGGTAATAGAGGAAATAATAGACACACATTCTGTGATATATTCGCACACAGCTAGAAGTAAATTGTTACCAACTCACCAAGGCGCAAACAGCAAACCAAGCCAATCAACAACCATCGGTACTTACACTTTCCGTCACCTTCTCGTTGACCGTCGGCAAAGGAGTTTTTGTTGACATCTTCTTAACGTCCTTCCCAGAAGCAGCTCTGATGGTCACACGTCCGAAACCGACACCTTCTCAGCCCAAATGAATAACAATTGTCGCTTTACTTGGCAGCTCTATCCGGTGAAACTGCCTCGGCATGGATCGTGACAATTCTCCAACCAGACCGGACGTGTTTGAGTCGAGCACCTGAACCGTTAAACGCCGACTAAAGCGAGCCCGATAGCCGTGTGCTCAATATTTACATGGCGCGTACACACCGTTCTTGGCCTGCGTTCAACCCAAATCAGTGTCCGTCTGTCCGCTGGGGTTGGAGTCCGTGAAGCTAACTAAACTAACGTTAAGGCGCTGTCGCTCGCCACTTCCAAAAAATCGCCCAAGGCTTTTTTTCCTCACTCAAAACTCTGCCTAGGAACAAGCCATGGCATCGAGTGTCACCGGTGGGTAGTTTTCGGAGGGATTCAGAAGGTTCGGGTGGCTAAAATACTCGCCGTGGGCTCGGTTTGTTCCATCCCCGGCGGCCCAAAGTGAAGCTGGTTTGTCTGTTTTAGGTGGGACCAAAATGGCTACTCAGCGGCTGGACTGGATTAGGGCGCATTCAGGGACCCCGTCCAGGCTCCGGCATCAGAGTTTTTCCACAAGCTGCCGAACAGCTAACGGTTACGCGATTAGAATGAAGCAAATAGAAAATTAATTTGAAAAAAGGTCACAAACAGTAAATGTATTTTTATTTTAATTCGTTGTGTTATGTGTATAATGATATTATACACATGTTTGTATTTGCACAGTGAGACCAATTTTATTCTTTTAAAAAAGGTTTTTACAGCAATTTCTATTCATAAACATCCAGCTAGTCTTCCAACGATTGGCTTTATCAGTAACTACAAAAAAAAGCTCTACAATTGGTTTCAGGGTGTAAAAAGAATGAAGACGTCAACAAGCAAAGAAAGCTCAAAAGGCCTGAAAGGAACCAGAAGTAAAACTGGGGTAAATAAAGTCAAACACAAGATACAAACCATGGTTTGGAGTGGAGTCAGTGACCCATATAGCAAATAAATGCTTATACATATGCTATATAGCTTCTTTGCTTTGAAGAAGTAAGTTCTGTAAAGTTCCAAGTTCATCGCCTGACGGATGGATTTTCATTAGGAAGCAGCTACTGACAGCTGCAGTAAAGGTCTGGCAGAGGATCAGTAGAACAAACCCGTTCAACACTACTGAAACGTAATGTGCTTGGTCTCCTTAATTTATCAATAAATGATCATCTGTTACACTTTTGATTAATTCCAGTCTATTGATGTAAATAACTTGTCTTTGGTAGAACTGAAGGGACCTTTGAGTTGTAGTTTAATAAACTTGTAATTTGTTTTTCGTAACTAAATTTTAAAAGGAACCACAGTTGTAAGAAAACTGTAGTAGGAGTGTTGGAGCAATATGTTTTACATCTCCCTGTATCACCAGCTGTAATCTGTCCAAAATAGATGCTCTCATCATGGGAGTAACGTGGTGCAGGACATCCAGGACCCAAGTCATCCTGAACACTCACCAAGGCTACAATTACTGTCCTATGAGCAAAGTTATAAAGTCATCTGGACCGAACTACAGGGACATATCTATATAGAAATAGATGTAAGGAAGGCAGATGGACGTGTAACAGTAACTTTAATGGTAGAGTTGATGTATTGTAATGTAATTACATTGTCCACTGACAACAGTTATGAATCTCCATGTTGAGATACGTTTTGTACTTCACAAATGTATTATTCTTATCTTGTAGCTTTAAGTAAAGTAGAAATATGCACATCAATCTACTTTACACCACTGCAGCGTCATATCTGCAGACAAACACTGGCAGATTTGTAGGTTTTGCTGTTAAAACCTAAGTTTGGATACGTCCGACAGTGTGTGAAGGCATCATCAGTGTGTCCGGGCGGAGGAAGCGAGGAAACCGCCTGACCTCAGTCCCGTTGGACCAGAAAGTACCGACGGCTGTCATCAGGAGGAAACGTCTGTGTGGGAGTGTTGGCCATCGACGTGATAACAGGTCTCCCGTTGAGATGACGCGACACAATTTAAGCTTTTAATTTAAATGACACCTTTTCCGGTTTATTCGTGGCCTTAAAATAATCCAGAAATCCCACAAATTGCAGCACCGTAAATGTATTTAAATGTCTGAACAGGTGTGCGTGGACATGTGGTTCTTTTGAAGCTTGTAGATTCCAATACAATCCATGCATGAAGAACTTCATTACTACACATCTGGAACATTTTGAAATGGATTGTACCAATTATCTTAATTAAATGTTTAGCAAATATTAAGCGCCCCTCTGAAACTCTAGTCCGGTCAACCGCACACGTGTGATTGAAGAGTTAAGAGCGTAAAGACCAGCCTGCGTGTACAGTAAAGGACATATTTCCGATCCAACTTGTAGGACAGGAAACCCGTGAGCATAACAGAACCAGCTACAAGGTGTAGTGGATAGCAAAACATTCGCTCTTTATTAACTGGAAAAATACTAGGACCAATGAAACAAAACACATGTGCAGTCAGAATAATAATCCCTAAAACACCCACGATTAAAATCCCCAAAGCAACTTCATTTGATCAACTTAATACTTTACAAGATTACAGGGTTAACGTGTTAATGTGCAGCAAGTAAAGCGCCGCTACAGGTCATGCCACAAAGCAGATTAAGGGTTGAGAAGGGAGGAATGATGGGAAGAGTGAGAGCAGGGAAGGTAGTAAAACAGGGGGAGGCCAGCCATTCAGGTCATAGAGGGCACTGAGAGTGTCAAAGCCACAACACAAAAAGCATCAGTCTCTCAGATTGCATCGATGTCAATGTCATCCTCTTCTTTTTCAGGCGCGTCTGATTTCACAGTCTCGACTTTGAGCTCACGGGCAGAGGATGAGTACACCACCTGGGGGCAGAAAAGACGCCGTTCCTTCATTTATACATGAAACTATAGTGGAACATTTCACAACATGAAAATGGTGGGAGAACCATTTTTACTTTAGCTTCGTTCTATAACAAATACAATTAATAACCTGGAAATGTCCATCTGGCTGCAACACAGTCAATTTGATCTAAGAACATAAAACTAGCAAATTGGAGATAAACCAAACATTTATGGCGTTCACTGTTCACCGCACACAGTCCAGTTATATTTGAATAGTCATGTGTGCACAGATGTAGCTGCAACGTGAGGCACATGTGAATCATAAATGTGACCAAACACTGATGACATGGTTTTCTGTATTTACTGGGTTATGATTAAAAGCCAATTGATATAGGATTTAGTGTTTTACTGCAAGTGTGTATAGTTGTCAGGCATTTTGCTGACCTGATGTTATGTATGCTTCAGAAACACCTCAACTAAAAACAGGGTCAAGTCTAATGACACATTCATGACTTAAAACTCAGTGTTAGCTTAAATAAGAGTAGCTACTTTTTTAGCTAGCTAAAAAAAAAAGCAAAACAGCTGAGCTGATTTATGGTCTTGTCCTTTACCTCTACGTTTTCATCATCTTCCTCCGCTTCCTCTTCGCTGCCCTCACTCTCCTCCTCAGCCTCCTTCAGCCATTTGACAAAAGGAGCAGCCTTGGCATGGATCTCTTTGGCAAGTTCTTTTGAGACATACTTCTTAGAAACCTGGTGGAGAGATACCAAGTCTGTAATTCAAGGATCTGTCAAATTGTAACCATGTACAATTCCAGTAATTATGGTAAAAGCAGGCATTTCACAGTGGAATAAGGTTAAATACAAAAAGGGGTTTAAGTGAATTTTTTTTTTTTTTTTACAGCTGGTCAGTATATACACTTTTTTTTTTTTTTTTTTTATTTAGAAAGAAGTCGCACCTTCTCTGCCCAGGCAAATATGACGTCCTCCTCCAGCAGGTCAGCATCGTACAGATCTTTAAGGATGATGGGAACTCGTGGAAGCAGTTGGACCTGATGAAGTTTCACAACACACTCAAAGCCTCCCAACAGGTATTTCTGGGCCTTCTTGTTGTTGTGGCAGAACTGAGAGAAAAAGGTCAGGTTGTAAGTTGGAAGAATTCTGGCAAAATATCCTGTTAGTGTGTAATAAAAGACAAAATGAGAACTACAGCCGTTCAACTTACTCGCAGGAAGTGGCGTTTGTACTTCTTAACCTGGTCACGGATGTTCTCATTGAAGAGCAGCTCGCTGAGGATGAGAGGGCCCATGGCCTTCACATCCAGACGCTCTGCCTCCGCCAAGATCTCCTTATCAGCTCCATCGATGGTTCCGCTCTCCTTCTTTTGCTGCGTGGACATAAAGGTAAGCACTGAGCACCCGAGATGTTTAAGTTCTTTCTTTAAAGGTTTTCCCTGATGCCATTATCAATCCTTTAGCTAAGAATCCTGGGATTACCATGAATGTACTACTAACAAGTAAAACGAAAATCAAAAGGGGTGTAATAAGTGAATGTGTCTAAAAGCCGGTTACTTTGACAAAGTTGTAGAACAGGTTGACCCTCTCCTCCAGGGGTTTCTCCAGGTCCTCGCTGAGAGTCAGGTTCTTGGCATGGTCGCTGATCTCTTCCATTCGTCGCCTCTGCGCCTCCTCTGTTGTTTCCTCTGCCCAGTCCTCATCATCATCGTCTCGATCCTGACAATGAGACACCCAACACAGAAAAATAAATTGTCATGATGGTTGTCTCTAGTATATCTACACAAAACAAACTTCTAGTCGAGTCCCTGGAGGACCTAAAGCCTGGGAAGAAACCTGGCAATGTAAATGACTCACCACAGCTTCAGGAGCATCAAAGTTTTTTTGGTTCCCAGCCTCTCCGCTGCCAGAGCCATTCTCCTTGTCCTTCTTGCGATTCTTCTTCTCCTTCTCTTTCTTTGCAGATGCAGATCCACTATCACTGGCCTCTGATATTGGAGAAGAACAACTAATGTTACCAAATCTGTTCTGGATTTAGAGCTGCATCATTGCCAAGGTCACTATTGTGTGTGCCAGCATGAACCAAGTATAGGGGCATGACACAGAGCTTTAAAGACGACACTCATTTCTTTTTTCAAGTCACCAGATGTCACTGCAGGCATTTCGTTTGAAACTCCAAAGCTTCATGAAGTTCCATCCAGTCATCACCACTGTGTACTGAAGCACCTTAAACGTTGCTGCTCATTTTAATTAGATGTAAATCTCACCAGGTGGGTTTTTGAGGATGAACGTGCAGAGTTTGTGTCTAGTGTCTAGCATGCCGCGGTATCCACAGGCCTTACAGGAAGTGCCGATAGTTTGTTTCTTGGGATTGACATGCTGTAAGACAGACAAACAGGACCCATGTTAGTCTTTGAATCTCTATTAAATCTAAACGTGTTAATGTAAGGTTAAATTATCGTTACATGTGGCAGGAGACACTTACCAGATCAGTTTCAGGGTTGTCACACTCGGTACACAGCACAAATTTTCTGATGAACCCATCAAGCATGTCCTGCAACTTGTTCGCCTCGTGGGATCCGTTGACGATGTAACGGTCGTTTTTGGTATCAAACTGGGTCTGCGCACCAAGTTCACAACCAAAAAACTTGGTCGGGTCTGTGAAGGAGTACAGAAGTAACGCTTAAGGTCAACTTCCAAAAATATTGCAGCGAACACCGAAGTTACTACAAATTCCATTTCATAATAACCAGCAATGTAAAGAAAGGCCTGTGTTCTGTAGAAATGCACACTTTCAACCACATGGTGTAATAAGGGAAACAGCAGGACTCTACACACTGTTACTTACATGTTGGAGGCCTGTTCAGTGCCTTTGCAACATCAACCATGTTGACAATAACCGTCTTGATTCCATTCCCTTTGCCTTCAACCTGGATGAGAAACAAACACGTTACGATCACATTAAACCAACCATGTATAACCTTAAAAACATGCAACACAGACTAGTTACCTTGGCAATCAAACGGGGCATCTTGTAGCGATAGAACTGGTCTGACACGCTGCGGTTGACGTTGACAGACATTTTGGCTTGATGTTAGCACTATCAGTAAGATAAAAAGATCTTGGTTGGGGATTTTTCGGGATCTTCTGTCTGGAAAAGAGGGGATGACATAAACGACTGCAAGCGTGCTCGGTCTCTGACATGAAAAATGTTGTGCCGCTGTGGCCGCAAGCTCCTTGCTTGAAGGCTAGATTTCCACCACACAGGTTCCAACGGCTGCGCAACAGCTCTGGAAAAGGACAGGGACAAAGAGCTTTCAATACTTAATAAGGAAAATGACAACAGCAAATTCTTGTGTCCTGAGCAACATAGCTATACAGGTATTTATGAAATAAAAGGGTGTAGACTTTAAGTAATCTTTATTGCCCCAGCTCATGGTTCATTAAAAAAAAGGTCTTGAGAACAAACAGGCAGCTGTTTTGACTGTATAGTTGGTTTTCCAAATCAACTATATTGACTGCAGCTTCTCCACTTTCAATATTTTTAGTTTTGCATTCTCTACTATCTTAGGAAACAAAACACACACTCTGTGCCAGTGTTCAGAAAAACAGTAAAATCTAATAAGCTGATTTTTTTTTTTTTTTAAGCACATGATCAAATGACTAACCCTAGGTTGACAGGCTAAACTGAGTCATGACATACGTAACACAGTATAACATATGTCAGTTGAGAAAAATATAATTAAATATATAATTAAGTATTGAGACACTCTTTGGATTTGCTAATGTTTTTTCAAAGTAAATTTGAACAATTTCCTGGGCTGCCAGACAGATTACACAACAAAGTCAGTCCAGCAAATATCCATGTGATCCAATAGTGAGCAGGCAGGACAGATTAGTACAAAGCGAAAAACACCCTGTTACAAAAGTGGACGCTTTGCCAGCTTTGTGGCCACATATATGCAATAGTTTCGTGAAAGCCCTTTGTGTTACGCGAGGGCCTCTGGCATTAGTCACATAAGGCCTGCTCTTGTTAATAGGTCAGAAACAGGAGGCCTAACAGCTGCCAGACATCTCCCCCAGCTGACGGATCGAAGGCGACTACAGGCTGCTGTGGATGTTGCCACAGATTTGATTCCACGTAAATGAACCCAACTAGTGCCTTCCTGGCGTACGGTGCCGTGGTGGTAAAAGGTGGAGAGATCGAGACCGTATCTGGAGGATGCTAGTTAGCTTAGCTGGCTACTTGGTGCAGAGTGCGTCATACAGTCACTGCACACGAGTGACTTGACAGGGAGACGCCATTTTGATACAGTGGCACAGAAAACAGGTCCTATTGCACAATGCTGCTGAGGAGATCCACGTACGTAGCAAATAAAAAATATGAAGGTTCAACAATGTAAGCAGCGGAGTCTTCAACTCACCGTTTTTGCAAAACAAAGACATAAACACAACGCTGATCGTCCAAGAGCCGCAGTGAACGGTGGTCGATGGCTGGTGCTGGTGTTGTATTGATTACAGCTGGGCTTCTTAATGGGTTTGTGGCTCTCGAAGATGTAGTTAAACACCCTAAAGCGTTCGAAACAGTGTGGGAGTAGGGCCAGAGACAGCGGGAGGGCTATCTGGAAAGTCCTCGGGGGTTTGAGGGGCCTTTGGGGAATAAAAGAAGGGCATTGTTAAACAAATACACTGCGGTTCAAACCGCTAGCGTTAGCATCATCAGGTGTCACAGCCGTTAATGTACAATTTGGTGGGCGGGCAGCGCAATCGCAGGATAACTTCACTGTGCCTGTAAAAAGGCTTCAACAATATTAATTATGTTTAAAAAATGGCATATTGTAACGTCAGCGAGAAGCTAACGGACTAAAGCGAACGTCACACGTGTAACGTCGACAGAATTAACGCCAAACGGACTGTCTGAACAGAAACGACCGCTAACTAAGATGACGCGATCTAACGTCTAAATAAAGCCTCGCCGTTATAATTACCCGCCGTGAAAGTCGAGGCTAATATTAGATCGCCAGGAAAAAGCCAGAGCCCAGATGCTAACGTGAAGCCAATTATTAGCCAGGCACTGGCGACGCAGCGGTCGAAGATAGCGTTAATGTAATTAGACGGTATCTTCAACGCGAGACAGCTAGCTTCACTTGCCATGTGGAAACGTAGCCCATAAAGGAGCAAAATCCACATAAATGCGCATCGAGGGAAATGCGCTTAAATTATTTCGTACCTTACCTCTCGAACGTTCTGCGAAAAGCTGCTACTTACGTCGCTTTTACTGACGATGTGAAGCTAACGACAATAATGTCACGAAAATCCGGTGGTAACATTTGTTTCAAATTAAAAGGCACTTGTTTACGTAAGACGCATTTAGGAAACGAGCGGTTCTGTTTTTTGGTTGTGTCTTAGCTTGTTTCTTTAAATTATTAACAGTCAAACACAAACGACCACCAATCCTCTACAACTGAAATAATCAATTAAGTATTTTGTGTACGAACAGAAACAATCCTTCGTTTTAATCTTTACGTGCGTTTATTAAACTAAAAACAACAGTGTTGTGTCAGTTTTTACAGAAGTAAACTCAACGTAGCTAGTTAGCCAGAAAAATTATCAAACTTTACATTATGTCTTACTTTGAAGGGGAAAAGGGAAATTGCATTTTATCTTAGCGCGCGTCCCTCCCTCATTGGCTGACGTCATGACGCCGTGCGTGCATCGGCGCTTCCTTAACTTGTCTCGCAGAAACAGCAACAGAGAAGATGGTGAGTATGAAATGGCTAAAAGGCCACAAACGTTGTCGTTTACAGCTGGAGCATGGAGTCGTTCGCCTGCTGTGCGTTACCAGAGACGCTGCTGACCCGAAGAGCGCGACGTCTGTGTTTCGGCTCGTTCACACAGTCGGCTTTACAAGTTCATTTAGTGAAGCTTCATCCCGAAATGGCTCAACGATCACATGACAGCTGAGCAGTTTGCTGCCCAGAAATTCTCTGCACCGAGCTGCAAACACTGTTTTCACTTGGTGACCTTTTAGTTTGTCACGTTTGTCTACCAGCCACTGTTCTTCAGTGTTAAATCAATATCACAACATTTCAGCACTTTTGTGTTTGCCCGAGAGTTAGCTAACACGGCTAACGGGCTAACAGCTACACCCATACGAGGCATTTCCCCTGTTGAGTTGAAAATATGCTTCCCAACATCCTATTATTCACACAGAGTTGTGTAATATTTCACCCTACCGCTGCAGTTAGTCCACATGAAGGAGTTTATTCATTCAGACTTTGTTTATCCTGATCTGAGGCTTACAAATGTTGGAGCAGAGCTACAGCTAACGATGCTCATGGTTGTCGATTAATCGGTTCACTATTCGCTTGGTTAACTGATTTGTTATTCTGCCTATAACACGCAGAGGCCGAATTGTTAAAGGAAGAAGACATTTGAGAGAAAAACAAGCTTAGGCGCAGTTTAACGTCTTAAAATTCCTCTCACCACCTTGATTTGCTTCACCATATGATTTTGCAAGCGCTCACTCAGATTACAGTATTTTTGCTCGATCATTATCACTAACCACCCACCATTAACACCTGATCCAACCACGTTGTAGTTTAACATGTCTTGTTATTGTTTGTTGATTTTGGATGATTAATGTGCCTACCTAATCCAGTCACGTTTTTAATTTCTAATTTCAGTTTTCCCTTTTTTCCCCCCACTTTTTATTTTGTATTTCTTCTCCCAATTTTTGACTGTGTCATTCTCTCCATGCACATCACGCCTTCCTCCCTGTCTCACCCGCTCTCCTATCTCCTCCTCCCAACATCCCTCCTCCTTGCTTGTCTTCAATCAACCAGGCTGGTCACCGGGTAAGTGCCCCCGCTCGGTGTTGGGTTCCCTGTTTCTGCTCGCGCCGCTGCCTGGCTCACTAACATGGGACTGGGGTTGCACAGCTGTGGAGGTTTTCCTGTTTCTGCCTTGCAGTACTACTAGCTGTAATTGCTGTGCAGTAATCTGGTTCCCACTAGGCTGTGATGTTCCCACATGCTCTCTGCAGGTTTTCTAAATAAAAACACACTAGTGTAGTTATAGGTCAGAGGAACCAGACTGAAGCATTTCTTTCAGAGAACATTCAGTGAACTGTATAGGAAACAACCATGACATGATTTTATTCCAGTTTGGTGAATTCTTAGTTTCTCATATATTTCAGATCTTGTTAGTCTGCATTTTCACACTCTCAATTCCTGGTTAATCTCAAAGTTCATCAGCTGTTTATTTGATCGTCTGGCGGCCATATGTGGTTGTTAATGTGGTGTGTGGTATTATAAACCCTGATTTATTGGTGTTTGATTTGACTGCTTTTGTGGCGTGAAACCATAGTTCTCTTTACTCGCTACTAAGTGTCTGAAATCCAGCTGTGATTAAGTTTATAATATCCACCGTGGGATGTCTGCAGATTTAAAAGTTAAAAGACTTTAATTAAAAAACAGTTTGAATTCAGACATCTAATATCTTTGACTTCTTCACAAACATAGCTTATTTACAAGTCTGAGCTATAAGGGGTAATCCTGTTTATCCACTGTATTAAGTCTGGAGTATGTTGTTGTTCGGTTCACTAACGCCTGATGATGCAACATACAGTAACACCTGAAGAGTGTATTGGTTCCAGTGGACTGTGTTGCCTCATTCTCTTCTGCAGAGATGATGAGTGGCATCCCACAGGGCTCTGTCCCCGGTCCGCTTGGGTTCAGTTTAACTCTGCCAGCGCTCTTTGCTTGGTCTCTGACCTGTATGTGTGTGTGTGTGTGTGTGCGATGCTATCAGTTGGTCCTGGTGTTAGGTGACCTGCACATCCCCCACCGGTGCAACACTCTGCCGGCCAAGTTCAAGAAGCTGCTGGTGCCGGGAAAGATCCAGCACATTCTGTGTACGGGAAATCTCTGCACCAAAGAGAGCTATGACTACCTGAAGACCCTCGCAGGAGACGTTCACATAGTCCGAGGAGACTTTGATGAGGTTTGTGTGCATTTGAATAAATCAGAGTCTCCTAAACACTGTTTTATTGTTTAGATCCCATAATATAAAGTTAAAATAATCAGCGTTCACTCATTATTGTGTGTTCACTTATTCCTTAGGTGCATAAACACAGTATGTCAGCAGTTTATTTTGCAAATATGTGACACTTTTCACTTGTAAGTCATTAATAGCAAGTAGTATTATTGTTATAATTATTTAGTCTTATTCATTTTTTACAAAAATAGCCTTGTGGTAAGAAAACCTCTCTGGGTTTGTCTTCCTTGTTCCTTGTCTCCTCCTTTCAGAACCTGAACTACCCAGAGCAGAAGGTGGTGACGGTCGGTCAGTTTAAGATCGGCCTCATCCACGGCCACCAGGTGATTCCCTGGGGGGACATGGCCAGTCTGGCGCTGCTACAGAGACAGCTGGACGTCGACATCCTCATCTCTGGCCACACGCACAAGTTTGAGGCATTTGAGAATGAAAACAAGTTCTACATCAACCCTGGTTCTGCCACGGGAGCCTACAGTGCACTGGAAAGGTAGGAGTTCAGTTTCGTTTTATTTTTGCTACTGGTTTGTTGTTCATTTCTATTAGATGATGGAATTGTTAAAAGATTTCAATTTAAACTCCCAGTAAAACATTAATGATTAAGTTGAGTTGAACTCACCTAAGTTTCTAGCTTTGTTTCAAAATGCTCAACATCTCTCTGGTTCTCCTCCCCAGTTTCTTGGTTTTGGTTTTTCAGCCAGAGTAGAGTTGATGTCTTAACCTAAAATCCATCTGACGTCTCTCTTTACAGCAACATCATCCCTTCTTTTGTATTAATGGACATCCAGGCGTCTACAGTGGTGACGTACGTCTATCAGCTGATCGGTGACGACGTGAAAGTGGAGAGAATCGAGTACAAGAAATCTTAAAGACCAGTGTGCGAGAGTTGGGCAAACGCGGATCTGTTTATAATTTCATTCCTTTCCACCAGGGTGCAGCAGCTCACCACAGTCACCACCAACGCTCTAACAAACTGTTCAGTAGCGTAACTCTACAGCTTCTTTGTATTATATTGTTTATATGTCATCGGCATTTGCTTGTATCCAAGCTGTCCTGTGGAAACTGTAGAAAATGCAATAATGTCATGTGCTTGTGGTCAGGAGAAATATCTGGTGCCATTTCTGTTTGTTTTGTTGTTGTTTTTTTCATCCTTATCTGAACTTGTAACCATCAGGCCTCTAGTTTCATGTAGTCCATTCTTTCCCACATTAAAGATCAAACCCCACTGCTTCTGTTTGGTCTGTGATTAAACACAACAATCATGTCTGGGCTCACATCCACAACATATATGGACTGAACTGTGATGCACAACCAAAATAGGTTTAACAGGTAGGACCTTAAGTCAGTCCCTGTATTCTGCGAAACAGGATGCTAACATGAGAAGTCTGCAGAATTTAACTTAACTGAATTTCTGCTAAATGTCTCTAGTCTCTATTTTCCATCCACGTGTCTGAATTTGAATACTTTTCTTTTGGGCACCAGAGCACAAGGTGTTAACCCTGTGTGTGACTGATGGTCCTACAGGGAATTTCCTCAGTGCACTCACCGGTTTTACTCTGAAACCAAACCGCTAACAGCTGAATTTGACCCCTGTTGATGAATCTGAGGAGCTGTCAGTCTTCCGTTGCTCCCACAGAGAGCGACCTCAAGCATTCACTCAGAGAATCGTCCAGTCCTTCCTCCTGCTGCTCCGCCGTCACTCGTCTGCTTCTGGCCCCTGGCAGCAAGCGCAATGAAAAACCTCTTACAAAGGTGCCTTAAAACCAATAGGGACACAAGAGACACGGTGTAATGGGTTTTATAGTCGCGGTGAAGCTGTGCTAGTTTTACTGACTGAAAATAACTATGTTGCCATCTTACGTCTTGGAGTCCTTTTTGTCTTGGGCGATACTGTTGTGTGTTTCTTCATCTTCCTCTGTTTTGATGTTGAGTTACTGAAAATATTACGGAAAGTGAAATGAAAGACACTTTTTGAAGATCATACGTCTTCTACCTGAAAAACTAAAAGCCTGTCACCTTGATGTTGTGGGATTTCTTTTGTGGGAATGTCTTGCAGTACTCTTAGTCTTCCCCCTTTGTTTTCCCTTGGATGAAGCTTCTGATTGTGATTTTGATGCAACAAACGTGTCTCTGTCGGTGATGATGCCACAATAATTATGCTCAACAATAATTGGGAGCCTTAAACCTTTGAAAAAAAAGAAGCAGCTGATGTTACATTCTAGCATAAAAAGGGGGGGAAAATACAATGAGACAAATTAGACATTGGGTTGAATTAGATCTTAAGCATTAAGCTTTTTCACCTGTGTGCATACAGCTGTGCAGTACGTTGACGTAGTGTTGGAAGATGAGGGTGCGGACGTGTGCTGGGCTGTAGGAGGCTGCAATCGTGTAGAGATACTCCTTCTGAGCCGGTGTTAGCGCTGCGTGCTGAGGAAAAGACGCCGGTCATGACACCGTAGGCTTGAAAGGGCGTGAGACCGATTAAAGCACAAAAACGCGGCGGGTCACCTTCAGAAATGGACCCGCAGTCGTCTGAGCCTCAGGCCCTGCAGCTGGTGCTGTATGTTTGAAGGCTGTGACCAGAGAACAACACACAGGTTTGATGGGAAAGTTGTCATTGCTGTGTATTTTGTTGCACATGAGCTCAGGTCTAGTACAGATTAGTTAAAGCAGCTTCTACTTAGAAAGCAGCCCGGGGAGCTGTCCGGTGTAGGGTTGCTGCTCTCTGCTTTCTCAGGATACTAGACCTGTTTGGTTTATTTAACAAGCATCCACACCTGAATCTACATGCTCCAAAACAAGCTGACATCTTTATTTGTGTTCTTATTGTGCTGTAACGTCTCTGCTGCTGATTCAGAACAGGATTTAGTTTTGTACGTACCCGTTTTTGACTCATTCAGTCGAGCGCTGCAAAACGAACCCACAGTAAAGTGTCTTAAACAATAATATCAGGATAATATTTGTTGTAAACGTGCACCAATACAAAACGACCACGTTACCTTGGCAAAGGCTGGTCGTCACGGAGACGGCCGCTCGTCTGATCTGATGCAAATGTCACTTGTTTCCTCATGACAGGAAGATGCGTGTAGCAGCAGCCGCTCGAGCTCCTGCTTAAAGGCAAAGCGCTGGCACAAGCTCAGAGGGAAAGCGAGACGTGGTCGTACTGTGGACCAGTGTGTCTGTCTGAGTCTGAGCCTCTAAAACGTGTCTGATTTAACTGGCTGCACTAAATGATGCAAATAAACCTTTTTTAATCATCCAGTTGTACGTGTTTATGAAAGTAAAATCAAAATCATTAGTCCAACATCACGATGATGTAATGCAACATTTAATCACTAGTAGTTGCACACGCTTCACCTTTACCACCTGATATTTCTTTCTTTAAAATGTAAAACTTAAATTTTTTTTAACTTTAAGTTCATTCTCTAGAGATGTACACGTCTGCACCGTTGGACTGATATTAGTTTTCCGCTTCTTCAAACAAATAATATCCTTCAATCTAGATTATTTGTACTTTGTTTTTCCCTCCTGTTTCAGGTACATAGACATTTTCAGAACTAACGTTTAAATTGACCTTTATCTTTGCTTCCTCTTACTAAACAGAGAAGGAAAATTACGAAGAGTAAATAGTTGTCATTCCAGCCCCCGGTCGTCACGCAGGAATGTTAAAGACTGAGGTAACAGCTGTACAGTACAAATGTGGTTCATAAAGTATAAACTAAAACCTTCTACAGACGTGACTGTGGCAGGGATGTCGCATGTTTTATGCAGGTGACATCACTTATTTTAATTTGTCCATCCATCTGTCGCATTCTTGTGAAATAACATCTCAAAGCTTTGGAATAAACTAATGAAATGTTTGTGGGCAAAGGTCAAAGGTCACAGCGAACCTCATCTGTGTCTCCTCTCTTCCTACTGGAAATTCCATTATATCCACTTGTAATCAAACCTGGAACATGTGAGTTTAGATGATGGCCTGAAACACATCTTTAACAAGTCGCTGACCCAAGTTCTGTACTTTTCTCAAAGCCCGGCGCCATCAGCCAGCAACGTGTGGATCATCATGGATTGGGGAAATGTTTCCTCCACCACATTTCAATTTGCGACGGTTTGATGACTCACAGCCAGGGGATGGTTTGAACTGTGGCTCCTGCATCAAACAAACACACGAGGCCTCCTACCAGGGAGGAATATTGATGTATTGCTCTGGTTTGTTGGGATCCTGGGGAATCTCCATCTTTCCTACAGTTAGAGCTGGATAATGGGTTTTCCCATGAAAGGGTGGGGAGACGTTTTGAAGGCTGTGCTCAGAGGCTCCACTGGATTTTCACTGTAGGGAAACAATATTTAAAACAAACTTTCACGTTTGTATTCACTGTGCGTGTCTTTCATTTTCCGATCCCAGAGCCTGTAGAGTAACGATTCATTTTCCACCACCACCAGCTCTCCAGCCGTGAGTCAGTGCGCTGGCATGCAGGCTTGGCAGCACCACTGTAAAGCGCACGGACGCCCACTCACTGGCCTGTTGTTGACAAAAGTGTCATGTTTAGGAAAAGAGAAGAAGCATGGACGTGCCAGAACAAGATTCTGGTGCTGGTGTGAAAACTCAGGTTTGACTGTAAACGATAAAATGAGAAGACACGTGGCAAAGACACATAGGGATCATTGTTCTCTCCGCCTCGGAAATGAGGAAACAAATCCTGCCGTTGTGTACAGTGGACGGATTGTTTACACAGTCAATTCGCCCTCAGCAGGCGTTATGCCATCGGTATTATAGAGCAAGCTTAATGTCATTATAGTGATTTCTCATGCCATGAGGCAACAGCTTTCACTACAATCCAGTACTGCACCACATTGTTCTGGATGAAAGTGAAAGTAAACACCGATGATGTTGTGGAAAGTCCCTCCACATTTCTTTATAAGGAATTGAACCGCAGCGTGAGTTCAAAGCTGAGACACTGGCATCCAACGTGCTGGAACATTCAACCTTAGCTCTGGAGATGACAATCCTCAAAACACTCTCAGATATATTCAGGCCCAAGAGCCACATCACGAGGAGCGACAGCAGGACGCGTTTATTACGGAGCAGCATCACCGTGCGAGCAGGTGAGAGCTGCTTCATTTCATGCTGCATTTAACTGAGGAGAGAAGCCAAAGGACCCGAGGAGGCTGCATCATTAGGTACAGAAAGCCTGTCAGGCTTGCGGGGGAGCCCCGAGAATTCCTCAACGCATACAAAGTGCTCTTCATGAAAAGTCGTTTATCTCCAGGCATGTTCCGACCTGTCTGTGTAAATACTTAGTCCATGCACATGTAAACACCTGCTCCCTAATATTAATACTCCAAACGCAGTCACTCTCTGCTTTCATTGATATTTACTGTGCCCTCAAAGCTAAAAGCATCCTGCACGTGTTCCGTAGATTACGACCAGGATGTTAACGGGAACAACCAGCTGGTTCAGAACAGCTTCACCGCCCACAGGGAGATGCTTCAGGAACTGTCTGAGCTCCTTAGGCTTCCTACTGGCGCCGCCTCCGGCTCCTCTGTGGACGGCCTGAAGGCTCGTGTTGATCACCTCATGCAAAGATCAGTGTCCGTGCACTTCCTGGAGCCACCAGCAGACCTGGACCAGAACCTCCAGCAGCACCTGAGCGACCTGCAGGAGGCTGTGTGCAATGAGCTCGTACGGCTGGGTCCCGCTTTGGAGGCCAATGGCCTGATGGGGCAGCTGATCCACTGCTATCACTGTCAGGTATTCAAGCACCTGGACAGTCTGCTCCTGAAGGTCAACTCCTTCAAGCTCTGCTTCGCCTTGATGAGCTGGGGCCTGAAAACCTATATGAGGTACGTCTCTCACGTAAATAGCTGCAAGTGACTCTTTGTATTCGACTGACGTCTCCGTACGTGGTGCTTTCCCAGTCAGGTGCTCGGTCACCCTGACCTTAGTGACACGAATCCCACAAACCACGTGGACCTCCTGCTGTTTGCAGAGTGGGGATTGACGGCCAAGGACAAGCTGCTTGAAACAGCCCAGGTAGGACCCGAACGTTTGTTCTGCATTAAACTGGACTATTCCACCAATCACACAGCTAACAGAGACGTGAAAGCAGGGAAGAAGTGTTAAAAGAGCCCTGGACGGTGTCTGTCTTTGCTCCACAGACAGAGATGAGAGGCCACCTGGAGAACATCCTGCAGCACGACCGAGAACACGACCGAGAACACGACCGAGAACACGACCGAGAACACGACCGAGAACACGACCGAGAACACGACCGAGAACACGACCGAGAACACGGCAGCGACGGCGACGAGGCTTTTGTCCAGACTTACGTGGACACTATTGGGGTAATAAACGCGTTATAACGTTTACACGCTGAGCTGCGTCCACGGCTTCATGGTAACGTTGATGGGTCCTTCTCTCAGTGCATTGCTGTCATGCCTCGTGAAGCACAAACCCTCAGCTCTAGACTGTCACACAGTGTCAAAGAGGTTTGTTTCCAAGAGCTGCACATTTTTCTGCGGAGGTGAGTCTGTTTTTATTTACCGTAGCAATGGCTTGAAAAAATACATCAACCCATGGGAGGCACTGCTTGAACTGCAGCCTCTCTGTTGGTTTTGTAGGTACAGAGATGAGCAGACAGAGGTTCTGAAGAAGACGGCGAAAACGGACAAGCCAGTGATGATCCGGTTCTTCAAGACGCTGAAGACGTGTCAGGAACTGAAGTGAGAATAATCGCACACTACGAAACAGGCAGCGTGAACTAGTGCAGCACAGCAGTGCTCATGATGTTTGCCTTCAGGAAGCACGTCCAGACGCAGGGAGAAGGAATCAGGGGCTCGCTTCATCTGGAGGTTCTGGAAATGCTTGAGGACACAGAGGATTTTACTCTGGATCTTCTGAGGGGCATAGTAACAAAGGTGGCAAAGGTAGCTGCTCCACTGATGCGTTCCGTTCATTAAATATTATTATTAAATGTATGATTAATACTTTTTAATACTGGCTTTTGTTTTTCCACACAGAGGCACCTCCAGGTCTACTTCAGATCAGACAACAGGCTGTTCCCCCAGTTGATCGATGCAGTGAAGACGATGTTTCCACAGCTGGACAACTGTGACGATGTGCGAAGGGTAAGTTAAAAACCAAAACCTCAGTGTTACCGTCACCCTGCTCCCTGTGAGAGAAGGAGAAACGTGTGTCTGAGTGCTTTTCCATTTGCCTCCGTCTCCGTGTCTCAGACTGTGACTCTTGAAGTCTATAAGGTCATCGTTCATATTTACATCAAGCAGCTTCTGAAAGTAAAGCTGGAGAAACTGCAGCGGTGCTGGAGCTCTGATGTCGGAGGAGCAGTGGCTCAAGACGCTGAGCTGCTTCACGTCATCATGTCAGACCTGGTGAGCTCAACATCTCAGAGTAACCAACCCGGACGCGCTGAAGGTAAAGGCGTCACCGTGTGTTTTCTGCCGCACCAGGCTCCTGGCGTGCAGCAGTGCGGGAGCAAGATGGAGACAATCAAAGAGGTGCTGGCCTGCAGCGACCACGATGCTCTGAAAGTCACAGTTGCAGCGATGCAGAGTGAAAGGTCAACAGCAAGGTGAACGATTTCAATCCTCAACAACGTAGCTCGACAGATGGTCTGTTGAGGTTTTCATTGCGGTGACATCATCTTTGCGCTTTTCCTTCACGGCAGCGAGGACCTGGACAAACTGCTGCGATGGAAGGGTCTGTCCAAAAGGCACGTCAGGGAGGTGCTGGACGCCCTCCCTGACTACCAGCCCGGAACCGCGTCTGAGGCTTGGTGCTGGTGTCTGCAGAGGACTGAGCCTTACTAGAACTTCGGTACTAACCAGAAGACCAGGGCCCAAAGCAAAGCGCCGCCTGCTGGTCCAGCTGTGAGCTGAGAGCTGTGTCCTTCGAGTGGACAGAACCTCTTCGTAGACTGTAGTTAAACCTGCCTAACTGCTGCTTTGGTTCTCATGTAGTTTATTGCTGCAAAGCTGTCATTCGTTCGTTTTCTCAGGTTTTTGTACGTGTACGTTCTGGGATGTTTGCACTCGTTAGTGTACGAAGCTAAAACAGAGAAGGTTTAACAGAAAACGCACATTTTCAGACTGTGAACCGAGCTGAACACAGCACAGATTAAACTGAGCTGCTTCGAGCGCTGGGATTTTTCATTTTAATAATATTTTCAGGCTTTTATGAATTTATTTATATGGTTTGTAAAATATTCCCGGTATTTACCAGGTTAAGCATCAGAGTCTGTTTCTGGATCAGAGCTGCCTTGTGTGCTGTCAGTTTCAATGAGGCTCTGGTGTGATTTAATATTTAAAGTTGAGTTTTGTGCTTTGCTTTATTTAATTTGCTTCTGTAATGTTTTGCAAACATTGGTGATTGTTTGGTTACGAGGGAGCAAAATGCACTTTTCTTATTCTGTGATGGGTGTAAATGAGTGAAGCATGATTTTATTAAATGCGTTTGTGTGTTTTGTGTGTATGTTCATCATATCGTTACTAAACCATCGACTTTAAGGGCGAATTTTAGAAAACTGGTCCCAGAGGAACTTTCAGCTCGAGGACAACTGAGTGACTGAAGTAGAAAAGAATAGAACTATTATATTAGGATTAATCTAAGGGAGCGTGAGATAATTTTTGCTTCCTTTCACTAAAACCGTAGCCTTCAATTGTGTGTTTGTTTTCTATTAGGGCCACTTCTCTCTTGTATTGTATGAAGTGATGAGATAAGATAAGAAAGAGGAATGACAGCGGCCTCAGCAGAACTCAAACGGGTGATAAAGTCCAGTCACACGTAAACGGGACAGTCCTCCACTGGCCTCCAGCTCTGCTGGATTGAAGCACAAATCCCTCCTCAGATCGTCTCTTGGGTGGCTTAGCTTTTCCTTTGGGGTCAGTAGAGGTGTGAGACTGAGTCCTACCTTTTAAATCAACAGGCCTTCACCAGTTTAGCTCTCAACGTGTTTGAAATAGTGACATTTACAGACTATTCAAAACAGTAGCGTGTTATTCTATTGCTTTGCAGATTGCTTTGTATGCCTCCGGGTCAATAGCAGCCAGGTCGCTGTCGGTGGGAGGATGACGCAACAGCTCTTTACTGGCTGCCATCAGCTTTGATGAAAATGAAAGCGCGCAGTTGTTGTGTTCCACTCCCGTCAGCCTCAGAGCGTCTCACAGGCTCGAGCAGGAGTCTCAGGTGGCAGCACGGGTGTGATCTGCAGCCCAAAAGATGAACAAAGTCTTGCAGAACCTTAGGAAGGCGAGCTTTCGAACCGCAAAGAGCAGCTATGTGCAGGAAGGTAGGAGTTTGTTGTTGTTGTTGTTGTTGTTGTTGTTGTTGTTGCTGCTGCTTGGGGGAGAGGTCAAGCCTGTGAACAGCAGTGGGTCCGTGAGTCACTGGAACCGTCTACACCTGCATGAATGGTTGTTGTTGATATTCAGCATTGTTCTGAATCCTTCTAGGAACAAATCACAATGCTTGTGCTCCTGCCTCCTCTTTTCTTCCTGTTTCAGCCAGTCCAACAGGCTGGTGAACGGCTCGGTGTTCATTCATCTCAGCCTCGACACACCTACTCACCCTGCTTATCTGCCTCCCTGCTCCTAAATCACATGACTTTCTACAAACGTGTTTTCACACCAGTGTGTGTTTGCTTCTCTTTGCCTTTTGCTGCTTGATAAAGATTTTCAGCTGTGAGTCACACAGGCAGGATGATATCAAATCTAGAAATACTCACTGACAGCAGTGCAGTAGGAAAAGAAACCCCGTCTCTTATGAAATTCATTTTTCATAGCACCTAAGCAGGAAGGACTCGGCCTCCTTCCACTGAACGACATCCATGAGAAGGAGGTGCAGGAGGTGCAGGAGGCGGCGATGGGTTCAGGCCTGTCTGAACTCCTTCAGGTTCAACAGGGTTCAGATGTCGACACCTCTGTGGTTGGAGTCTGTTGCTCAGTCTGCACCAACTCAAACTCAGAACTGCACAACCCGAAGCGAAGCAACGTCTGCCTCGTTCAGTTATCTGTGTCCCAGCAGTTCCCAGAACCACCAGAGGACCTGAACCTCCAGCAGCATCTGCTCAACGTTCAGAACACTGTGCTCAACGAGCTCACGAAGCTGGATCCTCTGCTGGACGAGCGCGTGATGGGTCATCTGATAGACTGCTACCACACACAGATGTTCAACCAGCTGAACGGGCTGCTCCAGAACATTAGCTCCTCCCAGAACCACTTTGTCCTGATGAAGTGGGTCCTGAAAACCTACCTGAGGTATTCTCCTTAATGTGAACACGAATCAGTTCATGCGATTATGTGAATGCATTAAAGATTTGACTCTCTATTATTTCACGATGAAGAGCGTGAGCTGCTATGACATCATAGCTCTATTGGTCCTGATGTTGGTGTTTGTCCCCCAGTCATGAGCTGCTCGGACACCCTGGCCTTCAGAAAGTAGATCCCATCAAACACGTAGACCTCCTGCTGTGGACAGAGTGGGAGGCAAACGCAAGGGACAAACTGCTTAAAAGTGTGGAGGTAGGAGATGTCATCAATCCCGAGGGCGTCACTGAGATCCAGCGCTGACGTGTTTCTCTTTCCACAGAACGAGGTCAGAGACTCCCTGGAGAAGATCCTGAACAATGAGAGGCATGAACACTGTGATAGTGAGGAGGATTATGTTAGAGTCTACGTGGACACAATCCAGGTACTCGATAAAGCGTGAGAACCGTGTCTGCTGTTCCTGCAACGTGCTGGATGTTCGCCTGCTTGTTTTCATGGAGTCATTGAATTCACTAATGTAACGTGTTTTACTCTGTTCCAGTGCATCAAGGCTGTGCACAAAGCAGCACAACAAGTCAGCTCAAAACTGTCTGATCACGTTCAAGACATTTGCTTCCAGGAGCTGCTGCAATTTGTAAAGAGGTGAGAAGCGAGAAGATCTGAACATTCAGGATTTTGAGGCGTGACACTGCTTCACCCGTGTCCTGGTCTTCAGGTACGAGGCAGAGCAGACTGAAGGTCTCGGAAGAAAAGCAACGATGGAGCAACCAGAAACAATTCACTTCCTAAAGACTCTGAAAACCTGTAAAGAACTCAAGTGAGTGTTTGTCTAATGCGTCTGAGTGCAGTGATGAGTAAATGAGAGATGACGGAGACTTTTGTTTACTCCCAGACAACACGTCCAGGCTGAAGCTGCTGGAGCTTCGTCTACTGTGGAAATCGTGCAAACGCTGGACAACTTAGAAGCTTTCACCCTGAAACTCCTCGCAGACATTGTAGCTCACATGGCAGAGGTAGCCCTTCAACCTAAGAATCAACAGGACTTCATTGCTGACTAATCACAGCTTCTATCCTGCAGACTCATCTTGATAAGTACTTCCAATCAGAGAGGAAGAGTTTCTCCCTGCTTTCTGCAGTACAGGACCTTTTCCAACAGAGGCTCTACGGTGCAGATGAACAGAAGGTCAGAAGCTTCCCCCTCTGTCACACTGTGTGTTGTTGCAGCACATTTGGTTTTATTTCTGTTTCAGAGGGTTATGGACGAGGCTTACAAGCACATCGTTCAGATTTACGTCAAACATCTGCTCAAGAGCAACAAGACCAAACTGGAGAAGTGTTGGAATCTTGACGTCGGCCACATAGTCAGTGAAGATGCTCAGGGGCTTCACAGCACCATGTCAGAGCTGGTGAGACCCACAACCTGATGCCTCGCCCCCACATTTATCTGCACACGCCTCTGACCTGCACGTTCTGCTTCAGGCCCCCGGAGTCCAGCAGCACAACCTCATCTTGCTGAAGATCGCAGAGCTGTCGGACTGCAAGTGCAACGAGGCGCTGAAGATCACAGCAGCGAGCATCCAGCAAGACTTTCTCAAGAAGAGGTAAATCAGCAGGGTCACAGCACAAAACAAGAAGCAGCTGACGATGGAGATGGATGGAGTAGACAGAGGATGACGCAGCCCCTGCTGGTACGTCGGCGTAACTGCACGCTGCTAACTCTGTTTTGGCCTTGGCTGCAGCGAGGACCCAGAGTTCCTGAGTGCCCTGCTGAAGTGGAAAGGCCTTTCTAAGAGCAACGTGAGGGAGGTGCTGCAGACCATTCAACACGACCGTCACCCCACAGCTCCGTCCTGGTCCTGGAAATGCTGGTGAAGGCTGCTTGGACCACAGACGACACACTGTTTACTGTTACGCACTTAGAAACTGCAAAGTCTGACTATTCTACCCAAAAGATTTTTTTTTCTATTATGCAGTTGCCAGGGAGAGCTTTTACTACTTTAACGTGGCTCCAGTGGTTATTTTAGTATAAATGCTCTGCTTTTATTTAATGTAATGGACATTTGTTGTGTTACATTCTGTATTTCTCTATAATGAGACTTAGGATATTGAGCCAAACCTACTTGTCAGAACTAAATGTTGCTGGTTTTGGCTGGTAAGCGCCACTAGATGGAGGCTAACACCACCCAAACAACACGGCGCCACAGGTTTCGTAACACTGATCCAGCGCATGTTTCAAGGTATGAAAGCATGTCCTGTGTTTGCTGCCAGCTCCAGCCCAGGGCAGCTGTCACTTCCGTCCCCTCGCTCTCCACAGGGAGCATCTGTTTGTCTTCCTGATCACATCCTTCCTCTAATACACCAACCAGGACGTTAAGCAACATGTTAAGGATTGTTTGTCTGCAGACCCGTATCCTTCCTAGATTAGCTGCAGTTAGAATAAAATGTAGGCACCTTGGCTCGGTGTGGACTGGCTCCATTCCAACAAGCAGGTCAATTATTTCCCAGAATTGTTTAATTGAGAATTTTATGATGTTCATTTTGGACGCTCTGTGCTTCTAATAGCAATTGTGTTTTTTTCATCCAGCTCCATCACTTAATGTCTCCCTGAACTGAACACGGAGGCAGAAACTACAGCACAGGAAAATCGATATGTAACAATACTTTGATATAAAAATACAGTGTACACTCCAAATACTGGTCCAGTGCTTATTTCGCTGATAAGCAGATGCCCTGACCTACATCACACTTGTTGATGTAGGTATTATTTACCAGCACTGCTGTGAACAGTGGCTTTACAGTCAGACAGTAACAGAACAGTTTTACACAGCATTAGGAAACGTATGCACTAAGTTTGGTCTTTGTCTTTTCAGCTTCACAAACGCTTATATGACCTTAACTTTGGAGAAAAAGGGAAACGTGGGTGTGACAGCAATTTCCCTTAATGCGTATTCCAGAGTGTCTTTGACCGTTTCCCGCTGGGCCGTGGAAATGTTGGTCTTGAGCTTCAGCAGGGCTGAAACGTGATTTTCCCTGTGGGTTACAGAACAGAAAGCATAAACGTTAATAACTGTAATCACTGATTGTAGCGTTTGTAGCACATGTACACTTTAATTTGATCGCTTCAGGATGAATCAAATCTGTCTAAATGTGGTGGTGTGCTAGTCTCTGGGTGCAGCTACTTGTCTTCACGTAGAATAACAGGGTAAACCAGGAAACATGTGACATATTTACCTGAGATCAGGAAAAGATCTTCCCAGAGCTGCAATTTCCATCTGAATGGCTGGCACTTCTTGAAGTTTCAACACTTCTGCAATGTTGTTGAGGATTTCCTTCAACCAGCCCTTCTTTGATCCCTGTGAAGTCAGAACATTTACGTCAGTCAACGTTTCCTAAAGCAATAATTTCAACCCTATCTTTAGAGGAGCATTGTCAGCTTCCACTGAGTGGTCGTGGGAAACCATCCTTAACCCCTTATGTGGGTCAGTGTAGCATTGTTCAAATTAGTGTGAAGATGATCAGACTCTGGCCAAAATAGGGGAATATTTCAGAGTTGCTCCTCTACCCTGGTTCTTACCATTTCACTGAATAAACTGTGCAGTCTCTCAGCATTGTCTGTGACGACCACGCAGGCCCGGTGCTGCTGATCCTTGTCCTTCAGCTTGATTTTCCCTTTCAGGAGCCTACTCACATATTCTTCTGTCACGTCCTGATGAAACTCACCGATCAGCTCCTGAAATTAATCCAAGCATCAAATATGGTGCAAAACACTTTTAGGCAAAAGAGAAATGACATAATTAGCTTGGTCACGTAAAGGCTCTACACTACCTGGCGACAGGATTCAGTTAAGCCCTTAAGGCTCTGACTCTCTGCTTCGATTCTGACCAGCAGCTGGTCAAACGTGGCCTTGTACAACCAGGCATCGGTTCCCAGCTGGCAATACTGTGGCTGCATAGGTACGAAGACCGAAGCATTGGACAGTGAACAGTAGAACATGAGGAAATGCTTCCTAGTAGCAGCCAAACACCTTCAATAGTCTAGAATCAACTTACCCTGAGGGCCTTGTGCACAGAGCCTAATAAAAACACGTGGGCGGATTTCTTCATGTCCGTTAGAACACGCAAACAGTCCTTCCGCACGTCCTCTAGGAACAGATGGTGGTTGTTGATGAGGACGTCGCTGCAGACAAACCACAGAATATGAAGCTTTTACATCAATGTGAATCTAAAACATAACCACAACTCTGGCAGGTCACAATTTAGAAACGTACCTCAACTGTGTGACACAACTGAGGTGAGCCTTGACGTAGGCGCTGCTGATCGCTTTGTTTTGCTTAATGATGCCATCTTGGAAGCTCTTGAACCTGCAGGAGTTCGTGTTCGAGTAAAAATATGTCCACTACAACACAAACGCTAGAAGACGACGCTCAGTGCCTTTACCTCAGCATTAAGCTAGCTAGCTGGCACGTTATGCTCTGGGCCTTAGGCAGGTCTCCCATCACTATGTCAGCTGAAGTCACCATGCCGTTGATGAACTAGAGACAGGAGGACACAAAACAAAGTCCGCATGTAGAAATAATACAGAGGCACGACAGGATTTTAGGTTGAGACATTATTTAGCGCTGTCGAATGGACGGTAAACCTGGATCATATCGTAGGCCACGGGGCTGACGTAGCAGCCGTACTCTTTCTTAGGCTCCTCCTCATTATTCCACCTCTGCTCCGCTTCCTTCAGGATCTGACTGATGTAAGTCATCAGTTCACCCTGGGCACAAAACAACTGTCAGGGACTGAATTCAGGGATGATGTGACCCCCGTGACTAAAGTCTAAGGAGAGAACGAGCTTAGATTACTTGTCTTCTGCTCAGGTACTGCTCTTCCAGAGGTTCCAGCAGCTCCCTCGGCAGCAGCTTCCCCAGTGCTTCAGTGTTAATGTCACCTGCCAGCTTCAGCTTCTGAAGGATTCTGACACAAATCAGGAAATCCCAACTTTCATCAGGACCTGGTCACACAGTTACACTAGAGAAGGTGTATTTCATCTGCATCTGAGGTCATGGCGTCGCTTCCTCTTTCACTTCTCTGATGTGAAAGTGAAACATCGACACATGCTGGCAACTGCTACTCACTGTGGATAGTACTCGTTCACCCAGCGCAGCAGGAAAGTGCAGTCCCTGTCCTCTAGGCTGAACTCGGACATCTTTCTGACTTTGGCGCTCAAGGTTTGGTGGTACGCTCTGGCGTAGAAGTTACAGATGTCCATCTCTGGCGGGTAGCAGCTCTTCACCCCGTCCACCACAAAGAGCAGGTCCTCCTTCAGCTGCCTGCCTATGCTGGTGATGTCCTCCTGGAGGGCGGACCGATCCACCTGGTCGCTACTGGTGGATGGGAGCTCGTCTACGCGCTGCTCCACCAAGCTACACAGCATTGAATCGTGGAGCCTCCTCAAACCGCAGGGCCTCCAGGCAGGTGGCGGCCGACCGCTCAGCTCCCACATCAGGTCCTGCGCCTCCTCCCGACAGAGGACCTTCACAGCCGACGTCCGCGTCTCAGCACTGACGTCTCCAGGGCCGAGAGACAAACTCTGCCTCAAGATCTGGACCACAGCGTCTTTCAGCTTGTGGTGATCAGCTGCGAGCTTCTCTACGTCTTCATCGTGATGTTGAAGAGCCTCTGCGTCTGTTTTCTCCCCGAACAGATGCTTCTCTCTCTGCATCAGCTGCTGGGAGGCTTCGCACAGATGGAGATGTTCAAGGTTTTGCTCAAATGTGAGAATCTCTGCGTAGTAAAGAAAAGAGTAAATAAGTTTTCAAACAATTCCAACTGCTATTTATAGTAAAATGAGGCAACTGAATTGCTTTACAAATCATATCCATACAACTCATTGGCTTTTTGAAGCACTGAGCTAACTAAGCTAACCAGGGGGTTGATGCTTCTCCTTGACTCCTCTCAGCCTCCTCAACAGTCCGTCTGTCTCCGTCATTTCTGGCTGGACAGGCTTCATCATCCTGGTGGGAAACTTGAGCAACAGGCAAGAAACATTTTGGGTTTAAAAAAAAAAGAAAAAGAAAAAGTAAGCTTCAAATGACGGCAATTAGTTTAACAAACTTATTATTAGCTAACAACAGAATTATTAGCTAGCGTTAGTTCAAGCTAAATTAGCTAAAGCTACGTTGGTTAGAGTGAAATGAACAAGCAATAACTCAATGTATATTATATTATATTATCAAATATAATAAATATCTAATACAATAAAGATATTTAAAATTGTAATTAATTAAAAGGTTCGAGTAACAACGGTCCAAACTAAGAAATAAAGGTTTTAGTTAGCTAGCTACAATAGTTAGCAGTTGTTTTCCGGTTGTTTTTTCAAAATAAAATCCAATTGAACACATAATTTGTTTATCTCATGAGTCAAATATTAAATTACTGAGTTTAAAGCTACAGTATGACACGTGAGGTGGTGGTAGCCCGAGGCTTTTACCCCGTACTCTGAACAAACATCTAACTTTACACCCGGTTTTGTTATCACATGCCAATAAATGAGAATTTAACAAAACCTTCTAATCAAGTAAATGTATTGTCATTTTGTGATTGTTTAGAAATCGAAAGGTGAAGATGGTATCTGCCCTGCTGCCAGACTTTCATGGGGAACAGGAAGCTTGATACTGGAAGATACTGTAAGTAACTATTATGATTTGCATCTGTATTAAAACTATATTAAAATACTCATAATACTGAATGCCTTGGCCTAAATTTATCCAGTTTTCAAATAAATCAAATAATCAAATAAATCTCTACACTGCATGAATAGAATAAAGAGAAACTCCATAAGGATTCCACATGAAAAACAGCAGATACCATTAACAGGCAGTAACATACACATTTATTAGATTATATTCCAGCTTTAGCAATGAATAACCATTCATAAAAAATGTAGATACGCTCAAAGTAAAAGTGCAGTCTGCTAAAACCCCAGGAGCTGTGACTCACCGTGACCTCACAGATGTTCCTCTGTTACGTACTGTACAGAAGCTGTGAGCAAGAGCCTATAAGGCATCTGCAGGCTCCTCCCTGAGGACGTGTAGAATGTGTGTTAAAACTATTCACAAGCTCTTTTTAAACACACTAAAGCTTAATCTAGGATTAGTGAGATACTTTGTCTAGTTTGTGCACAGTTATGTTCTTTTTGTCAGGATTGCGTCACCTTTTATGGCGGGTTAATAAAACGAATGTCAGGGTCGTTTGTTTACTTTGATTCTAAAATTAGTTACTTTTTTTTTACACCCTTTAAGTTTTTGCATAACTTATTAATGTTTTCATTGCTGACTGTGTTTAAGTAGAAGGATTTAAATGGGGGAACAGTGGTTCATTAATTACGGAAACCAGCCCCTTGTTGTTTGGCTGCTGCCCTACTTTGGTTTCATTTCCTCAATCCTGTCTCCAAGAAATAATGTTTATGATTAGAAAGAGCTGCAGTAATTAGACGTTCAGTCAGTGAGTCCAGTTTCTCAGGACATTAGCTACTTACTAATTAAATGTGATTTTTATTTGAATTAAGTTGACTTTTTCATGGCAAAACTTGGTTAAGTAGTAATTGAGCGTATCCTTGTTAACAGCACCATGTTCTACGTTGCAGTTAATATTTGTACTTAATAATGCTGCTAAACTGTGATAGATACATGTGTTGCTGCAGCAGCTGTGAAGTTTCAGATGGTTGTGGTTTAGGTGACACGATGAAAATTTTCTTCAGTCAGATGACTGAGGGGAACCTTCAAATCAGTGTCAGAGTCTCGGTTCCTTCTCCTTCATAACAGAATCGTGATATGATGATCATCATGTTCTACTCTTAAAAGAAATTGTAGAATTTTGTGAAGTGTTTAGATTCACTAGCTTCTCTTTCTGTTTCATACATTGTTAAAACTAGTCTCATCTGAAATGAAAGCCTGACTATTCTGGTGTCATCTTTTTTTCACAGTGATAAAAGTCCTGTCTTGGAAGACTTGAGATACATTTAACACAAATAACCTCAGAAATACATAATTGAAGTGAGAGAAACAGATATGTTACTCAAACTTAAATCAATCGAAATAAAGTAAATTAATAAAATAAAGTCACGTGAAATAAAAACTGACATCAGAATGACCACAAATACTAAAAGTGGGAAATTCCTCACAAGTTCTAGGGAATTTAAATAAAGATTGTAAAACAGATCTATACCAACAAATGTCTTAAAACTAGCATCTCATCATCTTCAAAACCATTTTGGTCAAGTCTCTTCAATCAACAACAAGAGCTGGCATAAAGCTTTTCTATATTTGAAAGCGCTCTTCACTCATGTACTACAGAATATTAAGTTGTATGAATACGCTTTTACAGCACTATCATATCTAATCTTAATACAGTGAGGACAATTAGAACAGGTAGGATTGTATATGATTGACTTGAAGACAATATTAATGATCAATCTGCTTTTTGTCCCCCTGTATGGGAAATAAATATGGTTTTTGTGATGGGTTGCTTTGAACGTCGACCACTGGGTGGCAGAAGAGGTGAAAACATATTTATGAATGGGTGTCAGTCATGTATTAACCGTTATAGCATCTAATCTAATCCTAAAACTGGTGGATTAACAGTATGTGGTTTGCAAATGTTACAGTTTAAGATTTATTGTGCATGTAAGCACCCTTTATGTCATAATTGCTGAAATGTGGCTGGTTCTGATTTCATTTGTGGTACTTTCCAAGAGAGAAGACAAAAGCAAACAGTGAAAGCGTGCGTGTATGAATATTGATATTGCTTTGCAAGTCATAAGGAAACAAATACAGGGAAGGGAAACAAGGCTATAGAGCATGTGGCTTCATTTTATCCTTTGGCTTGATATTCTCTGACGTCATGGTGCTGGCTGTTTGAGGAAGGATGAAGATCACAGGAATCATATCGATAGGGGGAGATTAATTGTGATCCCACAGGTTTAGCTCATTACACCACTACTCTAACTGCCAGCAATGTGCTGTGTTCTGCATTGTTACAGGAAAGCTCGTGGGGTCATTGTGGAAAAGTACAATATGTGTAAAAGTCCCTATCAGTGGATCTAAGTTGCTGTATGAGAGTGTTGAACAGCAGGCTGTACTGACAGGGATCGATCGATCGTTCTGAAGACATAAAAGTCACACAGCTTCCTTCTGTTGTGATGCTTTTGTAGATGAGAGGATAGACTGTCTTACAAGTAAACACCACTATATGGAGACACATGGGCACCGCCTAGAAGCACGCTAGGCAATTAACAAAAGCATCTAACTTTATGTGGGTGTAGATGACTCACAATGACCCAAACAGTACAGTAGTGACGTTAACACTGGGCTGATTACGATCACAATTACAATGCACATGTTAATTTAATCTGTTTGCAGGTATATGTAGCTGTACACATACTAAACACAGTCCAACTGAAAATACCTAATGAAGTCAGAGACGCTGTGGCTGTTATCTTGTTTACTGGATTCTGTTGGAGCGCGTCTGGGTCAGTGGCTCAGTAGGACGGCACAGGATTTCCACCAACCAACGTCCAGTTCCAGGCTGGTGTTTCCCAGTATGGTTTACTGGTAATGAGTTTAATGACGGTGGACTCATTGCTTGGCTGTGGCCCCGCTCTTCCTGTGCACATCCTTTCTCTGATACAGAAACCCCACAGTAATAACCCCTGCATCCGTAGTGGCTGTTAGCTGCTGTTATAACTATAAAAAGACATCGGCTCAGCGGTTTCGCAGTCTCAATTGTTTCCTATAATTGTTCAAGACAGTTGATTTGGCAGCTTTTCATGCCGGTCAGAACGTTTTATTGGCTTTGAGCTACTACAAGCTATTAGTGGTATTAACTGACCCCTACTGATGGGCGGCCAGCTTTTTCTGAAGAATTTATTGATAGCCTTGTGTTGGTTGTGGATGTCCTGGCTGACTCAAGGGATGTCTGCTCCATGCCAGCAGCTTTTCCCAGCAATTGTTGTGTAACTATTAACTTCACAGACATTCTTGGTTCCAGGAAGAATTGAGTCTGAGTGACCTTCAGGCATTTCACAACTATTCGATCGGTTGCCATTAATTTGGTTAATTATAGTAATTTCTAGTACCTTAACATGTTTACTACAGATGAAATATGTAGTCAACTCTTCAAAACAAGTTTTGTTTTATGTAACAGAAAAAAATACATTGTAATATAAAGATGCATGTTTTGTAAAATAAAATTCTTTATTTATTTATGCCACCTATTTACAAAACTTATTCTGTACAACTTGTAACATGAGCGAAAATTCCCTGGATTGCTAAAAATACGCTGTACAAACTCTACAATATATTATAATACTGATTAGGTAACTGGAATGAAAAACATGAAAACCAACCAGCACACACACACACACAAACCAGACAAAACTCAGCAGCAGTATTTACCAGTGTAAGTCCACACCAGCTTCATTCTGCGAACACACAAACACATTCTCCCCAACATAAGTGACATTTGAACCTAACTCTTCTTTGCTGCCCATCACTGCCAACATATCATCTACAGCTACACACACAGTGGTTGTAGGATTAGTATTTTGTAGATGTCAGAGAGAAAAACACTTTACAGTACTAACAATGTACGATACAGTTTCCAGCTTACGAGTGTGAGAAGGACTCATTTGACCTGAATGTTGGAGAAAAACCGCGGCGCATTGGCAGCGCTGGGTTCCTTCAAAATGTCTGACAGAGTCTCTTTGACGACTTTCCTGTCTGCTTTGCTCACGTTGGTCTTGAGCTTGAGCAGAGCTGAAACATGTTTTTCACTGTGAAAGGAGAGAAAGGTAAACATCAACATTTGGAGACGGAACTGTTACAGCACTGATCAGTTAAAGTACAGATAAACCGTTAGGACATGAACCATCTACCACTCAGTGCCTCTTACTGTATGTTTACTAGTAGTAGGACCAGGATTTCTCTGTTTCTGGTTTATAGCCAGTTCGACTGCTGCTGACTGACTGGCAGACTACTTTTAACTCTTGATGTTATCTCGCTTCCTGGAAACAGCTGTTTGACTCAGTCCACTTCTGGTTGTCCCTGCTTATCCTCACCGAGACATCACAGAGCTGTACTGTCCTTATTTGGTGAATTATGCTGAGCCCAAACAAACAGCCACCGTGTGTCCATGGGAGGTACACGATACACTGTAGCTAAGGCTTTTAGAGTAAACGATGTTGGACTAATTAAAGTGCTGGCTGTAACGTTTACCTTATGTCAGGAAAGGAGCTTCCCAGTGAGGCCACTTGAACCTGTATGGCTTGAAGGTCTTGCAGTCTCAACACCTCTGCAATCTCAGTCAGGACGTCCTTCAACCACTCATCCCTTGATCCCTGTGAAGCCACAGCAGTGACGTCAGTTCACCCTACACATGCCTGGTTATACTCAGTGTCAAGGCTGACATGAGGGCAAATACATACAGTTTCATTTTGTATTCTACAGATCAATATGTGTTTAACATTATGATGTCACCTAAGAGCAATCAGACCTAATTAATGGACAAATCCAAACCACCTTAAGCAAATTAGAATATTATGCAAACCCACTAAAGTCCCACTGACGCAGATAAACCTGCATCTTCGCTACATCACTACAGAAACGATGACGTGTTGATAGATGTAGATGGTTCTCACCATCCTGCTGAAGACATTGTGCAGAGTCTCAGCGTTTTGTTTCACCACCGTGTAGGCCTGCTCCTGCTGCCCCTGGTCCTTCAGTTTGACGTGTCCTTTGAGGAGTCTCTTCACATATTTTACTGCCACTTCCTGATGAAACTGGCCAATCAGCTCCTGCAATTAATCAGTGACATTACAGTTAATAGCACATGTTGCCGATATCACTATGCAGTGCAGACAGTATGTGATTTGTTTGACCATGCAATGTGAATATTTGCTACTATTTTTAACACAAAAAAACACATTCTTTTTAATTTTGTGTTCTTCATGCTTTCACGCTGGAGTCTAAGTACCTGTTGGCAGGATGCTGTTAAACCCTGGAGATCCTGAATCTTCGTTTCAATATTTTCCATCAGGTTCTCGAACACAGACTTGTTCAGCCAGTCACTGGTTCCCAACTTGCGGTACTGTGCCTATAAAAGACCCCAAAGCAGGATGAACCAAATTTGTAGTTTTCAGTAGAAATGATGTTGGTGCGTTTCTAGTGCACATACTGACAGCGAAGGCCTTTTAGAACTCACCTTGAGACTTTCATGTATGGAGCTTAATAAGTTTGTGTGGGCAGATTGCTTCATTTCAGCCACAATGCACAAGCACTTTTTCCGCTCGTCCTCTGTGAACAGGTGGACTTTTTTATCGAGAACGTCCCTGCGGATGAAAAATAATAATAATAATAAGAATGAGCTCACGGTGAAAGACAAGAACCGGACCTTTGTTTGGTGCTGTTAACGCTGCACACGCTGACGGGTCACGTCAGACACGTACCTGAACTGTTCGATGCAGCCGAGGTTCGCTTTAATGTACGCTGTGCTGTTTGCTTTATTTTTCTTGATGATGCTGTTCTGGAAGTTTTTGAACCTGTAGGTAAGAGAAGACTGTTAATTTCATAAATCTGTGAAGTAGAAACCAAAAGTAAATGACCTGTTTGTGAAAAGTCTCATCAGTGCTGTTACCTCTCCATTAAACTGCTCAGTTTGCATGTTATGCTCTGGGCCTTCTGCAGGTCTCCCACCACTACTTGACTTGAAGTCACCATGCCGTTGATAACCTAGAGACAGATGGAGGACACAGACAGAGCCGTCAGTGACATGTGACTATAAATCCAACACAACGCTCTTCAGCTCATGGCGTCATCAGTTTGCCTTTAATGTGTGAAGCCACTTCTTCTTGAGATGCTTCACCTGAATGATGTCGTAGGCCACAGGACTGACGTAGCAGCCGTCTTCTCTCGGAGGCTCCTCTGCGTTATTCCACCTTTGTTCCGCTTCCTCCAGGACGCGACTGATGTATGTCGTCAGCTCACTCTGGACACAAAGCAGCGGGGTTATAGCCATGAGCCATGAGAACTGGTGGCTTCATCTGCACAGACTAAACTGAGCGCTGGTTACCTGTTGCTTGCTCAGGTACTGCTCCTCTAGAGGGTTCAGCTCCTTTTGTGACAGCAGCTTTCCCAAGGCTTCAGCATCGATCTCAGCGGCCAGCTCTGGCTTCTGAAGGATTCTGTCACAGAGAACCGAAGTGACGGCTTAACAGCACGATACTTAAAAAACAACAATCTGATGACTGCTCAGAACAGGAGGATTTATGCCTGGCCCCAAATTACAGCTACACTTAATGAACAGTGTTGCAACTTTACAAGTTACTTTGTTCATGGGTGAAGTCACAGCAGCGGTTCCAAATTCATTTAGCTGATTTCTCAATAATAAAGCAATCAAGCACCGACTTATGAAATATGCATTGTTTTCACTTACTCTGGATAAAATTCGTTCACCCAGCGCAGGAGAAAACTAACATCTTTGTCCACCAGAATTATCTCTGAGACCTTTCTGAGTCTGTTGCTGAAGACTTGGTGGTACATCCTGGCGTAAAAATTACAGATGTCCGTCTTCTCTGGGTAACACACCTTCAACTCCTCCACCACCCACAACAAGTCCTCCTTCAGCTGCTTGCCCATGTGGTTGACCTCTCTCTGGAGAGACTCCTTTGTATCAGGAGGGGGCGTTGGAGGGGTTTCGAAACGCTCTTTTACCAAGTCTCGGATCAACATGTCATGAGACTCCTTCCAGCCGCTCTGCCTCCAGCTGGGCGGTGTTCGATTCTCCCGGTTCCACATATTGTACTGTTCCTCCTCCTGGTAGATGGTTTTTACAGCAGAACTCAAAAGAGAGGAGGTGGCTCCCTGTCTGACAAACATGTTCTTCTCTAGGATTTCCAGTACAAGTTCTTTGAGCTTTCTGTAGTCTGCATCAAGCTGGTCTACGTCTTCCTGGTGACGTATACATGCGTCCGTTTCATTTGCCCCGAACAGACGATCTTCTCTCTCAATCAGCAGCTTGCTGGCCTCATGCACACAGAGGTTTTCGAGGTTTTCGTCAAATGTGGGAGCCACTGAAGGAGAAAAACACAGAGCAGACCTGACTGTCAGACAGTTACAGAGACTGTGTAAAACGTCGTCTAATGGCTGGAACAGCAAGTCACCTACGGATGTGACTACAGTACCACAGCAAGAATCTTTATATGCATAGTTAAAATCCTTCCTCCAGATGATAGTTGTATTATTGCAGGCTTTAGAGCGTTTCCTCTTTGTTCAGTACATGTGTTTTGTCTCTTACCCCTTTCAGGCTGCTCGTCACTGACTGACTGCAGGGCATCGGTAACATCACGGGCATCGTTGACATCCGATGGTCTCCGGCCTCTGGGGTTTCTTAATAAATCTGGCAGCCGTATCCGCATGGTGCCCCACCAGGTGGAAAAGCGTCTACTGCCGACTGACAAACGTGGAGTAAAATCTGTGGAGACAACGCAACGTCCAGCGTTTGTGAGTTAAGCTGTTGCTAATCAGTAAACAAATCAGTAGTAGAAATAACACAATCACATGACATAGCAGCTTAGCCTAGTGTCACCAGTAAGTACAGCATGAATAAAACCAGGTGAACATAACAAAACAAAAATGCAAAGCCTTCAACATGCTGAAAAAAAACTAGAACAACTCCAGATGCGACGCCCGTGAAACCATCATTCATGTTTTATCCTGTTTATTCGCTACATACAAACGTCATGCTTTTAAAATGGGAATTTACGCAGTGGTTAGTCTGTTACTGAAGCTCATCCGCGCAGTGTGAAGCTGACAGACGCTGGTAGCTGTTACTTACCCAGTCACACAGATCTTGCTTTGTCCCGCTGCTCTCACTGTGGGATTCTTTTTAAAGGCAGGAGGCTCCTCCTGCTTTCGATGATGTGGTGAATGCCAAAGCAGTGGAAAGTCCACACACTCAGGCAGGACACAACCCACACAGGCAAATGTTTTTTAGATTTAGGTTTTACACAAGCCCTGAGGAAATATCACTGCTCTGGGGAAAATCTCTCAACAATATCTGTTATGAAATTCTGTACAGTTACTGGTGGTTTTTAGAGAAGTGATCTGGCCAACGTTACAGAAGCTCCTCTATCTCCGTCTGCCCACTAACATTCCCAACACTTCCTGACAGGACGCATCTCTATTGACATTCATGTTTATACATAGTACAGGTCTGTTCTAAAAAAAGTCTAGTTAAACATCAAGCATTGGCTTTTATACGTGAGGTCATCACTTCTGCATAAACAGTCCAAACATATTATATAGATGAATATCAAAGAAATTACAGTTGTGAAGCTAGAGCAAAACATTTTTGGATTGTTTTACATTAAAATTGATATTGAAAATAAAAGCATGGTCGTGTGGAGAGCGGTAGGATGTACTTGAATATACTTTTACTCAGCAGGAAAAGTTCATTTTTAAAATTTAGACAGGTGAATAATCACTGTAGAGCGCCGCTAACCCAGCGACACCACAGAACACATCCTCTGTCTACCTCCGTATCTGATAATCACGGCTGTCGTTTGCTAACCGCAACCAGTGCCTAAAACAAAACAAACCATAGAGGCAGCGGATCTGAAAATCATGATTTGTTCAGGGTATTACTATAAAACAATAATAAACAGAACAATTCTCTTGTTTACATAGAGTCTGAGGAAACGATCAATGAGCTGCTTCCAGCTATTGTTGAGGTGCTCCTCTCGTAGCAGGGCTTTGGTTTTGAGGAAAATGTCACTTAAAAATACCTTTTTTTTATTGCCTAGTTGTCTAAGACCGCATCAGTGAACCCTTGGAACTTCCCCACATTTACTTTAAGGATTCTGACGTTGTTGCCTTTGTCTATATGTCCATGAGAAGCAAAAACATTTTATGGACTGTAAGAATAGAAGAGACAACTTTTGTGACTGTGATAGATTTTCTGAACTTGTCTATATAGCACTAAACCCACCATTTAAACCATAGGTGTCAAACTCTGGCCCGCGGGCCAAATTTGGCCTGCAGCGTAATTATATTTGGCCCGCGAAGCCATATCAAATTACTACTAGAGCTGGCCCGCCGGTAATTATCATGTACCGCTAATACTACAAATCCCAGAATTCTCTGTTGGCAGTTTGGTGGCGTCAATCGCGAGAGGACCCATTAACGCCCACTCCTTCTGTTGACCATAGTAATAGAGACCTTATGCTAATACTGGCACCGTGCTACCCCCCCAAAATGGCTAAAAGAAGCGTTAACAGTATCGTTTTCCTAGTCTTTATTATCACTGTGAACGCTGTGAAGCGAATGTAGACACTTGTCTACTTGCTCACTGTTTACCGAGAGCAGCCGCTTCTGGGCCATTGAACGCCTCATCTTTCTGCCTGACTCGGAGCAGAAGAGACAGATCGATTGTTTTCAACTCGCTGGGAATTCAACAATTTTCAGTCTTTGGTCATGAAACTCACACAAGTCGCAGATTAAAGTATCGGCTTTCGGGTGGTTTTTGTGATTCGTGTTACGGTTTTGCTGCAACGAGCCCGTTTAACGGGTTTCGCTTTCATCGGCAAATCGCCACAGCAGTCAGCTGTCACTGACAGGATGTCTGAGTGGCGCGCGGTGACACCTGCTCAGATAGTCCAGCGGTTAGTCTGCTGCACACTACTACATGAGGCTACCGGTTCAAATCCCCCTAGACTTGTGTCTTTTTAAATGTGATGTTTATTGTCATCACATTGAATCTAAATGTTCTGCTTGTTGTAATAATGCTTTTAAAACTTCATCAATGTCAGGAAAGTCTTGCAATATTCTATCAACACGTTTTAGGCGTTTTCTATACTTTTACTGTTTGGATCAACTCAACTGTGTTTTCTTTAATTATTTAATTATAAATACCTATTTAATATTACTTCATTATGCTTTATTTTGAAATTTAAGACTTTTAACTTGTTCTGAACATGTTTAGCTCTTTTTTAACCACTTGTATTTTTCTTAAACTACCTTTAAGAACTTTTTAAACTCTCCAGCTACAGTCTCCCAACGGTTCTTGGGAATAAATTCAGCATCACAGCATTCACAGAGCATTTTCTTACGAAAATAGTCTAGTTTTGTATTAAGCTTTGCTTGTTCCATATCTACTTTTTTTCAGTAAATATCAATGTTGGCCCGCGACTTCGTTCCAGTTTTTAATTTTGGCCCACTGTGTATTTGAGTTTGACACCCCTGATTTAAACTGTACATAGTGCTGCCCCGGTAAATTTACTGTACATAACCACGTGTCTGTTCAAGTGTAAAAATGATGCTGTAACTGAATAGAGAAACACATTTGTTGCATGTCTGTCTTTACTGATCTTGATGAGTCTTAGCTAATCAATCTTCACTTCAGTTGTGCTATTCAGTTTTATATCACACACCTAACGTTTATGTTTGTTCTTCTAACTTAGTGATCATACCAATAACCTGCATGATGCATGTTTTCTTACCTCTGACCCTGCCAGTTCTGCAGGGAACACAGCCACGAAGTGTCAAACACATCACTCCTGCAAGCAGCAAAAGGAAAGGGTTTGGGTAGCTCAGCGTGTTTGCGTCAGTTTGGTAAAAAGAAACTGAACTGAACACTACATGCAAATGTCACTTGATATACGTGGATGTATGTTGGTTAGGTCATGTGAGAATGTCTGCATCTATTCACATTTCCTGTGCAGGTTTTCACCTATGAAGCGGAATACAAAACCATATTTGGTTTCAAAACCACACAGAGTAGTTTAAACGAATGAGGTCTTTCTAAGGCAGCCACTGATAAGCACAGCTACGTCATCCTGTCATAAGACCAGTTAATTTATGTTTGCCATGCATAAAATAACATTTAATTTCATCGTGAATGTCTTATTGCATTTGATTCTTACACAGTGGAATACACAGGAGTTTCTACCAGACTTTTCCCCTCAAGTGAATTGTGGCAAAGCAGGTGTTAACTTCCTCAAAAAACAAAGGAAGTTTGTTTTTAAATCTGTTTTCTCTTCCTGTATTTTTAACATTCTTACGATTCACTGAACAATAAATATTCACTGCTCCTGTTGTATATGAAGCTGTTCAAAGATGCTCAACAGTTCAAAATAGTGAAGTATGTGAGAGAACATGTAATGGAATGAATCCTCCCTCTTTTTATTTTGGTTTTATACACACATAATATGCTACGAGGTCCTGGACACTTTAACAGTTTGCGAAAGACAAATATCATCCGTCCACAATTTATTCCCAACAGTTCGTAAGCAACATGTCAGATGTTGAATCATGGACGGTTGACTGCTTCAGGGCCGCCCAGCATCCTCTCCTCCTAAAGCCGTGCTGTTGTGATGGAGCAGCGCGTGGCTTAGCAGGCGTTGTCTGGATGGGAGGCTTTGTTGCTGTAGATCCTGTGTGTACTTTCCAGCATTGATGGAGCTTTTTCACTTGTGTAAGCACTACCATCCGCCCTAACCATCAGAGGTGCAGGCTTGGCCAGTCCGTCACATCCAGGTTCGACCCTCGGCCTTGTCCCTTGACAAAGGGTCTCTGAGTCTTTTGATGACATTATTGTCTTTGTAAATTTATGTTGAGGAATTGTTTTCTGAAATTGTTGAACAATTTTTAGATCTTAGCCTTATATTAGGGTGGTGTGGTGGTTAGCACTGTTGCCTCAAAGCAAGGAGGTCCTGGGTTCAATTCCCAGAGGTGACAGGAGACTTTCTGTGTGTGAGACTGTGCGTCTATATCTGTGGCCAGGGTCCAAGGTGGATGCTGCCTTTTGCCCATAGACAGCTGGGACAGGCTCCAGCACAGCAACCTCTATGGGGAAGAATCGGTAGACGATGACTGCCTGAGACTTAATTAATAATTAATATGATGATTTGTAAATGAGACGTGATTTGAACATCTGTGTTGATTTTGATGTTAGGAGTTGCTCATAAAACCACTTGTTTCACTTCATCTTCGTGCTCTGTATCATTGGCCATTAGTGAATTATCCTACTGAACTTTTGCACGAAAAGGGTTTTTCCCTGATATTTCATTTCACAGTGTCGCAAAACTGTCTTGGTCAACGTGAGATGTGACCAAATTGCTGCCACAGATTGACCTTTGCAGAAGGAAAAGTGAAAGTATGGCATTGACTTTCTGCTGTAGAGAATGTGGTGCACAGAGCATGAGAAGGGGACCCCCCGAGCAGAAACATATACGCAATCCACTCTAGAAGACAGAGCATTTATAGGAAATAAGGTAGTTACTGTCTCAGAAGACCTGACAACCGGCTCAAACGGATGCTTCTCCTCTGTTTCTTTGACTGTTCATTGCTTTCTAGTCAGACATTGACAGTGGAAGCATGTTTTGAAGGAATAATATTTTTGTTGTGATGTCATGGACGTCACAATATCACTATGGCAAAACCACAGCTTAATGATGGAACATTTAGAAATGCCTTTAAAGGACAGCTAGGAGGAACCAGTATGGAGGAGCCATATTCTGAGTGTGTGCTTTAACAAATCCACTCCTGCACCTGTCAGATGTTACTGAGACTGATGTAAAACAGTACTTCCCACTTGACTTACGGCCTTTTAGGAATTAGACAATCCACTCACTGTGCAGTCAATAGTTATTTCATCCATAAATCTCTTGAGATCTGATGTGTTGTTATGCGAGACATGACGCTTAGTTCCAACCATGTTTTCGGTGTCTAAACTTAGACTCAAGCGTTTGAGTTGCACAACCAAACCACCACATTCATGACACTTTTCATCTTGTGTGTTTTATAGCATTAGGCTTTTGGTAAATTAAATGAATTCAGTTGAGTTTGGTTTCAAATACAAGTCTATGCTTTCAGACTGTGGTTGGATGTGAGTTCGCCTTCATCAACACAACTTCAGCTAAAATCCCTGTGTTTGAGTCATGTTTGTAGGTCTTTGCTGCTGCGCCCCACCCCCCCTGCATTAGATGCTCAGGATGAAGACTCATCGCTCCAGGCTCCCACTCATCTGTTATGATGAGTCAGAGTTTGGCAACTCGTCTATAGTCTTGCTACTTTCAGGCAAATCATTTTCTGGGATCCGAGCTGTGCTTCTTCCTCTGTTTATAAATGTTTACACATGTGAGTGAAATGAGCTTTGCACCAAATGATAAGAACAGTTTAGAAACTCCCCAACCTCACAGTAACCCTACAGGCTCTCAGGCCTCACCATTATGCTCAGGTGCTTGGTGTTGAGTCCGGGGGTGGGAACGCTACACGGTGCTGTGTTATTCATGTGGTTCATTTAGTAAGTCGGCGAGCGAACCTGTGATTGCAGCCTCTTTGTAATACACACACTCTGCTATTATTCACTGTTGCACAAGCTCTGAACCAAGTCATAAATATGTGATAAACAGCGACTTATCACCGATTGTTCCAACATTTCAACATTTGTGACTTTTTGGCCGTATCCACACTCAGGTTTCAGATATTCAGGTTTAACTGTGAATGGAGGCACAGTGTTGTGGTCCCATTATGAGGCAGCACAACCTGAATGTTTTGGCTGCAGTTTTATGATGATAACCATCCTTTTATTACTAATATAACATTTTTCTGTGTGACAGCATTGACAAATGATCTTTCAGCAGCTGCTGCATGTTAATATTCAGTTTTATTCGTTGTGAGTAAGAGTTAATTTCCTGCTGTGCTGCAAGGATTCACATCAGCTCAAGGCCCAAAGAAAAGCATATCTCAAAGTCCTAATGATTCCTATGATGGACAGTAACATTTGGCTTAGGTAGGTTTTCATTTACCTCAGTTTCTCTTTAAATTTCACTCCTGTATATAAAATTATTATTAAGCTGCAATAGTTCTAACTGGTACAGATGGGAAAATATTGAAGAACCTTGATTTAAACCATCCAGCGGCACCAAAGTCTCCTCTGAATAACAGTTTATTCGCATATGGAGTTTCACAATCATCGCCCCCACCAAGGCACTAACTTCACCCCCAGAGCTTAAGTCTTTTCTCACAGTGAATCCACTGCGTGAGTCACATTTAATACAGTTTAAAAGTTTCACAATTGAAAACAAGGAGACAAACGACTTTCCAACCTCCTCTTCTTCTTTCCTTCCGTGTCTGTGGCACCATTTTTCCTGAACAAATGGATTATACACTTACTGGCCACTTTATTAGGAACACGTGTACAATCCACTGAAATCCAAAACATCTTCATAAACGATTGGATCTAAACACATTCTCTATGGACATTATGAGCTCCATGAGACTGATAGTGGGCTCAGACTGACTTCTCTGTGACAGCTGAGATGTCAGGACCTTTGTGGAAGAATAATGTTACTGTATATGTCCGTTTCGTTAGCTGTCCGGCAGCAGGACTCTCAGGCAGGAGAAAGGCAGATTGGTCAGACAGTCTGTGTTGACCGTGACGTCCATGTCCTGAAATAAAAGTCTGCTTTTGTCGACGGTCTCGCTGTGCAGCTTGTTCTTCAGCTCTGTGAATCTCTGCAGGATCAGGTGGTGTTCGCGCCCTCGGACCAGGCCTCTGAAATTGAGGACAGCAACCAGGTGCCTCCTTCTGTAGGCAGACAAAAAGACAGCGAGTCATTTCAGTACCATGGCAGCCACATCCTCCAAAGTAAAAAGTTAGTTAGTGACTGATCAGAGGCGGCGCGAGTATCTAAACCTCAGGAGTTCACCAGGAAGTAAACACAAGACCCTGAGAAACATCTTAACTAATCCAAGGCTGTGCTTTCACAGATCATTTCAGCTTGTGAGTGGAGCCCTGCTCTTTCTAAATCTGAAGGGGAAAACCTGCTGCGCTAACCCTCCAGACAAATGAATTCTCTCTAATGCAGAAGTTTTATCTTCGTTTGTTTTCTGAAGGGCCAGTTGTAATTACTGTAACTGCAGTAGGTGCGGCTTGCTGAACCACAGGAGAGCAACACGAGTCTGAGCGCTTGTCTCCAGAAATAAGAACCAACCACAACAGAACAGTGGGATCTTGTTGAAGGACTTTCTTTACTTTGCGACCTTTGAACGTATCTATGCAGGGATTCATTTTCTAACGCAGTGGACGAACTCTAGAGTAGCAGCTCTGCAGGCCTCGCTCCAGTTCTGCAAATATGTCCACACGTGTTTCCACTTATTCTGCCTGGAATTCTTCTCGCCCTGAGGCGGGATAGAGCTCCGTAATGCAAGGACTTTAACAAGCGGATAACAACGACGCAGAAATACTGTAGCGTGTGATTCAGTGAAGTGCATTATTATGCAGAGGACGTCTGTGCCTTCGGTGTCATGTGACGTAACAGTGAGTTTAATGAGATGTGTGGTGATCCACATCTCAGTAGTTTTGACCCACACAGAGAGATGCTCACCACCAACACGAGTGCACATTTGTGACACACCGCTGATATGATACAACCATGTCTGGTGAGGTTATGAAGGACAGGAGAAGCCTGTGTCCTGCACACGTCACGTCCTTGTTTAGGATGTGTTTATGGATATGTGTAGTGTTTCTTCCTGACACTTGTTTACCACCTTCTGGACAGAAGCCACTTCCACAATCGCATAGGGGAAGATCTGATATGTTTCTAAACTAGGTGACAATTGTAATGAGGAAGTTGGTTAACTTTAGATTTTTGTTGTGTTTCAACAGCTCGACATGTGACAGAGCTCTGCAAACATCCACGTTATCTCTCACCTAAACAAACCTGCCAGCTGTTAGAAACTAGGCAACCACCTCGACTTGAGCCAGTCTGAACTTGGCTGACCCTGAGCTGCCTGTTACCAAAGGAGCCCATTCATAACAAACTCCTCAAAGTCTGGTGTCATTCTTCATGGCGAGAGAGTAAAAGCTTAAAATTAGGATGTTGACGCATGAGTGAACCTGAGGCCTCGTCTGACGGTTTAAAGAGACTCACTTGTGCAAAATGTTTGAAAATGACTAAAAATGTAAAATGATCTACTTTTCTACGTTTTAGTCTATTGCCTGTGCTGTTTGTCATCATGTGCACCTTGCTCAGGTATAAACTAGCTCTAGTTATTTTGGGGTGGATCCTGTGATAGTCCAGTGACCTGAACCAACTATGACCAGAATTACTGTCTTGGGTTTAACACTGTCTTGGAAATGCTTACCTGAAGTCTGGGTATTCCCTCACCAAACGTTCAAGATTGTGTTTTATGTCCGCTTTGTTTTTCACTCCGATGATTTTACTCAGGTCGTCTCCAACTTGGTCGAGCCACGTGAGAGTCGACTTGAACAAAAGAAAAAAGCGAAATAACGGTTCAGCTGAAATGAAATGAAATAAGCTACAACATGCAACTCGGCTCAAATAATCACAATAACAATCGTCGTAGAAATTAGAAGGCGTTTTGCAGTAGCGTTACAGAGCGTGAATAAGCAGAAATGATCTTGACTTGGTCTGGATGAATCAGATGCAACATTTCTAACTGCTAAGCAGTGAAATAAAGTGTTGGGTGCATTTCACATTACAGCGTTGGTGTTAATTACCAAGTCCTCAAATATGGCTCCGAGTTTACCCATCTGCATGCGAATCTTGGTCCCTGCCTTCTCGTGTTTCCTGTTCTTGCATGAGTAATTATTCTTCATCAGCTGACCAACGTATTCCCTCACCACGTGATAGTGCAGCTGGTTTGCAAACGCCTGTTGTTGGGTAACACACACAGTCAGAGACAGACAAGGCAGAATAACAGGATACACGAAAAGGTTCGTTTCTTAATATGACTGAGCTGACACCTCCACTTCCACCTATTCATTTGTCTCCTGCCAACACTTTATTTCTCTTGATTCAGTGTTTTCTGCGGTTGCAGCATCCGGCCTCAAACAATGATGCCTAAATGAATTAGCTGGAACCTCCAAGAGCATGAACCAAAAGTAAATAAGGATTTCCTCCATCATTCCTTCCATCATTTATCTTTATCTTTAACCAACTCCAGGCCTAACTATTCAGACTAAATCTCCAGTGAAACCGTTCCTTGCTGCAGTCTGTCTAATGAGGAGTGAGGTCAATGCCACTGGACCTTTGGTGGGGAACTTTACTGGGGAACTTTACTGGGGAACTCTCAACACATGGGCAGGTCACCAGCCACCACAATAAGCTGGGAATGTTTCATTAGAAGACAGGAATCCCGCTGACGTCCTTTTCCTGTCTGTTACAGTAACGGCGCCTCCTTACCTGGACGTGTGGAGGCCTCATGGCAGAGCAGTGCTGGAAAAGCAGGTCCGTCCGGGAATAAAGCGCATCAAAGTCATCATCGTTGGTGAGCCACTTCCTGGTCAGCATCCTCCTTAGGTACGGCTGGAAAACAGCAGGGGCCTGGTCATATGAGCATTATCAAAGCACGGCCCCTATTTATCCAAAGCTCCCTCTACTGAGCACCTTTAGGCGCCAGTTGACCTTAACAAATCTCATTTTGTTATTTTAGGAAATGCCCCCGTCCGTTAATGTTTGAGGAGCAAATTTCGAGGCAGCAGTGACTCTCGTGTGAACAGGAAGTTAAACAGTGAAAGCGTGACAAGGGAAGAAAAACTCATTTGACTGAGCGCAGGAAACAAGGTTTCATATTTCTAGCAGATGGTCACTGTCCCTTTCATTAAAGCCAACCCAAATATTTTCATTAGAATAAAATTAGGAACATGCCATCACTTTGGAAAATGCAGTCAAAAAGCTGATTCATCACCAAATGTTGTGTGAGAACAGCAGAACGTGTCCAGGCTTCATCCCAAACTAGACCATTAAGAGGTCAAGAGCCAGAAATGCCTCGAGCGTCACTTCCTGTTTCTGACTCTTAATTTGAAGAAAGCTCGGTCTCGTTGTTATTTCCGCCTTTACTCACTTAACCACTGATTGTTTTCACCTGGGCCTTCTCCTGTTCTCACACTGTCTACTTTTCTTCACAGCACGCTCTCCGGCCCGTGTTCTGGTCCAGTCGGGTTGCTGGCCCGTCTGCCCTGCCTCTGCTTTCTGGTACTGTGACTGATTCTCTGCTTATTTACTGCTTTTGGAACCGTGGACTGTGATTCCTCCCTCTGTTTCCTGTGTTCTGTAAATCTCTGCTCTTTGGCTTTTGGACCTCCCTCTGATTCTTCTTGACTATGACCTAATTCTGCGACACATGCATTTGTCTGGAAGCTGTATTCAGGACTCTGGCTGTATGTGAGCTGAATCACAGACTGGACTGTTGATCCTGCCTGTCAGAGCTGTGCGTTGTGCTTTTGCTACTCCACCTGCGTTTACCACAGTGCATCCTGTTGTTGCTTGCTTGCATTCATAACCTTTGCATATATAGAAATCAATCCCTCCCACAGTATCTTGCTGCACTGGTTTTCATACCTTTACATCCTCTTTGAACTGATCCTCTAAGACCTGCATGAGCCTGACGATCAGCCACTTCACCTCTTTCCTGAACTCCTCCACCTCCCCTGGACAGACGCTGCAGTAACCCTCCATGTGCTGTCTGCGGGAAGAAAACACGACATAAGAGCGTCTGTTGCTTGACCTCATGGTGAAAGGAGTTATTCCGTCAAATGTACCGAAGTACAATACAGCAACAGGTTTTCACAGTATTGTATGGATGACTTCCACCTTTATCTGACAGCAGGACCAACTTGTTACTTTCCTAACTATCCCCTCTTGCCGAGAGGATGATGAATATTCAATGTGAATTACTCAGTCTCCGTGTGAGTTGTCTCTAGAGACAGAACAGGAATGTGTTTCCTGCAGTGACCCAGTTTCTTTGGAGAAATCGGGAGCTTGGAGCAGACAAATGTGTGCTGAGAACGAAGCTACTGCATGACTAAACGCATTATGCAAATGGTCACAGAGAGCGTCTAACTTAGCCTGGAACGTCCTAACAGCGAACTTCTTTGAGCAGCTATGATTTGAGCTTTGCCTGAAAGAGCTTGTTCAGTTCACTTCAGTACTGTAGTGCTGCAAACATGATGACACCCTGTATGTTGTCAGTGGGTGGATGTGGCCTCCAGTCAATGTTTGGACAAATAGAAATTGTGCAGCATTTTTTGTGAGTGTGGAAAACTAAGGTCTTTGTTTCCTAGTGTATAACTGTCTACATTGTACTGATGGTTGGTTGGTTTACTTTAGGAGTCAGTGAATACTTGACGCTATCGCCTGTAGATATTTTAATATACTTTTTGTTCCACTTCCTGACCTCAGCAGATCTCTGTACTCTGCCTCCAGTCTCCAGTGCTGCGGTGTTTAAAGGCGAGGGCGCTCTCGCTTCTTCCCCCTCTACTGTCGCAGCGCTTCTCATTCGTGGCACCAATTCCCCGAAACCACGTGGGACCCACAGTGCCTCTCATAGGCAAACAGTGGGGGGAGCAGCGCACGCAGCCACCCAAACAACTCCACAGCAACAGGCTCTCATTAGAATGCTGTTAGGCTACTGTGGGTCTCTCACCAAGTTCAGAATAGCCCAGAGATGACTCATCAGAAGGCTTATATATAGCCTGATGCCTAACTGGGTGTGGGCTAGAGCTGTATCCGATGATATTTATCAAGAAATGTCATTAAAGCAAGACCAAATATAACAAATATCAAACTGATGCTCCACATACGTTTAGCACTAGGCCCCAGGGGCAATTTCTGGAGGTCATGTGACTTACTGTAACACGGTGAAGCTGTTGATGTAGGTTATGTGATACTGTGCCCACACATCCTGTCGCTCCAGAGCGCTGCAGTGATGCTTGAACTCGGACTCAAACCTGCGGCGAGAAGAAGAGTCTTGTTTGGTTGGTTGTGGCGTAAACGACAACAACAGGGCTTTAAAGCACCAAATGAGATGTGAGGCCATTCACAAGTAAATCTGCTTCCTATCACTACAATTCACCGCTTCTGTCGCAGGCGTGTAACGATAATATGTTTGCCCTTAATATTACAAAGGGTCTCCACAAACGAGACGTTACGGGGGGTGGACAAAATAACAGGTTTGTTTCAGTAGACTGTGCAGATTATTACTGTTATCAGTAGAATCTTTAATACAGTCTGTGTATAAATTCAAGGCAGTGTCGTTAAATTCTCCTGCTTGTTTACTGCTTCTTCCAAAAAAATGTAGCAGCAGATGTTTTGTTTCCTTTTCCTGGAGTGTTTAGACTTTAGACTAGAGACATTGTGATTCTGATGGGGGTAACGGCCTCATTACTCAACAGGAAACTCACACAACTGTGCGGTTATTGCTGAAAGTTCAGGATCCTCTTTTTGTTGTTTACTCATTGCTGTGGATAAGGTTCTTCTCACTTCTACCTTCCTCTTTGTTCCCTTTATTCAGATTATTGAACACATTTGACTTTATTCAGCTTCAACCATCTCCCACATAACGGAATGTTTTTACTGAGCTTTATTTATTCAGGCCTGGCATTTGACCTCTGACTTTCATTAATGAATGGATGGCAAGGGATTAGAGGCATAAGCCTATGAATGACACACTGTCTGGACGACGAGCACAATGAACATTTGGTTAACTGTCCTAGCAGAGCTGGGACTCATTCATGGTGCAGTCATTCATCCATGAAGCCTGATACTGGTCAAAATGTCCTTTGGCAAGGCACTGAACCCTGAACCCCTGGCTCTACCCCGGTTATGATGCCCAGTGTTTCTACACCACCATGCAGTACCTCTTAGGGAAGTGCTTGAGTTGGTTGAGGCAGGCAGAGATCACTTTCTGTTCCAGCTGAGCATCTATTTTTCCAGTGTTCACCACGTTGCTTTTCACTGCCTGTAGAGAGAAAACACTCAAATTAACCTGAAGCTCTCTGCTGCCACCACGTGGCTCAATCACGTGTTGCGACTCAGTTTCCTTTACACAGGTTTGTGTTTTTATGAAAAATATTTCCTATGATCCACATCTATAACGTATCACACATACCTATTGTTGTTATTAAGACTATATTTAGCTGAATGGAATGATTAGCTAATTGATTTGGCTGATCATCAGGTGTTGTAGTGTCCTACCGTCCAGACGTCCATGGGAAACGTGGAGACCAGGTAGTTCTCCTCCTTGTTTGGAGGCAAGCTGTGCTGCCAAACCTCTTCATTCTCGAGTTTAATGACTCCGTCCAGAATCGCATGCAGGTCCACCTGTAGCACAGAGGCCATGGAGACACGTCAGCTTGGCAACTAGAGGCAGCGGCTGTGTGAAAGTAGAGAAAGTCCTGCAGAACCACAACTTGCATCATATTCCAACATTGAATTCTGTTGAGTTTTCTCTCTTCTTCAGTCAGTTTATTTGATGATAGACTATAGTGTTAGATGTGTATTTAGTGCATGAGTCATCCACCAGAGGGCAGAGGATGGTTTTTAGAGACACATGTATGTGATAGAGATGCTGTTGACTGGAGCAAAGGCTCTGTTTAGATAAATGTCTTCACATACCCAAAGGGTATGAACATCTGCTGATTGAACGTGAAGACACTAAATGTGTTGGGATTAAATACATTAGCTGGACTCCTACAGTATGAAAGTGGAAGCCAAAGCATCTGACCTGTAATCACCATCATCACGTGGTAAAGTTGCTGCCTCACCAGCTGCCTCACCTTCACCCTGGAGCAGTATTTGTCCTTCAGCTGCTTCAGGACGTTCTCCTCCAGCTGAAGATCGGTGCTTTCATCCTTGATGTCTGGCTGCAGAGAGACACTTCCCATGATCCTCTCGCTGTCAATGCGGAACAACACACAATTCACAGCTTTCCTTGGAAGTGCAACACACGGACACCACAGACGCAGGAAGACGTGTTGCCTCATGTTGGGCCAGGAATTCAGATTTGACCAGATGTCAGTGCCACAACATGAAAAGAATTTATAAGGGTTCAGTCTCAACAGATACTTTGGAACAGGAAACAAGTAAAAATCGCTATGAAAGGCATTATTCTTAATTAACAGTGTATATCCTGCAGATGATTGACTGTCATCACCAAACACTCATTTAAGTTTATGAAACTCATGAAAATCCAGTTATCACTTTCCCAAATGTAGAGATTTGAGGTTATTTGTAAGAAAAATGCATCACTCTGCATTAATTTTTTTTCAAGGATGCTATTCTACATAATCTGTGAGGAATGTGCATGTGGCCTGATTATAATTCTCCATTTCGGCCTTGAGTGTTTCGTTTCTTTCTTTTTTTTATCAGATCAGCTGTTTATTTTTAGGATCCCAAATGTTGTTTGAGCGCAGTTTCTGTGTTTGTCGTGGCCTGATTCAACAAATAACATTCACAGTGCTCCCTTTTTTAACCGCTTCCCCCACTTGAGCTCACTCTGGTGCTGTGGTTCTGTTCTGGTGTCTGTGGACCATCTGGGATCACATCTTTATGTGAGTAGGTGCCATTAGGTTTAAAGTCAGTCAAAGCATTAGCTTAAAGGCCATAAAGCTAATATCTGATGAGAACGTAAACAAACCCAAGACCATCATCCTTTTCCCACAATTTGGACATTTGCTGAAAATACATCGGCAACGGATCTGACTCACCCTGAGTGTAACTTCACTGCTTATCAGTGCAGAAAAGACAGAAGATCTGAATATTCAGTGCAGTTACTGCTGCTGTGCCACGTGCACAGATGTCACATGTCCCTCTCAGCTACCAATCCTGCTGCTTTGTGTGGGTCACAGGCTTTTAATAAGGACTAAGAAGGAGTGAGACCCTGTCTGAAAGTTGTCATGTACAAGGCAAAAGTGTGACGGCGCCGAGGCTGTGATGCCGACTGGATGCCTGGAGCCCAACATGTCTGCGGGTGGGAGGACATGCGAAGCTTCGCGTGGAGCAAAGTGTTGATGCAGATTTATCTCTGGCTTCAGCTCTTTTGTTGCTCCGGCTAAGAGGCCCCAGAGCCTCAGCGAACCCCCAGCGGCTGCAGTGATCAGACGGCACCCAGCGAACATGGACTGACCTCTTGTATGTGTTGTTGATCCAGTCCAGCAGCGCGTACAGGTCCTTCAGCTCCGACACCCGCTGCTCCAGCTCCTTCAGGTGCTGCCCGACCACTTGGTGATAACTCTTCACGTAACTACTGAAGACTTTGAAGCTGGGTGGGTAGGACCATCGCAGCACGCGTTTCACATTCTCCAAGTCCTCCACGATGGCCTTACCCAGCAGACCCAGGTGAACAGCCAGCCAGGACGCATTCTGCTCCCTCTGCTGCAGGGGAACGCTCCCCACCACCACCTGGACCCCCAGTCTCACAGCCTCCCTCCAGGCCTCCATCCAGCTTCCCTGTAGCCCTCCAGGTTCCCCGCTTCTCTTCTCCTCCTCCTGAATGATTCGGGCCACAGAGCCTGGCAGGCTGTTCTTGGAGTCACGCACGATGGTTTGGATCTTGTTCTGTAATTCTCCGTAGAGGAGGCTGAGGTCTTTTTCTTTCTTGGCCAGCTCCATGGTCGAATCCTCGCCACCCTGCTCCCGTTCTTGCTGGAACTCCTGCCTCATGGCGAGCAGGTTCAGGTGAGCCTCCTCCAGCACGCCTGTCTCGATCAGCTTGTTGATCTGCATCACTGGGAGCGAAGGTGATGGAACAAAGGCAGGGATTAGGATTTAGCTTTAGAAGGGCAGTCTCAGTGTGTGGACAAAGTGAACTCCTGTGTGTTTACATCATCAGCGGGTTGTGTTGCCACAACAGAAAGAGACAAAGAAGTTGAAGGTACAGACAGAGAAGGAGACGGGACGGTGTTTGGGAACTGTCTTAGGGTTCCTACAAAAATGAACTCGCGCCTGTACACCTACTGATAATTACCCTGGAAACACACAAGGAGCATAACTGCTCCGTGACAAACTGCTTTAAATATGAACCGTAACACGACCAGAGAGCAGCCTGTGGTAGTTTACGTCCGATTCTCTTGCTGTCGCTTTTGCGTGTTTTTGATACAGTAGACGTCGCCTTGTGTGTCTTTGTAGGAAACTGAAGAGCATTTCTAGTGTAGATAAGCATTAAAGTGGGAGACGCTGTACCTGACAGCGGTGTGTGGGGTATGTCTGGCAGGGCGTAGGTCTCCTCCATCTCGTGACGCTCCTCCTCCTTCTCCTCTTCGTTCTTCTCCTCCAGTGAGCTTGGAGGGCTGGTGTTCGTGTGACTTTTATTCTTGAGCTTCTTGCCGAGCCCCAGGCTGCTACGAAGGGACTCTCCTCTCTTTAGGAACGATTCACCGAACCTGGGCACATCGGGCTCTGAGGATCGTGGGACAGTCTGTTAGCGCAGCAGCAATATGTGACCTGCTGGGTTGTTGTGTAGTTGCTCTGGATCTGTGCACATAGAAACACCTCCTGTATTACTCAAGCTTTATGTTGATAATAGTCCCAGTCTCCATGTTCTAGGTCTAGAAATGAACATAATACTCCACCCATTCATAAGGGCTTGATTTAATCTTTTACTTTGTGTTTCCCAAAGGAGCAGCTTTCCCATCATGGTAGATCACAGTAGATTTTTTACTATCAGAGCACGTCTTCCAGGTTAGTCTTTGTTCAGTCCATTGTCATCTGACAACAGCAGCTGCCGTAGTTTAAAGGAGACGCAGTTCATGTAAATCTCTGCCTGTGTAACATGAGCAGCGGAGACACATGACTCCACCAGCAGCTCTGCTACGAACAAGTCGTGACAAAGACTTAAAACATAATCTATCGACATGATGGTTTCTGTTTAAATACTGTAACTGCTCTCATCTAAAGGCTACTGGTGTGATCCTGCTAAATATGAGCTACACCCATACACAGTATATAAGTGTATGTAAAGTGATGTTTGTATTTCTCTATATTACATGATTAAACTTTGATTGACTGGGTAATACAGGAGGTGCTGGGACGAACGTGCCCTGGATGTCTCAGAATCGTCCCAGATGTTGGTCATTTCTTTACCTGTCTTTGCTTGCGTCAGATGCTTGTTTTTGTGCGGCGTGACGTTGGCCTCGCCTTCCTCCGTGAAGCTCCCAGTGGTCTTCAGAGGAGAGGACTTCTGAGAGGCGGCACTAAGACCTAACGGAGAAGCAGACAGAGGCAGCTAATCTCAGGTGTCAGCAGGTTGGCACAGCTCCTCGCGAACAGGACAGAACATCAGCACCTGAGAATTGAAATGGATTCACTTTCTGAAGGTGTATTTATCGTTTTATGTGCACATGACTTGGCTTTGTCCTCACTGTGACCTACATGTAAGACTAAACCCCTGGGGAATGCACAGATTGAATCATGATGAAAGCACACAGGTCTGTTTGGCACAGCTCCAGAACCAACTGCAAAGGTGGACGTGGCTGACGCAGACAGACGGGTTACCCAGTAAATCCAGTGACCTTCTGCAACTAACGGGGTTCATCCTCCCCATCCTCAGATCTGTTTGGCTGACCTTCTAACCAACAGCCATTAAATACCGCGGTTAATTTATCAGGCGTGTGGACGAAGCGATGGGAGAAATGGGGAAAATCCAGGTCGTGTCAAATCACAGGTGGTTTCCAACCTGAGCTGCAGCAGGTCACATTAGTTTGTTGTTTGCCTGTAGTGTGCTGTTACGATCATGACGCCGTTTTAAAGCTGAAGCTGAAGAGACGTGTTAATTACTGAGTTCACAGTCGAGTCGTCCTGGGGTGAATTATTTCATAATTATATGCTGGACCCGTCCTTCATTTACACCTTGTGCCTTTTAAAGGTAGAATTGATGGCAGGTTTGACTCAGACTGTACCTGATGAAGTGGCCAGTCAGTATTTATACATACAGGGAAGTCAAACTGGTTTTGATTACTTTGCAAAGTGTGACGATACTTTCCCAACTCGACAAACTTGCTCTTTTCCACTCTGCTGCTGTTTCCACCTACACACAAAGTTTCACCCACACACACAGAAGATACGCTTCCAGCATCAGAACGTGTCCCATTAGCCGAACACACATTTCTGTCTTGGTTTATGTTTTCAGCTCGTCTCCGCACTGCAGGTTAGCGGATTAAAAGTTTCCACTGCTAAGAAGATAAACCAGACACAAGCACTGAATCTCTCGTTGTCAGGTTTCACTGCACCTGTATGCAAATCCCCTTTCACAGCAGACTTTATGTCGGTTACTCACTGGGAGACGGAGGCACTGGTGAATGTGGAGACCCTGAGTCATTAGTGTCTGCATTAGATACGACCTTTGACCCCTTGCCCACCGACGACCGTGGGCTCTTCTCCATGGATTTTCTCAAACTCCTCCTTAACTTATTGAGCGTCCCCATCATGGTGTCCTTAGTCGGCGTCTTCCCGTTGCTCTTGAGAGATGCTCTGTCCTCGTCAGGGCTTTCTGTCGCCTTTTCCATGGTTTGTGACTTATCCTGTTAATAACATCCAAGTGTGAATTAAAAGCATTAAGTAGCCGATGTCGCCTTCGCTCCTCTGCTCTAACAGAAGTGAGTGTTCAGCAGCAGTTCCCGTGTTTTTTCAGGTAACGTTGCCCTCGTCATCAAGAGGAGGCGGAGCAGGCTTATTTACTGATAACAAACACTTTCTCACGTCTACAAGAAAACGTGCCAAAGAGACTGGACTAAAACTCAGGCATGTCACTCTTGCTCTTATAGCTGCAGGTTAACTTTCCTAATAGACTGACTTTATCCAGGAATATTCACCAGAATCTGAAAATGACTCCATAGAAAAGCAGCAGCTGCTGGAACAACCTCAGAATAAATCAATGTGGCACCAGTGTTGTAAACGAAAGTAAAGTAAAAGGTGCTTTCATGTCTTTCTGGATCCTACAGCCGCAGCCTAATTGTTTTTCCACCTACATGACTTTCTCTTTCTTTTACTAAGTCTACAACCACATGACACGTGTCACATTCAGCTCTAGATCCTAACATGCTGGAATCATGTTACAGCCTGACTGCCGTTGAACAAACGCTCTGCTTACTCGTGTGTAATTTAGCACGAATGAAGCAGGATTACAGCAAATTATCTGAACACAGGCTTCGGACTGTTAGTACAGGATATGAAGTTCAGCAACGAAGCAGCTCTTTGTTTGCGCCACTAGCCTTGTTTTCAAATTAAATATTAGTCAATACTTTTCTATAAACGTTCATATTTCATGTTAATTCCTAAATAATTAAACAACATTAAAATACATCCAACGAAGACAAGGGCATAAAGAAACCCTCATCCAGAATATAAAGAAAGCCTTGACTTGACTTGACGTGGCTTGACGTGACAGAATCTTACCTGTGCGCCTCCGGTACGGCTGAAAACTCTCCTTCCCTTCACGCGTTCACTGTGTGGTTTTAAAAGAGCAGCAGACGCTGGAAACGAACTAAAAGCAGGCGCTTGATGAACTGACAAGGACAAGACGAAGATCAGCGCCGCTGCGCAAAACGAAGGAGAGATCTGGTTAATGATTAGACCCCTGACAGGAGGCGAGCGGCTCTTTACGCCGCTTGGACCTTTACTCTTACACCTGCAGCCTTGACAGCGCGACAGAAAGAGGACTTTAATTCAGTACCTGTCTTTATCTTTTTTTCACATCTAGTTTTTTTTTTTTTTACCTGGAATGTGGCGTTAAACTATGCGACTTTGCTGCATTTAGGAAACTCTGTAAATCTCTGTTTTGAGGTCATGTTAAGGTCATGAGTCATAAATGAGCAGGTGTCATTTTATTGGTTGGTTATTATCTTTCCTTGTAGTGAAACATGTCTTTGTGTATTACCTTAGCACCTACAGTAAAATGAATTGAGAGGAACCTTGGTGCCATTTTCTCCGTAAGGAACTGGACACGTTGGCCTCTTCAGGTTAAATGAAGCTAAACCTGCCAAAAGCCAAACAATCCACACAGCTCCACCTGCTGTCTCAATGTGCACATGGCTCCTTTAACCTGATAAAAACTGCAGCTATGACGCGATTAATGAGGATTTAAAGGAAAAGTGTATATATATGTGGAGTAGCACAGGCTCAGATGTCTGTAGATGTTCCCCTCAGCAGCAGATGGAGCTGGTAACTCATTTAAGTTAATAAATTATTATGTTAACTATTAGAATCACTGAACTTGGTTGCTAACAGGCTACTACCAGGACTTTACTGGCTTCGTGTGCTGTGTTTGGCCGCACCCTGGTCAAAGTCCAGGCTCTGGTCAAATCAGGCCCAATGGAGCCGCTGCAGACTTGAACTCTGGTCGGGGCTGTGGTGCCACGTTCACCCACTAGAGGCTGATGTGTGCTGCATTTGTCCCAGCTATGTCGTCACTGCACCGAGGTGCAGGTCGTGTCTGCTCTTAAATTAAAGTTTTAAGTGTGTGAATATAATCTGTGAGAGCTGGTCTCAGATCTGACATCTGTGCATCTCTGACCAGAACAAAGGGAGGAGAATGACACCGCTCTTCACTCTGCCTCTGCACGAGTGTGTACGTGAGAGAGAGATAAACAGTATGTGTGTGTGACATACAGTGAGCGGATTATTGATGTATATATGGAAATGGAGCAGTTACTGAGCAGGTCAGCAACAGCTTAACGCAAGGGCCCACGTCCTGTTTCATCCAAACATCCATCATCCTTCTAATTCTTCATGTATGTGCAGTATGTATGCTGTACGTTCCTTACTAACGTGTGATGAATTCACATATATGGTTACCATCTTAACATACAAACCTGCCAGATGCTAAATCTGTTGATGAGAGATGTCTTTTTGTGAGTGATGAGCACGGGATCACCCAGACAGGGACTTTGGAAAAGTTCCCAAATTCAACAGGACAAATGACGGCAGCAGAAAGATAAACCCGCATTAAAAGGTTAATGCTGATGCAGCGTGTGTGATGCTGCGATGTTGTCTCTGGTTCTGTGGTTCCCAACCAAACCTTAACGTCTGTAAGCGTGTACAGAACATTTTTATGTCATCTTTTATCAGTTTAAGTTCTGTAAAAAACAAATCCCACTGAGCAGCAGTGGAGAGAAAGAACCTGCAGCAGAACCAGGCTCCGTGTGGGCGGCCATCTGCCTCTGTGGTCGTGAGTTTCAGAGGCAGGCGCACATATTATTTCAGCCTCCCGATAAATATATATAGTGCATTGACTATCATTTTTCCATCTATTAATCATTCGGACTTATTTTTACTGATGCATCGGTTTTGACAAACACCAACAGCAGCTACAGCAGCAACAACAGCTGCTTAAAAGCAGAGGTTCAGATTAGCGCGCACATGCAGTAAAACCCTTTTCGTCAAAATGAGATAAGGTCATTTTGTTTGTGTGGAGAAAAATAAATGACCCTGTCATATATTTATTCATTCACGCAGCTGGATTGACATTACAGTTACATTTGTAATTTGTTGCCACAAAATCGAGTAGCAAATGAAGCAAGAAGAAGATGAATTTCACCTCTGGCAGATTGGAGTGTTTCAGTTGAGCCACTTGTTCATGGTCATGACAAAAGTCTTTTTTTCGGTAGAGACGTACAGCAGATGTGGATTTGCAGTGTTGATGTAGCCTCTCCACACACTCCCAAGTCTGAAGGACCACAGAGTCATGTTCCCTGGACTAAATGTTGCATTCGTCTGTGTACAAATTGCACAGTGCACATATGTAAATGAGATCCATTTATATCTGTCAGGCGTCTGCTTTTCAGGGTGACCCAGACAGCGCTGAGGGTTTCCTCCTGTCACTCAGCCGGTAGCTTGAGACGGGAAATCGCCTGGCGGGGCTGCTCGTCTATTGTTTGGAGCTTCACTGCAGATGAAGCTTTGGCTCGTGCAGATGCGACGCATCGAACTCTGAACTGAGCAGAGCCGCACACACTGTTAAGTGCGTATATTTGGGTTAATTGCACCAAATTTAGAAGAAATATCTGCGCCGACTTTTCTGCTTCTCCTCCATTAGTTTCTTATCGTTAGTTTTGTGGCTGCAGTGAATTTAACATCCTTAAATCGTTGCAGTTCGTATCCGCGCGAAGATGAATTATCTGCCAGCATTGTTTAGAGGGTTTATTGTCTTTTCTCCAGAACGCTGGGATAAAACACACCCTGCCAACTTGCCATCAACTTGCCCTGGGTGATTGCTCTTGAAGCTGTCAGTCTGTCTGCCTGTGCTCCTTTTCATCCCTTTATTATCTGTCTCTGTGCAGCTCACTGATGGTTGTGGGAATGTCAGAGGTTGAGGTGTCATCGTCAAGAATAATCGAATTTACAAAACTCAACGAGCAGCTGAAATGACAGCCGCGTCCAGCAGGCGTTTGTCTGGGACATTAGCATTTTATGATCTGCGTTATGTAACATCAAAGATTTCTCAAAGAGTTTTGAAAGCCAGCATGAAAAAATCTCTTCTCTGATTCATTTTACAAAAACTATACTTGGCTGCTGAGGAGAGGTTGACATTAAAAGCGTTTGGAAAACCACTGTGTCGAGCAGAAGCAGAAAATAAAATATTCACGAATCAAAGAAAGGAGTAGTCCAAAGGCAGACGGCAGGAAAGTGTCAGCTACACAAGCAAAGTGAAAGCTGAGGGATTTGTTTCTCCATCGCTCAGGTCGGATTTTAGCTGTGACTCATTCTCGTTTCACATTTCTCTGCTCAGGGGAGAAAGAAAAAAAGTAATAATAATAAAAACATGTGAGGTGAGTTTTCATCTTTGTGCTGTCTTTTTGGAGGAATGTGTGAAAAAGAAGACAGATACGAGAGAGGGAGGTGGGGGGACGGTGTAACAGGAGAGGACCTGTAGAGGAGACATGTTAGACGCCAGGTGGGAGATTTACACAATCTTGGTTGCATGAAAGTATTTTGCAATTCAGTGTCAGTTTCCTGATGCTGTAAGACCGGACACGTTCTGCGGTGGAGGAGTTGTGTCAGGGTCGTTCTTGTGCATCTTGTGCGTCGTTTGGTGTGAGACGCCGCAGGACTCGACTAAGCATCGTTATCTGATGCCGTGGGTCGGACGCGGCGTAGCGGAGTCTTTGGCTCACGCCGGTGGGCTGCACAGCAACTACAAAGCCACTGAGCCATTTGTCATTTAGTGCTCATTTCATGCCTCTTACCGAGCTCTGCGACTTTTATCTGGAATTGATTTGTTGATTTTATCCCTAATCAAATCTCAGGCTTGTTTGATGATCCATGCCTGAATGTTGGGTTTGGTCCTGGAGCCCTGACACCTGCGGTGATCTGTCACATTAAGACCTAGAACATCTCAGGCAGAAATGTTTATTCACACACTGTTTATGAGTCTCACCCCAATTTGCAGCGTCTGTATGTCACGTCTGTGATAATGAAAATCCATGTTGGACCTGGTTTTTCTCCCTTAATAGGTGAAATCAACAAGGGACTTTAAGACCCTGCAGCCACCTGTGAGTCGATGTTATTAAAGCGTGCAGGTCCAGGCCCAACAGTAATTAATGTCTAGTATTCTGTGACATAGAAGCACAAGTGTACTGCTGCAGGTTTCATTCAGTTCAGTCAAAGTGACGTTTGACATCACAGGTCTGCTTTCAAAGCCCTGTTCCTGGTTTAGAGGCTGAACCGCCTCGCTGCTGCGTGGTGCAAACATCAAACGCGTTCAGTCTCAGATGTATTTTTATCCCTTCAGCCGCCACACGCGCTCCCCTCGTCCACGCTGAATAGACCCTTCTAAGGGATTTTGTCTGGCCACTTCCTTTATTCTCCCCACTGAAGGCTAATTGAGGTTGTGCAAATTAACAGAGGGAGCTGTCAGGCAGCGGGAGGCGGGAGGAGGGCGGTGGGACGCTGCGATGGGGAGGCCGGGTCGGGGGTTGGATGGCGCTTCCTGAAATAACTTGCACCCTGTGGCTTGATCGCAGCAACTCCTGGGGACCGGGTGTCCCAACTGTGAGACGGGTTGTCGCAGTCTTTCTCTCGTCTCCATTACTTATTTTATTGTTTTCATTTTAAGCTCTGTAGCTGGAGGCAGCGTCTGCTCTGTGTGTTCCATATGCGTCACAGGGTCATCTATTCATCTAATAGAGACTCTAGGAGGCAGCATATTAATGTCTTACATTATGTCAGTGTCACAGCGGTTATTTCGTGTGTGGGGACATCAGCACAGAGACGGCTCAGGCTTCAGCCGCTGCTCCTTCTCATAAGGTCCCTTTCACCATGACAGACCTACACAAAACCCCAGATGCATCTCCAATGTCAACATTCCCAGCTTTTAGACTAAAGCTCTAATGCGCATCGTTAGACAATGCACAACGCAGCAGGTGATTGAACTGTAGTTTAACTGAAATGAAAAGAGTTTAGTTCTGCAATGAAACAAACTGGAGCAGATTTCATCATGTGTGGTGGTTACAGATATTCAGTGCTGTTTAACATCGCAGCCCCTCTGTCAGAAACCTGCTTCCTGTTCAAAGGCTGAATCACGTCTGTGCTGTGTGATGCAAACATGTGCTCAGTCTGAGTTTACCTCTGGAGCAAGACTAGAGCCGAGGATTTGAGCTTCAGCTCTGAATACAAATATTACCATAAACTCAATAAACGTGTGCAGCAGAACACAGAAGGTCGTCATTTAACTGTACAGTGACGCACAAACCATAAAGAACATTTACCTGCAACCTTACGAACAGCATCTGAATATATACAGCATGGTGTTGATTGGGTGAAGAGCTGGTTTACTGATGAACACGTGTGAAAGTGTCAAGAGTCAAGCTGAACCAAATGATTGTTCTAACCTTCGAGGTCGACAGTGGGAAACTGTAGAATAATTGCCTACCGCGTCCACGTGGAAGACCGTCGCGCTCCTTCTGTCTTGTGTTGTTGTTGGGAGAGGAAATTGGCGCCGCGATCGCATGTAGCCTGCAGAATGAGCAGCTGAGCGTTTGGAGGAGTTTTGAAAGAGGCTTTGTTCAGTCACAACAAATGGTCTCTGTGATGGAGAGAAGGAACACGAGACAGAAAATGAAAGATTTAAATCATCTCATTACTGTTTCTCTGGGAAGACGGGTGTTTGGTGTGAGCTCAAGTCCTAGTGACAGCTGGTACCAGGACGTTATACTGGATAGATCGGACTTTATGACGGGATAAAGAAGAGGAGGAAAACCGGCAGAGAACCTGAGGCGGCGAAGAGTCCGTCCTCTGGCTCCGGCCACGATGCCTCAAGCATTTAAACAGTCCTGACAGCGGGGGCTGCAGAGAGGAAGCTCCCAGGTGTGACAGTGCATTAGATGTTGTTATTTTTCTAAAAGCCTTATCTGAGCTGCTGAATGACTGCAGGGTGGAAGTCATGCTCCAGTAAGTGTGTGAGCTGCTTCAGGTGACGCTGCGAGCTCAGTAACACGCATGACTGATAAGCCAGGTTGCACGTGACCCATTTATTCACGTGGACCTGGAGGGAATATGAAGTAGTCAGTGGCTGGAGAGCGGAGTTTAATTAATGATCCTCAACAGCCGTCCATAATAAGGTGTTACTACCCATATGTTGTACGTGTTACTGATGACGCGATGGGCTTGAAACGGTCGCTCACCTAGTTCCCCCTAAAACTCCAAACTACACTCGACTTCTTCAGCGTTTGTGAGAATGTGCTGCCGCTGTGGGCAGATACGTTTGTAGATGTGGAACGTGTGTATTTGTGCTGTTGTTGTATTGTTTTGCTTTGATTTGTTATTTTTTGTTCATTTGTGTTGAAGCTTCATTTAAACCTGAAGCACGCTGAGTTTCTCTGTGGTGACAATGTGCTCGATAAACAAATTTGCCTTGAAAGTGTTTACGTCCTAAACAACATATCAGTTGTAACGTGATGTGAGTTACATTTAGTGTCTTTCAGATTAGAAAAGTGTCCCATTATAGATGTTGGAGTTGAGTTTCTTGTGGTGAGAAAACCGTTTGGTGGCTTCACTGAAATCATCATGAAGCAGAAAGATCCTTTCAGACCGCAGGAGATAAACGGTGGAGAATCAGAGGCAGCAGGTCACACAGCTCTTCATCATGCAGCTCCTCTGGGATCCTCACTGACTATCCTCCACCCGGAAGCCTGGGTTGTGCTGTTGCCATGCTGCAAGTACAGATTATAATCTAAAAATGTAATAACTAACGGTTTAAAAGTCATCTTAACTCCAAACGATCGTGACTTGTGTTCATGTTGAATTAAGCTACGTGTGTTTGGGTCTAGAAATGCGTCGTAGTGATAAAGCTGAGCCTTCCTGCGCGTTGCATAGATAAATAATAAGATGTTCAGCCTGAACGGTCCCAGCGCTTTGTGACCTGCCTGCTCCGAGGCTCCGAGCAGGTCAACAAGCAGAATAAGACACGGCTCCTTTTCAGTGAGGTGATACTGACCTCACAGGAGGAAACGTCTCGTCTTCTCCTCATGCCTGAAGCAGCTTTGTCAGGTCAAATCACCTGCAGGTACTTTGTGTACAGGTTGTTTTATGGTGCAGTTGTGAATATGTAAGTGCTTTGCGCGTTTGTTAGGTAAGGAAATGCATAAAGGATCTTAGATTATAAAAACATTACATTATAAAATGGACGTCTTCTCATTAGGATGACGTTCGCTGTGGTCTTTGGATTTAATAACATAACTTTTACCTGATTTGATCTTCTGGAAGTCGGAGATGTTCAGTGTAGGATCTGGGTCACCCACATGCCGAACAGCAAGAGAAGCTTCGTCTGCGTGTTCAGGTCCCCAACCATAAAATAATACAGTGTGCTTCTTGATTGCAGTCTCCCTGTTGTTGTTTCATTACGCAGTATGCAGCAGAGACAGGCGGAAGAAATGAGACTAAAACGAGATAAGCCGCTGAAGGAGAAAACAGTTCGTGAGCTGAATGTGACTGCTGAGCATCACAGGAATGTGCCAATATCCAGCACTGTGCCAACAGGATGAAAGGCAGATTTCAATTTTAATTAATTTATTCATGGAGCGAGCAACAGGAGCGGTGACGGAGGAGTTCAGAATCAGTTTTGATTGTGGTCTGAATGTGGTCGCTATCCGTCCAGGTTGACCCAGCGTGGGGAGGTGCGTTGTGTCGAACTTCTACACGTCTACAGTATTTATGAAGCTCAAGCAAATCAAGTTTCCTTGGTAGCAGTGGTCCGTGTTCCTTCTGCTTCTGTGTTCGGTGCTGTGTGGCTAACGTGGATCCCTCCTCCTCTTCAGCTCAGCATCTCTGTGAGTCTCGGGGCTGTTTACCTCATGAAGCCTTTAGAAAACCACCTGGCGCAGTAGGCGGAGGCGCTCAGCCCTGCAGCGGCTCACACCGACCAGCTCCAGGCTCCACCTGCAGAGCCGCCCCATCTAAAATTGATTATGGTGACATTTACTATTCATAGAAAAGGTTACTAGAGTAACCTGTGCTGTGCTGCATGTCAGAGTGGAACATTATTCTGAAACAAATGAAGAGACGCGCTTCACTGAATAACTGTGTAGCGCATCTGAATGATAAACTGGGTAATGAAAAATATTCATGTGAGCGACATGCAACACGTATTTAGTCAGGATTGTTTAACAGATAAAGGTTTTACTTAGATTGTTACCAGATCTTGACATTTCTTCGGTGCCACTTTATGAGGTAAAGTAAAGGCCTCACAAAAACTGTGTGAAACCCAACAAATCCCGGAGGAGCAAGCTTCTGAGAAAGAAATCACTTAAGTTGACTTGAATTGAAGAATAGATTTAGGAAATCAAATCATAGCCCGCGTCTGTTGTTGAAACATCCTGGACTGTTTGTATGGTAGATGCTCGGAGTTGCATGCAGAGCAGACAGACTCGTCACGAGGACAAGCTGGAGGGCAGGTCACCAGGCGGATGCTGGCTCAGGGACGTTTTCCAACCAGCTCTGCACTTACAGCTCCTGATTGGCTGAACTCACCTGAGCCAGGTGATCATCAGTGGAAAAGGAAAGTGTGAAAGCAAGTAGGGCAGCAGTTGGCTGCCCCTGCTGCAGCGGGAAGACGCCTCTTAACCATAATGCAACAACCGCGTGCTGTCTTCTAATTATGAGGCATAAAACCCACCTCTAGTACATACAATGCAGCACAAACAATATGTGCATGTGTTTATTGGTTGTTCACGTTAGTTTTGTGCTAAACATTTGCAGTCACGGCCTCGTGCTCTACAGCCTTGATGAGTGGAGGTGTTTTTACACTGCGTGGGCTGAGAGGCCTCGTAGGAGACGCAGCTCCTCGCTGGCTGCCGTCCATACAGTAAGTGCTCTTCATACAATCACAGCGCATCTCGCTGCGCTTTAATTCAGTCGGTGCACGCTCAAGTGTTTCATCAAAGCCATGCAGTGTTTCATCAGGTCGGCCTTTCAAGAAATCTCCTCTCTGCTTATGTTTTGTGGCACATTAGCAGCATCAGGTTTGTATAATGAAACCAAACCTTTGACCTGTTTTGAAACATTTCAAACAGCCCAACTAGAAGTCTTGAGCATTATGGTTGTTATGGATTTAAAGATGCATAAAGTTAGATTATGACTTCATATTTTCAGTACTTGTATCAGCATTAGACAACAACTATGCCCCATTCTGACCTTTGGGCCAACGCTGTCTGGGCCACGGTGAAAACCTCGTTTCGACGTGATGAGCTTTGAGAGACCGGAGGGCGGGGGGGCGGTACCTCGGCCCATCACGGCCATGTTTGAAAGACCCGTTTGAAGCCGGCAGGAGTGGGAGATGAAAGTCCTGGCACGGCTCACTTTGACATCATCAAAACACAACTCCCTCACAACACTCAGCGGCTCTAATGGCTACGTTAAAAGGCACTTTTAAAAAACACAGAATCACAAGTGGCTGCTCGCTTGATCCAAAATGATCATGAATGAATTCTGCATAATGAAACAGGAGATCGGCCAAAGGCGACGGAGCAGGGAAAACTCCTGGTTATTTACTGGGACTGAGATAATAAACATCCCAGCAAAATGAAACGTACTCAAACTCTTTAATGGAGCAGAATGTCAACGGCGGAATGGAGGATAAAGAAAGGGAACGAAACCAAAGTCAAACTTCATTCTGCTTGATTTTCATGTATACTTCAAATGATCCGTTGGTACAAATACAAATACAAAAGAAAAGGAATTAGAGTGAACGAGAGAAAAATAAAATGAAGAATATAAATATATTTAACATACACTATGTATATACTTAACACACAAGCTGATCATTCAGAACAAAGTCAGAAATATTAGCGTCTGTTGGTGGAAAATGCAGTGAATCCTCCTAATTCATGACTTTTTCCTGATTGCAGCGCTGCAGCAGTAAATGTTAAAAGCTTGTAAAATACGAAGACACGGTCTGTGTGTGTGTGTGTGTGTGTATAAGATCCTCAAGATTAGAGATGAATGTGCGCGTTCCTCCCCCTGGAAAACAGCTTGTGACATTTGAGAGATAATTGACACGCAGCTTTTTTGCCTACCATCTCAGCCTCGCTCCCTGCAGCCCTTCATTTTCCCAGGAGTGACCCCCGCTTGCTCCCGTTGAAGTGCTCTTCACAAGGTTGTCATCTGAAAGGTCAGACGCAGAGAGCGAACGAGGCACGAAAGAAGCAAGATGGAGATCCCTCCATCCTTCTCGCTGCCTGGATTGAGACACCAGCATGACCTTTAACAGTATATCAGCCTCAACAAGCTATCAGCGTGTACGTGGGAGCTCGTCTGAGTGTGTGTGTGTGCAAGGCATAAAAGGAAGAGACACGGCAAAGAAAGCATCTGAAACACTTCTAATATTTATCTGCAACAGCAAAGAATGAGAAAATCTACTTGTAATGTGAAGCACGTTATCAAGCTGTAGTCTCAGTTAAACTGAGGGTTTCTCTATTTCAAAAAGCAAAAGCTCCCACTGTGACCTCAATAATAAACCACGAGCAGAACTTTCACCGTTCTGGCAGCTGCAGCTTAAACACTAAGGAATTACAACCTGCTGAAAGTAGAATTATTGTTATTAGAAACTGTATCCAGAAACATAAATCAGGCTAAGATCAGAGCAGAGTTTAGACTCAAGATGCAGCAGGAACACACCTGACTCACTAGGTAGAGAGAGACACTGCAGGGCTGACGTTTCATGGAAGCCGATTAATAATAATGTTATCAAGTGGTAGTAAAGAACCAGTGTTATTCTAACACTTAATGTCAATTTGGCTAACAGCTGAGGCTTGTGGGTACTGTAGTCATTTGGTGTCTTGTTGATTCGAGTCTCATCTTGTCACCATCTTCTCCCATGTCTGCAGAAAACCGTGAAGCTGAACACAGTCCAAACCAAACACACGCGCAATGAAAATGTTTTAAGAAGTTAAAAGGTTTATTATTATTGTGCAATAGTTTTAGGCAGATTTCCAATACTTTAAAAAATGTTTGTGACAAGCGACACACGTCTAAAATATGCTGCCTCCTTTACGACTGTGCCCCAAAGTCCAGTAAAACCAAACAGAACGTTCCCTTAACATCTACTGTATGAAGCCAGTGTTTACATACAGTATTATATTAAAGAATCTTACAACATCGACTTAAACTGTAACTAATCCTCCAAACATTACAGCTACTATTAAAAAGTGATTATTAAGAGCGAGGTCACCAAACTGTAGCACTTAACGAACAGTGATGTAACTTACACCTAAGGGTAACGCGACAACTGTGCACAAAATACAGCAGCTACCATCAGTAGCAGTAGGATGCAGGCGTCAGACAGTTCGTGGGCATCTGGGCGGCGAGGGCTTGGAGCCAGAGAGGAAACGCTGAAAGAACTGGTCGAATTCAAAATCAACTTGTTGTAGATGACAGTCACAGACATTAGTTTCAGATTAAAAACACGTCTGCTGTCAAACTCTTTGTTCGTTTCCAGACACACGACGTTACATGAAAAGAAAATTTTGTCAAAAGGCAGTTACGAGCAGGAACAAAATGTTTTCAGGATGCCAACCTGCTCCCTTCAATCATCTTTTTAGCTTGCGCGTGTCATAAGGAGCTCTTTCATCAGCGCAGATGTGCAGATGAAAAGGAACAACACGTGTAAATTTGCTCTGGAGGTGACTCTGGCTCCAAGCCTGTGATCTGGGGTTTGGAAAACTGTTTTTTAAGCCTTTCTCTCCTTTACCTTTCCTCTGTCTGTCCATCAGTTATATTCTTCTATTGCTGACTATTGTTTTATTCCTCCAGGTCTGGACTCACTCGCAGTAACAGCCGAGTTTGTTCAGTTGGAATCCGGCATCTCTGCCGCCGAAGCCTCTGCGCCCACGCCGACGTCCGACTGCTCCTCACCTGGAAAAGCACGCAGAGGACGGATCACTCACCAACCAGATGTCCCCTGGCAAGTAAAAGCTTCCCTTGCTTTCAGTTCTGGTTTTGTTCTAGCGTATAAGACGTCAGGGACTCAAAGGGACCTAAAGCCAGGGTAGAAACATTTAGTCTGAGATCTTTGAAAATGATGAACACAGACTTTGGCCACCTGTTAGTGTGGAGAGTTTTCTAGGCTCCTGTGAGCTGAGTGCCAGCGCTTGGCCCAGATCAGGATGACGTGCAGCGCCGCTTGCAGCTGGTTCTTTGATATCGGCCAGGTGTGCGTCTCTGACCTAACTCTAGCAGGCCAGAGAAACTAGGCTGCACGTCTCAAACCCTGTCGCCACACAGGACAGCGTTTGCACAAGGAACATGTGACGTTTACAAGGACCATCTGGCAAGATTTACCTTGATTAAGTCAGGAATTAAACCCCTGCTTACACACAGATCACAAAGAAGCAAATTTCATAAACGTTCACTAGCACATTGTACATAAATGTCTGAGCCCTGCACAGCTCACACAGGTTAGAGCTTTACTCGTGTCAAAGACGCTAATCTCTCTTTCTAGTCCCCTCCTCACCTGCCGCCTGCTGCTCTGCGTGTCTCTCGGCGTGCGCGTCCGGCGAGCTCGGCTCATCCGGAGGCCAGCGGAGCTCGCCGCTCTCCACCTCGGCTGCATCCATCGGCTCCACCACGATGGACGGAAGCCTCTTGGACAACTTTGGATACCGTTCGTGGGTATCGGGGAAGATCTGGTGAGAGCTCATGTAAGGTCTGTCTGTTGTGTTTGCTGCTGCATTTGATAATTAACTTGAAAACCATTTCATTATCTGCCGTTTGGCATCTTTTGCTTCCATTTTTTAGATTTTCTCTGCACTCATTTTTATCTTCAACACCTTTGAATGTGTCCTTACTCCACTCGCATGGTGTTGTTTGTTTCAGCACAAACACAGCTGTACAGTGATAATCGCGCTTTTCTGTCACGATAAAACGGCTCATCTCTATCTACCACTATTAATTCACACAAGAACAGAAATGTACGTAAAAAGCGCTTGAATTAATTGTATTTACATGTAGGGATTTGGATCCACACACCATTTCAGGACATTAGTTATGTGCTATAGTCCCTGTCAGCGTTTTCTCAGCTTCTCTCTAAATTACTTATATGATAAATAATAAAACATGCTCAGTGTGAAACAGAGAACATGGGGTAAGTGGTTAAATCTCGTCACTTGAGAAATGAAACTTGTTGCTGACATGTAATTCAACCTTCAACATGCTCGATGCCGTACAGTGAACTGTACAGTAGCGTCCTTTGGCTGCGGCTGGAGACATCATTTAGACAACAGCTCATGACCTGAGTAGCGTCAGCCCACATTGTGCACTTGCTCATCACATCTGTGACTCACTGCCGTTTCTACTAGAATAAACCAGGACTAGTTTCAGATCACCACAGCTTCACTCACACCTGGAAGGATACTGCGTCCTGATCGCCTCCTGCTCCTCCCCCGCTGAAGTCCTCCGCCCCCGGCTCCAGAGAGTTCATCACCTCGGTCATCCTGGAGGAAAACGTGCCGGTTATCACCGATCGACGATCTCATCGTACAGTGTGTTTTTAAGCAGTACTACGTCATACTGACACATCGCCGCGTATTTATATGCAAGCGTGTCCTGGTCGCGTCTCAACCACAGCTGAAAACATATCTGTTAACTTATTTTCCAAGAGTAGTCACAGCCAGTCACGTGTCTAATCATGCTTGGCCGCTCACAGACTGATAAATAATGATAATGATTCTTTTCAGAGGCTTTGATCCATTTTTGCTCCGTCCTTCTACACGCGCTGGGATCAGTGTTGCATGTCATACCTTTCTGTTTCCTGTCTGAGTCTTCAGTCAGTAAAACGCTGGGAAGTCCGGTTTCATATCCACTGTACTGTAACATCCTTCAGAAACCTGCCTAATAATCTTAAGCATGTCTTTAAAATGAGCAAGCAATGAAACATAATCACGACTAAACCCGTCACTTACACGTACGGTAAAAAGCTGACGGCATCAGTTCCCTGCTCATAGTGAAAGGCTGACGTTACATGTGGCAACTTATCAGAAAAAGCACTTTCCATACAATCCGACCAGCAGGGCCTGTTGCCATGGGGACGCACCACTGAGATTTTATACCTCTGATTGTTTGAATAGTGCACTTTCCCTGAGTGCACGAGGCCGAGAGCTGATTTGGGGGTATTCATGTGTGCCGTTACGCAGCAATTACCGCCGTCAGGACGGGGCCGTGCTGTTGTGAGACTTGTCTGTAAAACCTGGAATCGCTTCTGCCCTTCATCACGAGCAACAATACCGCCTTTATTCCTCATCAGAGGCTCGTATTGTTCCTCAGGAGGGAGTCCGTGCGGTCGCTCTGGATGATCTAATGCCCAGGTTTAAAAACTAAAATCAAATAAAGGCCCTGTTGCTGCTGAGCTCTGCACACGATCCTGTTTCTGAGAAGTCAAGCGTAACAGACACAAGAATTTCAATGTTCATGTCAAGCATGAAGCTTCAGACAGTTTTACAGGAAACAGCTTCACGTTTGTTGTCTGTGCTTCAGGTCTGACATTTTAAACCTGTTGATTACTCATCACAGCAGCAGCAAGTGATCATTTACATATCGTCACCTTTAACCCTGCGACCAACAGCATCATTCATTTCTTGTCTTAACTGTGTGTTAGGCCCCATCGACACCTGAGGGACATATCTGGCAGGTGAGGAGCTGTGACGAGATCTGACCGACGTGTGAAGAAGCCCTTCAGGCAGGTAAACGCTCCTCCAGTGTGCGTTTGGGTGTAGCCGCCACGCTCTAAGGTCAGTAATGACGAGAACATGCACGGCTTTAAATTATTCATAGAGAATTTATAAAGTCTTCTGGCTTGTTGAGGAGGAGCCACTGTCTTGCCAGTAGGGGGCGCTGCAGCAGTAAAGTAGTTCTGTCCAGTGGAGTAGAAGCCTCCTAGAACCCAACCACCTGTTGATTCTGACAGTTTTTCACTCTTCTTCGTTAAGTATTTCATTCAAATGGGTCCTGTTACACTACATGTATTTGTGTTTGAGCCACATGAAAGGAGTCTTTCTGAGATACCATCCTTGTAGTCAGTGTGGCCTTGACCTGTGACCACCAAAATCAGTTCATCCTTGGTTCTAAATGATGTTTGTGCCAAATGTAAATCCATTCCTTCCAGGGACTCTTGAGATATCCCTTTCCCAAGAACTGGACAGGTCAGCACGTGAAATGTCTCCACAAAGGAATCGCACTCAGTGCCGTCTCCAGCTATTTGCTGCTTTGCTGCCAGTTCTGCTCTAAACTATTTATTGGCTGGAAGCCAGAACTTCCTGAAGTCTGTGCTGGTTGAAACCAAAGAAATAATCAGACACAAATGGTTCATCCTTGTGTTAAAGATCAACAAAGACAACAATCATAGAACGGTTCCCTTATGTAAAATATAACGGTTTGACCTTCATTCATTCAGGTGTTGGGTGATTTCATCTGTAAAGATCTCAGCTCCAACGACTGAGGTGAAGTAAAACGTACAATATACGCGCGCAGTGGGTTTAATGTCCAGTCACATATAAACAAATGGATGGAAAGAATTTAAAGCAAAATAGAAAAAACCACTACAGCCGACAGATATTTGAGCTATTTACTGTATCAAACATCAAAACATTTCTTACTGGTTTAAACGCACCAAACCTCATCCGCAACTATTCTAATATATAAATAGCATTTTATGTAAATATTCTCTCTTTCAAACTGCTGCTGAAACTGAAACTAAACGTCTTCACTCGCTTGAAGGCAGCTGTAACTAATATTTCAAACTATTGTGATTTCATAGACAAATTAATAATAAGCAGGTTGCTCAAGAGTGGAAAAAAATCCTTCGCTACAGCCCCCACACAAGCACCCTGATGTAACAGAGCATCACTCAGCTCTTGCTGAATTACAGACTGGAGTTTGGAGCCAGATGCGAGCAGCTATTAAAGAAAATCCGATTTCCACATGAAGAGCACCCAAATCTCCAGAAAACGACTGGGCTCACGGCGACAATCTCCTTCATCCATCCTCAGTGTTTGCTGTTCAGATGAAAGATGTACATCTGGTGTGACCTCGCGGATTAAAATTCCTCCTCTTCTCTCTGTCCATCATGAGATTCATCACGGTGGAGACGGTCCAGTTAAAGGGGCAGCAGCTCCCAAAATTAGCATCCTCCAGTGCCTCCGGACAATCAGTTACACGCCAGCATTTCCTTTTTTTCTTTTTTGCAGATGTGATATTGAATTTCAGAAATGACCGCTTCGCTTATCGCCCCAGCTTCACTTCAAACACTTTCCCCATTTCAGTTTCTAAATCAGGCCCAGCAGCAGCACCACCTCCGCAAACGCTCCTTGGATAAATCCAATAAGTTTTTACAGCCCAAGGACATAAAAACAAAAATCAGTCTAGAGCCGAATATAGTAATGTTCTCCTCTACTTACCACTCGTACAAACGCTCCACTGCCCTGTTTGTGCTGCCGTTATATATGGTTTCTCCTGTGCTCATTGCCCCAATTCACGTTTCCTGTTCTGTTTTTCACCCTGATGCTTTGAGTAGAACTTCTTTCTCATGCATGTTTAGCCACCGTTCATCTGTGTTAATCTGTCTGGGGCTCATCTACCTGCACCACACACAACAGGTAGCTTCACTGCAGGTGTAGCTGCCACTGTTCATACATTTACGTGCTGGTGTAAGGACCAGAGCTTCTGCTACACCGACACCTACTCACTGTTCGGGCTGATCACTGCTCTGCCCACGATCCCACACTAACTCTTCATCCGTGGACTTTGGTGAGAAATACGCGAAAGTGTAGTTCGGTGTAGTTTGGAGCAAAGAGGCGTTTGTGTGCGTGTCTAGAGGCTCCGTTACCTGTCCGCGCGCTGGTCCGGTGTCTCAGAGCAGGAGGGTCTCCGTCCTCCGCTGCTTCATCACACTGCTGCTGAGGATGAGGAGGAGGATGATGCGGGCTGTTGTGGGCGACGGGCGGCGGGGCGCGCTGGGCTCCCGGTGAAGTTGAAGCTCGCGTCAAAGTGTTCAGAGCCTGCGCAGTGGAGCTGCACCGATGCTGCCTTCACGGACGGTCTGAAAACGTACTCCTTTCAAACAGCCCCGGGTTTGGGTCGCTAGTTTGTCACATGTGCGGCAAAACACGCGTCTTCCTCTAACGCATGTACTTCAAAACTACAGAAAGAAAACATTTATATTATATGCCCTGATATCACATTTATGTCATGAAAAATGCTCGTAGCGATCACATCTTGGATCCATGTAGATGTCAACACGAGACGTCAGAGACTGTGACAGAATCCGTTTGAGACGATTGTCGTCAAAGCTCTTCGCGTTGATGTGAAGTAGTTTGCAGATTTACGAGGAGCACGCAAAGGCAGCGCCTAATCAGAGGAGAAGCGAGCAGCTGTTGGTGGAGTTTGTACTGTTCGTGATCCTCAGGTAATTAATCACGTTTTACACCGCACGACGTAATAACTTAACTTAATAAACGCACGAACTGATATTATAGTTATATTATATTGCTAAAGTCATGTTGGTGAAGGGTTTTCCGTTTAGCATCAAATAGCAACTGCCCTCGTTAGCAGAGCATCTTCATGCATGTTTGTGTTTATTAGCACAGATAAAGCTCCGTCAGTTGAATTTAGCCCGAGTGACTCAGAGTTTTCCACTAAAGGTAGTTCAGTGAAACCCCCCGAAATGTACGAGTGGTAAGACGTGAAATGCTCACTGTACATGCAGTTAGTTACGGAATATTAACACGTTAATCATGCACTTGATTAACTTTTATCCTGCTCATTTTATCCTGTGCCTCCCTCTAGTGTACAAACACAGATGGATTCCCGAGTTATGTCAATAACAGTTTGTGCTTGTTTTCCAGTGGAAGGGATCTGCCCTGAGGAGAACTTCACCGGACCGGACAGATATCAACAGGAAAAGCTTCAGACCCAGTTGAGCCTTTAATATTATTTATTTTTCTGTGCAGACGTTCAAGCTTTTCAGAATACAGACAGGAGCAGTAGTCAGATAAAAGTCATTAAAAGCTATTTACACAGCCACCTCATAGCCGCTTTGTACACTCTTAATACGTTTCTGCTGTTGCAAATTAGGCTGTAAGTTGCAAAGTATTGATAAAAATATAACTGCAGCAGTATAGTTGCTGTGTTTGATTTTAAGCATTTCATTTCAGCTTTGCATTGCTATTGTTTCTTTACATCGTAGCTACAGCAACTAGAATAACGTGGTGATACATGTCCATGACTGTCTGACACATACTGAAGGTGATCTACTACAAACTTTACAGTCAAATTATTGTAAACATATTTTGGAATGTCAGTCACGTTGATCAGTCAACAAACGTCTTTTTGTCAGAAAGTTGCTGAAATCAAACACATTGGTTGATTATCGACGCAGAAATAAACTATGTCTCAATAATAACTCAATATTGTACATTTAAAAACTATGAAATGACTAAAATATCTCAACAGAAACTTCTATGTCAGGTCTGTACCATAGTGAGCAAGAACAGTTGGTGAAGACCTATTAAGGGCACTCGTTACATTCCTCTAGTTTATGAACAGCTTGATCACACAATCAGTGAATTACGAGACTCTGTCTTGTTATACTGTAGGTCAGCAACATGCAACAAGAGACTGAGGTGAACGCCTGAACACTGACCAGTTCTTTCCTCCGATCGATCAGTTAAACTGTGTTTTTGAGGCGCTTTCTCTCCTCCTGTTCTATCACATGACCAGTGAACGCGTACCCCATCATTAGCGGCAATCTGCATCCGTTTAGTTCATTTCTCCACTTCATCAAAGAACTTCATTTTCTCAGAGTGCACCGAGTCTCTTAATCGTTGAATGGACGAGGCTGTTTCACCTGAGAGAGGCTCAGAGGAGTTGAATGTACGGGTAACTTGTTTAGTTACAACAACTGTTTCACTGCTCTCACCCCGTGTTTCCATAATTACGTGCTTTTCGATGACCATTCTCCTGCTACTTTGTGAGTCTTCTACTCTCCAGGATGCAGCTTCATTAGCTTCTGATTTTAGGGGAAGGCCTCCGGCTGATTGAACTTGCACCGCAGTCAGTGCCTTGGCTTGGTGTGCTTCTGGGGTAGCTTGAACATTTGATGTGATGACATGTATTTTTCCAGATTCCAGTCTGAGTGTGTCCTCTGATGAAGATGTAACTCCAGATGACAAAATGGTGATTTTCTCTGGTAGGTTGGGCTCAACAGAGATAATTTCGGTCTTTGTGGTTGACGTAATGATGTTACTTTGTATCTCTCCAAGCCCTGCAGCCGCATTAGGATCAGAGTATCTGACCGTTACCTTAGTAGGAGAAGATAAAGAAAAGCCTACATGCTCACTAGTCATTGTAGAGCTAATATCAGCAAAGGCGTCTGACGACTGGACAGAAGAAGTTGGACTCTCCTCTTCCACTGGAGTCTCCTCATCCTTGTGCTCATCGTTGTCAGAAGTCTTGGCAGGTTCTGTTGGGGATGACTGTCCTAACTTGGGGAATTTGAACCAACCTGTCTTCTCAGGACTTTTGGAAGTATCTTGCTTGGTATCTATTTGCTTCTCCTCAACTTCTAACTGTTTTCCACTTAATTTAGCAGTTGTATGTACCCCTTTCAGGGTTTCAAGATTGTCTTCTGCTTTATCTGTTGGAACATCAAATTCAACATCAATGGTCTTGAGGAAATCACCACGTGATGTTGGAGTCATTCTTGGCGATTGACTGTCACTGCCAGCTTTGGCATCCAGATGATCGCCCTTGCTTTCAGTTTCAACAGGGACATATTCATCTTCAGGTTTGGCTCTTGAAAAACTCAACTTTGGCATTTTGAATGATGGTAGTTTGAATTTACTTGGAGATCCATGACCTATGCCCTTATCCTCAGTCTTTGGCATTTCAGAATCTGTTTTAATATCAGCACTTTGAGCTTTGATTGTGATGGTAACGTCCTCCTCTACAAGTGTAGCTCCATCAGTTTCATCGCCGGCTTTGTTTGCACCTGACTCTCTTCTGGTGACTTCTTGACTAGTGCTGCTAAAGTTTGGCATTTTTATCACAGGCATTTTGAATTTTAATGGGGATCCTCCAGCATCTTTTGACTTTGCCTCAGTCTCCAAAGCTTTTATTTCTACATCAGCTGAATATTGTTTGATTCCAACTTCAGGCACTTTGGCCTCTGCTTTACTTTCTGGCATTGTGACTTCCAAATCTTTCTGCAGTGCGTTTAAATCAACTTCAGCTTTTGCTTTTGGTAGAGCACTGCTGAACTTTGGCAGTTTAAACTTGCTTTTTTCATGTTCATCTTCAGGATTAGGTGATTTCATTTCCATTTCAGGCGGTTTGACCCTTACCTCTCCCTCAGGAATAGAAACATCAACCTTTGCTAAACTTAAATCAACGTCTGGTCCTTTGACTTTGGACACAGAAAAACCAAGGCTTGGCAGTTTAAACTTGCCATCTTTTCCTTCGTGTTCAATTCCTCCAGCTTTGATGTCTATTGATGGGCCTTCAACACTAACTGTTAGATCCTCTTCAGGCATTTCTATGCCCTCTCCATCCAGTATGATGTGTTTGTCCACATCAGGTACTTCTACTGTGGCACTTGAGCTGCCAAGTCCAAATTTTGGCATTTTGAATGTTGGCATCTTAAATTTTGATGGTGATCCATCTTTATCCTTTGCTTTGATTTCAGGTGCTTTGATATCCACTTGAGCAGAAGGTTGTTTCACTTCAACATCAGGGAGTTTGACCTCTGGTAGTGTCACATCTGCATCGGCCTTTGCTAAACTTAAATCAACCTCTGGTCCTTTGACTTTGGACACAGAAAAACCAAGGCTTGGCAGTTTAAACTTGCCATCTTTTCCTTCGTGTTCAATTCCTCCAGCTTTCACGTCTATTGATGGGCCTTCAACACTAACTGTTAGATCCTCTTCAGGCATTTCTATGCCCTCTCCATCCAGTTTGATGTGTTTGTCCACATCAGGTACTTCTACTGTGGCACTTGAGCTGCCAAGTCCAAATTTTGGCATTTTGAATGTTGGCATCTTAAATTTTGATGGTGATCCATCTTTATCCTTTGTCACAACTTTGATTTCAGGTGCTTTAATATCCACTTGAGCAGAAGGTTGTTTCACTTCAACATCAGGGAGTTTGACCTCTGGTAGTGTCACATCTGCACCAGTCTTTGATAAACTTAAATCAACGTCTGGTCCTTTGACTTTGGACACAGAAAAACCAAGGCTTGGCATTTTAAACTTGCCATCTTTTCCTTCGTGTTCAATTCCTCCAGCTTTCATGTCTATTGATGGGCCTTCAACACTAACTGTTAGATCCTCTTCAGGCATTTCTATGCCCTCTCCATCCAGTTTGATGTGTTTGTCCATATCAGGTACTTCTACTGTGGCACTTGAGCTGCCAAGTCCAAATTTTGGCATTTTGAATGTTGGCATCTTAAATTTTGATGGTGATCCATCTTTATCCTTTGCTTTGATTTCAGGTGCTTTGATATCCACTTGAGCAGAAGGTTGTTTCACTTCAACATCAGGGAGTTTGACCTCTGGTAGTGTCACATCTGCATCGGCCTTTGCTAAACTTAAATCAACGTCTGGTCCTTTGACTTTGGACACAGAAAAACCAAGGCTTGGCAGTTTAAACTTGCCATCTTTTCCTTCGTGTTCAATTCCTCCAGCTTTCACGTCTATTGATGGGCCTTCAACACTAACTGTTAGATCCTCTTCAGGCATTTCTATGCCCTCTCCATCCAGTTTGATGTGTTTGTCCACATCAGGTACTTCTACTGTGGCACTTGAGCTGCCAAGTCCAAATTTTGGCATTTTGAATGTTGGCATCTTAAATTTTGATGGTGATCCATCTTTATCCTTTGTCACAACTTTGATTTCAGGTGCTTTAATATCCACTTGAGCAGAAGGTTGTTTCACTTCAACATCAGGGAGTTTGACCTCTGGTAGTGTCACATCTGCACCAGTCTTTGATAAACTTAAATCAACGTCTGGTCCTTTGACTTTGGACACAGAAAAACCAAGGCTTGGCAGTTTAAACTTGCCATCTTTTCCTTCGTGTTCAATTCCTCCAGCTTTGATGTCTATTGATGGGCCTTCAACACTAACTGTTAGATCCTCTTCAGGCATTTCTATGCCCTCTCCATCCAGTATGATGTGTTTGTCCATATCAGGTACTTCTACTGTGGCACTTGAGCTGCCAAGTCCAAATTTTGGCATTTTGAATGTTGGCATCTTAAATTTTGATGGTGATCCATCTTTATCCTTTGCTTTGATTTCAGGTGCTTTGATATCCACTTGAGCAGAAGGTTGTTTCACTTCAACATCAGGGAGTTTGACCTCTGGTAGTGTCACATCTGCACCAGTCTTTGATAAACTTAAATCAACGTCTGGTCCTTTGACTTTGGACACAGAAAAACCAAGGCTTGGCATTTTAAACTTGCCATCTTTTCCTTCGTGTTCAATTCCTCCAGCTTTCACGTCTATTGATGGGCCTTCAACACTAACTGTTAGATCCTCTTCAGGCATTTCTATGCCCTCTCCATCCAGTTTGATGTGTTTGTCCACATCAGGTACTTCTACTGTGGCACTTGAGCTGCCAAGTCCAAATTTTGGCATTTTGAATGTTGGCATCTTAAATTTTGATGGTGATCCATCTTTATCCTTTGCTTTGATTTCAGGTGCTTTAATATCCACTTGAGCAGAAGGTTGTTTCACTTCAACATCAGGGAGTTTGACCTCTGGTAGTGTCACATCTGCATCGGCCTTTGCTAAACTTAAATCAACGTCTGGTCCTTTGACTTTGGACACAGAAAAACCAAGGCTTGGCATTTTAAACTTGCCATCTTTTCCTTCGTGTTCAATTCCTCCAGCTTTCATGTCTATTGATGGGCCTTCAACACTAACTGTTAGATCCTCTTCAGGCATTTCTATGCCCTCTCCATCCAGTTTGATGTGTTTGTCCACATCAGGTACTTCTACTGTGGCACTTGAGCTGCCAAGTCCAAATTTTGGCATTTTGAATGTTGGCATCTTAAATTTTGATGGTGATCCATCTTTATCCTTTGCTTTGATTTCAGGTGCTTTGATATCCACTTGAGCAGAAGGTTGTTTCACTTCAACATCAGGGAGTTTGACCTCTGGTAGTGTCACATCTGCATCGGCCTTTGCTAAACTTAAATCAACGTCTGGTCCTTTGACTTTGGACACAGAAAAACCAAGGCTTGGCAGTTTAAACTTGCCATCTTTTCCTTCGTGTTCAATTCCTCCAGCTTTCACGTCTATTGATGGGCCTTCAACACTAACTGTTAGATCCTCTTCAGGCATTTCTATGCCCTCTCCATCCAGTTTGATGTGTTTGTCCACATCAGGTACTTCTACTGTGGCACTTGAGCTGCCAAGTCCAAATTTTGGCATTTTGAATGTTGGCATCTTAAATTTTGATGGTGATCCATCTTTATCCTTTGCTTTGATTTCAGGTGCTTTGATATCCACTTGAGCAGAAGGTTGTTTCACTTCAACATCAGGGAGTTTGACCTCTGGTAGTGTCACATCTGCATCGGCCTTTGCTAAACTTAAATCAACGTCTGGTCCTTTGACTTTGGACACAGAAAAACCAAGGCTTGGCAGTTTAAACTTGCCATCTTTTCCTTCGTGTTCAATTCCTCCAGCTTTCATGTCTATTGATGGGCCTTCAACACTAACTGTTAGATCCTCTTCAGGCATTTCTATGCCCTCTCCATCCAGTTTGATGTGTTTGTCCACATCAGGTACTTCTACTGTGGCACTTGAGCTGCCAAGTCCAAATTTTGGCATTTTGAATGTTGGCATCTTAAATTTTGATGGTGATCCATCTTTATCCTTTGCTTTGATTTCAGGTGCTTTGATATCCACTTGAGCAGAAGGTTGTTTCACTTCAACATCAGGGAGTTTGACCTCTGGTAGTGTCACATCTGCATCGGCCTTTGCTAAACTTAAATCAACGTCTGGTCCTTTGACTTTGGACACAGAAAAACCAAGGCTTGGCAGTTTAAACTTGCCATCTTTTCCTTCGTGTTCAATTCCTCCAGCTTTCACGTCTATTGATGGGCCTTCAACACTAACTGTTAGATCCTCTTCAGGCATTTCTATGCCCTCTCCATCCAGTTTGATGTGTTTGTCCACATCAGGTACTTCTACTGTGGCACTTGAGCTGCCAAGTCCAAATTTTGGCATTTTGAATGTTGGCATCTTAAATTTTGATGGTGATCCATCTTTATCCTTTGTCACAACTTTGATTTCAGGTGCTTTAATATCCACTTGAGCAGAAGGTTGTTTCACTTCAACATCAGGGAGTTTGACCTCTGGTAGTGTCACATCTGCACCAGTCTTTGATAAACTTAAATCAACGTCTGGTCCTTTGACTTTGGACACAGAAAAACCAAGGCTTGGCAGTTTAAACTTGCCATCTTTTCCTTCGTGTTCAATTCCTCCAGCTTTGATGTCTATTGATGGGCCTTCAACACTAACTGTTAGATCCTCTTCAGGCATTTCTATGCCCTCTCCATCCAGTATGATGTGTTTGTCCATATCAGGTACTTCTACTGTGGCACTTGAGCTGCCAAGTCCAAATTTTGGCATTTTGAATGTTGGCATCTTAAATTTTGATGGTGATCCATCTTTATCCTTTGCTTTGATTTCAGGTGCTTTGATATCCACTTGAGCAGAAGGTTGTTTCACTTCAACATCAGGGAGTTTGACCTCTGGTAGTGTCACATCTGCATCGGCCTTTGCTAAACTTAAATCAACGTCTGGTCCTTTGACTTTGGACACAGAAAAACCAAGGCTTGGCAGTTTAAACTTGCCATCTTTTCCTTCGTGTTCAATTCCTCCAGCTTTCACGTCTATTGATGGGCCTTCAACACTAACTGTTAGATCCTCTTCAGGCATTTCTATGCCCCCTCCATCCAGTATGATGTGTTTGTCCATATCAGGTACTTCTACTGTGGCACTTGAGCTGCCAAGTCCAAATTTTGGCATTTTGAATGTTGGCATCTTAAATTTTGATGGTGATCCATCTTTATCCTTTGTCACAACTTTGATTTCAGGTGCTTTAATATCCACTTGAGCAGAAGGTTGTTTCACTTCAACATCAGGGAGTTTGACCTCTGGTAGTGTCACATCTGCACCAGTCTTTGATAAACTTAAATCAACGTCTGGTCCTTTGACTTTGGACACAGAAAAACCAAGGCTTGGCAGTTTAAACTTGCCATCTTTTCCTTCGTGTTCAATTCCTCCAGCTTTGATGTCAATTGATGGGCCTTCAACACTAACTGTTAGATCCTCTTCAGGCATTTCTATGCCCTCTCCATCCAGTTTGATGTGTTTGTCTACATCAGGTACTTCTACTGTGGCACTTGAGCTGCCAAGTCCAAATTTTGGCATTTTGAATGTTGGCATCTTAAATTTTGATGGTGATCCATCTTTATCCTTTGCTTTGATTTCAGGTGCTTTGATATCCACTTGAGCAGAAGGTTGTTTCACTTCAACATCAGGGAGTTTGACCTCTGGTAGTGTCACATCTGCATCGGCCTTTGCTAAACTTAAATCAACGTCTGGTCCTTTGACTTTGGACACAGAAAAACCAAGGCTTGGCAGTTTAAACTTGCCATCTTTTCCTTCGTGTTCAATTCCTCCAGCTTTCACGTCTATTGATGGGCCTTCAACACTAACTGTTAGATCCTCTTCAGGCATTTCTATGCCCCCTCCATCCAGTTTGATGTGTTTGTCCACATCAGGTACTTCAACTGTGGCACTTGAGCTGCCAAGTCCAAATTTTGGCATTTTGAATGTTGGCATCTTAAATTTTGATGGTGATCCATCTTTATCCTTTGCTTTGATTTCAGGTGCTTTGATATCCACTTGAGCAGAAGGTTGTTTCACTTCAACATCAGGGAGTTTGACCTCTGGTAGTGTCACATCTGCATCGGCCTTTGATAAACTTAAATTTGGTTTTTCAACTAAATTTACTTTTCCTTGATTTACATCACCCTTAGGGGTCTCTGGCAATTTAATGTCAGCGTTAGGCTTTTGTTCATCTACATCTTTCTTCAGCAAACTCGAATCAGTTTCAGGCCCTTGTATGTTTGGCACTTTGATACCCAGTTTTGGCATCTTAAACTTTGCTCCTTTAAGTTCAGCATTAGTTTGCAGTGGTTTGATTTGTACTACAGGCTGTTTATATTCCATTTGGGCTTCTGGTACCAACATTTCAGCTTTTCCAAGACTGACATCCAATTTTGGTTCAGCCACAGGTTTTGAGGCAATTGAAACACCAGCATGTGGAAGTTTGCCTTCAGCGTTTGCCTCTGGTAATTGAACATCCACATCTTTAGTTGAAAGCTTCAAATCGAATTCAGGTGCTTTAATTTTTGGAAGTTGTATATGAAACTTTGGCATTTTAAAACTGTCTTCTTGAGTGTCAAGTCCATCCTTAATTCCCATAGGTTTGATTTCTAATTCAGGGTTTTCAATAGTTATCTGTTGCACTGGACTAGAACCATCCGCTCTTCCGGCCTCTGGGACCTCTGGTAGTTTGACATCTACTTCTTTTCTGGACAAGTGTAGATCAAATTCAGGTGCTTTGGTTTTTGGTACTTGGATACCAAGCTTTGGCAGTTTGAACATGGTACTTTGTGCATCAAGTTCAGTTTGCAAAGGTTTTATTTCCAGTTCAGGTTTTTCAACTGTCATCATCTGCTCTTGCAGAGAAACGTTTCCAAGAGTAGCATCAACCTCAGGGGCTTCTGGCATTTTCACTCCGACTTTAGTATGTCCTATTATAACATCTGTGTCTTTCTTGGACAAACCTAGGTCAACAGCTTCTTTGATTTTTGGCATTCTGATGCCAAGCTTTGGCATTTTAAATTTGGTTCCCTGTGCATCAAATTCACCGTCAATTTGCAGAGGTTTGATTTCCATTTCAGTTTTTTCAAACTCTATCCGATGCTCTGGAATAGAAACATCTATGTCTCCAACCCCTGAGATCTCTGGGAGTTTGACTTCAGCTTTAGATTTTGATATTGTGACATCTACATGTTTCTTGTGCAAATTTAGGTCAAATTGAGGTCCTTTAATTTTTGGCATTTTAAATATAGCTCCTTGTTCAGCAAGTTCCCCTTCAGGGGGCAGAGATTGGATTTCCAATGCAGATTTTTCAACCTCTGTGTTTTGCTCTGGAATAGAAACATCTATGCTACTAATCTCTGGTACTTCTGGGAGTTTGACTTCAGCTTTAGCTTTTGGTACCATGACATCTACATCTTTCTTGGACAAATTTAGATCAATTTCAGTTCCTTTGATTTTTGGCATTTTGATACCAAGCTTTGGCATTTTGAACTTGATTCCTTGCGACTGAAGGTCTCCCTCAGTTTGCAGGGGTTTAACCTCCAGTTCAGGCTTTTCAGCCTTTGACTTCAGTTCTGGCAGAGAAACGTCTAAGTTTCCAGGAGTAACATCAGCCTCAGGGACATCTGGGAGTTTGACTTCACCCTCTGGAAGTGTAGCCTCTGCATTGTTCTTTGACAAGCTGAGATCAAATTCAGGGCCTTTGATTTTTGGCATTTTGATACCAAGCTTTGGCATTTTTAATGTAATTCCTTGCCCTTTAAGCTCACTCTCAATATGCTGTGGTTTTATTTCTATTTCAGACTTTTCAGTTTTGATTATCTGATCTGGTGGAGGAACATCTACTTTTCCAAAAGTAACCGCCAAGTCAACACCAGGGGCTTCTGGGATACTGACTTCAGCATTAGCCTCTGGCAGAGTGACATGTGTGTCTTTCCTTGACAGACTTGAGTCAATATCAGGTCTTTTTACCTTATGCATTGTGACGCTGAGCTTTGGTTCTTCAAGTTTGCGCTCCCTTTCTTCTCTTTCAGTTGTTTTCATCTTTGCTCCATTAGTGGTAATATCTTCACCCAATGTGCTGATTTTTGGGATAACTACTTTGGGCAGTTTGACTGAGTGCTCACTGGATTCAACATCTCTTAGTTGCACTTTTGTATCTGCAAAAAAAGCCTCAACCAGTGGCTTTGCAGCATTACCGGTGAGCCCAGTGACACCATCCGTTTTAGCTGGTGAACCACTGACTGAATCAATGTATTCAATGTTGTCGATCTCCGGTATTTTGACATCAGATATGACGCCTACAATTTGTCCTTGGCCTTTGATGGTGTGAGATTTTTGAGTTTCTTGTGGTTGATTCATGGCTGCATCATGTACACTTTCTTTGCCAGGTATTCTAATGTTTTCTCTTTTGCAGACCTCGGGTTGAATGGAGGCGTCACCTTGTTTAGGCTGAGTTCCGTATTCCATTTGAGGTTTTTTATTGTCTATCCTGGTTTCTGTAAGTAGAAAGTCTGAGGCTAAGTCAGCAGGACTGATTTTTGGTAGTTTGACTGTAGTCTTGGAGACGTGTGGAGATGCAGTCATGTCAAATTTAGTGAAGTACCCCTCATGCTTTGCCTTCGAATCTACAACTTTAGTGGGTGTTTTCACTGATATTCTTTGTGCATTTGCATCGATCACAGTGATTTCCTCATGCATAGGGATTCCAGACGTGTCGACCTTAGGCAGCTTGAATCCAGGCAGTTTTGATACTGCCTCTTTCACACGGTCAACATCAATAGACAACTGTACTGTTTCGGCTTTAATTTCTTCATGAAGTCCTTTAAAAGCTGTTTTAGGCTCTTTAATTTTTTTAGCTTTGTGTGTTATTGTCACATCTTCCATACCTGGAATCTCTATGTCTTCACGTTTGGGAAGTTGAGCTGTAGAAAGACTGTTTTTTGACAGTCTGTCAAAAGGATCTGCTGTGGTTCCTTCAGTTGTTGGATGTTCAAATGTAGGTTCTTCTTCTAGGTGTTCATCATTTAAAATAATTTTTTTGATTGGTTGCTCTGTGGCAGTGTCACTAAGGCCTATTTTAGGCAGCTTAAATGCTGTCTTTGTGTCCCTTCCTGTCTTTCCTTTTTCGTCACCCTTCTTTGAAGGCTTACACATAAACGTGACATCAGATATGTCCAGCTCCACCCTTGGTATACTAATCTCTTTCTGAGTTGTCGCTGCTTTTTTGGTGATTACCTTTGAGCTCTCGCTGCTGATTAATTGTGTATTAGCATCTTGGGAACTTGGGATGACATTAGATTTTTCGTTCAGATGTTGGTCAGCTATTTCGAAACTTGCCCCCAACGTTTTTAGCCTTTTTGGTGAGGATTTAGCTTTTGCATCTTTTTTGGGCGATTTGTCCTTCCCTGAAATTTTAATTTTCAATTCAGACCTTTCTTTCTTCTTTTTCTTCTCATGGGGGGATGCGGTACCAGAGGGCCTTTCTTGATCTGTCAGAGCCACAGTTAGATCTGTTGTTTTCAAAGTGCCATCTATACTCATGAGTTCCGCTTTGTGTTGAACTGTTTTCGCCTCATGCTGCTCCACTTCCACTACTTTCAGGTCATCTGTCACATAGATGTCAGCTGTTTCTGCTGAGAGGCTTTCCAGACACTCAGGTGAAAGCATTTCTGATGCTGTCTGGTAAGCGTCACCGCTGATCTGGCCGGTTGTCGGTGCTTCTGTGTCCTGGTCTTCAGATGAGCTTATGCGCCCTCTGTTTTTCAGAACAGAAAGTTTCATTTTCTGCCTCTTTTTGCCTTTGAGAGCATCCTGAGATTTTATGGGTGACTCTGTGTCACTTGTTGGTGGACTAAGCTCCAGCTTTTTCTGCTCATCAGCCTCTGACGAACTGTGAGACCTTGTGAAACGTGACTTTCGTCCTAATGAGGGGAACTTGGGCCATGAAATGCGGGCATCTCCTCGCCACTTGGTTTTTCCTTGTGTCCTCATTTCTGGAGTGTAGAGGTCTTCCTCCTGTTAAATGAGAGCCATGCAAAATGTCAGTTTACCAGCAGGACAAGCTTACTTAAAGAGTCTGAGCAGATAAGTTGAACATAGTTACAGGGATAACGTCGGAGTCGACAGCCGCTTCAGCCGCTGTGACGTGTGGTTTACGCTTCAAGCACAGCTTCACTTTGTAGGCCTGAGCGTGCTCCAGAATCTGAATAGCGTCCTCATATGGAATGTTGTCAAAATACACAGTGGCGCTCAGAATCTGATCTCCTGCATAAATAGAGAAGAGAGCAGAAAGAGAAGTTCTTGTACGTGAAACTGAAACACAAAGGAGAACAGTTAAGTGACTCTGCATTAGACTAATGTTTGTGTTCACCTTCTTGCAGTCTGAGACTTTTTGAGGCAGGGGACTCTGGTACCACTTCCTTTATGAAGAGCCCCTCTTTCCCTCCTCCGCCATAAACCAGACCCTCTGCACATCCGTCTTTGGCTGTTTTCACGATCACCCCAGACTCGGGACTGTACGCTTCCTATCAGCACATCAGAGCAGAGGGGATCGTCATTTTACCTTCAGCTGTAGATTCACAGACGCACCACAGCGAGAAGACGGCGGGAATGTCTCACCTTCAGTTTACTCATCTTTGGAGTGGAGCGCTTGTCAAACATGGACCCGAGCCCGGACCTTTTAGTTTTCTTTCCACCTCCCCTTTTATGTTGTGGGTCATGCCCTGCTTCAAACTAAAATGAAAATCAAAAAGCTATAACTCAACTAAATGTACAAAACAGGAAATGATGACACACTTTCACACTACAGTAATCTAAGAACAACCCTGTGAGATGTACAGCACAAAGTTTCTTCTCTTAGTCACAAGCTTATTTCTATAATTTAGTGAACATGGCGTTGGCTCACAAACGGACGGTTGAATGTGTGTGTGTGTGTTTGTAACCAGGTTATTGGCTGCTGGGTGGGAAGAAGCCTCATGCATGGAAGCATGTAAACAGGTTCCTGATTTAGTGTCTTAACAAGATCTTGGCTTGTTGCTCTTGTTCTGTTGTGCGTTGTTGTTCTGTACCTCTTGATCACTGTCGGTGTATTTCTCAGGTTCAGGATATTCCTCCACTGGGGAAGATCCTTGGGGACGTGGTCGTTCACCCTCCGTGAACTGAGACGGTTCGTCACATATCTGCACAGACATAAGGTCAGGCGACTCAAAAGTACAAAATGGTTTTGTTTTTCATCTCAAACAACAGTTTCTCTTCTTTACCCACCTGAAAAAACAATTTCAATAATAAAACAAGCATGAACAACAAAGGCTTGGAGAAAACTGGATCGTGAACAGTGTGGAAACACCTTGCTGTGCCAAATGCAGCACTGACTGGCTGTTTAACTGTTGGCATGTAGTCACTGTCACATTACTGTGTTTCCAGGCATGAATAATAATGTGTTGCCTTAAAATCAGGTGCACACATTATTTGTGTGTGGAGGATGAATGCACATAACTTAGTCGATCCACAACTTTTATGATCTGGTATCTTCAACAGGACAAAAATCATGTCAAACATGTAATTAAAATCCCATTAGTGTGTTTCAAACACTTACATCACAGTACATCTCATTTCAAAACACAGTTTAGACAATACAGACCATTCTCATATCTCTTGTTATGATCAAGTCATCTCGAAACCGAATCAGCAAATATGGATAATTAGCTTTGCTCAACTATGACGTTCATCTCTGGAAAATGGTTCATGTTGCAGTAATGGTTTTAAAAACAGACAGACGACACCATCACACAAACAAGATACAAAATCACTTCATATAATAGATGTAAAGAATTAAATGCATTAGAAAATAATTTAATCAGTTTATCATTTAATCAAACTTACTGATTCTTCCTCTGTGCCAAGTTCTGGTCTTCTGAGCCTTCGACCAGCTGCCATTCAGAAGAAAAGGGAAATTAACGATCAGAAATACCAAGATAACATCATTTACAGAAACGGTTACATTCAGAATGGTTTAGTAAGGAATTAAATGCCATTAAAGTGGATTTTATTAGCCTGAGGCTGAACTCAGTCTGTGGTTTAATACAGCAGAGGCCGGACAGATGTTCAGCGCCGGCGTCTGTGTGAAACCCGTAAACCCAGTTGCTTTGAGGCTCAGAGACACCGGAGCCGACGATGAGTCTATTTAGAGTTCTTCCTGGAAATAATTCCTCCAGAGACCGGCTGCCTCCTCCTTCTATTAAGTGATGCACTGTATCGACCCAGAGATTAGATGCTGCAGCCTCTCAGCTCAGCCCCTCAAGGCTGTCGAGACGAGCGGGTCTGACTCCAAATGAATCTGATAACTCGGATGGCGATGATGATTATCAGTACACGCTCTGATACCTTTCCTCTGTTTAATTAGATTAATTTTTAACCCCATGTCTTCAGGCCAGACATGTGAACACTCAGAATTAATTGTACTTTCAGCAAAGTATTTGGAAATTTGGAAAAATGATTCTATTTATTACGAATCTTCCTCAACATTAGTTTCTAAGTTACTTTTACTATTTCGTTTAGAAGTTTTGTAAATAATTTACAAGTTGTTTCATTTTAACAGCCTGGGTTGACACAGAAAACACTTCTTCTATACAGTTTCCCAGTTCATCAAAATCTGACAATCGTTTATTCTGAGTAACTTGTTTTAATCCCTTAGACAGATCAGGGACTATTAGCTATCCACCCCTAGAGCCTAAGTGCATGAGAAGGACGATGGTATGGACCGTCTACAATACCAGGGTGTGTCCCTGATTTGATCATTCAGTACTAATGTGAACATTTTAACTAAGATACACTGACCAGAGAAGACGATTCCCAATGTGCACCTTCAGTCTAGACATGCTTTGAATGTGGAATAGTATTTGTAAGTCACAGCTGCCTGCGCCTTTCGGTCAAGCGAGTCTTTGTCTTTCAGTCATCAGCATCCTCCAGGATCCGGTTCTGTGGAATTGCTCACCCACCTGTTCGTTCAGCTCCTGGAAATGAACCGAGGTGTTGGTAACACGGTGTCCGGCTGCCCACTCACATCCCCAGTGAGAGGAACTGCCGAAGTTACTACAGTGAAGTGTTCAGTCCCCGGAGGCGGGACACGTTGAGCTTTCAGTCACACCTCACGCGGGGTTGTCACCAAACTGAGTAAGGTGGTGACTTTAAGTCTTCGCTCTGCTTCACATTTGAATGAATCTCTCACTGATTAATGCCACAACCCCTTGAATGTGGCTAATTAGTAACGGCTTTGGCATTCAGGGCTGTTTACAGCGGTACCTGATGGGGTCCACATTCCTATGAGGTGAGGTGCAGCCCCAATTCAGAGTTTGAATGCCCTAATTAAGTGACACTGGCTCTTGACCTTTGACCTTTTCAGTGACATTCTGCTGTCCTAACTTTTGAGCAGATGTTCATGTTCACCAGAGGATGAATCCTACTTGATCATATGTGGTGCAGCATAGGAAGCGGAGCAGTGGTCGGTCTGTAGCGCTGCTGAGCGGACCAGTCCTGGGTGTGGCAGCCTGCGTGGAAAACCATGATCATGCCCGGTCTTCTGTGAAACTCTTATTCTTTCGACGTCTGAGACATCTGGTGTTTCAGAGGAATGATGTTGGACTCCTGACGGTCCAGTGCAGGACAGTAAAACTAAACAGAATTAGGTGGATTTGTTAAATTAATCGGATCGTCTGCGTCTCTCAAGGCTAAAAACTGTCATGTGCTCTACAGCTGCAGCAGTGAATCATGGCCTGTGTGCAGTGGGTTTATGGAAGATTTAGGCTCTTGACATGTGTGGTTGATGTATTCGCCACTTCATTCACCCTAACGTCCAGGATTCCTGGCCTCACATCCAGAACCTCCTTTGTCAAATATTTGTCATGTGGGTGCTGCAGAGGCTTTGATAACAAGACCTGTTTATAAAACAAAATGTAAAAGAAATTCCTTCTTATCCTTAAAGATAATTTTATGATGGACATTATAAAGTGGATATAAAATGATTGTGCTCATACAGCTGCTGCCAAATGTTCTACTTTGATGCTGATGGCTGTGTCCTGATAAATTAGTAGAACTGTAGACGCTCAAGCCTTTTGTGGTGCGTGATTCATATTTGGGTGCAACTGCAGCTCTGGATCTGGGTGTGGCTCGTCTCTCGGTGCTTGTGCTGATGTGACAAAAGGATAAAGTGCAGAGATCGGCTTCGTACTATGTTGGCGTGGATTTAACGTTAACCTTAAACGTGGCCTGTTTGTTTGCATCTTTTCAAGCCATGTAAGAGGAGAAGTTTTACAGAAACGATGACGGGAATCCTTCAGATAAAGTTTTGATATGGTTTTGCTGTGTGCGTGTCCCCTGCTCTCCTCTTACATCACCCCCTTCTGCTCCAGTTTCCTGCTGAAAAGCACCTGGAAGGCTCCCTGCAGCTCCCTCGTCTCTAAACTAATTTGAAGTTATACAGCTCGTTATTTGTGCTCTTGGGTTTGAATTCTGCGCATCCGTCTGATAAGCAGACACACACAAGCTCCTTTCACTGGAAGTCAACTGGTTTGCTTCCAACTTATAATAAGATTTGAGTGACAGAAGGAAAAAGAAACCGAATTCGATTTTCTGCATGAGCGATATGAACATGAGACTGTAAAACCGCGTGCGCTCAATCAGTTAATGTGCAGCAGACTTGACGTGAGTTTCATCACAGCCGTGGGACGCGTATGTTAATCTGCCTGAATATTCAAACAACAAGCAAATACCCCAAAAACTGTAACACGCCAGCAGCCGACAGCAGCTTCAAAATGTGCAAACAGTTGTTAGAGTTTTGCTTCAGTGGGGCTGAAATTTAACAGGATCCATTAGTTCGTAGTAGTTAGTATCGACCTGGTTGTTACAGGTTTAGTTTTTATGGAAACGTACTGAATATAAAATGATTGAGAACATCGGTTTATTATCCATTCTTCACTAATGTAAACAAAGCATCCGTCAGATTGACGCACCAAGCCCGGCTGAGATCGACTGTTTTCATGAAGCCTGATCTGCTCTGACACACACAAACTATTCAAGTGGTGTAGTATTGATTCAGAGGGAGATTTGTGCAACTCAGGCTGATGGTCTGTAATGGATCAGGCTCATCTGCAGCCACTCTGCCTCCCTCTGCTTCCTAGCAGTAAAATGAATATGTCTCTGTCTCTGTTTGCCTCCTCGTAGCTGACCTTGAGCGTCGCCTGAAGCCTCACGGGGCAACGCGAACTTCCCCACATCTTCAGGCTGATTTGACTGAAACTAGCAGCAGAGTTAAATGAGGTGAGTTGCGCACAACACAAAGTGGCAACAGAAACATGACAAAGTATAGATGACTATGCAGCCTTATATGATTAGCCAGTTTACAAAATACATTTACTGTAACTACGCTTTGAAATCTGTTTATGATACCAACCAGATGGCCACAAAACCTATTAATGTGCAGGATTAACTGTCGCTTGTCTCCAGAAAACAAACGCACAAATAAATGGCTAACGTATCTGCAGGGGCAAAGTGATTTCAGCTCAGTACAAGTTATGACACAATTACTAATATGAAGTAAACTACGTAACTAGCATCCAGTTCAAGCAGCTATTGAGACGTAACTTCCATCGAAAACCCTTCGTATATGTCTGAGTTAATAAGATGCATCAATCCAGTAAACTGTGTGTTGACTTTTAGAGCTTAACATTAAATAATGTTGAAAATTTAGGTCAACGCAGTAAAAGTGATGCAAGTTACAGGTAGAAGCTGTTCTGTGTTTCACATCCAGCCTGCAGCTCTCAGCCTTGGAGCTGTGGGGTTTAGTCTGTGGGGTATTGCTCATTTCAGGAACATTTTCCCCACATTTCAGTAGCCTGCTTCATCTTTGCTCTCACCGTCTGCTACTGTTTACAGTCCTGATTTCTGCTCAACTGCCACGGTAATGGAGCCTCCGCTTTGAACGCACAGCAGGAAAGACACAGGAGAAACGCAGAGCTGCCTGACTTCCCCTATGATGACATCTTCAAACGCTCTGCAGACACACCCATCCCTCACTGCAGGTCAGAAACACAGCATCAGCCTCGGCCGCTCTAAACGCACTCGCTGTCTCGCTTCACCACAAACACACAGGCGCAATCTCTCCCACTGCACTACTGAACCCTGCTGCTGAATCAGTGAATTGCTCAGGGGATAAAAGCACAGACAAAATCATGCAGAGAGGAAACGCAGAGAGCGGTGCCCACCCGTCCCTGAGGAGGCGGCGTGCCAGTTGGGGAAGGCCAGGTGGAAACAGTCGCACATGATGGCGGTGGCGATGGAGGTGGCAGCAGCAGACTCGGAGTCCTTGGCCGGGCAGGCAGAGCGACAGCCGCTGGCGCAGGGTTAGTTCCCCGTCTCGCTGTGAGCAGGTCAGCCCGTCCTGACGGAGCCGAGATGAGCTGCAGAAATAACAGAAGGCAGCGGAGAGTGAGGGTTCGCCACTCGCTGTCCTCTGACTGGAGGAAACTCCCTTGTCTGCCCCGTAAACATGGACCTCCAGTGCAGCATACTAACTTAGTAATGGGAGGAGCTGCCCCCCCAGCAAACACAGACACATCCTCCTGTTCTACTTCTCCTCCTCCTCACCTCTTACTGATTGCCCGAATCATGCAAGGACGGCACAATGTCAGCCCCTGTTTCCAGCATGGAGCCATAACTCAATCTGTGTACACTTAGTTTAAAACAGAGAAGGATGATGGAGGTTTGAGCTGGGGAAACGCATCGGGCTCGTCGGCCTGTGGAGCAGTTAAAGCCACATGCTTCGTTTTTTCCACAGAGCAAACAACGGGTTCACATTTGGTTCGATCTGCAAACGTTAACGTTCCCATCCTGGTCTCATTATAACTTAAAAACATAGTCAGTGTTGTGTGTGCTGTTCTGCTGCTGCACAAGATTTATAGGATGTTGAAGTTGTGCTTAAATTGGTCTGTTTTGACAGCAGGTTAACTGATGAACCCACTGACAGAAAACTGTGTTGAAATCTGTGTGAAACATTGGATTATACAGTCGTTGCATGTTCACATGTGAAATACACTGAGGAATGTATTTTAGCTGGATTATTCCTTTAATCCAACGTGACTCAACATGACTTCAGGTAAATCAGGGGTTGCTCAGTGCTTTAGCCGTTACTCCCAAAGGAGAAGAGTCCAGTTAAAAGCTTTTATGACTGGACAGTCGGGACAGAATAGAGCAGTTCAAGTTAGTAATGCTGGTCATAAATCTACCGGGAGGTGCTGCACAGGACGACACCCTTTGAGTTGTTTTGCTTTTATATGATAATCTATGTGGCTGCTCTGGACGCGATCAACGCAGCTCTCGCCTCTGCTCTGGCTGCTGCTGCGTTTGAGTGTCGGTGCTAAGTGATGTTTGAACCTGAGAGAGAAGCTGACGGTGCATTAGCCGCGTTGGACAGGGATCAATACTGCAGCAGCGCGGCGACAGGAAGCACAGGTATCAGGTAGCTTCCAGCAGGTCCTCAGCTTATGGTTGACAACTGCAGGCAACAGCAGACGAATGTAAGGACATGTACACGCAGCATTTCAACTTCAAACTGAGCCAGTGTTTCATGTTTAGCTCGGGAAAAAACAAGACGATCAAATATCAGGGCTGATATTTTTAGGTTTGCTCCGTTGGCCTGCTATAACGATTCGGTCTGATAATATGAGCAATTATTAAAACACGGGGGAGTAATTACAGCTATTTTATCTCATTACACGTTGAATCGCACTTGATATAATAAAATGTCCCAGCTCCGCTTTAGTGATTTTCTAAAAGCCTTGAAGTCAGGGCAAATACAGACAGACAGGATAATCCCTCAACGTCTTTATTTCTCCCTGGATGTGAGCAGGCGAAGTGACACAGCAGTTAGTTTTGGCTCCAGGTCAAAAAAGATTTCCAAGCTAAATCACTTTCTGGCAGGAAAGAAGAGGCAAAGGAAGCGTCCACAGGCTGAACAGCTGCAGTCGTCCTCGTTCTCTAATCTTATAGAGAAGAATTCAATCGAGACTCTTATCAGATTGTTGGGTGACAAATTTCAATCAAGCCCGATCAATTAAACCTGACATGCAAAGTCTGAACAACCTGCTCAATAGGTTTTACTCCTTTATTAAAGTAGTAGAAGACAAAGCGTCTCTGCTGAATGTAGCGGTTGTGACGCATTGACTCCGTTTCCCAGGGTCCCTCTGCAAGGCCTAGATCACTGACCTGCATATGGAGCCAGTCGTCGTCAGCTGAACCTTTGCTTGCAGAGGCTCTTCAGTCTGATGCTAACAGGGAACCTGCTTCCAGCAGAGCTTTGTACCCGAGTTCGGTGCTTGACTTGATTACTCATCTCTGAGCATCTCTGTTGTTGACTGTTAGCTAATGAGTGTAATCAGTGGGATGTGATTACCCCACGATGAGCCTCTTTCATGTTGGTAGAAGCACATCTGCCACATTTATATGTCTCATTTACAAGCCTCCGGTGTCAGGCGTGACTAATAGCTTCTACTCCGCCTTTAATTTGCCTTCATTCATAATTAATTTGTAGAAATTAGATTGAACCGTGTTGGCATCGCAGCCGTGTGGAGCAATGTGACTCGAGTTCAGTAATGTCATCATGTGTGAAATGATATAACTTATGTGAAATCTTACAACCCTCAGGTTGATTAGTTTAGTGAATTGAAGAGAAAACAGACCTGACAGTAAATTAAATGTTTAAGTCATTAGGTCTGGACGGTTATTGTTGTATAACCTGAGAATATCTTGAGGTTGTTGTTTTGTTGGTGATGAATGTCACATAGGTTGAAGACCAGAAATCCTTAGTTGCTATGAATCAGCTGTTTAGTTCAGTTCCTGATGTGATTTGTATCCAGACATAGTAACACGTAGAGAATATGTATTTAAAATGACTTTACATTACCACAGTTAAAGGCCTTACTTTACTCCAGTGAAGAGACGTTTTTAATTTTGTTCTCTCACATTATTTCTGCTGCTTGAAAGCGTTTTGACTCTTTTCTCACCGTCCTTCATTTCCCCCTTTCAAATTAGCGAGTCCACATGGTCCGAGGTCACAGCCTGCAGATGTCACGGCTGCCGGCTTACAGTCCGGAAAAACAACATACCAGCAGCTAATTGGTTTCTGAATGGGACCCTGTTCCATGAAAGATGTCGCTTCATATCCACGTCTTCATGGCCGCGGTGTCTGCGTGTTGACTTGACTCTCCCCACTGTCTGAAGGAAACTGTGTGACAAATGCATCCCAACATCTTTATCAGGACGTCACAAGATTTCAGTGTGTGGCAAACAGGTGCAGGTTGTTTCATTGTCTCGTTGAGCCCTTTTTATTTATCTGTGGCATTTAAAACCTCTATTATTGTTGATAAGTTACAGCCTAAATGTTGCTATGGCTAAATAATGAAACTCCACATCAGAAACAGAACGGCTGGATCCAGCTACATCTGCCCACCGCTCTGTGTGTTGCAGCAGCCGAGCTTGTTTGTTCTGTGAGTCTGTGCTGAGTCAGCTTGTTGGTCAGAGTCCGGCTTTTCTGTCTGCAGAGACGTTACGGCCCTGTGACGGCTGTGCTGCACCTCCACCGTGATGGATGTGTGTGTCGCCGCAGATTGCGCTGCCTGTTTGTGAAAGGTGTGGCTGTGGACTCAGGCCTGCTCTGCGTCTAGCGCCGCTCGTCTGCGCTGCTCCTCCTCGTGTGGCCACTCCCTGCAGCTCCACGGTGTCGACTATAACTCGGATCCTCAGAAACGCTGCAAAATAACAAATGTGTGCTGCCAAGCACTGAAACTGAAACTGGAGGCTTCGTGCATTTTGTCGTCATGTTTACACCTTCACACATAACATGACATCTGCTGCACTTTGCTCTATGCAAATCTGGCTTGATCTGTGTCACGCAAACAGATGAATAATGAGTCAGCAAATCAGCAATATGTCACAGTCTTGTTTGTTTGAATAATCCTCCAGGTCAACACCTCATCGTGACTATATTTAAAAGGCCGTGCTGGTACCGATGCTCCCTCTTGACTTGTGGTACTGCAGATGTTTCTGAAACCTGACTTCTCACCGAATACTAGTTATAGCGTAGCGACATTCCTGGGAATGTTTGTTCCACTGTTGCTTCAGTGTGAGGATCGTGCTCTCTGCAGATGACAGCAGCCATGTGTGATGCTGCTGCAGAAACGCTGGACGACAGCAGCAATCGCCACCAGACGTACTGTTTGAATTTGCAGCGTCACTCTCATCACCTGCTGTTCTGCCAAACAGCCACGCGAGGGCGGTCTCTGCCTCCACATGCTCCTCAGTCGTGGATGGAAAACATTCTCCAGCCTTTGTTGCCCTGAGTGGAGACTGTCAGGCTTCCTGCCGTCTTCATCCCCACGTTTACCACAGAAATACTGCATGTTGTTGAGATGAGTTTTATTTTGGATTTCAGACAAAGAAAGAGGATTTTGGTAGATTGATTAGGCAAAGTCTACGTCAGAGGCAACAATCAGGACTGAACATCCAGGAGACATGAAAGGAACAGCAGCCTGTAAATCACATGCAGTTAGTCGTGCGTTGACTAATCATGTGTATCCGCTGCTGATGTGTAGTGAGCGACTGATAGAAGAGCTCTGCTTCATGGTCAGTCGTGATCTGGATGTTAGATCTCAGTGTTTGACCCAAAAAACTGGACACACACACACACACACACACACAGGCCTGTGTGTAGTTGCGTAATAAGGCCTGGTTTACAGTTTGTTAAAGGAATAAAGAGCCACACAATGCAAAGTTTTTCACTGTATTTTTGAATAAAATCTATAAAATACTCCACAAAAAATACATTTTTACCCAGAAAACTCATCCTTCAGTTACATTTACATCATGATAAACATCTGCAACATCTGTTTGTGCTTCGCAGGCCCCTCTTTCACACATTTATAAATAAACACTGCAGCCTTGTGTCGTTCAGACATTGTTTCAATGAAAGGAAAGTGGTTTGATTTCTGGTACTGAATCCAACGGGTTCGCACTCGGTGCGAAGCCTTCAGGAGCGAAAACAAGTTGTTGTTGAAGCAGCAGCGTTCTCCCCATACAGCTCACGCGATTGGTCGCTGGTCTGAGTCTGTGCAAAACAAGCTTTTGAAGCCCTCCTACTGAACGAGTGACGCAAGCAGCTTCCTCCCACCCCTCCGCCTCCACCTCCTCCTCTTATTTTTCCCTTCTGGCCCTCACTGCCACCTCCTCCCTCGGCTAGTTCACTGTCAGCCTGTCGGGATGCATTAAGCTCATATGCCTGTAGTGTTTGCTGAGCACAGGAAAAAGGCCAAGAAGAAGAAAGAAACGCGCTCTGAGTGCTTTACGTAACAACCCGACGCAGTTCTTAGCTTAGTTTTATCAATGACTGTCACAAGAACCTCAGCACGGATGGGAATAAGGCACAGTTTCATGATGGCGATGAAGACGCTTTGCTTTGGTCTGACAGGGAAGCGTTGAATTTACAGCTAAGGTCAAACATTGAAATAATAATTAAAAACAGAACAGGAGTGTCCAGGTAATCTGACGACCATCAGACATCAGGAGGTAGAACAGGAGTAAACCACACATGGTGATGGTTGAGCATCTAATTCACCGTCTACTGGGCCGGAGATACAAACACGTACAAAACTATTCAAAAGGGGAAAAAACTCCCAACGTTGCAATAAAACGTCACACCATCAAGGCTTGTTTAGTCTTGTACAATTCTGAGATATGGCAGGGTTGTCGTGGTCGAGCTCCTCAGATCAGACCAGGATTACATTACTGCTTAAATTACGTTCAACGCTGCGTTCGGGACACGCTGGATTTACCGTAAATACAAGCTGCCGAAACAAAGAAAAACTGTTCACGCCGTCCTCGTGGTGACGGGACGACTGGATTTTTCATAGAGGCTCTGACAGTTTGTCAGATTTGGTCTCGCAGATGGTGCGAGAAGACCGACAAAAGCTGCGAAAGCACTGAGCGTCCATAAATTATATTAATTATAAGTTAAAGTCACACCCAGTAATAGACTCCACGGAGGAAGCACAAGTTTATGGTGGATGTTTCATTCATAAATAGGAACAATAGTTTGAAGGCGTTTCAACAAACTGTGGCTTCGTCTCCGGGGGCTGGAGGTTCACAGTTAATCCCCAATTTCAGTGTCCACGTGCACATGTTCCACTCAGATGTGCAGAAACCACATTCAGTCCTAACAGTGAAAGGAAACCAGGCCTTTGCCCTCCTGGCTCGCCGAAGCCCGTCGCTTAAGTAATTCAGTGGATTTCAATTAATAATCAACCCGGGTCTGATACGACAGCCTGAGTGACGCAGCTCAGGTTCCTCCTTCCGAAGCCGAGGATGCTGCTGCTGGCTGGACTAAAACTTCACAAAACAGGAAGCTAAAGTGTCTTAGAGCAGGCACGGCCAGAAGCCCAAGGCTCCATCTGCATTTAAAGTTCATCTGCATTAAAGAACGGCCACTTGGGACACGTCTACTGTGCTGCATGGCACAACTCTGGGATGTCCGATGGCGACTGTTGCAACGCTCCTGCGACACGTGTTGCAGTATTCTTTGTCTAGACTTTCCCCGTCCGCTGTTACTGCGATTCATTCACAGATTACTCCAAAGACTCAACTGTCCGTCCTCTTCAAAAGCCAGTTTGCCTGCTGAACATCCACACTTTGAAACACATTCCTGCTTTTGTCATTGTGCTTGACCAATTACTAATGAATTGTTCAGTTTCTGTCAACTATTAATTTGTCTGCTGCACAAATAAATTATTAAATTATTGTGGAAATGCCTGTGCATCATGTTTGGTCACAGCTAAAAAGTGTTTCCTTATAACTGGAAATCAGTTTGAAGCTATATTAAATACTTTGTCTCTAATTTGAGGCACAAACTGGTTCCTTTCAAATGGGTTATTATTGCACCTAAACAAGCTTTAAGGTGGATTCTCAGCTAAACTGTCAGATGGAGCCTTAAACCATCCAAGGTCACGTTCAAGCTCATCATCCCTCAAATCAGTCTTCGTTCACTCTGTGCTGGCTGCGTCCTCAGTCGGAGCAGCTCCGTTCGGACCGGGTCCAGCAAGCAGCTTGGTCCTCTCGTCTTCAGGACTTTACCAGAATCTCCATGATGTGGTCCAGTTCATTTAGATCCATCAAACACGACTGGAGACTTCCCGGAGAGCCGTGAGTGGGGGGGCGCATTTTCACATCCTCGTCCGCCCAGAGCGACACGCTGACGGGCCACAGCGAGCCCGAAGCCCAGGCAGAGGACAGGTCTGAAGTCTCGTACATTGAAGTGTCAATGTCCTCAAAGATGTCGTCCAGGGCGAGGTCGCTGAGGTAGCCCATGGCGTTTACTGCGTCGCTGATTGTGGAGGCGGGCAGGGACTTCTGGTCGAGTGATGCGTTTTCCTCCTGAGGTGGGAATTCGGGGGACAGACCGTCCCCGTCTCCCTCTGCACACCCTGGGCATGTTACTGACGTGTGCTCCCTGAAGTCGTCCCTGAGAAGACAGGAGTCCGGGTGCCCCCCGCTGAGGAGGACGCCCGTCGTGCAGGCCTTTGCCACGTCGCTCCTCATGTCCTCCTGGATCTGCCTGAGCGTGTTGATGAGCAGCACAGAGCGACGAAGGCTGAGCTCCACCCCGGCCTGGTAGCGCTGCAGCTTCTCCAGGCAGAGGCCGAGGACCTTCTGCCGCTGCTGCAGGTGGCTCGCGTCGCACGGGGACGCGCCCACGAGGAGTCCGTCCTCGTCCTCCTCCCCATTCTGCGTCCGGGCAGCGGGCGCCACCTCGGCCTCCAGCTCCTCCAAACAGCTCCACTTCCGCTTCACGCCACGGCCCAACATCGACCTAGAGCAGCGGACAGAGACCAGCAGTTGGAAGGGTGAGTATCTGAAGAGATGTTTTATAACAGTGTAGTGATTTACTGGTAAATCACTTGTGTTACTTGATGCTGTGGACAATTTGTCTAAATGTTAAATAACAGTAACTACTTTATGGACAAACCAGTATTCAGCAGGTAGAAAGTAGATAATAAAGGTCCATCTACTGTTTGATTGGGGCTTTTATTTTATTTTTAATCCAGATAAATGAAGGCGGGGGATCAGTAGGTGGATTAATCGACTGACTCTGCACAGAACTGCTTTTATTTGCTGGGACACAGAGATGCCGCCCGTGGAACGAAGCTTCCAACGTGTGTAGCGGCACCGAGCAGCGGGTTCGGGTTCACACGATGAACGTCAGTGTGAGTCACGGGCTGAGCCTCCGCTCGCTCACCCAGACGTGGGTGACTTACGCGGGTCCGCCGACAAGGACCTGCTCGGTGCGTGTCCATGTAAATGAAAAGCTGCGTTTAAAGCGCGGCTTAAACACACTGCGCCTCCAGGACGACCCCAAACCCCTTCACAGTCCCCGGACTTCAGTAAGAAAACCCAGCTCCGTTAGAACCAAGTTGGAACGAAACACTAAGATTTAAATTACACATTAAAACAGATGAAACCAACCTTACGTGTCCTTGAAAAGTCTCATACGGTGTGTGAGTCCGTCGTGTGGTCGCCTCGCTTCGTTCCGCCGCCGTGTTCCTCTGCTACCGAGCCCAGAAATACGAGGAATGTACGGACAGTCCGTCCACAGCGCCGGGGACGAGGGGGAGGAGGGGGCGGGCCAGAGGAGCGCGGTGTCGACTGCGATAGGCTCGCCCGGCCGCCAATCAAGCCTCCGCCCCCGCCTCTCACGGGGCAGCGAATGTGCGGCGGGTTGTTCCTGCCGCGAGCTGTTGCTGCGTTCACGCGTGGCTCGTAAAAATTACTGCCCCACAGCACGTGTGAGAGACGTTTGAGTGAGTTAAAGGGAACAGCATCTTTGGGAATAACCGGTTCTAAGGTCAAGTGTAGCGTCTGTTCTGTTCAGGTTTCTCTTGCGGTTTCACAAATCGCTCAGAATGATTATGGAGAACTTTATTCAATTTTGCATCTTTTTTTATTACACTGTGCAGATGTGTCGCTAATGTGAATCCAAGGTGGATATGAGGTGAAAATGTGCATGGTCTAGGCTGATGCAGGAAATTGGGGGCTACACAAGGGTGTTAATGTGGATAATAATAATAAATAAGAATAATGTGGTTATATCCAACCGTACGTTGTTGTGGGGATTTACCCATTAGCGGATTCTGCCCACGATAATTTGGTCACGTTATTTAAAGCGTTGCTTCAAGTGGTAACAATGTAAAAATGCACCGTCCGTCATTACATTGCACAACTGTGCTCACTGTGCCAAAGGTGAATCAGAAGCTGCAATCTGCAGCTTGTAAAGCAGGTTTGTTCAACATGCACGAGAGGCTGGCAGCTGTAAGGTTTGCAGGAACTGCCTATTCCACTCTGTACCACTATTTATTAGATCATTTATTGTGAAATGTTTTACTCGTAGTGAAGCTAATTTACTGATTGTTGCTGGCTTACTAGTGCATATTGTGACTAATTATATCCGTGGGTGTCACATTTTACTTTTGCTCTGAGACTAACTCCACCTCAGGTTGAGAGGGTGGGTGAAAGGCTTAATGCAGCTCCCGTCTCAAACCGTCTTCTCTGTCCTAAACGTTGTCGTTCTCAGATGAGCTTCGCGTGAAGGTGCTGCACGGATGATTCTGCTGCTCCTCCTGTGTGCATGTGTGAAACGCCAAGTGTGACTGTGTCCCTGTACGTTCCCCCGATTTCCAGCATCCTCATATTCTGCAGGTACAGATGCTTATGTCTACTTACAGCATAAGACATATGTGGAGTCTCTTTGTCCTGGAGTGTAAAATATGCTGAATATTTATTACTGTTCGATGCACTGAAGAGGATGCGAAATTACAACAAGCAAGTGTCCCCCAATCCAGGTAGAATAAAACCCTTCAGATAGAGAAACGACTCGGACGCTAAGGCTTTACACAAACCAAAATATAGGAAAATAACCTTTACGGACATTGGACGTGTGTCATAAATGTGAAAATAAGGAAACAGTTTTAAGACGTTGATACCAGTCACTGATTGACAGATCATTTTCCTTCATTTCAGCTGTGTCTGAGGAAACAGTGTCACAGATAGTCAGGTTCTCCTCAGAGGAGCTTGGTCGGTAGGTGACTGAAGCAGAAACCTCTTCATCCCATTAGAGATCAAGTTTAAACAAAAAGACAGAAAAACTATTTTAAAAAATATAACTGACAGCTTCATTTATTAGTGCAGTGCAACATCAGGTACATTTGCCATTTCGTACATTTCAGTCAAGCAAATTTGTATCTTTGCTGGAAATCTCTAGAAGGCCTGTGAAGCAGCAAGCACCTGAATGCAGCACTTTAAAGGGACAGATGACTCAGAGGGGAACAGGGAGGACGTGACCGGAAAGACGGGAAGCAAACACCAAATAAGGGAAACGCTTCATTGACTTTTTTTCTGCTGCTTCCTGCTGAAGCTGTCACAGTCGACCACATTTTACTTCTTCCTTCCTCGACTCTGAACAGAAACGAAACACTCACCAGCACAGAATCGTTGCACGAGCTGTCGACCGACCCACATTTTGTGTGGTTTGGTGACACGACCGCCACCAACAAAATAGTCGGTGACAAAATATCTGTCAAAGAATCGAGTAAATAAAGCAGCAGTTTAAGGCGCACAGAGGAGCCAGATGTTGTAACAGCCGAGTTCGTGGGTCGCAAGAAATAAGTCTGTTTGTGAGAAATAGACGCCGACTGAACCAGATTTTCAAAGGTGAAGTTCCTTGGCAGACAGCGTGTTGCATATTGAATCAGCAGTTAGACTTTGCATCGTCCCAGCGTCGCTGGGAAACACTGCACACGTCCCTGCAGCACATTCATCCTTCTTGCTGCGGCTTTCGAAGACGTTGCTCTTCACGGTTGCGTCTTTCTGAGATGACTCGGCCTTTTCCTCAGGCTGCACTTTGCTGAGTCGCTGACAGGTCATTAATCTTTAACCATAGGCTAAGACTCAGAGGGAGGCAGACAAGAAGACGAAGCTCGAAGTTTATGAACAAACATTAATGGTTTCAGACCAGACCTAATAAAGTGCAGCCCTCAGTATTAATAAAGTACGTTAATGAGCCCAGTGTTGTTCTAGGGTTTAGCTACAGTCTATGCACGGCCTGGGGACAACAGTTCTGTTGTAATTGCATCTCCAACGCTGAATCTCATGGTTCAACATCATGTGATGTGAGCATGTGAGGACAAAGGTCTCTCTGCAGCCAGGTCACATGAAGCTACTGTTTTTGAAGAACACAGTTCGAATCACTCACCTTTTTGCAGACTTTGTGCTGCAGATTAATTTTTTAATTAGCATTTACCTGCTGAAGGCACGAATAGAAATGAAAGACTCTAAAGCTTTGACTGGACACACATTCCGTTACGAGAAGCATAGACGCAGCAGGTTATTAGAAATCGATCCCACAGCCAGAACAATGTTTCACGTCTGTTTGAGTAATGTGCTCAAATCTACAGAACCTTTCGTTAATAAAGGTCGTTCACGTGCATCATCGAGACGTCTCGGCTGTATCGAAGCAGGACTCGATCTGTGAAGCAAATAAAACGGGAACAAAGCCACACATTCAATAGTTGCACCTTTTATTATAAAAATATTTACAAAGATGCTACAATGTTTTTTCTTAATATAAAAAAATGCATACATTTTACAACGGTAATTAGTCTTTGAAGTTCTAGCTCCCATTCAGACCAGAGTGACATCCTTCAGGAGTGTTGTGGTAAGGTATTAAGCGTGTCGTAATACTGTATTCTTAGTCAATACATTGTTTGCCTGAGTTAATCTCTTCATCACCGTGAAACATGGAACAATTTAGAAAAAATGCATTTGATTTTCCACATCTTTAGGAGAAAGGCAACTGTTTGCATATAGGAATTAAAGGACATTTGAGTCGTATACAATCATTGAAAACATTTGACAGAGCTGCATAGTGATTTGAATAGTAATCCGGTTATCACTAACAATAAAAAGGTGAGGAATAAATCGGTACTGCATTCAAAACAGGCTGCAAAATTTGGACAAATACAATTTCATTGGGCCTCGTGGTTGATTTAATAAGTGAGTATGGCATGTTTGTACCTAGATATAATAAATACAATAAATAACAATAAATTAGATGGGTTGACACACAATTCTTCATCTGTAAGTCTAACAAATGAGAAAGAAATATGGCTTCTTGATGCAGTTATATCCCCGGGGTTTCTCCAAATGCTTCAGGAAAAAAAGATGCTGTTGTTACTAAATTGGTAAAGCGGGGCAGAAAACTTACCAACATTCGTCACCGTCTACTGTAAACGTATCGGAAATGGACAAATGTTAACCAGCTGTGGCTGGAGAGTGTCAGTGACTCCCCTGCCCCTGTAAAGCTTTACAGAGAATGAAAGAACAGCGCCTAGAAAAGTGTGACGATGCCAGTCAGGACACCGGCTACAGTCGACGTGTTATACCAAACCATGGGAAGACACTGTCTCGAGTCTGGCTACATTATAATCTTAAAAACCGCTTGGGAGGGAAAAAAATAATATCAAATGATACTTGCAAAATCCCCCAGCTGTATAATGCAAAAAATATATTTCTATATACACATACGTACATATACATATATTCCATTCATATTTGCTTAAATCTTTAGGAAAATATGCACTGATTCATAGATTTGGATTTACAATTTGTTCTGGTTTTTGATGCATGTAGTGTGACAAACTGTTCCGTAGTCCATGTAACAATAAATAGAAATGGACACGGTAGAGTACGATCAGGAGGGGCTAGCATGACAGAATGTATGAGACGTAAACATGGAAAGTACGTAAATAAGAATGCGTCGTGGTACGAGTAATTATCTTTGCCTTCTCAGATGTTGTGGAGTTTTGGATTCCACGGACAAAGTGGGAAACTAACAAATCCACAAGTCGAGGTGGCTTGTGAATCTCACTCCTTTACTAGTTCTGACTGCTAATTATGTTTAAGGAATAAAAGACAAAGGCTTCGAGAGCAGCTGCCAAATCACCTAAGCTACTGGGTCTGCTGTTAATTTCCCACCTTGTCCCAAAACGTCCACCAATCACCATGTGTAACAATACCACATACAGAACACGCACGTGTACTGTGCGTAGTCTGGACAGAGTCTGTGGGATCGGTACAGGCCAGAGGAATGTCCTGCGTTTCAGGATCCCACTATGATCTCCATGATGTGGTCCAGTTCGTTCAGGTCTGACCTGCAACTGGAGCTGGAGCTCAGGGCCGTCGGCCCGTGAGAGGAAAGGCTCTCCAGCAGATCGTAGGGCCCCATCTTCGGGGCACTCTGCATGCCTGTCAGCACCGTATCGAGGTCATAGTAGGACGGGTCCACATCTGAAAACAGTTCCTCGAGCGCTGGGTCAGGGGGCGGCGCCGGGTGCTTGATCTCAAACGTCCCGAAAACCTGCTCCCTTATTCTGGAGTCTGCGCTCAGGTGGTCTCCGTCTCCTTCCTCCCCTTCAGACACACACTCCTCACTGTCCTCTTCGTCCTCTTCACACTCACCGTCTTCCTCCTCCTCCTCCCAGCAGGGCCCCATGCCAAAGGGCCCCGCCAGGTAAGAAGCAGAGGACAGCTGAGGGGAGACGGGCGACAGAGTGGACATGGTGACCTCCGTCTCTACGTCTCCCTCCATCACCACCTCCTCAGAGTGGTAGCCTTCCTCCAGACCAACCACTGAGAAGGGCTTTGGGTTCTGACCGGCCTGGGCTGCTGCGTCTGACTGCCGACACAGTACCTCAGAGGCCACCAGGCGATCTCCAGGACACTGGGCGGCTGCCAGGGCCTGAGTCATTATCTGCCAGGTGCCGTCCTGGGTCATCTCCTCCTGGATCTGTCGCACCGTGTTGGTGATGAGCACCGAGCGACACAGGTTGGGCTCCACTAGCATGTGGCAGAGCTGCAGCTTGATCAGCGACATGTCAAGCAGCGACTGCCGCTGCAGGCTGTATGAGGAGGACAGCGTCCGAGCTGCTGCGGATGAAGCGGCCTGGCTCTGCTCGCCACTGGAGACTGGCTCCTCCCCGGAGTCTGAGAACTTGCGCTTGGTGCCTTTCGGGAACATGTTGTCGCTCTGTGGTGATGGTGAGGAGACAGAACAGTCAGACTCCCATTGCAAACACAAAAACAAATTGATCACACTGACAAACACACACACATGGCTAATATTCTGAACTGTACTAGCTTCTACAGTAAAAAAGGTAAGTGTCATGTAATTAATTACATAAATGTGTGATGTAATGAGTCTATGTGGTGCAGTATGTGTGTAGACATGAGGGAGCTATGGCTACAATCTGCTGAGCAGCAGCTGTGGCTTTATGAATACACTACAGGTTTGACTCTTTGTGAACTACAGTAAACAGTGAATTGTTTGTTGTAGTTGTTTTTCTTAAAGTTTGCTATACCTTTCCTGTTGAGAGGCACAGGCAATAGCAATGCAGCGTGGTCCCGGCTGCAACGCTTCAAGTACGTTTGTACGAGCGACAAGCAGCTTTTGTTCAGCACCATTTCTGCCCATTTTAGGCCAGTCTGAGGCAAGACTCCTGCTGGGCGGAACAACCACACTTTTAACAGACCACTGAGCCACCGAAAATAGCATGTTACCACTAAATACGAACGCTGCATCAAAGTAAGCACAGACTAGAGAGACCTTTGTCAGAAAACAAAAACAGCACTCAAGTTACATGATCCGTGCACTTAAATAGTTTTTCCCATAGGCACCTGTGATCAAGGAAATCAAAAATATATCCTAATCAATAAGAGTAAAAGTGATAAGGATATCAAAAACAACAGCATGTACAATATTCACAATGCAGTAAGCGACCATGAACCACTAATATTTACAGTATCGGGTTTCCAGGTCTACACACGCAACAGTTCGGAAAACTAGTAGAACAAGATTTTCACTCTCTTCTGAGGAGGGGAAGAAAAGTAGAGTCAACTTCCTTATTGAACACCAGTCTGAACACACAGATGTCTTACAGGAACAAAACAACGCTCCTGCCAACATTAAAGGCCCCCTGACTCCCAAAATAAATGGGATGCGAGTAAGCTGGAGACTGAGCACTGAACAGCAGCCTGTGGCATTTAATTTTCCATCAGACAGGGATATAGTGCAGCGTCCGGCTGCGTCTCCGCCGCGTAAAACCTGTTGGCAGGGCATGTTGGGTGGATGAGTCTACTTGCTGGAAATTTGTGTTACATTTTTTGAAACATAATCACAAAATATTAAAACCTATAGTGCAAGGAAAATACATGTACACAGTCGTACTCCTAACAAAACATGAGGGTTTACAAAACAGAAAGCAAAAGGCAAAGACTTGTTAAGCGTTAAAAGCACTGCCCACTTTTCTGTGGAAAACAAAAAACAAAGGAAGCTAAATGCACTACACACTGCTGGTGTCAACATTTATCTGCACAACAACCAGGCAAATTTTGTTTTTTTGGCTAAATGTTCATCTTGTGGTGCCGGACAAAACGTGGACCCTATAATCTGTGCGAGTGACAAACCATTTTTAAATGAACACAGGGGTGTCGTGTGCGATCTTGCAGCCCAAAACGGATATGAAACACCACACAATTTAACATTTATTCAACATACAATCAGTTATGAAATCAAACAAATGAGTGATTTCTACTTCATGGGGAAGTGATTGCGATCCCTGCTTATGTCAAACAGAAAACCCAGTATCAAGTCAGAAAGGAGGTTTAAATTACAGCTACAGTCCTCACCTGATTGATGAGAGGAGCGAACTAAACCTGGACCAAATATTAAGAGGGTACCAACAAAAGACGTGGATCTAACATATACTGAACGGCTTTGGGTCCTCGCTTGCATAGCATAACATTTCCTGACAGTGGATAGAGTAGAAACAAAGTCATTTATGGAGGTGCCAGGAGATCTAAAATACAAAGGGTGAGAAAACAATTATGGACATGTGGTCTTCTTGTGCAGTGCATTTGTGCTGGCCCCTGTTAAATGAGAGACACTAGAGAGCACTATGTAAAAAAATTAATTAAAGACCGTGAACAAATTGCAACCAGGAAAACCTACAAACTCAGAAATCACACTGCACAAGAAAAACAGTTTGGACATGACAGTAGTTTTTACAGGTAAACGGGTCGATTTGAACACCCTATAGTTCAGCTAGTGAAGATTCAACCTGCGAGTCCACATGAAAACAAAGTGAACATAGCTTCAGACTCTAATCAGGCAACTGGACCCGCTCACCTGGAGGATCTGGCATCTGTTTTATATAATTATACAAATTTCATCTCCCAACACCGATGCACATGGACGTGAACAAGACACAATAGAGCTAATGGAGAAACCAATAGCAGACAAAACGCGTTTCCTGCTGAACCTGTTGTCAACATCACCGTTTTGCTGCCAGAGCTTTAACATGATGGTTTTTTGTCCGTGCGGCCAATGAGATGCGGGTCGTTTCCAGGGCATCGAACCAAAGCCCTGGTTTAAAGGCGTCGCTGTTACAGCTCTAAGGAACCTTAGGGATGTTTTAGCGTCGGTGCTTTGAAGCCGCTGATTTATAAGGTGTTCAAACCCGCCTGCGACAGGACTCATCGATGAGTAATCAAGTCAAAATGCTCCACGTTTTTATTACGCACAGCACCGGAGTCTGGTTAACATACACGGTTATCTTTATGTGTGTGTATGAACATATAGATGTCAGGGTGGATGTCTGTACAGGACCGAGCCGGGCGCTATGCTAGAAGCCGGAGGCCCAACAAAATGCAGCCTCGCTTCACGTCAATGGCTCCTAGCATGGCCCATCCCCCACCTCCACGGCGCTCCGCGGCAAACCAACAATAAAACGCAGCACACGGCTGTAACCCGCACGTTTCGTCGTCGAAAGGGCGATTTAAGCACCGTCGTCCGCCGGGTGGGCGCCGCTGGAGCCGGCGTGAAGAGCCGCGGCGAGCCGCCGGCCGCGGCCACCTCATGCTTTGTCTGCTCCGCGTCGGAGCAGCCGGAGCGACAACGAGGCCATTTTGCGCTAGTCGCTAACAGTTAGCTGCGCCCCGAGGCGGCCGCTAGCTGGCGTTAGCTCGGACGAACCGCTTCAGGAGAAAAACGCTTTTCCAAAAAGGCTCCAAACGGTCCCCGCTTGACCCGCGGAGGGAAGCGTCCGCCTATTAAAAATTAAAAACAAACAATGCTCGCGTTAGCGCACTTAGCCGGAGAGCCCTCCCACCGCCACCCATTCTCCGCGCTCCTTCCTCCTTCCTCGCCAAAAGCGGAGTTTTGGTCGCGGCCCGGCTGGATTTAAGTTCCTAAAAGCCGCCAACGCTCGCCCGGGCGTCCGTTCACACGTACTCACCTCGTGTTCGTGTTACTTTATTCCCGTCTCGGTCATAGGATCGACGGCAGGGAAAGCGGAGATCAGGTTCAGATGAGATCATTCATGCCACGGCTTCAGAAACTGAGCTGCCTCTGTCCTGCTGCTGCTGCGGAGCGCACCGAGCGAGGCAGGAAGGGAGGGGGAGGGGAGCCGACGGCGGCCATATGCCAGGGATTCCTCCAATGAGCCCCAGCCCCGAGCTGCCGCCGCTGGAAGGGCCCGGACCTGCACACGGCGGCGACTTCCAGCAGCAGAAGCATTTAAGCAACGGTCTCTGCGGGAGATATTACACATCACTGCGTCCAGAAGTAACCTGCCTTCATAATAATAATAATAATAATAATACTAGTGTTTCATACGCTTTGATAAAGCTGGAGATTCTGTAACACATTTCATTTCTACTGCATGTGAAGGAAATTAATGAAAAAGTGGAGGAAGAGGAGGAAGTGAACCGAGGTGGAAGAAGGACTGATGCTGTAGGATCCTAGTAACTAACTGTACATCATGGCTGATGGATTTGAGCCAGCTGGCAGCTTCATACTGCATTTAAACTACTGTAATACATAGATTACATCACAGCAGGAATCAGACCATTAAGTTAGACCTAAATACAACCAACTGTACTCAGGGACTAACACGCATCAGTGTAACTGAAGTGGTTCTAGCAGCAGTCGCAGGTCGTCCTCTTTCTCAGCAGCGATGAACAGACTCAAAACCTAACGCTGTGATAGGATTTGTTTTGTTGCGTTGCCAATTTGAATTAGAGACAAACGTGTCCTGCCGCCACTCTAGAATTCAGCCTACACTGTGTTTATCTATCCCTAAATTTTGCTAAACTTCCTAAACTTGTCGCTTCCAGCTGTAGCCACTTTCTCTCTGCACTGCCGGGACTGCGACACACCAGTAATTATCAGTGCTGGTGATGCTTATTACCTCCACCATGGAGGGTTTTTGGATCCTCACTTGATAATTAGTTTTCCTATAAATTATACAGTATATTGACCAAACCTATAAATTATTTGGAAGAACAGGGTTTAGCCAGAAAACGATTGCGTGGCCTTTCGTAGGACGTCTTAGTTGGAGTAGCTGTGGTTAAAACAAAGCCTGGTGGTGTGTTTAGGGTCCACTTAACTCTACTTACCGGTAAGTGATTGGAATAGAAAATTGTCTCCATCCATTTCTTTCACCTCAAAGAAATCATCAATAACAAAGGCAACTATAAAACAGTGAACTGCATTCTACCTTCTCCTCCCACATCCGTCCAGGAACCCCAGCCAGTGCATGAATGAGCATGACCCCCACTTCCCATGAGTGATGCGGATGTGTTGCCACATGCCGTCCACACAGTCTGTGGCTGTTTACGGAATGAAACAGCGCCTCCTCGTATTTTCCTACTTACTGTCTAATATGGAAATTCAGCTGAACAGAGGAATGTTCTTACTGTGATCCATGCAAATGTTTGGACTGAGCTGTTGTGGGGGCGTAACTAACTTATATCTGCTAATTATATCCATCAGGATATTATAAGGTTAAATATTATATACTGACACATTTTTAGGAAGAGAATTTCCAGGGCATTTGTGAAGATTGTTTTATGGTTCATGTGTCTAATCTGTTTACATTTAGACTAATTAGTAATTGAATAATAATAATAATAAAAAAAGTCTTCACTTGGGATTTTAGAATAAACAAAAATGCAGTGAACCACGGTCTTCATTCTTTTTCAGCTCCAGGTGTTTCTCCTTGACGCTTTCCATGTATTTGCCAAGAATAATTTCATTAGTATGTCCCAGTGTAATGCTCTTATCCCAAGTGAGCCTCCTACTCCTACTTCTTTCTGGTTCTGCTTTATTCCTAATATCCATATCCCATAACCTGCGTTCTGATTTTTTTTGCAGATGTAAGATTTGGGGTCTGCTTTACGTATCCAACCTTGTTTTTGGTTTGCTTTCAGTCATTTTTGGAGGCTGAGCTGACTTTCACACTCCTGAATATATGCGTGAACTGGTCTACGTTAAAACACAATATCACCAAACACAAAACATTAAAAAACATAATTTGTCCACAAGCCACAGATAATATGGTTCATAAATATTGAAAGTAGGAAGTTTTAATTTGTCGTCTATACAGAACCATATTTTGAGTAAGTCCCTCAAAATGAGCACAAAGAGTCGTATTGACTGATTGTATTGTTATCAGCCAGAATAGCAATGTAATTTTGGTCATTTTTGTGAAGTCAAGATCAAGTATTTTACTCGCATTTCGTTATTAATGAAGCGTCTTTGGCAACATTTGGCCACAAGGTGTCGCCAGAGATAAGACGTTACAGACGCAGCTTATGGAATTAATTAGAAAACTGCATTCTGCAACTTCAAAGTCGGAATGTGAACATGTGGTGATTATCTACAATTTATCCTGCATTTCATTAATAAAAGAGACATTTCCCGTAACAACGTGTAGTTGAATTAACATGTTTTTGAGGTGTAGTTCTTTATGAACTGGCAGCTTTAATGTTTTTATTTGACAACATAATGAAATCAATATGGGTCAATAAAATAAATGACCCAGCCTGTATGAATACAAAGACACGATGGCAAAATTACACAGATTTAGCCTTTTGTATGTAGATGTGTAGAGAATCAAATCCAACCGGAATCTTAGGGGAATATAGTTCGCATTTGCATGTTCAGCACTTAAAGAGTACAGTAGCAAGTTAAGTGACTTATGTATGACAGTGTTAAGTCAGTAGAACAACTTCGGATTCTAAAAGTCTTTTGTTTTCAGAGGCCCGGAACCATTCTTCAGGCAAACACTTCCGGAACTGGGGACGCGTTACCGGCTTTCTACAACGTTCCGTTTCCAGCAATTTCTGTGACCGGCGCATAAACGCAGTGGCACCGCTACTGAGCGCTAGTAGCAGCTGGAGGCTTCTAGAAGCAACGTGCACCGGGACAGTCACCGGGAAGCGGAGCGAGCTACGCTGTGCACACAACGTTTCGCATTCAAGCCCGAGTTGGGTCTTAGTTGGCCAGATGGCGAAGTGGGGAGAAGGTGACCCTCGCTGGATCGTAGAAGAGAGAGCGGACGCGACTAATGTCAACAACTGGCACTGGTGAGGACTCATGGAAGGACACTAGCGGCTAGCTAGCAGGCTAAGGCTAACACTGCACACTTAGCTCGCGTTCACTATGCTGCGTTATTAGTAGAGACCCAGGCGCTGCTGTTAACGAGCCCGCAGACAGTTGGCGTCGTTAAATGTGTGTCGGCGCAGTGTCACAACTGAAATAGAAGCAAAACTAACCGGTTAATCGCGTTAAAAGGGGAATGAAGCCGCTTCGGGCGGGCTGTGAGCTAAACATACCGTTACGCGTTTGTTAAGTTGTCGGTGGTTATAGTTGCTAAATGTAGGACACACCGACAATAAACACGTGAAGTGTTTAGCCGCAACGTGACTTTCAGGTTTGTGCTCAGTAAATGTGGCTCCAGGTTTTGTGTTCTCACAGCAGTTATGAGTGTTCCTGAACGTCTCACTTAGTGAAGTCCGTCCTTTGAACGCCCCATTAGAGCATGGATAATGATACCAGGGTAAACATCCGTCTGTTAGTGGTGTCTGGTCAGTAATAAACGCGTCCCCTTCTCCATTCATACGCTTCAGCACTGGGCTCGTCACTAAACAGACTTTCATCATGTGCTGCAACTCTGAAGAAACCCTCACTGGGTTTTCCCCATGACACCATGTCCATCATGTCATTTTGTAATGTATGTGATTTACTGTCACCGTGGTCAGAGTCAGATGTAAAATCCTGAAATGCACTGTCTCAGCGGTGCCATTATAACATGCAAGAGCTGCTGTATGATGGTGAAAACAAGATCAGAGTCCTTTAAAAAAAAAAATCTGATGTCTGTGACCTCGCACGTCTTGAGATTATAATGTTGTCTGTGTACTGCAGTAATTCTTTGGCTGGGTATCAGTTATCAAAAGCCTTTGACACATACATTCAGGTGTAGGATTGATGTAAGTGAGCACTCACCGCCTGCTGTATTGGTTCTATGTAAGCTCTGCCTTTTCTAAACAAACAAGGTGTCATCCAAGGTGAAACTGGAAAAATGATCAGAGCTAATGTCCCAGGTAAATTTCAAGTATGTTATTTTTAGTTTAAACTAAAAATCCTGACTTGCTTTTGATCACGACCAGCATCGTTTTGTGAGTCAACATGAAGGTTTATTTGCTGCCTGTGTGTGCAGTGATGAGATCACGGAATAGGTTTCTTTCAGCCCAATAGCTCGTTGATTAGGACAACAAGTCACTAGACGAGTTCCCTCTGTGAGTTCTGGACAAGATGTGCTGTTGTAGAGCAAAATGTCTTTGTCTGGAGGGAATTTGATGCTGCTAGAGCTTTGATCCCAAAACGCTGAGTCTGTTTCAAAGATAAAATGTCATTATTATTATACCACTAGAACGTCCACTAGAGGTTTAGCTCATCTTCACAAGCCTCCATTTTTATTTACAGTGGAAAAACAGAACATTTCTTTTGTTGTTCACCCGTTTGGATCTGCTCTCTCATCGTAGGACGGAGAGAGATGCAACAAACTGGTCGTCAGACAAATTAAAAGCTCTGCTCCTCGGCCTGAGCGTGGAGAGTGGAGAAGGCACGTGTGAGGTGACAGAAGTCAGCAAGGTGGAAGGAGAGGCCTCCATTAACAACCGCAAAGGGAAACTTATCTTCTTTTACGAATGGAACTTGAAAGCTACTTGGACCGGTAAGGAAATTATTGTGGTTAAAATATTATTCATTTGCTGCCTTATCCTGTAAGAATAGCAGTGTAGAAAATCCATTACCTGCAGTGACTAGTGTGGCTTAATATTAATCATCACTCCCTTTGTTTTATCAGGAAAATCCATATCTGGAGTCAAGTATAAAGGAACAATTGAAGTCCCAAACCTGTCCGATGAGAACACCATGGATGATCTGGACGTGAGTTTCACTGAAGAAGCTGTTTTTGTGGATTTGAACTGAGTGGGCGATGAAGGGGCGTCTGCTAAAGACTGTCATGTGATCATTTTCCAGATTTCTATATCGCTGAACAAAGATGAACCTGACACGCCACTGACTAACCTGATGAAAACGAAAGGAGCAGACAAGATCCGCGAAGCCTTGGGAAGCTACGTCGGGCTCTTAAAAACAGGTGAGTGAGAGCAGGCTACTACAGGCCTGTACGTTAACAATATGCCAGATCCCAAATCCAGATAATCACACGAGTGCTGGCACCTGTGTAAATCGGGTCCAAGCTGTAACTGCAACTCTCACACCCTTCTTTCTGTGTCAGTCTTCTTTCTTTTTCCATGATTGAACCTTTTTGGATTTGTTTAATGTGGAAATTGGCATTTATTACAGGTTATTTATCTTCAGGAATGATACAGTTCCAACATTCATTTGTTCTTTTATTGCAGAGTTCACACAAGGAATGATCCTGCCGACAGCTAACGGTGTGGCCAAGTCACAGTCCACGTCACAGTCAAAAGCCAGCCAGGAAAAAACTTTGGTTTGTACTTGAGCCATCAGCTTTTCAAACCAGACTCTTATTCTGAAATCATCTACCGTGACAATAGGTGTGTTTCTCAGGAGGACGTCCGACCCTCCTTTACCTGACTGACTTGTGTTTTGTTGAACAGATTTCCTCCTCAAACAGCACAGCTGCTCCGACCAATACCAGCGTCAACACAGGCGTCAAGATCCCCACCTGTAAATTCAGCATGAGAGAAACCTTCCTCACATCACCAGCAGAACTCTACAGAGTCTTCCTCAACCAGGAGGTGAGGCCAGTGGTTGAGCTTTTACCGACGTTCATGTCATGCAAGGGTTTATTTGACTCTAGATTTATTCCTTTATTTTCGGTTGATTAACGTGTTTATGTGCAGATGGTTCAGGCCTTCACACATTGTTCAGCCACAGTGGATGGAGAGCGAGGAGGAAGGTTTCGTCTGTTAGAAGGGAATGTTTTTGGTGAATTCACAGACCTGGTGAGGTTTTCTGACCTTTGAGCTTTAAAATAATATGTTGCTATCCTGTGTTTTGTTTTTCTTGCTCTGCATTTGATTAATAGAAGTTTCCCCCCCCATCAGGTTCCTGATGAGAAAATAGTCATGAAGTGGCGATATAACAACTGGCCCTGTGGTACGTAAATCCCTGGGTTTCAAGACAGGAAAAGTGTCTAAGAGTCAGTGGCCTGGTTTAATGGGCAGGTCATAGATTTAAGCCACATCCCTTCGTCTTGGTTGAACCCGTATGGTTCCAGCAGAAAGTGTTGCAGTGTTATTAATGTCAATGTAAACTTCGTAAGTAAGAAGCGAAATGGTGAATGTGTGCTTAAACAGACCCGTCACGGTCTGTTACGCTAACACGGATGTCTCTCTCTCTGCAGAGCACTACGCCACAATCACTTTGAATTTCTTGGACCGAAGCAGCGAGACGGAGCTGAAGGTGGAGTGTCGAGGCGTCCCCGACAGCGAGGAGGAGCAGACAAAGGAAGGCTGGAAGAGATACTACTTTGAAGCCATCAAACAGACTTTTGGCTACGGGGCGCGGCTCTTCTGAACACGGTCTGCTGTAGTACGGTTTCCTTCTGTTGTGCTTTTTTTTTTTAAATTTCATGTCTTTCGAGCTCTCTTACGTCCCGCTGTAAACTCATTGCGTGAGGTGAAGTCAGAGAGGCCAGTCTGCCACCTGTCTGTGTAGGTGATAACGTTTTGACTACTTCATATTTAAGTCTACATTTTTCCCCTTCAGTATTTGGGTCAGGTGTTCGAGGGGCAAAAGCAGATTGTCCCTGTAGTTTGAGATTCGGGAAAAGAAAATAGATTGAATAAAGCAAAGGAGGATCTGTTTAACCACTAAAGCAAATTGGCCTCTGTGTCTATAAATATGTAATTATTGCAAGAGTGAAAATAAATGTTATTACTCTTTTTATTTGAAACATTACTTGGAAATGAATGTGCATTTTTTTACTTAGTTTACTCTTTTGAGGTGTAACTGTTGTGAAGACGCTTTCAGTCAGGATGCATGTTTCATTTCTAGCTGTCAGACGGAGGAACGACTACTGGATCTGAGCTTTATTGGTGAAGTCTGTCACTTATCGCTAAGCAGCACACTTTCATTCAGACTTGATCTCATTCTCATGACGAGCCCAGTGTCTGTCTGAGCGATCGGCTCAGCCTGAGCTTCAACAGGAACATAGTCAGTCGTGCAAACGGTTTGAATCCTTTACGCAGGTAGCAAGCAGAGGAGACACTTTGCAATATTTGGCTTCAAACATGTTTACAGTGAAAAGCTTTCAGAACATCTATTTATTCCTAATTTCATCCATTCACAATGTAAAGATTAGTTTCTTGGAATAAACAGATTCCTGTACGCTCTTGATTTGTTCTTTATTTTTGTGAAACACGTTTTTCACATTTCATCTGTCAATCACTAGTTTAACTTATTTTCACATTAAATATGTAAATGCTTTCTGCCTTTAAAACGTTAATTTACACAAGTGCTTAAAAACAGAACGCTCTAAATAGGAAACGCAAAGGTGTCACTATTTAGCAAAAGAAGCACTTAACTTGGTTTTAAAGATCGCTGCAGGTCACATTTTCAGGTCTTCGAGGAAAGTATTTCCAAAGAAAGACGGAACAAATCAAACAGCTGTGTAAAAAAAAAAAAAAAAAAAACAAAGGAGGAGGAGGAGGAGGGTGCTAAGTATCTGAAATGAGCTGACAAACTAATGTCCACAGGAAGAACGTGCAAAAACCAAACATCAGACTCAAGTCGGCTACAAATTAAAAGCTTTAAATGTGCTTTTCAAATCTAATTAAGTGCAAGTTACTGGATACACGACAACATAAATTCACCACCTCCTACAACACATCTGCTCAAAATCAAAATCTAAAGCCCTGATAACAAAAAGCTTTTTATTCTCGAGAACAAAACCTCCTTCACCAAAGTCCAGCTGTGTTCCAGCAGGTAGAGGGCCGACACAGGACGGAGCTGAAACGCTTCTACATTTTCCTCTGCTCCCTTTTTAGTAGTGAAGCTTAAATAGACGTCGACGACGCAGTGGCTGAGCTCAGAGCAGTTTCCTCTGGGGGGGCGCTCATGGTCATAAGCAGATGTAGAGCTCCGATTCCTGGAGGAGGGAGAGGAAGTGAGTCACTGGCTGCAGAGGAGGAAAAACAAGCAGGAATGTCACCAAGCTCCCAATAGCTGGTGTTTTTAAGCTCTTTAAAAGCAGCGATGCCCTAATCGTGAAGGCTCCCTCTCACACCGTTGGTCATTTACCTGTCACGCAGGGCGCCACCAGCTGGAGGGACACTGAATGGCTCCTGGTGTGTTTATAAAGGTCTCGTTGCTGTCCCAGTGGGTGAAAGCGGTCAGTGTGCATGTTGATGGCCAACGTTAAATGAAGGTTAATCGGAGTCATAAATTATTAACATTTATAACCGTTGAGCCATTAATTAAAACACCCCTGGAGTTTTATCTCGCATCCTCTGCAGCTAAGACCCACGTCAGACTTGAAGCTGCTGTTTGTTCTCGTCATAATGTTTTCATGTGAGCGGATACGTACGCTGGAGCTGGAGTCCATGTTGAGCGAGTCGACGCTCCTTCGTGGCGCCTTTTCTCCCACATCAGTCGGTTTCTTGGCAGAAATGTTGTGTCGTTTGGTTCTGGAACATATGCGACAAACTCATATTAAAGCAAAAATAATGAGAGAAAATCTATTTAATAATCAATCATGATTTGACGTATTTGCTACTTTTCTTTTTACATGAGAGAACACATTGTTTTTCATGTGGACTGTTGAACAAACATTCAGTCAATATTAAATTATTATTGTTATTCGCTGCTATAAGAAAAGTGACTGATTTACGTTCACAGGGTCCAGTTTCTCAAGCGTGAGAGTAACGGCTTCATAAACGGATTATTCTGGGGTCAGACCCTTGTTCTCAGCGATGGTCCGGTCTCTACCTGTATAATGGCCACATACTCATGGCTCTGCTGTCCTGAGCTGCCGCAGACGTGGCTCGTTCCACCAGTTCTTTCAGAAAGTGGAAGAGCTTCTCAGACTCGATGCACTGCTTCCTGAATGATGACAACACATTCATTTCAACATACTGCAGCGTTTTGAGAACCAAGCCTGGCTCAGCGGTGATTCGACTGTGTGCAGCCACACAGCGACGGGAGACTCACATGTGAGCGACAGACATGACGGTGCTGGGCTTGGACTGGGTTATCACACAGGTTTTGGTCAACAGAGACTTCAGGAACATCTCTAAGGCCCGTGCTGACGTCCGCAGTATAGGAATTCATGTTGTCGCCTTAAAAATCCCTTCATGAAACTCCCTCATAATAATAATAATAATAATAATAACAACATACATTAGTAGTTACATCATCAACATCTTAATTAACACCTTAATGCTTGACCGTAAGAAATTTAGAAACAGACACTTTTAATGCAGACCTACTAGGCTATACTACAGCAACTACACCTCCCAGCATGCCTTGTGTCGTGTTTAAGGAACAGTTCCCAGGAAAGGAGAGCGGAGACCTGCTAGACAGATGGAGCAATGCTGAGCCCCTGTACGGTAAAAAGCTAAACGGCCACATCAGGCAGGTTTAAAGGATACAGATGATCACAGGAACCGCCATCGCAATCCGCCCCACCTCTCTGTCCTTCTGCATGATCTTTTTGATGCGACTCTGGCAGCGAAAGAAGCAAAGATCTGTTTGATGGAACCGATGGAACAGAAAGAACAGGGGAAACTCCTTTTCCCAAATCTTCCTTCTCGTGCAGTGTGCGGCCAACAAGTCCTGCAGCAGTGTTTACCAGCCAAGTTTACCAGCCGGGGTGACGGCGGGATTCCCGACAGTCCCTGAACGCAGCCGCGGCTACTCCACGCCACATGAACGCGGCGCTTTTAAACGCGTTACCGGATAAAGCTGCTACTCACCGGAGGGAAGCGAACGCTGTATCTCCTCTTCTGCCCGGGCATCCTACTCGCTGAGGTCCGCGCCGTCCGCTCACATTGTTCATGTTGTCACCGCAACGCGCTGCAGCCTCCATTTGTTTACCTCCCGCTGGAATAAGCTGAAAACCCGGCGGAGAGAAACACAAACACACCCGAGGTCAACCTCGTGACCCCGGCGATGACGTCACGGCCCCGGAATTAGCTAACGGGCCCAGTTTAAGTGTTGTTAAATATTGAAATAGCTCAGGCTCTGAAGAAAATCAAATTGAATCCAAAAACACGAAATCAAGCTTTTAAATAAAATTAGATAAACTAAAATTAACTGATCACTAAGCTTTTAACAATTTGTGCATTAACCGCATGTTTATGTTTATATCTAATGAAACATTTAATTTATTTATTTAGTATCTTAATATAAAATAGCTTTTTTGCAACCGTCCTGTATAAATTAGGCCTTAAATCTGATCAGATCTTCACTAAAGTCAGACAGATCAACAAAGCCAATATTTTGAAGCAGCTTTCATGTCGTTGTTGAACACACCCATTAAATATACAGCCCGATGGTTAAAAAAATAGGTGAAACAGTGCTTTAATAACTGGTTGAACCACCTTTGGAAGCAGAAGCCTCGAACAAACACTTTGAGGAGCTTTGGTCTGCTCACGTTCATAGAAACGAAAATGTTCACGTCCTTGATCAGAGGTAAACTTCTGTTTGCACACGTAAAGACTTGATGCTCTCGTGACCACAGCGTCGGCGTCATTTAAAGGTTCGGGACCATAGTGAAGGTTAGCGAGTCATTGCACAGGCACCTGCGCTGTGCCAGGGTCCTCCAGCAGGACAGCAACCCAACATCTACGCCCTACACCCTCAAAACTCCTTCACTGACCATCTTGAGATGTCTTGAAATGCCATCAGTCATTTGTTGCCGAACTGCTGCTCGACCGCTGTTCATCAACCAAAGACCACCTGGACCTGCCTTAACAATTACAAACGGATTATCTGTGGGACATTACTCTGCCTGGAGCCCAGTGACTACAAAGGTCAGAGATAAGGTTTGTCAGCATTTATTGCAAAGGTTGAACAACACTAATAAAGCTCATAATGTATCATTTCACTGTTACTTGTCCCACTGGAAAGAAGACGACAACATGCTTCACTGGGTGCTGGCTGCAGTCTGTGTGTTTGCAACATGTCACGTACGAGGTAGGCGATAAAATACACGTGAACACGTCTCATTCCTGTGATTTTGCAGCACAAACTGTTTCTGAACGAACTGATGTGTGTTTTCTAACGTCTCTGTTTCAGGCCGCACAGAAGCGAAACATCTCACTCGGGTATTTATTCACAGTAAACCTCGTTATCAGGATCTTCTGTGTCAGTAAGAAGATATAGACATTTATTCAAGCCTTGAGTGGGGGCAGGTTCCCCTCTCGCACCTCTGCAGCATCCAAGACAAACGTTCTTATAAAATCTGTGCTGATACCAACTCCTGTGTGTGAAAGTATCACTGTTCCGGGTGAAATTCCTCAACTTTATGACAGAACCACTCAACACGACATTAACCACCACCGTGTGGTTTCCCGCAGGACGTCTTTGGAGCAGATTTTCTTCAGCAGCGCATGCATCCCGTGTTCCGCTGTCCTGACATGAGCCCGTCTCCCACTGTCCCCACGTCAGGTGAGTCGCGTGACGTTCAGACAGGTTGGTGTTGTACATGCTGGAATGTAATGTGGATGAGCTGTAGGCACGGACGGCATCGTTCATGACTTCAGGAGTGATGGAGAGCTCGCGCTGTTCTTGACTGAGCCGTCAGTGTCACATTCACAAGGTTTAATAGCACTTAAACACATACTTGCTTATTGTTTTTTTTTCTTCTAGTTGAATACGTTAAAGCCGCAGATGTTAAGGTCATCGCTGCACTCGGAGACTCTTTAACTGTGAGTGAACTGTCCTTGTAGCAGTAAATAAAATAATTCATTTATTAGAAAGCATGGAAACGCCAGGAATGAAAACCGTGACAGACTTTCTAACCTTCAAACGTCATCATTACAGTTCTTATTTGTGTTTGCTGCAGACAGCCATCGGTGCCAATGGCTCCACTATTGCATCGATACCGTTTGAATTTCGTCAAGTGTCTTGGAGGTAAATCAGATAAACCTTTATTTTGCTAAAGCTGAAATATCCTAAGATAACCTTTAATAATTGTTTTATGGTGCAATTATAAATGTTACTGCAATAAATCTGTTCTTTTATGCTCCTTTACCTTCTTTAGTATCGGAGGTTATGGGACTTATCAGGATGTCATCACACTGGCAAGTACGTTTACTTCTAAGCTTCTACTGCAGTTAAACATATTCTGTAAGTGGCTCCGTTACATGTTAACATGTACAACGACTGGAGCAACTTAGTGAATCTAGAAAACTAAAAGTAGAAATGTTTTACAGTAAATGTTGGAAAACCACGTTCAGCATGAAGTCGACATGTTGAGAATGAAGAAATGTTGAGAAGAAACTTGAGATTCTGAGATGAAACTTTTCAGTCAAACTCAGCTTCAGTTGACGAGCTGGTGATGTTTCCTAAACATGAAGAGCTGTACATAAGTAAATGTGCTGTTGTTTTATGTTTGTAGACATTTTTAAACTCTTCAATCCCAAACTGCTGGGTCCGTCCCCGGTGCCGACGCTGCACGGTTACCCTACAAGCGTCAACGAGACCGGATTCAACTTCGCCATCACCGGCCACAACACGCTGTAGGACTCTGGATCCTCACTGTGCCTCGTGGAGCCGCCTGTGTTTTCCCTGGCTCCACATTTCAAAGCATGGAAACTCACGACTGTGTGTCCTCCCACAGGAACGTCTCGGATCAGATAAGACACATGATAGACACGCTCAGGACGTACCCAGTGAGTCTGAGGGTTTCACGGTTTATGTCAATCGGTGATGAGTCATTTTAGTTTGTTGTCTTGGTGCCACTTTGCATCAATCTGACCCCAAGTTTCATTTTAAGGGTCTGAACTTCCAGGAGGACTGGAAGGTGGTGACGATGCTGATCGGGATGAATGACATCTGCGACTACTGTAAAAACAAGGTCAACAGACACACACCAGTTGGTTGAATTCGATTTTTGTGCCTGTGTGCATTTGTAAAGCAACTTAAAACCAGCTGAGTGTTTGAATCGACCTCGCTCTGCTGGCGGTAAGTCCAGGGTGTGGCTGAAGGTGCAACAGGGCACCGTCCCGTCCACACCCGACCACGCAGGTACTGTTACAGGCAGATAAACCGAGATTACACACGACATCGGATATGTTAGACTATGATGGTAATACGATATCTAGACTATACTATTATATATATATAATACTTAGCTCACAATAGATATAAAAATGTTTATGACACCTCTTGACTTAAATAAAACTCTTGTCTCTGAGGTTTTGCTCGCTCTCCTCAGACTTTGTTCTCACCTGACAACTTCATCCTTCACATGACAGAAGCTCTGGACATGATGAAGAACGAGGTGAGACTCATAGCAAACAGGTGAAATGCGCTCAGGGCCTTACGCAGGTTAATGAGAGGCAGCCCTGCCCGGGCCAAGAGGCTTAAGAGGGTGGTGGACATGCAGACGTTACAAGACGCTACTGAACTTAAGGATTTGAGTTTGTGATGCTGTTTTCTGGCTGCAGATCCCCAGAACCATTGTGAACGTGGTGCAGATTCTTCCCATGAAGCCTCTCAGAGAAGTTCAGAAACCGACTCTGGGCTGTCAGCTTCAAAAGTTACTGAAACGTTTTCTTCTTTTGGTTCTATGCAGTCACCTCAATATCTAGTGTTGTTACCACCTAAATATACTGTTAATTACACTGTAAAGGTCTGACCCGCTGTTGTTCCTCAGGAAGCTGATGAGATAATCATCCGCTAATGATATTGTCTCTGCTCACAGGACATTCTGCTCTTGTCTTGTTCAACCTGCTGAAGATTCTCCTGAGCTGAAGGAGCTGATCGAGGTTAACTATGAATACCAGGTGTGTGTTCAGTGAAATGTGTAATTAATAGTGTAAACTTACAAACAGTGCAATCAGCAAAACCCCACAGCCTTCATCCCTTCAGTATCTAAAACCACTTGTTCTCGTAATAAATAAACTGCCTTTGTGTGCAGAGAAGGTTGAAGGAGCTTCTGCTCACTGATCGCTTCTTCAAAAATGACTTTGCTGTTGTTCTGCAACCTTATTTAGAGAAGGCCGGACCCCCCAGACTTCCAGTACGTCACACTGAAAACGTCCCCATAATAAAGAGCGATCAAACGTATACAGCCTTGATTTCTAACGTTCCCTCTCTTAACCTCAGGATGGGAAATTTGACTTAAGCTTCTTCACGGCAGATTGTTTCCACTTCACTGTGAAAGGACACGAGGAGCTGGCAAAGGGCCTGTGGAACAACATGGTAAAAATGATGAAGAACACAGCAGGACATAAAATTCACACACTGTCGCACAATTAAGGTGCTTTTGTGCTACTGACCCTCGAACGAGTCCATGTGCTTCAGTTTCAGCCGAAGGACGAGAAGGAGATGATAAAGACATTTTCAGAGCCAGTAAAGCTCATCTGTCCATCACAGGTATGACACAAGTGACACCGAACGTTCATGTGACGTCGGCCGATGAAAACCTGTCCTGAACACGTTCTTATGTTTCTGCAGGAGCATCCGTACATCTACACCAAACCCACGCCTGCATCGTCTGCATCGGCACGGACGCGTTTCTCCATCGTGCAGACGCTTCTTCTCTCGGCTATCGTCCTTATTAATGTTCTATAACAAGCGTCTTAGAGCTAAGACGTCATAAAACTAAAACAAGGTTGTTAATCATAATTCTGATCTAATTTTGTTTTTAATTGTAATATTTCCAGTTCTATACTTTTGCAATAGTAAATCTACAATTTTCGATCCACAATAAACAACAACACAGCAAAATGTCTATGTCATCCTTGCTGTGAAACTAAAACTCTAATGTGTATATTTCACAATCTGACTATGACTGAAGACATATTTGTGTTATTTACGAATAATCTGAATCGACTGGACATTTCTAAAGACATCTCATGTGTAACAAAACTAAATTTACTTTACCTACCTAAAAATATAGATACGCAGTGAAAACACTATAACTTATACACTTGAAATTGTTATTTATACAATTTCAATGCAGATGAGCCTCATTAACAATAAAAACCCAGCAACCAGTAAATGTTATATTTGCATTCATTGATTTATTACTGAGAAGCGGGCCAGGATGCGGGCTCTCCTTTGGATTTGCGGGCAGAGGGATTCTTCCACCAGATATTGCAGCGTTTCACACAGTCAGCAGTTGTCAGTGAATGTGGGGCTGGTGGGGCCGGGGGTGGGGCAAAGGCTGTGTTAGAGCACAGCAGGGGCCGGCAGAATGTCGGGAGGCTGTTTCAGAAATAAGACATTTTTTAAAAAGGTGCGTTTTGTATGTTTGCTTTTGTGATCAATTCCACTGGAACCTGGCAAAACCCAGGAACAAAGTGGGGGCTGTGCGGTGTTTGTGCTGCAGTACCGCCGCGCGGCCGCCGGGGGCAGCATCGTCACTGTTTACAGCCAGAGGGGCAGGGGACACGAGCTCTTAGCGTGGAGTTGAAACCAGAGACAGACGGGGAGGAGGTCGCAGTGTAGTTTAATAAAAAGTTCCACGGGCTCAGGGCTGAGGTGGTTCCGCTTGTGGCGTTTGCATGGTGACCGACTACCGAGGGCGAAGTAACTACTCGTTTATGAAACTGTCGACCGGGGCGTCAAACGGTAACTTTTAGCTCGGGACTCGCTGACTTCTGCATGGTCGCTAGCTAGCTAACAGTTAGCTACAGGAGCTACTTGGCTAACTAGCTGGCTAGCGAGGTCCAGCCCAGAAGTTGTTTACTCCAACTTGTGGATGTAGTTTCACCCCTTTAGCCTTTTAACGAACTGTGCGACTTTCTCCGGGATAAGAGAGCAAGGACCAAAACTTCACCCTGGATTTAACACCGTGCGCTGTTAGGAAACTAGCAGGATGTCCACAGAGGTTCAGTGCAGTCAGGTTGATGTAGGTTTGACAGCGGACAGCTCCAGTGGAGGAGCGGACGACAAGAGCCTAAACACGTCCGAGGCGCAGAAGGGGCCGGAAAAACACGCACAGGACGGCCACGGCCCCGAGTCGGCCAAGAAGTGCAAGGAAAACGATAAAGAGAACGACCAAAGCAGCACCGCGGAGTCGGCGGCGGAGACGGTGAAGAGGAAGGTGGTTGAAGCGCCGCCACCCAAAGTCAACCCGTGGACCAAGAGGACCGTGGGCAGGGTGGCCAGCAACAGCAGCAGCTCCCAGGACAAAGGTGGGCTGACTTCTAATTAGCTGGGGTGGTTGGGTGTGTGGTGCCACAGCTGAGCACGTTGCTGCAGCATTTTGACAGCGTCGCTGCGGGGAAACCCTCCGTAAGCGGCGCCGGACGGGTCCGTCTTAACTCGCCTGGGCCTTTTAGTGTTTAAAAAGCTGAATGAGGGGCATTAACGCGAGTGTCAGGCCAGTCAGGGGCTGTTGATGGGAGCATATTTGCCCCCATCCCCCCTGTGCTCGGATTGCTCCAGAGCGAGCACCACGTGTTGATTACTGACAACTGCTACTTCTTAGCCTGTAACGTGGCTACTAGCAGCTAGCTGAGCCCCCGCTTCTCCCTTATTGGACATGTCACTGACAGCGTCGGTTAAATACAGCGCTGGTGGGGGGGAGCACGGTCCGAGCCAAAGTCAGCCTCAAGATTGTGCTGCAGGGGCGACTCGGCGTGAGGAAGCTAAGGCAGCCAGGCTAACGCTTCCTACTACTGCAGAGACACGTTTTGCATGTCCAATGGCCTGGCTACGTGCAGATCCTCCCACCAATCTGCTCTTTGCTGCAACAAGTGAAAGCAAAGTATGCGAGGAAGGTGGCAGGACAGGTGTAGACGCTGCAGAAGCTGGGGGCTGGAAACTCATCAGTGTCCTCTGCGCAGCTCTGACTGTTTTTGGACGCACATCTGTCAGTGGCTCGTCAGAAAATCCAGCCATCCACCACTATCTCTCAGAACTTTCCACACGCTTTGCACACATTTGACAAACAAATAGAAAGCGACAGCTTTCACACTGTGGTGTCAGTTTGTATAGCTGTAAAACCATAACAGACATTAATACTCGTATTATATTATGGGTGGATTGATTCATTGATTGTCACAATTTTCCAGCCCTATGTGATGCCTTGGCATGTTTTGATTGGCCCAACAATGTTGTAACTGTCAGTCTTAAAATAACTTATTACAACTGCATAGCTGGAGCCAGAGAATGTTTGGTATTTTTTTGAGAAATCACTGAAGATAAGGAGCCAACATTTGTTTTTTTTAGTTGACTAATTATTTTAGCTTTAAGTTCAACTCATTGCACATAAAAATGTGACGTTCTCACATTTGTTGCCTTGTCAGTGTAAACCTGTTTAAATAGATATAAACAGAAGAAGAAGCAACAAATCCTCACGTTAGTGAAGCTCAAACTGACGACGCCTGTGTTTAGATTTTTAGTGCGTTAAATAATTTACACAAGCTTATCAATATGTCAATAGCTTCTCAAACGCAGGATGAAGGCTGCAACCTTAGATTATTTCCATTTCTTCGTTTTCCATATGAATCATAGTTTATAGCTTTAAGAAGGAGAGTCAACATTTACCTCGTTTGCTGCCATCTGACGTGTTGCTTTACCCAAACAGCAAATCTAAACCAAGATAAGTTAATAAACCATCTTAAATAAATGACTTACTGTTTCAGCTCTGTTCAGCAGGTTTTTGAGCTTGTAGATTGTTGTGTTCGGACGTGACAATACCAGAATTGCACACACTGCAAATGCTGTCCGTACATTCTCTGTACAGACCTGGTTTTCTGAACGTCTCTGGCTAAGTGTGAGGTGTTTTCTTTTATTCCTGAAGCTGATACAAACAGTTTGCATAATGGCTTTTGGTCGTCCAGACCTCGTTCTTGATTATCGGCCTCGCGATACATTCTCCTCTTCATTCACCCTCAGATTACTGTTGTCTGCCTATTATGCTGACTCTAGTCCGTGCTTTTGTCGGCAACTGAGGCGCTTGTAGTACAATGGAGAAAAAAAACAAGTGCTGTCACTTGTTCTAAATTTCGCTACTGACTTGTTACTGAAGTCACAAATATTTCTGATTTAGATGCTTTCTGTTTGCTAACCAACAGTTCAATAGTAATGAATCGTTTATTTCAGAACTGAAAGCTTTGCATTGCAAACCCAGGGCGTGGAGCTGTTGTAGGTATTGTTGCAAGATGTGCATGTTCAAACAGGATAATAGAAGGCCCTGTTGCATTATGGGAAGTGTAGGACTCAGGGTTTATAGTTTGACTCGCGACTGAATGATAGCTTAGTCGAAACTCAGTTTAACCTTTTGGTTTTTATTCTGTGTATCCAGAATTGCTGAGTGTTGTGATGCTGCACTACCTCATTAATAACTGATGAGGTCCATGTTGGATCTATTAACGGTCTAATCAGTTAATTTTGTAATCATGCTAATCATCCCCATGTAAATGTTCAAACAGGATAGTTCCTCACATGTAAGGGCTGACTGATAAAACTACAAATTCATAGCGTGGCTGCATTTTTGTGTGTTTGGCTGTGAAGTTAAGTTCTGTTGAATTCTGACTTGGTGTGAATGTGGGTCACAGGGTGACCAAAGGGAGCTATATTTGAAGTGCTCCACTCTGGCTCCAGCACAGGCATCATTTTACAGTGTTACTGTACAACCAGATCTGTGGGTGGATGTCTGCTGTCAGGCGTCCACCCATTCATGTGGAAGCCGCTGCCCTGCGCCTCTTATCAATCCGACCATCCTCTGGTAAGCGATAGGGACTGTCGGGCTGCAGATGGCCACTCCCAGCCTGCAGCGGCCTGTGGAGTCGCAGCCACACTCCGGCTCTACACCAAACACTTAACTCGCTGAGCACCCAGTGTCTGGGAGGGAGGATATTTGTTCGTTCTGTACAGAGACAAATTCCCAATGCTGCACAAACACGGCCGAGCATGCAAGAGTAGATGACTCGACTTTTTACCTCCAGTGTTGAGTAACCTCCCAGGCCTGCAGCGGTGTAAAATTAAGACTGAATAAAATAGGACTGAAACCTTGTGGATTAGACTTGTGCTGTGAAATGTAATAATGCCTCTGTCACTTATTGATTCTGTATCTGCAGATCAACAAAATGCTCTGAAAGTCGTCCGTGTCAGCAAGCCCAAAATGAAAAAGCCCAGCAAGGTAACGGTCTTTACTTTTTCCTTTTTTAATGTTTAATAATACAAACAAACAGATTTAATGTGTGTCTTAATCAATAATAATTAATCCCTCACCATGACTGCATAACTTGTTGCTTTTCCTTTCTGCTGTTTAACCACGTAGCTTATGTATAAATTTGTTTGTTTAATGAGCCTTTAGTCAAAAGCAGAAGCTCTATGTGCTGGTTTTGATGGATCGCTGCCTGACGTTCCTTGTTTGACACTTTGAAAGGGTCACGTGTTCATATTTCGCCACTGTAATTTCTCCCAGGTAGAGACATGCTGGTTGGGAAACGAACATCTGCCACCAGGCCAATGTTAGCTGCTTTGAACTGCTCTCTGCTTTGTGTGTGTGTTTTCTAACCAGTTTCTCCATTGCTGTTGCTTGAAATTAATAATTTTAAAGAGGCCAAATAATGTAAAATATATGAAAATGTTAAAAATTAACTCAACTTTTATTCTTTAATATGTCCTATATTTAAAAGCAGCGGCAGCCTTCAGAATAACAGCTGAGTCAACAACCAGAAACCAAACACTATCACTTACATGGAACTTATTTATCAGTTTTGGGGGAATTTAACTCTGACTTCTGACTGCATTGGTTTTGTCAAGGTAGTGTGTCGGTAGTAATAATGATTCTCAAATGGGGAAGCATCAATAGAAGATCTCTAAATGAGTGCTGAGCAGCACCAGGAAGGAAAATCCCTTTAACAGAAGAAAGGGTTTCACTCAAACCCATAAGCCCTAGTAAAAAAAGCTCTGAATGTCAATAGTGCTTTTGTTTGTTTTAAAGTAAACTCGACAGAGAACGTTAGATTTACACAATACGGGAGAAATCAAGTGTTCAGTGAATGCACCTACTACAGCTACTTGTTTTAAAAGCCAAAATACCCTAAAGCAAGATTTTCATTGTCTTCCGTCTAATTAGTTGTATCCACAGCACAGCAACAACTAGGTCACTCCTCTGGATATCATGTTGTCCGTTACCCTTTCAGCCCACCTTGCAAATCAAACCCTTGCCCGTGTAACCTTGATCTCATATCGGGTTGTCCAAATTTACAACATTCATGGCCGTGGAAAGCGACTCTGCCTGTTTATCGTGGTTGTTTGCAGTTTCCCCACAGATGGAGCATTGACCTCCTTTTCCTCTTCTACCAGAAGGGCACGTAAACGCTACTGAGGCCTGGGCCTGAGCTGGTGGTGTTAATGTCTTTCTTTCTCATTTCGTTATAGTCTGGTGACTTCAGTGATATCACGAACTGGCCCACACCCGGTGAACTGGCCAAAGAGGTATGTCAAGTGTGTGTGATGGTTGTAGATGAGACTAACGCGTTATTTGAATGGAAGGGATGCTTTTTGTCTTTCTGCTCACTAGATGGAGCACTAAAAACATCCAGCAGCGTTGGTTTGCCTCAGCGGTGATGGTGTAAAAGTTGTTTGCATCTTGTCATTCTGGTTCTGTATGAATACAGTCCAGTAACATGGTTCTGTCTGGGACTTTCCCTCTAAACAGTGCCTTCAGTACATGGCTGTTTCTAAAGGTGTAGGACTTGGATGCTCTTAGTTTTTCTGTGTGTCATGTTTCAAGGAAGTACTCAGTATTTCCAAAGTCGCATCAAGTACACGTGTTCTAAGGAAAATGCTGATGGGAAGTTTTGCTGTGCGTCGTCCGTTTCGTTGCAGCAACAACAAAATGTCCTCAACAACAACGGGAAGAAGCCTCCTGCCTCACGCAGAGAGAAGGAGAAGAGGAGGGAAAAACCAGAGAGGAAATCTGAAAGCAGCCACGACACAGGTGAGAGCAAAGAGAACCAGGAGTGTCAGCCCAGCCCGCTGGGGGAGCTGCCCAGAGACGGGGAGTCGAAGCCCGGACAGGAGACCAACGGCGCTGGCCTGAAAAAGAGGGGAGGTGAGGGTGAGGACATTTCTCTGAAGCATGTTTTAATGCTCTGGATTGGGCTGATAATCACGTCTGCAGCTATTAATTAGTTTGATGATTCCACTTTTCATCACTGCCTTGTCAAAGCGTTCATCTGCAGAACCGTCAGCTGTTTTAAAACGTAGACTCTAATGTATCGTTTTTGTGAGTTGTAAATGATTTAATGAGCCTAAAATTGCACATTGCACATTTGTCACTAAACTGATGATCTGTGTCATCTGTCTGCTGCATATTGGGAGCATGTCTGTACCCGTTGGTGGTTGGTGCATGTTTTTATGATTATCTGTTTCACAACCACTGACTTCGTCCTTTATTCAAACTAAATAAACCAGCACCAGTTCCATTACAAGCTAATTGGGGACATGATGGTGAATAAATCAGAGATGGGTGAAGAGTTTTGTTCCAAAATAAGACGGGTTGTCCGACAGATGGTGAAATGGCTTAAGGTGTACACGTAAAGGAAGAACATACAGGTCCATTGAATGAAAAAAAGTTAATTCCCCATCAAGACTGAGGTTAACCATCAGAATATTACTCTGACATTTAGTCAGCAGTGGACATTAATGCTGGAGTCGCACAATTTTAGTTTTAACTGAAGCTTTTGGTTGGTTCCACAATTTCTTTTCAGCGTTTTGAAACAAAACTCTTCAAGCTCTGTTTTCGGTGTGCAATCATCGCTAGGTAACAAACGTAAGTGGGTTTCTCTGCCGCTGGAGGAAGTGTCTCAGGACAACGACAAGATGCCTGTCGAGGGCCCGACACGCTTGGACGCAGAGCCCACGGGGGACTTGCCTGACCCCGCGTCGCCAAATCATACGCTCCATAATAACAGGGCACATGATAGCAGGAGTAAGTGTCCAGCAGCCAGTTCTTCTGTTCTGTTTGCCCTCTGATCACATGCTGCATGAACATGTTTGCTCAACACTTTTCCTGACTAACCTCTGTCTCAGAAGGTTTTTCCTTGCTAACGCATGGCAAAAGGAAAGCATGCTGAAAATCTGGAACTGATGCTTTTTTACCTGAATATACATCATAGATGTGTAATAGCTGACGGGAGTTAAAAGGTTTTAATGTTGTAACTGTAGGTTTAAGAGACATTTTGTTTTCTTGTTTACAGGCTGGAGGAGGGAGCCACGAGACTTTGGGGACGATACCAGCAGCATAAGAAGTGACAGCGGGAGTGTCCGTGGGGGAATCAGGGGCAGGGGGAAAGGTCGAGGGCGTGGTAGAGGTCGTGGGCGAGGTACGATTTTTAGTTTTACCCCTTTAAAAAACGAAGGTGATGTTAATGGGGAAGACGTCATCTGACATTTGTTTGGGCTCCGTGCTTTTTCAGGCCGTTATGAGTACTCTCAAATATTCCGTGATTCTCAGTCGTCTGATGGCTCCGTTCGGGTCCCCACAGAGTTTGGGACCAACATGGTTTACTATTACGACGATGGCAACAAGGTGCAGATGTACACAGTGGACGAGAAGCTTCTGAAGGAATATATCAAACGACAAATGTGAGTATTCTCCTTTACCTGTAAACCTCTGCAAACAACCGGCTTGGTTGGTTCTAAAAAGTCACCTTTGAATGTTTTCAAATGTAGCTGTAACTGAGCACTTACTTAGTTTCTGTCTTCACAAACGCTATCTCTAAATTTAATGTTGGCTTTTCTAGTCTTAGTCATATCAGTACGATGGGAGGTTTTAGCCGAATAGGTCAAGGTGGAACGGGTCAGAGTTGATCATCACTTCCTGTGCAACAGAGGTGAGGTGTGGGTGATTCTGTCAGATAACAAGTCAACAAAGCTCGTGTGGACAGTCCAGCTCCTCCGGTCAAGTGTGTCCTGCAGAGGGCAGCGTGCGTTCACCGTCTGACTGACAGCTTTGGCCCCATTATGGCAGCACATTCAGAGTAGTGGAGGCTGAGGTGGATTCCTAAATATAGTCTGCGTGCCTCGGAAGGGACGGGATGAATTATGTGCAGGCTGAGGGGAGAGCGCGTCAGAAGTGGAGACACTCTTGTCTTCTCCATTCTCATCTCCCTCAGTGTTATTCAGGCTGCTCGCTCAGCCGGGATTACGCCACATGAAACAACCACTACCCGCCGCCTGCAGGCTGAGCTGGACCCGCAGACGCGTCTGTGTGCGCACGCGGCCTGGCAGGGATGACTCTAAAGTGCTGTGACAAGTAATAGACACAGAGATTTTCCAGTCTACAGATCCAGGGCTCCAGTCAAAGGATTCTGCTTCTTTGTGGAAGAAGTTGCGTCTTATCATAAACGCACCAGATTAAACCGTTAAATATTAGGCCAAATTTGTAATCTTGTTTTTAAATTCTTTCCTCGGACATGGACAGTGAGGTAGGGATAAATGTCTAGAAACACATCCTTGTTCAGACTACGCTGTATTGCTTTGCTCTGTGGAATAAAGGCTTCGGTCTGTACTTCGCGCTTGCTTACGTTTGACATGTAGACGTTTGCGCCCTTTCATGGCTCCTGTGTCTTTCTCCAGCGAGTACTACTTCAGCCACCACAACTTGGAACGAGATTTCTTCCTGAGGAGGAAAATGGACGCGCAGGGCTTCCTCCCCATCTCTCTCATAGCCAGCTTCCACAGAGTCCAGGCCCTCACTACCGATATCAGCCTGATCATTGAGGTAGATTTACAGCGACCCTAAAAAAGACCATTAATTACCTACGTCACATATGAGAAAATATATTTGTTTGTTTATAAATGTCTCCAGGCTCTGAAGAGCAGCACAGAGGTGGAGCTGGTGGACGACAGGGTTCGCTGTAAAGCTGAGCCGGAGCGTTGGCCCATCGCCGTCCCTCCCGTCGTGGGCTCCCCTCGGACAGACTTCACCCAACTCGTCAACTGCCCTGAGTTTGTTCCCCGACAGACTCTCAGTTCCACAAACTCTGGTCAGTCTTCGAAAGAAACCTGATGATACTCTGTGATGTCATGAGCCTTAACTATTTAAATACAAATTCAGCAGCAGAGTTTGCTGACATTGATGGTTTGCATCTTTACATTGTATTTGTTTACCACAATAAGTTGTTTTACGTTTAGCATGCAGTCAGTTGCACAAAAGCCAAGTTTTTATAGTACGTTTCTGGCCTTGCAGGGTTGAGCTCCTCATTTTTGTATATTCGTGTTTAGTAACTTGTAACTTGAAAGAACAAATTGCTGACACTGCAATGTTGTGTTGTTCCGGTTACAGCATACTGTGTAAATAAACATGCCCCAGTTTCGCCAGAGCCCTGTTATTGTTCACTATAATAAGTCACATTTCTGTTTAGTATCGATTCTCTAGTGAACAATCTAACTCCTTTTTTCAAGCATTGCACTTTATCACCGCCTAACCCAAGTAAGAGCTCACCGGAGTGTTTCTATGAGATGGCGCTGAAGGCTGTGTGTGTCTGATGTGTCCACTCTTTCAGCTTCATCGCCTGTGAAGGAGACTCCTCCTCTGCCTGCTGAGCCTCAGGACTCTGCCGATGTCGGCTCCTCCAGCCGGGAGTCGCTCTCTGCCACAGACGCCCCTAAAGACGCCCCTACGCCTAAACCTGACCCAGATGCCTGGATCCAGGTGGAGAAACGCCACAGACAGGCCCCTGGAAAGGCAAAGGTACCTTTTAGCCTTTGGATGTCGATGCCTGACATGATGCCAGAGTGTGTGTTTTTAAATTACAGTTAGTTATAGTACAAGTAGTTTCAGTGTGGTGTTGGCATATTTTAGACATTGAGACATCAACCGTTCTGAAGTTGTGCCTCAGTCTGTTTCATTTGCTTTTACTGCTTCATCTGTGTGTCCTTGATTCCTTCCATATTCATCTTTCTGCTTCTTGTGACCTTTTTTCTGTTTTTCTTCTCCTCTAATCATCTGTCGATTCCTTCACCTCTGTCCGCCTGTTTACTGCGTGTGCTTCATCGCTCAGCAACGTGTTACTGATGATGTGCGTGTTGCCGACTCCTCTCCTCCCTCGATGCTTCAACCTGACCGACCCCCTTCTGCAGTTGAGTACTTCCTGCGCTTCCTCTCCCTTCTCAGCTTTTCATCTTCCTCTTCCCTGCTTCTCATCTGGTTTTATGTTAACGTGACATATTTTATATCCAGTTCGCTTATGATGACATATTATTTATAGACGGCAGAGATGTCACAGGAGTAAACATGAGAAATCACACAATTGGTATGACGTTGGGTAAAATATTAAACAAAGGGCTGTGTGACTGAGAATACGATGCCTATCTGTGTCCAACGTGAAAAACACATGCTTGTCTTCTGTCTCGCCCAGGGGGACAGGAAGACGCCTCCTTCCACCCACCAGAGTCCTCCGCCAGCCGAGCCCGACCAGGAGGAGCTAGACTTCCTGTTTGATGAAGAAATGGAGCAGATGGCTCCCAGGAAGAACAAGTTCACTGACTGGTCAGACGAGGACGACTCGGACTACGAGCTGGACGACCAAGATGTCAACAAGATCCTTATCGTCACCCAGACACCTCCTTACCTCCGTAAGCACCCCGCAGGCGACCGGACAGGCAACCACGAGTCCCGAGCCAAGTTAACTGCCGACCTGGCCAAAGCCATCAACGATGGGCTGTACTACTACGAACAGGACCTGTGGAAGGGAGAGGAGCAAATTGAGTATAGCAAGGTAAGACAACTAACCGCCACATCGTGCAGTACTTGAATTAGAGTTACACTAGAACTACATCAGTTTAGGAATGTCCATGTAGCTGAATGGTTGGGGTGTGTGACACATGACCGCAGCATCCTGGGTTACCTGCTTGTCTTCCTGTCTTCTCATCATACATTAAATAAAACCTCCCATTAGTTGTTGAAACATCCTGCAGATCAGGGAAGCAGAAGACCAACAGTACAGTAACTTACATTCATTATATGTGTGTCAAGTCAAACCTGAACATGGGTCCAACATTCACAGAAAAGGTGGCAGCAGCTGAAATGTCACGTGATGATGCCGATTACAAGAGTATCTGAAAGAAAACTTGTCATTTCAGTTTTAACATGATTTCTGCAGCGAAGCTGATTCTAATTGAATGCAGACGACCGTGCAGACACAGTTTAATGGTGCTACAGTTGGCCAGTTGTTGTTCCTCTCTGATGTTGACCGTGTCTTAACTAAGGCCAAATAAGAATTTCACACTCCTTCAGCTGAATGTTGTAAATTCTTTTTGTGTGCTGCTAAAACTTAAAACACAAAGCACAACATAATGTGGGTGAAACGTGAAGTCTGTGTAACACAGAAAGGGCCTCGCTGCAGGTTTTAGTAAGTCCAGTTCATAGCAGTATAGTCTGAGGTTTTAGTTCTTGTTGTGGTCATTTCCAGGGGAAGGTTGGGAGTTTTGTTTGCTTTTTAAAGGGCTGTTATTCTGACTGTAGACTCTAGCAAGTAAAACACCATTAAACCTTTCTGCTTCTTTGACCTTGGCTGTGTTCCTTTCAATAACAAGAAGTGACTAACGGTATTATTAACCACTGGATTTTACAGCAGCAACAGCCAAAGCCAGAGAGTTTTTGTGTTTTAGCATGTGATGTGTGATTCTTACTTTTAAATAGCACAATTCAAAACAAGCAAAGACAAACAAAGACACGCTACTGTTTGGTTTATTGCATGTTTTGCATCTAAAAACGTCAACACGCAAATGGAGTTTGGTGTCACAGAAGGCAAATGTTGAGCTAATGTGCTTCGTAACTGCTCTAAGCAGGAACTGTGGCATTGATCAAACCAATATTGACTCAGTGTGCAAGCTGAAAATCACATCGGTGCCAGCTGGGGCTCCTCTTCGGGGTTTTCAGCGTGGTCGGCTCATTCCACGTTCGAAGGTGGTCAGTAACGTCACCAAATGTGGGGAAATGTCTCGCCTGAACGCGGACGCAGCATCATCAGGGTTTTTTTCTTTCCGCCTCTTGATGCTGACGTGTAAAGTTCAAAGTACGCTGCACAGCTGCTGTGTGTCACACAGGTTTACACGGCAGAAGACGCTGGCGTATCTAGTGTGTTTACCACGGTATTGCACACTCATCACTTCACACAGCCTGAGTGGTCAGATTGTGAGGTTTTATCTATCTGGTCGTGCAACAGGACAGTGTGGGGTTTGAACTGCTATATTTTAGTGTTTTTTTGCATTATAAATTAGATAAATCAAATGAAGAAAGTGAAAATTTGTTGCTTGGAGTTCAACATTAGTAATGTTATTTATTCTTGTAAGTATAGAGACACAACACAAAATAATGTATATTATATTGTTATCTTCGTTACAGCAGGAAGTCGAAAACTTTAAGAAGCTGAGTGTCATCAGTAAAGATGAGTTTGACACGCTCGCCCCTAAAGTGCCTGTTGACCCAAACCAGGAAGTCCCTCCTCCTCCAATGCCAGGTGAGTTTGTTGGTTGCATTCAACCAAGCCTGTTTGATGTAAAGTGATAGGAAAGTATTAAAAGATGACTAAACGTTTCTTTGTGTTTAAAATCTCAGTGGACAGCGGAGTAGAACTGGCCCATTCTCTGCCTACAACAGTCCCAGAGTCACCCATCACTCATCAACCCCGAACCCCCAGAACGCCTCGTACCCCTGGACGCCAGGACCCCAACAAGACGCCTCGCTTCTACCCGGTCATGAAGGAGAGCTTCTCCGTTGACGGACAGGTCTGCTTCTCTGTGCACGAGACAGAGCAATTAATGGGCCACTTTGTGCAAACATATTGACGTCACTGTGCAGCCGTAATTAGGGGACCACTCACCGAACCCAGTCATTAATAATGTATGTGAAGGAGCTTTGCACTGGCTAAATCTGAGCCTAAAGTGTTTAGAGCTGTAGCTGTATTTGTACCCAAACAGTTGGTGACAGTAATAGGGGGTTTAAATTATGACTTGATTGTTCTTTTACTCTGTTCTCTGCTTCTTCTGTGGCAATGCCATGAGTCAAAATGTCTTGGTGAACATCTGTTTAACACGATTGTTTGCTGTTCCAGATGCCAAGAAAGAAGAAGACCCGCCACAGTTCAAACCCTCCTCAGGAGGCCCACATCGGCTGGGTGATGGACTCTCGGGAACACCGGCCACGCTCTGCATCCATCAGGTCTGACCGGCGTTTTCAGCAGCGTGTTCAATTTAGCTACGATTTGTATCAGTTTTTGATGGAGAAGAACTCAAACGGGTCACTTCCCTCTCCTACCAGTCATACAACACTTGCCCTTTTGCTGTTGTTCTTCTTGCTACTGTGGACCTTTTAACTTCTCAGTTTTAAAAAGCCAAACCCATCCAGTCAGTTGGCAAGTGAGAGATTTTCAGTTAACTGCACTAACATCACAATCCAAGCAGCAGGCTGCACGTCCGGACACCCACGTGCCTTTATGCTCCCTACAACTGTAGATTTAAAAACAAAATGCTTTCATCCTCCCTTCTTTTACAGCAGCTCCAACGCCTCCCCCTCAGAAGGAGCCCCATTGTCAGGAAGCTATGGCTGCACCCCACAGTCTCTGCCCAAATTCTGGCATCCATCCCATGAGCTGCTGAGGGACAATGGCTTCACCCAGCAAGGATATCACAAGTACCGCAGACGGTGCATTAATGGTACACGAGAACATTTGTAAAGCTTGAAGGTCTGTGGTGCTGTCATGCAGACAGTGCAGACGTTAATGCTCATCTGTTCACTGGAGCTGTATCTCTTTGTTTTTTCAGAGAGGAAACGGTTGGGGGTCGGTCAGTCTCAGGAGATGAACACTCTGTTCAGGTTCTGGTCCTTTTTCCTAAGGGATAACTTCAACAGGAAGATGTATGAGGAATTCAAACAATATGCGCTGGAAGATGCCAAAGAAAACTACAGGTGAGGAGAAAGAAAAACCTGGGATTCCTGGTGAATCACATAGAAAAACATGAGCTTCTGTGTTTGTGTTCAGATTCTCCATAGGGAATTGAAGAAAAGACGTAGCTTTAGCTCTTAGCTTTGCTGGTTCGCACAAGATTTTCCCCAAAACATCATCCAGATTATCCAAAGCTATTATTACACCCTCTTCCCTTTGAATGTGCTTAACCGAGGGGTTCCTGCTCGCTCAGTGTGTTTCTGCAGACGGCAGCACGGTGACATCACTATTCAACAGCAGAGTGTTAACAGACTCGCAGTGACATTGTTGTATATCTGCCTTCACGCTGCTGCCAAACCCACATTCCTGTCTGAATAAGTGGGTGGCTCAGCCTTGCATGGTGAATTGGGCGTGGATGTAGCTTCAGGGAGTGTGAGCAGACTCTAAGAACCGCTCCAGCTGTTTACGGTGCTGCTTGGTCTGATTAGAATAAAAAAAACTTAAATATTGGATGCACATAGAAAAATGGTTCGTCGATATCATGTCTGGAAACTGTCATTTGTTTACGCGTGTCTGAGGTCAGAGTGCAGGTAAAGGTTTGTCTTCCTCTGCAGGTACGGGCTGGAGTGTCTCTTCAGATATTACAGCTACGGTCTGGAGAAGAGATTCAGGTTAGATCTGTTCAAGGACTTTCAGGAAGAAACCCTCAGGGACTTTGAGAAAGGTAATTAAAAAAGTAAAAAAAAGCAAAGCTGCAAATCAGGATTTTAGTATAGTACACCACACAAAGACTTAAAAAAAAAAAAAAAAAACTAATTTCCACATATTAAATGTAGTTAATCTGCTGATTTGGGAACCTGTAAAAACAATAGTTTTCATATTTTACAACATAAAGAGTTAAATGATCTATAATATGGTTTGTATTGAAAGTATAGTTTGATGGTTCTGGGTTTCATCCTCATCAGTCAGTTCTGATGTGACCTGCTTCCCCATTTCCAGGTCAGCTCTATGGACTGGAGAAGTTCTGGGCCTTTTTGAAATACTCAAAGGTCAAGAACCAGCCCATCGACCCAAAACTGCAGGAACACCTTTCCCAGTTCAAGAACCTGGAGGACTTCAGGGTGGTGGTGAGTGGCAGAAAGATTTGCGTGTAGCTACATTACTGAGCAAAGTTCCGAATTTTTTTGGTGTATAAGAAATATGGGTTAAGGAGAATGTAAATCTTATCTCCACCAGCTCATAATAACCAGATTCACTGCGTCTTTGCGCAGGATGTCGGGCTTAGTTTTAGGAGCTTCCACTATAACTATACAAAAGCCGGAACACTAGTCAAATGTTTGACTAAATTAATTACTCTATATAAAAATGCGATTGTTGACCTGTTGCCTCACACTGATCCCTGGGCCGACAGCCACCGATGGGAGAGGAGGGAGGCAGGAGAAGACATCACTCATCCTCGGCTGGGGATGATGGGAGGCGTCGGCGACACCCTTCCAACACTACCTCAAAGCCCGCGCAGGCTTCCAAATCCTTCATCACAGCGCCTCAGCCTGGCGCCGCCATGCAGAACACACCCAAAGACAACAACCAGAAAACAGCGGCCGGAGCTGCCGCCCAGGTGAAGAGGGCGGAGGCCAGAGACGGGAAGAAGGAAACCGTTGCACCGAATAAATGAAGCCCCTTGACAATGTATGACTTCGGATAGAAGAGACACAGGACAAGGCAGCAGCAGTTCTGAACTCAGCACTCGCTCTCTTTCAGCGGCAAACTGTTCGGGTATGAAAAGAGACGGAGCGTGGTCATGGAATTTGATTGGTTTTATCAGTGCATTTCATTTTAAAGCAAGCATAGGCAGCGAGCATGAATGTGTCGCCTGACAGCTCATATGGTTTACAAAGAAAAAAAAAAAATGCATTCCCTGCATTTTGCCTTTTGTTCTCTCAGATGCCAAACTTGTCAACGTCTTTGTTGATTTCCACAATCTGTAAAGAGTTGTTTGAGTGCGATTCTAGTTTGCCAAGCTAAGCAACACTGCAGATGGTCTTGTGTGCCTTAATCTGAAACATCAGGACAACTGGAGGTGACTTGACAAAATGGGCCATATTCTGCTTCCCAGCTGATTGTTTGGGGTTCAAACACTGACATTTGCAGGTTTTTCTTTATTCAGACATGAATATTTTCCGTTTTTATTGAGACAATCAAAACTGAATCTTAAATTTGTGAAGGACTGATCCCCAAAGCTGCTGCTTCTAAACCGATGACCTAAAGTCTGACTGACGGCATCTCAGCTAAACTTAAACATCGGTTTTTAAGTAAAACCTGCAGAAATAATAGCAAATTTATCTGGGAAGCTTTACTTTAAGTTCTTCTCTTTTTTTTTTTACCCAGAATTACTATAATTTATTGTTTTATTTTTATTCCATTTACTTAATTTGATGGAATAGTCTTAGGTAAACGTTGCAGTTTTAATTGCTTTTGCTGTTGAATATAATAAATAAAAAAAATAATGTTTCTGCTGGCATTGTTGGTGTGAGCTCGCATCATAAATCTACAATATATTTTAGCTTAAAGTTGACTTTGTATCATGTTTGAAGCTTGTGCTCTAGAGCACTTGAATCATAAACTTTCCTTTACTTCATCAGTGGACTTCAGAGGTTTTAGAGTTGAATTTAAAGAAAAAATGTAAATACTATAAAAACATTTGCTATTCAATTATTCTTTTGATTTTAAGTGATTTGTTTCATCTGTAGTGTGGTTTTTGTGTGTTTTAGGATAAAGTGCATGTTGTTAAATTGTAAAATTGAAAAAAAAAATATAAAATAACAGTTGATTGTATGACCTTGAGTTCGTGTGATCTGTTCTTTTGTTGGCTCAGCAGATTCCTGTCTGTCACTAATCTGAGGGAAAGTTATCGAGCCTGATCTGCAGGGTTTCATTGTGAACAGCAGTTCAGAGTGAAAGTCATTTGTCTTTACAAATGCGAAGTGCACTTGAGGACGAGCAGGAAAGTGGGGAAGTGCAAGCATAAAGCGATAAACAGCTAAACATATAACAAAGTAAAGTTTATAACCATAACAAAACAGTTATAAAAAGAAGATGCACACTTTTGTTTTGGAAATGCACATTTGAACGTAAAGTGCTTCCTACCACATGATCATCAATCAGTTTTATTACTTGTATTTTATTATTTAATCCGTTTAAACACTTTCTCAGATTTTAAATACTTTCTTAGGTTGAACTGTAGTTATTGTTTCTCCGCTACGGGTCGCGACAGGCGGTCAAAATTCATCAGCAGCGAGGTGGGCGGAGATATGCTGCCTTCAGGTGTCTCTCGGAAAACCCCAGTTTACAATAATTACTGAATGTAAAGACTTGTTGCTTGACAAGTGATAATTCTTAAATAGCAGTATTTTATTTTTTTATGTGTAACACGTTTAAATGCTACAAATATGAAGCGTAGACAATGCAAATAACTATAAATGAGTTTGGATAGTTTTGCTTTGCTCATTTATTTACTTATGTCCGGTTCCATGTTTTATCCCTTTATAATCTTTCAGCTGCTTAGTTTTAATACACTAATGAATTTAATGAAATGACTAGAGGAAACGTTTAGTTAAAACAAATTAGTTAAAAGTTCTTTAACAATAACCTAATTAAATGAAGTTGCAATGGGCTGTGGAACTGTAATGAAGGGACCGGATAAAAATGACACATTGCACTAGGTCATTATTTGTTGCCTAGTGTTCACTAAATGACTGTGGACTTTTTGGATGACTTGCTGGCATAGTCTGACAATCTGTTAATTGATTAATCGATCTAAAAGTCTTGGTAGAATTTTATAGTAAATGATAACCTGACACTGCAAGAACACTGAGGACGTCCCGCTGATCCAGACAGGACGTGAACGCAGCATCTGGCCAGGGGCGGGTAGGCGCTAACCGAGCAGTATGGCGGACGATGGAGACAGTTCGAGCGGACCAGTTGACACAAGCGGCGCGCAGGCGGCAGCGGATGAGTCGGACGGGCTCGGCCTCGGCGGGATGTTGTTGAATATCAGTATTCTGGTTCTGGTGGCGGCCGTGTGCCTGGTGGCCTACCGGCGGTGGGGCAGGCGGCTCGGCTCTGACGCGGCCCAGGGCGACGAGGCCTCGCGGCTTCCCAAGATGAGGAGACGGGACTTCACTCTGGAGCAGTTGCGGGAGTACGACGGGCTCCAGAACCCCCGCATCCTCATGGCTGTCAACATGAAGGTGTTCGACGTGACAAGCGGCAAGAAGTTTTACGGGAAAGGTGAGTGGGCGAAGGGTGAGTGGGGTTGACCGCGGCGGGAGCTGTGACATATCCACGCGTGCGGTGAGTTGTCCTGAATCAAAATTTGGGCGCAAATCATTGTTAGTAGCTCAGTTTAGCTTAGCGTAGCTAGCCAGCCGTTGGCTTTGTGTTTGTGAATGAGACGCTAGCTGTTAGCCGCCTAGCCAGCACGGCGGTCTGGTGGCCGCTGTGGACGTTATGTCTGAACTTTCAAGACGTGTCCAGCCACAGAACGTCTCCGTTCATCGGTCAGGGCTGCGGCGCGGTGTGTAAGCCCGCTAGCCTGCTAGCGCGTCGCTAGCTGCTTGACGTGCGCTGTCTGGTCTGAAGCTGCCACATGTTTACAGTGATGAGAGGCAGGGCGCTGCTGGTTCTGCTCTGTCAGTGCCGACACTCGATCCTGCATTAATCGTTATATTTCTAACTGTATTTGCAGATGATGCGTCTGTCGTGTATTGTTCCAATCTGGACCATTAAATTACAGCCCAACGAGGGAACAGTCTCCTTACTCTGTAGAACGTTACATAATAAGAGCACATACTTCATATTCTCAGTGTTCTTCGTGCTTCTTACATTTTAGAGGTAAGACGAGCCTGCTGCTCCACATTTTTCTGACCTGGCTAACTCACCCATCACCTCCTATAATAATCTATAATTATTCAAACACATTCCCAGCAGCTTCATGTGTCACATCTGTTATTCACACCACCAGCACTAAGCCACGTGGGCCTCAATCTGTCCAGCCCACAAAACTGTGACACACATTTAGAAGCATAACCTAAAACCCTGCAGTTGGTTCATAAAGCCATATGTAACAGAGAATGAAAAAAGATTGACAACCTTACAATTTGGAAAGTGGTAATTAGCTGTTTCATCTTTCAAACAATATAAAAGTTTGAGGTTTTCTCGGGATAAACAACTCGGGTACATTTAGTCTTGTTTTTGGCTGTTTATAGAATTAAATATCAACTAGTAACACAAATAACTTGGCCACTGTCCTGTGCTTCCAGGTAGAGGAGGCTCTCTGCAGCTGTCATTTACAGCTGACCCATGTTCAAACATTATGGAGGCTCAGTCGTTTCTTCTTTTATTGAGATTAATGGAGCTAATTATAGAAATTAACTCATGAGTAGGGCTGTGTTTCCTTTGCTGTGCTAAGGCTTTGCTGTTAAGTGGGATTAGCAGTCTGTCTGTAAAATGCTTGTTAGTTTAGTTATGCAAGGAAAGAGCACATCTAATCTTTGACGCGATAAGGCGCCACACGTTCCCAACTGTGCTTTGAACGAGGGTTCTTGTGGCATTCTGATACAGAAAAGCAGAAAACACGAGGGCCTGCAGAGTGTTCACATGCTGGTCAGATGATGTCTTATTGAAGAATGACAGAAGATGCTAAACCGTAGGGGCCACAAGTAATGCAGTCAGACTACTAATTATGTGCTTATTTGTAATTGCATATCCATCCAATAACAACGTTCAGTTGATTTGGTCAAAGAGAAGCAGCCAATCATCACATCTGGAGACAGTTGTAATTGCTTTTCATAGTAGATCCCAACAATTGACTTTAAAAGAATAGAAACCACTAAATAAGGTGCATCTCAGACCAATTAGGAGACTCGTGCATCTGTACTAATATATATTTTCAAGCTGCTCCAACATGATGGTGCAGGTATTTGCTTAGTCACAGTCAACAATTGCTTTCATAAAAAGAGAGTCTGTCTGGTTGTTGTGAACCCAGACATCGGTCGCATGACTGAAGATGAAAGACGCTGGTTAACTAGTTGCTGATGGAACTGTTTTTGTGCAGCTCAGCCACCTTTTTCTTGTGAAGCAGTGTGAAACCAAATCAGGACAGGAAACTGACTAGTGTGTCCACTGGCCCCAGACACGTTGATCCGAAAACTCACAGTAAAGAGTCTCAGCCAGAATGATTGTTGTGCTGCACTAGTGTGCGCAAAAGTTAAAAAGCATTTGAATAATCCACATTTTTCCCCCAGATGGTCCTTATGGCATTTTCGCCGGCAGGGATGCTTCCAGAGGCCTGGCCACCTTCTGTCTGGACAGGGATGCCCTGAGGGACGAGTATGATGACTTGTCAGACCTCACCGCTGTACAGATGGAGAGCGTGAGGGAGTGGGAGATGCAGTTCATGGGTAGGCTTGTTTTCTAACGCCCATGAAGAAATGTTCACACCAGAGAAAAAGCTCCTCAGGTATCGACCTGGCTCTTATTTCACAGATGCCTCAGTGCGTTCAGCTCTGCATATAGTCAGACTAAAAATCTATACACAACTTTAGGATTTTCTTCACTTTCTTTGTACTTGTAAACTTGATCAGTTCAATATAATGCTTTAGGAGTTAATACAGTGTAAATGTTGTCGTCCAACTGCCATGGCTGCTAAAACACTTAAGACAGGAAACAGTAAAACTGAAAGGAAACAAGGGCCCTCACTTCAGGGAGTCTTAGAATAGTTTTGCCACATCACATTCTACTGTGTGTCATAATCCAAGGGTTTTTCTATGCTCCGAATGTAGCTTAGGTTATAGAGCTCAGGTAAAAGAAACAGTTCTGTCTCAGGTGACTTTATTTTCTGCCTCTGGTGTGTAATTAAGACAGAAATGCTTAAGCAATGTCAGGCGTCTGCTAACTGAAATGATAAGTCTCTGGACATTTGGAGTAAGTATAGATGATGCATAAAACTGGGCAGCTTTGAATGGCGACCAATTAAATCATGTAAGACAAAGCCCCCAAATTACCCAACCTGCGGTTTCCTCACTGGCTGCTCTGACACACTGAGAACAAGTTTACTTCATTTAGTGATGGAGTTGGATTGAAAGCATTTAATCTGCTTCTATTTGGATGATTGAATTTATTGTCAAAATAATTTCTGCTTCTTTCCCTCAGATGTGGATTTTTATTGAGCAGATTCTTGATAAAGTCAATTCAAAAATATCATCTGTTATCAAGATGATGCCTTTTGATCCAAAAAGAATCTAATTCGTTAGGAAACAAACACATTTAAGAGACAAAAAACAACTTTGTGTGAGAATTAAAACATTTATTTGCAGCCCTGCCTGTGGTTGGAGGCATTGTGGCGCATCTTTGTCACTCTGCACAGTTGCTGGCAGCAACAGCTTCTGTGAGAAGGGAATAATTAGTCTTGTTTTTGAAGATGCTGCTGATGTGAACTAAATGATTTAATGCCTCAGCTCAAGCAGAGTTCAGACTTCAACACCACTGTAGTAACAGCAGGTGGAGTTTAGAAGACAAGTTCACATACAGCGTGTCACAGTCAGGTTTGCGTAGTGAAATGTGTAACCTGTAGGAATCATCGCTTCTTAATTTAACATCGGCCCATATTTGAAGCTGTGTGTCCTAAACGGAGCATCGGCCTGTGGCCCAACCCCTCTCTCTGTTTTATTAGCATGTGGACGGCCCCACTGCAAGCAATTCTGGCTGTGGGTTCGTTGGAGAGAGAGGGTCTTGAGTGTCAGAGTTGTTGCAAACATACGCTGGTGTACTGTAGCATTCAGTTGCACTTAATCTCATTAATTTATCTTCTAGAGAAATACGATTATGTTGGGAGGTTGCTGAAGCCTGGTGACGAGCCGTCGGAGTACACGGATGAGGAGGACATCAAAGACCACCTGAAACATGACTAAGCGGTTCCATCACATCGACCAAAGCCAGGAGCCCCAAATAGCTGCGACAGACCTCCCCAGGCCCCCCACACTTCTTCCTCCTCTTCCTTATTACTCCCCTTCCTTCTCCTGCCCCACTCGCCAAACTATTCGCCTCCTGAATCTGTCCAGTGCCGTGGCTGTTCTGTAAGGGCAGGACTCAAGTCTCAGTGCCCAGACCTCCCTCTCTCTTCATCCTACAAAGATCAACACCACCAGAAAGCGATTGGAAACTATTGATGAGGGGCTGGTTTTCAACACCCGCACCTGGGAGAGGGGGCAGGTTGTACCATTAGATGAATATGAACCAAAATCACAAAATATTTTTATCACTTCTCCAGGGGTGGACGTGGTCATCGTGGTCGCCACTGAGCGCTGGGCGGAGGTTGGTCGGAGGTAGTCAAAGAAACACACTGGTCAGGATGATCAGTGGATCGAGATGGGGAAGCCGATTTCTGTCTTTTATCTTTGGTTTAGTCACATCGCAACTGAACCTGCTTCAGCTTTGGACAGCTCATCGATCATGGTGTTTTTTTTTTGTTTTTTTTCTTTTTGGTTTAAATAATTTCCCTTCCCCGTGTTGAGAGAGCAGTGCTGTGGCCTAACCAAAGGCAGTTTGTGGACATCACACTTTCCTGTTGTGTTTGTAGTGTATGCACTACTAGTTTTCATTGTTTGTCACCATGTGATTGTACTTGTTGAGTAGCATTACTGGGAGGGAGGGGTCGGGAGGGTCAGAGGTCCTTGCCGTTTGAAACCTGTTTCGAATCACATCAGACTGACTGAATCATCGATTGGGAAAACAAAGGGAAAGTGATAAGGCAGTCTGAATCAATCGAATCAATTGTTTACATGCCTCACAAGCCAGCTGCAAGTCTGTAGAGTCCCCTGAAAATGGTCCAAGTATTAATTGTGCCTTATTTTGTTTGTTGTCAGTCAGAGGAGGCGAGTGGAGGGATGGAGGTGTTGGTTTTTCCTAGACTCGATTCCCCAGACTTAAAGAAGGCATACGTTCTGTCAGTCGTCCATGCACAGACTAATAATTCCCCACTATGTAAATAGACCGTACGACTACTCAGTGTTACTGCCATATTTATGTAGTTGATGAACTCCATATACGTATAATGCTATGTTGTCTTGGCCAAAAACCCCCATGGTTTGTGTTTTCTTTTCTTTTTCTTTCAGTTCAGAGCTTCTTTTTAAATGTGGGTGAATTTCCCTAAATAAAAAAGGAGCGTTGCAAAGTGCTGCAGGGCGGGACCTATCATTTTATCAAAGCATGTGCAACAACAAAGTGAGCTATGCCGAATTCCCACCAAGTCGTGTATTTAAATGTTGGGTGTGTGTGTGTGCGAGTCTGTGTGACAGAGGCAGGAAGGGATTTGTTCATGCATAATAAATCAATTTGGTTAATAATTCAAGATGTCTGTAATTTATTTGCTTTTGGGGTCGCTGTGATTTGGGCAGCGCCAGTAAAATGTTTATTAGGAGGCGTCTTCTGGAATTCTGTGAATCAAATAATGTAGTGAGACAGAACTGTAGGATTGTAATTCTCCAAAGATTCAGATTGTACAAATGATGTCAGATGCTGAGAATCAAAAAGGCAAATGGGGAAATGCACGAAAAGTGTGAGTAGATGTTTTCAGAATAAATATACCTGTACATCTTTAGTAACACATGAAAATAAAAGTAATAGTCTAAACCAAATACTGCAAAAGTATCTTATATGAATAAAAACTGGGAAATAATTTTGAGGATATTACTTAATGATCAATTATCCCCGTTTGTGTTGATTGATTTGCTATTGACGACCCCACTGGCTATTAAGCAGAATAAGATGAAGACATTTGCTGTTGATGTGAAGTCAGTTGGACAACATGTGTCCGTGATCCAAGCAGAGCCTCCTTCGTGCTCATCCATCTGGAGAAGTTGATGGTCACCGTCACCAAAGACTAAAAATAACCCTGCGCCCACCGCAGCTCAGCAGCGCCCCCGCTGATGCCGCGGCTGGTCCTGGTACTGCACCGGCACGGAAGGACCGCTGTTATTTCAGCAGAAGCCGCCGCAGATCCGGAACCGGGATGTTTCTGTCCCACTGACGGTCCGTGGACACCTCCAGCACCTTGGCTGCTTTGGCCGAAACCCAACCTCCGAGTGAGCGACGATGCGAAACGAGCTTTGAGCGCGTTCACCAGAAAACACGGCTGTGATTCGTCCCCATCAGCGGCGCAGCGATGGCAGAGCACATGTCCCAGAGCGAGCTGGATTATCCGTTCAAACTCCTGGAGTACGTCAACGGCTTCAGGGTCTCAAAGGTTGAGATGTTACTCAATATGCAGCTTTTACCCCCAGCAGCTGATTAACGGACCTAGAAATGAGTAGAAACGATTAACCGGTGATTTCAAGACCTGAAGTATTGTTTGTATTTCACATTTTAGAAAGGACGTTTCTCTTTATTTTATTGTATCATGTTCTATTATGTGGTACCGGTGGAGCCATGTTCTGCTGGGAGCCCTCGGTCAGTCCGTGTTACTCTGGCCACCTACCTCCGCCTTGTTCAGACCATGTCCCTTTGATGGAGACGTGTTGGTGGCTGTGGACTCTTCCAGCAGGAAGATGCTCCCTGGTTCAGGAACAGTTTGAGGCGTCGACTTGGCTCCAAACGCCTCAGACCTGAGTCCGATCCAGCATCTGAGGAGCAGATGCCTCAGCACAGCCTCAGGGTTCTAGTGGACGGGTCAGGGCAGTTTAGACAATATCAGACAGGTGGTCATAATGTTATGCCTGATCTGTACATGTCGTTGAACATGACTTGTGGAAATCCTGGTACGTGTGTCTGAGCTGTGTGTCCACCCCCCCAGGTGATATTTTCAGCCTGTGAGTTGGGCGTGTTTGACCTGCTCCTGAAGTCTCAGGAGCCCCTGAGTGCCCAACATGTGGCCCGGGAGCTGAGCACCAGCGCGGACGGGATGGAGCGGCTGCTGGACGCCCTGGTGGGCATCGAGATCTTAGAGGTGGAGATCACAGATGGAACGGGTGAGAAGGACGAGGCTCAGCTCCAGCTTCATGGGTCGTCATCATCTTGGTGCTTTAAATTTAACAGGCAGTACTTTGTTTTGATCAAACAGCTCTGTACAGCAGCACCGACGTGGCGAACCTGTACCTGGCCAGAGGCAGCGCCAAGTCCCTCCACGAAATGATCATCTACCAGTCGCAAACCATTTACCCACTGTGGAACAACATGGTGGACGCCGTCAGGTTAGTGGGTTCAAAGGTCACAGGGTCAGCATAAACAGAGGGGAGACATTTTACTGTACAGTGCGGTTTCGTTAGACGTTTTAATTCCTTCATTTATTAACATCCAACACTGAACTGAATTAATATATTTCCACACGTTCAACTGCCATTTGCTGCCCTGCAGGGAGGGAAAGAATCAAAATGAAAAGACCTTTGGCCTTCCACCAGAGGACATTTTCCAAGTCATGTACAGGTTAGTGGAGATTCTGCTGCTTCAGGTCACCACCAATACAAAAACCCATCTTTGTAAGTTTCATGATTGCTCCCCGCCCAGATCTGAGGAGGAGATGCTTAAATTTATGGGTCTGATGAACTGCACGTGGGTCCTGGATGGACACGACATCGTCACAGCCTTCAACCTCTCCTGCTTTCAGGCCATCATGGACCTTGGCGGTAAGAGGCTGGAGTCAGGGCTGAGATTACATTCCATCCAAACACTGTTTAACACCTGACTAACTCCCAGGCTGCACTGGGGCTCTCGCCCGTGAGATGGCGAAGGCGTACCCGTCCTCCTGTGTCTCGGTGTTTGACCTCCCGCAGGTCGTAGAAACAGCCCAGAAGCATTTCTCTCAGGAGAACGACGTCATCGTGTTCCAAACCGGTGAGTCTCTGTCGGCCTCACTCAACACGGCGACGTTTAGAGTCGTCAAGTAGCATTTAAACTGTAAGCTTCTGTGTTTTACTGCATTACATTTAGAGAATGCTTCAGCAGCTGCTCACCCAGTCTCACCACAAGGTTTATTGAGCCAGTTTCCTTCATCGTGTCACGTTGTGTTCAGGTGATTTCTTCAGTGGTGAAATTCCTGCTGCTGATCTTTATGTTCTGGCCAGAATCATTCATGACTGGCCTGAAGACAAATGCCTCACACTGCTGAAGAAGATCTACAGCACCTGCAAACCAGGTGAGTTCAAGAGTCCACGTAGCCTTGTCTGTCATTGTTTATTGGCCACATCTTCTTCCAGACGTTTGGAGCGTTTTTTTCACGCTGTCCTCACAGGCGGCGGCGTCCTGCTGGTGGAAGCCATGCTGCTTGAGAGCAGACGAGGCCCCGTCACGGCTCAGATCTTCTCGTTGAACATGCTGGTGCAGGCGGAGGGCAGGGAGCGTTCGCCGTCCGAGTACACCCACCTCCTCAACAGAACCGGCTTTCACAGCGTTCAGGTCTGCAGAACCGGCAAGTCGTACGACGCCATCCTGGCCATCAAGTGAGCTCAGACTGGCACCGGGGCGGTCGGGGAGGGCGTCCGTGTCCAAGGCCACAAAACTAAAGACAGCTGTTCAGTCTCAGTGTACATGGATCAACGTTTAATGTTGTGGTTCACCCCCAGTGACATTATCACTTATTGTGTTTACGTTTCACATGAAACAAGAACCAAGTCAAGGTTTAGGATCAGATCCAGATCAATATGCTTCCTCCCTGTTTCGCAGCGTGATAAACTAGAATTAGAAGAGTGTGTGCTCCCCGGACTTCTGATCCACCGAACGTGTCGTCAGCATGCGTCCCTCAGAGTAACTCAGAGTGATTTATTCAGCGTGAGAGGCTCTTTTGAGCATTTTTACCATTTAGTTCTACTAAAAGCTGTGTGTAAACATCCAGCTGTGCTACTACAAATCTGTAGTTTCCTTAAGTAATTGTCCTCTGTTTTTTCTACTGTTAATATGTTCTGCAGTGCTCTGTAAATTAAAGGGTTTTATAACCTCCTTCACATAATGCTGAACTTAAGCTGAAAGCACGTTTTTGAAACTGACTACTAGCACAACTTCACATAAAAACCTCCTGTTTGCCAGCACAGTGGATGTAAAATAAAACTAGATGTGTTTGAACTGTAAACCTTCTGTGTTCCTTTGTTTGTTTGAAAATAATGGATGAATCATTTAGTTATTATAGACATGTTTACACATAATCAGGGGAAGTATCTGGATAATTGTCAGCTCTGGTCTCAGTCAGGTCTCTGGCATGAAGATTATGGATGATACACTGAAAATAATAAAAAAACTTAATTCTGCTTCTTTTTAATCATTCCCTGAAAACTTCAAGATCTCTGGATGTCTTCAGAAATCCAACACGTTCATGGTTTCTAGGTTTAATACGCCTCCAGGTTTAAATGGACCGAATCTGTCTTATGAAGTATTAAGTTCATGTTTGACAGCGTTCGTCCAGGGCTCCAGGTGTTGTGCTGCCCCCCAGCGGCCTGCGCGCGGACCTGCAGCCCGGGCTGAGTAACCTCCTCCCCGGCCGCCGCCGTGTTTGTGTATGTGGAATGCGGGTCAAGCGGAACTCACGGCACAAGCTGCGCCTCGCATCAAACTCCAACACCGGCTCGCATCGGCCTGACGCGCTCCGTACGTACGCCCCGGTTTGTTCTACGGTTCTGGTCCATGTGCGTTAGTGCCGGGCTGCAGTTAGTTCGGGTTTTAGCGGGTCGCCCTCGCAGTCCGCTAGGAGAACGCGGCGCCGTCATTTAAAATGGCGCCAAAGCTTAACCTGAGCCAGCGGGTCGCTGGTAAAGTTGCCACCGTGGTCTCCGTCGCTAGCGGCGCAGCTGGCGCCTGCACTCACGCTTTAATTCACACTTTGGGTCGGGAGTTGGTGGTTCCAGGTGGTTTGTTGGAAGCGGTAATTGACCCTTAACCTTTGACAGACCGCTGTCTGCGGCTGGTGGCACCGTGTTGTGTTAGCAGCGTGGCTGATGCTAAACACAACAACCAACTCTACGCGTAGCTTAGCCTCCAGCTAGCGTTAGCTAACAACGTCAACTAAACGTAGCGTGCGGCTCTCACCCGGCCTGGCGCAAAATATGTGTCTAGCGAAATCTCTCCTTTTCTGAACTTCCTGTTTATGCAGCCGAGTTGAGTTTGAGCTAATCTATGTGACGGAACCGTTAAAAAAACAACCGTTATCACGAAACACTCCAGGCGCCGGGTGTGGGCCTGCGTGTTGCATAACGGTAGATGGGTCCGTCTGGCGAAGTGCAGCCACGGGCGACAGTCTGGTTAAACGTAGCGGGCTGTGGCTTGTTGTGACAAAATGTCCCTTCTTAAACGCGGCACTGTTTGCATGCGCGTTGCCTGAAGGGCAGTTGTTTTAGCCTGCTGTTAGCTAAAGTTAGCCGCTACTTAGCAGCCACTTTCTAGTGTGTTCTGGTCGAAGAAGGGGCGTCACGCTCTCCGTTGCTAGCCTGCTGTTAGCAGGGCTAGCTAGCTTAGGGCTAGCTTCCCTCTGTGCACGCTGGCAGCAGCAGACTCGTGTTTTGCACGCTGCAGGCAGAATGCACTGCCCTGTGCCGCGTTGTTTCCTGTTTCTGTTGCATGTGGTAACTTCTTGTTGTCCTTGCTGTAGCGGCTGTAGTGACTGATACACATCCGCGCAGCTGTAGGATTGTTGTCCTGTCAGACCAACAAGGAAACGGTTGAACTAGTCACAAGTTCTCAGCTGCTTTCTCACTGCTTTGCTGTCTACTAGTCTGCATTTTAGTCGTAGTAGAATGAATCCAGCTGCTGGATGAGACACGTTGGAAACCAGTCCTTAAATTGTCCTCAGCAGCAGGACTGAATGCAAGTTATGAACAAGTTTGTCTCTGTTAGTTCACTTTTTGACACACACTTGCTGTTGTCTCATTAATTCCTTCTGTAACACAACCTTCTGTCTTGTTTGTCAAGTGTTTCTATGCCAGAGCTTCACAAACAGATGGCGATGAAGAGAAGCAGGCACCCGAGCAGCAGTGAGGACTCCGACAATGGAAGTAAGCTAAATGTTGTTTCTGCTGAATCATTCATAGCAGGCCCAATAGATCTCGAAATGAGGTCAGCACAACCCCACGATTTCAAAAGTGAAAGCAGTAACGTGGGGTCAGCGTACCAGACGAAACACTCTTCTTCTTACACGCCACAAAATCCAGTAAGCACTTTAACACACACAGATAATGATTGATCATCTGGTTTTGTGTCAGCAGAGTCCTAGGTGCAGAATAGTTATTTGAGTTTGGATCTACAGATTTGTTCAGTAAATCTATACTTCATGTTCAGGATGAAGAGTAGGAGAAGAAAGGAATGAGCTTTGTTGCATTTAAGCCACCTTTCATAAGTTCTCTGAAGTGTGTTTTATTCCCGTGTATTGTTGGTCGATCTGCCGTGGAATAAAAGCAAACCTTCAGCTCTCTCTCAGGTTTTCTGAGCTGAATGCTGTATTATGTGTCTGTAGACTGACTATGGGCCATAAACTGAAGTCCTCTAATTAATTGGTGTTTTCCCTCCAGGTAATTCTACCTGCTGGTCCCATTCATCACAGCCCAGGAGGGGGACCGGGCAGAAACCCTCTGAGGTACGTCTGTGTCCTCTGAAACTAATAAGCAAAAATCAAAAAATATTTAATGATTTAGGTTTGAAAAGGAAAACATGCACCATCCCGGTGGTAGAATCGTCTGTTCTCCTTCGTTGCCACACATGACAGTGAATGTTGCAGCTGTTATCTACTCTCTGTGGGCCTGCTGGCTGCTGTCACGCCCTTTGTCCCACAACCAATCAAATCAAAGCAAAACAGTGACTGAGGCCCACGCTGGCTCCTGATTGGCTGGCTCCACTTGGTTGTTTTTACTCTGTGTCGTCACTGATGCACATTAATGCAATAGGAATAAAACAGAGTTGTTTTAGTAGTTTACCAGGTATGCAACTACCTGTTGGATTTGTTATTAATTCATCAAACTGTTGTTTTAATTAATTATTCGAACTGTTCAATTTAAGCATTGAAAGGTTTTAGAAAGTCAGCAAAACGCCGTCTTAGTTGTAGCAGTAATAGTTTTTCAACTTTGTGCTCACTGCGTTTATGTCCCGCTGCAGGTTTTCAGGACAGACCTGATCACAGCCATGAAGGTGCACGACTCGTACCAGTTGAACCCAGAGGACTACTATGTCCTCGCGGACCCGTGGAGGCAGGAGTGGGAGAAGGGTGTCCAGGTCCCCGTCAGCCCCCAGTCCATCCCACAGCCTGTTGCCAGGTAGGACAACGATGATGATGATTTAGGATCTGAACACCTTAGGTGTGATTCCCCTCAGAGGCCTGAAGTCAGAGTAGACATTACTTAGTTTCCAGTTTAATATAGTATTCTGTCGGTCAGATAGTATCTGCTCATTGACTAATTTAAAATAAATACAGGGTTACTCATAAAATTGTACAAATCTCAAAATGTGTTTGTCTCCTGGCTGTTTGGTGCAGAGAACTGGCTGAGAGAGGAAAAGAGGTCATGTTTGTCAGGCCAAAGAAGCTGATTCGAACATCAGCCTCCGAGGCGCTGGGCTACGTGGACATCCGGACGCTGGCCGAGGGAATGTGTCGCTACGACCTAAACGAAGCAGACGTGGCCTGGCTGCATATCATCAATGAGGAGTTTGCTGAGATGGGTGAGTCAGGTGTTATCCTGCCTTGGCTACAGCATCACCTGTGATTGAGGGAAGAAATCAAAGTATACAAAGTATTTTGGCCATCAAGGCTGAAATCTTGTGATCTTGTTTGATGCTTTTTATCATCACTCAGGGACTACATTGCTTTCCTCACACACACTGACATTGGTTTCGCTGTGTTATTGTTCTCGGTTTTTATCTGCTTCTCTTAAATAACTTTTATAGTCGAATCCAGTGGCTTCATTAAGTCGTGATTCTGAGGTGTGTTTTCTACATTGACTACTTCGCCTGTAACAGCAGCTGCTGCGCCAAGTATAAGATGCAGAGCTCAGACTAACTGCAGCCTCAGCTTGTGTCTCTCATGTAAAGCTGCTGGTTAATATTAGCACATAGTTTGTCCCCACCTGCCTGAAGCAGACAAAGTGTTTAAGGATTCCTCTGCTGTGTCAGCGAAAACAGGGCTGCAGCGATACTTTTGCAGAAAGCAAACAGAACTGACAGCAATGACAGGCAGCTATGCTGCGAGCTGTTAATGCAGCTACAACTCAAATGCGCACACACTGCGTCGTGTCCCAGTTACACTGAACTGTGTTATGTAGACCCACAACTAATGGCTTCAGTTATTTCTTTGCCATTGTTACACTCGTGAAATATGAAGACATCTAAATTTTGCTTTACGATCTTCTCCTCAGACTTTAATTTCTGTTTGCAATGTTTACTTTTTCTCTTCTCGTTAAAAAGAAATCTAACTTAATCAGCTGATGAATGAGATATAAATGGCTGGTTCCTGTTTCTCCAGCCTTGCCACCGCTGGACGAGACCACTATGGAGCGAGCGATGGAGGAGTTTGAGCACCGCTGCTACGAAAACATGACCCACGCCATGGAGACGGAGGAGGGTTTGGGTATCGAGTACGATGAGGATGTGGTGTGTGACGTGTGCCAATCGCCCGACGGGGAGGACAACAATGAGATGGTGTTCTGTGACAAGTGCAACATCTGTGTTCACCAGGTCGGTTCAACACGCAGGGTCACTGGATTGTTACTGTGTGATGCACAGATTTAAATGTGTGATGGTGTTTATTGTGTGTAATATTTATTTATGACACAGGAAAGACGGCAATTCAGAGTTTAAAGCTTTTACCAGCTTTCGCTTCCCTTTGTACATGTGTATTTTATAATAATGACAATGTGGCACATTTTCTTTTAGGATTTTTACTAAATGTTACAGTTAAGACGTGAGAAGTTACAGTAATTTAACTAAATACGATACTTTAGTCAGAATCATACGTCTCAGATGAGCTGCTTGAGTGGTTTCATTTTGAGACTCTGTCTTCGTGTCTTTTATTGTTTTCTGTTTGCCGCATGGACGCTGAGCTGCCATGTCTGTTGTTGTTTCTCTTCAGGCGTGTTACGGCATCCAAAAAGTCCCCAAGGGCAGCTGGTTGTGCCGGATCTGTGCCCTGGGCATCCTGCCAAAGTGCCAGTTGTGTCCGAAGAAGGGTGGAGCCATGAAGCCGACCCGAAGTGGAACCAAGTGGGTCCACGTCAGCTGTGCCTTGTGGATTCCAGAGGTGGCTTTTGGAGTATTTGGTTATGTTTTTAGATGCACTTTAATTTAAAACATGTTCATTAAAAGACACCGTAAGTGGAATTATCAACTGCAATTAATCAGAATTTTCAATTAATTAATTGTTTATATTTTCTTTCTTGATTTAATCAGAAGCAGTAAGTTCTGTCATAATTAAACCAAAGCATACTGACAAACATCACAGTGTGAAGTTGGGTATTTAGTAACAGACACCTACAGCTGTTAAAATAACACAAAACAAACTTTGTTGGAGCCACAATTGCCAAACATTTCAGCACGTGTTAGTGATGCAAGACTGAGATGAACAACATATCGCATTGTGTGTTAAACATGCAGGTGAGCATCGGGAATCCAGAGAAGATGGAGCCGATCACCAATGTGTCCCACATCCCCAGCAACAGATGGGCCCTGATCTGCTGCCTGTGCAAGGAGAAGACTGGAGCATGCATACAGGTGGAGTCACTGCTCACATTTCTCCTCCATTAGCGCATCGAGCCAGGCTTAACCTCGCCTGTTAGTGTCGCTCTGCAGCAGGGTGCAATATTTAATATTCTCAGCAGGCGCGATGTTGGGGAGTGAACTGATACTATAATTGTTTTACAGCTCAGCAGCAGTGAGGAAGACGCTGTTCATTTAATGTTGTATTCTTACAAACAAGCAAATGTTGTCTTTATTAAATTGGTTGTTTTTTATCAACAGCTAGAAAACATTACTTTATTCATATTAAAACAAATTTACAGTTGTAATAATTAGATCAATGACTAAGTCAGTGTTTGAATGCTCCTACTAGTCTCTAAAATCCCAGATTGTTTTGATTAACAATGGACTCGCTGTGTTTTAAGTATAACTTTCAAAACTCTTTGCTGCAGTGCTCAGCGAAAAACTGCCGGACTGCCTTCCATGTGACCTGTGGCCTCACCGCCAGCCTTGAAATGAACACGATCCTCACTGAGGATGACGAGGTAAAGTTCAAGTCCTACTGTCCCAAACACTCTGGGCTCGAGGGTGCAGAGTCCAGAGACTCGGGAAGCGAGGAGGACAAGGAGGTTCCAAGAGACAAGAAGGGCAGGAGGAGAGGCAGGGTGTTAAGGGAGGAAGACGCTGCCGCCTCCTCTTCGTCTCTTCATCTTATGAAAGAAGCATCCTGTGATCCCGAGGGGTTCAGCAGCCGCCAGCAGGAGAAGAGAGTCAACCTCCGCAAGCTCAAGCTGCAGGAGATGGAGGAGGAGTTCTATCAGTTTGTCAGCGCCGAGGAGGTGGCCAGTCACCTGAAGCTGGCGCCGGAGGTTGTCGACTTCCTCTACCAGTACTGGAAACTGAAACGCAAAGCCAACTTCAACCAGCCGCTGCTCACGCCCAAGAAAGACGAGGAGGAGAGTCTGGCTCGTCACGAGCAGGAGGTGCTGCTGCGACGTCTGCAGCTCTTCACACACCTACGCCAGGACCTGGAGAGGGTAGGGTTCACCTGCACCGAGGCTCACATTTCAATGACAGTGCAGTGCGTTTCATCCATCTCGACACATGTCCTGTTACAACTGCACCCAAAATGCATGTTTTTTGAGAGCGTCCTGCTTTTCTGCTCATCCTCAGGTTCGTAACTTAACCTACATGGTGACTCGGAGGGAGAAGATGAAGCGTTCACTCTGGAGAGTCCAGGAGCAGATCTTCCAGCACCAAGTCAGACTCCTTGACCACGAGCTGCTCACAGGTGAGTCAACAACCTTAAAGGTGATCATCATCAAGTTAGGAAGTTAGGCAGACATGACGGTTTTAAGGAGGGTTATTATAACTTGATTCTGAAATATAGTGGTAAGCTATGGCTCTAATTTTGTTGAAGCTTGAACAGAGTTTGTTTGTGCTTGTTTGTGTTGCAGGTGATCCTTCACCCAAGGATTTGGAGAAGCTCCTGTCTCTGGGTCGCTTATCCACTCAGGGCTCACAGTCTCAATCCTCCTGGAGTCACTCTGGACTGAAAACCAAGGGGTCTTTAAAACAAGAAAAAAGGAAAAGCAATGACGGAAAAAGCCTGACTGACTCACCGCACACACACAGAAAAGACAATCTGAGCAAAGCCCCAGAGAAAGAGGGTAAAAGCTCTCAGATCAAAGAGCCCGGGCTAGCTGAGGCTGCGAGCGACGCCAAAACCCAAAACTCTGAGATCAGCCAGGACATTCAGTTCCCAAAGCTTCAGCAGCCAGAGGTCAATCAGGAAATGACCAGCAAGCTGCATAAACCTGAGAGCAGGAGAGGCCCAAAGAAGGAGTCCCCAGGGCCGGAACCCGAGTCACTGACCAGACACAAACGAGAGAACGACAATGAGCAGGAAGAACGGAGGAGGAAGAAGAGGAGCGAGGCATCTGAGAGCTTTCCCTGCCAAGTAAAGAACAGGTTTGGGTCAAAACATTTTGAGAAAACGGTGTCCATCAGGCTGGTGGACATCCGAAACTCTGACACAGACAACTACTTCATAGATGAAGCAATTACCAAAAGAAGCAGCATCTCTTTGGATGTGACGACAAACACTAAGCTAAACAAAGCCAGCGCCACATCTGATGCCGCCACCAAAGCCAACGGCTGGCTGAGGAAAACCCAGTCCAACAGCTCCCATTCGCCCAACGGACACATGGGTGGACATCTCAGAGGCTGGGGGAAGTTCAGGATCCCGAAGAGGAGCGAGAAGGAGGAGAAAGCTCTGCTCCGACCGCTGACCAACACACCGGAGACGTCGTACCCCAGGACGCGACTCCGCACGGGGGCCGAGAACAACGGCTATGCCTCCGACTCCAAACCGGGCGAAGGAGATGTGGAGCCCTGCCTGAAGCGATGCCACTCCCACCAGCTGCGGGGCGACTCGTCCCTTGGCCGGCGCTACGGGTCTGACATCATCCGCTGCGGCGTCCTGGCGTCCTGATGGAGGAGCAACACTTACAATAAGCTGCACTGTGCAAGTCTGGAAGAGAACGACAGTCGCTCTTTGTACCTTTATTTTTCTCAATAAATCATAAAATGCCTAGATTAAAAACAGAGCTGATATTTATTTTTATTTGTAACATATGTAAAACTGGGAAATATTTCACTTTATTTTGAGCTAGTTTTTATTTTTTTCTCTCTTCAAAGTAGAAAGATGTCAAGTTGCCACTTAAATGCTTGCTCAGATATTTACAAGCAAAAACATCAGTTAGGGAGACATTGTGATTGTTGCTTGGGACCATAAGCTTGCAATGTCATTTGTTTTTGCCCTAGTATTAAACTCGGCCATGAGCCCTTTGCACTTAGTTTCAAACAGGTAATCGTCATCCGCGTCAAATCCGGCTTCAACGGGAAGTGAAACTGCCTTTTGAGCTCAATTAAATCATCAGCCTGAGGTTTCCAGGCTGCGATAGTTTGACATTATAAACTGAAAATTCACAAAAGCAGAATGAAAAGGGTGTGGGAATGACGCTCTTCTCATCATCAGCACTTAAGTGTAACTGAACTGCGATTGAATCCATCGTGTCTTTTATGTGAAGCGTTTGCACTACGAGAGGACGGCACAGGTGTGAGGAATGAGAAGACTTATTTTTACACTGAAAAATTACTAAGTGTTTTGTACCCTCGGCCGCTGCTGTACTACTGTTATGCAAAATGAATATTGTTTTGTCTGTCTTAAAGAGGAATAAAAACTCTGGAGGAAGTAAACCTGTGTCCTGTCACTGCTTACTGCACTGAGGCAGAAATAAACCTTTCATGAAAACACTGTGAATCTGCCTGAATAACTTAGAGGTTAGGAGGAGGGTTAGGATGCAGGTTCAAACCTTATAAGGGTCCCCACAGATAAAACTTTTACTTACTTACTTACTTTACATGTGAAAGATACTATACTATGACGTGTTTTTGACAACATACTATACTATGACGTGTTTTTGACAACATACTATACTATGACGTGTTTTTGACAACATACTATACTATGACGTGTTTTTGACAACATACTATACTATGACGTGTTTTTAGCGACATACTATACTATGACATGTTTTTGATAACATACTATACTATGACATGTTTTTAGCGACATACTATACTATGACGTGTTTTTGACAACATACTATACTATGACGTGTTTTTAGCGACATACTATACTATGACGTGTTTTTAGCGACATACTATACTATGACGTGTTTTTAGCGACATACTATACTATGACGTGTTTTTAGCGACATACTATACTATGACGTGTTTTTAGCGACATACTATACTATGACGTGTTTTTGGTCACATACTATACTATGACGTGTTTTTAGCGACATACTATACTATGACGTGTTTTTAGCGACATACTATACTATGACGTGTTTTTGACAACATACTATACTATGACGTGTTTTTAGCGACATACTATACTATGACATGTTTTTGACAACATACTATACTATGACGTGTTTTTAGCGACATACTATACTATGACGTGTTTTTGACAACATACTATACTATGACGTGTTTTTAGTGACATACTATACTATGACGTGTTTTTAGCGACATACTATACTATGACGTGTTTTTGACAACATACTATACTATGACGTGTTTTTAGCGACATACTATACTATGACATGTTTTTGACAACATACTATACTATGACGTGTTTTTAGTGACATACTATACTATGACGTGTTTTTAGCGACATACTATACTATGACGTGTTTTTGACAACATACTATACTATGACGTGTTTTTAGCGACATACTATACTATGACATGTTTTTGACAACATACTATACTATGACGTGTTTTTAGCGACATACTATACTATGACGTGTTTTTAGCGACATACTATACTATGACATGTTTTTGACAACATACTATACTATGACGTGTTTTTAGCGACATACTATACTATGACGTGTTTTTAGCGACATACTATACTATGACGTGTTTTTTGGTCACATACTATACTATGACGTGTTTTTAGCGACATACTATACTATGACGTGTTTTTAGCGACATACTATACTATGACGTGTTTTTGACAACATACTATACTATGACGTGTTTTTGACAACATACTATACTATGACGTGTTTTTAGTGACATACTATACTATGACGTGTTTTTAGCGACATACTATACTATGACGTGTTTTTTGGTCACATACTATACTATGACGTGTTTTTTGGTCACATACTATACTATGACGTGTTTTTAGCGACATACTATACTATGACGTGTTTTTTGGTCACATACTATACTATGACGTGTTTTTTGGTCACATACTATACTATGACGTGTTTTTTGGTCACATACTATACTATGACGTGTTTTTTGGTCACATACTATACTATGACGTGTTTTTAGCGACATACTATACTATGACGTGTTTTTAGCGACATACTATACTATGACGTGTTTTTTGGTCACATACTATACTATGACGTGTTTTTTGTCACATACTATACTATGACGTGTTTTTAGCGACATACTATACTATGACGTGTTTTTTGGTCACATACTATACTATGACGTGTTTTTAGCGACATACTATACTATGACGTGTTTTTTGGTCACATACTATACTATGACGTGTTTTTTGGTCACATACTATACTATGACGTGTTTTTTGGTCACATACTATACTATGACGTGTTTTTGATAACATACTATACTATGACGTGTTTTTGATAACATACTATACTATGACGTGTTTTTGACAACATACTATACTATGACGTGTTTTTGACAACATACTATACTATGACGTGTTTTTAGTGACATACTATACTATGACGTGTTTTTAGCGACATACTATACTATGACGTGTTTTTGATAACATACTATACTATGACGTGTTTTTAGTCACATACTATACTATGACGTGTTTTTAGTGACATACTATATTAAATTAAATTTTTTTAAAAAAAAAAAAAAACCAAAACATTCACCACCAGTCATTTAATTATTCAGTCCACATACAAAAGTCTTGAAGAACCTTCATTGTTAAATCTAAATTAAAATAATGTCTAATGTGCTGTTTTTAAGGCTTCATGGTGGAACTTAAGCAGGTATAAAGCTTGTCACATTTAGTAATTTAAGTCAATAAGGTCCAGCAATTCGGAGGGTGGACACGTTTAACCACTTTTTATTGCATGAATCAGCTGATTTAAGATTCTGCACAAAAGTGTTTCAGCTCAGCATGAAAAAAAAAGGAAAACAAAAAAACATACAATGTCTGAGAAATTGTATGATATTTACAATAGATGCATCACTATAATCACTTATACAGTATGTACATATATCTATCTCTGGTTTGCTATGACAGTAGTTACAGAATGGAAACCTCTATGCACACATTACATTTCAGCTCTATAGGGAATTACAGTGCTTACGAAGAAACTGGCTGGACTACATTCACTCAACACAAAAATCAAGGTTAGGATGAAGATCGCTACATTAAAAGTTGCAAAATTCAGCTGCTGCATTTCTAGACATGAATTTACACACCGTGGAAAGGATAAACCGTTAAACAGAAAAGAGCATCCTGGCATCTGTACGAGTCAGATCTGCTCCTGAAGATTTTCACAAGATTCCCAAATGAAGAGCTTGAACATACAGCAGTCAACACGGATGCGGTGACTGCATGTAGAGCGAGGGTGCGTCTGTACAAGTGACGCCCAACTCGTTACCCACGTTCAGACTTTGACAGGAAGTTGCCGCTTGTGTTGCTGTGGACCTCGTCCTCACAAAGTAGCACCATGGGTTAGAAGTGCAACTAATGATCAGTGTCAGAACACGGGAAAATATCCACAGGCTTCTCAAAACTCCAGGTGACTTTCTCAAAGTGCATTTTGGTCTTAAGTCTCTCCCACAAGTCGAAGAACACAACTGAGAAGCTGGAGCTCGGTACCTGGCAAATGTTTTTTCCTAAGCGTAGCAACTGTTCAACACTCATCCAAGGCTTGTAGTTATAGTGAATGTGTGCCTGTGTCTGGTCTCTACTTATAACGTTGGCCAACCTTAATGTCATTTTTCTCATCTGTATTATTAAACACAGCTGCACTGACACGTTTCTTTCTACAACTGCTGAGAACTATTTTTTTTCTTTACAGTGGCAGAGGAAACAAGTCAGAGTTGATGCACACGTGCAGCAGATGGTTTCTGACAGTAATAAAATAAAGGTTTGTTCATGCTTGAAACAGGTCGCCCAGTGCAGCTGTTTTGTTTTTTAGCATGTTTAGATCTGGCTCCAGTCTCTGTATGGGAACAGAGACTACTACAACTACTAGGGGAAAAAAACCAAAACACAATGTTGGACTATTTGTGTAAATACAATATGCATGTGCAACTATTTACAGGTCGTAATCTGTTAACTATAGCAACATAAAAAGCATGGACTTAACAGTAGGCTGCAGATCCTCAAAGTGGTCACACGAGTACAAACGGATACAGCTGAGATATAAGCTGTGCAACTGGAACTCGTATTAGTGAAGAGAAACACTGAGGTCCGACAGCACCACCTAACGCGTCCAAAACCGGCACCAGAGAAAGTTTCCTGAAGTGTCTGTTCCGTAAAGAAAAGAAATGCACCGGTATGAGTCTGAAGGCTTTGGCCAGTGTGCCGAGACTAAAAACCTCCTGAGGATTAAAAGGAAAAACGTGTAAAACAGCTACAGATTAATCAACACCACATGATTTTTGTCGGCAATAAACAGCACGACCAGTGACCAACAGGCCAGCAGATGCCACAACAGCATGTTGTCTGTATTTATTCATAAAAGAAACACAGCAAACCCTGTACCTATGGTTTCAGATACTTCACTGAAAACAGCACCTTTAGGGACTCAAGTCAAGTTGGATTGGGGAAAAAAAGGGTCCAGGAGAATTGCTGCCATTCCTTCATTTATCTGGTTCACTCATCTGAGCAGACAGCGACAAAGACCTTTAACCTCCCAGTAGTGTTTTTATGTTAGAGTGCTCTCGGCTTAATACTTTCTGTAATCCCTCATTCTCTGAACAGGCAGGTAGACGAACGATGTGCAGCGTCATCACTCGGCATCCAGATGCCACAACAAAACCCTAAAACTGAGCTAAAACAAAATAACAGGTTGTAAAATAGCAAACGTACGTCTACAGTTAAACGTAACCTAAGGCTACAAAGTAAAAGTAAAGAGGTCGCCCGAGGCCTATCCATAGTGTCTTGGTGTTTGATATTACATCTGACATATATATGCTATATATATATAAAAATAAAAACAATCCATTTGGCAACCTGTGTGATGTCTTACACTATTCCAGTAATCATTATTTTGGTCTTTGATATACACATATATAGATATAGCAATAAAACTCTGCTGTTCAAGACCACCTGTGGTGAGTGAGGGCTGGGATTCAAGTTAGCAGACGGCCACGCTGCATTTCACTCTTTCTTCTGGCAGATTCAGTTACTTTTCTGCAGAAACCCACTGGTTTCTTTTGTTATTCTAAGTATCCAGTAATCAAAATAAGGACAACAATAAAAGAAAATGCAATTTAAAAAAACGAAAGGCAGTTTGGTTGGTGGAAGAATGAGTTAGAATCCATGAATCCAAGACTCCTGACCCGTGCTTGCTCTGCTGCTTTGTGCTTTACCACAGATGTTCTGCATCAGTGCAGATAAGGACAAGTAAACCTGAAAATGTAAAAAACGTTTGAGTGGTGAGCCAGAGGCTTTTCCAAGCATGTGAGATCAGCAGCGTTCCCTGATGATGAAGATGTACAGTGCCTTGGTTCTTGTGATCTTAAATTCCTTGTGGAGTTATGTTCTTTAGCGAAAGAGCAAAGGTGTCAGTTTAGTTGGTCTTCTGGCGCTCCCTGTGGGGGTCAAAGGTCGCTTCAGGCCTCTGCTGCTTTCCTCTTGGAGCCCTTTATTTTAGCCTCTGCCCCTTCTGTCTTCTTGGAGCCTTTAGGAGGACGGTTAGCTATGGCTGAAGAAGCGGCGTTCGATGTGGTTTCAGAGCCAACATCCTGTTCCACGTTGACCGCCGCCTCCAGCTCATCATGTTCCAGGCAGCACAGCTGTCCGGTGGGTGGCCAGGGACGCAGCGCCCCCTCCTGGTGAGCTTTGCAGAAGGAGTTGGGGCAGAGCTGACAAAAAGCATCAGAGTTTTTCCCACAGATGTCACAATGATGCCAGGGACAGTCCCAGCGGCCTGCACAGAGAGAACAACGGCAGAGTCGGAGTTTAGCATAATGAGCTTTACATAATTATTTTTACAAATTAATTGATACAAAGCATGTAGCAATTATTTCAAAATAAGATGTTCTATATCTCTGCAGAGGTGACGTCTGCAGTGCTCCCTACCAAACGGCCTCTTGGTGAGGTTCAGGCAGGTCAGGTGATAAGCTTTGGTGCACGTTTTCTTGTCACAGAGCACCAGCTGCCCTCCGTCGCCACAGCGGAAACACTCGTCCTCAGACTTCTTCTTTCCTTCACTTTTCCTTTTCTTATACTTTCTCTTCAACCTCTTTCCTTTTGGTTCGGCTGTTTGTCCATTCGAATTCTGCAGGTGAGATACCAAACTATGAAAGGTTTCCTAACACATCACAGATTTTATTATTAACTTTTTATTTTACATATTAAATGTATTTTATTATTATTCTGTCAAATTGTGAACTTTGTTTTTCATCTTAAGTCTGAGATGGGCCTGCTGGTCTAATCATAAACCTCACCTTTGGACGATCACCAAGAAAACCGCTGCAGTTGGGGGCGCCGCAGCGGCAGACGGTTTTCTCATTGCCGAGGCAGTCTAAGTTGTAGTTGAAGGTTAATTCTGTCCCTGTGATCCAAATAAAAGAAGTCATTAAATCTAAACAGATGTGTTTAATGTTGATAAAGAAGTAAAGGCGTGAGAGACGTCTGCTGACCGAGTTGCAGTTTTAACGTCTCACCTGCAGGGATGTCGCAGACAGCGAACAGGCCAACACGCGTGTCGCCGTTCACCGTCCACTTCTGTGTCTCGCAGTTGGGCTGACAGCTGTGGTTCATGAAACGAGAGTAGTTTCCCTTTGGACCCGCGTCAATGATCCGGTCCTTAAAAAACAAAGAGGGAGGCATTCTGGCTTGGTTTACTCAAACACACTTGGAATATTAAAATAAGAAACAGTAGTTACACACCATTAGCATTACGGCGATTCCACCGACCACTGGTACTTGTAGTATTGACTACTATAATGTTACACTTGCCTGTCATGCAACATTCCCAATGCAATACTCTTGTTGCTCTAGCTCCCAGCTGAAATGGCACTGCCAGGAAAACAGTGCCCTGATACGGACTGCGAGCAGAAACCGCTTCAACTGTGCTCAAAGGCCACTTCACACGCACGCTATGATAAAGACTGATGAGGCCACAGAGGCAGCCTTGTTGGCACCAACCTTGTCGATGGTGAGCATGTAGAAGTCAGTGATGTTGTTTTCCTGGGCGTATCTGATCCTCGCCCGACACTCTTCCTCATCGATCAGTTCTCCAATGTACTCGTTCACAAACTCACCCTGTTTTTAACAAACACCATTGTCAGAGGAGAGCAGCAAGGTCCAGACTTCTGCCCAAGCACAGCCTGGATGAATGAGTGACTCTTACAGCCCAGAAATATTCAGAGGTATACATGCACACTTTAGGCCAAACTAATACTGAGTCTATCGATAATGAGCTTAAAATATGAAATTGGTCCATGTTTGGCTGGTGACGTTTGTTACAAGTCACTTACTGAGAGATTATTTCTGCTTGTTCTGATCAAATGTTTATTTGTATGTGCTTCTTCCAGCCTAAGTTGCAAAGTCTTAGTCAAAGATTTTGTTTGCTTTAACTGGATTAATGCTTTTTGTATTTGTTTATCCATTAAACTAGAAGCTGGTTTGTGGCTGGAAAGCTTCTCCACCTACCTTCTTGATGTCCCGCAGGCAGATCAAGCCCCAGCCCTTCCCGGGCGTCTTGATGATCTTTGTCTCTGGGTAGAGACGTTTGGTGAAGTCCTGGTTGCAGCAGCGCTCACCACTGGGACACACCTGAGGGTGGCACTCGTACTGCAGCATTCGGTTCAGGCACTCCGACTCAAACCCACACGGCCTCTCATCTGTCGGCTTGCAGTTACACTTGGGGATTTCAGAAATGTCTGCGGCGTACACCTGAACTTTACCAACTGGTTTGTTAACCTAAAAAAAGAAAAAAAAAAACATGCCAGACTTAATTATACTGCAATATATATACCAACTGAGTTATGTTTTACGCTATAAGGAAAATAAAGATTTACAGTTGGATTTCACACCTTGATAACTTTGTATGGGGGTGGTTTTCTGCTGTTCTCTTGTGCTTCCTTGGCCTCTCGTTTTATTTTTATTTCCTTGAATCGAGCTTCAGCCTCCAAAAGAGCTGTAGAGAAAAATTCCAAGAAATGATACTTAATCTGTGCTTAGATTTATGGTTAGACATTGCTACAAAATAACTATAACTCTGGTTCATCTTCTCCCAGGGATGGAAAAGTGGGGATTTGAGCAAGGCGGCAGTTCTGGCTATGAACGTGACTCTATCTGTGTTACCTTAATTCTCAAGTAATGAAAGTCCTGTCAGATAGGTTAAAACTTTACCATTCTTAAAAACTTTGCCAATGCCGGTCCTCTGATATTTGCTGCCCCTGTCTCCCTCCATGTATGGAAACACTCGGCCCTGGTGAGTCCAGAAGTAATCCTTGGAGCCAAAGAAGAAAACAGGAAACTCTCCGATCTCGTGGCGAAGATGCTGGATATTGGTGGGAACATTTCGTGGGTGGTGGATCTCAGCAGGCCACCATCTATGAACAAAAGTTACATTCAGAGTCAGATCAAAAAGGTCCAATAATTATCAGTAAATATTGTAAAACTACAAAAGACGCAAATATATGAAAAGGTTTAGATACCTGTATGTTCCCAGTTTGACCCAGATGATGTCTCTATATTTGGGTTTTTTCCCAGCTCGACAGTCATTGCAGAACCAGCTCCCATCAGGCATTGCAATGTTCAGACAGTCGGGGTGAAAAGCTGCAGGACAAGACTCACAGCATAACAACTGGCCTCCTGCAACACAAGCAAAAAAGATTTTAGATGTGTGCGTCATTTAAACGCTTTGTTACGAGTCAGCAGCAGCCTGGCAAGCGAGCTACTGTTTCCACAGCTGAGTCACTGTACTGCAGTGAGTGAAACAAGCACAATAACATGTTTAGACTGACTAGAACATATACAAAGACTAGTGCAGGGCAAGCTCTAAAGATGTTCGCCTAATGAACAGTAACTTATTCGCGGACCAACCTTTGGAGCAGACGAAGCACCAGCTGACGTTGACGTGACTGTGGTGGCTGTAGCCCTTCTTGGCATTGAAGTGGTTGGTGCAGATAAATGCTGTGTTCGTGATCATCTCGCTGCCTGCAGCCACACACTGGTCACCGATATGGTACGCTACTGGGCAGCGTAGGCAACGCATTAACCTGCCTGCAGCACACGGAGTCACAATAAATAAACAAATCACCCAGATGTCTCCACATGCCTGCCACACAGATGTGTCCTCTCATTATTTCTGCAGTTGCGTGAAAAAAGCCTTTTGTTGGTTCTTCATCCTAACAGATCTGAAACTCATGCTGCATTGACATTAAAGAAGAACTGACTAATTTCCCCCCTACACAGCTTTTAAGAAAAATTGAATTGTGCCATCGTGCAGACTCTCACCTTTAGTGGATTTGTGCTTGGTGCTGTAGTGGCAGCTCAGGCAGGCGTGGAGTGGACAGCGGAAACCCTTGTGGTCGAAAACAGTGAGGGAGTTGAGGCGGACGCAGGACTCGTGGTAAAACTTGCCACAGTGTGGGACGTGGCAGCGACGCACCTCGGCCTCTGATTGCTTACAGATGAAACACGAGTGAATTCCTGGAAAAACAATGAGGAAGGGAAAATGTTAAACAGCACCAATTACAAACATGCTACTAACAGAATACGTGTCAACAAACTGCATCTACCACCAACTCTCTGGTTACATTAAGAGTGAGAAAGCGATTCCTCACCTGTACTGCACTCCTGACATAGCAGCTTGTCGTCTGGTTTAAAGGACTGACCCAGACAGTGAAGGTGAAACATCCCACAACACTGGCCTTCACAGGACACCAGGTCCTCACCAGCCTGCTCACATACCTGCAGGAATGAACACACTTACTGAGACTATGATATAAAGAACGTAAGGACCACACTAAAAAGGCAGACGTACCTGGCAGACAAATTCTTTCTTCCGTTCACCCTTTTTAGTCCCATCTAAACTGTCACTTGGAGAATCGGGACGCCCCTCACTCCCAGAGCCCTGCAGCAAACAACATGGAATGAGCTCTAAATAAAACTAACGCTTCTCCTACGATGTATTTGTGCAAAACAATCCATGAACTGAAGTCCGTTTTGAAGAAATCTGACCAAAACATTTCTTTTCCCCTCTCACCTCAGGGTCAGGACACGGGGACGACCTCCTCTTTTTCACTTTGGCAAGTGTGCCTTGGTTCTCTCCCTCTTGCTTTCGTTTCCTCCTACGCTTTGGTTTCTCTGCGTCTTGGTCATCTGTACAAAAAAAACAAACAAAAACCCATTTTTGGTCTATAATTAGCAAGTACCACAGTAAAGCAGCTGGGATGACAGCAAGGCCACAGAGATCACAAATGAAGGTGTGAAATTCAAAGAAGCTCAGTCAACGCAGCGAGAAGGTTGTTTACCAGCCAGAGGAGCTTTTGACTTTTTCTGCCGTGTCTTCGTTTCTTTTACATCTTTGTCAGCTTTCTTTCTTCTCCTTGGTTTGTCCGTTCCTTCTAAAGTTGGAGTCTGGGAAGATAAACTCTCGGTTAGTACTTTGTCATGAAGGTGAAAACTGAAGTCTTATTACAAAGCTGATTAATGTCATCGCCAGGCACACAGGCCCAAATTGACCTTTTCTTTTTTTAAACAGGTCATTTTATTTTAAACATTTTAAAATCTTCACTGCCGCGTTCTGCATTTTACAACAAACCCACCTGCTTTTCAGCATCTTTGCTCATTTTGTATCTCTTTCTAGGCTGCTGGATTTTGTCTGCTGCAGCATCTGACAGCTGCCTCTTTAAGGTCTTCTTTCGCTCCCTCTTGACTTAAAAAAATAAATAAATAAAGGTTAGTCATATTGTGAAGGTTAAAAATATTTAAATTTCAAACGAGAACTCCTTCACTAAATGGATGGATATGCGCCAGTCAAATAAACCAGCCATGACATTTGACCAATGTTAATAATCTACTGCCCAGGTTTCAGATTTCAACAAACCTGGAACTGAAACTGGATGCAGTGGTGTTTCAGAAAGGTCTTCTGTCGAAGAAACAAGCTTTAATTTCCTTTTCTTTACAGGGTCAGAAGTGCTGTCCGTGGCAAATGCCTCTCGTCTCCTCGCCGTCTTTGTGGGAGACTGAGGCTTTCTTGGTTTTCTCTTTTTCTTCTGAGGTACAACTGATTGTATATCAGGTGCAGAAGTGAGGGGATCCTGAAAAGACAACACAAACATATTTAGTGATGGTATTCACAGTTTTTATATATAGTCAAACTTGTATATTTAAAACTATTTACACTCAAAAATCCATCTCTTGCTTCATCTGTTTAGTGAAGTCAAGTAGAGGTGAACTGATAAACAATTTATTTTATTTTCCGGTCCAAACATGGAAGTCTGGCTGCAGTTGAAGCAACCTTCGGAAAGAAACCATGTTGTTCTTTTAGACGAAACATTATTTATGCGACACGTTTATTTACTCCTATACCTTCCTCTTATTTGGAATGTTTTTGTCTTTCCTCCTAATGAAGGACTATTTGGGGGCTGACATGAGTCTAAGCAAGAGGGCCTACCTGCAAGGAGAGAGGGTCTGCGTTGAGTCGAGACTCTTTTACATGGTTTATCTCTTCGCTCTGCTTTGGCTTTAACTTCTCTAAGATGTGGGGGTTGAGACGAGGACCATCCTCATCATACAGAAATGCAAAGTTCGCAAGACGCTCGTCCAGTGACATACTGATGGCCTCCTTGGCCTGAATGAGGCCCATGTTCCACTGTACCTGCAATTTACGTGGTACCGAAGGAGTCGTCTGCATGACAAAAGAAAGAAAAAAATGCAACAAATTACAAAAGACAGTAAGAATATATTGATGAGCAGCACATGCCAGCCAAAAATTCTCAACTTTCTCAAAAAGTAATTACAGAAGAAGGAACTACAACAATTTAAGGAAGTGCAATGTTTTAATGTTGCAAGTATGTGCAGGCCACGTGTTTCTAAAAAAACAGCTGAAATGAAGAGCTGTGTTTACCTTTTTGTGGATGATGCGGGAGGCTGGCTGTTTGTTGCCCCGGCTAAGCTCTTGATATTGATTCTCCCCAGTGAAGGACACCATGTTCTTCTCAAAGATGTAGGCTCTCTCTGGGGAGTCTCCAAAATACTGTACATGGAAAAACAGGCCGGACCTGCTGTTGGCTGCTAAAACAAGAAAAGTAATACTTTACTTATTGACATTAAAAAAGGCTAAATCCAACTTAAACATATGTGAAGTCAAACAATAGCTTTAAAGCAAATATTTAATAAACAGTAACTGGTTGTGAGCATATTTCACCTTTCTGTTTCTGTTTGAAGTGACTGCTAAATTCTGGGTCTGTGGTCACCATGCAAGGCCACCAGGGGTATCCTGACACTTTTGTCCAAACCAAATCACCAACGGAAAAACGGACCAGCCATGAAGACCGTCCTGTAGCTTCCTCTGTCAACTCAGGAATAACATGATGCTACAGAGGAGAAAGAAGAAAAATCAGCAGGGGACAGAAAAATAAATAAGGAAGCATTAGTACATTGTACAACTTTGTACTGGCTTTCACCCACTATTATCTGGCTATCTTTAAAAAAGAAATTAAAGCAAAACCTCATCAGCTGCTTCAGCTTCGTCAACAGCATATGTGTGGTTGAGGGCCTGCACAGGGCTGGAAGTCACCTTGAGGTTTGGTTGAGGTTTTGGTTTGTGAGGTCTCCCTCTCCTTTTCTTTGTATCCTCTCCCTTCTCAGACCCAGGCACAGAACCCTCCGTGGCTGTGGCTAAACTGGTCCCATTAGCAGAGCATTGCTCAAACAGTGGCTGTTTGGCCACCTGCGGTATTGTCACCTTCAGTTCAGTGTGAGAAGTGCAGTTGTGCTGATGGGTGCCATTTGTAGTAGGAGCTTCAGCACACTTAAGCATTGATGGCTCAGCAGCACAAAGCTCGGGTAGGGTGTCTTGATCCCCATTCAGCACACAAGATGCCAGGTCTTTGAACCTCTCGTGGTTGTGGTTGTTATGACCGTGGCCAGCCATCTTCTGAAGCACGCCGTCTTGTAGTGTGGCGGCCAGCTGGGCAGCAGCTTTATCCATTAACAGAGCAGGGTCACTGCTCATGTCCCCCCGACCTTTCCGTACACTGAGGGACTCTGGTGGCTGCTTCATGCTGATGGGGTTGGCTGGTTCAGGCATCGAAGGCAGTGAGCTACCTTTACTGTCCATCCCATCTAATCCTCTCCTGGCTCACTGAGCTACAAAACATGGAGTACAAACTTCTCAATCAATAGGGTCCATCACAAATCATTGCTACCATGCAATCCATTTTTGTGCTCTTCGCTTGGTCATATGGTGAAATTGCATTGTGGGATATGAATACTATGAGCATAACGTTACACACTTTACAAAATGGCACTCACCAACGAGGAATGAACAGAAAGCCTGGAGCCAAGCGACAAAACGGCACCTGTCACGCAATGTTCTAGTCGTTCAGTTTGGATATTCTATTTAAAAAGTCGAGCAACTCGATCGACCAAAAGTCTGAAGCAGCAATACTCAGCAAATTCAGACTCCTAATAATAACAACAACTCACTAATAATTACGAGGACAAGTCAAGCGCATTCTCGATTACATCCATGCACACGAACGAAAACGAAGGGAAGGGCGGAAAACCTCTAAACAGAACAGACTGAAGTTCTCCTGGAAACGCTAGCTAGCTGCGCCTGGGGCCAAGCGGGATGGAGAAGACGGGCTGCAGGCTCCACCGCATGCAGCGAATGCCCAATGAGTCGGTGGCGAGCTGTACCACGTAACCACCGCATCACCGGCTGCAAAAGCCGCGGAAATGGAAGCAGCTGACAAGTTGCAGTAATGCAGCTGCGTGTGTTGCTGAAATCAAATGCATCGTTATCAACTGAAAGTGAACTGGTGACACTGTGCTGCAAAGCGACGTTCGGTTAGTCTGACCCAACAAGTCGTCGGAACTTGATTAAAGTCAACACTGCAGTAGCGAGCGTACAGTCAAGCCAAGTCAACTAACACAACGTTAGCGTTAGCTAGTGCGTTACCGGTAAACGCAATAAAACCCCCTTTCGCCAGCGCTCGGGTTATCATGTCATGGACGAGTTCCGACTGTAAAGTGAGGCACTGATTACCACGATGTGGGACTCTCAGGATGCTAGCTCCGAGCAAGGACACAGTCATTTCCCATAGTGTACAATCGCATCTCTGTCATAGCTACAGTCAGCCATTACACCGCATTCCAGCAAATAGACAAAGCCGCCAACCAACAGCTAAACGCAGCCAGTTAATTCAGTTAGCCTCTCCACAGAAAATCCAGTACGCCAACAAATAGATCCAATCATTGCTGGACGAGTATGATAGTTGATTTTAATTGCTATAACCCTAAAACGCTGATATACTCAATTTGTAGGCGCCATGACAGCTCGCTTCAAAAAGGCTAGCCGCGTTAGCCAAAGCTAACCAGCGTACAATTGAGCCAAGTCAAACTGCACATTTAACGTTAGCATAGCTGGCTAGCTAGCTAGCAGCGCCTCTCTTGCTAAAATGGATGGTCGGCCCGCACAAGTGTACTTGCTAAAAACCCACAGCGGCTAATACCCGTCGGGTTGACAATAGCATGAAAGAGCGGTTCTTTCTCGTTACCTGTTGAATGTCCTCTCGGTGGTTAAAGGCAGAAAACGCCCGTAGTCATCCTGTACAGGGAAGGATTTCATTCAAGTCGAATCAAAAGCTTGCGGGAAACTCAAACTCTGCGACCAACCAGCGCGAAAAATACTCACTTCCGATTGGTCGGGAGCCGAGAGAGGAGCCAACCGGTCCGTTCAAAAAACCAACCGTAGGAACCAGCGGACGCGGAGCCTCCGTGCGTTTCCCGGCGCTGCTGCACTTATCCACATTATTTCCTAAAATCACCAGAGTTCTCACGACTTTGTCAGTCATACTAAATGCTCATTTTTATGGGGTTTTAAAGCCAGTTTGCCATCCACACGTCTGTACCTACTTAGCACATAGCAGAAATCCTCCCGTTGCTAATCGTGGCTAATGTCAGCATAATGTCCAGTAAAGCCGGTGCATGTACTATAATTTGGCCTAAAATACACCCCACGCTCTTGCAAACAGAAAAGTGGACACACTGGTATATTTAAAATGATAACATTTGGGTTTCCCTAGGAAAGGTTTAGATATTACTATTAAACGGCCAAAATCATCATTAATCAATTTCTCCTTACGTAAACGGTGCAGTAAACTCAACCGTGTAGTACCGACAGCAGACGATAGGGGGCGTGAATTAAGATAACTTAATAAAAACATTTCCCGGCTGAAATTACCCTTTCAAAATAAATTTCGGCAAGCAAACATACAAATACCCGTGCTGCCTGCTTTAGCATAATACAGCTCTTGTGTTCATAGTGATGTCTGAGTTTGGGGGAAGCTCATGGTTAGGTTTTTGCAGCCTTCAATATCTGAGCTATGGTTGGATGTCGGTTTGTCCTCTTCACCAAAGCACAGTACATGTGCTTTGTGTAGTAGCAGTAGCAGTAGTGCAGTAATGCACGTACATGAACTGCACGTCCAGTATTAATGCAAAACAAAACTTTAAATTTTTACAAAAGAAACAAAATTTGATTAAATTACAGAGAAACATGTTTCTCAATAATAACATTTTCCATAAATATGAAGGTGCCAGGAGAGCTTTTATTTAATAAACAAACCGGAAATGTGTCTCCTCACCCATGCGCGACATCGGTTTGACGTCACTCCGGAGACCGGCCCGGCTAGCTGTCATCCGCGTAGCAGTGAAGGGCATGACATGGAGTTAAATCTTCCCATGTGCTGTTACATATGCGCCGTGGTCTGTTGAAGACGTACACAGATTTCGGTTTCTCTGCGTTTCACGTTGGTCGTGGTTTAGTTTCGATACCGTGAACAAACAGTGGTGGCTAACTGGCTAACTAGCTTTTAATTTACAGTAAACCGCTAAAGGTATTGAGTTCAGACAGAAGTAAGCCTGCGGATGGCGTTAATCCTGTTTACAAGGTCCCGGGGACCTTTAATGAAAACGTCCCGATCCATAAAGGGTGAATTCAGGAAAGGCAAAGGTAAGTGTTGATGTTGATCTGTGACCGTCTTTATAAAACAATAAGGCTAACAGCTAGCATAGTCTTATTAGCACCTAGAGGAGTTAGACAGGTATCCCTTGGTTAGCCCGGTTTGGGTATATAGAACGACCTGACTAAAGGTGTAGTTCACGTGCTATTCACTTTGAATAGCGGGTAAGTCATTATTTCACAGCTATAAACTCGTAACCACGAGTTGTTAATGTTGTATGATTACCTCGCACGGCTGCGGTCATGAAGGAACCACACCTTGCTCATCAGATTAAAATAGCAGCAAACACGTTTAAGGATGCGGGTTTATCTGGGGTCAGAGGTGGGTGTCGTAACGGGTGAGCGCCCCCTTTCCAAAGTCTACTGCTCCCGCAAGACATCGTCACCCAGAAAACATGGAAGAAGCAACAACGCAGCTGTGTCTAAATCTAAATACGCTGCTTTATTTTCCACATAGTTTGTTTTTATCTGTTCAGACAAAGTTGTGAAATTATGAACTGAAGTAATGAGGATGTTGCAAATGCAAAGCGCTGTGTGTTTTTTTGTGCTTTTCCCAAACTGCCATTGTTGGTCATTTATTACCGTTATCCAAAGAATCTTTAACTAAAACATATTGTTTTATCCCTATACTTTTGGAGGGCTTAGAAGTTGTCTTTCCACTGTGGTGAACTGGACATTGGTCAATTTGAGTGTGGCTCCACTGCAACTGTAAAGTTTCATATCTCTGTTGATAAGCCTTGGGGGTTAACAATTGGACAACCAGTGTAGACATTTAAGTGATATATCAATCTGCACCTTTCATTGTTTAATATATATGTTATCAAATGGGCAGACGGCGCCATTAGTAGATGATGCTACAGAAGAAATAATTTCAGTCTGTAGTTTGGTTAGTGCATTAAATAGATGGGGCATATAAATAGATGACAGCCTCATAAAAAGGATTTGTCTGTCTGCACTTCATGGACTGAGATTGTGTTCTTGGCCTTAGGCCCAGATTATGAGACAAATTGCTGTGCTAACATGAGGAAAGGCCAGTGCCCTGATAAAACAACATGTCTAAAACTAGACTTAATTTTCCCTCAACGGTTTAATGTCTGAGTTAAAACTCGTTTTATTACATGCAGGTTTATGTTAATTTAAAACATAAACCTGGAGTTCACCTGTGATGTCACTGAGCTATTGATAACTAATTTACCCCAGGAATAACCATCAACTCACTGTGAATAAATAAAATGATGACGAGTAGTCAGTGCTGACAGTCAAATGCTTAAAAATACAAGCTCAAGAGGTCTCTACACAAAACTTCAGTACAACTCACTGAGAGTCATCTGTGGCCCAGAAATGTCACATTTTGTGGGCGCTGTGAACAGAGATGCCTGACAACAGAGAGCCAGCAGAGATGCACTTAGATGAGCTGGGGCACATTAAAGTGAAGCACAGTCTGGACATATAACCCTCTATACTGTTAAACTGCTGCAAATACAAATCAATCAGCCAAAATGTCCCTTTGCAGGAGCACTTGGTGTTGCTCACACACAGTACAAAGGAAGTGTTGCTTAACCATTTAGACACTTTACAGGCTGCAGGTCACACACGAGTGAGCTGCTGTGTGTAGAAGTCAAATGGACACAGCTGAGCTTCGTTATAGTGAATGTGAAAAGAAAAATGGAAAAGACCCACTGTAGTGTTTACAACCCAGGCGGACGGTATAGAGTTAGCTCATGTACTGTATTTCCAGGGTTTTCTTTCTGTGCTACTGTAGTCAGCCGCTCAGCCACAAAGGTGACACTGTTCCAGTAAACTCTTGGCCACTAGCCACAGTCTGTGGTGTTCAGCCAGGCCTTGCTGGATTCTCTCCAGCCGGCCATGTGAGACCCAGGGGAGGGGTGTGGCTAGGCCGCCTGCTCTGAGCTGATTGGTTTGAAGTGTCTCACCACTCCACCCTCTCTGCATGTAATGACAGCAGCCTCTGCGGGGTTCAGGAGCCCCGCTGTGTGACTATGTGCCTCCCTGAGGTTGTGAATATCCTGGCCACCAAGGCAGAGCAGTGTGAAGATATTTACAAAAGAATAATGCACCTCAATAGCTTTTTAGAGTTTCCTTTAAAACGGTATCTAGTCTGACATTTCCGTTACAAAGGATTGACCTGTTAACTCAAAGTTAGTTATAACGTGTCCATAATATTAGTTTCCTGGTACGTCTTGCTTTTTTATTGAATGTATAAATTAATGAGTAAAAAATGTCTAGTAGTCTTGGAGTGTTTTGGAGTGTTCACATTCTGAATGTGGTTCTAGAAAAATGCTGACGTAACCTACTGGGACTATTCTGTTTTTGCACAATCCTTCAAACATACAGTGAGTTTTTGTTGGGGTTCTGAAATCATGTTGCGTTAGAGCGCGTGGACAACACCAGGCAGCAGATAGCTGCAGATGATCTACTCATTTGCTCATCAGTGTCTGTCTATATTTGTCTAATGGCTTATTAGCACAGCACAGCTGCTCATGTCTTTTTTTTCCTCCTTTCAGGGAAACTACAAGATGGTGCCTGTTTCAGCTGCACAGCGCTCAGACTCTCCATTCAAAAGTAAGCCAGTAAAATGGTGGGCTTGCATGTTTCTGCAGTGTACAATATTCTAAAAACTATAAAAAGGGGTAAGTGTGAAACTCACTTGTCTAATGTTTTTGTTGTTTCTTCAGGCTTGATGGCTTCCAACTTGGCCGTTTGGTCCAGGTCTCTCCTTTCGGTCCATCCTTTCCACTGTCAGATGGATATGTGGGCCCCTGCCACAACCCAGACTCTCAGCGGTTGTACTGTGCTTTTGTGTTGGGGTCCTCTTCGTCAGCACACCCTGCGATCACGTCAGGGGTTCAGTGGACAATAGCACGACCGCAGGACATGTATGGTGTCAGGTGGATACACACTTCCAGGAGGAGATGGGACGACTCAAAGGTGGAGAAGTCACTGCGTTCATTAAAAGACAAGAAGAAGCTGGAGGAAGGAGGGCCGGTGTACAGCCCAACGCTGGACGCAGAACCTGTGAGACGGACGATTCGACAGAGGGTGGTCGATGAAATCAAGCACTACTACCATGGCTTCAGGCTGTTGTGGATTGACACTACCATCGCAGGACGAATGTTATGGAGGGTTCTGAACGGCAACGCCCTGTCCCGCAGAGAGAGAAGACAGGTAGGACAGAAAAGATGGCCCTAAGCAAATATCCTGTCTTTGTAGAAGCTACCATTTTTATTTTACAGCATTATTAGGAGGTAAACCTGGAATCCTTCAGTCATTTCCCCGTCATCTCTGATCTCTAAAGATCAGGAATGACTTAGCACCGATTCAGGTCTGACGGACAAGACATCTTGTTCTTTAACGTTTAATCCACAGCTTCTTGGAGCTAATGGGATTAATTATAGAAGTGAGCTGCATGCTGAGTGTTTACTCACTGAACACTCAGCAGATTGTGCTACTTGTTTAAAGCTCTTCAAGCTGAAGCTTCACGTGTTGAGGCTTTAATTAGAAAACGCCATTTAAAGTTAGCTTCACTGAGGCTTTTCAGGTTCTTAGCATTGTTACGCCTGGAGGTTCCCACAACATAAACACTTTTAATAGCTCTTAATCATGTTAATTACTTTTTCTATATTTAACCTTTGCTTAACATGCTGATAATCTGCTCCCTGTTCTGGTTTCATGGCATCTTGCTGTCAGACATTAAGTGGCTGTTTTGATGTACAGGTGCAGGCACACAATCCATTTCCTTCTAAAATGAGCACATCAGCTCAGTTCAGGTCAGTGGTAGAGAATCTAAATGCTCCTTAAAGGTGCGGAGGACTGAGTTTTTGCTTGACTGCAAATCTTTCCGTGTGCAGCGATTTACTTGAATGATGAGGAGAGCATTTGGGCTGAGCTAGCTCCTTGTTAATGTGTTTGACTAGGAGTGGTGTAGTTAATGCACATTACATATTCTACAAAAGTCTCAAACTTACATTTTACTCTGAAAGGTCATTGTCATTCAAGCACAGATCCCTAAAATACCTGCAGGTGCCAAACGCATTTGGGTTATGCCACAGAAGTGTTGTCGGCTGTGGGTTGGTGCTGATGACCAGCATTTCCTCCCATTAAATCCACACCACCACCACCTGCATCTGCACCTTTTCAAATGCAGCTGACTCCCTCGGAGCACATGTCCTGAGCCCATCTACACAACCCATTCATCTAACCTGGCCTGGCTTTGCCTCCTTAATCTCCTCCTTTTCATATTCACTTACAATTCTCAGGGCTCCGCTTAAGGCTCCCTCCATCGGCCACCCCCTCCCTTCTTTGATGTGGATCTCAGGGAGATGATATACATGTCAATAGAGTCCCAGACAAAGGCCTATTCACTCAGGCTGGGCCAAATCCTTCACCCTACTGCTCCACTGACATGCAGGTGGAAAGGGGAGAGAAAGGAGGACTCGTGTTTTGGCCTTCTCGCCTTTCTGTAGATGGCTTGTGAGGATTGTCCGAGGACAGTCAGCAAACCTTGGCTGGATAGCTGCACAATGAACCGGACTAGTGTCAGCCGGGTACTTCTGTACTCGGAGGATTGTTCAGATTCGGGCTGAACAAATGTGCTTCCTGTCGGCTCAAGTGTTCACTTTGGCCCACACCTTCATGCTAATGTTGTAGCAGTGAATTAGAAGGTTTGTGTTGCTCTGGTGATGTTTAGCCGCAGGGTTAAAAAGTGCTGTTGAAGCCGAGAGACAAAGAAAGCTGCTGGCTTTTCCTCCCACTGCTGCTCTCTGCTGGAGACAGACTCAAACTACAGACCAGAACGTCCCCGGTTCTCACAGTTGATCTGGCACCATTTGCGTGACTTAAATAAACATTTTTACATTTTCCAACTCTCATGTCCAACATTTTATGGATTCAGTCCTAATGTTACGTTTCCTGTATGTTGCCTGCAGTTTCTCAGAACGTGTGCAGACGTCTTCAGGCTTCTTCCCTTCCTGGTCTTCATTATTGTCCCTTTTATGGAGTTCCTGCTTCCTGTAGCCCTGAAACTCTTCCCAAACATGCTGCCATCCACCTTCGAGACGCAGTCAAAGAAGGTAATGAAGAAAGTAACGTGACTTTCATCATCCATAATAAACAAGACTTGATATGACATGACGGTTATTTTAGGAGGAGAGGTTGAAGAAGGAGCTGAGGGTCAAACTGGAGATGGCCAAGTTCTTGCAGGACACCATCGAGGAGATCGCTCTGAGGAACAAGGCTGCCCAAGGCGACGTGACTGAGGAGTTCTCTACCTTCTTCCAGAAGGTTGGTGTCAGACTCAGTTCTGCCCTCTGGTGTTGAATTTAGCTCATTGTTTTTTTCCTTGCTGATCTGTCATACTGTCATACGCGTTACAGCTGTTTGCATCTCTAGAGATGATGAACTAGAGACAGATAATTTCTTCATCTTTGCAGATCCGTGACTCAGGGGAGCGTCCCAGTAATGAGCAGATCCTCAAATTCTCCAAGCTTTTTGAGGATGAGCTGACTCTGGACAACCTGACCCGACCTCAGCTTGTAGCTCTCTGTCGTCTCCTGGAGCTTCAGTCCATCGGGACCAACAACTTCCTCCGCTTTCAGCTCATTATGAAGCTTAGGGCCATCCGTGCTGACGACAAGGTACAAAGCTCTGACGAAGTTTTACCCTTGTCATTATTAGAACTGAACGGAGACCCCCACTCTCATACAATCTGAGACGTCCATGTGACCTTTATTATGATTTTAAACTTCTGAATTTCTGATTTAGTTCAGAAGAATCTCTACATTTACTCTGATCTGTTTGTCCAGCTGATTGCAGAGGAAGGCGTGGAGAGTTTGAATGTGAATGAGGTTCAGGCAGCCTGTCGCGTCAGAGGCATGAGATCGCTCGGGGTCACAGAGGAACGACTGAGAGAGCAACTCAGCCAGGTAAAACACAATCAACGTAGAGCCACAGAGGAACGTTGCAGACGACAGCGTTGTCATAATGACGGTCGTGTTTCTGTTGCTTGTAGTGGCTGGAGCTGCACCTGAACCAGCAGATCCCTACGTCTCTGCTGCTGCTGTCTCGAGCCATGTACCTCCCAGACACCCTGTCTCCTGCCGACCAGCTGAAGACAACGCTGCAAACGCTTCCCGAGATGGTGGTACGTTATCACAACTGGAATTTAAAGTATTCTGTTAAGTTAAATCTTCACTTTACTCTTTTTATCCCCATCCAGACAAAGGAAGCCCAGTTGATGGCAGCAGAGATGGAGCTCTCCAAAGTGGACAATAAGACCAAGGTGGAGACAATGCTGCAGGAGGAGGCAGCCATACGCCAAGACAACAAGGACCGGGAGATGGAGAGGCTGGCCGACGCTGCAGAGAAAGCCGCCAGGGTAACCACTCTCCTCGGGGCCTTTTCATAATTTAGAAACCGTTTGGCCTGGTGGTGGTGGTCTGTTGTGCCACATTATTGTTGTTTTGTTACGTCCATTAAAGTACCGGACTGTGGGTAGAGCAGCAGAGGGTTGTTCAACTCCACTACTGTCTTCTGCAGGAGGGTGAGTTGGAGCTTGAGGCAGAGCGAGCAAAGCACAGCGAGGCAGAGCCAGTGTTGTCTGACGTGGCTGAGACGCTGAGGGACACAGCACCTGTCATCGAGGGAATCAAGGTAACAGTTGATGTTTACAGTAACACGAGTAGACTGTAGAACGCATTCCACGACATGCCACCGGGGTTTAACTGTCATTTCATTAATTCTGTCTTTTCTGTACCACAAACTTTGAACAGTGGCAGACATTCCTGCGCTTCCAGGTTAGATTTTATAAAGTCTCCTCCTAAATGACCCTCACATCTGTACTAGTTTAGTGTCCTAGCATGCACAGAACCTGGTCTTTCACCAAGCCGACCCAGATGTGGCTTAGACACTGTGCTCATACCTCTAGACAGATGTGTCACCAAGTGAAGCTTTCATTTCCTGAATAACAACATCTAAAGTTCCCAACGTAATGTGTGGTAGGATTGCAGATCCCAGTGACTTCCCTCATTTGTCCATGAACCCCACATGTGGAAGCCAATCTGATTCTAAGTGGACACGTGTTACAATTAGAGCGAATGTTTGTGTTTCAGGGTGAGGAAATTACCAAAGAAGAGATTGACCTGTTGAGTGACGCCTGCTCGAAGCTCAAAGAGCAGAAGAAGCTGTTGACCCTAGAGAAAGAAGAACTGGAGGAACTGAAAGATGATGTGCAAGAATACAACGAGGTGCCTAATTACTGTAGACAGACAGCAGCTGTATTCTCATGCCACCCATGGGCTCCCTCAATATGGATTCATGTATTTCCAGGATCTGGAGGAGATAAAGAAGGAGCTTTCTAAGACTGGACAGGAGAAGGCACTAGAGGAGTCGAAGGCAAGCAAGCGTCTGTCTAAGAGAGTGAACCGTATGATAGGTCGTATCGACAAGATCATCACAGAGCTGGAGAAGGACAAGGTCATTCTGGACGGGCAGATGGACAGTGGAGTCACTCCACCTGTTGGGTAAGAGCGCGTTTTACCTCCACGATATCGCCTTCCCACATAAAAGGCTCAAATATGGATACATCCTTTTCTAAATAGGTGGAATAATCATAATGAACTTTACAGTTTAACTATATTACCAATAATTTCACAAAGTGATAAGTTAAGGTAAGACTAACTTCATTATTGTGTCCCTTTCTGATTTTTATCATCATGCCTTAACTCTTCACTAAGACCTGGGTGTTTTGGATTCTACAATGTGATTCTGTGCCTTGTTTACGTGTCTTTACTTTTTTTTTTTTTTTCTCCTTGTCATCACCCTTATCTTCATCGCCATCATCATACCTCACTGTAAAATGATGGTGGAGATAAAAAAGTATCAGGAGGTTTCCCAGAACCAAATCCAATTCCTTATTATTTTTAAAATGTAAATGTTATTTACATACAGTGATGGCACGTTGTGAGGAACTATAGTAATTAGTCATTCACCTACTAGGCAAATGACAATTGTTGCGTCATGTTGTTGACCATCAGCTGAAACTGTGCTGATCTGGTTGCTGTGCCCTCACTTTACTGAAAACTTTGTGGTTCTTCATGAATTGAATATACTCTACTATATATACTCGATTAATCGATTCTGCTTCAAGTGCTGTGATTGGAAATGTTTAAGTTTTCCAAATCATCGGTGAAACTGTCTTCTTTTCAAGTGTGCTGCATGGCATCTCAGCATGAATCAAGCTGTTTGTACCACATTTAACCTCATGCGATAAATGATCCATTTGATTGGTGTGATCTGGGAACCTTGAATGCAGCATGTTGTGCAGCAGACTTCTCCACCGCATTTTACGCCCTGTCAAACCTGGTAACCGTTTCCTGTATGCAGTCTGTTCTACACCTTCAGGGAGAACCTCATCAGCATCGACGAGCTGATCAGCGTCATGCGGCAGATCCAGAACATTCCAGAGCACAAGCTGCAGCGCATTGCCGAGGCGCTCGACGACAACAAGGATGGAAAGATCGACATAGACGACGTCATCAAGGTAGGTTCAAATACCTCAACGCCTGAGAAAGATACTGAGCCGCCACGTATCCCCATTAAGCTTCTTTCACATTTCAACCCATTCATAGTTGTGCTTCATATATGGAAACACCTTTTTCATGTGGAAAGTTTGCAGGATTACAGCATTTGCTGACTAGTGAAATTTATCAGAAAACATTCTCATAGCAGTTGCTGTATCCGTGACGTCTACTGCGTTTCTCCAGGTGGTGGAACTGATCGACAAGGAGGACATCGACATCTCCACCTCTCAGGTGGGCGACATCATGGTGATGCTGCAGAAGGAGGAGAAGCTGATAGAGAAGGAAAAGGCTAAAGACAAGGCTGAGAAGGAGCAGGCAGCTACGCTCGTACCATAAAACTTGATGAAAGAAAGACGTTAGTGGCTCAAGCTTGGTCACGTTAAATCTCTCAGATTGATCTGGACAAGCTGAGACAAAGATTCACAAGGTAACAGCTACCTTCCCAGAATGTAATTCTACCACAAACTCCTGAAACTTAAAATGAAAAAGGCTCGTTGCCTTTAAAATGCACATCGGAAAGAAACGTAAAAGGGTTTTCTGGAGTGATCGTGTATATGTTGATATTTTCTCTTGTGTAATATTCCTAAATAATTTATTAACACAGGGAACACAGTGGTGTGAAACCATTAAGGTTATGCCAGGGTAAGGGTTGGCAGAAATGAACTGGTCGGAGAGGATCTATAGTTTGAGGTTTGAGGTGAACCGTTCTGCCTTTCATTTCATTTCATTTCATTTCACTGATGTCGTCATCTCAGAGAAATGAGAAATCATTTCTGAACTTTGCACAGTATAAGTGACCCATCATTCCACCTTTTATTTCCTCCTAGAGTCAGTTTTTCCAACAAACCATCTTCTGTCTGTCATTCTACCATATTGTAAGTAAGCTGTTATTTTGTTCTGATGGACAGGTAGCTCAGTGGCTGCAACCAAAAACATCAGTAAAATATAATAAAGGGTACAGATTAAATTAAAAGGGTATATATTTATTCCCAAAACCAAAAAAACCAGATTCCTTTGGGTTCAGTACTTTCCCTAATGAAACATCTACGTAAGTTCACACACGTCAGTACTGTAATTTATTTAAGTTTTTTTCTTATTCTGTAGTAGTGGTTCTTGGTTCTTATTTAGCCACATAGCTCTCTGTAAAATGCCAAAGTCGTGCTCTGGCACATTCTGTAAGAGATTCTAATTATTCTTAAACTCAACAAACAGACTGACATTAATGAGGCAGAGACACTGAAACCAAGCAGCGACCAAATGTCGGTCGGCCGTTTGTGTGTAGCAGTAAAGTGTGTTTATTAGTTTCTGTGTCCAGAAGTAGTTCAGTTGTTCAGTCGTCTGATCAAAGGGTGAAAATAGTTTTTTGTGAATGTAGGTATTTAATTTTAGGCACATCAGTGAAATGGCAACTGTAGATTTTGATTATCTTCATAGATTAAATACAATGTGGCCTTCTCTCGACACATATTAGCGATTAGATACTGTTGTGTATTTATTTTTTGAGGATTTTGCTACAATGTTATATCGTTGGTGTTGTTTCTGTGTAGTTGTGTTTGTGGGTGGACGCCTGGATGATTCGGTTGCAGAGGTACACACTGTCTGCGTTTGTTCTACGCGGCGGCTGCGAATGTGCGCGGGTTGTAAACGGGGATTCCTCAGGGTAAAGCGATGGTTGAGTCTCTCCCTGCAGCTCTAGTGGGGAGCTCATGACTCGCTCCTCCACTGCAACTAGAGAAGAGTCCCGGTGTGAATGAGGATGACTGGTGCTTGAGATAACGCTAAGTGGATGTCGCTCCATAGCAACCGTTCCGGGAATCCGCTGTCGAAGGTGCATGATTAAGAGCTTGATCGAGTTCCATCAGGCACCGTCCTGGTTCAGACCCAGCGCTGACGGGATGAGGGCTCTGCTTCGCCTGGGACCACTCACAGTGATGGGTGCAGGGTAAACACTCGCCCCATACATGGGCCACAGCCAGCGCCAGAGGACGGTGGTGTTTAGGTTAGAGATGCTCCGACGGGACATGGCATAACTCTCCCCTCATAAATCAGCAGCTAGTGTAAACACGTCAGAGGAACGTTGCGACAGCGTCTCGATTACACTCAGCAGGAGAGAGTTGTTTGTTTCTCTGTGCCTCACTCGGGGCAGAGCTGTGTAGGTACAGCTCTGCCACCGTGTCAAGACACGGTCAGCAGAATGGCACCGAGTCGCTGCTAAAGCCAACACAAAGCAACCAGGTAGTTTGTGTGGCTGAGTGCTGGAAGCAGACACTGGTGCGCTGCGTTGTTCAAGCTGCTCCGTCTTGGAACAAAGAGCCACATGTGGCAGAAGAAACATGGACAGTGGGCTTAAATGAGCTGCCTTGATGATGACTGGTGTTTTGTCTGAGGTCCAGTAACAGGAAACACAGCAGAGTGTAGCTCACTCTCTGCTGACGCACTTTTATGCAGTAGATCTGTGTTAATCGATGAATGTGGTTTCAGGGAAGCTGAGTGTTATAATCTACAAACAAGCCGTCCTCGAAGAGCGTTTGAAGAAGGGTTGTGGATTATGTGCACTAGAAGAAGTATTTAAGTTCTTTTGTCTCATTTAGTTTTGTTATTTCTTTTTAATCATTAAACTGGAACAAGTGTTTAATTTGTAATTAAATTAATTCTCAGGCCATCGGCAAAAAAGTGTGACTAAAAGAAAAGTTAAGTGATGTGGATTTTAATCACTTTGCAAGTCTTTTTGCTGAATGTATAAAAACAGGAGTTTCTCTTTTGAAAAGGCAGCTTGAGACCGAAAGCAAGAAAGACTGACGCTGAAAATGGAAATGTAGTTGTAGAAAAGGACATTTGCTGGATTTTTTTTATTTGCAGCGTTAGATACCTGCAGGGTTAGTGCGGCAACGTCTGCTTTATTTCTCTCCCTGGTTTGTAGTATTACAGTAGGAGCACGGACGCATCGTACCACACGGTCACTTCAGCTTAGCCTCCAATGCTAACGCTGCCAGAGAACACGTTCCACATGCTCAGGACAAGCAGCTGCGTCTGCTGGACATCACTGCGTCATGTCCAGAACCCAGTTACAGCCGATTAGAAAAGCCTCCGTTTGGTGGTAATCTCTTAAAGAAAACTCACAAACGCGTCCTTTCAGATCAGTCTGATTTGTGGCCCACTGGAGTTTGTTGCACAATAATTGACGTCGTTTATTTATAAAATCACACTTTCTTCATTTGGAATGTTTTGCAGGAATCATGCAGCTTTTGGATTTGATTTGAGTTCAGCTTGAATTTTAAATGTACAAAAATCACCAGTTTTCTTTTTTAAACAAATCGAGTATTCACGTCAGGAAGCATTTGCAAAATAAATGTGCTTTGACTGAACCATTTGCACGTGTTTTGTTTGGTTTCCATCTCGTGTGGCCTCCACAGCCATTTTAGGATGTGTGTCTCCACATGCCACCGTGCAGCCATTTGCAGTTAACCTCATTCCTCAGTTGTTACTGGCCTCGCCACACAACCTCTGTCCTCCGCCGCTGGAATGCAAGCAGGCTGATTTTCCAGCGACGGTTTTAGGGCCTGTGTGTTAAGTGGTTATTTTAACAGACTGGAGCAGGACACGCAATTAAATACACGAGATGTGGGTCTTAACCCTTTGTGCGCTGGGCTTGAGCGATGGAGCGTTTCAGGGTTGTGCTGTAGACCCAACCAGAAATCTGTCGTCTTGCGCTTTCACGTTTCAATCATTTGAGTCTGTGCGCTAAAAACTACGAAGGCACAGCAGCCTCATCAGTACTTTACCCAGAACGACACCCAGGTTTACATCAGTATCAAGGAGAACAAGGTGCAGGAACAGAAGCTGAAAGTTTTCATCCTGCTGCATTTAAAGTTCATTTGTGCCGCTTTCATCACTTTGTCAAAGAGTTGTTGTCATGTTGTCACTGCTGTTCTTTCCTCGACAGTTGAATGTTTGTCTTCATGCACCGCTTTGTAAAAAGCATTTTACAACAGAGGGACTTTAAGGAGAAGGAGAGGATGTAGAAGAAGCACGTTTCAATGTAAAACATCACAAGGCAGGAGTCGCTGCGTCTGCTCTGCTCGTGTACTGAACACTGCTCTGCTTGTAAACGGAGACGTCCGGATGCTGAGCTGCTTGTGTCTCCTGAAACAAGCTGCAATAAACGTCTGCGCACAGCTTCTCTCTGTGGCTCTGTCGTCTGTAGCAGCTGCCTGTCTCACACATTAAAGGCGTTTTTCATCCTGATGCTTTGGGTAATGTTTGAGGATTCTACACAAACTAGCGTCAGTGGGAAACCAGGTTCAAAGCGCCGGCGCCTCAGCTGCTGGGTGTGTTCGGCGGCCCGGCCTCCAGGTGGCAGTACGCGACAGAGGTTTCAGGCAACTGACTCTCTGCTCTGGTGGGTGATGAATGAGCAGAACAAGGTCAGACACAGCAACTGAGAAAAGGAAAATAAAGGAAACCGCTTGTCCTTGCACATTTTGGGGCGTCGGTTCAGCTGAGAGGCGTTTCGCTGCATCGGGAGTGAAAGAAATACTAAATGACTTCCCTCTAATTGTGAACCTTTCTGCTCCGATTACGTTTCCATGTCTGCAGCTACAGTTAAAACAACGCGACTGCTCCGAGTTCAGCTCGGTCTTCTTAATGAAAACCTAACCTGCCATTTATACGTAAACTGGCTAATTGTTTATTTCACACATCACGGTGAAATGCAATACAGCAGCACTTTAAACAACCCTGACGGGCATGTGCACGTTCGGGTGGTAACAGTAAAACTAGCCAGAGTAACTGCAAAGACAGAGAAAACAGGAAAACAAGACTTTAGCTGTCACTTGGCTGAGCCAGGAAAAAGCTACTTAACGTCACTTACGCTGAAATTGCTTCAAGAAGCGATCACTTTACACTGAAAGGTCGATTTCAGCCTCTTCCTTTTAACATGATAGACGCCTTCGATGCGCAAATGTTAAGCAGGTAACCTCCTGAATGAGGGCGTGGAATGTGGCACACATGGGTTTTAGTCACAGGCCTCTGATAAAACCAAACGAGTCAGTGCTGGTGTGAGGGTACATTTGGTTTCGTGGCTGGCTCACTTCATGCGAGCTAGTGGGAAAAGTGCACTGAGGCCTCTCTGTGAGCGAGAGCGTCTCCAGGCCCGTCTCCCTTCCAGACCAAACACACATCCATCTCCGTCTCGCAGGCTGCCGCTGACCTCTGCTATCTGGCGTCGAGTTAACCTTCACTCTGGCGTCTGTAAACAGCCTGGCTCGTCACCCGAGGCCACCCAGCCTCTGTGGTCAGTCACAGGAGTTGGCGCCCGCCAGAGAGGATGATGAACTTCTTGGAGAGCTGCATCAGCGCAGCTCGCAGTCACACAGAGAAGACAGTAAAAGCTCCCAAATTTCACACAGTGCTGGCGTTTCGTTGCGAGTTTTATTTCAATTCTGTGGTTGATTTTAACAGAAAACTAAATGTTGCTACGGTGGCCGTCCCACTGTGTGAAATGATCCCAATGCAGAAAAAGGTCTCCTCAATTCCTTCCATCACTTTTCTTTGTGATAAGCTCTTATCGCCACTTCCAAGTACGTTTTAAACAGCTCCTTTAGTTCAGGCAGATCTTTAGTGCCGTTCAGCATAAAGAACACAGGCCTTTGTGACAGATGATGGGCTGTTAAAGGTTGTTTCACCTCTTCCAGACAACCATCAGGCACGTCTGCAACCTTTACATCTAAGTGCTCCTTTGTTCCGAGCTGTAAAGGATGGCTGTGCTTCTGAGAGCAGGAGAACGTGGCGCTGATGACACAGGTGGACCAGACAGGTGAGAGCTCATCCGGCCGGTCGGGGCGGATGGCCGCCCACCCTGGTTTGTTATTGCTAAAACACATCACATGCATCACCTCAGTGCAGCAAACATTGGTGACAGGAAGCAGCAGCAGCACCTGTGACTGGTGTTTGTCGTCTGTAAGAGAAGGTTTCATCTCAAATGTTGGAAAGAGTTTGGTTCTCTCCCACGTAGCTGATTCTCTGTGGATTTCTCTGCCTCACTACCGTCTACTTCAGTTGTTTAATCACATCCACCCGTCGTCTAAAAATAACACAGCCAGACCTGCTTCCTTTCAACGTACAGTAAATACGCAGACGGATGTGAAGCAGCCTGAACCTGCGGAATAACAACGAGTGAGGCTTTTAATTTAAATGCAGATGATGCTCTCAGGTGACTGGAGGCCAAGCGTTGGGCCGACTGCTCAGGTTCGCAGTGTGGTGCAGGGTGGTGGCGGGAGGGAGACCGTGGTCCCGTGCGGCAGGTGGTGAAGCCTGATGCAAGTTGCAGCGTTGGCATGTCTGCTATGAAATGGAGGATTTTAAAGAGGGTTTCCTGGCTGCTCCTCAGAGACTCATTAGGAGTTCTAGCGGGTCCCAGCGTCTGGTGGCATCTCAGAGTTCAGCTGACAAACACACGAGACCAAAACCCTGACTGCTGCTGCTGCGAGCCGGGACGACGGCGCATCCTTCAAGGGGTTTGAAGTCCTCAAGTGTTTAAGCGTTTCCGTCCACTTGAGTCTTAGAGCAGCAAGTCTGGTCAAGGGTGAGTCCATGAAGTCACGCACACGTCCGGATGTGTGTCCAGGCAGCAGAGCCCACGGAGCCGTGCTGTTCCCATTTAATCAGCATCCTCCCACTAATTGGCAGCTCTTTCACTAACAGCTTTTTAAGGGCCATCATCAGCGTTTTATCACCATTATGGCTAATTTGCCTGTGCAGCTATACATTCGCAGGCAGACCGTGAAAACAAACAGAGTCCAGAGCTTCGGTTTCACTGCTTCGACCCCCATCAGCATCAGCTCAGCACTGAACAGTGAGCCATCATCATCATCATCATGCTGATTTAAGTAGATGATGAAGCAGAGGAAGAGCTTGCCACGACCAAAACACTGACTGTGCGGCAGGAAGCTTTATAATTTGCAGTCACTTCAGAGAGCCAGTGGTTTTTGTCTTCTGATGTGAATATTTGAGCTCTTTGGTGGTGAAGATCTGTTCTCTATTGAGATAATGACCCTCAATCCCTCTTTGGGGAAATTACCCGGCAATGAACCACAGAACTCCAACCTGTCAACCAGTGTCAAAAAAAGTTCGCTCTTACATTTGACAGTTTTTATCATATGCAAATAAAATAGTTGGTTGTGAAATCAGTTAACTCGCATCCAGAGAAGTTTCATAACGTGACGTCATCGCGTCTCCAGGCGCTACAGCACCGCTCTGGCATCTGTCGCATAATTAATGAGCCTCTTAAATGGGTTTGTGTATGAAAACACTCATTCCTTTAGTCAAAGCCATTAAATTGAAGCTGAAAGTTTAGACTCCGACTGTTTGTTCCATTACTTATGACCCGCTTGTTTACTTTGTGTGGTTCCACGTTTCCTGGCTTACGTCTCGAGACCTTCTGCAGATGTGGGCAGATGAAAGTTAGATCACACGGACCCTTGAAGTTGTGTCAGCTTAAGTATTATTTGTGGCCTAGACCGAATGTTTGCATCTTCCAAATAAGGAAATGAAATCAAAACGGCACAGGTTCATATTTTTGCAGTAATTATTAAGGAAGGTAAATGTTTACAGTGCGTTTCTTAGGAGGGTTTGAACTCACTGTCCGAAATGACCCAGCATCAAAAAAGCGTTTGAAGCGTCGCCTTCTTCAGTTTCTCCTGGAGTCTTAAGGAAAGAAAGTCAGAACAGACACTGCCCTGATGTGAATCTGATTCTCTGTAGCTGCCAGTAGGTAGAAAATCTAGAATTGATGGCAGGTCACATGAGATTTGAAGATAATGAGCCAAACACCAGCGGCGGTGCTTGAAAGCGTCATCCAGCGGGCCAGGAAACGAGCCTGTAGTCTGGTTCTGGCCTCTGCACAGTTTCACCACATTGCCCTGAAGACCGAATGTGGGACGCCTCCAGCGGGTTCCCGGCGTGAAAACATTTTGCTCCGTGCTCATGCAGGCGCTCGTCTCTCAGAACGCTTGTGCACATCCGACAGGTATGAATCCCGAAGATGGTTCTCCAGCTAATCAGGGAGACATGATGGAGCTTCACACGGAGCAGAGGTGAGGAGATTCAAATGACATTCCCAGAGCTGAAGCCCCTCCCTCCTCCATTTCTCTGTTCCAAACCAAACCACACGACAGATGTGGGAGGGGGGCAAAGCAGCTAAACAGCCTGGCTTGAAGGAGGAGGACCGCACTCGCTGCCAAGGGGATATTTTCATCTTTCTTAAAAGTGCCTCTGTTAAATGGAAAACAAATGTGTGATTGATGTGTTGGACTCTGGCGATGACGACAGAACAGAGACCATCCCCGTCTCCAGATGATCGCTTTGAAATTAGAGACCAGCAAGAGTGAAAAGTCAAATAAGTAGGAGCGCGATGCAGAAGAATGTGAGGATGCTTCAACATGAAATGTGCACTTTAACAGACAGACTGACTAGTTGGGTCATGGACACATTTCGGGCTTGGACTTTGTGACTCTGGCTACAAAAAGGTGCAACATCGACTTCCTGGTTCATGGACATGCAAGTAAACAAGAGGAAGGACGACTGCTGAACAGAACCTGACCTATACTGAGAACTCTACAACACAAGGGTCTAACAAGAGCCACACAATTCAGCTAATTCAGCAACCCCCAAAACACAACCCAAGACAGACAAGGCAACAATAACAGCACAACCGGTTTCTTTCCTAAGCAGCAGCCCAGCCTGAACTGAGGGCGTTGAAACAAGCGCTGTGACGACTGAGGGCCCGTGATTGGATGAGCACCAGATGCCAAACCAATTAGAAGATTTGGGCGGAACACCTGCTAATTGGAGTCGTCCACCAATCAGGAGTCAGCACTTACCCAGGCACACCTGGTGGCTGAGGTGGTCCACCAATCAGTAGTGGGCACCAGCTCACCTTAGTGCTGGAAGCGGGTTAGGTCTCACGCTCTGAAATGGCTGTTGCTCAGGTATGGAGGCATCCTGCCGGCAGACGGGCAAATAAGACAAAAGGAGAAGAATCATCACAAGAAACAAATCCTCAAAGTCTTTGTAACATCATCGATCGGTGCAAGAACAGAGAGGAGGGGAGGGAGGCTGGGGGAGGACAGGTGGAGCTCCCTCCCTCTCCGCCACTGCATTTTCATTTAAGCGTCCAGGTCCAGTGTGTTTGGAGGGCGTCCACGCGCACACATCTGTGGAAAGCCGCCAGGTTGCTGCTGATGAGGGGGAGAGGAGTCTGGCAGAGCGATGCGATCCTGAGCCAGCTCTCATCCACACCCACCACCAGCAGCAGCTCGAACCAAGGAAGACGAATAAAAATGGACCTTAATAATATGGATAAAAAAAGAGCTTTTACCTCTCGTGTTTGTGGATGGGGCACAAAGTCAGAACAATCAGTGAGATATGAAATGCGTCCTTTGTCCGTCTCGTCTGTTTTGTTTGGTGTTCAGTAGCTGATTGGTAATTTAAAGGCCTCAGCAGGTAAACGTCCAGAGCGTAAGCAGCAAATGAACCAATCTTTGTGTAATGGAGTCAGACGGAGGCTGGATGTGCACAGAGTGCGTTCTTCTCCAACACCGGGCCACTCAGAAGCATCTGGACTCGTCTCTGACTGAGAACAAAGGCGTGAGACACACAGGGTTTGCTATTCACTACAGTAATAACCCAGATGGATCAATATTTGACGCCTGGAGCCCTGATAACGTCTATTAAGGCAGAATAGTGCTGGACGTGTCTTCAGGCCGTCGCATGGAGCCGCCGAGCCGGGGAAGCTCTGCAGCGATGGGGATGGATGGAGCCGCTGCAGCGCGGCTACGCGGCCATTTGTTTTCATTACCCGCTGCTGCCCTGAGGAACGGCAAAGGGCCACAGAGTAGATTCTGTGGATCGGAGTCATTGTTCATGTGCGGAGAGTAAACACCGGCCTCGGTTTTACATTTAAACAACACGCCGTCCGATCGGCTGAGGTTCCGTCACATGCAGACAGAGGACTCTGACCTAACGAGCTCTGCCTCGCTGTCATCCAGAATCCCAGCAGCCTCCAGAGGGTCGGCGGCAGCACATTATTCTCCCAGAATGGCTTGTGTTGTTTGCGAACGGTTATTCTGAAGCAGAGCAACATGACGGTTTTACTTTATATGTATTAAAATGCTAAAGGAAAACACGTGAACACATTATAGGACGTTTGTAAAGATGTACTTTTGCTGTGGTGGACTGAATTAGACGGGTGTACCTAATAAAGTGGCCACTGAGCGCGAGTCCGCTTCAGTCCTTTTCCTCGTCAGGTAGAATTATACCACTTAACTGACACATTTAAGTCTTTCATTTAACTTCATTTCCCTGAAAAGTGCTTCAGTTGTGAGAAACCCACACGTGTCAGATGATCTGACCCTGAAAGCTTCTGTGAGCTCTATTCTTAGTAAGCAGTGGGAGCTGCTTCATGAAGCTCCGATGAGTGAGGGTCGAAAACGTCTGGGTCCTGTTTGGCACAAGGCACCAGCTGAAGCGCTGCCGCTGAAGGAAGCCTCTCTGGTCTGGAGATGCTAATGCGAACGGGATAAGTGAGGGCAGGCAGAAAGAAGCAAATTCACGTCCTCTTAGTACGTCTCTCAAAGATTTCAGCTGGAAGAGGAATTAAAGCCCGCAGCTGATTATGCAGAACTGCTGGTGCAGATGCGACTGATTGGCTCAGGTCGTCCTTTCAAGTGCATGGCCGCTCATGAATCTCAGATATTGGTGGATTTCACGGATCACTCCGACGCCCCGGCTTCATGTCACGCTCCGCTTTATCTCCCTCTGTGGAATAGAGCTACTACAGGTCAAAAAGCTCCAGGAGGAGTTGATGAAATTCCATGAAAGAGGAACCAGGACACAACGGGACACGTGGGAAAGTGGCTGCGCTCGCCACAGCCGTCCCCTCCCGGTTAGCTCATACAGTGTGAGAGCGAGACCCCCCAGACGCCTCATTAGCTATATCATTAGGGAGACAGCTGGAAGGGGGTGCGGACAGCTGACGCGGGGCTGCAGGGGCAGGATTAGCTGCGACTTTTGGGATGCGTTCAGATCTTACGCTATGCCCCATTTTAGAGAAGCCTTCCTCCCGTATGTGTGTCCCCGGTTTGCAACAGGCCCCAGAAAACCAACAAGGCATCTTCTCAAACAGATAAAAATCGTCGTGGAGTCAAAACTCTGGAAAGGTCAAATTAAGGTACAAGACACATATGCAGCCACCTAAAAGTGGTAGTGGACCCATAGTTGCTTTGTCCCTTGTGAGTTTCCCTCTTCTTCCTCTGACCAGTCCAGACAAGTGGCCGCCCACCCTGGTGCTGATGTTTAGTTATTATATTTTTTTATTTTTCACAGTTGCTGACCCAGATTCATATTCTTTACTGGCTAAACGTTGTAGAGGTAAAACCTATTTCAAGATGACACAACTGTGTGTCTCTGGGTGAGGGAATATTTCCATTCACCGGCGACAGGACAAAGAAAATAGCGAACAAATCAGGCCGTTAAATGCACAGAGTGATAAATGAACGGGCCGGGTAAACATTTGCACTGGATGGATTCTCTCCCGGCTCATTAATGTGTTCTGCATCGACCTATGGATCACTCACGGCTAATTTATAGGTTTGCCTTTGCTTATGCAGTCGGTGGAGAAATTAATGACACAACGAGCTGCAGTTAGGGCTTTTTCACTGTTGATTCGTTTACAGTGTGAGGCAGCTTTCACAGTAAAACATGAAAAGTTGCTCCACTGCCGCTTTGGCTGCAAACCACAGAGACAAAAGTCTGACGCTTCACTATGTGGCAGCTCTGCAAACGTAAACACGCTGGTCTGTCTTCATAAATGCCACAGGACTTTATGCTCCATGGGTTAAAATATACACAACGCCATGTATTTATTTTGGGAATGTGGGAATCCATCCAACATCCATCCATTCACGGCGAAGGGAATATAAGCCCCTCGCTCCAGCCGGTGGAGGCAGATGGCCGCCCACCCCGAGCTTTTCCCCTCCACCGTCTCCCAGCGCTCGTGCTGTGATTTGAAGTGTTTGTCCAGTTCCTGTCTAAGTGTGTGATGAGCTGGGGAGTGTGATAATTGCAACAACAGCACGGAGGGCGGGGGTTCACATTCTTGGGGCGTTGCATTTTGCTTCACAACGCTGGGCCTCATCGGGGCCACAATCCTCCGCGACCACAGGGCTGAGCAGCGCGACAGCTGCCAAGCTAGAAAAACAACGGACGCCATTTTTCTTCCATGTGAAGCCATGAGAAATCCGTGGAATGGCCGTGATGGTAATGTGGTCCTATAAGGTTACATAATGAGGCCACTTCATAAACATAATCTCTGCTTCCTCTTTCCTTCCTCTTCCCTGGAGTTCACCTTGTCATCTCCTGCCCGTCAGCGAGCTCACATTCCCACAGCGCTGGATTCGTTCCCAACCCCTGCTGCCGTTTACATAGTTCACATTATGAATTTCTACTTACACAGCTGCACTGACACAGCTGCTGTTTGATTGCAACCGTGATTGTGGCCATTGTTGTGTGTGTTTTACTCCGGCTACACTGGTCCAGGAATCCAAGCCTCCTTTATTGTTGCATAAATGGCAGTGGATGGAAAGTTTGCATTTTATTTTGCAGGTTCAGTGGCATCTGTCTGGAAAAGCTAAAACAGAGACTTCAAACTGTTGGGGCCGCGAGCGCATCACGCACTTTCTCCAGTGAGCGACCTGGTTTCCTTTGAGCCTGTCTGAAATCCGAGGGCGTTGACGTGTGGAGCTGTCTGAAGTGTTGGGTCTGTGGATGACGTTCAGCCGCTTTGTGGGGCAATAAAGACTGAGGACGATTCTAACTGGAGAGACGAGATTCGAGAGCAACCAGCACCTCAGACCGGAGGAGCTGCCCCACACGTCTGGACCTAATCCTCTGGAGAGAGTCACGAGGAGGCTCTGCGCTCAGTGGTTTACACCTTTCATACGTCACAGCTGTCACGAAACTCAATGCGCGTTTCGAAAAGTCGCGCATTTAGAGCGACGTCCCGTTGAGAGCAACACTCTTCCCGCTCAGATGCAGACGACCACGTGAGCAGCCTCGTTGACGTGCGTCAGAAGATTCCAACACAGGCCTGCGAGTCCTCGCCGCTTCTCGCCGTACGTGGACTGGGTGCTGTATGAAAAGGCCTGTGTGGGAAGGGACCCTCGGCTTTTCCCAGCAGCTGTCCAGCTGTGCCCCATGTCAAGCGTCCTCCCAGCAGAAGTGAGCACGACGGTGCCAGCAGCCGTCATGAAAGGAGCCTTTCTCTTGGTTCTCAGGGTGATGTGAGGGTCAGCTTTCAATCTGGGAGGTTATCGCCAAAATACACTTTGACACTTTCCGTCTGCGGATAATATTTTCCAAACTAGCCGACTTCCTTTGAGCGTGATGCAACGGGTACTGAATGTTAATCAGGAGATCAAAAACGCGTCTGTTATCAGAAAGATTAACATTGATTCAGTAGCACTCTGCCTTCCCTGCATCCATTGTGTCATCTCACCCGTCACATCCACTCCCCACCCGCCTCCGTTCGCTCAGGCAGGAGCGGCAGATGAAAGGGAGCATGAAAGGCTGCGTCTTGGCAGCGCAGCTGACCTCCAGGCTTTTCTCCTCTGCTCGTGTTTTAATCTGGATCCTCCCACCTCTTCACCTGTGAAAGCCTTCCTCTCCAACCTACAACCGCTCAGAGCCTCCATGCGCGTGGGTCGGACCGAGAAGTTTGAAGGAGCCCCCGCCCCATTGTTCCCTGTGTTAGCAGCTGCTCGGCGACCGGTGGTTGTAGGAAGACAGAGAAACGTGCTGATGCAAATGTTATCAGAGCTGGAATGATAGAAGAATGAGTCTGGGTGCAGGGAGGGGCCGACTGTGTCCAATAATTCTCTCTGCCACACCACAAACCTCCGCTGTGGTCAGTCCAGGCAGGAAATGAGGTCATTTGGTTGCAGTTGTGTTAAATACACACTGGAGCATGCAGAGTTGTCTCTGGGAGGAGAGGAAACATCCATGAATTAAAGAGTAAATGTTGCTCAGTCTCATCTGAAAGTCTCTTACGTTACTTTGGACCTGATTCGTTTTTGCTACAGCCACCAGTCCTGGAAAACCTTTGGATGTTAATGTGTCGACGAACATCAGACCAGACCAAACGATAACAACTGGACAAACTCAACATCCTAGCACCACAAAGCACCTGTCAGGCCTGCCGGTTGCTAGGCAACAGCTCTCCTCACCTCTCTCTATTCTCGTGCACACCCTGGTGTTCTGCTCAGCCGAGAGGTTTTTATTACCTCGGGGATGGGTGTCGTTTTACCGCACAGAGGCGGTAAGTGAGTTAGCTCTCGTGGTGCGGACAGCTTTAGCGCTGGCGCTAACTAGGTTTGAGCCCAGAGTATGTTTCCCCCTTTTTCCTGCTCGTTCCCTCTTTTCTCAGAGAGGAACAGCGAGGCGCTAACAGCCATGAGAAATCAGGCATGGAATTATTCAAAAAGCAATTCAGTCTAAACAGTAGGGAGGATATGCAGCGAGCCTTTCACTGGAGCAACCGCAGCCCTCGTTTCAGCGATTAAACAACAACCTTTAACACGCGAGCCATCGTTTACCAAGTCATCGCAAGCACATTCGGCTTTGCAGCTAAACCTGAGACCAAATTTCAACTTAAGGTGACATCTGAGACAGTAACGCCTGGTGAAAATTGCTTCCTGACTCTCTCTCACTCTTTGCCAGATTGTGAAGCCCCATGCAGTCGTTTCTGAGCCTGCAGCTTCTCCAGAACCCGGATCAGATCAGCGACCGTGTTTCAGGATACGACCTCAGCTTGTACATCGATGACCTTCCTGCCTGTTGGCCTGAAGAGCTACAGGGAACAGTCTGACTAACACACCCTAGAGTCTGTTTCTAATCTAATTACCACATGACTTAAAACATGTTTTACTGTTTGTGTAGTAAAAACCCAAAAATCTGAAATATGTTCAAAGTGTTTCCTTCTCATACACGACTGTCAAAGCTAAAGCAAACTGCCAAGAGAAAGAGGAGAAACGATTATGATTCAACAGCTACTCAGCATTTGCTCACTCTTCTGTTATGTCAGACAGAGAAAAGGAGCAAACTCTTACTGTCTGGCTGCAGACATAATGACAACCAGGTCGTCTCTGGTCAGATGAAAGTGGAGCGAGTGGTTAGTGTTTGTTGATACAGGAGCTGGGACGTCAGGAAGAATGTTCCAGATGTGATAATTGTTCTCAGGCGAAGGAGAAGAAGCAGAGGGGAAGGAAGAAATGGAGGTGATGCGGGAGGAAAGCTCTGGGTGGGGGTCCGTCACTCGTCACCTCTCCATCCGCTTCGACTCGTCCCGTCTCCTCGCCTGTTCTCCGTCTTTCCGTTTCGTCCCTCTCGTCTTCATATTTTCTGTCGATTCCTCTGTGCGCCGCCGTCTCCAGGAAGAGCCTGGTCAATGGCAACCATTGAGCAGGCTCGGCTCTGGCCCGGCTGGGTCTCTCTGTCCCATAAACTGTTGTCTTGGAGAGTGCCTGCCGTCGCCAGAGCTGGTCGTCGTACCGCCGTGCGCCTTTGACCCAGTCCGGCCCGAAGCTGCTGGGCAGCCTGCTTCCAGCCCAGAAAAGACGGCCCGGAGCCAAGCGCTGCTGGTAGGAGATGTGTGTGTGGGCTTGTTAGCTGGCTCAGCTCCGTGTCACCGAGAAGCTTCTGGCTGGGAGGAACTGAAGACAACACTTCTGTTCTCGGCGCCACGTGAGTGAAAAGCGACAAAACCCAGACGCAGCGGAACACAGGACCCAAAAGAGTCGAGGAGATCGGGGCTGGAGTCAGCCCTGATCTATAGGTTCTGTAATGAACCGGTAAAACCCAAAACCAACGCTCGCACTCAATCACACTGGACGTGTACGTGTTGTTCTGGTTTCTATAGGCTCTGGGCCAACGCTGCTCTCGGTCTAATCTCAGCCCTCTCTGTTCAAGAACAGTTCCCAAGTACGTTTCCTCGCCTCGTGGCTGCGGAACCCAGTGACCCTGGATGGGATGGACGCGTACGTGCAGACCCACACTATACAAGAGTCCAAATGTGAGGAGGACTGGATGAAACAGCGTGTCTGGTTCTTCTCTGGCGTGATATTAGAAAACACTGTAACTGTGCGACTGCATGCGATACTATAATTACGTGATGCACATACTGCAGCATGCAATTATACTGCGAACCACCGCCTGTGGCCGTTGTTGGCTGCTTACGTTCAGCAGCTTGACTACCAAGGCCTGCAAGAGCTTTCTGAGGAGTCTTCATAGGGATCATTCCAGGATGTCAAGACCCAAGAGGTGACACGATGTTGGCATCGAACCTGATCACCAGCCGAAACCTTCGAGTCTAAAACACAAAGCTCGACTTCTCCCGTAGGAACCTCCGGTAAATGTGACCCAACCACCGATACACGCGTCTGGTTCTGTGCTCTGTGTTTTATTCTACATCGAGTCAACATGTGGTTAGAAGAGACGGTGTGCATGTAACTCTACCCAGTGTTTACACTCTCTGTAGATCAGCTCGGACTTTCTTGCAAACAATATAATTATGTGCTGCATAACAGGGCAAACTAGGATTTGAATAAGCACAACACTACACCACCAAACCAGTTTCTATAAACATTCAGCTTATTTTGCTTCTTTCACTTCAGTGATAAAGGAAAACAGAATAAAATCAAACGTGATCCTAACGAGTAACAGACGCGTCGTGTCTGGACCTCACTACAAACTAGGTATCGGTAAAAGCGCCGGACAGCGCGGGAACGTCTTCTTCTCCATCCTTCCACTCGAGTATTGTTTTGGCAGCGTGGGCCGCATCGCCTTCATCCTACCGGAGCTCCCCTCGCAGCCAGCGGTGCCTTCCAACACCAACTCCATATTGATCGCGGACAACAATGGAGACCTGAAGGGCCTTTGTAGTCTGGCTCCCGACAACGGGCCCGGTGCCGCTCGAGCTGCCGGACTCGCCTGTCACTGCACACTGAGGAGCGTTTAATCTCCTCCACAGCTCATCCATCACACGCTGACAGCGCAGGAGACAGCGCCGGTGTTTACATGCACAGAGCGTTCGCCTCTCAACCCGCTTACCCAGCCGCTCTCGAGCTGAGGCTCAGGGCTAGGAATGAGAAAATATTTTGTCTGAGCGATCAACCAAACAAAACACATCATCTTTTGGTTCTGGCGTCTACGCGCACAGAGGCCTGGTTCGCACATCACACAGCTCCGCTCGACCTTGCTGTGCTCATAATTTAATTATAGGTCACAGGTGGATCTGGATGTCAATTTAGCGGCACAGCAAGCGAGCAGAAGCTGCATCACTGCTGCCGTGGGAATTCTCATTTATTGCTCCTATCAGAGGAAACCTCGGCCACGGAGAGAGCAGGCAGCTGAAGCCTTTCATATATTTTAGGGACCTGCACACAGAAATATTCTATTAAGTTCTTTTGACAAGTGGGAAACTCAATCCCACAGTATCAAAGGTTCATGTGAAGGTCTGGCAGCTTAACCTGAATAATACTTCAAGTATGACCAAGTGCTTGTGCAGCTCCTTTCAAGTATTTCCTCCTGCTGCACAGGCCGATGGTACAAATCCCACATTGAGTTGGATTTACCGTCACTGAGGAGTCGCTACGATATTATGGGTTTGGCTGCTTTCAGCGGGCTCTAGTAAAATAAAGAAGGAAAGACTCTGCATTGTGCGCTGGAAGACAGAGGTGATGTTTAGAGGCATTAGTGAGCTTCCTGCCTGGTCATTATAAAAGGTTTCATTTTGTTTACTGAAGCCCAGTTTTGACCTGGTAGGTGACATTTTGCTTTTTAGGGGCCAGTCCTCTACCTCCTCACACGTCCTCCCCATCGAGCTCCACCTGTGCTGAATCAGCTCCGTCTTAACGGCTGCAGCGAAGTTTCACGCGTCCACTTCAAATTCTGCACCCGCCGGTCGTGTTCGTGTCCAGCGGACGGAAGCGCGTACGAGTGTGACGGAGCATCGTGAAAACCACAGTGAGACGCGCCGACTCTCAGCTACCTGCAACTAAGTTAAGCTTGTAAAAACAGAGAGTTGTTTACCTTGATTGTGCGATGGAAGATTTCACATGTGGAACCATTTGACCAAACCTTAATGACTCCTCACTTCATGGCAAGTGGGCGGAACAATGATGCCTTTCAGTCCTGCTCCATTTGCTCAGTAGAGCTGCAAAACAAAGTCACATTGTTAAGCTAAAGTGCAGCTTAAACGGCCTTTTCTTATCTGTCGGCCTGGCTGCACGTTTACAGAAGTGATCTGAATCATGACCACATCGTGATCTGTTGGTCATTAACTGCACGGAGCCCGTTACGGTGAGACGTTCAAAGCCACCTTAGAGCGAACAACCGCTGAACCAGGCGTCTCATGCCTGGACCCGTGACGCATGTTGAGGGGGGACGGGGACCCAGGACCCCAACCACCACTGGAACCCATCATCAGTAACTGCCGTCATGAGGACGGGTCTGACACACGGCCGCCATTTTTCCCATGGCAGCAAATAGCGACACCGCAGGGTCTCTAGCGTAGATGAGAAATGCCAGCGGTCTGACGTAGTGTTGGCAGTTGGGGAAGATTCATTCTTGGTGACATTACTGGTATTTGCCTGGCAGATGAGTAATCTGGACGCACAGCTGGCTGATGTCTGACGGTGATTCATTGAAGCACTAATGAGGCAACTCAGGAGGATGGAAGCGTTAGAGGACGAAGCTGCAGCTTTTATCTGGTTTGAGTTCATGTCACCTCCAGTGACGCGTTTTATCGCTTCTAATAAATGTCGCATATTTTAAACATATAACGCTTTGAATGTCTAGTCAGTAAAACCGACACACTCCCTCGAACACAGCTCGGCTTTGCTTCCTGTGACTCACACAGCAAACAACCAGAGGGAGTGAACACAGCGTGGCCTCCTCCAAATGCTGCTGGACGCCGAGGGGTCACGACCTTCACCGGCGCTTTTCCTTCGTGATCACACATCGCGGTCAAACGCGTCAGAACAGCTCAGCGACTCCCAACAAGCCGGACCTTCCCGTCACCCTCTAATCTAGCAATTAGAGAAAAGGCCAGCGAGACGGAACACGTGCTCCATAAATGGGAAAGGCAGAGGGAGTCCTGGCCGCGCAGGGGATTCCTCTACAAGGAGAACAAGCAGCCACCGAGGTCAGACTGCTCCGCTAAGGTTTCACAGCGCTTGATTTAAGCACCCTGACTTTTCAGGCGGGTGGGGCTTGTTACTGATGGGGTCACTGTGTACTGGGGAACGTACAGGCTCAAACACATTATTAGGAACAGTGGATTCAAGCCGATTCCTCGGCCTTTAAGCTGAAGCTGTGCTTACTGCGCAGGTCACACCGGGAGCTGGGCGCGTGACACTAAGCTGGAGCTTCTCATGTTTCCATATTGAAGTTAGGTTTAATTTGAATTGAGGCTTAATTGCAAAGCAACAAGTTAACTTTGCTCCCATTTAAATTTCCTCTCGTCGTAACAACGTTGCGCCTGGAGAACATGCAGAGAACTAACCGGGCCGATCATCTGCTCAGTGGGACTCGTTGAGTTCTCCACGGAGCCGGATTGTTTTACACACACCTGCTCCTGAACGTCACCCGGCTACACGCCTGTCTCCGAGGGAGCGCGGTTAATCGCTGATTTGGCACACGTACAGTGACAACATACCAAGGTCCAGTTTCAGGAACTTACTGCCGTGGTCCAGCCCAGTTTAGCCCCACACACACTATAACAGGACCACATCAGTGGCTGTGCAACTAAAGGCCCGAAACCTCATGATGAGACAAACAGCGCTGCCGCTGAGCAGCCATCTTTGATTTTCCCTCGACCGATTCAACAAAATAACCTCAAACTGTGCAAAGAACACAAAGCTGCCTTTTCACAGCCCGGCTGAATTGCCAATTATTCCCAGTTGTCTGAAGAAAGGGTGACAGTTTGTATATACTGGAACGTTTGATGTCTTGTGGCTTCGACTAAATGGGAAACAATTAAAGTGCTTCTTGGCAGCACATGAGGCCAGACGGCGATAAAAATGGCTTTTCAGCACGGGTGAGGCCTCTGGGCTCAGCAGTCATGAGAATCCTCTGCTCCTGGTTCTTTCTTATCACCAATATTCTCAGATATTAAGACAACGAACCAAACTGATCTGAGAGCAGCTACACTTTCACACATCTTGGTGTTTCTAGGAGCCAAGGTCACTGACCTTACCTTGGTAGATGAAGTCAGGTAAAGACTCCCCCTCGTTGATGTTCTTCTCTGTGTGTGAGTTTCTGTGAGCTGCTCTCGCTCCGGCTCTTTGTTAACGAGCTTCAGGTGAGCAGGGATTAATCAGGAGCTGATTGGCGGCAGCTTACAGAGAACGATCAGACTCCCCATCGTCCTTCAAGCGAAGGTTTATTGATGTTGTTGGGGAGCGATGGCCACAAGACGAGGGCCGAACGTCATGCTGATCCAAAAGGAGACACCATCACCTCCTCCCCCTCTGGGAGGCGGGGCGAGAGCCGCTTTTTGTCCCAAAGAGGGATTCATCAGAGGGAACAGTTAGCAGAGAGGACGACTGGGGGAGAGCAGGAGAAAGTGGGAACGGGAAGGAGGAGGAGGGAGAAATGGAAAGTGTCCACCAGCGCAAACACCTCCGAAACAGAAACATCCATTTAGCAGCGAAAACAAGCCCCCCTCACAAGACCTCCGTGAATGGGCCACTTCAGGCGGCCGAGGAAGTTCCAACGAGGGGCAGGATGTTCCCCTCAGGACGCACTTGAGTCGGGCTCAGGGCCAGAAGCCTGAATACATAGGCCCCTCTCTCCCTCGGTCACCGTCCAGCTTCGCCCTCCCACCCGAGCTGAGCGGCTTCAGCCCCCGCAAGACACGAAGCAGCGAGGCGTGAACTGTAGCCAGCAGACAGAGGGGGAAGCCTGTCCACGGTAAAGAGCGGCGAAGGCGCCATGAGAGGCTAATTTGTTCTGCCCCAGCTCGGAGCAGTTTCCTGATGGCTGCGTCCCGTTTACCGTTCCCTCACTGGGTCCCTGGTTGTCGCAGCGCAAAACAGCCCTTTACGTCCAAATGCTGCATATATTCACACTGAGGGCTTCACGTACACCCACAGAAGAATTCATGGCAAGATTCCTCAGCATAAGTGGTGAAACAACAGATTTTTCATGATCTCTCCACAAAATATTTTGGCGTTTGGAGGAAATGCAGGCGTCTGATCGGCTTCGCGGTTTGTCCGCAGTAGATGACTCCATGTTGTATAAGATTTATTTAGTCTGCTCGAAAGACAAAGTTTAGAAATGTGGTTTCACAAGGACTGTGTGGTTGTGTGTTCCTTCGGTTGCCGGGTGACTTGATCAGAACCAGAAACAGACTGACGGGCGGCGTCAGCAGGGGACCCGGGTCTTGTTGACGAGAGCGGTTCTTTGGTTCTGAGGGACGGGTCGGCTGGACGCTTTGGTCCTGATGGAGCTCGTGTTGCTTCGGGACACTAGAGGAAGCAGGAATTGAACCACCAACCCGCTCGTCTGCCTCATTACAGAAGCCCAGACTAGCGGATGACTGCAGCTGCCTCGTGGCTTCCTTGCTTCTCTGTAATGGTCACTTATCAAATCTACCGTTACTCTATGAGGTCGACTGGTTTGGCATGAAATCTGTTTTTTAAACTTTAGAAAACGAGCATTTAATTTTTTAAACGCGTTAAGTGCGACATGAATCTGCGTCCAAGGCTTGTTTGCGTTCAGATTCAGCGCGCGTGACTTTTATTTTGGTTCCACTTCATTAACAAACTACCAAACTGGTTCGACGTTTCCTCTCTTTCCACAGGAACAGTTTGTTTTGCAAACACACGCTCGCAGCGACAGACACGCCATCGACGGCGACGCTATTATAACATGTTTATTGAAAACCTGTTTTTGACAGCATAGTTTGTCAGGCACAGAGAGAGATGGAGAGAGAGACCGAGTTGTGAAACGGTTCTGCTCCCCAGCGGCAGACGTTTGCCCACAGGGGCTGTAGTGGTGGAATGTTACCGAGGACTCATCGTGATCAGAAGAGGCACATTATGACAAACAAGCTGTGATTTCCAACAGAAAACAAACGGTTAGTTCCACTTTTCTACACTAGACCCATGAACACAGAGGAAGGAACAATAAATTAGGACAAACAAATAAAAAAAGAAAGATGTGATATGGCATGAAAATAAAATAACACAAACAGTCAATGAAAATCGTTTCATCAGCAACGTAACGACAGGAAAAGCTGCGCTGTGTGAAAACGAACCCGGTTCTAAGAAAATAAACTGATCACCTCCGACACAAGCGTCATCTTCAGCACAGAGTCAGTAACTCGGCCGGTTCGAGGCGGACGCGTGACCGTGTCCCTCCCTGACTGCAACTTTTTCACTTTAAAACTGATTAAAACCTTTTTGTGTGTTTTTTTCTGGTTTCACTCTTACTATGAACAGGACACATTAAGATGGTAAAACAACAAATTCATCATTTTAAAAGACTTTTAACGGACAGACAGAAGCAATGAGACGGACAATAAGGCTACTGAGGAAAACAAGCCAAACCAAATACTGGATAAAGCCTGATGGAGCAAAATGACTCTACAGCATCATCGTCGTCGTCATCAGGCCCTTTAATGAACAACAACAGTGAAAAGCAGACAGCGATGAATAAAACACTCTCACCATAGGGAAAGCTTTTACCCAGCATGGAAGAATAAATAAAAACGAAAACCATCCATTTCGTTTCCATCCAACCTTTACAGAAGTGCCTCCTGGAAAAAAATCAGGCTTTTACCTACATATCCTGCTTTTAGTGAGAACTGATTTATTTTTTAAGCTTTTTGCGATTATACATTCACAACATGATCAAAGGAATTAATCTCATTTTTGTTCGCTTAATTTTTCCAGGCACTTTATACATTTGGACCAAAACTGTTCTGGAAGTAAAATCATTTTGTGAAACCTTTCACTGAGCAAGAACCTTGATCCTGTGTAGAAACCAACAGAAAAGCGGTAATTTGGTGTAGACGTGACGTATTCGTCTTCATACACTGAAACAAGGCCATTGCCCAGTGAAGCGATGCCACGGTTTTCGTTCAGCGGTGAGCGAATCGTGCGTCTGAACCACAGAAACAGACTGTCAACAATTCGACCCATGCGTGTTTTCGGCGTGAGCTGGGGAGACGCCTGCGTATTAAAGACGGAGGGGAGATCCGCTCGCCAGCCCCAGGATCCTCCCCTGCACGCGCCGCCTCATCAAGGTGAAACAGGATTAAGACTCATCGGGCTCCATTTTGACGCCAGCCTCCTTTATTGATCGCCAACAGACGCTTTTCTGCCGCGCGTCACACGGCTCGCCTTCATTTCAGTAATAATACTATACAGCAGCAATAAAATCTCAAGCGTCGGCGACACCACAGCTTTTTACGTTTCTGTCTTCAAAGTGACGCCTTTGATCCGCTAGCGAGCGTCACTGACCCTGTGACCTTTCTGTCGAAGGACAGGAGATGGAAGCCATGAGAAGCAGCTGTAAATGAAGATCCACCCACAAACACCGGGTGTCATTAGGTGTGGTGTATATTCATTTTTTACAAATGCACTTTTGCTTTTTGGCAGCATTCCCTTCTCACTAGCTGCCTGTTTAATGATTTCCTTAATCCATCACGTGAAAAATATGACAAGGAGGCTTTTCCCTTAACAAAACAAGCTACTAATGTTCTGAAGGCGTCTTGGATTCACAGCTGGTTGTCGTGATGATGTTACACACGTCTTTAAGCTCTAAACCCTTTCACTAAAAGGTCCCTCTGGCACATTTCTTGCCCTGCAAGAGCCGATAATTGCTTTGACACTGCAAACGTCAGCTTTACGAACCAGAATTTGAAACGAGCCTTCGGTTCTTCAGTTCTCCACAACTGATCTCAAACACCTCTTCGCGTCTGTCATACATTCTTTTCTCTTTAGCTGTAAACAAACCCAAGAACGTAAAACACTAATAAAGATGGATCCCAAACCGAGTCTGAGCTGTGAAAATAAAACCGCAGTTCTGCTGTAAAATAAGTTACAAGAAGTTGAAATAAAAATCTTTGTGTACAGTACTAAAATCCTAAACTAGACCTTTCGAACCACATGTTAAGTCTATAAATATCTTTACAAATATACACGTTAATTACTCAAATAAACCTTTTCTGTTTCACTTTAAATGATTAAATGTTTTACATGACAGTGTCTTCTAGATTGCAATGCTTCCATCCTAACGATTCTTTTAAAAAATCTAGTTTTTGTCTTTTAGGTACACGGCTGTGGACAGCTATATGATACATATCTGCATTTATATATGTACAATAAATCATTCTCTAGACACATAAAAAACCCAAACCTCACTGTCCTTATTACTGAATGGCCCTGAAACCTCGCCTCACATTTGATGAGAAGTTTGTCCGTGATCGCAGCGACTGCGACTTTCTGCTGTTGAGCATCTTCTGTAAAAGTTATTGCGCGTCTTCGGAAGAACGAGTCCCGTCGTGAGGTCGAACCCGAAGACAAGGGGATAAAATCTGAGGTTCTCGCCTACTGGATCAATGCCCTTCATTCCCTCCTCTTCTATCCCAAGTGTCTGTTTTTAGTTTCAGGTTAAATCCCAGTAGGCACAGAATGGTTTCACCCCACAGATTGTCCGTAACAAAAGACTGGCCGAGTACAAAAATATAATTTCTTTTCTGAAAAGAAAAACACAACAAATAATCCTTCAATGTCTGGAGTCTCTAGGAGGGAAAGGACGAGGAAGAAAACCTCAAACCTCAAAACTGAGAGTAAGACGAACTGAACAACTGAAGCACTGTGGAAGTACTGCATGCAGAGTCTTTCACGTCCGTATCTGGAGTTTGGGTCCCTGCGAGGAGGCCCGTGTCCAACCTCGCCCTCCCCAGCTCAGGCTTTATGTCCTAATCACCCCGTTGCTGGGCAGCGGTTTGGGAAGACAGGGCTCATCGGGCAGCGGGTCGTGGGCGAACACGGAGTCGTCCGAGGAGCAGGTGCTGTTGGAGTCCTGACAAGTGGGCGAGTACTGCTCGAAGGGCACCGACAGGTCCAGGTACTCCTGTCAGAGGAGAGGTCAGAGGTTACACGGAGCTGAAGGTCACGTAACTAGGTGCTTCCCTGAATATCACAGCTGCGTTAAATGACACTTCCTTGTCTACAAACTACCCGCTGTCCTGTGTGACTCGTGCGGCACCAGCATTAATTCAACTGTTTTCTACTGAGGTGCAGCCCAAGGCGAGACTACGAGCACGAGACTGTTGTCTGTGCGGGAAGACCTACGTCGGTGGAGGTCATTGATAAAACCCGGTCGAGGTCTTCTACCAGCTGCCTGAAGGTCGGCCTTTGGGACGGCACCGGATTCCAGCACTCCCTCATGATCATGTACCTGGAAACAAACAGGAGGCTCTGGTTACTCCGCGTCCCTGCAGCTTTCAGGAAACGTTTTCAGATGTTTTGGATGGAACGTTTGCGGTGATTTGCACCGATCCACTGATTCTGCAGCTGGAGAGTTTACGGCCTGTAATTAGGATTAAACCAAACTACAGGCTTCGTCCTTTTCGCTGCTCGCAGCTGAAGAAACAGGGAAGGAGACAAACCTTCGTATGTGACAAGCACACGAACGAGCAGAAACGCGACATCACACAGTAATTCACAGACACCTACAGCTCGTGGGTGCAGTTGGCAGGTTTGTCCATCCGGTGTCCCTCCTTCAGCAGCTTGAAGAGTTCTTCCACAGGGATTCCCGGGTACGGTGAACCTCCCAGAGTGAAGATTTCCCACAACAACACCCCATACGACCACCTACACACCACAGACACAACACACTCAGTTTGGGAGGCCAACAACAGTCACAGCCCAAGAAAAAAGGCTTTAACCAGATGAGATTGATCAGTTTTGAGGGAAATATCGATCGGGAACAATGTTAACTGCACCTGATATAAGAGTGTGTTTGACTGTTGCACTGGCTGTGACAGTTGCTCAATATATGTTAAAATCAAGACAGAAACAATAGACTTGTAGGACAGACGCCAGTAGAATACAAATATGAACCTAGAGATACTTGAGCGTGTGCATAAACAGGAGGACTTTCTTCCTACATCACCTACATCCGACACGAAGCACGAATGGGCAGGACGGCATCTACGGCCGCGGCCCAGCTGCCACCGGCTACGAACGCTGGCCTCGCTAAACCAAGCCATCATCTCTTTCTTTCTCTTCCTGTGGCAGCAGCTGAAGTGAACGGCTGCATTATCCCTAAATGACTAAGAAATGAGGGAAGGTAATCAGATAATGGGAGGTCTATTAGCCCAGTGCACTATTGTTCGGCCGTTCGGCCAGTGAATAAGAATCAGACTCCTCCTCCCACTGCAGCGCTCAGCCGGCTTAATCTAATTATCCATGCTTCGCTCCAGAGGGAGGAAACAGCCGCTCGCTGGCTGGGACGCTAGTCCATCATCCAACAGAGAGAGAGAGAGAGACATCAAAATTCCCAGACTCATTATCTGTGTTGTGTTCAGGACATAAACCAATCAGGTCATTAGGGTTAGAACTGGTTGAGGACCATCTCAAGGACGGTTCAGGTTTATATGTGGTGTGTGTGAGGGGCAGGTTTCTCCAGAGATAAACATGGCTGGAGAAGGAAGAGCCACAACTGCTGTGGCACCGTGTGTTCACGGTTTTATCCGGGATATAAAAGAGAGAGAAACGAACACTGCAGGATTTACAAAGGTCAACGTCAACCTTGGTAGTTGGGTATTTAAGAAGTAGCTGGTGCCCAAATGATAATCGAACTTTAAATCACGATGTTTCTCTGCACAAAGCTGTGTCGTCTTCTACACACACGGGTCCTCCAGCATTTCAGTGTGTGTGTGTGTGTGTACACGAGTCTCACTGCACTGAAACGGAAAAGCCAAATGTGCTTTAGTGCTGCCGCACGCAATAACTTTGTTAGGTTCAGTTATGTTCTAGACGCAGATTTGTTTTAATGTCTTTCCATCTCAGCGTAACACGCTTGGAAAACCATCACAGGTCAAAAGTCAAAGTCCCCCGGGGTGTGTGAGAGTAAACCGGCTGTGGAGTGACTACTGTATGGAGGCGGGAGGAGGGGGAGGCCTGGCGGGAGGACCGGTCTGTAATCCAGACCTGCTGAAATAACAGAGCGGGCTGATTCTTCTCCGGGCCCGTTCCCAGTCTAGTGTAATCACACAGCGAGCCAGTGTTGACAGGGGCCCGTGTTTGGCTTGGATGTCCGTGGTGGGGACACGGCGTCTGGAGCAGCTAGAGGAGCGGCTACAGAGCCACTCGTGACCTTCTTTGCCTTCTTCTCCTGATCGCAGCCAACGCGGGAGCGATCGGAGACGTTGTCGGCCAGTGTTCGCCTGGAGGAAACACCTCGCGGTAAACCCACGACCCTCTTATCTCCTTCTGTTCTGGGGCGGGTGGGATTTGCACTGATAAAACACTCTGCACTGCGGCTCCCTCTGATGTCGTGTTGGGAGATTAAAGAACAAACGCTGCGAGGAATGCGGACCCGCCGCTACACAAGAAGCTCAGGATTAGCAAGTGAGTGCGAGATATTTGGAACAGGAACATTACGGTCGCACGTTCCCACTGACGCTAACACGCTCCGTCACTGGCTGGCAAGCGACGGTTGGGTTGTGCAAACTCACACATCGCTCTGGTGCGTGTAGACCCGGTCGAACAGAGCCTCCGGAGCCATCCATTTCACGGGCAGACGACCCTGCAACAATGGAAACGCTGGGTCAGCAGAACACAGAGACCAGCGGCGTCTCGATCGAATCCAGTGCACCACTCACGTTGGTGGTCTTCTTGTAGTAGTCTATATTGTGCACGTCCCTGGCGAGGCCGAAGTCTGCGATCTTCATCACGTTGTCCTCTGTCACGAGGACGTTCCTGGCTGCCAGGTCTCTGTGGATACACTGGGGGGGGGGACGCGTGCATCAGGTACATGTTATCAGCGTACAGAGGACGGACACGTGCGCCTCTACGGCTTCGCGGTGGCTGACCTTCTGGGAAGCGAGGTACTCCATGCCTCGGGCCACCTGGTAGGCGCAGGACACCAGGTCTTTGAACGTGAGCTGCTCGTCAGGGATTTTGCAGGTGTCAAAGGAGTAGTCCATGCCCGGGGGCCGCCTCGCCCGCAGGTACTCCCTCAGGTTGCCTTTGGAGGCGTATTCCACCAGGACATAGAGGGGACCTGCACGCAACGCAGAGCACCGAGTCATTTCAAACACTTCATCACTGACTCTGTCTTCCAGGCGATGCTCTGTGGTCTCACCATCCTGGGTGCAGGCTCCCAGCAGGTTGATAATGTTTTTGTGCTTCCCAATCATCTTCATCATCTCCATCTCTGACACCAGGTCTGACAAGTCTTTATCTGTGGCATCATCTGCGATAACGACAAGAGAACAAAGCCGGATCAGAACGCAACTAAACAAAAGACGTAATTTGAGACAAAAGCTTTGAACACATGGGAGACATCAGACCAGGCGGACTGTTACAAAGCAGAGGTAGACAGACACAACGCTGCTCCTCGCTGCCACGTCAAGGTCCCGCACAGCTGCAGTAATCACCAACCTTTCAGCATCTTCACAGCCACCGTGAGCGGCTTGTTGGGCTTCTCCTTGTCGATGCCGACGGCCTCGGCCATTACCACCTGACCGAAGCAGCCCTCACCCAGAGGTTTGCCCAGAGTCAACCTGAAAGAAAAGACCAGAGCTTCAGTCGAGCGGTGGCTTGTTTGCCAAGTACCGTAAATGCGAGAACGTGTCACAGCGACCTTGATGTAATGATGCTCGACACATTTAAAGGAAAACAGCATTGGAGTCATTGCTGAAATATGTTGCCTAGCAGCAGGAAAAAGGCCTCAGCAAAGCAGCCATTTCCTTCTTCCTCACCGTGTTCGAGGAAACTCCCATTTGGGATCAGATGGCAGCTCCAGCTCTGAGACGTTGGCCAGCATCGGGCCGTCGCTGGACGACAGGCGAGCGATCCTGACCAGCGGCGTGTTGGAGTTCATGGAGGAGTTGGAATCCAAAGACACCTGCTTGGGTGCAAAAAACAGATTGTTATAGTCCCTGAAAGGTTCGAGGTGACGTGTGCTAGGAGAAGGAGACAGAGGGAGACTAAACGTCAGACACTTGGTCTTTGTATGATACGTGGTTAAGTAACCCGTTAAGATGCGTTTTACTGGTTTGTGGGCCGACGTTCTTTCAGGGAGAGTTTCTCGAGGAAACAGCCTGACGTCTGACTCCAGCCGTGACTTTTACAAACAGCCGGCTTGTGGCCGTGCGCAGAGGGAAGCGGGCGGTAACAAAGACGAATGACGCAGGATGCAGAGGTGGGCGCGCAAGTGGCGAGATGGGATCTCTATCCATCAGCAAGTTCCATTTTCAGATCAGCGGCGAGCCGCCGAGCCTGCGGGCTCGACATCCTCCCACCATTTATCTGACTTCTTGGGGAAGCTGATGGCCAAGGCCCCGCTTCTGATGAATCTGTTTGTGTCACAGTGTGTCAGCTCAGCAGCTTCGGGGGGGCAGCAACAAACATGTCCACTTACCAGACTTCCCTCCTCAACTGAAGCAAAAATGAGAAAAAGGCTGTGAAGCTGCAGAAAAAATAAAACGAAAGCCCCACCACGATTTCAGAGGCATGAAAAGTAATATCTGATAGAACATGCCAGGAGGTTTATGGGAGATTTACTCAGAGTTATGAAGAAGAAAAGGGAGAACCTGAAGATTAGTTTTACAAAAACCAAGCAAAGATTACAGAAAAATGCAATAAGATGCCTCAGTGCGCTGCCTTATAAGAGCATGGAGCCGAAAGTCTACAATTAGAGCTTCTACCCGACTAATCACACAACACAGCTCTTAGCCTAAAACGGCTCGCGCTTGTTTTCCAAGAACTGAATTATGACTTTCAAGCAACAGTTTTCTTTTCTAAAAACGCGTCGCTTGCAGAGGACAACCCTTCAATTATGAGGCTGGAAAGCTGGAGCCCACTCAAAGCCACTGCACCGTGGCTGTGAGTCCCGCTGGGTGGGGCAGAGCCCGATCTGGACCAGTTTTACAAACGGCCCCAACAGGATGAAGAAAAGATGAAAGCAGACTAATTAGTGTGAAGGACAGGCCGGATACAGAAAACCTTCCCTTCTTGGATTTATCTGATCCTCGTTCCACTGCACCTATTGTCTCCCGTTCGTCTAGGGAGCAAACGCCCCTGAGGATTTTGACCTGTTTCTTCTTATTTCGTTACTGAACACACGCATCTTTTTATGAATCCACGCATCCACGTACTCTGTTCTTCTTCTTGATGCCGCGTGGCCTCTGCGGCCGCGCAGCTGCTCCGCTGCGTGTTCCTTGAGGGGCGAGTGTTCGTTACACAGAGCGAAACCTAAAACTGACACTGACAGTCACAGGAGGGCATAAATATCCCTGAGCTGAACCCGCTCCAAGATAAATGTGAACACATGCCACCAGTGGGATGCCTACGGGCGACCACGCCGCAAAGCAGGACGAAATGAAAAAGGTTGGTTTGCAAAGACACCAAACAGAAAGAAGGAGAGAAACAGCTGTAAGAGTTGTACGAATCTTGTATCTACTTTCTGTTACCTGTCTCTTGAGAGGAAACTTTGAGAGCTTTTGCACGGGTGGCGTGGGCAGCGTCTTCTGCGTCGTCATCCTCATGCGGCAGAGGACGACGATGACCACGGCGAGGATGAACAGCACGCAGCCCGTCACATAGATGAGGATGTCGGCGTAGTAGTCGCCCTTTTCTGTCAAACTGCCTGGTTTGGGAGGAAAACACTGAAATCAAACCCACTTCCAGTCGCGTTGGCAAACAAAGCAATCAGCCGACATCAGCTTTAGCCGAGGCTGAATTACACCCAATTAAAACATGTAAACGAGCAACAATCTACGCAATGCATGACAATTAGTTTCGAAAATGAAGGTTTAGGAATTCGCTTCTGAACAAGACACAAAGTTGCAGAAGAAGTTTGAACATTTAAGTGGGCAAAACCCGATGCTGAGAGTCCACCGACCCTCGGCGAGCGGAGGCGAGTACCTGGAAGCACCGTCAGCCAAGCAGAGTGGTGAGCAAAGCCGATAGAGTTCCCTGCCAGACAAGTGTACTCGCCCGCATCCTCAAAAGACACATTGGTCAAGAGGAGAACCTCTAGTTCCTTATCTGTAGTGTTAATACCAGCCGTCTGTGGAGGATAAGGTAGAGAGGGGAGAAGGAGAGAGAGACAGGACACATGATGAGCCCAAAAACACCAAATACACCCTGGAGGACAGGACAGGTCAGCAGGACCGGTTCAGTCCGCTGACAGCGCCACCACCAGCTAAACACCCAAGCAGCACCTTCACCAGTCTGCAAGAAAGAAGCTCAACCCGAGGCCACAGTGGTTCTGAACGTTTAGCTCGTCACCGAGTTCATAAAGGTTCAGCTCAAGGCCTCGAAGGAAATCAAGCTACATGACGCACGTGACTGCAAGGTAATGATTGATTTGAGTCAAGGTTCTGTTCTGGATACTTTAGCGTGACGCTAAATCAAATCGAAGCAGTTGCAGATTTGCCTGTTTGGTTGCGTGGAAGGTGTGGTGTCACCGCAGATGACAACCGCTGGCTAACGGCGCCCAGAAGAGAAGAGAGGTCCAATCAGCCAGGAAGCCAAACCAGCAACCAAGAGGAAGCCCGCGGGCAGCTGGAGACGCCGCAGAGGCTCGGGTGCGACGGAGGCGCTCGCTGCTCCCAGCGAGGGGTTTACCTGGTCTGTGTATCATGAGCCAGAAAGCGTTTTCCGACCTGCCTACAAAGTTGGAGGCGCGACACCAGTACTTCCCAGCGTCGCTCTCTGTCACGTTGGGCAGTTTGAACTTACTGTGGGCCTCGGTGTGTTTACTGACCACACTCTGGAAAAGGGAGAGTTGAGAGCAGCGTTAATCTTTTACAGACTCTTAGAACGTGCGGAGACAAAAGCTAAAGTGCAGTATTTAACGCCTGCTGTCTGTTGGGACGTTAAAGGCTTTACAGCGCGTCAGTCTCCCTGCAGTGTTTGCTGTGTGCAGACACACACTACGCCAACCTCACGCTTTGCTCGTGACAGACTCTGCAGCAGGGAAACTACAGATGAATAATTAAACGGGCAAAGCACATAAAGGGAAACATATCATGCTTTATGGCTGCGTAATGAGCATCCAGGGCTGGAGACGCCTCCCTCTCCCTCCCTCTCCCTCCCCTCGGCCAGTCGCTCATCGCTAACTCTTTTTCCAGGCATCAAAAGAGCGATTCAGGCAAAAAAAGAAAAGCCGAAGCTGCCTGACCCCCTCCTCCCAGCATCAGCTGCATTTAACTCCTACGGTGCGCGCCACATGTGAGACAGCGCAGGGAATGAACTGTGGTGGGGCCACAGACGGAGATCTCGGTAAATACTGTTTCAATTATGCGGTAGTCGAAAATAGAGCATGGAGCCGCGGTCTGGGCTGACAGGCTCACTTTCCCCCTCTCTCTGTTTTCCTCCTCCTCTTCCTGTCTGCCTCTCGCCTTCATCTCTCTATTTTCCTTTTGGTTTTCTCTTTTGCTCGCTCCACGTGCTGACGCTCTGCTTTCGATCGGTTCCTTTCAACGTGGGACAAAAGCACCGAAACGTTCGAACGGGTTAAGTTGTCTTTGGTTTCCTCCGTCACTGATGTGAGGGCCTCCGTCATTCTGTCGCTCGCTTTCCTCCTTGTTCTGCTTCACCCTCCATCTTTACCCACCGCTCGCTCTCTCTCTCCCTGCTGACTTTGCCCTTCCTTGTGTTCCTCCACTCATTTTTTCCGTGGCTTTCTCGGTGCCTCTTCCCTCCTTCGTCTCTCCTCCTCCTCAAACCACGCGACGCAGCACATCTGACGGCAGCGGCGGTTAGCAGAGCCCGTCTCTTTCCCCGCGTTGCCGCCACCACAGCAGTTAACTTAGTCCAAACCAGATGTTCGTTTTATTTCCTCACTCTCTCTCTCTCGAGGCAGAAGAAGGGCGGCAGACCAAATGAGAAAGCTAAAGAGTTTTCAGTGGGAGCTTCCTCTGTTCAGCCCAGAGAAGCCGCACAGCGTTTAGGGTGTTGTCCTGTCTGGCGGAGGAGTGATCGCTGATGGCTTCCCTGCAGACGTGACGCGGCATCAGAGCGGCTTGACCCAAACACAGACGCGGGTTTCAGAGATTGAGGTGCGAGTCAGGTAGACAGGTATTTGATGTATAATTGAAGAGTTTCACACCAGAACAAGTAAACACACCGGGCCAGTCGGCAACAAGATGCATCATAGGTTTGGTTTCATCAAAACGTGTACGACTCTGAGCATTGGTGGATTTATGCGGTTTTCAAAATCTCATTATGATTCAAACAATGCAATGTCTTTTTTTTTTGTGGTCCGACTGTTCAATACACAAAACGATAGATCCAAATAACATGACTAGAAATAGAAATACTTTAACGGCGATTTGATGTCAGTCAACCCACCTAGGCCACACTACTACCGCAGGTATCACTAGTAATCTGAGTGTGCATTGGGTGAAAGGAGCCTCTGGGCCCGGCAGACCCAGCTACTGTGAAACCCATTAACCGAGACATTTAGAACTAATTATCGGTGGAATCGCGCTCAGCGGGAACCAGCTCCAGGCGAACGCGGACCCACCTTCAGGATGTTGACGTAAGGAGCCCCGTCGGGGCCGTAGCGGCTGCCGTTGACCTCGATGTGCTTCAGCCACTGGATGTGCGGCTGAGCGTCGCTGTAGACCTTACAGTGGAACTCCACGTTGCTGCCCACCGCCACCGTCTGGTTGGCTGGCAGGCCGGCCTGCAGGATGGGCCGGTGAGGGGAGCGCTCTGAGGACGGAACCAAGCGCTGCATAAGGCCGCATGTTCACGCCGCTGCGCATGTTCGTTTATTCCAGTTACACACAAGTGGAAGCGAGTGTCGTGCTTTTTACCCAACACATCCAGCTGGTACGTATGGGAGATGGAGCCGTGCTTGTTCTGAACCACGCAGGTGTAGTTCCCTCGGTCCGACGGCACAGCGCTCTCCATCACCAGACTCCACTGCTGGTCCCTGAGCTGCGAGAGGAACAGTCATTACGAGGCATTAGCGAGGAGAAGAACATCACACGTGACCAGATCCTCCAGATGGAGGACTGCTTCATAAACGGCTAAACAATTTTGGCAAGAAAACTGAAAACGCGATGTCACAAAGCCCCGAATGTTGGAGCAATCAGTCAAAACTAATTGGAATAATCACACAGAGAACGTTCATATGGACTCATTTCAGACGGCGAGTTCACTGAGCAGCGGTTTGTTCTCTCTGCTTGCTGACAGCAGGCACATTTCTTCTATTTTTTGCACCTCTAAAATTGGTTCCACTGTGTCAGTCCAGGGCGATTCATCCCCGCAGAGTCAATTCAAACCAGGTGAGTCTGGGCAGACGGATTCTAACTCCACACGCATCCACTGGCCGAAAGGCTGGAGCCGGAACACGCTCGGGAGCGACCTCCCGAAAGGGGTCAGCATTACGAAAGACGGAGGGAGCGTCAACAAGGAGGCTTTTCACAGTGGAACACTCAGCATCACCTGCGCTGGAAAATGTGCCGACCTGGAGCGGCTCAGTGTTTTCACAAACGTCCGACCCCATGCCAGCCTTTCGCAGGCGATCGCACTCGCGCCCCTTCCTCCTCCTCCCCCTCTGTCTTATACCATCCACTCGTTCTCCTGGAGGCGCGCGTGGAAAATAATGTAGCAGTGTAAATATTATGCCTGTGTGTGCTTTCTGCAGTTGCGCGGTAACACAGACCAGGCGGCGTTTCAGCTCTGAGACCGCGAGTCGAACTCAGCGGCCGAGGAGCGACGCCGCCGGGCCCGAGCGGAGAGGAGACGCAGGAGGGAGAGAGAGGGAGCGAAAGAGGAGAGGACCAGCAACGTCGGAGGACTGTAATCTGGCAGTTGTTTAGTGGTAAACGCTTCATTAGACAGATATTAACACTGTTCACTTCCTCTCAGTCTTGTCTTTTGACACATTTAATTACTTTCTCCTCTCTTGTTACCATGTTACTCTGTCCAACTGCTGCTGAACCTGCAGCATTAGTCCAAACCTGATCATCTCGTCCAATCACGCCAGATTCCAAGCAGAGGTAATTTATTAAGGAGCTTACGACAGAGTCATAGGAGGCTTTAAAGGTTTTAGGGCTTTGGCTGTGAACCTACAGAAGGACACAAGCCATGGGAATGCAGGGCAAACACGACTTCCAGTTCGTCATTTTGCACAAGAAATGTCTTGAAACTAATAAAAGACGCTGCCTCTGCCAGGGAAGAGCGTCTCCTTCAGCCATGTTAATCAAAACGAGAAGCTAACAGATCGCAGCGCAGCAGTTGTCTGAGAAAACACAGCAAGCTCTGCTCCCTTTACAGTCCGAACCCTCCGTCTTCACCTCAGCCCTGTCAGAACCAGCGGGGCCAGTTACCAAAATTTATGACTGTGTCAGAGCAGAGCAGCGGCCCGGATCCGTGCTACCGTCTAATTTGACCCACAGAGAAGCGGAAACAGATAGAGGCAGCCCCGAGGGCCTGCTATTAACGCCGGAGAACTCTGTGGGTCTATAGACTAAGTCTGGATGCACACACCCCTGTAAAACGTTCAAGTTAAGGCAAATAGTAAGAAAACTAAAATTAAACAAACAGCATAATCTGTCATGTGATATCTGTGGTGTTTTTGGATAAGACTGAAGGGAAAGAACGGGAATGACCATGGCAGGTCTAAAATTAAAGAGTCCAAAAATAAGCTTGCAAAGCGTAGAAATGTGAGGCCTTCAGAGACTCACAATCCAGCCTGTGTTAGAACGTGGAATGGAAAAACACGGACTTTAAGTGCTTAAAGTCTTAAAAAGTAACAGCGTGGAGCCAGTTTAAGAGCTCGGCTTTGGAAATCTGTCAAAACACGGACTCAGTCAGTTCAGCAGCGAGCGACCTGGACGCAACCAAACACAATAATTACATTGTCAACTTCTGTCTGTCTTGCGCCGCCGCAGTTTAGCCTGAACACAATACGATCTCTTCCGCCAACAGCTCAGGACCTGGCTGTCAGAGGCCCGGACCAGCTCCATGGGCTGGCGACACGCCCAGCCCTCCCCCGCCTCCCTGTGATGGCTCAATAGGGGGCGACCTTTGACCTTTGGGCCCTGCCCAGAGCGCTCTGAGCGCCACAGTTGTGTGAAAGGCCGCGCCACCCTGCTGGAATTTGATTTTCCATTTTACAAATGAGCCACAGGTCCCATTTAGCGTTTCATTTAGCTCCAACAGACGCTGCCTTCAGTTCCCACACGGCGTTTGTCAGCTACACCTCCATGAGCTCATGGGAAAGCCCTCTGTGAAGATGCTGGCTGACGCCGTTTAACGGCAAACGCTGACATTTCTGTACTCAAAGTGCTCGTGACTGAGCTGAAAGCTGTAATTCTTCAAACTCAATCATTACAGACGAACAGTTCAGCACTTTCTCCCCTTTCAGACCATTACGGAACATTAAAACTGCCAAATGAAAGCCAGACTTACTGATAAAATTCTTTTCAGCAGCTCTTAAATGTGCTGTGACCAACAGCAACATTTTCCAGGAAACATTACTGCCCCGAAAGATTTACATTTGCACAAAATACCCTTGAAAATGGAAGCAACCACACAAACCAACCCAAATATCGAGACGGGCTCTCAGCGGGTTGTACAGCAGCGAAGCCAGTCGTGAGGCATCTCTTGACACCTCCACCACAGGTGTGTGTGCAGAGGGTCACGACTGCAGCGGACGTGGGGCGGCGTCGCACACAGACCCCGCGGCCGCCGTCCATTCAGATGAAATTACCGCAGCTGTCACTTCTAAAATGATCCCGTCCTTCGGTCCGGATGCGGGAGCGCGATGGCTTCACCTTGAGGACCCTGGCGGAATAGAGTCTTCGGGCAGCGATTGTCCGGCTGTCAGGGCTCGCGGCGACCCCTCCCTCCGAGCATCTACCCCCCGACCCGCTAGATGAACTCATCACAGGCAGATGTGAGGTGGGGTGATGAGGCTGTGACACGGGAACGTTGAACAATTCTGTCTATTATGTGACTTTCTGCACAATACCCATCAATCCGAATTCAGCTTTAAGACATTGGCTTTGCAGGAAAATCAGTAACTGCGTACTAACGCCGCCACTGTCTGACGAATCTCATACCGGTTGGTCGGCCGTGTTTGGGTGATGTTTACAACACTGTGAAGGATTTTCTTAGTTTCTTCTGTTTGAAATTAAACTTTCTGAGAACCCAAATTAGTCACCATGACAACGGACAGAAAAGTGGTACAGGAAGACAATGAAGCAATAAGCCCAGTTTGACTGACAGGTGATTTCTGCACCTCCCGCCGTGAGAAACAAAAGAGTAACCTGAGCGATAACAGTGTTCAAAAACAGGTGGGATGTAATGAAATTAGGCCCATCATAATTAAACTTAATGTGACTGTTAGCGCTGAGTCGCTGTGGGTGGAATTCACCGGGAAAGAACTTCGACAGGCCTCGGTTGACCCCCCGGTGACCCCTGCCCCCTGTGAAGCCCGGCCGTGTCACTGGCTTGTCTGTCACCCAGTTCTCTGTGTCTGGAGACGACGACCTCTTTGTTCACCTCCCTCAAGGCCAACAGCAGCCACATGCTGGGTGACTAACTGGCTTTGAAGACAGCTCGGAGACGAGGGGGGAGGGGCCTGTATCGGCCGATGAAGACGCAGAGAGGAACGTCTCAATAACGAGCTAAAAACACACCTCTGTGCCTTCAGCCTTAAATAGCTGTGGAAAAGTGGCCGAAAACGTCTTAATAACGCAGCTGCTCTGTAACATCTCCACTAGAGCAGATGATGCAGACGTGGGCTCACTCTACTGCATCTCTGACAGAACCAGGGGTTTCAACACTCTCCAGCACTCTGGACTTACTTAGCCTGGGTGGTCAGCGTGGGAACCAAACTCCCAGCAGCGCCAGCGCCTGTGCCAGGACCGAACTCGACCCACTGAGCTACACGGCGGAAAATCTGCCTCTGCGGCCTGTTGACAACCGTAAGTGTCGCAGCTCGTAGCGAGGCAACACCTTCCCGCAGTCTGCACGCGGCCTCTAGCTCCGTTCAGCTAAGCGTCCATGCTGGTCCGGGTGGCGTGGATACGGACCAGCAGACAAGGTGGAAGCCGCTGCCTGAGGGCGATGCCGTCCTGAGGGCTGGTGACAGGTGCGAGTGTGGGAGGGAGGGAGGCAACTGCTGTTGGTCTGCTGGGAGCAGATGTTGGAGATCTCTGTAAACTGTTAATAGCTGCAGGATCCCGTTACACTTAACCCTTCGGACGCCGGCTGCAGCGAGATCTAGTGGCTATAGCTAATAATTTAAAGACCGAAGACCAACTCGTCTGTCCTGCAGCACGTAACTGTCGCTGTCGTGCTATTGAGCGGGACCGAGCAGCAGCTGATCCTGGAGCATCGTGTACGATTCGTGTCTGTATATTTACCTTTATTCGAACCAAACGTGCTTGTTTGCCTGTTTGAATTCCGATGCGGGCGAGTCTTCTAATCCCACAGCTCGGGGCCGTTAGAGGAGTAAACCAAGCCCTGTTACTTTAAGCAGCGCTGCTCCACATGAGAGCTCAGTGTTTAGAGCCAGTCTGATGACAAAACTGAGCACAACAGCTGTCTGCTGCTCCGCGTTACTGTCAGCGCCGAGCTATCACGCGAGCATGCGTGTATCCGTGCGCTCCTCTGATTTCAGCACCGCAGCCTGGCCTGCTAAATTTATTCCGGCCCGGCCCCGAGGCATCCTGACCTTTCTTTACCGTGAGAAGATTCACCAAGCTCCTCACACCCACCTACCGACGGACTAGCAGGGGATTAAGATGCCTTGCTGAAAGGCACTTAGATGGGAGTAGGACACGGCATCAGCTCCTACACGCAGACGTTTTGGGCGCTGGTGTCCCTGTGCCATTAAAGCGCTAACATGTTTACTGTGAGCTGCCGTCACCTTGATTCCTCCCATCCTCTGCTCTCCCTTGAACTCCTTGCCGTTCTTCAGCCAGTGGATGGTTGGCGCCGGGATTCCGGTCGCGGCGCAGCGGAATTTGACAGTGTTGGCAGCGGGAACGGCCAGAAGCTTCTTATCCATCCGGTCAGGCCTGGTCCAGCGCGGGGATTCTGTTGGTGAGACACAGAAAGTCACGCAAAAGCACAGTGGGAATAAGATGAATTAAGAACGGAAACACTAGCATTTAAACGTTTAGTCATCACAGGACTTCAGAACTGTGGTCATCGAGCTTCTTACTCGACAACTGGTTCTTTTGGGTTCTGGCTCAGCCAAGACGGGCCAGTCCACTACCCAAACAGATATGTTCTTGGTTTTCCATTTTCTCGTGCGCTCTATTGTCAAAGACCCTCCAGGAATTCATAGCTACATGTTTGTGTAATTGCTAAAAGATGGCACAGATGGCTCCTCCGGCCCGTCTCCAAATGGGCTCATCTTGGATGAGTTATGTACTGTACCAGAGCAGATGTGAGGCCGTGGCTTCGCTAGTCGTCCCTCCACACACACAAACCTAAAGGAGTGGAACGTAAGAGAAGGACAAGCTCTAGTGGACGTAGAGCAGCTAATCTTCGTCCACGGCGGCGTCTTCCCCGCTGCAGATACACTCACGAAGCGCAAGCGAGTGTAAAACCCATCCTGACGGAGGCTGAAAGGACTCAAAGCGTCAGACAAAGCTCATCATCTTCCTGCCTGATAACAATACGAGAGTTCATTTGAATCACCCGACCCGAGAGTTTGGAAACCTGTCAGTGCGATTTATTGAGTTGCATTGAGAAGACGAGGGACAAAGCGGGAGCGCTGGGTCCCAGAGGCCTTTTGTTGGCGCCGTGCGGGTGTGGAGGGTGAGAGCACTCATGCGTGGCTCACCCTCTCTCTTTATAGGTCTGTGTGCGCGGGACAAAAGCTGGGGAGGTGGCTGACCGGTCATCAGATGTCTCATTTACTCTCTGAACGCAGGAGGAGCGAGAGGAGCTAATTACCATCTCAATGTCTGAGGCTATGTGGGTCTGTGTGATGTCAGATTTAGTTTAGTTCATCTCCTCAGGACAAGAAAATATAGATATAACGTGTTAATGTGCCGTGTGTGCGTTTGTCGCGTCTCCTGGGGTGTTTCGATTCCTCCAAACCTCGGCTTCGCAGGGTAATTACAGCCAGACCGAGGGGGAGACGGCGCGATAGCAGACACCAGCGTGTCATCGTGGAGAGCAAACAAACACGATGCTTCGCTGTGTGTGAGAGCGCTAACACACCCTGCCTGCTAAAGACAAACACTCTCCACGTGGTACAACACGCCAGCGCACCAGCAACCAGCTTACTAGGGACATGCTCTCTGCCTCCCAGCAGCCTCAGCACATTGTTTTCTTGGCATCGTAATCTCCTGATGTGTGGTCCACTCATCTGGGCCTGAAAGCACCTTCCTGCTGCTTCTCCCGCCACGACGTCGTGAAAACACGACGGCATCTCGCTCTTGCTTGTTTCAACGTTTGCGTCTCTGAAAAATCAAACCGTCAACAACGTCCTCCTGTGGGAATCACTGCTCGGAATCCGACCAGTGTTTTGGTTTGTGCGTGGTTTTGATTTACAGTGGAGACGCAGGAATCCCATGCGCGTCTAATTGGCCGGATGGTATTTCCTCAGTGGAGGGACAGAGGCTGATCCCCTGAAGCAGATAACCCTGCAGCCCCTGGCTCATCACTCCGCCCTCTGTCGGTTTCAGTGTCAGGGCCTCACCTGTCAGCTGCAAAGGTTAAAGAGGAGGGAATCACTCCGGGAGCCTATAAATACACGGCGGTTTGTTTGGGTTACGTCCGATAACAGATTTCAAAGCTCAGCTGGGGAAGTTCATGAGTGAAAACCCAACCGAGACGTCCCAGTGAACGGGTTAACGTGGAAGATGAATTCTGGAAAAAATCCAGATGTTTTCTCATTTGTCGTTTTTGGACACGTGCAGCTGTTCTCACTTGAAAGACAGAAATCTGGCACATTTATTGACAGACTGTCGTGTATTTTGAAGCAGATCCAGACTCAGATAAAAATGCTCTAAATGCTTTCATTATTAAAACTGGAGCTGCTTGGTAAACCAGTGCGGCGGCTCTTTGCCACTTTGTGCTTCGACTCCGACTCCGGATCGGCCCAAAGCGGCAGCAATTAGCCGGAACAGGACACGATGGCCACAGGGTCCTCAGACAGCGATCCAGCAAAAGGAGGAGCGGAGCCTAATTGTGTAATTTGCCCTCTCCGACGCCTGTGCGCACAGAGGCAGATTTCATTACCGATTGCACCGGGGCTCTTTGAAGCAGGGCCTGCTGGGACTCCAGGCAAACACAAGCAGGGACCGGCGGCCACGGAGCAGCGTAGCGCGGCCGGCGTCCCGCTCTCTGCTCTCCTGCCAGGGTAAACAAGGAGCAGCACAGATTGGGCTCTGTTCACATTCCTCCCGGACACACAACCTGCTCCGAGAGCGCGCACACGGCCAAGCACACTCCCTTTAAAATATCCTATTCATCCCGTGAGGGCACAAAATGCTGCATTGTGTTCTGAGAGCTGTAAGTGGAGGAACTGGCTCATGAGACAAGTCCAAACAGGTTCAATGCTGATGAACACAAGCGAGTCGTGGTGCAAACTGTTTATTATTGCTAAAGGTTTCTATTAGCTCCTAACGTCAAAGCATTTGCTGTTTGCTGGTAATGATGTGTGAAACAATGGCATCGACTGAGGCCTGGCTTCCTCAACCTCACTTCCCTTCTACATCTCCGCTCGGCTGTCAGTCATCCCGCTCCCTCATTAAGGGCCCGACTCTTACAGCACGGCCACGGATGCGGATGTTTCTCCCGCTCGCCAACAGGGACGCTCCGTCTGCCTGCGCGGCTCGTCACGTGCTCCTTCCTGCTAATTAGCGGTGGCTTAGCGGACATTAAGCAGCGATAGGGGTTTAACATTTCTGGGCTAATCCCTCTCTGTTTGGCCAGGAAATCGGAGCCTCATATGTCATGAGGTAGACTTACATCCAGAGATTAAGTCTGGCAGAGTGAGGCTATTTACTGGCATAAAACACGTGGGGCTTGGTTGCAGCATTCAAATTCACTTGTGTTCAGCTTGTCCACAGGAAGCTACGCAGCATCTTCAGTTTAGATGATCTAAGGGTAGGAGAAGAACGGCAGCTCCCCATTAGAGGCTTGGTCTGAAGGCACAACCCAGCTGGTCTTGCATCTTAAACAACCGGCACCAAAGGACGAGATGATGTTGCATCAGAACGCGCTGAAGCTCTCGTGATGAATTTCAGCAGTGATGACGCGTCCGACCGGATCCATCACTGAGCAACCGTCAACGTATGCGAACAGCCCTAGATTCAGTGGAAGCGTCCGCGTCTTCTATTTACCGGCTCTAGTCTTTCTCTCCCTCTCGTCTGCCTCTCGCCTTCCTCCGTCTCTTGAACTCTGCACGCCTCTAAACGGCAAAACAGGCCGGATCACGACGTCACGTTACCGCCCGGAGAACCGCGGGTTCAAAAATAATGGGACAGTAACAATAAACAACATCTCTCCGCTTCCATGTCCAGCTCAGCCTGGTCTAATTCGTTTGACACGGTTAAACGGATGTGGTTAGAAAAATTAAGAAGCAGGAATTCACCATTTCCATTACCTCCATCTTCTGGATCTTCGTCATAGTCCTCATCATCACCAGACGACAGCGAATCTGAAAAGACGAGCACAAGATGAAATCGTCTGCTGAGCCTTTTCTCTTTGCACACACACATACATGGACGTTTTGTATAACACGCTTCATTTTGTGCAACACTGGAGGAAAAATAAACCATAAAATAAATAAATAAAATCTGGAATTTTGTGCGAGTGCCCAGAGGAGATTAGATGGCGTGTTCACAAACAAGCGTGATTAGATGAACGTGCACACATGGGCACACGCGTGTGCACGGGTGCGTAGTAAGAGCGACTGTGCTTTCGGGGAAACTTCAGTTCTGTAGCGTGGCGCCTCTCTGATACCACAAGCCAAACGTTTCCACAGGCGCTACAGACGAGCAGGCCGTTGCTGCTGCAGAGTAAAAACCGCTCCAGCTGAGCCTTCGCGTGTCAGACGTCACATTTCGTGACCTCGCAGCTTCCGGGTCCAGCTCCACTGGATAACGACAGGCAGCCGTTACCTCCAGCAGCTACGGCTGAAACGTGGCTCTACTCTTGCGTCACGGTCGGGGTGAGCTCTGACACCGACTCTCTAAATATATAAAGCATTAAGTCCATGACGCAGACAAACATGTTCAGCTCAGCGCATTTTTGATTTATGTTTCTATTTATCCAGATTCAGTTGAGACATGAGACAAAGGCGTTTGTCTTGCGGTTTCAACCTCGGTTGTGTAACTGCTACACCCACAGAACGTGGTGCAACTGGGGCTTTGAATAACCTTTGGCTCACCTTCATTACCACCATCAGTAGTCTGGTGAAATAATAACTACAAAGAAGCGTGACACTCACGATGAAAGCAAAGATTGTTTCCACATTGTACATTTCCATAATTTCCCAGAAAACTATTTGCTTTGAAAACTGATCGACACCCAGGGAAGTGACGAGAATTTCATAATTCTCAGAATTAGACTTGAAGGTCCTTCTTCACGCGCGTCGGCTCCAGATAACGTCTGTCATCCCCCATTTGCGGCTCCTGGAGTCCAACACGTGTCCCGTGTGTGTGAACCTAATCTGGCTGCTTTCCTGCCTGGACGCCGTCCAGGTGCTGAATCTGATACCACTCCTAAATATCTGACACCTTACTCAAATATTTGAGGAAAAACACAAACGTCGTGTGTGTTTTAGATGGCGCTGAGGCTCTGTATTTACAATAGAGGGAGGAGAACAGGATCCTGACGTCTTGTATTATGAAAGGTTTGACTTCACAAGTAATATCAACACGCACTGAAACGATTTGAACTTATTGGACTATTTATTTCCTGAGCCGAGCTGGAAGCTTTGGAAGTGGTTCCATCCTTTCAAATCCCCGATGGGAGCTGTGCGTTTGAGTCCAGCTTCGACGCGGGTTCATGAAGCGACGTTCTCCTGGTAACGGCCGTGTTCTGCTGGAGCCTGTGGGGGGTGAGCTGAGACGGAGCAAACTCTCCGCCCCATCTGTCTTCAATGATGAAACGTCTGGAGCTAATTGCTTTCTAATTAGTTGTCAATAACAGACTCAGCTGGTGTCCATGGGTTTACAGGAACAAGCTGCCTGAGTGTTAAGCGACTGCATTCCTGCCCTGCAATGAATTTCACCTTTGACTGCGCATCAGGAGGCGACTCCGTGTAAAACTCTGGCTGCAGGCTGGTGTGAGGCCGCACGTGTTCGTGTGCGTCGAGACGAGACGAGTCGGCTCAGGGGTGGAAATGAGTTTTCTACGTGAAGTCGTAGTTTCAGTTTCTTGACGCCTGTGAGCCGTCTGTCCAACCAAACTTTGTTTACGTCGCTGAACAGGTTCCCGACACCGAGCGGCTTCCTCACCTGTCACCTTGATGCTGTAGTTGCTGAGCGCGCCGCTGTGGGCGAGCCGGCACGAGTACACGCCCGAGTCCTCGTACGACACGTTGATGATGCGCAACATCCCCTGCTTCAGCTGCGTCCGGTTGCCGGGCACCAGCCGGGAGCCGTCTTTGAACCAGACTCCAGACTCTGCACACGTCATCTGCAGCATGTCCCCAACGCCCACGACATGGTCCTTTGGGGGAACTGCCTCGCTGGACACGGAGTCTGTGGAGAGGACACGATGTTTAAAGACCTGATCTGTTCATTTACATTCTGCAGCGACACCTTGTATGTTTTTCCACTATGTCAACAAAGGTTTTCTCTGCCCTGCCGTTTTATTCCATGAAGAAGATGACAGGTCTGACCTCCCACCCCCAGCCGACGTCAAACACCAGCTCATGGCTCCGTGAGCTCCGTGAGCTCCGTGAGCCAGCTTGGTGAGAGCCAGGGAAAAATCAACATGTTTACTGGCTGCACTAAAGGCGAGGGACACGTCTGGGTAAATAAACGCTGCGTCTCTGTGTCCTCATCCTGCCACAGAGGTGTCTTCTCACTCATTCTCACCTCAAACACACATCATCGCCGTCACAGACAGAAAACACCAGCTTCGCGCACTGCGGTCACTCTGGCAACCATTCAATCCAACGTACAAACACAAGGACACTTACAAGCGCGCACACGTTCACATCTGCAGGACACAACGCTCTCGTCTGCAGCCGGCCCACCCACGGGAAGGACCGGACGAGGCGCGTTAGGGCCGACAGGCCGGCAGCGTCGAGGCGGTTCGCCGGCCTCCAACCCAGCTCGGGAAATTAGCGTTGAGCAGCAAGGTTGAAGTCAGGAGCATCAGACGAGACGAGGAGGGGAATACGCAATAGGTCGCTGAATTATTGATGGGTGCAGAAGAACTGCTGGTTCCGCTGACACGTCCCATCGTTATCAGTCGCTCAAAGACTGAATCCAAATCTTGATGATCGTCAACATTTGGGAATGATTTGAACATTTCCATATCAAAAGCTCCCTGGATGACGGCGTGTGAGGATGTAGCATCTGTTTGACATGTGATGTTACGTGTGTTTCAGAGGCGTCAGGTCGTCATTACATGCTGCAATAGAGTCAGGACTCAGTGAAACAAAGCGACGATTCATTTCCGCCCTAAAGACTCGACTCCAGGCCGTAAGGTGAACTAAAGACATGAGTTGTGAGGAGTTTTCTCAGTCTTCTTACATTTGTAATAAATACTCGTCGGAAATGTGCTGTCGTCCTCCGCGAGGCCTCTGCCTTCGACAACTATATTTACAACGCTTGAAACAACAAGAGCCCATTCAGGAGCAGGAAAACAGCGAGACGCATAAATCCAAGCCCGGCATGAATGGCCTGCTACCGTGGGCTATTACTTATGACCTTGGTGAAAGAACAGGAGAAAATAGGTTTTAGAATATCTTCAGCTCTTAAACGTGGAGAATTGGACTTTATGGGGTCGATATAAAAACCTCCAGAGACTCGTAGCTCACTGGGATTTTATGGAGCCCAAACACTGGAGCGTTAGCAGCGTAGAAACCAAACTACTGACGATGGGAATAAAGTTCGTATCTTTAGGAGTTTTGATCGAGCTACTGTGTATTTATCTGGTTGCAGTTGTGAACTGACCCTTTTAACAATTCACCATAATTAAGTCCTAACATGGATTCAAGAAATTCCCCTCGTTTACTTTAAAGCGTGAACATGTAATTTTCTACATGCAGTTAAAACAACTCTGGCCTCCAGGAAAATATGCACCGGACACTGAAACATGTTTAATCACGGTTGGTTGACACCAAAGCGAGGCCACGCGTTTGCGTCATCAGAAAATATTTCTTCTTTGGTCCCACATGGGAAAATAGATACGAGGACCATCCGCGCTTTTGGATGTTTTCAGCGCCGGAGGCTAAACAAGCGAAAGAGCAAAACAAAGATTTGTCCTCATACATTAAAAATCACACGTTTCTCAGGCTTCTTTTCTCGGCCACCGTCTCGGCTTCAGATCCTGCGCTTTGCACTTGCAGATTAGAAAGTGGGAAAAAGCAGCTGCGAATAAAAGTGGATTATGGTTTGAAAGGCTTCTCTTCGGAGGAGAACGTCCGGTGCCGGATGCTGACGGCTGCACTGGCTCAGTCAGACGCGTCGGTCTAACGTACAGCGACTCTTCCCGCAGTAAACAACAACAACGTTACTGCTCTGATGTCACCCAGAGAAACTCCCGCACACGCTAATCAAAGGCTCGGCCTGCCGTCGCATGTCGCTGTAAATCTATTTGCGCTCTTTGTTCTGCGAGGACCAGCCGATGACAAACGTAAATAAACCAGACTGAGCAGATACATTAAAGCTGCGATCGGCTTCCCCGTCCGCCGCCAGACGGAAGCTGGAGCAGCTGGAACCAATGTGTGACATGTACTTTTTGAGAGCGTGTGTGCAAATGTGGAAGCATGTACGAAGGCGTGTGTGCGCTGGTTGAGCTGGTCACTCCATAAATCAAGAGGCCCCTGCCCTCCTGGCCCTTCTTACCCTCTCGGCTCAATATCATAACAAATAGTCCTTCAGAATAATATAAAGTCTCTCTTTGAGATGCCGTCGGTTAACGCGTCGCTCACTGGCTCCGTCTTTTCTGTACGTCTGAAGAGGTTTATTTATCCTCTACAAACTTCTCCAGGGGCCGACGGGCAGGCGGCGGCCCCTGGGATGAAAAGGCCCCTTTATGTGGAAAGCCTTTCTGTGCCTGCCTCCCTTCTCTCTCCAACTCCCCACCAAGCTGGAGTGAGAGATCCTGGAGTAGCAGGAAGGAGTGTAGACCAGACCTGGGGTCCGTCGCCGCGGCCGCTGTCGTATCAGGTCAGAGCAGCAGGCTTCAGGGAAACCAACTGAAGCCCAGCGTTCTAGTCCAAACAGCACTCGTCAGAGTGACACGAGGACGGTTGCTGCACAAACACAGGATGAAAACACGTCTGGTTCCCTGTTTTTATTCAAATTGGTACAAACATTTGATGAAGTGGGACGCGGCTGTAAACTGAAGCCAGGCTGAGCAGTGTCGCGTCTGGGTGTGTGTGATGCCTCCTGATGTGCAGCGCTCTTTGAAATTCAGAGGATTTTCTCAATTTCACATCTGTCGCTGAACAAACCAACTGAGGCGTCAGTTTGATGAATTTGTTTTCTACTCTGGAGAAGATGAACAGTTCAGTCTCTGGTGAAACAGTAAAACCTCTGGACCATTAACGATTAAAGAGTATTAATATTTAAGTCAGTGTTTTTTCTCATTAGTGCTTCAGCTCCATCAGGTCATAAACAGTGAAAAACGACAGGAGCTTTCCTCAGGGGCCGTAACAGGTTCGTTTATTGAGCCACAACACACACGTTTTAGGAATCATACGTGCGTTACGCTGCTCCTCACAGTGATGGATTCCAGATGTGCTGGGGAGACGTTCGTCTTTATCAAGATCCCTCGTTGAGGCCGTGTTTGCAACATGTGCCGGACAAGCTGCTCCCAGATCAGTGGCAAACCAGACCCGTCTCTGAGGAATCGTTGGTGCTGATCTTAGGGCTAATTCTCTTTCATTGCCTCCTAATTGCTGCTGTGATTACGCTGCGGCGCACAACGCGATTCTGACCCGGCAGGAAGCTCGGTCATCGCTCAGACGACGGTGGTACAGCTCGTTTAGCGCCGGGTCCAAGTGGCTCCGACGTTGGCTTACAGCACCTCTGGCCCATGTCCAGGCTCAGGCCGCATGAAGAATCTGGAGCTTTACAGACTGAGCTGACTCCAGGGACGAACGACATGAGGTGCGTGGGTCCAGGTTACTCAGCTGGTCAAACTGGACTGGAGGTTTAAAACCCGTGTCTGCCTTCTGTCCTGACCCGCCTTGAGTAAGATCCTCTCCTTCCCAATATACTAATAATATAATAACTCCACATACTGTCTGAAAGCAGCTCTGTGACACACGTCCTCCTCAGCGGGCCCGTCTGCTCGCCGTGTCCCGCCAACACATTCTCCTGCTTCCTACTCTACGCTGAATAACTGGACCAGCTGCCAAGCGTTTGGCACCGGCTCCACACCAGCGTCACATGACCTTCAAACAGGATCTGTGGAGGCCCCGGGCCACTAACCATCACCTTCCCCCTCCGCGCAGAGCACATTTCTCTTCCTCCATTTCACAGCTATGGCGATTGTAAAACCCTGCTCGTCCTGGAAAAGCTCCCTCTTCTTTCTTCCTCCTTTGCAATGTGCAGTGGAAACCCCCTAATCTCGGTTTAATATGGTTTGGCCGGATGTAAATACCTTTGGACAATGGCCTTAATCTGGGCCAGCCTGACAACCTCACACCGCTGCGGAGCAGCCTGCCAGGAGGAGATGGAGAGAAAAGAGGGACGGTTCGGCAGAGATCAAGGAGAAAGAGAGGGGAGGCTGGAGAGGGGGGAGAGGGGGGAGGCAGGGCTTCGCCAGCTTGTTGCCTCCATTCTTCGCCGAGCTGAGCTGCGCTTTATCAAAAGAGCCTTAAAATCAAGTTAAAGATAGACATTGCCTCCAAACATCCCGCCCCGGCCTGTGCCAGGCTCACCCGCCTCCCCTCCAGCGCCTGGCCCTCCACTCGGCTGTGCTAACGAGCATCGGAAGCTACTGTACGTCCAGAGCATCTTGGCAGCGCCCAATCGTCTTCGCTGCTTTCAGACCCTCATCATCGCCCCCCACCCACCCCTGGATCCCTCCAGCCCCAGAACAGGCCTGGGTTTGGTCCATGGTAATTGTCATTCTAAAGACGAACTGGCCTAGTTTCAATTCAGCAGACAAGTGTATGAAGCTGAGGCCACAAAAGCCAAGATGTCTGCGGAGTGTGTGTGGGGCTACTACACAACATAATCACACTTCCCTAAACAACACGGAGGAACCAATCCGATTACAAGACGTCTCCTTCTATTCCCACCGCAAAACGCGGACGTCAAAGCCTCTCTGCGGCGCGTGTCCTCGAACGATGAGCAGACATTTCGCGAGCGAGCTGGGTCACTCTGAGAAAGGGCTTCGAAGGCAAAAAGCACCATCGCATCTGGACAGAAGCTGCTGAATCAGGGAGGTGATCAGACAAAGGCGAGACCAAGAAAGCGGAGCAAAACCTTCGACCTTCTCCTGGATATGACATAAGCTGCTGGTTTCTAATTAGATGTAACACTGGTGTCGCAGGTTGAGACACATTTTATTTCTCTAAAACTAAAATGCAAATGTGGGCAATAGAGCCACTGAAATGCTAATTAGGCTTTTATTATAAATTCAATAAGACTGACAGAATGTAGAATTTAATCAATGTTGTGGAAGAACTTGTGGTTCAGATGTGAAGGATAATCAAAGTACTTCACTTTAAATCATGCAGCAGACTTGATGCTACATTGTTTCCAACCATCAAACACATAATTATAGAGATTTTGGGAAAGTGCTGCCTCAGTAACTTTACGTGTCTGTCTGATAATTAGTTTATCTGAATCCACAAAGACAAGAAGCAGCTGATGAAACTCATCTACTGACGCAGCTCAAAGAGACGTCTGACCGATGGCTGAGCTCTAACCTCCACCGACCCCGACCGGGACCCTGCTCTGACCTGTCACTGTGACAAATGTTCTCCCCGTCCCACAAAAAATCCCACATCTCCAGCCTGAACGACTACCGGCCTGTTGCACTGACTCCAGTGGTAATGAAGTGTTTTGAGAAACTGGTCCGGAGTCACATCACATCATTGCTGCCCCCAAGTCTGGACTCCCACCAGTTTGCCTATAGAGGAAACAGATCCACAGAGGACGCTGTGACCACAGCTCTCCATGATGCGCTGACCCACCTAGAGCTACAGGGGAGCTACGTCCGGATGCTGTTTGTGGACTACAGCTCGGCGTTCAACACCATCCTCCCTCACAAACTGATGGAGAAACTTGTGGGCTTAGGACTTCCATCCTCCACCTGTATGTGGATCAACAGCTTCCTCACAGGCCGCAGACAGAGGGTGAGAGTAGGCAAACATACATCTACGGCCATCAGTCTCAGCATCGGGTCCCCTCAGGGCTGTGTGCTGAGCCCCCTGCTCTACACCCTCTACACCCACGACTGCACCCCCACACACCAGAGTAACACCATTGTGAAGTTTGCAGATGACACCACGGTGGTGGGGCTGATCTCCGGGGGGGACGAGACGACCTATAGGGACGAGGTAGGAAAGCTGTCGGGATGGTGCAAAGAGAACAACTTGCTCCTCAACACCAAAAAGACGAAGGAGCTGATTATAGACTTCAGGAGAAAGAACACTGACATTTCTCCAATATTTATAAATGGGGACTGTGTGGAGAGAGTACATGGCTTCCGATTCCTGGGAGTTCAGATTGAGGGGGGCCTGACCTGGAGCATGAACACCTCGGAGCTGATGAAAAAGGCCCAACAGAGACTCTACTTCCTTAGGGCACTGAGAAAGAACTACGTGTCTAGGAAACTCCTGGTGGCCTTCTACCGATGCTCCATAGAGAGCATCCTAACATACTGCATTGGCGTATGGTTCACCAGCTGCACAGTAGCACAGAGGAAAGCGCTCCAGAGGGTGATAAACACGGCCCAGAAGATCGTCGGCTGCTCTCTCCCTACACTGGAAGAACTACACAGTTCCCACTGCATCAAAAAAGCCCAAAACATCATCAAGGACACATCACACCCCGGACACCATCTGTTTGAACTGCTACCGTCAGGACGACGATACAGACAAATCAAATCACGGACGAACAGACTAAAGAACAGTTTTTACCCAACAGCCATAACTGCACTGAACAAACAAAAAATCACAGTTTTAGAAGGGAATGTGCATTAAGTGATTTTATGAAATGGAATGAATGTTGTCAGATTTGATTTAAAATGTTTATTTTTTTATTTTAATTTCATTCTTTATTTATTTATTTATTTTACTTTTCTTTTATGATTAAAAACTGCACTGGCTGCTTGACACTTTTAAAATTTCGTTGTACAACATGTTACAATGACAATAAAACTCCTTGAACTTGAACTCCTTGAACTCCCTTCGGATGAAGTCCAGCTGGGAAGACCTGCACCTAGAAGCCTCACCCTGCTCCATGGATGAGAATCTGCTGTGTAAGACCAAACCGCCATGAGCTCAGCGTCCTTTGAATCTGCAAAACCTATTTGTCAAAAACTAATTTCACCCAATTTAAATTAAACTGCTGTGGAATATTCTGAAGCACTTTGTTTGATGGGTCAGATGAGTCCCTGGCCGGTGGAGGCAGATGTCCTCCCACCCGGCGGCTCCTGCTCGTTTCTGTCAGGTGACGTCCAGCGTGACTAAGTGAACTGAAGGCGTGGCCCTGAAGTGTTTACTGGCCTGTTTACGACGCTGTTTATAGGCTGGTGGGACTGGACGGGTCTCAGCCGCCACTTGTTACATAGCTGCACAATAATTGCTTTTCCCATCACGCTGATATTCGGACTGTGGCGCTGTTCAGCTCCACTGGATCCACTGGGAACACATGACTGGTGTGTTTGCTTGGGAGCAGGAAAGCCGCTAATCCCATCATCTTTCCTCCAGCACCGGCCTCCGCTTACAGCACAAACAGGCCAAAGAGTGGAGCTTATGTTTGGGGAAGGGAGCAACTGTTGCGCAGTTGTCCAGAGACATCGATACCAGACGTGTATAGAAGCACAGCCTGTACCCGCAGCAGTGCTCGGGAGCCGTAACCATTTAAACGCCTTCTACACAGCCTGAGATTGTTAGCCTTGCTAGTTAGCATCCAGACAGCCACACGCATCCATGGCAACCACTTCGGTAACCAGGGCGACAGTCCTGCCACTCATTAAAGAGTCAGATATTTCCGGGGAGCACGACACGACGTATAGAACTTCACTCATGAGCACGTTCAGTCGGTCGCCAGTGCCAACGTGCCGCTGAGCAAACTACTTTGGTGCAGCTGCCAAGGAACCAGGTTGTTGTTTGATTAATGGAGCCATCATTGATGAAATGAAACTGATGAACCATTAAAAAACCAGAATCAAATCAACAAACCAATCGACTTTTTGCTCCAGCAGATCCACTGTTTTCAGTCACAACCCGCAGAATAAACGCAGGGACGTTCAGCTTCGCTGTGATGAGACACATCTGCTGCGAAATGCGTTGAGGGTTCTGTCCGTCAGAGGTCACCGTAGCAGCAGGGTCACAAATCCACCCCAGGAGTTCAGGCCTCGCTGCAACTTCGCTGTAAAAAAGCGAAGCGCGATTGGCCCTGCTCAACACCCAGCCCCTCTCGCTTCTTTCCAGGGAGAGCGAGGCTTCCATTACGCTCTGCAGACAGCACAAGGGTTTATTATTTTAGCTCTCCTGGCAAAATAACATAAGGCGAGAGGGAGGGAGGGGAGAGAGGGGCCGACAGGGGGAGACGTGGGAGGGATGAAAGTCGAGTTTGGTTTCAATATTAGATGTGTCAGCTGCTCTGGATGTGGGGGGGTTTAAACAGAAGCGCATGTGAGGGTGCAAGTACAAGCGGAGCCTTTGAGCAGAAGCACAGCGGCGGAGGTGAGCGAAGATGGACGAAGCAGCTGAGAGAGAAGCAGAGGACGAAGAAGAAGACGAGGAGGGAAGAGGGAGGACGAAGGGACGGAGCAGATGTGTGAGACCACAAGGAAGGAGTGCGAAGAAGAAGGGAGAGAGGACGGGAGGATGAAAGAGAAGGAGACGAGTGAAGCACATAGCCCCACTCGCTGCCTCCCTCCCTCCCAGCAGCCCACCTGCGCGCGCACACACACACACACACACACACACACACACACACACACACACACACACACACACACACACACACACACACACACACACACACACACACACACACACACACACACACACACACACACACACACACACACAGCCTGGCTGCCTCTGTTTCCATTCACAGAAACGTAAACGAGCTGCAGCAGAGCCAGACGAGGAGAGAACGGAGCAGGCACATGCACAGGACAGCGTGTGTTCAGACAGTCAGGCCACGTGGATGCGGGGGACAAGCCTCAAAAACTGATCAGATGCAAACACGCATACGCATCAGTCTAAGGAGCGAGAGACTGAGGCTTGTAGGGAGACGCGTAGCTTCCAGCGAAATGATCCGATCGCGTCGCAGCACAATAATACTTTGTCAGATTCAGCCGACTCAGCCCTGCTCCCGAAGCACAATGAGCCTCTTTGTTCCGCTCTGTGTCGGCCTTATCTGCAAAGTACCTCAACAATTTCCTTAAGAGGAGCTTTGTAATTAAAAACCAACTGTATGTCAACACAGATCCGCAGCCAGGAGCAGCGGTAGGACACGCACAGGTGTGAAACAGGCGGCACGCGGAGCCATCAAAGGTTTTGGAAAGTGATCGAGACTTGAAAACTGGCCAAAGAGGATTAGAACGGTGGCACACAACGCCTCTGTGTGTAGGTGAGTGGGAGGCGAGATGAGAGAAGAGGTACAGCAGAGGAGGTGGCGAGGGGCTGGACGCACGTGTGTTCATCCATAATTCATCGCGGGTCTCACCTGACATTAATGAGGCGGATTCACACGCGCTTCTCCATCCGCGAAGGCCGCGGGACGACACTGACCCCGTGAGCTCTGCTCGTTGCTTCCGACAGATCTGGGCGAAATCACTGCGGCTCCAGTTTTAGCAGCGGGGGAATGATCAGCTTCGTCTCTAACGGGCGTCCTGCCGTCATTCAGCTCATTTGTTTGATTTATCATCCTCCTCAGCTTCCATTGCTCTGTTCTCGCAATGATAAAAAAAACTATTTAACACGTCCAGGAAGGCAAAACAAAGGACATGCAGCTCCAGAGTCGCACAGAAAGAGCATTACTTGAAATACTGGGTCTTAGCAGTCGTAATACACAACACAGTGTTTTGCTGCAAATGCTGAGGAGTTGTCTTCCAGTAGTAGAAACGCATCCAGAAAATGTCTAAATGCAGGATTCAGAGCCTGATGGACTGAGCACAGAACAGTCATTGTTCAACAAATTGTCATCCTCCGAAGCTCATTTGGACGAGAAGCCTCCCGCACTCGCCAGAAGATTTCTTGATAATGTTGCCAAGGAAATGAACAACCAGGCAGAGACTGACGAGGAAAAACACTTGGAGGAACCTTTGGGCTTAAGTTGGATGATTGAAGGGAGCATCACACCGACCGCTTCACTAGGAACCCCTGTACAGGCCACTGCTGCCAGCTCAGAGTTGGTCAGTTATGACGTTAATTCTGCTGCGTGTTTAAGACCGAAGGCACTAGGCCTCGTTTTAACACCCGAGCATCCTCCTGATGACGGGACAGGGGTCCGAAATTTACTCCATCACACACTCACTGCCTGCACACACACATACACACACTGAGCAGAGCGATGCAACGGCTAAAATGAATACGTGAAATGACGCGTGTCTGAGCTCAGGAGTGTGTGTGTGGTCGGTAAACACACCCACGCAGCCATCACTCTCACGTTGGTCAGCTTCTTTTTGCATTCCACAACATTTGGATATGCCCCCAGCCTCAAGAGAAACAAACAATACTGCGCTCGGAGTAAACATTATGGGGGGTTTCATGGAAACACACGGTCACACAGGCTGCAGCCTCCCGTTACCTCACAGGGCAGGAACGTGAGCTGTATTCACGTCCGCTTTGGAGGCATCCTGGGAAAGCGTCTTGTCGAACACATTAACGTCAGTATAAACTACTCGAACCAAGTACGTCACATTTTCTAATCAATAAAAGCTGATTCAGGTAAACTACACGATTCAAAGGCCTGATGCAGACTTTCAAGGGCACGTTTGTCCTCAACACATGCTAATTTCACACATAACGTCCTGCACAGGAAGCGCGGAGCGGCCCGGCGCTGCGGCGGCTGAGGGGAAATCGCACCATCTGCCAGTAAACGGGTCTTTTTATCCCTCCTGCTTGTCCATCTGTGGAGGTGCAGAGCTCGCCTGGAGGCCGCTGGACACACGAAGCGGGCAGAGGATGCTACACGTGGACGCCGCGCTGCTGCGGTGATTCAGGCGACGCATTTATTAACCTTCTCAGCTTGAAGATGACGATGTGACCTTTGACCTCTTTGTGCAAACGGAGAGATGCCAGTGAACAGCCTGATGCAGGCTCACAGGTAATAACTCATCATTATATCGGATAATATTTCATAGCAGACATTATGTAGCATAATTTCTGCCGTAGCCGCTCAACTAGAGATGCAGACGTGACCAGATGCGTAAAGAAAAGACCTGCCTTCCGCGCTGGGAGCCATCATTATCCAAAAAGCACCATCACAACACGTCTATTGTAGCGCTGGGGTTTTTACACGAGGGAGGAGGAGCAGGGCAGCGAGCGCTATTCACACACAGCTACAGGACGAGGCTGTCAGGTTCTGTCTCAGTCTCTCAGTCACTGCGCGCACACACACACACACACACACACACACACACACACACACACACACACACACACACACACACACACACACACACACACACACACACACACACACACACACACACACACACACACACACACACACACACACACACACACACACACACACACACACACACACACACACACACACAGGGCATCTCGTGTAAAAAAACAGCTGGCTCCTCTCCAGAAGGCGCCGACTCCTCGTCTTTCTTAATGCACTGTAGCGTGTAAAATGTGTCAAAGACTCATTTTAAATAACTCTCACATAAAATGAAAGAGGGGGGGGTGGAAAAACAACGCTCAGCTAACGCCTCAGAAGAAGATTACTCTTACGCTGCGCGAGGTTTTTTTTCTGTAATATGGAGAGATTAAAGCAAACACAGTCTCCGTTTACTTTGGATGGATCTTTGGGTATTTCTCTGCCTCGACAACAAAGAAAAGGAAAATTGCGCTAAGCTCAGCGAACCAAGAAGACTCCAATTAAATCCTCCTCATAAAAATCCTCTACAGTCACATAAACAATAAATGTGCCTTTTGAAATTCCCTTATTTGAAGTGATGAACACACAGAAAACTGCTTTTTAGTGCAGACAATGAAACTGTGATGAAACGCCGCCCTGTCGTGCTTTAAATGTGCTCTGAGCATCCGCTTTCTGGATGCTGCGTCTTACCTGTGGGCTGAGCGGTGGGCAGCCGGGCCGGAGCGACGCACAGAGGCAGCAGGAAGACGAGCCAGAGCGAGCGCCGGAGAGCCGTCATTCCTCCGGACGAGGAGGCGCGGCGCAGAGCAGCAGGGCCCGACTCAGACAGCATCCTCCGTTCGCATGCTGTCCAGCAGAGCGGCGGCCGTCCAGCAACTCCCCACCACCGAGCTGAAACACAACACGAGGGAAGGAATCAGCGCTGGACCAGAGGGAGAGAGATTACAGAGTGTCACGCTGAACCCAGAGCCTCAACGCAAACATCAGGGGGGACAGGACCTACACAACCAGCTCATGAAGCCTTCTGCACCAGCCTGGAAGCAGCTACGTTCATCACCCACCTCCGGCTGCTGCTTAGCCCAGGGAGAAGCGTTTAACCCTGCAGCCCTTCCACAGGAGTCGCTTCTGCATGGTTGAGCAACAGACTGACAAGGGTTCACTAATCTTCCTGCAGGACCAGGAATGCCGAAGTTTACAATATGCGTTGCCCAACGTGCCCGGCAGCTTGAGGAGGAGGAGGAGGAGGAGGAGGAGGAGGAGGCAGACGCGGCGGGCGACGTCGTGGTGCTCTCCTCTCTGTTTGCTTAAGCACGGAGACGCTGGAATGCAGCGAACGCTCTGAGCGAGGTGCCCAGAAAAGCAAAGCACAACCCCCCCATGTGCACGAACACACACACACACACACACACAGACACACACCTTTAGCAGCTCAGCTTCAGAATAGCCTTGGCTGAAGGTCCACCCTGACAAAAACGCACGCACAGGTTCAGGGAACACGTGCAGGCTTTTCTGATTGCACACACAGAGGCGCATTGTACACACACACACTCCACAGAAAGGTTGTGTTGTCTCAAGTCTTAACTGGCCTGTTTTTCTTTCCTTTGGAGGGACCCTGTGACCCACTCCTGGCTCAGCGCACAGCGGAGGCCAGGCCAGCCAGTGAGGCTCTGTTTGCACATTATCGCTCCTCTACACAAGAAACAGCAACCGGGGAACCTTCACAGGACACACGTGGACAGATGAAGCGGCGCAGACACACAGCGCCCTCCGTGTTTCCACATACGGCAGCGTTGCGCCGCGTCTTCCCCTCCGTGTCGCCTACGCGCTGCTGCGGTTTGTTTACCCAGCGAGATAAGGCCTTCGGCCTCCGGGCGAGGAGGTAGCCGATCGCAGGCCTGTCCCACGTGAAACGTTTGTTTTCTCTGGCAGGCACAGACGCACAAACCTCGCCTTTCCACGCAGACTTGGCTTAGCCAGCAGGCCTTCAGAGTTGGCTGGTGTCAACACGCATGAGAAGTGTCCCGACAGACTCTTAACCCACGTGAGAAGACATCGGAAAACAATGTAGGCTTGACTGATGTGGTGACAGACATCAGTTTAGACCAGCACGAAGTGGATCTGTGAATCCGAGGAGCAACGCGGCGGATGGTGAAGCACCTTTTAGGCCCCACATCCAGAAACACTGAGCTGTTAAACTGCACTGGTTTCACACAGGACTGGACGTTACACTGCAATGACCCCACGACCAACGAAACCACTTTGATTTCATTTAACAACCTCAAGACACAGAGAAGAAGAAGAGGCGGCGGCGGCGCTCGCAGACCCAGCGTGAGGTTCAAAAGCCTCCACACTGTTTTCATGCTAACATTTTCTTAAAGCATGAAAGGGAAACAGAGCCACCGCTGTGAATAATACATGAACATTAATCATGCACAGCTATCCTCACGTTGTAATAGCTCAGAGGCAGAGAAGTGCTTTAACCGGGGTTCAGCTCGTCGTGACATCCCTCTCCCCTCTGTGGGATCAATGCGAGGCAGTCACATGCTAGTCACACCTCTGCCGAGCGGCAGTAATCTTTAATAATTAAGCCAGCGAGTCAACAGCCGGGGGCAGATTGAAGCTGTCATTTTGGGAGAAGGCGATTAAAAGTTTTCGTGGAAGCGCAAGTGCAAACAACGGCCAGGCATGAAGCAGACGGGCTGGTGGTGGAGACAAAGACAGACAGGCACATGTGCTTCATCTTCCATTTCATATTCACTCCGTCTTCGTTGCTGCCCCTCACGGCTCCATCTCCCTGTCTTCGGCGGCCTCACTCAAACGCACCCTCAGGTCAGAGGAGATATTGATCAGAGTCGTGCACTTTGAAGCTGGCGGAGCTGCAGAGTGGCTCCGGGTGTGAGGAGCTGCAGGTGTGGCTGCAGAAGTGTCCACACGTTTGTCCTCTGCATGAAACAGAGGGTGAAAGAGGAAAATCGGCCCTGAACAGCCACAGTGCAGAAATGGAAAAAGGCGTCTGCGTTGTGAAGAGGCACCGTGGGAAATTAAAATGCTCCGAAGGTCCAACGCAGCGCAGATACGGGAAACAACTAAAGAGCTGCATAGCAAACTTTACTGACTGTTACAGGCCGTTATTAGACATAAGCCAGTGCTGCGTAGATAATATGATTTCAAATTAAAATAGGGCCACGTGAGCCATATTATAATTTAGATGAGTTGTAGAGATACATCAAAACACAAAACTAACTCCAAGGCCTAATTGTTTGATGCTGGATGTGTTTACGCAGAGATCTAATTCTCTGAAAACAAACAAGTAGCAGGTTATTAATGTACAGTTGTCCCGTTGAAAGGCAGGAGAAAAGAGGCGCCAGAAACTACACGACCGATGGTCTCAAGCCAAACTCTGTAATGAAAGGAGGCAATCAGAGTCTCATTTGGATCCGAAATACGTGTTTGAGGCTCGCCTCTGATTGAAAGCGCAGCACACTGGCACGCGTAGCGTCCTGGGTCAATAGATTCAATTAATCTGCAGCATTAGCGCCGCTATTATCGTCAGCGCGCTTGTTTTATTGCTTCAACATTTAATAAGCTCGCGTATTATAATTCCCAAATCTCATTTCAGCCCACCCCGTCGTAGGAGACTGGAACCCGGTCATTTTCTCCGGTGATGACTCTGAGACTCAAAGCTGAGATGCGTGGCCAAAGTCAACATCTGAATCCCATTCGGCAGCGCCTGTTTGATGAGGGGATGAGTGATCTGCGGCGGAACCGCACAGCTCGCTCATTCAAAGCGAAGCGGCGAAATCTGCTGCTTTCTGGGGAAACTTCAGAGATGATCAGAGGCTTTGGAAGAGGCCGATGCGCTCCAAACCAGGGAAGACGTCACTAATGCAGAGCGCAGAAAAGGCGTGTTCACCCGAACCAGCCTGGGAGGACGAACACAGAACTGTCCGCTTCTGGACCATGAGCCTAACATGGGAACGTTTCACTAGGATTAAACAAGAACCAGTCTCCCCTCAGACGCGTCATTTCACTGTCCACAGATCATTTCTAAATAGATCAGAGAACAGGATTTTTCTGGACGCCTGACAGCATTTTAATACTATAAGGAGAAATATGAGTGACTTCCAGAAAATATTTTGAAAAGTTCTGGTTGAATATGCTCAACTGTTATTTCCAAAAAACACAATTTTAACCCCAAATATTAGAATGAGGCCGTTTTTGCAGCGTGCGTAATTTCGGCAGAGCTCTCCGCCGCGCGCACACAGAGTGAAGCCCAACAGTTCAGCTATTTCTCCAAACCACAGACACAGAAATTCGCATAGTCCGCGTCCTTAAGTGCTGACACCGGCCGAGAGCCGACGTTTACGCACAGGCCGGCGCGGTGCCGGAAGACCCGCTCACGCTGCGCCACCTGTGCGATGGCACCGCCGCAGGGTCGAGTCCTGCTCCGCAGACTGCGAACACTGCTCACAGGCAGCTGGCAGTGACGGAGCCGGGAGCGCGACCTGTCAGCCCTCATTTACAGGAAGTAAACCTATTCCTCATCACATCAGCGACTCTCAGACCCGTTTGCGCGTAGTAACAGGAGCAATAATGAGAATGGACACAAGACTTACTCGTGTGTCCTCTTCTGGCGACAACTCCAAGCCTTTCAGACTTCAGATGTCATTCAGATGTCGCCAGTCGCTCACGAAGGAAAGTCAGCCTTAATAAAAACCCAGATGCTGTTAAATCCGTACGTCCGCGAGCTCTGAGCACAAGTTTTGGAGACAGTAGAAAAATAAAAATCCTGGAAGCGGTGGCTCCCGACGCGGGCACCGCAGCTGGAAACGCCAACTTCTCCCACTAAATCCCGTTTTCCCCTGCGCGCCGCTGTCCCGAGTGTCCAACCCTCCAGAACGCGCTCATCGTGTGGACTGGGCCGGTGCACGAGAGGCGGACGCGACCCACAGAACTCGGCTCCTCGCTCTTCTCCCGCGCAGGCTGCCAGTCGCTGCGCTACGTCGCCTCCGATCAACCAAGGCGGACTGGTGGCTCCGCTCCCGCGGCCGCCGGAGAAGTAGGAGCTGCGCAAGTGCTGCCGTCAAGACGGAGAGACTGGGCGACAGGGGGAGGCCCGGTGCGGACTTTCAAAATAAAACCACTGTGGTGCTGGGTGACGCAATGCTTTTCTAAAAGATTCGTGTGACATATTGAAGCGAGGTGACATCTGAGGTAAACCAACAATAACAATAAAAGCTTGTTCTACGTGGGAATTGTGTCTAGTCTAGTTGTGTCAGGTCTTAAACCTTGTAAAGTGCCTTGAGATAACTGATGTTGTAAATTGGCGATATATAAATAAAGTTTAATTGAATGAAACCCCTTCGGTTTAAATTTACCTTAACGTCGCCTTTATTATATTTGCAAAGCAGAAGAGACTAAATTAGGCAGATGAGACTAAAAGGCTTCTCAAGCAGGTAACAGCAGAGGAACCAGCGACCTGCTGCTGATCACCAGCATCAGGTGGGTTCACCCAACCGGATCAGTCAGTTCAGAGACGGTTGCAAAGCAAGCAGGTGGACCAGGACAGGCCTAAACAATGACCCAAACAGGGGTGACGGTACTGTAAACATGTTTCCTCATCGCTGTATGAGTAAATACATACATGTGCTTTGAACAAGCTGCAACAATAAAGTTAAACTTCCGGGTATAAAACGTTAAAAAACACGTGACCAAGTAAAAGTTAGACCTTAATTGAGTCATCAACGGAGGCGCTGAGTCTCTTATTTTGAAGGATGAATCATGCCGCGTGTTTTGTCCGTGCTGCGCACTTGACACGTGCTGCTCCGCTGTCCAGTCACACCGAGCTCCGGAGAAGAGGGGAGTGGGCGATGGAGGTGGGCAGTGGGCGATGGAAGCGGGCAGTGGGTGATGGAAGTGGGCAGTGGGTGGTGGAAGCAGGCAGTGGGTGATGGAAGCGGGCAGTGGGTGGTGGAAGTGGGCAACACCAGGTGGCCCGTTACAGGAAGAGAAGTAAATGAGCAGAAATGAGATTTAAAGACGCTCTAAATCTAAAGATTGTGAGCAGAGGATGAAACCGACCCAGACTCCGGGTCCTGAGCTGCACAGGGAACAAGTCAGTGTTTTAGGCTACAGTGAACATTTGATCCTAATGAAGCTCAAATAAATCAAACCAAACATGCCGTAAAGTGCAGTAAGCCCATGTTTATGAACCAGTCTGTGTCTCAGGTGCAGCTGATCCAGTTAGTAAAGATGTTTGTGTTTCTAATTGGCCTCGATGCAAAGATGCCATTAAACCTCCATTTGCTTCATTACTGTTAATTGCTGGCCGTTAAACACCAGCGAGGAGCAGATCAGCCTCAACGCGAGCTGAGTGAACAGTAAATGAGCCGTTTAACCTGTCGCCCGTCAGGACAGAGCTGCTCTGAACAAGGCGCTAATCACGGCCGTGTTTTCAGGAGCTGACTTTACGGCGCCATAAAGCAGAGCGGCCCTCGCTAAGTGGCTGAGGAGTGTGCCGCTGACGTCCTGCGTTGGCGGAGCAGAGCCGGCCCCTCGCTGTGATTTGTGACAATCTACGTCAACACGTCGTAAATAACACGAGCCTGCACCTGCACCACGTTAAGTCGTTGCTTCTGTCTAATTACGGCTTCCGCTCATCAGCAAACTCGCCTCACACCTCGAGGCCTCTGCTCGGTCGCCCGCCTGCAGCCCCACAGATCCACAAACGCGCCAGTAGCTTTGTTTGTCGCTCAGCCAAACGCAAGAAACAAAGGGACTCTGTCGGGAGGTCGTAATCGTAAGCCTTCCCCTCTGAGGGAGGCTGCAGTTAGTTGGGCATCGTTTTTATAAGAGTCTCTTTGGCGTCTTTTATGTTTATCACACTGAGACAAACCCGTGGTGAATGGTTTCAGACACGTCTCACCACAGCTCAGGTGACTCGGCTTATTCTCATGGGAAAGTCAAACTGTGAGTCACCAGCCGATCGTCCTCATTAAATTAGGTTAAGGAGAAGTGGTCCGGCCGCGGTGAAGGCCAGCGCTCCGTGACCCCCTGGACCCAGAGCCCTGTGAGAACTGTCAGTGGGAGGGCGGCGAGCTCGGGAACAAAAGCCAGTCAGTCAGGAGGAGAGGTCACACAGATGGTGAGAACGCTCAGTGAGACAGCTCAGCGCCGATGGGCAAACTGACCGAGTGACCTCTACACACACACTCACACGCAGGCGCACACACTCCTCGGCCCTTGACAACTGCTTGTCAGTAGGAAAAACAAAACTCCCCCCAACATCTAAATGAACACGAATGCGTCATGACACGTGTGCAGACTCTCACCCGTCCTCCCCCAGAGGGGAGGGGAGGCCGGTCCGCTCAAGCCCCGGGTCAGAATTAAACAACAGCAGCACAAAAAGCCTCCGGGTTCAGGTTGATCAACAGGTTGTGAAGATCCAAACCTGTACATGTGCAGAAAACAATAGCACCTCAGTGTCTTCCGTTGCGCCTCAGTCTGTTTAGCCGCTGTTATCTCGCTGCATAGTTTCGCTGATAAGCCCTGAAGCTGCAGAGCGTGGACGGTTCTCTGCTCGCTGCTTGTGTGGGCAAGAGCCAGTTGACTCGCACTGGCTTTGTGTGTAAGAGGTGGACAAAGGAGCAGGACTAATGATTAACAGGCAGATTCTGCCAGGACAAAGATGCAGCACGAGGCCTCGTCGCTCTCGGCCCGGCCGCAGAGCTCGTCTCGGGTCCAGAGCCTCTCTGGTGAGGCCCAGTTGAGTCAGTTCACTCATTCAGCCAGTATACGTCCAGTCAAACCCAGCTGAGCAGCACCAGGAGAGGAGGGAACCTGCAGCAGAGCCAGGCGCAGGGCGGACAAGGCCGACTACCTTCTCCCTGTCACAGCCCATCTCGCTTGCTTGTAACGGGGGATGTATAAAAGTAAACATCTGCACATTCGCTCCCTGACGAGGCAGAGTGTGAAGCGAGCCTCACAGGGAGAGGCGCTCGATGATCAGCAGGCTCCTCGGGCTCCAGCGCTCGCTTGGTGTTTCTTCTGCTCTGGGTCTAATGGCCTCAGTAGTGGAGGTGTTTCTGGAGAAGCCAGCCTGTCTCTCATTACGGACTTAACGAGTGAAACGCTTCTGTGCTCAGAAGGCGGACTGAGGTTGAGGCTGTGTGTCGTTAGGAGCTGCAGTTCGCTGTGGGTGCTGTAGGGGGGAGGTCTCCTGAATTTGGGGATTTGAATCCCTCCAAAGCAGAAAAAAGCCACTACAATGCTTTTCCAAGCGAGTTAGAAGAAGTTCGTTGAAGACTATTTGCTGTTTTCAGGCTGGTTGTGCACAAAAGCGGGGGGACGCTAAATCTTTTCTGTTCTGGTGGTTCGGCGCTCGGGCCTTGGCACGCTCCGCCCGTCTGGTCTGATCATCAGCCGAGGTGTAAAACTCAGAGTCAACAGAGCAAACAAAACAAGCCCTCAGCTGTGTTTGCATTTGCACTCGCCCCTCAAAAACACGGCTCCGAGTCTAAAAGCAGCTCTGGTATTTTCTGCCTCCTCGAGAGAAATGTGTTGTTTACAGGGGATAAACAGCAGAAGCCACACATCCAAACTCTCAGACGAGATCAAGCGCTGCGAAGAGGCCAGAGAGCGAGTTAAACGTCTGCTTCTAATGGGGAAAACACACTCAACACAATCAGAACAATCTCTCTTCTTCTCACTCTCAGGCATCTGGGAAGAGTTCAGACGGTTCTGCCAAAGTGGAGCAAAGGAAAACGGCGACTCGGCGGCTCTGTGATGTAACATCTGGTCACCTTGGTTGTTTGGCTGTGACACGTTCTGCAACTGGGCCTGCGAGGATGAAATGTCTAAGATTTCTATGGTAATCGTCAGGTCTGATGTCACTCCCTCTGAGCCACGTTTTATTTTTTCTAAACTTCAATTTCACGCCAATGTTTAGCAGTAATGGAAGGAGGATATCTCAGAGGAGGAGGCACAGAGGCCATTTTCACAGCAATGCTGTGGAAATTGCAGCTCAGATCGACCCGAACCCGCACAGCTCCTCATCCTGCTTAACACCCAGACGTACGCGTGAGGTTATGACACATTCACCAGCGAAGACTTCAGTGAGCTTCACGATCAGCTGATGACAAAGCCGATGAAATGAAAAACCATTCTGAGCTGCTCCAATCTCTGATGTGTGACATCTGCAGTCAAGCCAGGACTCGGTGTCTGATCCTTCTGCGGCTCCAGACCTGAAACTACTGCAGGTGTTCACCACAGAGCACTGGACCACAGCGTCGGAGCTCAACAACGGGTCCAAGTTTGAGGATGCAGAGCAGCTTCCACGCGTCGCTGCAGGGAGCCGTCTGCTCCATATCCACACATGTGCTACGATGCAGTGATTCTGCCTCTTTACACACCTTGCGAGCAGAACCGAGCCGGACCGGCGCCACAGACTGAGATCTGGCTGTGATGCTCCACTGTACGCTTCATCCTGGCTGGTAATCAGTTATCATGTGGGTTTCAGACGCGGAAAACGACGCCTGATGAAAGGCTGTTCTTACCCTGATGCTGATCTAAAGGCTGTTCTTAGCCTGATGCTGATCTAAAGGCTGTTCTTAGCCTGATGCTGATCTAAAGGCTGTTCTTAGCCTGATGCTGATCTAAAGGCTGTTCTTACCCTGATGCTGATCTAAAGGCTGTTCTTAGCCTGATGCTGATCTAAAGGCTGTTCTTAGCCTGATGCTGATCTAAAGGCTGTTCTTACCCTGATGCTGATCTAAAGGCTGTTCTTAGCCTGATGCTGATCTAAAGGCTGTTCTTAGCCTGATGCTGATCTAAAGGCTGTTCTTAGCCTGATGCTGATCTAAAGGCTGTTCTTAGCCTGATGCTGATCTAAAGGCTGTTCTTAGCCTGATGCTGATCTAAAGGCTGTTCTTAGCCTGATGCTGATCTAAAGGCTGTTCTTACCCTGATGCTGATCTAAAGGCTGTTCTTAGCCTGATGCTGATCTAAAGGCTGTTCTTAGCCTGATGCTGATCTAAAGGCTGTTCTTAGCCTGATGCTGATCTAAAGGCTGTTCTTACCCTGATGCTGATCTAAAGGCTGTTCTTAGCCTGATGCTGATCTAAAGGCTGTTCTGTGCCTGATGCTGATCTAAAGGCTGTTCTTAGCCTGATGCTGATCTAAAGGCTGTTCTTAGCCTGATGCTGATCTAAAGGCTGTTCTTAGCCTGATGCTGATCTAAAGGCTGTTCTTACCCTGATGCTGATCTAAAGGCTGTTCTTAGCCTGGTGCTGATCTAAAGGCTGTTCTTACCCTGATGCTGATCTAAAGGCTGTTCTTAGCCTGATGCTGATCTAAAGGCTGTTCTGTGCCTGATGCTGATCTAAAGGCTGTTCTTAGCCTGATGCTGATCTAAAGGCTGTTCTGTGCCTGATGCTGATCTAAAGACTGTTCTTAGCCCTTCGTTCTTTCACACTCTCTCTCTGTTTCTTCCCATCATCACAAAGCTGCTGCTGCGACTGAGCCGAGGCGGGTTTCGGAGGATGTGCGTCTACTGTATGGCTGTAAGCTAGGTTAACTGTGAATATGCTAATGTTCTGCCATCAGCTGACAGCAGCTCCGTGACTGTGTGAAAGGCCACAGAGGTGGATCCCTGCCCCCGAGTTTCTCATTCTTTCACACAGAACTGCAGGGCTCGTGTGCAGCGTGGGCGGAGAGGCGAGCGCAGCAGGTCCGACCTGTTCACAAAAAAGAGGCGGAGAGAGCGAGAGCGCCTCGGCGACTCTCAACCTGCCAGTCAAACAGATGTTATCTCATCTGTCAGGCCTCGCTGCTCCGTCGCCGTCCAGGCTCGAGGACGTGACAAGTGTTTTGCTCTGCACTTATTCCTTAATCTCTCCTTCAGCAAACACTTGAACCTGCAGCTCAGTGTGAAGTGTATCACCTGTTTCTGACCTTTGTGCTTTTTACCTGTGCAAACAGAAACAAAGGTTTCACAACGTTCACTGGCCAGAATCGCAGCCACATCCTGTAATCTGGGCTTTTCACTCTCATTAACTGACACTTTGTTGGCAGTTCTACCTTAAGCTGAAGCTGTTGGCGTGAAATCCAGGCGTACGAATAAAGCCCTTCATGTGTGTGGGCATGGCTGCTGGGAGGTGGCTTCACCTGCCTGTGAGGGAGTGTTGCTGGCAGACGCCACGTATGTCGCAGGCTTCATCAGTCATCGCTTCCCTTAGCTGGCCCCGATCTGTCACTTACTGCAGCGACAGAGCAGACAAACTGTGCTATTCATGAGACATTACACAACGGCTGAGGCGTCGGCGAAGCTTCGCACAGTTGGAGGGAAGTTTAGTCCAAAGGGTTTTCTTAATTGTTATCGTACTAGTTTTTAGATTCATATAAAAATGATCATTTGAGTCCAAGAGCTAATCAGAGAGACGTGAGATCTGAGGTAGTTTATAGAGACAGTTTATAGAGTTCATCTCTGTAGACACAGGCTCTGACACCTGGTTATCACAGCGCGATGCTACACGACGTCGTCTGTATCTGTCTCATACCCAAACGTATCAGGAAGTGCTACCACACATGCTCTGACACATGCTTCCAGCAAACGAACCCGACTCCTCCTGCAGATTGTGATCTGTGCTCCCATAAGGAAGGAATTGGCCAAGAGCAACTTAGCAGCAAAATGTGCAGACAGTTGCTTCCCCGAGGCCACAGGGTCGATCACAGATGCCCGTCAGCTAATTCTTATCAAAGGACCTGACACTGAAATGTTCTGTAACAGAGAATAAAAGGAGAAACGTGCACTTTAGCCTTTGGAGAGACTCTGTGACAGCTGATGAATTTGCCTAATTCTGATTAGCCTCCCACTGGGTTGCCTCTCTGTTTATGGCTGGAAGGTAAGTCTGTCAAAGGGCGAGTGGGAGGGCGGAGGAGAAAAGCCACTCGCCGCTCTCCAGCTATTAGCTCGCTCTCTTTCCACCTGTCACACGCTGGTGACTCTATTGCGACTGGCCCACGACCCCCTGGTACATATCAGAGAGCTCATCCGCGTTTCAAGCTAAACGACTCCAACAAGCGTCGCGTCCCTCCCCTCCCGTGCACCGCGACCCTCCGCGACCCCTCGGCTCCACGGGTCGCCCAAGAAGCAGAGGTATGGGCCCGGCTGAGGGGGAGTGGCCGTGGCAGGAGCTGGAGTTGGAATGAAATGAGCTCTGTCATGCAGAAAAGTGCAGGCGGGGGAGGTGATGAATACACACTCTCACCCCCCGCAGATATGCACACACAGCTGGGACAAAGAGCGACACAAACACACTCACGCAGCAGCTTCACACTTTCACTGGAGTTTCACTCTTTTTTTCCCCACACACACTATTTTCCTCTCTCCCGCTCTCACACACACACACACACACACACTCACACACACACACACACTAGCAGCTGCGACACAGCCCTCTGCAGGATTAGTCGGCCTTTGTTGGCAAAACACAAATTACAAGTCTTTTAGCGCCGACTCCTCCCTCCCTGCGAGTGAGTGTGTTTCAGATGGAGGTAAAATGTGTGTGTGCATGACTTTAAGTGTGTGTCCCTGCCTTCTGCTCACGGTGATGCATACAGGTGGTCACCGGTTTGAGCTGTTATCAGACAAAACCAGCGTAACGGAGACAAACCCTCGACAAGACGCCCTGAAACACGCGAGCTGTCAATTAGAGACGTCTCTTTTAAGATTCCTCTGCTGCTGCTTTCCAGACTCCGGCTCCCCCAGCTTCCATCTCCCCGACGGTTCTTCACAGTCACTTTGTCACATCTGCAGCTCAAACGTGATGAAGCTCTGGCGGAGCTTGAGCTGCCAGAACACGGCGACGCTCTGCGATGCTGCAGGCCGTGTTCGCCGTTGTTTGTCACCCGCCTTCATTCAGATCGTGACAGGTTCCCAGTCCGACTCTGCTAAGGCGCAGGCCCACAAGTCTTCACACGCTGTTACAGTTTTAGAAACAAGCTCGTAGAGATCGTAGAAATGCGTGAGTGATAGTAAACACAGCACTCAGCAGCTAAATTCTTTGCATCTTCTCCTCGGGTCTAATCAGCTGAGTATCGATGGGTATTACTTCCCCTGTGGCCAGAAGCTCCACAGCTGAACTTCAACGCTGCCCGACTGTTCACTCGTGTAAATCAGCGCCTTGGTCGTCCTGTTGGAGCTTCTCCACCTGAGTGACGGCGGGTTGCGACCTTTCGGGCCGTTGTGTAAACAGCTGTGGGATGTTAACCTCTAATCGGTTAAGCACTGAGGTCAGCGCTGTCGATATTTTCCCATTTCTGCTGAGCATTGTCTCCTTTATTTAACCTCCCGCTCCCCTTCGGGAATAGCATTCCACTCTCATCTTAAGATGAGACCAGCTAAGCCACTGACCATATGTCATAACTCTGCCTGGGATTAGGCACATTCTCCCCTTTCTGGGCTAACCTGTGGGAAAGCGTGTGTAGTGGAGGACTGCTGGCAGAGAGCTGACCCCAGATCAGGATCGAATGCAGCTTTGAGTCAAACCTTTCTAAAAAAAACACAATCCATAAAATAATGCTGATAGAGAAAGTGATAAGCTTCAGCCTTGATTTGGGCTAATATACTCTGGGCTAATATATCAAGTAACAAGGCCAAGCCTTGATTGAGATGAGTCGTTGAGGCCGGGGGGGCAGTAATGACGCTAGATGTAGTAGTTATAGCAGCAGGAAGCGAAAAGAAGACAGATCTCTGCATAAAGCACTTTTAGGCTGCATTTATGTAACACATCAGCTTTTATGTACAGCCTTCAAAGCGTGAGGGTCATCCATTATTCACGATGCAGATGAGGATGAAGAGCAGCGGCCTCCGTGTGTGATATGTGGCGCTTCACACCTGGACTCGGCTTGAAAGTGGTTCCGAACTGAAACGAACGACTGGAGACACGAGCATCAGGCGCCTGCTTTAAAGCCCCATCGTCTCATGGTCGGGTTTCATCTGAGGCGTCCGAGCGAAGAATCCCAGACACGTAACAGCTCCATGTGTGACAGATTCAGATTCTGTGTGTTGAGTCTTTCTGCCTCGACCTTCCTAACACCCACTCACCCTCCTCTCTGGTCTCGAAGGTTTGTGATCTACGGGTTTCACCGATCCCAAGACTCGAAAGTGGCTAAACACCAGCCTGCAAAACTAAACACAAGACGAAATGATCTGAGCCTCATTAAAGCAATCAGGGTGATAATACTCTAAATTAATTTGTCAGTCGCTCAGCAGCCCCCGGAGGAACGGTGTGATAAACAACGGCGAGAAATCCCCTGCAGAAACATGAAGGACGTTCTTGTTGCATCGCAGGTGATGCTATCACCCTGGAAACAGAAGAGGACGGTCCTGAGCAGGATGGATGCTGGGATTGATCCGTTCAGTGCATTAGCTAAACGTTGAAAAGGAGAAACGAGGCTTAGCTCATAGAGCATAAAGAGACAAAGGTACAAAACACGTGATCACTGTCACATTCAGGGACCTGCCTCCCTAAACACGCTGACCGTCAGGTTTGCGTCTGCTCGCTCTCGTTTCTTCATGTTTCTCTGACTCCCTCGGTTCGCTCGTCTCGCGGGTGCTCGTTTTGGAGGACGGCGGCGGCTCATTTCAGCTAAACACGGGTTACTATGTCTGGCTAGTGGTTTTGTTCAGCGTGTCAACCTCGCCCGTTTCCCCCCTGGAGCCCAAACATTTAGTGTTATGACAGCTAAAAGCAGGGAGCGTAATTATTGCAGCATAGTAACCTGAGTGTTTCTGTGGGGGCGACTGCACAAACACGCACACTGCTCTTAAATAGGTCGCATCCAAAATAGAAGACCGCAAATAACCCATGATAATAGAGAGAGAGGAGCAGCTCTACTGCAGAGCTGCTCCTCTCTCCTCTCTCTCTGAAAGGCTTTCATCTAGACAGCTGAGTAACACGCCAACATGGCCGCAGGTCTGCACGTGCACAAGGCGGAAATGAGAAGTAGAATAAGGTTAAATGCTGATCAGCGCTTCTCCGCCTGCGTTTCCACCGTAGCATGGTTTCTCTTTCTGAGTGGTGGCCCCAGCTTGTTCCGCTGCAGGATACGCCGCCCGGTTCTCGATCAGGTAAACGTCCTCTCTTGGTCTTGCCGGTTGCTTCTTCCCTCCCCTTGTGCGTCAGCGTTTGTGATGACCTTGTCTTGTTTGGACAGCAGTTCACTCTCCAGACAGACCAAAACGACTTGACTCCAGAGCCTCCTCTTCAGAGGCGTTGAGCCGTGCCTCAGAAACCAGATTAAAGCCTCGGACAATAATCTTCCTCAATTTTCACACCCTCGTCTTCTTGCTCCCGCCGCTTCGTCTGAGCCCCTCAGTCTCAGCCAGAGCTTCTTGGTTTTTAGTTAAAAAGCCCTGTGACATCCCTGGCGCCTGGGTCTGAGTGTTTTCACAACTGCTCTTCTAAGCACTGGGAGCAGCCCAGTAGCTCTGTCCACCAGCGAATGCTTGAGACAAAGACGGCCTTTGAAGGAGGGGTGTCATCGTCAAGTATTGCGTTTCAGTCGAGGTGGATTAACTGAGCTGGTGTTCAAAGACAGAGCCCAACCATCTTCACCCTGTCTGTCCTCTCCTGCAGCTTCTCCTCACGTCCATTCGAGCTGCAGCAAACACAACACACAACGATAGTGAAGAGCTGATGTTCATCTTTCAAGCTAAGCCAGCGAGAAACTGATGACGCTTCCCCAAGCAACATAACCCACAGATGAACCAGACGCCTCGTCCTCCTCTTCAGGGCTGCAGCAGGTTAAGGAGGTGAAATCATCACAGTATGTGGATGCGTGAGTATACGCTCTGAATCACGCAGCCACACAATGAAAGCCCAGATCCTCAACTTAGCGGCGATCACGCATTAATCCAGCCAGACGCCTCGTCTCTTAGCAATCAAGGTGCGTCGCAGAGATCGGGAGCGAGGACTTACGGCTCGACGAGGAGGCCGATGGCGTGGATCCAGGCCCTAGAGACGACTCCTCCTCATGAGCATAAAACCTGCATGGAGCAGAAGTTCATCTGTGGGAAGCATCAATCCTGCTGCTGCTTGGCCTGCACTGACGTTCCCCAGCAGCGAGAACTAACGAACAGAGGGCGATGATGGTGATGTCAAGACCATCCGCTGGCGCCTCGGCTTCCTCGGCTTCCTCGGCTTCTGGCCGCTCACTAGTGTCTCCCCCAACGCAAATGTGAATCTGAAGGACCAAGCGGGACGTCACTGATGCTTATTAGAAGTATTCGAAGCGTTCGTGTGTTCGTGTGCGAGTTTTAATCACCCCCTCTGCACACAAATCACTCACAGGCCAGACAGAAGAAACACTTAATGGAACACAACGCTTGCTGTTAAGAGAGCTGACATTGGTAATTACATATTTTGCAAGTCGAAGCCTGTTGCACTTAAAAGCGCTTTTTTGAATCCAAACAATACAAGCTGCAGTAAAAGCAGAGCGGCTGCACCCAGGCAACACCCACTAACCCACACATACCGTGTTTATTAGCTGCATACGCCTAATTTCACTGAGACCAGATTTTGGCAGCAGCGGCGGAGACGCTTCAAATATCTGATTCCTCTCCTGAGCTGTTATTGACTCCAAACATCTGAGGTTTCTCAGGAGCCTCCAGGTCATCGGAAATCAATGCGAGCGCTGATGTTTTTGTTGTTGGCCGCGTGACGATGCTGCAGGATGAGGCTCACTTTGATTCGCTGTGATTGTTCGCTGTGCAGTCGCTCCCTTCGACAGAGGAGCTAATGTGTGTTATGAGGCCAGCAGCTGATGGTGAGGAGGGTTAGGGTTAGGGGTTAGGGTTATGGATGAAGTGAGGTCTCTAACTGGAACGAGCACTGTCAGTCTGCGTGAGCGATCGCCGAATGACGAACACGACGGAGTCTAAAGCCGCTCGTGAAGGTTTAATGTGTAGCTACTGACAGAAAAGACACCGAAAGAATCGCAGCTCAAACTAGTTCATTGGCCTGAATTAAGCAAAGGCATGAGCGAGCGTCACACGGGTTCTTTAGCTCGGTTCTTTAACTTGGTCCAGTTTTTAAAACAGATGACTGGACGCTTTCAGTAAACAACCCATTTGTCACTGTGTAGCAGCCTGGCTCAGTAATGAATCCAGCTCTGAGGCTGCTTCAGGTAACACACAGCACCTGCAAAGCTTTGATTGGAAACAAAGCCTGAGCGACTGGAGGATGCGTTGTGCGTAGCATTGATGGATGGCAGAGATGAGCGAGGTAAAAAAAGAGCAGAGGGAATAAAGCAGGTATTTTTCTGTGTTTGGACAGTTTAACGTCATTTGTGAGTTTTGGGCCTTTACTCCTTCAATCGCTGTAAATTTAGAACATTTGAACTAAATTAAATGTCCGGTTTTCGTTAAAACGAGAATGTTTGGATTGTGTTTCCCAACTTATCCTGATTGTCTGGATGTGGGAGCAGAAGTTTGCTGCTTTGCTTTTTCCTCCATATGGTTCCTGAGTTCACCTTCGTCCTACATGGGAAGAGTAAACCGACAGGCTCGCTGTTATTACTCCTGCAGCTCTAGTGATCAGTAATTATCTGCTCTGACCAGGGGAAGGCTGTCGTTTAAAGCCTGCCTCTCCGTCGACAGCTCATTAATCTCCAGCAGCTGAGGCGAAAGAGTCGAGCTGCCAAGCGGCGAAGCACAAACCTGTTCCGACGACCTAGATACATACCTGAGACATGACCAAATCAAACCCGCTGCAAAGGACGCGGTTCAATGCGTGACTGCACCGTTGAAGGCTGGTCGGCGTCTCAGCTTCTGACTCAGTGTGAAATCAGCTGAAATCAGGAAGGTGGATTTAAGGATTTATTACAAAAGAACCTAATGACACACAACAGAAGCGAAGAAATCTTGTTCTTGGACCAACTTGAAGAAAAGAAGCTGGAACCAGACGAAATGTTTCCTCTGCTTTCTTTGCGAACAAACAAGGCTCCTCTGAGACACATTAACGGGACCAGGAATCGGACGAAGCGAACCGAGACCAGATGCTGCTGATGCAATCACACTTCATTTTCAATGCCTCGTTGGAGGCCTGTTAAACAGCTGACGAGCTGGATGCTCTGCAGCCATTGTTACTGCAGAGAGCAGCGCAATGGACGAAGGCGTTTATCTGCAGTAAATGTTTCAGAGACTTACTTTACTGAATAGGACTAAATAACAAGACGTTTGCCTGCTTGAGAGAATCCTGCCTGGAGAGGAACCACAATCTGCACGTCAGGTAGGGATTAAACCCAGTGATCCCACCTGCCTGTGGGTCGTGACGTCAGCGAGGACTGCACAGCTTGGATCCGCAGTGTTAGGGCGTCCGAGACGTTGTCTGTCAGACCGACGTGAGGATGAAAAGCTGAACTGGGATGAGGATGCCTCATTTTTGCCAGATCCCCCCACGGTGACGCACGACGAGGCGAGAGGAGGCTCCAGCTCTGTGCCGACCCAGTCGCTGCTGTTAAACAGGCCCGTTACGAGGGGCGTCTACGTATTAAGGCAGCAGACTAATGGAAAACCTGCCACCGACGCGACAAAACACAGAAGCTTCAGGGTTTGTGCTCTGAGCTCAGAACAGAGAAACGGGGGGCCACGACTTAAAGGCATAAAACATGAAAAGATGCTGAGATGGTGAAACATGTCATCGCTGTAATAAAATCACACAAACAACAGGCGCAGCTGACATAATAACATCAGGCAGAAAAGCAAGACAGGAAGAGCTTTTAGATGTTCTTAGCTTTGAGGATGAACATGTTAATTCCGATACAGTCACCATCATAAACGATGTGTCTGGATTAATACAGACTTTATGAAACAACAAATGAGGAGAGTGGGAACCAAACGACGAGAGGAAGGGAATAAGAGACAAACACAGCATTTCTCTTTTTCGTGTCCCGGCCTTCGATAAACCCTTAAAATGCAAACGTGATTCACCAGCAGTGAGTCGCTGCACATTTCCGCTAGTGACGCTAAGTGAGCGGCGGCAACGCTGGAGCGTCTCCTGTAAACAAAGGACTGTTTGTCAGAACTACCTGCTGCCGCTGTCGCTTTGACCTCGCGCTTGAAAAACTTCCATTGTTTAATTTAGTTCATTCAAGTTCAGCCACGAGTGAGAATAATTACAGATAAAAGCCGCAGCTACTCGTCAGAGCGCATGCTGTGGAAACAAACACCCACTTTGCTGCATATTTTATTCTCTCGTGTGTTTTAGACGCTGTGACCTGCTGCTCTCATTGCGATCACTGTCCACAGTGTCCCATCGCATTAAACACCTGTTTGACTCCTACAGGATGAGAGAAAACATCCACTTTCTGCTGGATCACAGATAACCTTGCACACAAATGCCCACACTTAGCAAAAGAGGTTGCAAAAACAGCCGTCGAGGCAGATGGTCGAGGCAGATGGCCGCCCGGATGTGTGGTGCCGTGCAGATGTCCCACAGCTGGATTCTTTAACGCCTGCTCCTCGGGTTCTTACCAGTGACATCGTAAAGGTAATTTTCTCAGAAATAACAAAGTTCCCTCAGGGCCCAGCGTCATTTACTGCTTATAGGCTGTAAAACTGAACTAATTTATTTACAGTCAATACAAAACACAGACCTTGACTTGTCCCATAGAAAGTCATGACTTACAGCTGATTGACTGCTTGAAATAACAAGGCCTCTATATCATCTGTTCAGAACCTGATCTATTTATAGTGACTTGATTCGCTGCACCTTACTTCGCCTTCAGCGGTGCAGCCGTCTGATACAGATAGATTCCTTGCCGAGCTTCTATTTTCCCGTTTTTCTTCTCCAGGACACACTTCTCGGAGATTAAATACGTAATCTGTGCAGGGAAAGTGAGGCGAGAGCTCCAGGAGAGTTTCAGCGCAGAGAGGCGAGTCGGGAAAACAATGAGGAGATTGTGATTCAGTAATTCTAGTGAATTTGTGATGGACAAATTCCTCTGGAGCCAGAGTGGAGGTATTTGAATATAAACCTCCTGAATGCCCCTGTGTGCAGCAGCGGCAGTTGCATAGTGTTGATGGAAAAAAGTTTTATGTCCCAATAAAACTGGTTTACTGCAGACTAACAGGGTGTGTGTGTCTATCTATAAAAACAGAGGGAGGACTCCGAGTCCTGTGCGTTTTGTAATTCAGATAAATGTGCACATTTAAAATGTCCTTATAAAGTTCTCTAATACTCGCAATTACAGCGGCCGAGGTTTGGTGTAAGTGCAGGTTTTACAGTACAGACACGGGAGCTGGCTGCTGAACGCAGGCTCCTAATAATCCTCTAAGTCAGCTCGGTTACATTTAGGTCTGGGAGCCGAGGACGAGTCGCCAGAGAAAACAGATTCTTCTCTACCCTCCAAACTCGACCGAAGCGCTCAACCTGAGCCTCCACCCATAATTTAAAGCTGCACAGACTTTCATGTCCCGGCTTTGTTTTGCTTCGTGGAACGGGGGGAAGGATCAGGTACCTCTGATCTGGTTCTGTGGGGCGGAACAGTAATAGGACGAGGCTGAAGTTAGTCGCCGAGGCCTAAACTGGTTCCTGTCAACAACCTCCCTGCGGTGAAGATGCCCACGGGCACAGCTGCACTGACTCTGGCATCAGAGGACACTGTGTTATTCACGATGCTAACCATGTGTTTTCTGTGCATGTTATTCTGGTTTACTGAGCTATAACTGGACGGCCTCTTACCGTAACCTCCGACCAGAACTCTGGCTCTTTACTGGATTCACCCCCAGTCCTGCTAACGCCCAGCTGCTCGAACAGCCAGACACGGTCACGAACAGATTCAGCGAGCAGTGACGGCGAAGAGAAACCAGACGCGAGTGATACTGAGCAGAACGTGACAGAAATACGTTCGGATTTAGTAGCAGACTGTGATCAGGCAACTTATTTTGGTTGATCCACTTCCTGTTTGCTCTTCGTTCCCCTTCTGCGTCGCTCAGCTCGACCGATCAACCAAATCCCTCTCACCTGTGTCGCAGGAAGCGTTTTAGTTCGAGCTTTCATTTCATACAATGTTGTGCGTCGTTCAGAAGGTTTGAAAGGTCACGAGCTGGGTCCTGGTAACGGATCGAATTGATTCATACCCGGTCGTTCCTCCCTCCTGCAGGGACGTCGGTCGTCTCGGTTTCTGTCCTACCCTCTGTTTTTGGCGACACACAGCCCAGCGGAGCAAAGCTCTGCAGGCTTCTCATTAAAGCTTCACCGCAGCATCACAAAATATTTTGCACAACAGAATGGGCCCAGTGTAAAGCGAGCGGCGTTATGCCCACGGTGCCCTGTGGTTGGGTTCTGCTGTGGCGCTCCTCCTTCGCATGAAATGCCTGGAACGTATAAATCACGGCCACCCTCAGCCCCAGTCCGACGCCTCGGCCGACCACCCACGCAGGCCGGACCCGTCGGCCGAATCAGGCAGGACACTTTTTATTGAGTCTGTTCAACTGCCACGAACAAAGAAGTAGCATCACCACAAAAATGTCGAGCATGGGAAAAGGAGGCGTTTGTCTCCTGGCTGCAGAGGGATCATCATCCGTCTGCAGTAATCGTTTCAACTTCACGTTGTTTGTTTTATGAAAATCACCACAACACACATATTTTGCTGAAGACGAAAGTTGTTTTTCCATCTGAAACTCTTGCAGCTGATGACCTCAATTAACGATGAGCACGATGTTCACAATATTTTAAAGGCCTAGTTTTCAGTGTGCACGAATCGAAGGTTTCAGCGGTTTAGCTGACGTCGTCTTTCACGTCGTCATCACTGCACTAATTGCTACAGTGTGGAAAAACTCGACAGCCACAGCTTTATCGCCTCATTAAGGCCACTCATGTAAATTCGTTGGGTCTCAGGTCTCAGAACATCTTGAGCGCTGATTGCTCATGGGCTGGGGGAAACATATGGCGAGTCCCCGGTGCAGAGGAGGCGCGAGCACGACGTTCGCCTGTTGTGGTTTATGTTGCTCCGAGCAGGAAAAGCACAACGAGGCTCAAACGAGGCTCAAACGAGGCTCAAACGAGGCTCCGTCATTTGCCTTGTGTCACGTATTATTAGACAGGCACACGGTGAACACGCACATATTCACAGCTCTGTGTTTTGCGTTTTGCCTTGCGTCTTCATCTTTCACTGTTGAGATAAGTAACTGTCTGTGTTGTCTGTCGGGACTCATGCAGGTGATTAGTCCCTACGATGGGCCCGGCCTCCTGCCTCCCTGCTCCTCCATCCACCCCCATTCCAGCCGCCCGCTCTTTTCCAAACTCCTCTCGCAGGCTGTGGCATTCCTTTGGCCTGACTGCATCAAACTGGGCTGAATTAAAATTAATTAGTGGTTGGAAAAAATAGAGACTCAGCTGGCTTGGAGAAAATTATATAGTGTGTTTCCAGAATAAAACAGAGAGGCTGGAAGAAGCGAAAGCAGCCTGGCTTCGGTCTCGTCAGTAGCAGCAGCTTAAGCTCGTGTGGTGCTAGAATCAACCTATGTGGTGCTTATAAAAATCACTGCACCTGTTCTTTCCAGTCCTCATCCTCCAGATGCTCTCGACCACGGCTGGTGAGGTTTAATGGCAGCGATGCCGAACTGACTGGCATTAATCTGCTGCCTCAGGTTAGACCTGAAGATTAGCACCGCTTTCGGTCAAGCCGCTGTCCCAAACGAAACGGATCCTTTTCCTTTACCTGGGATTCATCAGTCACCTCTGGCGTGAAGGAGCTGATTACATTTGCCCCTGCGTCGTGCACGGACTTGGGAAATGAAGAGGAAGACTTCTGTGGCGTTAAGAGATGCGATAGGCTTCATCAGAGGTTTACGTGTTTACCACACAGAGAATCTACGTATGCGCCGTACGCACGTCGGTATATGAAGCCACACCACAACAGGGCCTCTTTTCAATCAGCTCCTCTGAGGATGACGCAGATGCAGGATTTCCTCTTCGACTGGTTCAAACTCAGATGGTTTAAATCACAGGAGGCTGCTCTGAGTCCGTCCAACTCTACTGTGGCTGAATTGAAGGTGACAGTTTAGTTTATACCTGGTGGTTGAGAGAAGGAGCTGAGGTGACAAACAGGACAACGTTAATCTGAATTCAGTTTATTTATTATATTCACAACAGCAGCACCAGCAGACGGCGGAGAGGAGAAACCTCCTTTAACATTAGAAACCAGGCTGACGGTGGGCGGTCATCTGCCTCCAAGGAGCCACAGAGATCAGAGACTGACTGACAAGCCTGCTCTTCACGTCGGGCTGCAGAACCTACAGTGAACGGCTTCCATCAGCTTCTAAAAGCTTGAGGCTCCTCCTTGGGCATGAGTGTATTTAGGACATTGATTTAAGGGGGACTTACGTTTGACCATAGTGAGGTTGTGGGTCGAGGCTACTGATTTAATGCACCACACGCTGAATCCACAATCCCTCTGTTTATGAGCAGCTCAGGTCAGAGCCGGGTGAGCGTAGCTGGGAATGCGGAGGGTACAGGGAGCACAGCAGGACCCTGTTAGCGTCCCGGCTGAATGCGCTGCATTCAAGGTGTGTCTCGCAGGCGACAAACACAGGTTTTTATTCAGCAGTTTGTTTGCCCAGGGTAATTTGTTTCAAACGCGGCGCTGGAACCTCGTCCTGCCTCTTGTAAAAAGCGCTGAGCGAGGATAAAGTTCCGAGAGCCGGGGTCAGAGCCGCAGTGACTCCTTGTGGGGTCAAAGCGTTTCTATTCTCCGCGAGTGAATGAGGGCTTTAGGCTCCACGCTGCGCAGCCGAGCGTCCACCACAGCCCACACACACAAAGTTATATTTATCCTCCCATGTCTCCAGCTAGTTTTCCTTTCGTCACGAACTTTCTGAGGCTCCTTTCAAAGTGCCTGTAAATGCTCCCAGTGTAGCCGGCTCCCTCATAGCACAGGGTCGCTGTTATTCTGAATCACAAACTGTGTTCCTCCTCATCTGAATATATCAAGTCCCTCAACCCTTCTGTCAGACTGAGGAGCTAAAAGGAGGAACGGTTGGTTGGCTCGTTGGCCGTCCAGTCCTTCTACCGTGCCAGTGAATGAACAGCCTCCACGGTCGTCTGCTGAAGCGTCGCAGGGAGGAGCAGCGACGGCGCATGTCAGCCCATCTCTGCCGAACACACTCAGGCTCTTCCAGAGAAAGTCATGGCCTTCGTTTTCCACGGTAAATATTTACGCTGCTTGGCTGCCGTTACGCACACACTGGGCCCAGCGCGTTGACGCCGTGTACCAGCCGAGCGGAGCTGATCTCCTTCCCTCCAATTCTTATCAAGTACCTTATAAACACACCGTGTCAGGCCTGTGCTGTCCTACAGTAACAGCGTCCGACCTGACTAACAGCAGGACGTGGAGCCGCATCGTGACCTGCAGCCTCCCAAATATCAGCTTTTGTTAGGCAGCAGTATTTTCAGTCCCACCGATGACAGACAGGAACCGTCACCTCTACCTTCTGCTGACCTCGGAGGAGAGGAACCCGCCAGATGTGTCGTCGTGGCAGCCGGCCACGGGACGCGGCTTTGCCAGGACACTTTTCACCCTCTCAGGATGTGGAAGCCAGGCCTCAGCAGCGTCTCAGTCGTGCTCAGAGGTCATGCTCACATTCAAGCGCACGGCTCAAATCGTTTTACAGTGTTCTGCCCCTGACACAGGGACCATTCTGCGAAGCCGCGGAGCTGAACCCAGTAACGAAATGACTCCTCGGTGGCTCCTCTGATATAATTTGCTTGAGTTTTATTGGTGTTGGCCTGTCTGGGCTCCTGTGCATGTGAAGAGCTATTAACTTTAACTGGGCTCAGTCAGGCTACTCAGTCGAAGAGTGAGACAGACTTGTGGGCGTAAATGTCATTAGACAGCGAGACAGGCAGTTAAACACTCGCCTTACTGTGCAGCGTAAATCACTTCTCGGTCCCTTTAAAATACACAAGGTGGCTCTTTCCACTGGTGTCTATGACCTGTAAATGCTGGTATAACTCACAGTTGTGTTTGAGGGCTGCAAACGCAAGCAAAGCTGAAATTAAATTGTGCTTGTAACTCGTTCTGTTCGCCCGGGAGAAATAATCACCAGAATGTGAATGGGTTACAGCAGGATGAATGCTGTACATGGTTCTCGCTCCCATTCATCACAAACGGAAGTGGGCGTCTGGTGTGACACGGGACGCCATCCTGGGCGGGTTGCATCATACGTGCGCATTCCTCAGCGGAGCGTGGGACAGAAGTGAGATGAACCTGTGCGTTGCCAAAAACGACGTGAACTGGTTTTCAGAAGCGAGCACCTGGGTGATCAAAGTGCTGATGTGTCAAACAGGTGCTGCAACAAAAAGCCGGAGCCAACAAAGAGGTTCGGGATTACACCGTCATCCATTGGAGCTCCGACGGGTTTGATCACTCGCCGAGTCCTCCCTCCCCCGCTGTTCCATGAGTGGCGCGCTGAGCGTGCTGACCTGTTGGTTCTCAGCCAGCTGATGAGTGAATGAGGGCTGATTCGCTCTGTGTTGGGCCCATTGTTTCCTCCCCGGGCCCTGGGCTGGAGAGCTTTTTGTTGGCAGCTCCTGGCGCGGCTGCCCGGTCAAAGACACCTCTCCTGGGCTGCTGTCGACCATCTGTTTGCCCCCAACGTTCAAACAGGCCGCCGCCCCATCACCGCAGCTATGGGCCATGAGCTCAAAGGGATGATGCACTGTAACAACGGCAGCTTTAAGGATGAGTCTGTCATATGTCTAGGTGTAGCTAGATGTTTATCATGTTTAATACATGAATTAAAGGCGTCTGTGCAGAAACACGTAGTCCTAATACTCAAGTCAAAACCTGACAACGTTCAGACCTGAAGGACGGTGGTGGCGGCGTCATGCTATGGGGGTGATCTCAACAAATGGTCAGAGTAGGAGGGAAGGATGAACAAGCTCAAGGCATGAGCTGAGGCTGGGTTGATGTCCAGCTTTCACCACAGCAACCGCCTCAGGCAAGTTTTCTTAAAGGTGAGACTGAGACATCAACTATGTTAGTAACATTTCAAATCAGTAAACTCGCTTCACGATTGATGTCGTGTCCTAATTGGATCCATCATTGTGCACAGAACGTCTTCTAGAAACTCCAGTAAACCAATAAAGCAGTTTGGTTTCAGATCAACTCCTCTATTCTCTCCTTGGGATTAGACCCCCCCAGAGATGAGTGCCCACCACGGTGCAGTGGCTGGGGGTGGTCGTGCTAACCCAGCACAATAGCTAATCCATGGGCTGAACACCCAAAGCCCTGATCTGTGGGCTTTGATACCGGCAACATGAACTGAAGTCACCACTGGATAAACAAGGCAGAACTGCTGCACAGCTAAAGCTCTTCTCTGGGTCCGTCGGCAAAGTGAGGAATGTCTCCATTGACAGGTCGGTTCTTTCTCTGGAGTCTGTGAAGAACTGGACTCTTCCAGCCGGTGGAGGCAGATGGCTGCTGGAGCTTCCTTCCTCTTTCTTGTGTGGTTTCATGTATTTGAGATTATTAATGATGTTGAAGATTAAATCGTTTGCTATTCTTGACTGTATCGTTTATTGTTTCACTTCAGGGTTGATGCAGCGGTTCAGGTCAGAATTGATGAAATCCTCTGCATGGATGTGACGCTTTCACGCCCCAAACACGCAGAAGGACACAAACGTTGCTTTGGAAGACGCAGAATCTCGTGTGTGGCAGGTTGAAAATGCCAGAAACCTAAAGGAACTCTGTTGTGCAGGAGGTTCTGCAGGACCCCAGCTGGTTCCACGAAGCCCCTCAGTTACCCAGCAGCCCCCGACTCTCATGAAGCCCTCTCAGGTTGTTTGCTCAGGCTGTGCTCTGAAGACAGCCCACTCAGTTTGGATGTTCTTTTCCCAGGCGAGAGCTGCCGGCTACATGTTTGCTTTCCCTCGGCTCTCAAAGGCTGCATTCACCTCAGAGAATGGGAGCGCGGTATATGAAGCCACGCAGGCCGCGGCCCGCAGTGCTACGCCCATCTGGTATGTGCGAGCTGGAGAGGGTTGTCTCGGTGCTTTTATTTATTTACTTTTTTTTGGTCAAAGCCTTTTACATTCCTCGCAAATCAAGATGTGCTTCACGTCATGAATGATACAAATGTACCGTCAGAAACACGGCACAGATAAAATGAAGGCAACATACAGAGAAGCGATGAAAAATTAAACAGCTGATTTTCACTTGTTTAAATATTCACACGGAAAGCTCGGCTCTCTGAGCTTCGCCAGTTTTGTTCATCAGCGGGTGAGATCAAAAGAATGAGCTCGAGTCCTGCGTTTCTCCTCAGCCTCGGTCATTGTGGACCCTTAAGATGAAAAGAGGAATCAAGGCTTAAAGATCCGCAGCCATAAAGGTGATTTGCTCTCCTTCTGCGTCTCGCTGCCTCTTCTCTCACGTCTCAGCGCTGGGGAGCAGCATGAGCCTCTTCCACGGTGGTTAATTAGCCAAATGCACCTTTAACACCCAGCAAATGTAATTAGTGCAGGAATTAGCTAAATGTCGGTCGGATTACGAGTCCTAGCTTGTTACGAACCAGAGTTTAAGATAAGATAAGATAAGATAAGATAAGATAAGATAAGATAAGATAGGACTTCCCGCAGTGGGGAAATTCTGGTGTCAGAGAAAGACAGTCAGAAAAAAGTAACATTAATTACAAAAAAAGAGTAACATTCGTTAAACATCATACACAGAAAGAATGTACACAGCTAAACAAGATGACGCTCAGTCTCAGTCCCACCCACCTTCATCAGCGCTGAAGCCATTACAACCCGAAACACCTGCGTCTGTCAATACGACCACGACTGTGACAAATAAAAGCAGCACGTGGTGTGAAGTTTGTGCCGTCTGCACTAAATGGAAGCTGCTCTAACTACTGAGCTACTACTGTTTGTAAAACATGAAGCAGTTGGATGAACAGAAAGGTTCTCGGCTGCTGAATGCTTGACTCTCCTCACAGGTGTTTCCACTTGGCTGATTGGGCGTCTGCAGCCCTAAAGCTGGGCTGCTAAGCTTTGTGTGTCTGGACCTGAGCTGTGGCGTCATGGGGGGTAAGGTGGTTTTAATGTTGTGGCTGATCCGTGTGTGAAACGTTTCTCTGAGCGCCGTGGGTTCAGCGTTAGGTAGTTGTGGTTATTTATTTACATCGTTTATTTGTCGGTGCTTTGTGCAGCTCAGATGCATGAAGCGCTCGATAAACATTACAAAACTCGCCTCGTGATGCTGCTGGTCCGGAGCAGAAACTGAACCTCGCTCTGACGTGAGGGAGCCCAGCGGCTTCCTGCGGGCCTCCGCTCGTCCGCGTCGTGGCTGTGCTGTATCTCTGCCGCCTCAGAAAGCTGTGCACAAACAGAAAGGCAGCGGACAATGGGCAGCATGCGGTGAAGTGCAGGCTTTAATGAGGCAGATGTCTGGCTATTGGGAGCAGCAGCAGGCGGGGGGACACATCCCTGCCTTTGTTGGCCGGCTTCGCCCGCTCTCACTCTCTCGTCTCACTCCTTTGCCTCTCATGCCCCTCTCGCTCTTTCTTGCAAACATGTGAACATGCGCGTATAAAAACACACACCTCCCCCACCTCCATTGGTTTTAATTATCCCTCTCCAAATCCACCGCTCCATTAGTAGCTCAACAATAGCGCCCCCTCCTCCCCGTCCACATCCCCAGCTCCTCTCCATTCACGTTGGGGAGAGAAGCTGCCCTTTGAGCTCCTGTCAGCCTCGTTGGCCGAGGTCTTCAGGTTCTCACATTCGCTCTCGTCCAATCGCGGCCCAGCGTCGAGGCAGGGCCCAGAGGGAAGGAGGCGAGAAGGAGAAAAAAAAGCCAATCGCGGTGATTAATTTATTCTGATTCCCTCCGGGGACCGACTCTCCTGGAACGCACCCCATTTTTATGGCCTCTCCTACCCCACCGCCCCTCGCCTCCCCGCTCCCCCGCCTCTTCATTCTTTTATTGCGTTTGTGAAGAGTGATAGAAGAATGCAGAGTATTTCTTTTTCAGGCACTTTTAATATGTACCCCCCACCCACCTCCTCCTCTTCTCAAGGTAATTACAGAGAAGGCTCAATAGATGGGAAATTCGTGTCTTTGAGCTCCAGCCATATGATGTATGAGAGAGGGGCTGGTGCAGAATTAAAGCAAGGACAGAACGGGGGCACGGCAGGAACTTGAACCTGCAAGTGTTATTGTGCCGGAGCCGGAGGGGCCAAAACATAGTCTCCATGGTAAATAAAACAGAGCTTCTTCAAGCCACTCCACGGCTCCTCCCCCGCCGCCGCCCCTCGCGACCTGCTGCTTTCTTCCAGCCACCATTGTCCCCCACGTGTGAAGTGGGTGACATCATCGTTTCCTCTTGTAAACAGGTGTGATGGCAGGGAAAAAGAGGTCCCATCGCTCGTCTCCTTTCAGCGCGTGGGTTCCATGTCACCTCTTGTCCCCCAGCGCCGCTGCCTCGGGGGCCCGGCCCTCACCCTGACCCCCCACCACCTCCACCACTGTACTACTACTGCTCCTCCTGAGTCCACCCACCGCCGTGTCGTAGCTCAGCGCCAGGCTGCAGAAGTGGCCGTTCGGGTCCGGTCTCCATCGTCAGCTCCCTTTGCGTCTCTGCTCTGTGGTTCCTGTAGCCCTCCACTACCCGGTAAAGCAGAAACACCATTAAGGGCTGGATTGTGGAAGCTCCTGTCAGCTTCTGGTTCATGAGCTGTGTGTCGGAGGCTGCCACCCACTGCCCCGCGCCAGCGCTGTCCGCCTCCATCAGTCCCCTGCCCGTAACCAGGCCCAGGCGATGGATGCGTCCAGACGGGTGCTGTGCTCTGATGGGATGATAATTAGCAAGATGTTCTGGTTATTGTAGATGCCTCATTAGGCGTCTACAAGCATTTAATCCCCTCGCGCCGCCGAAGTGACGTAACTTCGCGCTGATCTGTCGAGAGCCACGTCACCGCGCCGCAGCCGATGATGAGAGCTGACGGCTGAACGCTGCTCTTGATGTCGCCTGTCAACCGTTGCACTGCAAATCACCTCGACCTAGAAAACCCAGCTGATTAAGATGCACGAGGCGCAAACGTTGACGAAGAAATCAGAGCCTCCTCCACCTCAGCATCAGCTGCAGACCATCACACCGTCGCTGCACAGGAGCGACCAACAGCAGCAGCGAACCTGGTTTCCTGAGAGGACACGGGTGTTAAGATACGCCTCAGCCTCCACTTGTCTGGTGGTTTATTGCCTGTTGTATTGAAGGGCTCCACATAATAATGACATGAACACATGTCAAACGCGTCCATAGTTACATCGAGTGTGTGACTACAGCAGGTTCGTCGTCCTGTGAGATGTTCACACACAGACAAACGTGACCCCTGGCTCCTCACGGCTCCTCACGGCTCCTCACGGCTCCTCACGGCTCCTTTTCTATTTGTTGCCACAGTTCAATTTGCTCAACCCTATAATCAAAGTCGATTGCAGCCCATTTGTTTTCCACGCTCGTGCTCATCCCACTTCAACGTCCGTCACACATGAAAGGAAGTTTAAACGACGCTCCCATCATGCTCCCGCTCCTGCCGTACGATGGGAGAGAGCCCCTGGGTGTTCATTAGTCAACCACAGGCCCCTCACCCCCCCCCTTCCTCGCTCATCATGTAATTGCAGGCTTCACAAATGTCTCCACTTTGGGCCTTATTGAGAAATGTGTTTTATGGGAAGTGTCAGTGTTATTGATTTGTGCTGAGAAATGGCGGACGGCCGGCGCGGCGCCTTCGAGCAACAAGGAGAAGCTCTTTCTGCTGGATGTGATGATGGGGTCTGAGTGGGCACAGTCACACACAGATCTCAAACACAGCAGATGTGGAGAAAGGAGGCCGTTTGGTGACCCGCAGCCTGGATTAGCTCATTTGTCAAGTCTGCAGCCAAACGTTGGAAAGTTCTCGTGTGTTATTCAACTTTTTAGGCATAGAGGTGATGTCACAGTGTTTTTGTCTTTGTTGCCAGAAACCGAAACACGGAGCTGAAAGACACTGAAGCGTTGTGTACAGCTGGGAGGAGCTTTCTGCAGGTTTGTCATCACCAGCTTCCTGCATCACAAGATGAAATATCGATGACAGCAGCGTAAATATTGGGTTTTGGGCCAAATTCGTCTCCAAGAGAGTTGAACTGTAAAACAAACTGTAGCCGAGACCCAGAGGAGAAGCCAAACAACGTAACGGCTCCACCTAAACTACGTTTGGTAGTTTTCCGTGCAGTAACAGTAGAGCAAACACCACACGCTGCACTTTTCTTCTGTTCCTTCTCCACATCTTGTTCAGTGGGAGCTGAGAACGCGTCTCCCTCTTGTAGCGCTACATTTTTGGGATGTGATGCGTCAGCGTGTGCGATAATCAAACGTGACGGATCATTTTGCAGCACGTCAGACAGAAGAAGCCATAATGTCCACCAGGCAGACGCCGACCCAGCCTGTTCGCCTTCCCAGTCTCCCTGGGCAGAAAATGGGAGAGTTTCCGTAGCGACGGGTGAAAATGATTGTTTTCTCAGATGTTCTGTGGCCCCGCCGTTCCCCACGGTGACGGTGACAGAGGCATTCTGGGATAGGCTGTGGCCGCGCTTGGCAGGCCTCGAAGGCGTCAGTGCTGTTTCTCCCGGGACGTCCTGGCACCGCGTCCCAACCCGCAACGCTGCAGCAGCCTAATTAAAACCACACCGCTGCTCCTCGGCTGCTCCTCGCGGAGCCCCCCCCCCCCCCCGCCTCGCGTGCCCCCCCCCCCCCCAGGCCCGTCTGAGATCCTATCAGCAAATGATTCTCGCTGCGTGCATCTGCCAACACGGCCGGACCCGATGGGCGGAGTCTGTAGCATCAGATTCTGTTAGATAAGTTGTCAGTCATAGCAAACAGCCTAGAATTAAGTTTCACATTCTCTGTTGTGGTTGCTGAATAACTCTTTGGCTCTCATGTGGTGAAACCCACCCATCTGGCTTTAGAGTCGCTAAATCAAACTACTATAAAAGAAGTATTTGCTCAACACTCGTGGCCCAGGTCTGACTCAGAGTCCAAACACAGGCTGAACTTTTCACTCTTCCCAGACACACAGAGACGCAGAGTTTGTGCCGCCCGTGACTCTACATTAAACATTTCACATCCTAATGTTTTCCTTCTCCTGTGCCGAGCGCCGCTTTTAGCCCGATTAGCCGAAATGTCATCAGTCACTGTTGGACCGGACCTGAGTCAAGTTCTGTTTGCAAGTCATGTCTGCGGTTAGCGTGAGCCAGCGTAGGCGCCAGATGGGGCCCAGTCACCCAACACTCCACCTGAGCGTCGGACACCCAAGAAATGAGACGCAGGGATTCCGCTGGTCCTGGATCAGTCAGGAGCAGGGAGAGTAAATAACCAGTAATGATCAGACTAGTCCCAAACGTTGCGTCATCGCTGACCTCGCACTTATTTCACACTGAATCTCCCAAAACCTTTCCAGGAACGTTCAAGCTTAATACCGAGTTGTCTTTGCTTGTCATGTTCCATAACGCTGAGACTCTCACCGCTGTGGAAAAGCCATGTCACGGGCCTTATTTGCGCTTTAAGCCTATTTGTTACAGAGCACACGTCGAACTTTAAAACATCCCAGAACAGAAACTGCGGAAAACTGGCAGAACGACGCCTCTGAATTACCCTCCGTAGCCGCCGAGGCTGTTTGTGGCACAACAGCATCGTCGATGGCCCCGCTCCGAACGAACGAATCCCAGCGGGTGTCGCGCGGGATGCTCGCTAATTAGCTGCATCTTAATCAGCCCAAACTGCAGAGATCACTTAATTAACAAATCCATTTTATCCCGGGATGAATCCTTTCCTATCCAATGGTGAGCAAAACATAAAAACACTAAATATGCATGAACAATGACAGAGTGTAACAAACGTCTACATGAGGAGAGAACCGAGCTGGGCCTGGTGTCAGAGGCTCCGTGGAAATTCAGGAGGTTTCGTGTAATGTCCAAGCGTTTTTGTTATGGTTTATTTCTGGCTCATTGCTGACTCTGCTACTAGTAAAATCCAGACGGTTATGCATAAAGACTTGATGGTACAACCTTTTGGATCTGCGGCTGCTCGTGTCGCTGGTTGGCTGGTGACGCTCGCCTCGTGTTCGCGTGAAGCTGAAACTGAGCACGGCCTCTGTGTCTTTGATATAAAAGGGAAACGTGTCATTTGTTAGATTGGATTACATCTAAATTACGGTTTATGGGCCTTTTTGACAGAGTTGCTCTCCTCTGCAAATTGGATTAGCTCTGCTCTCTGCTTTGTCTTCAGAGTTGTGTGCGTAAGCTGTAATAGGCGTGACAGAAAGCAATATCTGCTGTGTGGCTTTGTTTGTGCTGGAGACAATGTGGCCCATAGACTTCCTCTAAAAGTCCTGGATTCGTTCGGCCACAGCGCGTAATTCACACGCGACGCTGAAGGGCTGGGCCGGAACAAGGAGAACCGGCTCGCCGCAGCTTTTACGGGCCGCTGATGTCACAGCAAAGGTCGACGTCCGTCTAACTACATTAACCAAGTCGACGGACGCAAGAAGGGAGGTTTTCACTCGCCGCTGCTGATTTCAAAGCCAAACATTCTTGTCAGACATAGATTAAGCTCCTGTTGCAGAACATAGTATGATTTTCGTCCTCTTCGTTGGCCTCCATCATCTGCTTCCCACGCACACGCGGCGCAGCAGCACAGCTCCAGGCGTCTTCCAGCCCCTTCTCCACCAAGCCTCCCTTCTGTTACCTGTGTAGGTGCGTGAGCGTCACATCCCAGATTGTCTCTCTCGCCTCTATTCCGAGAGAGCAAGTAGGAAAGTTTTGTGCTGCTTCGGTTTTTCTCCCACGCGGCTGAACGATGACTCTGATGTACCGTTTACTGCCTGTGGAGAAGCGTGAGGAGGAGAAGGAGGTAGCAGCAGGGGGCCGTTGTCTCCCGCTCCTCAGGGAGTTCTGTCAACACCTGCAGTGATTTCCCGACTCTTCCCGTCGTCTGGAAAATAAGTGGTGATAAAGACAGATGCTCATCGGTGTCATTCTGTCAAACCCGCACCCTTACGGATTCTAGGTCTCCCAGAATTCCTCCGTCGCCTTGATTGTTCCCCAGAGCAAATATAAAAACGTCTGTTTTGTTCGCCGCCACCAACACAGCAGCAGCTGTGGAGCATTACCGCTAGGAAACAATAAAATCTCCCTCTGGTCTGGAAATATGTCAGCAGCGTCTCTAATTTGGTGTTTCTCACTCGTGTTGGGCTCTAGTCTAACCTTACATCTCATCATCGTATCGTTCCACTGGAATTATATCCAGCTCATAATGCAAAACACGCAACAAGGCCAACAGTGTCTGCTGGGTGATTCTTCGACGACTCGCTGTGTCGGCTGCCTTTTAAAGACGCCTGACAACAAACACTGACCAGCAACGTGACGGATTCTTTGAACTGAAGCTGCTGCGGCTCAAACAGCCCTGTCAGCTTAGCGTCTGCTAATAAATTACCTGCAGGCGCTTTAATCCTGCCTCTGCGCTCCGGGGTCAAGTGGACTGTCCTAATCCTCCATATCTCTCCCAGGGAGCCGCGCAGAGGAGGCCGGGCCTCGGATAAAAGCCGGCGCGAGGCTGAGCGACGGAGCTTAGTGCGCTGAGAGCACTTTAAAGTCTCTCAGACTGTTTGTGGTCTCTTGGTGGATCTGTCCCGTCTAATCACCGCCTCTTTTACCTTGTGTTCAGAGTGACGGTGACGCAAACCGCGTGGCACACAAGTAAAAGTGAACCGTTTTACCTGACGTCTCCATCAGCAGGCAGCTTATGTTCTGCTTCTAGCCTCTTGTCTGTGCTCGTCGTGCGAAGGAGGAACTTCTCCTCCATCCCCTCAGCCCAACGGGTGGAGGCAGGACGCTGCCCACCGGCGTTTCTTTAAGGTTCCTCCTCCTTGTTACCGGCTTGTTTTTCATTCACTCTCGGTTTTGTTTTCCACGTGCGTGTCGTGCGAAGCATAAAGGCAACTTTCAAAGTCATCCTTAAAAGCCCCGAGAGGAGGGTGATAGTGGAAGAATGATGCGAGAGATGGGCCTGTTTGAAGCCTTCCAGCGGAAGCATCTGGAGAGCACACGGCTGAATACTTGCTCTCCGACTCGCAGGGGTTATTGTAGACGAGCGTTGCTCTGATGATGGTCCAAAACAATCTTCCTCTTCACTCTGGACATTAGTTATGAGGATTAGTGGTTTCCTCCTGCAGCCGTGGTTCATCAAAGGCTTCCCAGGATGGCGCGGCCTATTTTTAGAGTGTGATTCCCTTTTTGTCTTCAGGCCCACAGATGTATGGGCCTGTAGCTACCTGCTCGTCAGACATCCTGGACGGGGAGGCCAGACGCGAAACGTGAAATAAAAAAGGAAGCTCGGACGTGAAAACCGATGATGGGTTTTACCGTTTCATCAATTAACATGTGGACAAAGTGCTGCACAAGAAATGTACAGAGGCTCGCTGGGTGGGATTTGCTGAGCCCACCGATGCTCCCTGTGGAGCTGGAACCTTTTCCTTGCAGTCACTCAAGACCACCATGAAATTAACTTCAGACTGAAACACTGAAGGGATCAGCGTTCTGAGATCCTGCGAGGTCATGTCTTTGGATAGAGACACGATGACTACGGCTGTGATGTCTCCAAACAACAGCCACAGTTTGTAGTGTCTGCGTTTTTAGTAGATAATGTGTCGCATGTTGTCATATACATTGGCCACCACTGAATTCTGCTTCTACCAGGTTTTACTGTGGATGGTTAGTGAAGCTGATGAGCGTTTTAGCCTGTTGTTTGACTTTCTGTGTTATTACTGCGAGTCCTGAGTAACGCTGACACGCGTCTAATGAGACGGGCGCCGCTGCGTGACTTGACCAGTCCAGCCACTGGATCATCACAACTGTTTGCTGAATTTATAACAGCAGTCATTTGTGCTCAAATACTACGTTTGGAAATAGTCTGAGTTATTGGGAGGCCGTCCCTGCGCTCAGTCTGCCAAGAACCCATCACTGCACAGTTACACGACGTCCCCAGCGCAAACTACAATTAGATCGCATTCCAGGTCAGTTTGTGGTTGTCCAACACTTTTATATTGCCTCAATTAACTTCCCCAGGCTTCAGACTACAGGGATAAATTCGCCCAAATGGACTTGTGGGCTGCCCGCGGCTTCAGAGCTATTCCGTTTATTTATCGCCTCAGCATTGTTTGTGGGTCTGTGGCTTGAATTCCTGGAGTTGTCACTTGGACGGGCAACATAACATTATGATGAAACGCAAGGACCACATCACCCAGAGACGTTGTCATCGTATTTTGGCCAGACACATGAAGGAATGTTTGACTTGACTTAATTATAACGGACTTTGTCTGCTTATTGCCGTTCGGTGACAGAACCCGCTTGTACTGGAGCGCGAGCCTTCGTGTCGCGTGGTTTTCTGCAAAGTTACCGTTTGCTGGTTGTGTTTCAAGGCTGCGTTACATGTGTTGCTATAAGAAAAGATCCTTGCTGGCACATTTTGAATTCAGCATGATAAGACTGGCAGAAGACGCTCGTGGAGGATTCCCAAACGGCCTCTAGCGCCTCACTGAGCGTCTGCAGCCGTGAGACAGGTTCTCCAGACAGACCTAACGTTTGCTGATGATCTCGCTTCTTCCCAGCAGCAGAGGTCATCAGGCTTTAGGAATGAGACGGGTGCAGGGGTCACTGACCCTGAGCCTGCGTGTCTGTGGTCGTAGCCCTGATTTACTGACGCAGACTAAACCTCCTCTCGTTGGAATGTCCTGTCATTCGTTCCATTCCTGTTGGGATTTCTCCTTCGCCGCGTCGAGCTTCTTCTCCGCTGCTCCCCTTAAACATTAGTTGGGTTATGCGAGCGAGCAGAAACAAGCACACGCTTGACTTATTATTTTATAGCTTAATTAGCCCGATTGCTTGTAGTTGCACCAGATAAAGGATCCGAAAGGAGCAAACGAGCTCCTTTCGCAGATCCTCATCTTCCTGCCTCAGAGAAGGATCCTGTTAGTTTTTGGAGACAGGTGGGCCTGTGATATGACCACGCTTCCCTCTCGCTTCCCTGGCAATAGAACAATATCCAATTATGTGCAGACCAACACCAGCCTGCCGCCAGCTGTACACTGGGAACGAGTCCTAATGCCTCACACGCAGCTGCTCAGCTTCCACCAGAGGCAAACAGGAAGAACGGCCGAGACTAAAAACACATTAATGCTATTTTATAGTAATACTTCAACGACACTGCTTTGCCTTTAGTTTGGTGCAGGCGTCTTATTAGGACGGTCCGTTAACAGCAGGACTTCGATTCTGTAACTAGATATTTATGTGTCTATACGAATGAGTCCTTGCAAGACTTTTATTCTGGAGCACTGAGCCAACATGAAGACTGTAAAAAAGCATTAAGACCTGATTCAACATCGAGATGACATTTAAAACAAAAGCAGTGAAATCTGAATGAACTCACGCTAACGTGTGTCATTCGTTCCAACATTTTACATTAGTTATTTGGTTATTTTACAATAAAAGCCTCTGAGAGCGAAGCTGTCACCGCGTCATGATTCTGTTTGTTGGCTCCTTAACGGCGCCAACAATAAAACTGCAAACTGCTGCTGACCAGGCCAAAACCTCAGGACATGAATCCAGGATCTGTCTGCTTTTGGCTGAGCTGCAGTTTCCTGCAATGAGCGTAATTTCCTCAACAAGGTAAACTTCTGCAGGAGAGCAGCACAGTAGCAGAGAGAAACGTCCCACCGCTCGTCTCCAGCTGTGCAGGAGGAACGAGGCCTGTGGAGGAGACGAGACGAGGTTGGAGTTCGGGGTTTCCTACCCAGATCACAGGGGGAGCTGAGAGGGGTTTTCATCCCGCAGACGTGTCAGATGTCGATCCCGTCCTGCCCTCATACATAATGTAACGACCTTTTTTGCCTATTCTGCAGAAGCTGCTGAGATGTATGTGCGTGAGCAACCAAAACGAGCAGGTCGGATGAACGCAAACTGGTGGGTGGGTCCGTGCAGACGCCGTTCGGTGGTGTCACCCATCATCGCGGTGCAGGGCCAGGGTCCACGCGTACCTCGTGCTCCGTGTGAAACCGGTTCCAGGAAGGATCGTCTTTGTGCCGCTTTCTCCTCGTCTGCGTCTCATCCCGCTTCCTTCTGTCTGCGCTGCTCGCCGTCTCTCTCCTGAAGTGGAAAATCTGAAGTAATTGCTTTCTGAATTAAAGAAAGCAAGCAGGGATGAAAACAGGCTGTAATTCATTTCAGTCTCGACTGGGAGGGGTGGCGGGAGACGTCAGGGAATTCCCGCCAACAAGCGCTCGCCATCAATTTACCCGCCAGCAATCGGCAGCTCAGGATCTAGGTGCTTCTATTCTCAGGGATCAGCGTTGGTATTCTGGGCTTGTTTTGATTAACCCGAACTCCGTGGTTTAATGCACTTCAGAGAAAAGGGTTTCAGCCGCGGCGACGGATGGGCGAGCTGAAAAGGGTTTAAAATGCATAATTGGTTGACTATCAGGGGAACAAAGCAGCAGGGAAGCTGATTGGGGAGCGAGCAGGAGAGCCTCCACTCCAACCACAACAATTAAAGACCTTTCCGTCGGAGAACGAGGCTTTACAGCAGCTCTGACGATGAGACCGTGCATCACTTGCCATTATATGCCCACGGGGTCCAGATGAGCATCTACAGCCTGAGATGTTTCAGAGTTTTACTCATGACACCAGAAGAATCTTGCTTCACACTGAAGAGGCTGGGCGGCCACCTGCCTCCACCGCAGCGGCAGCAGTCAGGGACACGAGAAACCAGCCGCCGTCCCTCGATCTGACTTCAGGTTTTGTTCTCATCTGGACTCGCTGATACCAGCACCGCTCACACGTGGCCTGTGGCCTGGCTCGTCCGCTTACGGCATCGCTGCTTTTCAGAGGAGCTGGCAGCTCCGTCGGCTCAGATTTATTTCCTGGGTGAACAGTTCTATCTGTGGACTGGAATATTCTGTTAGTTGGTTTATTTATGGCAGTAGAGGGGGCGACTCCCAGCTTCAAAGGCCTCACGAACCTGAATGTAAGTGCAGGGCGATACAGCAATGCAGAGAATCACGCTGCCGTGTGTGAGTTTCACCTGCCTGGCGACTCCTGGGCCGCTACCAGTGATGCCGATGAAACCATGGGAAAGGAAAAGACCTAGATCCACCTCCTGACATAGCAGTAACGTTACATTTCTTATTGGAGTCTCTTAGATCCGTGCTTCTCCACCGCCCTGCTCGTTAGCATCAGGTGCTCGGTGCGCTAGCAATAGAAGACGATGAACCATTTATTTATGTGTGTGTTTATAATGACTCGTTCACTGCCTCCACGTAAAACACGTGTCCTCTGTAGCTGAGGCCAGTGAAGCCGTCGGGGTGGGAGTGTTACGGAGCAGGGTCACGGGTCAGCGTTTGATGCTCTGACGGACGGACGGTGATGGATGTAGTGTGAGGCTGTTTCACCGCAGTGTGCGTCTGGTATCATCATCCTGGTCTTAACTCCGAGCAGATACACTCTGATTTGTGTGCGCTGGTTAATCCGGGGATGACGAGAGGTCGTCCCTCAACGTGCTGCATCTGCAAACCCTCTTTCTGGGGGATTTGACTGTCCAACAGATACAAACACAATGAGACAATTGTCCTTTTCACGCACGGCCCCAGGATCACAGCCATTCAGTCACCACTAGATCACAAACCGCCGTTTAGACGGCGCTCGATGGGATGAAACGTCGAGAGTAAAACGTTTTCCTTAATTAAACTAAGTAAGTCACAAATGTTGTCCAGACTGAAGCAGGACCTGCAGCTGTGTTCTCTCCCTGAAAACATAATCGCTTCCTCTGGGACTTCGCCTTCGATGCAGAGGAGTAAATTCTGGCGTCTCCTAACAAAACAGACCATTACGCAGCTTTGATCTAATCATCTTTGTTGATGCTGAAGTCAAAGCGTATATTTCATTTTAAGTGGCAGAAATTGTTGCTAGGCCGCGAAGGAAAACACTGCTGTTGTGAAAGACCATGACCTTGAAGCTCACACGTCGTTAGCATCACGCGCTCAGTTTGGCCTCGTGCCTTAAGATCTGCAGCGTGTTTGTCTGACTGCGCCTTCGTGTCGTTCGTCGCCGTCTACGACGCTGGAGATAATTCGGTGGAAGGCGTTTCCTGAATCAACAGAAGCTTTGTTCATCTCCGGCCGCGTGTCATCTGACGCTCACTCCCTATCGCCACACGACAGCCTGATCGATGGAACCTGCGCCGGACTGTTTGGGCCCAGTTCGCCCTCCGCCAGGCTCCACCCGTGTTTTCTCTGCTGACGAGTCAGGGATTGCAGGGACGCCGCGCTGGGCAAGGCTGCTGCTGCAACAACATGGACTGTTATCAAGCACAACATTGACTGATTAGATTTGCTTGGATTTATCGTGGAGGGACTCCACCTCACGTAGAGCCTCTGGGGTTTATAAAGTGAAGCTGAATGTGTCAGTTTGTCTGCTCATTAATTTTTCTAGGTTTGCTAGATATGATCCGGTTCCTGCATTGAGCGGCTGCTGGGTAACAGGATTACCAAGGTCTCCCAAAGGTCGCACGGTAAAACAAGGCTAATGCCTTTAGTTGAAAGCCAGCATGAGCCGAGCGACATCTCCCTGAACACCAAAAATCTGCTTCATCACTTCATTTCCCTCTGTGGACATGATGTCCTGCCAACGCTCCAGCTCGTTGCCATGTCAGTGATTAAACACAAAGATTGTATAGGTTTGATATGGTCCCATCGCCTTGATGAGAAAACAGATTCCAGGCCCTGGTTCTTCTCAGTGAAGTGAAGGCAGCTCTTTTGTTCGCTTATGCTGGTGAAGCTGATCCTCGTCTGGTGTCTGATGCTGCACAGCTTGTTGTCGTTCCCACCTAAACAAACCAGACCAGAGACTTTACACAGCGCTGATCCTGATTAATCACAGGAAATGTCCTTGTCCAGCTTCCTCTATTCTGCATTTATTGCCTGCTGTAGGCCTCTACTCGTACATTTTCTGGATACAGCCCGTCCAAAACACGAAGGTGAAGCAGTAAACACAGTTTGTTTTGCTAGATCCCTGCGGGGCCAAGTCCTCGTCCTGGTGCCACTCGCTGGGTGTGGTGATGTGTCGGCACGTGAACCTGCAGGAATGTGACTCAAGTGCCCCCTGCTGGCGGTGCAGGGCGTCCCCGTGTTCCAGCTGTGCCCAGGGGTGTGAAGGGTTCATGCTGAGGGGTAACGTGTTATTGATGGTCGACATTAGTTCTGCTTTACGACGGGTTTCGGGGGAACAGCCGTTAGCAGACACTTCTAATCATTTCCATACTTTCCCTTGGAGCTGGTTGAAGGTGGGTGAGGGTCCTTCCTGCAGCAGCACCTGTGGGACGCTGCTGAACTGCCAGCTACTGTTTCTCACCCTGCTACACTGTGAGGCATTGTCGGCTGATGAATGTTTGCAGGACTCATGGCGTAGACACAGTAACAGCTCTCTGTGGTGTTCGACAGAGGGGTCGGCGTGTCTTTCCCATGATGCCGCGCCTCACACTGCGCGGGCTGGACTCGGCCCTCCTCCTGGCTGAGCCGCGCTATTCTCCCGCCTCAATAGCTCTGTTTGACTCCCCCAGCGGAGGAGCGGGCCCTCAGGAGAGTCCCTCTTTCTCTGAAACCCTCCGTCCTCCGCATCAGACCCCCCTCCAGAGGAAAACGCAGCAGCACAGGCTGAGCGGCAGGAAGACAAAAGCACGAAAACACAGAAAAGAAGAAGAAAGAGAAGAAAACTGCGCCACCGGGCTGACCCAGCGCTAGCCTGCGTGTCTGACAGCACAATTTATGGCAGAGCTTCAGATACTGCTGGAGTCAAGCAAGCGGTTCACACGGACAGGGAGGCAGAGAAAATGCCAGGGGGAGGATAAGAAAGATAGTGAAGGATGCTGGATAATGAGACAGAAGACAAAGAACCAGAAAGACAATCGAGCAATTGTTGTCTCACACAAGAGACTTTAAAGAAACTCACTTCAGATGTTGCAATTCAACTTGTCTTCAGAGTAAAAAAAAAAAAAAGAGACCATGTTTCACAAAGGAAGCGCGTCTGCAGAAAAGATGGCAAGAAGAAGAAGCAGTTGGCTCTCGACGGTCGTCTCCTGTCGTCGGATCGGTCAGTTTCTGCTGCTGGGACCGAACTAGCAAAGAGAACTCACGTAATCCAACGCCTGCATTCATAGGTTCAGCTTCGCGTCTAGGCCACGTCCAGCTTACTTTGCTCTCAGCCATCTGAAACACAATGTGGAAACTATGGAAGCGCACAGAAATATTATGAGTACGCTAATAATTAACAAAAGCTTGAGCAACAGTTTAAAAGCAGCAGAACTGCTGGTAGACAATAGACATGGAGACAAACACAATGGCAGATTTAATGAGAGAGAAAATCTGGGCTAATGAGCGAGTGATGGAGCAGCAGCCTGCGAGGGAGAGGAAGACGGGTGGAGGCAGAGAGGGAGGCTGCGTGCGCGTACAGGATGCTCGGCTGCCTCGCCGTTGCCATGGACACGTCACAGCGGAGAGGCAGGTATCCCGGGGAGTTCCCCCTCGTCTTCTGACAGAATTGTCAAGTGACGTCGCTGTTGTAACCGTGGTGACAGCTCTGACATCAGACACGTCTCACAAGTGGCGCAGTTGTTGTCTGCAGGTAGACGGGCGGCACAGTCGACCGCTGCGCACGCCCACCGCCTCCAGCGACGCCCCGGTGAGAGATTCTCACTTTGCTGCCAGGAGATGACGACTCTCCTCCGAGTGAAATATTCATGTCGCGCTTTTGGTCATTTGCAATTCACTCACTGCAGAGAATGTTTTAAATTCGACTCTAGCTACTGTACAGTGCAAACTCGGCTCCAGGCAGCAGAGACTGTATTAATCTTAGAGTTTAAAAGGCAAAGCAACTGCAGAATTCTTTCTGGTATGTAAAGACTGGCAAAACATCTCTCTCAGCGCGGATAAATATTTGGATTAATCCTGGTTTTCTCATGCAAAGTGGGGCCTTAGCGATACCTTCAGCAGAGCACGGCTCCTAGATGAGTTAAGTAAGTCCCAACGGCTTAAAGAGATCAATTGGACCCCCCCCCCTCCATTTTCTTCCCCTGCCCATTCAAACAGTGGCCAACAGCATGAGATGGAGGCACATTCATGTGTGAAATAGACTCTTCGTGAGGACACCGGTCCTTGGCCGTCTCGTTTCGGGACCTTCGTCTTAATCCCCCTCTGGATTCTCGGAGGAGGGAAGGCGAGGACGAGGCCTTTTCTTTGGGAACAGAGGCCGATGGCTCCATTGACAACAGTTGCGTATCTGTGGAGATTTAGGAGATGATTTCATAAGCAACGGTCGACTGAGCAGCAATGGATGCTCCCAGTGCTGGAGCAAAACAACCTCGCTCAGCGAAGTTTTTCAATCCAGGCTGAGTAGCTGTGTTTGTGAAAGGCGTCGATCAGCCGTTCGAAGCACATTTTAACGTCCCCATGTCCCGCTGTCATCAATTCCACTGCAAATACTCATATGTCCATTCATAAAGATAAAGGATAAATGTGCATTTATGGGGGAGCCGCACTGGTTGTTTTTGTTATTTGCTATTTGAATGCCTTGACATCACGAGGTCGCGGTGAATGCAGCAGCTTCTAGTCGCATTATTTAATCTGTCTCTCGCACACAAACTCTAATCAGCAATGCTTGGTCCTGAGATAGAAGCAGAACCGACTGGAGCTGGCATTAGGTCTTTTATCTGATTCCTCGGATACATGTGGCTGCTGGTGGTAACGGATGCCTCCACCTTTGTGTCCTCTCAGGCTCGTAGATTCAGCTCTGGCTAGTAATTATCCCTGCTCTGCGTCCTCGGCGCTCAGCCCGCGCTAATGTCTAAGGATTCATTACAGCGTAGATAAAAATTCAATTATTTTCTCTTGGGTACATGTATTAGTTGGGATTGTCCCTCTCAGGCAGTTGTCACGGTATCAACCTGACGGCTAATGCAGCTCTTTTGCTTAAGTACATGGAAATTAATTGAAAAAACATAATAATTTGTGCCTCACATTTGTTTCTGAAAGGAGGGAAAAGTTCATCTCTGTGCTGCGCCATCGTCCTGGTGGTTCGACCGTCCTACATATTCATCTGACTCAGACGCGTCCCCGTCGTTTTCAAACCCATTTCTCGCTAATGACACCATTTTCTCACTTTCACGCCATTTACTTGTGTCACAAAGTGTCAGATCCTACGAAGCGCATCTGCAGCGCATTAATATTCATTTCTGAATATTCTACTCTCTTGGTCGTCCTTTAACGGAGAGGAGCAGCCGTTTTGATGTAAGAGCCAGTTCACGAGTTTGAAGCAGTAATTTGGAAAATGTGTTTTTTATTTGTGTTATTATTTATTCAAATTATTTAAAATCATTAAATCAAGTGTTCATGTAGCCACAAATAATGTGTTTCGATGCCTCCACAAAGGCAAACACACACATGTGCACTATTACTCACTGGTTACATCAGCGCTCGTTTTTCTTTTTCATTTTCATCCAGTTTTCATCGATGACAAACTTCACAAATCTGCCGTTGGTTTTTTTATTTGCGTTTGTGTGCAGTGGATTTTGGAGCCATGTGCTGCAGCGGCTCTCCGTCGGCTCCAGAACCTCAAAGCATGATGGGAAGCACATCGTGACGTTTAGATGACGTGTACTTACAAAATGCTTGGCTTTCGGTTCAGCTCTGGACTGGTCTCTGTCCGCACTCGTTGGCAGGAGTTTGACTAATTTGTTTCCTCGTTTATCGCTTAATTAATTTCCAGCGTTTCAGCCATGAGTGCTCGCGATCAAAATAAATCACAGCTAGACTAGGACGCGCTAATGAAATCAGATTAAGGAACAGAACTGCACCCGCCGCTGCCATGAGTAATTAGAAATCACTAAGTGGCCCTCTGCGCGATTAAAAGGCCATTTAAGCAGCAGACGTGGACCCGCTTCTGGTTCCGCCTCCACCTTCCTCCTCTCAGCCTCCGCGCTTTCTGATCACACTATGAGCCCGTGATGATGAACCTCAGTGTCCGTGTTCATATTATTAGTTGTGTTGTTTAGGGTCAGATGTGAGTAAAAGGACCTTCAGAGGATGATTCAGCCTGTGAGTGGGAGAGACACAGCTAGAAATATCTGAGGGGCAGGGAAGCCAGCCGTCCTGAACGCCCTGCTCCCACTTCATTAGAGCGTCCTCGTCTTTCTCACCGTCGCGCCACTGGAGTCGCTCTGACCTTGTGTCGAAATCAGCCTCCTGTTCCGACACAAAGTAATAAAAGCTGTGAGACTCTGAAGTCAGGAAACGCAGCAGCTCGTTCTCATGGAGATAAGGCTTTGAGAGGAAATGTTGCTCTGGACGACGAGGTTGACGAGACTGACTAAAAAGACGTCCAGCCTCCGGTTGTAACGCGCGGCTGCATAAACCAGCAGGTCAAACGTGGATGTGCCTGATGTCAGACTCTGTGTGCGCGTGTTAACTTTTCTAAATGTGTCTGCATATTGTTCCAGCATCTACGATCACACAGAGTTAACGGAAGAACATCCAGCTCGGTGTGTTGGTGTGAAAGGTCCGTCAGACGGGTCCTGATCGATCGCAGAGCTTCCTGTCAGACTGTTGGTCGGGGGAGAGAATCGTGGCTCGGCTGTAAAGACTAAAGCAGCCCTGCGGTATCTCAGCTGCGTCCACATCTCCGAGACAGCTCCATCCCTGGCATCCGGACCCTGTACCTGCCTTTATAAGGCCTTGACAGATGCCAGAATCGAGCTATTCCTGGAGACCCAGAGAACAGAGTGCAGCTCCGTGCCCAGAGAGCTTTTGTTTGGACTGAGGCAGCGTAGGAGATGTATGGCCATCACTACTACACGCGTTGGAAGAGGACTCGACTGAGGGCTCAGCCTGGCCCTCGTGAGTCGCAGTGAGCCACATCATCGCACGTTCATCAGACTGTAGCTCCACATCTGCTGCAGCCGCCCATCACGCCACCTACGCCGGGGAGGGAGAGGTCAGCAGGCCACGGTATGAGAGGATGCCTCTCTGTGAAACAGGAGGTCGCTCTGATCTCTCTCTGAGCCTCTGTTCAGCCTCAGCTGCCGGACGGTGGCATGGCCGCCGGCCAAGAGTAATGTTTACACTAACACGCACAACTGTTCCGAGCGCAGCCACGGTCAGTCGGCCACCTCGAGACAGGGCTCTCGTGCTCCGTGACGTTTGCAAGACAGGTGCTTATAACACGCGGGGAGAGACTGGACCCTCACCGGCCTACGGGCCTACAGGTGACAGCCTGATGTAGTGGGTTTGTTTTGTCCTGGCTCTCTGCCACGACTGTCTGCTTCCTGTCTCACCCACCTCAAAGCTGCTCTGCCGGTTCCTTCTCTCTTTTCCTATGATGTTCAGTCAAAACCTCAGATGTATTTCATAACAGCTAACAAACAAAGACACCAACCTGAGTCTCTGCGATACGAAGCAACAGCAGCTTCTCCATTAGCAGGAAGAGGAAGGAGCTGATGACCGGAGGGCCACTGGTTCAGGCCTGCTGGGGGCCAGCACGGCCGTAAAACAGCCTGCACTTAACCTGAGTGTTAACCTGAAGCGGCTCATTAAACATCCAGCTGCACAAATGGATGAAATGTGTTCTCTACCAGCAGAGCTCCTGGAGGCATGGAAGGGACGTGGCCTGGCTCTTATCGCTGCTCAGGGTGGAGACCTCGCGCTGCAGCTTCCAGGAGCAGCCACGGTGAGTAGGACGGGCTCCAGAGTTGAGTTTAGTTAGAGCTGAAACGAAGCAGCAGCTGTGTTTGTAGCTTCTGGTTAGATAAGCTGCCGTTTCTGCAGCGCGTCCAGTTGTTAACGAGCCCGTTAGCGACCTTCATCACGGGGTCAAGACGGAGGCGCACGCTTCTCGCTGGCCTTGCTTGGAAGGGGAAGCTCTTGCTTTTCTTAGATAAGCTGTGCACACAACTGACTGTTCTGTAACAAATACAACTTGAGCTTTCAGCCAGAGGCTAATTAGAAGCTGCAGCAGCAGACAGGGTGGTTATCCCAACCGTAGGTCGGCCTTTAGCGAAGGGGCAGCGTGACGGCAGCTTTGCATATCAACAGATTCCTCTGGTTACATTAATGAACTTTATTTAATGAAGTTTAGCTAAAGATCAGATCAAGTGCTTGAACTGGTTGAGGTCGGTCTGAACGCGTACTGGCTCAGCTTGGCCCTGGACAGAATTTAAAGCTGAGCCCGGGGTCGTATCTGCAGCAGGAAACTATTTGGACTGTGCAGCTAAAGCTACTGCTGTGGACGATGGACTTGTTGAAGCGGGGTCGGCAGGCCCGATGCCCCCCACTCGCTGCAGCTGTCTCTGCTGGCAGCGGAGGCCGGGCCTTGGCACTCACCAGCGCTGTCAGATCAAGTCAGTAACGATCGCTGGAAGCTGTTCAACAACCCAAAGCCATCAGTCAGGGAAACAAAGGCCCGCCCATCGCCTGGCCCGGCTCCGAGTGCAGGCATTCATCGCGAAGGAGAAGCCAGGGTGCCGGCCAAGCCTTTCCTGGACGGAGAAAGAGATCTGTAACGACACCACGCTCAATTAAGGTCTGGTTCGCCAGGGCAGATAAGCGGTGATCAATCATCCGTGGCCCGGATTTGAGCAAACAACATCGGGACGTGTCCAAAGTCAGCTGATGACTCTGTAAAGGCAAAGGCCCGTCCTGTCAAACGCTTTCACACGAAGCTGCAGCGCTGCTGAACAATGAGCGCTCTGTGCCGTTATCCTGAATGGTTGGTGATATTCAGCAGTGACTCAGCCACATGTGAAGCGGTTCCGTCAGCAGGAGCAGCCAGTGGTGCGCTGCTGAACAGCGCCACCTCTGGAGCACTTTGTTGTTAGCACGCAATGATGTGATCGTTTCTGTGGAGCTCCGTCATTAGCGTGTTGGAAAAACACACAGACGAGTTAACGTGTGAAGAGCAAACGACCCAGAATAAGCAGCTCGTCCTGAGGAGCTGGAGGAACCTGCTGGAGGCTTCATTTCTAACGCTAGTTCTTTATGTTGCTCTCCTCCTCCGTCTGCTCTCATGGGCTTGGGTTCCATCGCTGCAGCACGTTGTGAATGAGTCACCCACAGCCTGCTGCTTCAAATATCCACCTCGTCTGGCTGTCGCGTGGATGTGAGCTCGGAGGGCACCACAGAAGAAGAGCGTCTGGCTCTGTGAGTCATCGTCAGCCTTCTGCCTGTAGGCTCTGACACTGCTGAGTTTCCCTCCGCGGCTCGTTGCCAGCTCACAACCAAACCCAACCCACTGGCACCTAGTGAGGATTTGTATCAGTCAGTGTGACATGAGAGAATCTGCAAACAGAATGTAGAAAACCGAATTCAGTTCAAGAAAAGACTTGTAAATAGTGTCGACCTCGGAGGCCTCGGCCCGCGGAGCAGGGTCAGAGGAGACCCAGAGCCCCTTTATATCTGCTGCTGCTTTGGTTTCACTCCCTGGCATCTGCGTCCCACAGATGACAGCGCTGCAGTAGCTGGCATCTGTGATGTGATCTTTCCTCAACAGACGCGGAGGAACGGAACCAGTGAATGTTGAGGAACCGGTTGGAAGCACGTGGGGTTTCTGCTGCTACGGTCTCTTCCTCTCTTCCTCATCCTGACTAGATGAATTCTCCTCGGACAGAGTGACCAACCACTAAACGCTTCTTGTGCGTCGGCCCGTCTGTGAAGCTTGAACCTTAACGCATCAGGTCGTTACAGCCTGACACCAGTGCAGTAAAGGCTTCGTATGTGAACTTCGCTCAGCCATCCCCGACTATTCTCTGCCCACTGCGCTGACCCGTCGCCATGGCAACTGGCACAAACCCTGTCTTTCTGAAATATGGTCATAGCTTGGTCAAGTAAGTAAAGTAACCAGTTGTACTGGCTGTACGCAGCTTTCATATGGTGCCAGACAGCCTGCGAGGCTTTGTCCTCCAGACAGATATGAGTGGCAGCTCTGGGCCAACATCACAGGCCTCGTCATCCTCCTCCTCCTCCTCCTTCTCCCTGGGCCGAAGGTACTGTGGGATTGCTTTCTGGAGATCCCTGTAAATAAAGGAGCCGGTGGCACAAAGATTGATCTGGCTTTAATTAACTATTGTACGGTGATTCATGACTTCTGCCAAACAGCCGGAGTGATTTACGGTCGGCACCAAGTTAGCGCCACAGAGTTTAATCCAATTTCCCAAACGCCAGAATAAACCAAACCAATCCTCAAGTAGTTTCCTCAGAAATATGCAGCCGATAGATATTCTAGAGATAGAGAACAAACAAATAAGGATCATCACTGAACGTTCACAGTGTTAGTTTGTATGTTTAAGTCAACCAATACAGGTGAAATATGTTACTATCCAAACACACCTGATCTGGCACAAAGCTCTCAGGGAGGATTCCTTCTGAAACTGAAGTGAAGCGCTGTCTAATGCCGAGGCTGCAGGTGAAGCCGCTGGTGGCGGATATACGAGGATAAATTCAACAGGTGCTGCTGTCAGACGCGAAGAGAGACGAATGTTTGGTGTCAGATCTCTGCTCTGGCTTCTGTCCGCTGTCAATGAGGTGAAGACAACCAGAAGAGAGCAGGAAAAAACGTCTGCCAGGCGGCGGATCGTAGCGGATTACATCTGTTTCCAATGAAAAAAGTGGAGGGAAGTTCTCCAAACATCCTGCAGCGCTAAAAGGCCTCTGGGATCCCTGAGCTGGTCGCACGGAGGCTTCCTGTTTGAAACACTGGCTACAGACTGGGGAGAAACTAAACGTCCATGAAACTACTTGTGCCAGAGTTTTAACAGATCAGCTCCAAAGCAGCGCCAGCCTGTTGAATAATGTGGGGTTCAGTGAGTCGACCTGTAGGACCACCGTCGAGGTCACCGACCTCCCACTTTGACACCAGAACGCAAGGATGTATGGGTTTTCAGGAAAGGTCAAATGTCAAGGTCAGTGTGCCCTCATATGTCCTGATCTCATCAGGCCTGGAGTCTTGTGGCATAAACGTTTTCTTGGATGTTACGTTAACCTGAAGATGTTTCTCTAACCAGGCTGCTGAACCAAAGCAGGTGACGGTCTGTCTGTCAATCAGTCCAACCTTCGCTGGTTAACAGGGTACGAATCCAAAGACAGCGTTTCAGTCTGTTTCTCGCTTCCCACAGTCCAGATGTAGTCGTAACATAATTTACTGACGCTTCCGAGGGAAATCCCTTTATCGCGGTGCTGCACGCTGTGTGTCTGCACCTGGATGAGTTTATCACACTGCGTCTCACTCGCTGTAACAACACACAGATGTGACACAATCTATTACCGCTGATAAGAAGCAGATGTGGAGCTGAATAAATCGTGATTGTCTGCATTTCAAACAACGGAGGATGCGGAACGAGCTGATTCGCGAGTTTCAGAGACGCTTGTTGAATCTCCCCACTTGACTGTGCTACAGCCAGACACGATGATCCGCGTTCTCCGCTGACGGCCGAGCTCAGGTCTGTCGTCTCACTCCAGTAACTGACTCTGGCAGATGTGAAGTTTACCACAAACACTACAAACAGAAATGATCCCGTCTGGAAATTTGTCTGATTCCTTGTTTTTTCGTACACTGGGACGTTGGAGCAGACGTTCCAGTAAAGCTGCTGGCAGGTGGGGGCAGCCGGGCTCGCCTGGTCCCGAGAACCAGCACAGGAGCCCGTATTGTTCCCGAGGTCACCGCCTGAGAGCTCCATGAAATCCAGGGTGGGCTGCAGAGGCCCGGCCCGTGGGACCAGCTCCAAACATAATAAAGCCTCGCACTGTGCACGTTCTGGGAGTCACGGCTCATTGTTCTGGCTGATCGTGACTAGCGGGCGGCAGAAAAGCCGTCGGACGAGACTTTACCATAAAGTGCATGAACTGAAGTGAATGCGTTTTGCTGTCAAGTGTGAAACTGGGCTTTATTGTGAGCTGGGCCAGCATGAATTACTGCAACCAGTAAAAGAGACGGTCACGAAGCCAAAGCTACCTTTGGTGTCACTCTGAGATTTATGATTTCCCCTCCGCAGCCGTCACCATTAACGTCTCACGTTCAGGTTCGGGGGGAGCTGGGGACGCGCAGGGTGCTGTGAACCCCCCAAACTCCTCCATGTGCTACAAAGACGTCATTGAGCCTCGTCTTTGCACCTGCTCAGGCCGGGGAGGAGATGGCAGAGGCTCTTCCTGTGTGTCTGGGGGAGGGAGTCCACAACCTCCCTGCTCCAAAACAAGCTCAACAAAGTGGTTCGGGAATCATGCTGCCGAGCCAGACAGGTCAACAAATGAGCCAGAGAAACTGTTCAGAGGGTGACGAAGCCGCGAGGGGAGACGGGAGGAGAACTAGGGCCGTGTGAACCGGAGAGCCAGGCGCGGGTCGGAGGACGCGGGTCGGAGGACGCGGGTCGGAGGACGCGGGTCGGACCACTCTGCGCGTAGAGGTGTTCTGGAGGTGGCAGCGGCCGAACCGCCTCCCTCCCTGCAGACGTACAATGAAGAAACTGTCTGAGCCCGACGAGGGCGATTAGAATAACAATGGTCTGGGTTAATGACGTTTGGGCCATTAAAGGCGCAGTCGTTACTAAAAAGCCATTAGGCCTCCAAGGCCAATAAAAGGAGGGTTTCTTATGCTGATGACTTCATCAACACGCCAAACGCCCACTTTATGGGGGTTCAGCGTTTCTCCTGCTGCTGGAACGACTTTTTAACTCAGAAGACAGAGACCAAAGGCACAGAACAGCCAGAAATAAAGAAGACGGCTTTGAAGAAGGCTGAGCCTGCGAAGCCGTACTTTACAGCCACGAGCAGCTGCCGTTCTGCCTTGTTTGGAGGAGATATATGTTCAACAGAAGCTGCTCTGCACGACCGGAATCATCCTCTCACAAACAGGAAACTGGTCTCAGGGAAGACAAACGAGCAGAGGACAGAGAAGCGCGGCGCGACTCGCTGCCGTCAGGCCGCGGCACCAACGTCCAGCTCATTCGTTCTCTGGAGCACGAGCTACTTCTTCCAATCAGTCAAAGCTCAATGACAGCATGCAGTGATTGTTGTTCACGAGGCCCGGCTGCAGACGTCGGCGCTGAAACGAACCAGAAACAAACGAGCAGCAGTGAGCGGCAAACAGCCGATGCCCCCCAGAAACGCCAGCAACAATATTTGGGTTGGCCATGAAAACAGCAAGGTTTGTTATATAATCTACGCGAAGGCAGACGAATGAGAACGGCCGTGACTGAGACGGATGGAGTGCGACTCGCCCCCCCCCTCCCACGCTGGCTGAGGAAATGCCTGTGGCTGCGGAGCCTCTTGTTTTCCTGCGGCGTGACGAGCACGTAGAGCCGTCGCGTCCGGCACGTCAGCGCCGCGCAGGCCCGTGCGACCGGGCCTCACACGGGCCTCGGAGCAGAGCCGCCACAGAAACCAGGCAAACGCAACCAATTCTCCTTCATGTTGGTTCCCGAGCACCTGACAGCGACGCGCAGGCCTTGAACCTCGCGTCCCCCAGCTGGGGGGCGCAGGGCTCAGAGGCCGCTTACGTCTTCCCATCCTGCCTCCTGTCCTGCTCCTACGCCAACGCTCTGTTCAGATTCTAGATCTTTCTGTCGAGCTGAAGGCTGCAGCTGTATCCGTCAGTCCTGCTGCCTTTCAGGCTAGACGAGAGTTAAAATGCAGCGCTTGGAGGAGTGGCCGTGGATGCTGCAGCAGATCTGGACCTTCTGGTTCGGTCTGAGCTCAGCTCCCTTCGTGACAGGAGCTGCTTTGCTTCCCCTCAGTCTCACATTCTCATGCTCTGAGTGCGCGGAGTCGTTGGGCGACGCGTGATGAGCCTGGGGATTATTGTCATAGCCAACCCCGATATTATAGAATTACAGGCAGACAGAGAGACTCCTGCTGCTGCGGACAATTACCCTGTGGCCGGGATCAGTGGAAAAGCTGCACTGGAGCGAAGCCTCAGACTGTGAGAAGCCGAAGTGTCGACCGGGCTCAGAGAGCGGCGGCCTCGGCTTCATTAGAAGCTTCCTCTCACGGTGAAGACGCCGTTTCGCTGGAGCTTGGCTGCGGCTCTTCCACATTTCAACTTCAGATTCCTGAGGCCAGAACGCACATCGTGAGCGGTCGGCTGCCTCCATCTTGTGGTGGAGGTCTGATCCTACACAGAAGCCGGCGTGAGCCGTGGCCACGACTCAAGGTGGCAGCACGGCTCCAGAAGTGAGACGTCTGAGCTGGACGCGGACAGAAAGCAAAGACCAGAGTAGAAGCAGGGACCAGAAGCCACGTCGCCTCCTTCCTTCCTCACCTCTGGTCATTGGTAATTGGTGGGAGGGGGCTTCGCGTCACACTGGAAACACGTGGACGAGCATATTATCCGTTATCAGGTGGTTCCGATGAAATGTTCAGCAGAAAACTCCTATAATAAAACATTTTCATTGTCAGCTTTAACATGTCGTCTTTTTCTGAAAGGTAAATTAAAACCAAAATTAAAAAACCTGCTTTGATGAAAACATGAAAAGTTTCCCTCCAGACGAATTAATTAACCACAAAAGTCAGTTTTCCGCGGTTCAAAGCGTCTGAGCGGCTTCTGGCCTCAGGATGTGTAACGATGTGAAAACACAGCTTCAGCTTCAGAGCGTTACCGCGTAGCTCAGGCTTCAGCTCCACAGCAGCGTGTGATCCACGTCCACGTGTTTGTTTACGCGTAAACAGCTGCAGTAAAGTGGACAGATGACAGGACGCGCAGGGACATTTACAGGCTGCCGTGGTTGGAAACGTTACTTCTGTGAGGACGGATCGTGTGTCTGCGCCTGCTCTTCCACTTTAGATGGAGGCAAATTGTGGTTGGATTAGTATGAGTCACGTTTGCGACTTCCCTCGACTGGAGGCTCTGAATGGGTTTAACTGAACCCTAACAACAGGCCGAGGGTCCGTCGTTAAACAGTTGATGATGACTGAGCTGAGTCAGTAAAGTTTGGCCACTGTCCACCCTCACGTTCCAAACCTACTATTTCACATCACAGGCATCGTGGATGTTTCACTGGAGGCTGAGTCAGAGCAACTGGATGTTCCTGTTGGCTCAACCTCCACGCAGAGACCAGAAATACCGGAGCTTACACGGGGTCAAAGCCACCGTGACGTCAGGGGCTGGATGCCGTCAGTACAACGGGAAGGGCGGCGGAGCTTCTCCAGGTGCGACCGTCTCTCCGGCTGCGGTGACCCGCTCCGTGCGGAGGGAGGCAGGACGTGACCACACCCCCTGTTACTCAGCCCGAGTCCATTGGCTGCTGGGAATTACCCGGTGCCTGGATGTGATTGCGATCAAGCTATTATACTATTAAAACTCCCCGAACTCCTCCGTCCTCGCTGACACTTGTTGCTGCTACCTGCGCCTGAACCGCTTCAGCATTTCCTCTGGGCTTCCCCGCGTGGAGTGATGAACTCCATCGACCCTCAGTCCCATCAGCAGCACCAGCACCAGCACACCTCTCCCACCGCCGGCTCGCTCCCACCCAAAGGCGCCCAGGAGGCCCCGGACATGGCCGCTGTCTACTGCGACAACTTCAACAGCATGTACCACCAGCAGAGCCTCCAGGGCGCACAGCGACCCGCCGGCTACGGCCTCGGGGATTACGCGTCGTCTCCAAACCCGTACCTGTGGCTCAACGGGCCGGGCGTCAGCTCGTCCGCGTCCTACCTGCACGGCAACAACGCGCCGTCGTTCATCCCGCCCTCCTACGGCTCGCAGCGGCAGTTCCTCACTAACTCACCTGGGTTCGGCGGACCCGACCTGGGCTGGCTGTCCATCGCCAGCCAGGAGGAGCTGCTCAAGCTGGTGCGGCCGCCCTACTCGTACTCCGCGCTCATTGCCATGGCCATCCAGAACGCGCACGACAAGAAGCTGACCCTGAGCCAGATCTACCAGTACGTCGCCGACAACTTCCCCTTTTACAAGAAGAGCAAAGCCGGCTGGCAGAACTCGATTCGGCACAACCTGTCGCTGAACGACTGCTTCAAGAAGGTGCCAAGGGACGAGGACGACCCAGGTACCGTGAACGCACCAGGGAACTAGAAATGATAAACAATACATTTGGATGCAGTTAATTTTGCAGGTAGATTAAGGGAGGTTGAACTTTAAGATAAAACCATACTAAAATAGGGATTTAAATAATAATTAATGGTTTTTCTCAGCATTTAAACATCGACCCGTTTATTTACTGTCACCTGAATATTTGATTCCACCCGTAGTCGATGAATTTCATTGTTCTAGTTCCTGTAAACTCCACAGTGAAGTTAAATCTAATCTGCTGCCATGAGAAAATATTAAATGTATTTATTTTAAAAGCTACAAATCTAAATATTATTGTAATGTGACACAAGCAGTTTTGTAGAAACCACTGTTATCAGGATATTTCTAAAGAATAATAAATACAATGACATATATTAAATAAAATTAAATATTCAAAAATATTACTTGAATATTTTTGTAATGTACATTGTGCTTAAATATGACCAGACCGTTTTCAATTTTTTCTGTTAAATAAGTTTGTTGTAGCTGTTCAGTCAAGTAGAAACAAATGTGAAAAGAGTTATTAATTTAGCATTTTTGCTCAAGCTGAAAGAGAAGCTCAGATAAAATGTTGTTTTTAAAAGAAAAAATGCTAAAATAAAATAATAACGAAGGAAAAACACTAACCAGTAAATAAATGCATTTCGACTGCTGGCATCAAACCCTAGTGAGCCTGAATCTCTCAGCCTTTTGTTTCTTATTTTCATTCGCAGGTAAAGGAAACTACTGGACGTTGGACCCAAACTGTGAAAAGATGTTTGACAATGGAAATTTTCGCAGGAAAAGGAAGAGGCGGTCAGACCTGAGCGGCGCCGGCGGAGCAGCCATGGCAGCAGCCGGACCCCCCAAAGCAGAGGACGGCCGGCCGGCGGCGGGGGCCTCCCTGAAGCCCTCTGACAGCCCCCAGATGCCGGGGCCCTCCTCCCCCGAGATGGACGGCATGAACGACCAGCCCAAGAGCTCGTCGTCGTCCTCGCCGCCTGGACTGGCGGCGGCCCCCTCTTGTTTTAATACCTTTTACAGCAGCATGTCCTCCATCGGCTCTGGGGGCTCCGGGCGCCAGGGGTCCCTCGGGCTGGTGAACGAACTGTCCAACAGGAACATTACGGCCCTGAGCCCGTACCACCCCAGCCACGGTGGGCAGGACACGGGCCTGTCGGAGCACAACGAGGGCCTGCCTTTCAACCGTGGAGTGTACTACAACTCGTTTGGCAGCGGGCAGAGCGGACAGTTCAACAGTCACTTCTACAACAGCTTCAGCGTCAACAGCTTGATTTATCCCTGGGATGGGACTGAAGTATAGGAGCTGCTTCGCTCTAGAGACTTGTTGCTCAGAGGCTCCTGCAAAAAATACGAACACACGTGAATTTCAGCTGCACAACCTTCTCCGCTCTGACCTGACCGATCAGTCGGCTCAGTGAAGGTCGAACAGAACGTGAGCACGTGTCTCTTTGAACTACTGAACACCTGGTTTTTATATTAGAACCTTTATCGTTACAGTTTTAGCAGAAGCCTTTCCAGGTTTTTGTTAAACTCACTGTAAATGTTTTTTAATCTAGACGTCTTTCTGTGGAGGCGCCAAATCCTCACAGTCGACTGCATTCGTGGACGCTGTTCATTTATAATCACCAAAGTTGCCTTTGTGAGACCAACATTACCTCAAGACAGCGACCGCATGAGATGACAGCACCCTGTGTATTCACACCATTCTCCACCTGCAGTAATAATCCATTAAAATCACAATGACCTGATCTGGGGCTCGCCTTATTTTTATATTGACTGAAACCACAGGACGTCTGATGTAAATACTTCATGAATTTGTATTTTTGTAAATTCTAAAGCTAGTTTGTGACTATTTATATTATTTATGCTGTCATCAAAACATAGTTTGATTAAAGCCAATTATTAGCTCACAAAAAGCACCAGAAACAGTATCACTAATACCCAGATGTCCTATATTAATAGATGTATATTTTAAAAACTATATGCTATATCATGGTGTTCCTCAGGATTCAGTGTGACAATCATTGAATGGTTTTTATAACTGCTCTTTTTTATCTTTATATAGCCCACGCAGCTTTCAGGCAGTGTCAACTGTGATTATAAATAAATATCATGTGGTCTTTATTGCTGTGTCATGCATCGTTTTTAAATGAGGCGTTGGAATCAAAATGTATTCTCCTCGGTGCCTCAGACAGACGTTTATGAAACCTTACTCTCCCGTCCCCTCAACCCGCCGGTTTACAAAAGATTTTTCTGTGCGGTGGTTTGAAAGTACGACGTCTGGCTGCAGAGTTGACTTCATGGACTTACTCAGTGCTTTAATAAATCCTGATGGATTCGATAGAATAAACTGTTCAGGTTCTGACTGAGCTTGTCCGCGGCCTCGTTATTCACCTTTAATTGCCTCCAATAAATCAGAGAATATGACAATAGCGACTTGGCTAAAACTGACCCCGGATGGTCAGCCGGTAGATCTCTGCATTCATATTCTACGCGGCCCCACGAGTGAGTTCATCGCTGCTGAATGACAAATGGCTGCTCTCGTGTGACACCTCATCAACATGCTGACAATGCCTTGGGCAGAATATCTGCCAGATCAAGAGGGAAAGTTCATTTTGGAGGTGAGCCAAGCTCCCTGCAAAGACGCTGCAGTTGACAGACGTCTTGATTCAGAAAGAACCTGAAACAATGCAGCTATTGTCCTTCACACCAGTCCCCATGTAACAATTAGGGCCTCTGAACATTTTCCCTTTAGACAGACGGACATTAAACACGTCTTTTGTCAGCGTTGGCCCCAAACCGAGAGGCGGCCACCGAGAAATGCCTTCTGTAAACACTTAGCACCTCGCGTGAGTTCAGCGCAATAAAACGTCACGAAACCGTCATCAGAGACTTGTTTGTTTTGGATCTTGGAGAATTTGAAAAACATCAATATCAAAACAATAACAAACATCAAAGTAAACGCATTTCAGATGAGCCTATTTCTGTCTGATGTCATCTGTACTTAACTGATGGTCAAAATAATTAAGATCTGAAAGCCATAATTATGGAAATGCTGTGAGAATGATCCAACTCTCACCTACATCCATGCACTTGTGTGACCCTTGATTAATTAATGCTATGACCTGCTAAATAAAGCCCATGGATTCATCAACACCACTTTTAAGGATCAAATTAGTGCCGTAGCAGAAGAACCAGAACCAGAGCGGTGAAGTTATTTCCTGGTGTGTGTGCTGTGTTCTGCCATGACTCCTCAACAAACATCCGATGGCCCAGATCTGATTGTAGAGGTCAAGCCTGCTTGTCACAGGCCCTTCCAGAACTTTTCCACTGCGCCGGCTCTGTACGGTGAATGAGGTCCCCGCTGCCAAGTGTGAACTTCTCAATTAGAAGGGCTCCACTGACCCATGCTCTGTTTGATCACCTTCTTTTGCGCCTGGAAAATCGGGCACCCGTTCTAATTTGGCACCCGCGCAGCTTCACTGGGTAATATCTGAAAAGCGTCTTTGTTGGTCCGGCTGGGAAGCAGGCCGAACACGGGACCGTGGCTGCTATTTCAAGGGGGCGAATGTGAAGTGTGAGGTTCATGTCCTGAAATGACCCCTCGTGACCTCCAAAGATTGTCGGTGTGATTATGAAAAAGAAAAACGAGTCACGTGGTAAAAGTGAAGAGCTGGAGATCACCTTCACCCAGAACCAGCAAGGACAGCGAAGCAGCGCCGGTCTGTTCAGGCCACGGGATGTCAGTGTCCTGAATGATCCGCCAGCAGGCCCAACATTTTACATGGTAACGTAAGGCAGAGAATGCAGCTTCATTCTGACAGCTGTCTTCTAAAATGTCGGCCACGCATGAAGATCCAACCAGCACCAGATGTCTAACGTCAAAGACTGTAGGAGAAACCGGCAGAAAGCGAAGGTGTAGTCTGAGGTTTGGGTTCGGTTCGGTTCTGGAAAGACAATCTGAAACATTCACAGGGTCTTTAAGCAAGGAGCAAAATGTAGCATTTTAAAGTTCAGTCCTAAAACGGGGACGAGGCGACACATTGGTACGTGTTATAAGAAGAACTAGGTTGTGACTGGTTGTAACACAGCTGACACCATCGATGCACCCGAGGAAGGAGAATCCGTCAGAATAACAAAATGGGTCAACGCTGCTTGGCTGTAAAATAGCAAGTAGCAAAAGCGACAATTTAGTAAAGCACAGTAAAAAATGTCAGATGCTGTAAGTAAACATTTAACAGTAACGTGGTGAGTGGGGTGTTTGTAGGAAAACATCTTGACGGGTTGTGTCCAGGACGGAGGCGGAGGATGGAGGATGGAGGATGGAGGATGGGGGGGGGTCCTGAGTATGACTTGATCCTGGAAGCCTCAATTAAGTGGTTCGTTTACCCCTCGTGTGGAGCTGCTGAATTGGAGCCAGGTCAGCTCCGGGTTGAGGTGTTGTTCATTATTTTTCCGCCTGTCGGATCCCATGAGCGGCCGCTGGAGACGGTGGCTGCTCGGCGGCCGAGGAGCAAAGGGCCTGCCGGTGGGGTACGTCAAACACACTCAAAGCCTCTCCCCTTCCCTGGGGGATTATGATCAACAAAGCATGTCCCACACCTGCACCGGGCAGCACAATGGAAACTCCCCGGGCCAATGGAGACGCAGGGAGAGAGCAGTTATTAGAGGCCCCCACCAATGAAATGGATTACATTAACCCCTTCTGTTGTTCTTCCTGCTGCAGCTTAAACATCGAACTGACAGACTCCACATCTCATTGAGAGGAATCCTGGTAACACTTTGTTACAATAGCTTGACTGTGGCTTATCCTCCAGTGGCCAAATATTGTGTCTCTGCTGCTGAACTGCGTGATGTCAACTCTGCCTCTTGAACACTACGGCGTCGGTTATATTTCTTCTATTTCCCGCGGTTCGTGCTTGGATCACGGCGTTGCGAGCAGACACATCGAACCGAACCCTCGCCGTGTTCAGACAACACAACGTCTGAGTGCATGCATAGTGTTCACTGTGTGACGCCTCCAGGACTGAGGAGGAGCATCATCTGATCGTGTCAGCTTAACCTCACGCTTCTCCTCACTCGTCCATCTTCTCTTCTCCATCCACAAGTAAACACTGTTGTTTACCCGGAGCTGAGAGTGTTTGGGGCGCTGAGCGGGGCGATGCTGAGGCGGGCGTCTGTCCCCAGGGAACCCGTGGAGGGCGAGTCGGAGGAATGTACACGACTGCCCTGGTCCTCACACTCCCACAGCCACCCTTCACCCCTTCGCACACACACTCCCTCCTCCTGCGCTTTGGCTTTAATTGGGCCCGTTCTTCTGGCACGGCCCCAGATCACACTGTCACTTTACACTACGTAATAAGCTATTAGCCCCAACTGGACCGGGCTGCGCTGGCACCCCACGCTAATTCACATGGACGTGGTCATTGTGTGGGACTGGGACTCGGGGCTGCACAGTCCGGCTATTGTTACTGCCCCGTTGGTCCCCCCTCGTCCAGGAAGCGGTAAACACGGGGGGAGATCAAGGAGAGGTGAACTCACTCTCACTGCCCCCTAGGAAACAACAAAACAAACTGTAACACCTTTAGTTCAGCCATCTTGCTTTGGCAAAAATATGACTTTCTGCCTCGCCCCCAAACAATGGAGCACCTGTTAGAGCACGAGACCCCCCAGCGGCCGAAAGGCCAGCAATTAGCAATGCAGCCTACCGTTAGCACACTTAGCTGCAGTCAGGAAACACTGCTAGTAATTGATGTGTCACTCTGCTCGTTCTGCAGATTGCTAATCAGACGTCCTTGAACAGAGAGGAGCGCTGCTCTGCGCTGAGGTGGGAACTTCGTCAGCCGGGTTACGTCTCAGACAAGTCCCAACACCTCTGGGCAGGAAACCGAGGGCTTAGACGAGGCCTCGGGCCGGCGGAGCGCTAGACGAGGCTGCGTTTTCCTGTGTGACTGCAGGAATGCTGCAGAGGAAGGGCCGGCCCGGACGCCACTGTGAGCAGGTGCATGCTGGGAGTGGGAGCACCGGGGGTCCAGCGTGGGGGTAGGAGGTCCGTCTGTATGCCGTGATGTATGTCAGTTCCCCTGGACCCCCTCTTTCCTTTCTCACATACAAACACGCTGCTGCCGCCTCTAATCCAGCCCCCTCTGAGCTCAGGGTTCTGGCGAAAGGTTCATCCAGAGGGCGGAATCAGCCTCCATGGCGAAGAGCTGGGGGGCCTTCAGTGAGGCGGCGCTGAGGTGTGTAGGACTGAGCATGTGTGTGCGTTTGATTTGGGGATTGAAAGAGGCTGTGAGAGCGAGAGGGAGCATCTTTCCTGACGCCCAGGAGAAGGAAATGTTGGAGGTTCAGCGGTTTCGAGGTTCCTCACCCACATTAGTCTGGGTTCACTGCTCCGAGTGTCTGCTCTGGGGTCAGGGCCACGGATTCTGGAGGGAAAGAGAAAGAGCAGCTGGGGAAACACGGACAGATAATTACAGTTTCTTACAGCGGGGTCAGGTCTTCAACCGTCAATACTGATTCACAACCACTTAAATGAATCTAGAATTTGTTAAGGAATCAGTCGAGTACATGGACACTGGAATCGTGTAAAACGCCATCGAATGAAGTTTGAACATTCTTGTGTTGTGGCGTCACGAAAGGCTTCGCACGTCTTTGCCTCTTGGTACACACCTGGGCGTTTGAGTGCCTTGCTCAAGGGTGACAATGACACCCAGCATGTGCATTCAGATCAGTCGCAGCAGTAGGAGTGTGTGTTTGTGTGTGCGCGCTGTTGACAGTTTACACAGCAGCACACTGGCAGCGCATCAAAACCATGTTGCTTTCTGTTATGAGGTAAACACAACCCTCAACCTTCAGGCCCGGACAACAGCGAAGGCCCAGGAAGCCACGACTTCCACCCACGTGTGTGATGCGACGGCGTGGATAGAACTGTCCAGTGAAATCTGGAGCAATATGGGTTGATGTTATCTCCGTCGTCTGGGTGTTTACAGCCCATCCGTGAGGCAACGGGTGAAACGTGATGAGGAGCAGTTCAGCGTCTCCAACGCGGTGGTGGGTCAGAGGCAGGTGAGGGATGACATCATTGTGACATCACAACCAGAGGAATCCTGACTCGGTCGCCGTGCGGTTGGATTCTGAACACAGAACATGTGAAGGGAGTCCACTTCTCCTCTGTGTCCGCCCCAAATGAACTGAGTCCAAAGAGAATTTTCATCATTGGGGAGCTTTAAACAAGAGGCTGTGATTCTCCTCCAGTGGCTGAGTTGACCACAAGCCAAAGCAGATATCTCGCTGTGCTTTTATCAACTTGGATTATTGTGTTTCGTGATATTTGTCGCATTAGTGCCGAAGCACCATGTTGGCTTCCATCGCTGATGAGCAGGGTGGGGGGGTCGGAGCTGGAAGGCTCAGTGCAGGTGCAATCTGGGGCCATCCGCGACGCTCCGTCAGCTCCGCGCCGGTCCAGCAAGAGGTTCAGACAGGGAGGGGGGTAGAGGGTGAGATCTTCTCACCCCGCTGGCGTTCAGACCTGGTGATTTGGACAGAAAACTGGATGTGTGCCCGCGGCCCAGCAGAGCCTGAGCAGAGAGGCAGTGAAGCAGCCCGCGGGTTGGGGCTCACAACGGGGGAGAGGGGCTGAACTCGGGACGACCAATGCGCTTTCCCTCCTTCATTCATTGTGGTTTCCCTCTTCCTGTACTGATCCACTTGTCCGTGATCAGCTTAGTCTGCCTGAAGTCGTCCAGGTGTCTCACATTGATGCGTCTGTGTGCAATCAGCTCATCCTTGAGTCCTAGCGGGTCTCTGGGCAACGCTGGTGGATTTGTTCTGGCTCTTACCAAAGTTGCTTATTAGCTGCATCGTGTCCCGGCTGAACCAGGAATCCGCTGTCGATGTGTTGCCCCACACGCCCCCGTGCCTCTATGATCCCACACCCGTCCAATTTACTGGTGTCATTACTCAAATGTGACGTGAGTATCTCTACTCGCTTCGGGCTACTGGAAGCTGCGGTCTGTCAGTGTTGCTACATCAACAAGTCCCAGATTACGTAACGCTCAGTTTAAATGCTGCTCTTTGTCGCTCGGAGCGGTCTCGTAGATTCACCTGCCCAGCGCTGTTGGTCAGTGTGAGGTCTTCATCTGCCAACAAGAGAAGGTAATAAAGTCCCTGTAATCGAGCATCGGCGAGGAGGTAGTTACTGCGAGGGGTGTTTGTGATGATTCATGGTTGCACATTTGCAATTTCCCTGTCATTCAGCTCCCATCACTCGTGGCTGCTCGCCTCGGTCTGCATCACCACACGCTCAAGCACCTTTCTGAATTCACCTGGAGTTCAATGTGGCAGCGCTGCAGCTCCCAGCACAAACCGCTTCTCTCATCCCACCCAAACAGCTCCTTCCACCAATGTTACGACTAGAGAGAAACAATGAGCAGGATGATTCAAACGTACGACCGGACCCGTTTGCGTGCATGTGTGAGCATGCAGGCATCGCTGCGGAGGCTTCCAGGCTGAGCTGTAGCGTAGCTCAGTGAGGATCCAGAGCTTGCTCTTCTGTTTCAGGTGTTTCTTTAGACCAGCCAGACGCTCGTGATCCCATAACCACCGTCACGTCTTGTGAAGAAGATAAATTCATATCGATATTGTTTTTCTCTAGAGTGGATCTTTATGTGGGTTTGATGTGACATAGGTAATTAGAGAGGTCATCATCATCTCTGATCCTCGTGTCTCTTAGGCCCGTTGTTGTCAAGACTGACTATTTGTCACCACAAGAAAAGCTTCTGAGCGCCCGAGGAACCCCCCTTCCTCTTTTAATAACCCGGGCTTGCATGAGATGTCGTTCATGCTCAGAAAACAAGTGCTCGGCTGGAAGAGACTCGCGGCCGAGCATGCAGCAGCACACCAACGCCGGCGCTTCCCTCCACATCCCAGCCCCAACCGAGACCCAGACATCAAAGGCAGGTGGAGTGAAACCATGAAATTACAGGTAAGGTGTCAATTACCCTTTGAAACCAAGCACTCTCCAAATCCAGGCAAGACCCAGCCGGTCCCTGGAATTAGAACAAATAAAGAAGAGCTGAGGGAAGAATGGCCGTGAAGGAGGAGGGGAGAAGGAGGAGTGGAAGAGGAGGTTTTACGGGCCGTGTTGACAATATGGCATCAGTATAAAAGGTCCTAATTCAGCTTCAAATTACCCGGCACTCCTCTCCTCTCACAGCTGTACGACCACAGCCTTTTATCAGTGCAGCTAGAATCTGCAGCTTGACATTTGATTTTTGCCAGAAAAGCATGCAAAGCAATTACAAGTGTGAAATGGAGGCTAAACCCAACTGAGCACCTGCTCATTGACGAGATTTGTTTTTATGAGGGATATTAAAACCTTTATGGGCCATATTACATCACACTGACAGTCAGTCATTCAACTTTACAGTCTTCTTAAAGGGGAAGGACTTTTTCTTCATCTTTGTTTTTGTAGCAGATCTATTCTCCCCTTAATTACTAAAACAAGAGAAGCTGCAGCTAAATGGTCTCCTTCCCGCTTCTGTCCCTCCGTTGACATGTGGGAAAAAAGCATCCACCCACAACGTCTGCTGCCCCGGCCCGGCCCGGCCCGCTCTGTCAGGTGGGTTCTGGAGCGGCTGGAGTAGCAGTTCAGATTCAGAACTAGACACAGAACAGAACTGTGGGGAGTGAGAGTCAGCCTCCAGCTTGCAATCTGAGGCATCGATCCTGGAATCTGCTCTGTCCAAGCTTCTCCCAGCTCCTTGTGCACTTTCTTCCTGGTGTTGGGGTTGTGACATCCGTCTGAAAGCTCATTTGTATTCATCGCTTACCTGATTTTACATCTTGCACATTACAAATACGTCCACTGATGCAACCAGCGCGTGTTTGTGTTTAGTCTGCTCTCTGCTCTATGTGAGGTCTTTCTATTTTACCACCGTGCATTGTTTAACCCTGCTGTAATATGCCAGCACCAATTAATGAAGTCGGATTCCTGGTGTACCACCAGCCCTTGGCACATGATTCCAACACAGAGCAGCAGGTCGAAGCCCAGCCTGTGTCTCTGCATGTCGCCCTCTGCAGGAGACTCCAGCTCCAACAGTCTTTTAGTAGTAGAACTTTTGTGACATCCGGTCCAACCAGACGAACGGACAAGTTTTGTGCCTAAACCTTCACATGACGTCGTAGAGATTCAGTAGATGAGTGAGACGTGATTATGTGACATTTATCGTTGTAGTGAACACTTTGATCTGCACAGTAAGTGTGAATGGGATGTGGCTGCTTTGCTTCTAAGGACATCAATTGTGCATGAAACCGCTGTCGTAGAAACGTGTGAGAGCGTTTTTATAAACAACCAGCTGTTTACAGTCGTTAGCTGGGTTGCGTCCTATGAGGGCGGAGCATTAACAGGACGTAAACAAACGAGGGGGAGGGGCAGACAGCGCAGACAGCTCATCTGTCAACGGCCTGATGAAAACGATAAGTCATCCACCTTTTCAGGTTCGTAAACAACATTATTAATAAGTGCCGTGATTCACTGTGGGCTGCGGTCGGCAGCTCGTCACAGCCAAGTGTTTCATGCGTGATTAGTGCTGAAATGTTGTGTGTGGCATAGTTTCCAGCAGCCCAGGCCAAAGACTTGTCAATTGGCAGTTTACACTTCCTAATGAAGTTCTCGGCTCAGTCTGTTTGATCTCTGAGTGGTTGTGGGTCGTCATGGACACGAGGCCTGCTTTGTGTAGTGACTGTCACTGTGGCGCACAGCAGACGTGTGCTTTAAGCTAAACGCAGCACAAGGAAGCAGCAAATGTCTGGTGAAACTCCTGATGAAGGAGTTTCCACGGCACCAGTCAAACACAGATTACAGATGAGGATCGCAAAACCGCGTCACTCACAGTTGGACGGGTGAAACAAGTGCAGCGATAGAAGCGGGGGAATATTTTTGCTCTCTGCCTGTTGTTATTGCTCAGCTGGGACAAGACAGCTGGCCCCGCGCTATGCCATTACACCGGAGCCCCTCATTACCCACAATCCCAGCGCTGATGGAAATAACCTGCTGTCCCGGACCAGGTAGCTTGACAGGCCCATAAATCAAGCGGGTGGTAAGCGAGGGCGTGGAGCGGGGCAAGGAGGAGTTTCCTGCGTGGCGACAGAATGCAGCCTGGGCCGGTCGAGGCAGGTGGCCGCCCTCAGCCAGTGCTGACCTGAGAGCTGCTGCTCACGCTCACTGTGCCTCTGTGGTTTCTATCGTTCGTGTCATAATCACGGGCTGTTCTCAGATTTGCTGCACGTGTTTGGGATTTTGGTGATTGTGTGTAAAGGGGAGACGATGCCACTGTCTCTTACCACGTTAACGCTGATTGTGTGTGTAATCATCCTCTTGAAAGCCAAAGTGGATGGATTTCCTGTGATCTCTAATTAGTGACTGACATTTCACTGCTATGTCATTGAAATGTTAAACATTTTCAAACCTGTAATGAAAGAATCTGCAGCTTGTTGTGACGATGGGCCTTCAGTCCTAGTGTTAAAGCCCAAACATCCAACCAAGGAAACAACCTTAACAGCTGCCCACCAGCCCTCAGCTGACAACCTGCCACAAACTGGTTTGTTTTGGGCTGTGCCAAAAATGTTTAGTGGTTTAGGCTTAGTTGACTGGAGCTGCACCGTTAATGTGACCCTGACCGAAGTAGCAGCCGTTTTAATTTGTCTCTTTATTGGAAGCTATCAACACCAGAAACAGGGCCTACAGTAACTAATATCAAAGCCTTACATATGTATAAATTATTGTTAGTTCTGGCACCGTGCTTGGATTGTTGTGTACACACAGGTGAGTTTATTCTGTGTCCGTGATCTGGATATGGAGATGTTGTGCTTGAGAGAAATCCAGAGGGAAGCCACTTACAGAGCCGTCGTTACCGCTCCTATTAGCACAGACCGCTGAGAAAAACACCGGCGGGGAGCGAGCACAATGGCGCGATTGTTTGTCTGGGGCACGGGAGGATAATTTTTTTAAGTGCTTTTAATATTCACATATATCTGTTACCAGTTGGGATTGCAGCCTCCTGCTTCTTTCCAGGAGGGCTTGTTTAGCGCCGAGCCCCGGGGGGAACAGGTGGATGTTAGGTGCGTCCTCACACACTGGGAGACTAAATTACAGAATGGATGGCGTATTTGCAATGTTTTAATTAGCTTGTAATAGCGCCTTTGTGTCAGGGACCTGCGTCATTTGCATACCTCGTGAGTCGGAAGAGGACGATTATCTTCCATCATGCCACCCATCCGTGTTTTCTTTGGGCACGCGGTGCTATGTGGGCTTGGCGGGGGTGCCAGTCTGCATTTCAACACAAAGCATTTTGTTTTAGTGCTAATTACACGCCGGGCCAAGGCAAACGGGGCCCGTTTCTACCTCCTCTGCGCTTGTGACAGTTACTGACAGTCGACCCTGTCTCGCCGTAAAGCGCCAGAGGCAGAGGAATCAGCCACTTCCAACGTAAACATAGCAGGGAAGGAACTTTAATTGTGGTAGATTCTAGCTTGACAACTGTATCTGTGTTCAGCAGATTAGTCCCAGAGTCTGATCAGTCACCCAGCTCCTCGTCACAGCAGGGGTCCTCCACAAGCGTCCAGTGGGTATTCGCATGCTTTGCCTCCACCGATTTCAAGTCACTGGAAGGAGAACCAATAAATGAAGCACGTGCACGGATGATAATCAGTAAACCACAGCGTTCGCTCTGCGCATAGAACGTGAAGAGAAAGCTTCTTTTAAAAACGAATGAGCTGAGGTGAATTTGCAGCCTGGTGCGTTGGGGACGTTTCAGCCACAGTTTGCTGTATTATAATCAGATGCCAGTGTCTTCTATACACTGAGACCTTACATACAGAATAAGCTGAGCAGTGTCTGTCTGTCCCTTTAAGCCAGGGTCCCATCCTGGAACACCAGCAGGACAGTGGCCCTCGAGGACCAGGGTTGGACAGCCCTGCTTTAAGCCAACTGCTCCGAACGAAGACATGGTTCTGAGAGTCAGAGAGAAGAAGCTGTGGCTCTGTCAGGCGCCGACAGCCTCCAGTCCGGCTTCAGGTCGTTTAGCCCTGACAGCAGCTTAAGCCTCCGAACGGCCAAGCACGGCCGAGGTGTCAGGCCTCAGCTCTCACGCCTCTCAGAGAGCCGGAGCGCAGGTGGTCCCAGCTTCTGCCAAAGTGATCTGAATGGGAATCTGCGTAAATTACAGCGTCTGAAAACCTCACTTTGGCGACATGTTCAGACGAGGCCCTGCGGTCTCACATCGCTGTGCTCACGTCGGCTTTGTTTCCCTCCTCGCTGTGCTGTTTTTGTTTTTCCCTTCGTGCTGTGCCACAACTTTCAGCTCTTCTGCATCTTCTGTGCTGAATATTCAGTCTGTGGCCACTTTATTAGGTACACCCGCAATGCCTCTAATTCTACTTTTGAAGCCTTTTGAAGCTGTTAGAACGGCGATAAATCAACAGTTGATCCGTTTCCAAATACAATTCACTCGCTGTGATGTCGACTTGAAAACTGGCAAATCACACCTGTCTGAACTGAAGGCAGAGCAGCTGCATCGGACTGACCCAGACCGGACAGGTGTTCCTAATAAAGTGGCCAGTGAGCCTTTTCGATTGATTGTGACTCCTCTGGGTAATTACTGATGCGCGGCTTCTTTTTTGGTGCCTTTGTGGGAATGCGAGCGGACGGTTTTCAGCCTTGTGGAGCTGTGGCAGATTCTCATCCCCGCTCTCTGGATGTACAAACAAATGTGAACGCCGTGCGCAGATGGGGACAAAAGGCAGCTTACGGGCGAGGCGAGGAGGAGTCAGGTGGATCAAGGAGCCATGTGGGAAGCAGGGAATCTCCCCGAAGATCCTCCTGGGACCACCACCAGGAAGAGACATGTCAGATTTACAGGATTGGAGCGTTCTCCTGGGAAACGCCGGCTCTCTGACGCACTCACACACCACACCGACTTTTACAGTATATGCGGCTTTGGAGGGAACATGGCCGACTTGCTTTTACACACTTGACCGTTCCTGAGAAAACAATCAGAAGGCTTTCACACACGGGCACATTCAGACGGTCGCACGTTTCCTCACACGGATCGAGCTGTCAGACGTCAACAGTGTCTTACAGGATTCAGCTGCTCATGGGAAAACTCAACCAACACGTTCACGCACCTGGTCCTGACTTACTTCTCAGTAAACAATCTGTGTTAGTTGTTTTCTGGTGTCACATCGTCTCTGTTTCACCTTTCTACAGGTCTCTTTTACTTCCTCACTGGATTGTTTCCGAAGCCGAGGAGAAAAGACGTTATATTGATGTAATTGTTCTGCCACATACATTATATTTTCATCAAACAAAAAAGATTGATGAGGCGCAAAACATCAGGTGTCTACACTGTGACCTTTTCATGAGGCATTTTCCAAACTCATTACCTGAAAATTCATCATCATTATGCAGTGAAGTGCATATTATGCAGATTAAAAGCACCATAATTACTTTTTATGGGTTCCTAAAATTTTTATTTTAAGAAGTACAGGCTGTCAGCGTTTCCTCAGCGCTCGCAGAGAAATATGAGCGTGAGCTGCAGGTTTGTGCGACCCCAGCCTGCAGTAAGACGAGAGATTAGAGAGATTACAGTTAAACAGCATCTCGTCCTGTGGAACCCCTTCTAACCACCAGCTCCCATCAGATGGGCCTGGGCCGATGGAGGAAACAGCAGAGATTAGACCCGTTTAACAGTAATCCCCTCGTTCTGGAGCCACGCCAGCGCGGAGAAGACCTCCACTCGGCTGCTCAGACAAACACACAGGCAGGATTTTACTGCACTTCATTAGGATTTAAATCACTCTTATTCCATTTTCAGGCATGGAAAGACGTATCCCTGTTATTTTTTTAGTTCACTGAGCTTAAACATTACAGAACAAAGGAGCTATGGACGTTATTTGGCTGTTTTTCTCTGACTCTGAACATAAAATAAAACAATGAAATTTCTGAACCTAATTTTTAACTTAAATGATGATGCCATAGAAAATGTGACTTTCATCTGGGCCAGTGTGAGTAGGTTCAAGCGCTGCTTCCTGTTCATCTAGGAGGCAGACATTCGGTGTCTGCAGCTCCACTGTACAAACATCACATCAATGCTGAAATGGCATCGTAATGTAAATTAAACCAACCATCCTCGTGCTGTACCCTTGATCCAAAGGCCTGTAGAGTTTGTCTCAGTGATGTGAGGACTTCCTGGTTTCCTCTGAACAAAACAACAAACACTTTTTTTGTGTGTTTGTGTGTATCTTGTTCTTTTCCTCCAACTCACCACATATTCCATATTTCCTGTTTGCATCACAACGCCCAGAACTTTATCAGCATCAGGGCTTCATGTGATACAGATGCTGTCACTAAATGCTACTAAAAACAACTTATAAGACGTTCACACGCTGTTCCCTTCGCACAATCCTTTTGCATGCACTTGGCTCCCAAGCAGCGCCGACAGACACACACACAGACCTGCTGACTCAGTGTCTGAGAATGAGAGGCAGAGGTGGAATGAGCGAGGGAGGAGAGTAATGAAACCTTCAGAGAACATAAAGTGGAAAATGGCTGCGCTAACACACCTCTGATAACTGGTTCGCTGCCAGACCACACACATGGAGGAACAGATATGGATTTCTACACGCGCGCGCATGTACAGACACGCCGAGCGCCTGGCTGGGTGGGCTTGGTTGCCCCAGGCAACAGTTGTTAGATTGTTAAAAAAGTTGTAATTTGTCACCATGGCAACAGCAATTGAAACTTGGCCCGCAGCTCAGTTAATTAACTAACCATCAAACTGCGGCAACTGTACTGTAGTTATTTTACGCTTTATGTGAAAGCCTGCGAACTTCATCCATTTATTACTCGGATCTATCGCTAACATTTACTATTGGCTGAATCCTGCACATTCTGGTTTGCAGCCGTTCTTCCTGCAGCTGAATTAACTCATCATCATCTACGTGGATGCTGATGTTTTTGTCAAATTCAACCTATAATTTCTAGCTATTATGTTCTTCTAAATTGCAATTGCAAGCAAACGTATGAGTCATGAGTTACTGGCAGGGCGCAGGGAGAGGTGAAACAGAGATGAGTGACAGGTCGAAGCCGCTGAGACAAGGAAGATGCTCAGTGTGACTTCAACCACCATAATCCTCAATTCTCTGGGAAGTGGCTCAGTGACAGACAGTGGCTTTGATTTCGATCAGTAGGACCTAATGCCTTTTCAGCTGGTGACTGTTAAAGTCATTTCAGTTCCCAGTAGCAACCATGAAGTTGTTCCAGTCAGCTGTTGGCTCTGGGGCATTTATTGCCACAGATGACTTTAAATAGTTGACACTGAACGTGTGCGTTTGTACCTGCAGAGGGCAGTGCAGGTCTACAGCCCGGTCGTTTTCCACAGAGCTTGAACAACAGACGCATGGTGCATGTGCAAGTCTTTCACTCTGTGATGTCACGTTACAGTGTGAGGTTTGTAAAAGCTGCTTTTCAGTACATTCGCTGATTTTTTTTGTAACGGATTCCTGAACCTTTTGGCTGAAACATCAGGGCTTCTGGATAATGCAACCGTCTGATTACCCAGCGAGCGCCTGCTCCATTTGTGCGATAACACAAAACTGACCGGCACATGAACCTCGATGCGAAGGCATGTGGAGGAGGTGAGAGCGTCAACGCCCAATGTGTTTACTGTGAGTTACACACCGAAGGGTCTGAGCACCGTGGCATGAACTGCTGATCATCTCACCTGTTAGCGGCAAATGAACATTATGTGCTCAAAGCTGGCGTTAGAGGCAGGAAACAGGCGTAAGGGTCTGAGAAGGGTCGTAGTGCTATGGCCAGGCGACCCGGCCAGAACATCTGATCTGCAGCGGTCTCCATCAAGTAACAAGGGTCATGGGTCAAGGCTCACTGATGCATGTGGGGAGCAAAGGAAGGCTGGTATGGTCAATGCTGGTTCTGAGGGAAAGGCGTCAGTTTGATGTGAAGGGGGCCGGAGAAGACGTCCAACATAAACTAATTACCAGGTGCAACAGGCAAAACAGCCATAAAACTATGTGACTCCGTGGATTTCCACTCCAAATATAATCAGGCTACAGAGGGAATGTTCTGTCCAGCAGCAGACGAGGGCATCGGTCGATCAAACGTTCCTCAGAGCAGCACGGGTGAGATCTGCCAGTCGCATAATGAAACTGTCAGAAACCTATTTGTGCAGGACAGTTAACTCCTCTACTGTACCTGCGTGTCCCGTCCCAGGCGAGAGGCACCAAGCACAGGGCACAGCCAGCCACCGGGCCGTGGACGGGCTTCCACCGACTGATCTGCCATCACTGAAGGGCGGTACGTGAGCCAGTTGCTCCAGAATGACTGTCTGACGTCTGTTGGATTTCCAGGACAAGAGGAAAAGCACAGACACTCACAGGAAGTAATAAAACTCCTCCTGTGGTGCAGGAAGAGCACATCTGCCCGATGCTACCTGAAAACGTGACACTGACAGAGTTTACATTACAGTTTCCACATGGTTGTGTTGGTGACAACCTGTCCTGCTTGACGCAAGGCAGGAGCGAGAGAAGGCAACTTTATTTCTGAATTAACATTTAATACAAGGAATAATTCAAAGAACTGCAAAGAGCGTATCCACGCGTCAGGGACCATGTTAAATGTTTTCCTGTTTTCCATTCCAGGAAACAGACCTGGAGGATTTTCAGACTCCCACTTGTGCCTTGCAACACATCGACTTGATTTATGTTTCCTGTTTTTCCAGTGGAGGCCTTAAAAGACCCCAGTTGTGTGTCTTGGCTCAGTTGAACCAGCATCATGGTGTCAGGGAAAGACGTGCTTGTGGCTGCTGCTGTGCTTCTTGTTGCCCTCATCTCACAGAGTGAGTTTGTTTTTGCATTTTCCAAATGCATTATCATCAGATTACTGCTGTATTTCATGTCTATGTCGAAACAGTCTGTTGTAGTTTCCATCTACATTTGTGTGCTCATGTGGTGTGCGTTTTTTTAGCAATGCTATTTTTGTATCATTTTATTTCTGCTCCTTTTATTATTGTATTATTTCTTTATTACTTCTGCTCCTCTTAGGTGAGGGCATCATTGGCGGCAGGGAGGCAGCTCCACACTCTCGCCCCTACATGGCCTCCATCCAGATGCCCAACGAAGACAGTTTCAGACATGAATGCGGAGGCTTTGTGGTCGCAGACCAGTGGGTGATGACTGCAGCGCACTGCCTGCCAACCGGGTGAGGAACCTTCCATCATTATTTTTCTGCTGCTTGCCCACATTTTGTGATCGTTGTACTATATTTAAAACAAATCGTTCAATAACTCGCTTGTATGATGAGAACGTTTGTTTCGTGCTCAACAGGCCGAATGGAAGGAGGGTGGTGCTGGGCGCCCATTCCCTGAGCGAACCTGAGAGCACAAAGCAAATATTTGAGATTTTGGAACTTCACAACAAACCAGATTTCAACCCAAACAACTATGATAATGACATTGCATTAATTAAGGTAAATATCTGGTTTGTGCGGAGACGTGTTAGCTGTTGTGTTGTGAGGTTTTGAAAGCCTTCCATATGTGGTTGGGTTTTCGCAGCTGGACCGTCCATTTAACGCCTCAGAAGCTGTCAAAGCGGTGGAATTCCTGCGAGCGGGCGGCACAAACCCTGAAACCGGTGCAGAGGTCAACACGGCTGGCTGGGGATCCGCCGACAACCTGGAGAACAGGCCAGACAAGCTGAAAGAGGTGGTCATTGAGGTGGTCAACCCACGACTGTGCAAACGCGCCGACTACTTCGGCAGAAAGTTCACAGATAACATGATGTGCGCTTACAAACTCTGCCCAGAACCGTGTACCCAAGCAGAGAAGAAGGAAGACAGCTGCGATGTGAGTTCGCCTGCCTTCTCTGTAGACTCCACTCTTTGTTTCTCCATGAGGGCCAGAGACTAATTACTATTTCTGCCTCTTTGTGTTGTCTTTCAGGGTGACTCTGGAGGACCTCTCCTCTACAATGGCGTCGTAGTGGGCATCACCTCTAACGGAGGAAAGAAGTGCGGCCAGTTAAAAAAGCCCGGAGTTTACACCATCATCTCACACTACACTGAGTGGGTTGACAGCATCCTGAGCCCTCAGACTGCGACGCCAGCCAAGGTTGAATAAAGGCTTAATAACAGCACGTTACAGTTTAGTCTGCTTTGCCACGGATCGTTTTACTGCTTGACTCCGTTATAATGAACATCTGGTATCAGCAACCAGAATATTATTGCTCACATGCCATTTCATATTATTGTATGTACCAAACTACTGTGTAAATCAAATAAATACAGTTTGTCACACTTGATGTCCTGTTTGGTTTGAGGAGAAAAATATTTGTATTGAAACCACAGACAGTGCAAAGTAAAGGTTTTGAAAAAAAGGACATTTCCACAGCATTTATCACATTGTTTTTGCACAGAGCGTAGATGTGAAAGATGGTGTTTAGGGATGTTATTATCACACAATCGCGATATCAACAAGTAATCTCACAAACTTGGCAGATGAAGCCTCATACCAAGCGCACAGTCTTCTTCTTTCCCCATCTCCTCTGCTCTGAGCAGTGGAACAGATGTAAATAATAAGTGAAGTGTTCTCTGCTTTGGTTGCGATTAGGAAACACCATCTGTTGCTAAGAAATGTTACGATTATTGTGCAGTAAATGAACCTTCATAACCTACTATTGCATTTTATATAATTATTCCAATGAGAAAAACCAGCTGCTATAATTGCAAACATTTGAAATATTTGTGAAAACCACAAAACCATTAGATCACTATGGTGATGAGGCTTCTGAGAGCAGAACATTACAAAAGAAAAACAAACGTAGGATCAGCTCTGACCACACAAGCTTTGATTGGCTAAGACTCAGTGGTGCTTGACTGACAAAGACGACGAGAGCAGAGTCTGCAAAGGTTTGTCCAAGGAGAACTGGTTGGCGCACACAACATGCTGGAACTTTGATTTCTCACTTTTAACCGGATGTCGGAAATACTGCTGGTGCATGAAATGTAGATGGTAAAATGACTGACATCTAGGTACGTCTAAAGATGTTTATTGTGTTTTTAATGAAAATTCAACTCAAGTTGAAGTACTAATTTAAATTAAAACCAATGTGTGATTGTACCGCCCCCTAGTGGAGAAACAGCTTCGTCATAACACTAACCGAAACAGAATACAAAGCTGCACAAATACAATAAAATTAAAACGTACTAAAATGGGTAGAAAAAACATTGAACAATCTAATTAGTGGACTCTGCTGTTATTTGCACGTACACACAGCAACAACAACAACAACAACAATAATGATGATGATGCTGATATAATAATAATAATAATAATAATAATAATAATAATAATAATAATAATAATAATAATAATAATAATAATAATAATAATAATAACGCCGTGGAGATTTCACTGGGTTGCACCATCTACCCGCTGTCAACACGACACATCCTACTGTGTCAAACGGGGGACATCGTCTGGTCAAATGACACAAATTAGTATATAACAACTAATTCGTTTGTATTTTACGACTTGCCTTGTCGCAGCCATGTCTCTGATACGAGCATTGTATGTTTGTATGATTTATGTCGCCGGGACTGGCCGAAGCGTCGCCGGTTCGTCCGGAGACGCCCCCCTCGGCCGTGCGCGGTGGTCCGGTCCGTTGCTATGCTAGCCTGGGGACGGAGGCTGAGTGAAGGAGCACAGCGGTTATTGTTCGTTTAATAGCGACGGCTGCGCGCACCGAGCCAGCTTTTCCAATGGCCGGCATTAGAACAGTGAACGGGAAGGTGTCGGGGATCAACCCCGCCGTCAGGTAACGCTGGCATTAAGTTGTGTTTACTGAAATCGCCCGGCTAGCTAGCACGGCTAACGTTAGCATCAGCGGCTCTGCCCGACGCCTTTAGCTCTGGGCCAGAACCAACCACAGTAGTTATCTCCTTAGGATGCTAACGGCCTAGGAGTGAACCACACTGCACAATAAATAATAACCCGGTTATTAAGTGTCACCTGTGAAAAGCAAAAACAGGACAATGAGTAAATTCAAGCTCAAATTATGATAATAACTATTAATTCCTACATTATAATAATTATAACAGTGTCAGAATTAAATAGATGAGTGTATGACAGTGTCTTTAAGAGTCTGTAGTTTAACCCAAGAGAAACTAATTGTTAATACCGTTTGCTGTAGTTTTCTTTGTTGGATTATCAAGTTATGGCTAAATATTATTATATTAAGTAACAGCTTTTGCTTAATATTTCAAAACAACGCTTGAAGAATGAGGATATGTGCCTGAAGTCGTTAGACGCTTAATGTAAACTGTGTGTTAATAAGATCAGAGTCTAGAAGAAGCCTGTGACTCTCATCCTGCCTTTCAGCTGCTGCCGCCTGCGTCAGGTTCAGTCTCTGCTCCGTGATGCCGGCGCTGCCACTCCTGATGGCATCTTATGCTCTCTTGGTATGTCAAGTTTACTCCTTTATCTAAACCAACCATCAAAACCAACATACAAATACTTGTAATATTTTTTGTACGACAGGAATCGACAGCAGGTATAATGAAGGATGCACTGAACTGGCTAAATATCTGTTCTATGGACTTTATGGAAGGAATCAGATAAATACGGAAAATGTTCTTGACGAGTTTCCTGAAGAAATGCTGGACGGTGAGTTGAAATATTTTATCTGAAATATTTTCAAACAAGTTATTTGTTTTTCAGATTTTGATCTGTTATATTTCTGATCTTCTTGTCAGATGTGATCCTGCTCATTAAGGCAGAGTGTGTTCATCTGTACTGCAACCCTTTGAACTACGGTTACTTGTTGCCTTATGTGTCTCACTGGAGGAACCTGCATCTCTACTGCATGACAGCGACAGAGGTTAAAAGCCCTTTTATGCTGCATTGGTCTAACAGCTCTGTTAATTAAAAGCAGTGTAAGCTAAACTAGGATCAGCCTAGTAGCCTCGTTGTTTCGGACACATATATTCATGCAACAGCTGACCGCTCTGCTTGGTTTAAGAAAATTTGAAACATCATCCTTTGAGCTATGTCTGTAGTTGTGATTGCTTCTTCAGAGATGAATCTCTTTTCTATATGGTCTATCCCTCTAATTTCCACCCACAGTATGAAGATGAGGAAGCAGCAGAGGAATTCAAAATCTCCAGTTTTGTCACAATGGTGCAGGACTGCGTTCGGATTGGAGTACCTTTCAGCTCCCAGGGTACTGATGCCCGTTTCGTAACATGTACAGTACTTAAAGTGTAATTACAGTCAAGACACAACAAAATGTTCTTGCTCTACTGTTTTTTAGCACACATCCAGAAGTTTGATGTGTTTATGGTGGAAAAATGGCCCCTTATCCAAGCGTTTGCTCTGGAAGGCATTGGTGGGGGAAGTTTTTTTACCATCAAGTACAAGGTATGTTCCAGTTTATAAAAGTTGTATTGAATAGGTTTCCACTAGGTCCCATTTTAAAGTACAGTTTGTATTTGTAGCTCTACACAGGACTTGTTGGTTTGTGTTTCTAAATTCCATTCTGATTCTCAGCTCATGGATATGAGTGAGAAGCTCCGGCAGGTTTACAGTAGACTCGACCCAGTGTCCTTGGACAGACTTCTTGCAGAGGTACCGTTGATTTTCATGGTATTTTAGATCATTATTATGTTGTTAATGTAAATGTTATGCTCTTTGATGTTGTGTTTTTAGGACTTGGTTAACTTTGAGAAGCAGTGGAGTGGCTTTTTCTCCAGCATGGACCTGGAGAACCATTTATCCATCCTGGAGCTGTCTGAAGCGCAGGCAGGGGAGGTGAGTGTATAAAAACACACAATAGGATCCTTTCTAGACAATCATTTACTGCCTCTCTTCATCACAGAGGTTAAGTCACAATTGAGATTATTTTGCAGATTTTGTATCTTTTCATTAAAACTATTAAAAGCAACGGTAACTGCATTTCACAATACGATGGTTAAACTTCTAAGCTTGAACGTACCTGCTTGTGCTGAACCATGGAGAGTCATCTGAAAGGTTACCAGATCAACTGCACTCCAAATGTAACACGTTTCCAAATCTACATTTTAGTTTCCACTTTGACTTTTGATTTTGAATTTCAACTTTTTTAAATTGGGATTGGGAAACACAGGCACACATGATTCACTTGCCTTTGGTTTTAGTCTTGGTTTCAGAATGTCTACACTCCCAAAAATTAGAATAAAGTGTGTCCTCAAATCCACAGGCTTTCCGTACTTACTACTCTCACGGACTGATCTCAAGCAACATCACAGAAAAAAGGTATTCCCTTCAGAATGAGCAAACTGAAGTGATCTCACCTGGACAGTTGTTCAGAAATACTGTTCCTCAATCAATTGTTCATGTGTTTCAGTGAAAGCCAGCAGCCCTTTGTGCTGTTCGGGAAGCATTCCTCCTTGGACAATCTGGAGAACTATTCATTCAACTTTGCCTCAGAGAGTCACCAGGTCCGGAACACGGGGCCTCGAGGCTCTACAGCCAGACACATGGTGAGAAGCAGCAGCTGAGTGAAGCAGAGTAACTGTGGTTTTATGTCTCCTGCAAATAGTTGGCATTTTGTGCCACCTTTGCCATGTGCATCTATGACCTGTACACTTTGCGTGTTTGTCCTTTAGATTCTGCAGTGTGCTGCTCCTAAAGGACCCCTTGCCTGCTCTCGGACATATTTCTTCGGGACCACCCACACTCCATACCTTGGTGAGGATTTATGTGACTTTGCCTATTTAATATTGGTGCTGTAGCCTATTTTCTGACTTTTATACTTCACACAGTATCACATATCAGAAACAGTCCTGTTCCAGATTATAGTACATAAACAATAAGTTAACCTTATCAACCTTCTATCAGAAATGATAGTTGATGAGTAAGGTGTCGTTCATTTTATTGGTACTACAGAATTGTAATTCTTTTACACCTGTTGTGTTCTGCAGGGAATCAAAGCTCTGAGAGGAAGAGAACAGAAGTCTTGTAAGTCAACTCATTTTGAATCTTGCACTTCACATTTTCTCTTTAAGCTGCTGGGAGTATGGGACGTAATACTGTTGTTTTCCAGGCTGTTGTCACAGATTTATTCAGCTGCTGTTCAAGGAGTCCTTTCAGGAATCAAGTGCTACTCATGTACTTCCAGTGCTACCAAGGTAAGAACGAAACTTGTTCTAGTTTTTTGTTTTTTTATCATTTCTGTATAGTTGCTCATTACGTGTATTCACTGTTTTAGGCTAAAGATGTAGCAGAGAACACTTTTCTAGTAGCTTTGGACCTAATGAACCTAAGTCAGTACCGCACCTCTCTCAGGTACTTGCTTTTCTTTTTTCATGGCTGTCTACTGCATCACATACAGCCAGGCTTGACTTTAAATTATATTCTTTCAGTCAGTTTGATTCTGCGCTTTTTACTCCTCAGGTCCAAATGTGACTTTACCATTCAAGCAGTGAATAAGCAAGGGAGGTGGGTGTTACACTGTCTAGTCTGTGTTGGACATTTGTATAACATTTCTATTGAGGTAAACACATCCATGAGAAGGCGCTTTATGTACCTTATATTCATGAATCAGTTTCTTTCAGGGTCATTCCTCTTACGGATGAACAAAGCCGCTATGTAGTAAAAACAGTAAGTTAGATAACAGTATTATTTGTTATTCTCAGTAAAATAACAAAAGTGTACACTATTACACTGAAAGGCTTTTTAATCTCACCAATTTAAGGCTTCCATGACTGTCCATGACATCCCAGACCTGCAGTGGGAAGGGGGGAACCTGGGCTCTGTGGTCTTCTCTGAATCTTTTTTGGAGTCAAGCATCAACATTCAACAGAAAGGTACTGGTCAGGTTGGGCCACTCTACTGGATGTGGTGGATATTTTTTTCAAGCATTAGGGGACTAATAAAAAGCCTCCCCTGAGGATGTGTGTTGCACTGTTTGTCATCCTTTGTCACTTATGTGCAGTTTCATGCAAACCTATTTGCTGTCCTGCAGATGGCGCTGTGTCCTCAGACAGCTGCTACACCATCCTGACGACAACTGTGCCTCGCTACGCTTGCTGGCTGGTATGTGAGGGCAACATCAGAACATTGTTTTTGAAAAACAAAATGTAAACGCTTTTTTATTTGTTGTACACTTTTAGATGGAATCTGATGTAAAGCACTCTGAGCAAGCCCAACATCTTACTAAGGTAAGTTGAGAAGCCTTCACTCTCTGTCTCCAGCATCAGTTTTTGTCATGACGTGATGTCAGGCACACGTCCGTTGTACATACAGTCCACTATGTGTATCCGTGTAACTCAATGACCTACGATGTGCAAAACAGAAAGAGGACGCCACTTGTTTGGGAGTCGCTCTGACGGTAGCGGATGCTGCGTACGTGTTCTGCAGCAACCAGCTCTCCACACCTGAAGAAGGTAACACACACATGCAGCAGAATGTGGGGGTTGACTTGGCAATATTTTGTGTGATTTGTCACAAACGCTTATACGTTTGTATTCTTCATTTAATGTCATTTTAGGAAAGATTGTTTTCTTCTCTGAGGGACTCCTATTTATTCATTCTCAATATGGGAGCATTACTCTGAGCAAGGATCATATAAGCTCCATCAAGTTCTATGACTCGGTAAGAAAAACAATAGTTGTTGCACAGACATACTTAATAACTTAATAACTTCTTTGCTGGTAACATATCCACTGCTGATTTAAAGAACAGCTTTTAATTAGCTTCCATGTGAAACCGTGATGCATGAGCATCAAAATACTTTCAGTCCTTTGTACTTGTGTGTCTCTTAGCTTGTACTCTGTATTTCCAGGACTCCAGCGCTGTGGCATCACTCTTTGTGGAGTATGAGAGCAGCCTTCTTCCACATCTCCCATTCCCTCTGCACAGCTCTGACCAGTGTATGGTGTTTGGGCTTCAGCCAAGATCTAAGAGTCTCAGGGCCTTTTATTCCAAGGTGAGACCTGTAGCACAACAGCACTGATTCAGACTTTATGTCAATATATTTCCATGTATTTAATGTAAATCTAAGACCCACAGTGTATTCAATGATACTATTGAGTTACTGTGTTTAGTTGTATGATGCCTTTCTTGAATGGTTTCAGGTTTTGTCTGTGTGGCAGAACTCTGAACTAACTCTACAGCTGGTGGACCAAGAGCAGCTGCCCTTGAGCCAGAAAAATATGTAAGGAAGCAACAAAATCTTGCCTTGGTCTTTTCAGCAGTCAGCTCAGATCGTCTCATGTTACGTTACACAGCATTTGTAATGAATCAGTCTATCGAGAAGGGGGAGCGTTGTAGTGACCTATCTTCTCTCCCAGGCTCACCAGACTACAGAAGCTTCACGACAGCCAGGAGCCTCCCGTGGCCAAACGCAGAGGCAGCTTGAAAGCGTCCTACTCTCAGCTGCCAGAGCAGGACATGTTAGTTAACACTCTAGCTGTTTCAGGCATTTATACAAAGAACTGAAGTAGCTGAGGTTTGGCTAATTTGATCTATGACAAAATACTTTGCCCACCTCTGCTGACTGATATTTTATGTGTTGCAGGTTTCGTCAGCACTTTGCCTTGAGCAGTATTGGTCAGGAGCCTATTGTGTATGAGCACCTGGGGGTGCTCTTCCCCTCCGCAGAGCTCAGCAATCCTGGCAATGAGCAAAGAGACAAGGTGAGCATATTGACTGGTCCAGTCTAAAGAGCCATTTTTCACTGTTAGCTTTAACTTAACTAGCATAGCGTGTCGTGACAAAGCTGATGGTTTTAATATGTGAAAAGGTTGTTATTACCATCATAACTGGACTCCCAGGAAGTCATAAGAAGGGACTCAGTAGCTTCCTTGTCCAGCTGAGCAAAGAACGTCAAGGGTAAGAAAGGTGCTTTAATTTGAACATTTTCTTAAACTAACCATGCATAGCGTACGACACCAACTTACATAATAGTGATTTCTTTTTCGCTACACCCACAGATGGGTGGTTTACGAGCCTGACACCTTCTCAGCCTCGCACCTACAGCAATATTTGTCAGGCTTCCTCAAGACCCAGCGAAGCTCAGGAGGCAAACTGCGTCTGTTGGTGCTGTCACCTGGGTAAGAACACCTGCAGCTTCATGCAGCTGGAAACTGAGTCAAAGCTCACCAGTAGAAAAGAGTAGATATAGAACAATGTATTAAAAATGCTGGTAAGACAGAACTAGAATGATTTACTCCAACGTGTGTAAATATTCCTGTTTGTGCAGCTACACAGATGTCCTGGATGTGGTCCAGGCTGTGATTCTCCATCCTGATCCAGTTGTCCAGGCCTGTTTCATCATTGGAGCTGTCACTGCCTGCGTAAACCCTCTTGCCTCCTGTATGGAGCACAGGTGAAGTGACACTAAACTGACTTTAAAAGTAGACAGTTAAGCTTTGACTTGTATAAAACTATTAGATTAGATTTATAGTTAGAAAAGAAATGATCACAAATAAACAGTGAACATTTCTTACAGATGCATTTACTGTATATCCAGATATAGCCACCTTTTTTGTTTTTTGTTTTTGTCCATTGGCCGGTTTCAGTTTCAGCTGCCAACGTGGTTCCCAGATGCTGCTCAGAGACGTATATTGTTTTCCCTGAGCGTAAACCGCACAGGAGAGGAGGCCAAGTTTTCAGTTGGATCTGAATCAGGTGAACAAGAGGGCCAAGTCATTATTTGGTCCTCTTTGAAGCCTTTGTTGGCTGGCCAGTCAGTGGAATACTTGGATGCGTGAGATAGAGCATTGCCCTGCACAAACACCATAGTCTGCTTGGAAGCTGCAGATTATTACTACTACTACTGCAATAAACAGGCAAATAAATAAATAATGATTATTACAATGGTCAAAAGATGGATGAGACGATGCAGTAACAGCTGGAATAGACTTATACAGTATCATACAGGGAATGGACAGATGAGAGATACATTGTTAAAGCACCTTCCAGTCACATGTCACATTCAGCCATTAATCCCAGCGCTGGGTCGCTTTGACGGAGGAGATCAATCCTGCATTTAATCTCACCCTTCTTTTGTTACAGGCTTTCGGTATAGCTTACAGAGCTTCTCACTGTCATGGATTGACCAAGCTGCTCTGCACAGTGTGACATACCACTCCGGTTAATAGGCTGCCTGCCGTGGCACAGACATGCTGGGTGGCTAGTGATGCCCAGATGAAGGTTCAGTTTTTACAGCAGTCTGCACCTGAAATTGAATTGTAACCAGTAACCAATCATACACGCAGGAAAGCAGTGTAGTAGGAAATCTGCACAGCCTAAAGCAGCTGATTCCCAGGTCCCCAAGCTTTAGTTCCAAATGTCTTTGCCATTTGAGGAGTCTTTTTAAGCAGACTATGGCGTCAGCTGGATGTGGTTGGCTCAGATTAGCTGACCTGCCTGTAACCCCCTCTCAACACAGCCTTGTAATCCCCCAGACCCATATGTGTGACCAAGACACCCTCCTCACTGAAGCTCATCAGTCAGTCCTGATCTATTCTTTGTGATGGATGCAGACAGTTAATTACATCAGGTCAGGGAAGATAAATGTCTTTCAAATTGCTCATCCTCCAGTTTGCTGCAGAGGGTGTGACGGATGGCTCCGAATGGTTATTCACAAAGTGGTGTATAACACAGATTGATTTGGAAACTGGATGAATTATGTTTAGATTAGAGAAGTTTACAGAAAGTATTAGCATTAGTCAGTTGCAGTCATGATGTCATCCTATGAAAAACGCTTATTTAACTCTTCTGTCTCGTGTCTTTCTCTTTAGGTTTGCTTTTCCTAAGTTACTGGAGCAGTGCAGTCAAGGTGAGCAGGTCCTGTTTGTCGCACTTCTACCGTCATCCAAAGCCTTTGTTTCTTCTCATTCAATTTGAATCACAATGTTCCTGTTGGTAGAGTAAACGCCTGTTCTAAACTCTACACGGAGGTTGTATCTTCAGGCAGTTTTTGTCCTGGAATTTACATTTCCCTTTTTGCTGTGTGTCAGGTATTGTGAGTACAGTGGTGTACACTGGGCTGACAGCAGAGCAGAAGCACCCTCTCATGCAGCATGTTCAGCAGTTGGTACGCTCTGCCAACCCCACTGCAGCCTTCATACTGGCAGAGAGAGGAGCTGTCACCAGGTAGGCGCCCGCAGAATCATGATCAATACAGCAAGCAGTCGTTTAAGAGCTTTGATCTTGGTCAGAAACACATTTTGTTCCACTTTCTCCGGCTGTGTTTAAACCTATTGCTGCTCCATTAACTGCATTTTATACCAAAAGAACAAGCTGTTATTGTATTTTAACGGCCTATTAGGGGCATAAAACCTTCACATACTTAAGTGCTCATTTTGCATTTATGTGCTGCTTTTGCATATGTTTATTGCGTTTTAATACACTAAACATGTTTTGCTGAATTAGGAGTGAAGATGTGAACCTGATATTGTCTGAAAGCAGCTTCAATGAGCCACAGATGGTGAGAGCACGCTATGTCCTCTACCCCGGATGGTAAGAACCTCATTCTACGTTCCACTCTGCTCGTTGTGACCCCCATGTGTCCTCTTCTTTCCACGTTCAACCTTTCGGCCACTGGAAAACAGATTGGCGTAGAAACGCGCCTCTGCGCTTCTCAGGCGTCCTCGCCTCCCTCCCTTCAGTTTAATTGCCACTCAGCTGCAGTGGTGTGGTTTCGGTTGCTGACTGTCGTATAGCCCCTCAGGGCATCTTGTGTTCTATCACTAGCTGCTTCCTGGCAGCACAGTAACAAGCTGTTGGCCGTACAGTTGCCATGTACACGGAGGAATCTCCTTCCCTTTGGATGTGGTCCATTCAGCCTTCATGCCTTAGTGGTCAGCCTAATATGAACCTGTGCTAAATCCTCCCCTCAGATCTCACACTCGATATCGGGGCAGAATCGTTCCCTGTCACCTTTGCTAGTCGGTACCTTACGGGTTTGTGTGCTGTTTCTCACATGTTCTCAGAACTATGGACAAGAATATGACAAGAATAATATAAATGAATCTTTTACTTCTATACACTGGCAGCGGGTGGAGTAAACAGCTTTCCAGCCAAAGACAAAACGTAGCACGAACATTTGGCTTGGTCTGGATTTTATCACCATCTGTGCAATGTGCATGTGTTCTGTGTTTCAGGTGCAAAGGGTGCTTCTCCTCTGGTTCTGGGTCTCTGATCCTCACCCAGCAGCGAGTGGCTTTCAAACAGCCCCTAGAGAGGCCTCTATTTGTCACCCGCTGTAAAGGTGAGATGGAAAGAAAGCCTCCCCCTTTTTTGACCGTTACACGTGACAGAAGCCCCAGATATGAGCTGGCAGTGTTTGATGGAGATTACATAAGCTGTTCCTCCCTCCAAATATGGGCACAACTGAGGTCCCACAGTAATTGTCAGCCAATTTGAAATGATCTGCATTGCTAAAGGATGCGTTTGTGATTTATTGCAGCTAATTTTGCTTTTCGGTTCTCTTGCTTGTCATTTCTTGCAGTTTGCCTTATTCATTCACGGCTCTTATCATTTATTTGCAGCCTTGAAGTCATCGCTAAGGCCGAGCCCTTTTCTAGGAAATGTGTACAATGTTTGGGGAAAACTCCGATTTTCTGGTAGGAATTGCACGTTTTCATCGTATCTCTTTTTTCTCAGATTCGTTGCCACTTTTGCTAACTAGTGTAATTTTGAATTTCAGAGAACTTTTGTAAAGCGTTACTGATTAATGTGACTTCTTTCTCTGGTAAATATTTGACCTGCATTTGCATTTCCCAGTTTTGGGTATTATTAGACAAAGGTTGCCCTCGAGGCAGGCAAGAAGCTGTTGACGGTAGGAATATTGCTCGATTTTTGCTCTGGTGTCTGGTGTTTAGAATTCAGCTCATAGTTCACCGGTTCTCCGTTGGTTTCTGCCACATACGTTTCTTTTTTCATTTTGAGGCCTGTGTAGAGCTGTTGCATGAGGAGAGAGTGCAGGTGCCTGTGAGGAGATGTGCAGAGAGTGTGCAGGTATTGGCAGTGTTGGAGAGATAAGGTAGTGTGGGACGCGTGTGGAGCCTGTGTGATTCTGACACCAATCCTCATATTTCCTTAGTGTGTATCTCAGTCACTGTCTGAAGGGACGTGTCATTAACATCACTTTATGTTTAGTTGTTTTACTTTATGCTAGTTCTTGTATTTAGCTGTTCAGTACTTTGTTTCCCTGTAGTTAGGACGTACTTGACGTGTTTTATCTTGTTTTATACTCACACATGAGTTCTGTGAGCCATTTTGGGAGCAGAGGTGATGTATGGATGTTGGAACATTAACACCCCACCAACAGCATGCTGTTACCATTTGAAGCTGCTGTAGCAGGCGATTCACTAAGTGTGAACAGCGTGCGGCTTGGATGTGAGCTTGATTCTCTGGACCTTCCAGACTCAGACCAGCTAATGGAGGTGAACTGCAACGTAGTGAGCGGGAGCCTGAGCATTTCCCCAGACCAGAGCGCTGGCCCCGCGACCCTGGGCCCCAAAGAGGCTAACACCTGCTTCCTGGTCTTTGATGGTGTTGGCCTCACTGAAGATGCACTCAAGGACTGGCTGAGGCTGTGTGCCAAGAAGGTAGAGGCTGCAAAGTCACATGTTTTTCTGACAGTATACTTAAGTGGAGTGTGAAGCTATTGTGATAAGTCAACAAAAGGAAATAAACGGTTATGTAACCAGAAGACTGTTCATGTTTACAGAGGCAGACAAAGAGGCCTAAGAAGACTAAAGACACCCTTTCACCCCAAGAGATCAAGAGCATACACGTGAGTGTCTAGATGGATAAGTGGTGATTATAGATTTTAATCAAATGTTTACCAGTGGTGGGATTTTGTGTGGACGCTACTGGTTGGAGTGTTCTTAACCAGGGGCAGATCTGATGATCATGGACGTCATGCACTTCCCTACTAATGGCTCCATGCTTGTCTGAACAACAACTTGTTGGTTTGTGTTAAAAGGCTCAGGATGAATTGAGAAGTGTTACTGTTTAGAACCTTTGTTCAACTTGATATTGTTTCCATTCAGAGGATCAGACACTTGGACCCACTACCACCGGGCTACTTCTACAATGGCTTCCAGTTTGTTGACATCTTTGGAGAAAAGAACAACTTTCATCCCAGTATCCTTTTTCTGTCTGTGCTAACTGTCTAATACTAAATCTAACTACAGCTCACACGGGGTTGAACAAAGCTCTGCATGTTTCTCAACTTTAAAGGTTGAAATAATTTGGACAGTTTAAAAGGCCGTGAGTGGCGCTGCAGTATTCGATCTGCGTCTAGTTGTGCGCGTGGTGATTGAGCCGTTTCCCTTACATTTCCGTTGCTGCAGACATGGACGACTTTATTGAAGAGTACATTACTGAAGCCAACAAAGAGATCGAGCTGTTCAACCGTCAGCTGGAGCTGCAGGGACAGCCTGACCTGTTTGATCCGTGACAGAATCTGTGTGTATTTCCACTGCCTCCATCTGTTTTTTCCTTTTTTTATGGCTAAGGGAACCACTACGGGGGGGCGGGGGGCACTGGGTTTGTCTGCTAAAAACACTCCACTAGAAGGGTCCGTGTGGATTCGCACTACATGAGTCTGCAGAAGCTGAGTTAGCTATCTATGCGGCTCTATCTTTTAATTGAGTGGTATGAAAAGGATGAGTGGACGTGAGCTTTTAAATAATCAGATTTCTCATCAAAAGCTGGTTACGTCATGGCTTTGCCTCATTTTCCGCTGCAACACCAATAATTACATAGTAAGCACTTGGGGAGGTTAGGTATCGTATTCATCTAAGCGATGTGTCAATTCAAACATGAGTTGCTGTGAAGCATCTTCAAACCAATCAGATTATACCAACTAAGCCTGCGAGCTGTGAGACTTTCACAAACGAAGGGAATTTCCAGCCACATATTTTTGGGTTTCTGTTTATCACAGTTGGCAAATGAAGGCCTCTATTTGTGGAAAGGCATGGGTGGCCGTGTGATTCTGGTGAGCTCCCTGATGGGATTTCTCAAGAATTGCTCCTCCTCTGTCACCCAATCCTTGGTCCACCTGTTAGCTTGTCTGCGTGCCATGCTGCAGCAGGGGGAGCGCTTGGCCGCGGAGCTGTAAACACTGGACAGGCCGCTGGCTGCAGACAGCTGATGAATGATGCCGTTAATCATATCGCTGAACACCAGCGCTTTATTTTAAGACTCTTAAAGTGAATCGAATGATGTGTAATAAAGCTCACGTCTCCTGCAGCAAAGTGCCACAGTGAAGTAGCCCTGCTGGTGGTCATGATGCTGCTAGTTCATGGAGGGACACCAGGTCAACACAGACGGTTGAGCTGGTGTCACCCATTCCAGCGATTTGGAAAAGAAACTTCTAACATTCATATGTATCTTCTGAGTTTATTGGGAGGGGAATGAAGTAATGTGGGTAAACAAACATTTACTTTATTACGTGGTTAGCTGGGTAAACATGAGAAGAACCCTACGAGTTCAAGCCTTTGTGTCAGTGCTGTGATGTTGCAGGGCAGTGACTTTGTGTCTTTCCCTAATTAGTGGTTTTGCTACTGTTTGCTCTGCGATCGTGTTTCCTGTTTCATTTATCCTGGCTCTGAAATTCTACAAGTTTGAACTGTGGGTTTCATAAGCTGCTTTTTTGTATTACTCCCAGTATATATGGTTTAAGTAAAAGTGTGAAACGTGAGAGGAATTTATACACGTACGAACCGAGTCACTGTCTCCAGGCCACAGTGACGTTTAATGGCTTTCAGTCATTATGGGGTCAGCAGTGTAACAGCAACGTTTGAAACATTTTAAAAGCAGGACATTTCATGTGTGGAAGTCGCTGCTACGCTACAGTGAAATGTCCCAAAACAGTTCAAACACGTTAGTCCTGTGAGATTTCTACGGCGTCAGGACGTTTCTGTCTCTGATCTAATTCAGGACAATAAGAGCGCAGATGAGGGAAATGCTTATAAGTGATGTGGACTTAATCGGTGATGATTCTCACCCAAGACGCTATTTTTGGATCAGAGTTTTCTGATTGTCATTCACGGCGCTCGCTGTGTCATGTCTCAAAGCGCTGTCAGTGGATAGCAAAATTGAAATAATAAGTTGTTGTTGTTTTTTCAATAGCCGGACAAACAACGATCGCTTTGTTAGTAAGTTACGTTCCCCCAGGGAACCAGTGTGTATCTGAGCAGATTCATTTAATCCTGAGCCTGAACTCGGCCCGACACTGCTGGCCCCATCCGTGCGCTCAGCGGAGGTCGGTACTTTGATCTGAACAGGCCATAAGGTCTTACGCCGCACGAAGCGTAAAATAGCATATAACATAGCACTGAAGTACGAGTATTAATGTACGGTGGCATGTTCCAGAGCCAGCAAAGCAGGAAGGCGCATGGAGAGGAGGCGCTACCCCACAGCTACTCCCTCCATCGCTCCTCTCCTCCAGAAGCACCTTGTGTTTTTATATATTCTGCTTGTACTCTCGCGTGGCTCTTTAAGGACAGCGACACACACAAGCAGCCACATGCTCGGTTCTCAGTGTCTCTCATCAGCTTGTGTTCAGATGGATTCTGGCTTTGAGCGCACACAGCTCACCAGAAAGGGTCTTAACAGCAAACTAAGGTGCCACTTAAAGCTCTTTGTCTGTTTGCAAATTATAAATGACAAATGGGACAAAGTCTGACAGATGACGGTGTTTTGTTCCAAGTGGAGCATGGTGATATGTAACATACAGTAAATCCTTTGTTTAAGCTGGATCCTCTGCTTAGTGCTCCAGAGATGCGCTGTCCAAAGCTGCCTGTCTGAACAACACTTGCTGTCTTTCTGTAGTTACGTAATCCTGCAGAGAGTTACCTTGATTGACAGTGAGGCTGATGTATGGGAGGCTGAATGTGCCGTAACTGGAGACCTGCTCCACGCGGCAGAGGGCAGAGGAAATGAAACCGTGATTGACCAAGGAATCCAGAAGTCGTCCTTAAAGAGCCGCGGGTTATGTGACTTTTGTGCTGTTTAGACATTTGAAGTTCCACTAACACAGTTACACACGTACACGACTACTATGTGGACTAAGTATGTCCACACTATTTAGCATGTGTTGTGTGTGTGATGCCACATACAGTATATTCTGACAGAATTGCCTTTCACCAAACTGGTACGACAAACACAAAGTGATCACGTGTGTTTTGCATATTTGCTACGAATTTTAATTACCTCGAAACAACAAATTGTATTTTTGTAAGACTGTGAATTGAACAGGCTAAATGCAAGCAAAATAATTTGCGTCTTCTCGCACAAGCTACAAGAAGTGAAAGCTGATGCAATTTTTTTATGTAGTTCAAACAACTCAAAGAAAACGATCAGTCGTGAGACATCAGGTTTCTCTGATCCAGCAGTGCCTTTGAAAGCTGCCCTCAGAGCGCCAGCCCTCTCCCCTGTCTGTCCAGGGGGAGGATCCGTCCTTCAGCAGTGTTGGTGAAAGGGATCCATGGAGTCATTCTTTTAAGCAATGTGTTTTACTGAGCCAGAGGGTGAATGGAGGTCACACGTGGGAAGGTCAGTGGAGGGCTGAGGACCATTCAGGTATATAACCCAAACCATGGAACATGTGCTGGGCACCGCAGCGACGGGGCAGACCGTTATTTTGGTTTATTATGGGAATAAGCTGCACTTTACAAAATAATAGGGAATCTTTCTTTTATTAATGCCCAGGCCTAGATGGGAAAGCTTCCAAAACCGTGGGTGGAGTTCGTGACTAAAGTTGGGCAACCCTTACTCACTGCACTTCAGGGGCCCAGAGAGCCCTCCACCAGCCCCTCAGTGTGACCGCTTCACAGCCCTGTGGCCGACGGAGCGCCGTGGTGTCTTTATTCTGTAGCTGAGGTTATAGGACAAAAACGAAGTTTGGTGTGAATTGGTTTTCCGTCTCGATGGCTTTTTACTTGTGAAGATCTGCTCCAGTGTTCCGAGCAGCCAGCGACGTGGACTTTTAGTGGTATTTTCATGCTTATTGGATAAGGGCGGCTTGAAAATGGGTTTGAAATGACCAAACGCCCCTCGGGCCTCAGGGGACTGCTGGGAATAGCTGTTTAGGCTGTTTTGGTGGAGGTTGCAGTCCTCACACACGGAGGAATTGGTTCAGGTGTACTTAATATTTGCATATCAGAGATTACGTGTAACAGAAGAGGTGAAGCGTCTTCAGAAAACGAAGGCTAACCACTGAAGCCCGGTGGTGTTTGACATCAGAATTAGAAGTGGGAGGAAGCGAAGGGCTCTTTCTTGTCCACTAAGGAACATGCCGTCCAAAGCAGGAAGAAAAAAACTCTTCTGTCTCCAAAGCAAACATGTTCAGAAACTTCAGAAGTGCCAAACTGACTTCCACACGTTGTTCTGAGTGAACCAAACTCAATTGCATTTGCACAAAACTGCTGTAACTTCAGTTTTTTCCTGTGACCGATGCTTTTCTAATCTAATAGTTGTATTTATTGCCGCACTGATTCCATTAAATATTTATGAGTGGCCAGTGGTGATTCATTCATTCATGGTCGTCACATGTAACGGTTTTACTCAGATGGATCCAGCTCGGATTAGTGCTGGGTTTGACGCTCGGTGGGAGCACACACGTCGACCGTGTTCATCCGAACACCGAGCAGGGAGGTGGACTAAACGGAGCCTGCGTCTTACGGTTGGGCCGTAAAACACAGAACGTGAGGAATAGGGCCCCACATAGCACAGTCCAGCCGTTTGCTCGCAGCGTGTGTGTTGTTGCCAGGCAGACAGTCCTCTGAATGGCCAACCTCTGACATCAACGTTTCCTCTCCTCTGTCCTGCCGCCAGTTTCTCCCCAGCGGCTCAAGGCAAGACCCCCCCCAGAGACATGTACACTTAGCACACTTAAAACACCCTCTTCCCTATCGCTGGCACCATTAGCCGGCCTCTCTCTCCCACCCGCCCGCCTGTTGTATTTTTACCGAGGCATTGAGCTCTGGCTATTTGTGGGCTATTATGGCAGCCACATGTAAACACTCATCACTGTCGCTGGCGTCTGCCAAAGCCAGCTTAGAGGGTTCCTGCAACAATAGTTCACTGAGCTACGTTTGTTCATTTCTAGTTAGTACTTCGTTGTGTACCAGCGTTTTACCAGCGCTTTTACGACGCAGTAATAAACACATGCAGTCGCAGAATTGCCACCTTCCTGACAGCTTCAACTTAAAAAAGCTGCTCTGGTTAGCAGATCAAGTCATAGTAAAATGAGCAGGTAGTAGCACAGATATGAAAACGACAAAGTCCTCCATGTGTCCAGTTTATTGCACGCCACAATAACATTATCATGATCATATACAGCTGCTCAGCGTGACTGACTGAGCGCCACCCTGCAGTTCAAATCAGAACAATCCCCAGACACGCTGTAGTATCACATCACTTCATCACCATCACATCACTTCATGGCTACAAAGTTAACATATTCACGTGCTCACCTTCGTTTTTGAGTCTGGCAGGAGGCTCCACGTGATGATGTGGTTAAACCTGGACATGTTCAGATCACGGTTTGACTTAAGTATTTTCATCCCCGCTCTGACCTGAATTAGCCTGTAATAACTTCATTTGACAGCTAACGGCTACATGTGAGAAGTGTCCATCTGGTCGTCGCCAGCCGTTTGATTTCACGCTTTGCCCTTGGGCTGCTTCATTTCAAAGGTCATCAAAACAGCCATGTCACTGGACTCGGCTGAAGAGGCAGCCAGCTTCAGTTGCTGGAGACCGTTTCCACTGCACACGTCTCCCTCCCAGACCCTGCTCTTGTTCAGTTTCAGATCAGTCCGCGTCTCCCCGATCACGCTCACTCTCTGGGCCCCGGGGACTCTCACCCTGAAGCGGATCCAGGACAGTGGCTCCAGGAGGCCCACGCGAGGCTCAAATAGCACACAGCCCTTCCTCCAGGCTGAGTACACGCAAGGGAATGGAGGTCCCGGCTCAGTGCACCTGTTTCTCAGAATGAAGTCACACATAGGTTTGAAATCTCCTCCGGGGCTGAGCCGAGCGTACAGGCCCAGCCGATACACCCCAGCACCAGGGAGGCTGACGCTCACCGTCACCTTGGTTTCTGTGAAGGTACAGAAGAGGTGTCGGGAAAGAGGAAGAGCTGCTGTCTGGCCCTCTTCCCTGCTGAGCACCGTGTGAAGCTCCAGGTCTCGCTGGTTGTGAAAGGTGATGTTACACTTCCCCTGCGGCGTGTTCACAAAAGCTGCCGAATGGCTGAATTTGGACAGGCCCGCCTCTGCTGTTCGTGTCCCGGGCCCACACACCGAGCCCAGGTTAGGAGGGAAGAGCTCATCCGGTTCTGCCACCTTCGATTTGCAGTGCAGCAGGAAGTTTGCTGCGTTCTGGAACTTGGCGTCTGGTTTCTCATAGTCCCGCACAAAAACTGACAGCCGGTAGAAGCCACGCAGCGGACACAAGCCGTGGCAGGTCAGCACGTCCGCTTCAATCTGAGAAGCTAGGCAGCGCTTGGCTACAGCAGCTTCCAGCTCCGGGTGGACCAGTTCACACAGCGCCATCAGAGGTCTGGACGTGTTCAGCACTAACTCAAACGCACCTTCTCCCACCTCGGCCTCGCTACCCAGGCTGCTGCCTGCAATGCCCAGCGACTCCGCGACTGGCTGCAGGCCCCAGGACAAGAAGGGGTTTTGTGGGATCTCCTCCATGGCCCGAGGTTTCAGACACTCCACCGTGAAGGAGCAGACCCAGTTCAGAGGTGTGGTAGCTGTTTCGGGCCGGGCAAAAATCTTCACGTCGTACGGGCCACTCGCCGGAGGCAGGAGTTGCAGCTTCATGCTCCGATGGGACACGGTCAGGAGGCCAAAGGACGGGTTGATGGACTCTTTCTGCTCTGAAGCTCCACGGTGGAGGAGGTCCTGGTGCTGTGTGATCTCATAGGTAAAGGTAGCGGGTCTGGAGAAGCCAATAGACACGTTTGCCTCGCCATCGTCTGTGGTAGAGAAAACAAAAGTAGCGTCTCACATTTCTTGGCGGTGTGTATCAATAATCGTATTTCTTAAGCTGACGGCAGACCTGTGATGATGTGGAAGCAATGGGGCTGAATCAGCCTTAACCCCATGGTAAAGAAGGTCGAGGTCTTGAAAACCCTCCTCTCAAACTCCTCCAGAGAGATGGGCGTGTCCAGCAGCTGCCATTTCTCTTCATCGGGGAAGTGTGAATCTATGAACTCTTCTGGGTCCGTCAGGAAATAGAAATCGTCAAAACTTGGAGGTAACAGATGGAGAGAGAGGTTTGAGACTCAACACAAAACAATAGGATGCTCAACATTTTACACACGCAAAGCTGTTTCAAAGTGAACCAATCCGGCGTCAAACCTTTTCACAAAGCATTCGTGTTCCATATCTACTCGTCCTGCTCCCCAGCAGGCGTCCAGTAGGAACCACTGTCCTCCCAGAAGCACCGCGTTCCACAGGTGGTCGGACCTCACGTCCCGGAGGCTCTGGCCAGGTCTGTACCCGATGCCTTTACTGTGCCCTGGAACCTCCTGGCACTCGATGCCCACCTCTCTGTGCAAACGGATCGAGCAGAGCAAGGTGACCGCTTTGTTCTCCTTTGGTCTTTTATTGAGGAGAACTGCATCACTACGGCGTAGAACTGGAAAAAACTGATGAATTACAAGCTTGTAAAGGCAGAATTACTGGCTGTTGTTGATGTACTGGGTTGAATTTGACTGTACCTAAGAAATATACCAGCGTTACAGCGGAATATTGAACTAATCAATAATGTCCGCTGTTAAAACATAAAGCGGTTTTATAAGATGCAAGACGACGCTCTCTGCCACCACCAAGTGGCCAGAAGCACCACTTAGTGCAACTTTAACTATGACACCGGCTGAAAACCAGTGAAGGGAACTGACCTGCACATCTCGGTACAGAGGTTGGAGTAGCCGCAGCAAACCCCCCGACCTGCTGCTACCACCTCCTCTGGGGAGCTCAGCTTCTCAGATCGGCCAAGGTACCCGCTCACATCGTATTCTGCAGAGCAACGTAGTAAATGTAGTAACGGCTGCAAACAGTGTGTGTTATACGGGTTAAATATAGCTCGTTAATCTCACCAATGTTGTAGCACAACCAGACCCAGATGGCGCGAAGCTTCTCCAACTCGTTTCTGGCTCCGTGTGTGATTCTCTGAACAATGGCCTTGACATCAAACACACGCTTTTCCTTCAGCTGCAACACAAGACATCCGCAGTAAAGCTTCCAAAGATGCTCGTCTCTTTCATGCTTTCACATTAAGCCGGCGTCAGGAACCTTCACGCAGACCAGAGCTACAGTTTCATCGTCTTACGGTGTCATTCAGAGTATTGAAGAATCAAGGTTACTTTCTGCTGCCCGCGAGCAGTTGTGTGTTATGGATTTATTGCCGTGAATGAGGAGATGCTGTCACGCTCAGTGCTTTTCCTGCAGAGCTTGTGTTTCGGCTGGTGCTGATGTGTGGGTCCACTGGTCATGACTTAGTAGGTCTGTAGCTTAACGGGATTAGTGTGAGTCACTGTGCAGAATAACGTTGGTCTCCTCACCTCTGCTCCAGCCCGGGCGACGTGTGAATCAACCCTATGGAAGACCTCCGAGTTGGTGAAAAGCTCTTTCCGACGCCTCGGCTTCCCCGGAGCTGCCGTAGACACTGTGGCCTTTTGTCCTAGCGCTGCGTTTGGCTTCAGGTGCCTCTGTTCCTCTGCCTCCTTCCTCACTGTGCTCTTCTTCACCACCGTGATGGTCCTGGCCGCGCTCTCGGAGGACAGCTGCCTCTTCGCTGCGGGACGCTGGTCCTCGCTCTCCACCAGCAGTTTCTCCACCGCGCTCTGCCTGGAGAGCACTGCGCTCTGAGGAGCTCTGGCACAGACCAGCACCTGGGCTGCAGCCGCGTCGCCGCCGCTGGGAAGCTCTGCCTGGGTCTCATTATGCACCAGAGCTCCTACGACCGCAACCGGGCTCCGTTTGCTTAAGATGGGATTCTCCTGGAAGTCGTGCAGCTGTAGGGCCTTGACCTGTACACGTCCCCTCTGGGTCACCTCATCTGGCTGAGAAAGACGTGCAGCACAGGAGAAGGAGAACTTCTCAACTGCAACTTCAGCAGACATAGTGGAAGCATGACATCCTAAGGAGAGAGGAGACAATCGCCATTTTCTTTGAGCTATTTTTAACTTACTCCCGTGAGCGAGAGCGACTACACTGTTTGTTCCGTAACTTAAAATGAGACACAGCTCTTCGCAAAAGCGTCACGATGCAGGACGGACATTCTATACATTCTGTGTAAGACAGTGATGAATTGGCAATTACACCATGTCTATTCGTGACTATAAATTAAGGCAAAGGTTGGAATCATCCGTCTCTGTCATAGGTAGAAGAAAGTCCAGACCAGTACCATCTTACATGTACCTCCCTGTGAGCGGTGAACCTGCATGAATGGGGCTGTTCAACAAACAAGCAAACGGCTGGAAACACTTAAACACAACTCAGGTGGAGGATGAAGTCTAGTGTTGCTCAGCTCAAGTTACAGGGCTTTACCTCCTCGTTGTGCATATGGCTGCAGCTGGCCCTGACCTTTGACCTTTCTATCAAAAGCGCAGATTTATGGCAAAATTAGGCTTAAAAAGCGAAGGTTGAGCCCCGTCCACTTGGGCTCATACCTAACGCCCCGTCTGTAAAAGCCGCTACGGCGGTTACTCACCCTGAGGGGATTTGAACTGCTCGCTGGATGTTTGCTGGACTGTCGAGCAGCGATGTTTCCACTGCGCGTTCTAGCGGGTCGCTCTTACGGGGGAGGCTTATATGCTGTCCAGTGGCCTGCCAGGACAAGCCCCAGAATAACAGGCCTAAAAATACTACAAAGCTGTTAAGAGCAGCCAATAGCGCGAGCCGTGACTGAGGAGTGTGACGTTTGTGTTCGTCAGGGTGTCTGCGGCTCACAGGTTAATGCTGCTCGTATGAATTCTGTACATGTGTTGGGTAATCAGCGCAGACACGCCGCAGCATTTCTGGGCACAAGGGTAAGTGTGTCGCTTGGGTTGTAAGTATGTGGGTTTGTGGGGGATCACGCAGGTGATAAGTTTGTCATGTGAGTATCACATTCAGCGAAGCGACGGCCGCTCAAAGAAAAGCACGGGAGGCTTTAACGCGATCGTGTCCAGCGTCAGACACACCATTGGTCCTTCCGCTCCACAAACACACAAAGGTACTGGGAACAAGCAAAAAACAAAACCTCAATGACTTAAAGCGTCTGAACGGGGTCTCAGAAGCTGCTACGATCAGATGTTTTTATGAAGGGTTTACAGAAACAACACCGTGTATCATGCTGCATGTTCACCACTGGGGCTCTGAGGCTCAGCCCGTTTGGCCTTTCGTGGTTCTGTTTTCTTGCAGAGGGAGCTGAGAACTCAACACTGAAACCATCTCTCATCGTCTGCAAATACAACATGAATACATTAAAGACGTTTATCACAGTAAACATGAAGAAGAAGAAGCATGCGAGCTGTAGGCTGTGCAGTACGGCCCGTTACGTAACGCGCCATATGTCAGCGTTGATGGTGACCCGCGGGCACAGCGCAGGGACGGCCACCTCCGCCGGTGGTGGATCCTGGGCCAGCTGACGGCGGAACCTTGGAGTAATAATGCCATCTGGAACAGCTGTCAGCCAAGGAATGTCACTCCGGCTTATTAGGGAGAGCAGAGGGGGTTCTCTGAAAAGGAAATGGCTCCAGGCTGAACAAGGCGTGATGTTAATCTGCTTCTACATTCTACAGAATGTCTTCTGGTGACAAAATAGCAAACTCAGATTCTTTTTGGGTCATGAGTTGGCGTCTCACACCAAAAGTCCCCAACAACCGCAACGATCTATTCACGAGATAGCGACGAGATGCTTGAGATTCTGAAGCTATAATCTCTAAAGGCTAGAAGCTATTTGTGATGTCACAGAAGTGATCAGTAAACACAGGTCAACATTTTCCATAAACGACACCTTTGCCCCCTTTCTTTCATCTTGCTTGTAACCAGAGGCAAAAAAAATGTTTCTTGACATCTGAGGGATCCACTGGTTTCTACTACTCAGACATATCAGCAACATATTTTGGCCTTTGGCTGTTGTGTGATGTACAAACTGATAGAACACATGTCATTTGTGCAGCGAACTCAGAGATGGCGTTTCGTGCTCATTTGTCTCCGTTCTCGTTATTCTCGCAGCAGCAGTTGAAATTTGGTGCAGTTTGTCTTTTTGGGGAGATCAAGCAGAAGAGATGATCGCACCCCGCTGGAGATGAAGGCACGAACGAGTCTCTTTAAATCCCCTGACGACGGGAGACCTCTGACTCCGGCTATTTTTACATGATACGCAGCTAATTTAGATATTTCTGTGCTGGATCTGTGCACAGCTACAAACTCAGACTTTTAGAGCAACGATGTGAAAAAAGAAGGTTCACTCCACTCCAGATAAAAACACAAGCCTGATCTGACGGAGCCTGTGGCGCACAGCCTTCTAATACCGGTGGGCACATCCATCCAGCACCGCAGCTCCACTCCACAGTTTAACCAGCTGGTGACAACAGATTAGCAACTGCATAATCTGGGCAGCTGCTGTCTAAAAATAAATTCTATTAATGGGCGGGGTATGAATTGTCATGTCCACTTTTTGTACACCATTCTTGAAAACAATTGCAAATGTGTGTATGAGTGCTGATAATACCAGACAGACAGCAGTACAGTAAACGCCTCATGCAAACTGAGCATTTATGGAAATAGTCGTCCTAAAAATAACCTGTTAATGTTCACTAACACTGACATTTCAGTGACCTACTGTATATCTGAACATCCAGGTTTAGAGCCTAATAGCATTATACAATAATAACGTGCCCAGTGATGTTGTGGCCTTTAGGAGAAAAATAAATACAACGTCATCAGTACATGTTAACCATAGTTAATTATGTGCATCCGTAATTAAAGAGCATCAGATAAAATCTGATGATCAAGCTGTTCCTCGCTGCTTTTTTATTTTGTGAGCAGTTAAGCCAGTCACGAGGGGCAGCTCAGCAAATCTAATTTATAATGAGATATTAAACTGGAAACAAGCGGCTTCGACTGCACCAAACTGTCCTCGTTCTGGTTGTTCCTCTAACTTTCGTTTCTGGAAATTTGTTGTAATCACTTGAATCAACTAAGGCAGAAAACATGAGATGATTTCCATGTTCTGTAACTTGACCTAAAATCAAACATTGAAGACAAACTGTGAAGAACTGAGATGAAAATCAGTTTGACAGGTGCAGCAAAACACAATACACACAATCAAACGAATCCAAATGAAAGCCGTGAAGACGTGGACCAGGCTTCAGCAGCAGCAGAAGGTTAACGCGTCTGTCGCCCAGCGGAGCCCGAACACTTCCACCTCGCACCTGTGTCACGTGACCAGCGGCCAATCAAGGCCCGGCTTTAAAAACCCGCAGACGCAAGAGACGGGTTCGTTCACCGGCTGAGGCTTAACGCGGTTATTTTAACCGGGTTTCCAACGGACTGTGGCCCCTAACGCTAACCAGGAGGACACAGGCAGCGTGAGGCTGGAGGCTTTCTGACAGCTCAGCGTGTGTTGTTCAGTTTGACTTATTTATTGAGTGTTCATTGAAGTTTTTGGAAGAGTCCACGGTCTCGTGCCGGCAGCGTGGAGTGGGCGGGGTCGCCGGGTCAGGCACTCGGCGGGCGCGTGCAGTCAGCAGCACCTGGAGGAGATATCGCGAGGTTTCCAGCGACGCCGGGGGCATCATGAGAAGTGTGCGGGAGAGCGACGATGCGAGCGGAGCGTCGATTAATCGGTTCAGCCCAGGTAGGAGACGTCTTGTTTGAAACTTCTTCAAAACGCACATTTCATCGCGTTTAGCGTTTGTTCCTCTACTAACTTGGCTTCAAGGCTCAGCTCTGTCCAAAAGTTGTATATACTGTTAGCTGAAGTAAATAGCCCCCTCGTTACCATAGCAACGGTTGGGCTAGTTAGTAGTAGCGTGTGGGTGTGTTTTAATTAAGTATGACACAAATACTGCGCCAGAGGAAGGTCAACGTACCAAAGAGGAGAATGAGTCAGTGTGGACGTGAGACGGCATCCTTGAAAAACAGCCTTCGTGGGCTTCGAGTTTATCTGCAGTGTTTTGTTGTGGATGTTTCACAAGCTGCCGCAGCCTGCTATGATCAGAAAACCTAATAAAATAAAATTCACAGGGCTCATGTCAGGATTAAAGAACGACGCCCTGAGGTTTCATGCACTTGGTCTTAGCGTTACTTCTTTCATTCATGTACAGAATGAATGAGTCATTTGCAAATACGTGTTTAGGCGGTTGCAGCTTTTATTTGCAACTGATCTTAAGTTAATTAAGTGAATAATGTGCAGAATAATAGAAAGAAACAACAACAAATGTTTCAAGTTCACACCTGAAGTTAAGTTACTTCAGGTGTGAAGGACGCTGCACATTTCAGAAACGTGTTGAAGCCACAACCAGTAAATCGAATATGATCTTAGAAAATCTGTTTCCTTCGTTGGTGGAAGTAAGTAAATTATTATTTGCCGCCTTTTCGTACTCACAAAATGACACTTTATAAAACATCATCATCCAATCACACGTTCTAACAACATCACATTTTGCATCGTAAAATGAAATCGCGGTGCTTGTAATTGGAACTCTTCACGGAGAGCCACGTTATTAGCCTTTTGAACCGTCCCTGGCCTTATCTCGTATTTTTAATTGGCTGTTAACAGAAGCATTATACTTGTGAATCCTTGTAAAGTTCAAAGTCTTGTCTGAAACCTTTCTGTATTCCCGTGACCTTGAATTTCCCCAAACAAGCAGCTTTTTCTACATTTCCAGTGTGTACGAACCACCTGTCGTGACCAGAATTAGCTGTTTTTTCTTTTTTTCTCATGGCATTTGGCGGACACACTCATCCTGGGATCCTCGAGAGTGGATACATGTTGTTTTGCTCCAGTGGGAATCAAACCTCTCTTCTGAATGCTGTTAACGCCATGTTCTCCGTGTTCACGTACTCGGGAGAATACAGCTGTGACCCTGTTAGTACGCCTTAGTTCACCTTAAGGAAATGACAGAATAGCATCCAAGGCATGTGGAGTTTAGGTCACGAGCACCGTCGGACTCACTGATGGACCTTATTCTGTGAGGGAGATTCTAGAACAGCGTGTTTAGACAGCGGTGAAGCAAAGACGAGACAAAGACACAATGAAATCTGTCCCTAATCATTGGCGGGTGTCTGACTTTCTCTCTCGCCTGTTTGTCCCACTTCCTTTCCAACCGGTGTAACTGTTTGATTTGTGCATAGATGTGCTGACCTTTAGAAATATAACATTTACAACTATGCTGCTGGCACTGGAGAAATAACTTTAGATCAGCATTTAGACAAAGTGTATGCATCACCTCCATGGCAGCAGGTGAGAGCCAATTAGTTTGGTTTGCACCTTCAGTTCAGTATAGATGTCAGTGGATATATTGCACAAGCAGGATTTCTGACATGACTGATGCTTGCTGAAGACTGAAGGTTGTGATTTTGCTGTTACAACTGACAATCTCGAGCAGCTCGGATCCCGTGCAGGACAGACGTCCGACCCGCTGTCCCATCGATGCCGTTTGGTTCTCAGTGTGTGTTCCGCCTTGTTCAAAGTGCTGCCAAAAGCTGCAGCTCTCCTCCCCAACAGTAGTAGACACACGATGGATGAACCAATTGCATCGAAACATTTTCAAATCGAGATTATCAAGGTTGACTACATATTTCAGCTGCCTTGAACACAGGATGCTATTCAGTATTTAATCCAAGGTCCTAAATTTATTAGGTTTTTCATTAAGTGTAATGTTTTTCCACGTCCTTTCTGTGCAGTGCTCACTTTGGTAAAACAATCTTGAGATTATTTAGTACATCACATACATCTGCTAGAGGCTGTCATGCCTTTAAAGCTGTGTGGTGCAAGCATGTGGCTTGGTTGACTGGCTGCAGTGAGTTTCACACAGGAGGCTCCTGCTCATGTCTATGACTTACATGACAGTAACTTGGCAGTGACATTGACGTAACAAACTGTTTGTGCCGCTCATTCCGGCAGTTTTACCCTCGGATGAAATGAGAATATCATTCACAAACATCCTCTGTTGCTGTGTGTGCGGCGTAATGATAGACGTGTTGTGTTATTGTCACAGTCCAGCTGTACTTAGCCAGCATCAGAAAATGGACAATGTGAGGCAGGAGTCAGTCAGGAGGAGAGGAAACCCCTCCCAGTGTTTGTCCACCAACCGTGTCTTCCTGCCTGGAGGACAATACAGCAAGGTGCCCTTCGCAGTTTATTGCTGCGTTTTCTTGAATTGTAACGTTTGCTGCAGGGTGACATTACTTCCACAGCTCCTCTGAAGAGGGAAGGGATTCTTCTAAACACTGGCAGCTTAATCTGTTTTGGCAATAGTGGCATGAAAAATATCGTGAATAGCTCAAAGTACCGTTGGACTCGTGACTGTTAATGGACGATAATGTGACCAACCACACCACTTGGACCCATCGACCAATGCTGGTCCAGAGTGAAAACAATCTGACTGGGCTTCAGTGTGACAGCGACACAGCTTTATTACTGTACCATGCAGCTCCATCTTCAGTAATATTCAGTCCTGTAAGTGTGTGATCCACAGTGAAGGCAGAGGAGGCGGGACCGTTAAAGTTAGTGTCTGTGTCAGCACTGCTTCCCCAAAATGACTTTTGGAAAAGTAAAGACAACAAACATTTCCCGTGGAGACATGTGTGCGCTCTTAGTTCTGTTTGCATGCAAGAGGGAAAACGTGCAGGGGAAACTGGGGTCAAAGGGCACGGCCACTGCCTTCGCTGTCATTTCCACCGAGCACGTTTTCTTATTTGGCCGACTCAGCGTTTGACTCTGTTTTCTATCTACAGTAGACTCTTGTAGACCTAAACCTTCTACTCATTTTACTTGCTACCATAAAATAAGCTGTTGTTTTGAAAAGGCTGCAGCAGCAGGTTCCAGCAGAGGGCAGTGTGTCTCTGAAAGCCTCTTTCTTCATCATGGACCTACAGTCACAGCCCACTGGTAGCTGTACTTACATCAGATACTCTGCTCAGCTGTAGCCTGGTGGCGTCCAGTTTGCAAACTGCATCCTAGCATGAAGAGCCTTTTACTGTAGCTGTGTCAATTAAGGTATTTCTTTCTCTGCTGCTCGTTTTTCACCTTGGGGATTAATAAAGTCCACCCTTGTCACATTTTTATTAGAACACTTTACAGAATATTTATAGAAGTAGTACGAGCCGAGGAGCGTGTTACCAGGGGTTGATGGTTCAAACCAAAGAAGGTCAAGTTGCCCTTGAGGAGGCAACACTCTGGCGATTGGCAGCTCGTTCTGTGCTTGTCCTCGTTTGTGCGAAGGGCTAAACTTATTATGCTTGTACTCACTTCTCGATTCAGGCAGTTACTGTATGTCAATCAGCTTTCACGTCAGATTACTTTGGCTGAGCAGGTGGGATTTATGGTGCAGCACTTAGCCGGGGCACACGGCTGTTATTGGACACGCGAGGACAGATCCTGTCACACTGTTGGCTGCCCCTGCATCTATTATTTTGCTGCCAGACCAAACCTTAAGCAATGCGAACTGTAATTTGTGATACGATGCAGACACATTTGTTGTGGTGAACTAAGTGGAGTGAAAGTGCTGAAATTAGTGGGGTATTGGTGCTCTGCTGTCTGCCTCTGCCTCATGTCCTCATCAGACATCACATTTGACTTGAAATGTTTTCTAAAGCTAAAGGCTTGTGGACATATTTTATCAAACGGCTAATTGAGTTGGAATAGATCATTTCAACATAAAGTTGAATCATGTAAAGATTCTCACATTTGTGGGAAAATCATTGATGTTATCATGATATCAGCATGTACCTGAATTTGTATGAGATGCAACCGTTGGTTTTGCTTTGCTCGTTATGAGAGTGTTTGTGCTTTAAATTCAAATTCTTCAGTGAAGCGATACAGACTAAAATGTGTGAATGTGATTGATGTGCGCAGCCAAAGATACGCCCTCCACACGCATGCAGGCTGTGGGATGGCGTGTCGTTACGTCACGGCCTCGATGTGACCGGGTCGTCTCCGTTACATTTCCCAGAGCCAACGTAATCAAGTTGTTGTTCTCCAAATGAAATCTGTAGATAGTTTGACCTGAAATATGCCTTCGTAGCGCCGGCTGTACGCGCTCAGCAGTGAACGCTTCTACACACACCTATAACCATACAGGAGGCTGTATTCTCATAGCTCCTGCAGGGATGTGTACGGGCAGTAACAGGAACCAGCTGCTCCCCTCTTCTTATTCCTCTTTCTCTTCCTCCTCCTCATCACCTTCATCCTCCTGTTTATTTCATCGCTCTTCTCTCCTTTATTCCTAAGTATTATTATGATTATCACTGTGCCTCTCGCTCTCTCTCCCTTCGCTCGAGTGCAGCATAAACAACAAAGACGGTGCTGAAGGAAAGAGACAGACCTCCCCTAATGCGCGCACACACACACACAGACCTGCTTATAGACACACACATAGACAAAATAGACACCCACGCACAGACCCAACACGAGAGCGATGCCTACACATGCAGACACTGAGGTGGTTCGCACACACATACAGTAGACGTGACGCTCACACAGAGCTGCTAATGAAGGTTGTTCCCAGTCAAAGGCAGCGAGTAGGATTCCCTCACCGTCTCTGACTCAGAGACAATAGCTGTTGCTGTTTGTGCATCATTACTTGCTATGCTGTGTTATTACTACGGTGCCGCATATGCAGCCACCTAAGGAGCTCTGTGGCCTCCGACACAGTGAAAAGTCGTAGCGTCACGGTGGCATCCTAATGAATTGTGCTCCACATCCCGACATCTGGCACAAGGACAAAAGGACGCGCCATACAATGCAGCAGTCCCGTACAACCCCAGACTACTAATCAGTTAAATCACATTATTTCCTCAGGCCTGTGCTCATCGTGGTGGTGAACTGCACAGAACCAGGATTTGTTTTAGCCATAGACTGCATGACACCAGTCATTTCATTTGCGCTGTCTTTCACCGTGTGTAATATGTTGTTCAGCTAAGCAAAACTCCCGTGTGAATTGGAAGAAATATCTAAACCGATTTTTATTCTCATTTGATTTGCAAAGTCACGTTTCAGCTCAATATTCTCACTAATGTTTGCACACATGAGTTTAGCAGGTGCAGTGTGGCAGGACGTTAGATGGTTGGCTCCTCGCTGCTGATAACACGCAGTCCGTGCTGCCTACAGATGATTCCTGCATATATTATTGCAATATTCAGTATCAGCTCACAAGTGTTTATGCATATTTATGTATATTCAGATGTTACAGCAACTATGACAAGTTCTGATGAGAAATTAAAAGTCTCTGGTGCAAAGAACAAATGAAATGACTTTACGTCATGCTGTTCAGGCTCTGGAACGTACCAGACGTGTGGCTTGTATTTCTCCTGTCCTATAGGTTTTGCTCACGGCTGTGCCACCGGTGTAAGATGGCAGCAGTCTTATTGTCTTAATTGTCCTGGTGGCTGCGGTTGGGTTAGTTATTCCCTGGTGTCCTCACGAGGTCTGGTCACATGATGGAACAGCTCTGAACTAGTACTGTCTCGCTACTAGACTGTCACTGGCTGTACTTTCTGTCCACTTGTTAAGTAGCTGCCTGTGGTGCTTTATTAGGTGCGAGTGGAGGGTTTTTGTTTTCCCACAGTTCTATGAATTCCAGCTCTTGTTAATGACCTTTATTTGTTCAGTGTCTGACACAGTCTCATTTTGCTAAAGTGCTCTTTTTCATTGGTGTGAGTGATGTCTGACAGGTTTGTCATGTTTACCATGTGACATATCATGTTTCTGTAATAGTCATGATTGTAAAGCAGGAGAAATGTTTGGTAACAAATGTAGTTGTAACCACTTCCTCCAGTTCCAGTTCCTGCTGCTCGTCTTTCTGGATCCAGTCTGCAGACGCGCTGTATGTTGTTACCGAGGACTGGAGAGTCTTGGTGCTGTTCATATTTTCAAGTTAAAAAGGTTAACAGCATAAATACTTTAGTAGTAGCAATAATACCGCACAGCCCCGTCCGTTCAGGCCTGGTTGCCCTTCAGACGATGCAGCCACATTAAATGCTTCTTTATAACAGCAGCACTGTGTTGACATACTCTACAGGTCTATTTGCTCTGTGGGACTCGCTGTCAGCTCTGTGTGGTTTGGAGGAGTTGTACAGGACGCTGTGGGCTGCATCACTTTCATCTGAACAAATACTCATTTTTCCATTTGACTACGGTTGACGATCAGTAAGATGTCTCCAGTAAAGCGTCATCACTTTGAATCCAGCGTCAGGCTGTAACACAGTTGGTGTCTACTGCTGGTTAGTTTCAGTTAGTTTTACATTCACCCAAAGACTTAACGTGCTTGCACTTTACCCGATTATTTTGATGTTACCATTCTTCCCCCACCTTGGTTTGACTGCTTTACTTAGTCAAACATGCGCCGATCGATGGCCGGATATCGGAATGGACCGGTCTTCTCTGCGTGATCTGCCATAATCAGTGAACCAGTGGGAAATATCCTGCCTTCCTGGCTGCCCGGGCTGAAACAATGAACACTAGGTAAATACTATTCATTTTCAGGCCAGCAGGGGCTCCAAGTGCTTCCAGAGGTGGGGGTCCTAACTGCTACTGCATTTCATTTGTTTAGATGAGCGGTGATTCAGCATTTGCTAACACAGGCACACACAGCAACACACCAAGCTGTGAGCTTCCTGGAGGCCATTCGCACCTCCCGCCTCATAGCATCTGCTGCAGACCAGCTCCAGAGTGCCAGCAGCGTCTCGTCTGAAACTCAAACGTTATCTCTGACTGGTGCACACATTTGATTGAAATGCACTTAGGCACCAAATAGAGCTACGCTGTGAGCAGAAACAAGAGTCCAACCTGGGATGATCTACACAACCAGTGAAGGAGCAAGAAGACTTGTTTCTTCTCCTCAGCCTGCACATGTAGGGGGTCTAGAGGCTGCAGACGCATGTCGGGACCGAAAAACAAAACCGCACGCAGGTTAAAATGTCAGGAAAACCACTTCCTGATAGTATCTTGTTCCAGGACAGAAACATTTTCAAAACAGACCACTGACGTGTAGCGGTGTGAGAACAGCAGCAGGGGACCCAGTGCAGATGCACAGGTGTGACTGTTACGTGAGGCAGCTGAAGTGCACCTATTGTACTTGCCTTTAGCACCTTTTGCTAAAAGCGTCGAACACCTGCACACATCAACATGGCTTCAGTCTTAAACATGCGCTTCTCCCAACGGACGCTGAAAATTAAAGGCTTTTTTCTACGCAGGTTATTGCTGTAGAAGGTCGTGCGATGTTATTCCTCCAGGTCTCTGTTGGAACAGACCGTGGCCTGCAACGCGTCTTTGTTCATTCTCAAATATTGCAGCAGCTTTTCTTGGCTAAGATCCAGACTTATTTAAAGAAATTAGTTTGCTAATGCCTCTTCTTCTATTTTGACATCTAGCTTCTCCTTTTTCTAACATCTCCCCACAACCAGTTTATGATAGCAATTATGTCACAAATGTTTTACTTTTGCTGATGAATGAGGATTTGCAGTACAGTAATACTGGGGTTATTTACAATAATTTCACAAGGATAGAGGATTATCGTTGATTACGTTTGACGTTGATTTCAGGATGCTATAGTTGACATCTTTATAGTAATGTGTCTGTGAAAAAGCTAAATCTCGTGCTACATAATTAATCAAAGCTCGCTGTGATGTCAGTCTGCGCAACTATGAAAGCACAAAAGGCTGCGATTTAATTAAGCAAACGTGCAGCGGACCATTGCGTGTGGCATGTCGTCACGTTTGCTCACCTCACCCAACAAATCGCTAAAACTTCAGTGAAAGTTCTGTAACTTGGCTTTTAGGCTTTTATGGCAGTCATGGTACGAAGCATTAAGTCATCCATTCCATGATTACACCGGAGCTGCAGGTTCATGGAGGGTGAAAGCACTTGAATTCTCCTCTAGGGAAATGAACCCTGGTTCACTGTGTGACACATTTGCCCCCAGTGTGTATAGCAGGTCTTATGCAAAGCAGACCAACTGGCCATACCTCACCCAGCGATGTTGTATATATGCAGCCTTATTCAAATCACAGACCTTTCACAAAGTGTTTGCATCAAGCAGGGGAGTTAACGTCAGTAGCCTCCGTGTCTGAGGCAATGAATTCAGTCGCAGTGAAGTGAAATCTGAAATCTCTGTTTACTTTAAACGTATTTTCTTATTCTTATATTCTTAGAGCCTTGGACTCTCATACATCAGAAGTGAGACGTCTTCAAGAATCTCCGTTATTTAGTTTAGAAATGACCTTGTTCTGGATGACTGACGTTCTCCACAGATTGATTTTACTCTGTTGTTTTAGTACTTGATATATAAAAACGTCAATTAAAATGGATATGATTGCTCCCTCTCAGCGGCTCATTATTGATACATTTCTGTATTCAACACAGAACAGCAGCCTGTTTAAGGACCTGCTTTGTAATAACACATGATCAGAACATTTATTTCCGTGTCTGGAAGTCGTCCTGGGATGCTCTGTCTAATGGGGGTCACGGCCTTTCCTTTCAAAACAAACTGGGTTTGGTTGTTGTACGATGCCTAATGGGAAAATAACACTTCTGCTGTACCTGAAGCGAATGTTACACAGAGCTGACACGTGCACTGGAATTTTACCACATGGCAAAAGGCAAATTGTTCGTTCAACGAATATTGTTGAATCATCAATGGAAAAATTCAAAAGCTCGTTTTGTTTAGAGCCAACTCGTGAAAACACGGCGTCTCATAATGCCTGAGTAAGACATGTTGGCAACTGTTTGTGGAGGTGTCGAGACACATCTGATCCCAGACCTGTCACTTTAGAGAGTCGTGATGAACTTGGCTGAGAGGCGGAATGAGTCTCTGCATTCTGGCTGCGACTGAAATGCCCAGGTTTCCGTCTGGTCGGTGCTGCTTCGGTTGATGCTGAGCATTACTGATGCTTGTTTTAGTGGTCACACAGAAGACGACCTGTCTCAGATGGTGCAGGAAAATTAATTTCAAAAGAAAAATGGACACAGTTACAGGCTTTCAATGCTTTACTCTATTTATAGCACTTATCAAGCAACTTCCCCAGGAGGCAGGTGGTTGTTCCTGAAGGACGCTACAGTTCCAACAGGTGGATGGAGTTGAGAACCTCAAACAGAAGACATTCTGCATAAATACTGTATAATTATCGGACTACGTTGTGACAAGTGATAAGTTTCTCATGTATATTAGCAACATGTGACATTTCTGAATGAGATAATGACCCACGATTAGAAATCACCTTCACTGGGAAACGAGTTCTCTTAGCGATGCGCGTCGGTGTTGCTCACAGCAAGAGGACATGTTGCATTTTGGGTTTGCAGTGTTGTGAGAAAAGCAGCGGGGGGTGTGTCCTGACGCGTGCTCTGCCTCGATGCGTCCTCGTCCGTCATAGGCTGCTGCCTGGTGGGCTGGATCAACGGAGCTGAGGGGAAGGCGAAGGCACTAGGACCCAGCGGCGAGACGGCGAGTAGGCTGGCAGAGTGGGGCTGAGTCACTGCATGTGTCTGAGAGGCAGTCAGAAACAGAGCAGAGGAAGGGAGCAGAGGTGATCTCACACTCATCAGCACAGGATAACACAACCATGATGGGTTGACTTGGGGGGGGGGGGCGCGGTTGGAGAGAGGAAGTGTGCACTCGCCACCACTTGCACAGCTATGGAGACCAACAAAGTTCTTCATTTTGTGCCTTCGGGTGAGTAGATCAAAGCTCAGAGCTGCGCCTCAGCTGTGCACGGCACCGACTCGGAGAACCTCGGAGTTCCCTACCTGAGACCCAACAAACCTTGCAAAGCGGGCACCACCTCCACCCGGAGGGACCGCAGATGTTCGGCTGAGCTTGTTTAGTGTTTGCTCTCTGTGCGTACTGAGGAATGTGGCAGCGTCATTGTTTGTGACAAAAAATCTGTTTTTACTTTCCATGCAAGGGAGGTGTGTTTCTTATTTTTGCATTTGTGCGCACATTTGCATTTTCATCATTATTTTCTTGTGTCTTGCTGTTTCTATCTGTATGAGACACGAGCTTTCTGCATTGTCTGCCTGCAGTTCAGTGACTGAACCTTGAGAAACAGTTAGGCTGAATTGAAGCCAGTATCATACCTGTCGAGCAGGGACAGCTGGAAGGCAGAGAAAGCCTCGGCCAGTCGTGCTCGCGCCTGCGTGCACAGACGGGGATGGACGCACGAGAAGAGTGCGTGAATGAGCACATGTCAGGAAAAAGCGATTAATGCATCCATGTCTCTTTGTGTGAGGTCAGTGTTGGTGACAGCCACAGTAGAGCAGTGAGTTCTCCCCTCGCTGAAAGTCCTCTGAGAGCCCTGAGCCCATTTGGAGGTGTGATGCGTCTGCCTCCTCACTTTCATATTGTCTGGGAAGTCAGAGCAGGACACTGCGTCTGTGTGGGATAATAAGAGTGTATTGAATATCAACTGTGTGTGTGCACGAGTGCGTTTCTGCTCGTGAGTCTCGTGCATCAGTGTGTGTTTGCGTGTTGAGTTCGGCTGCACACACGTGTATTCTGTCTGCGCGCAGCAGCTACATCTCAGGGTGTGATGGGCGTCCTCTGAAGAGCACTTTGCATGCAGTTAGTTGGGATGTGATTAGTGGCAGAGGGCAGGTTTCATTCCTGCAGCAGAACAATTTGGCTCTGCAAACAGAAAAGTGCTGAAAGATTAGGGCTTTTCGGGAAGGTTTGAAATGAAACGCAGCGAGCAGCTCTGAGCCCTCACAGGAAGACATCAGAATGCTGGGACGCAGCTGTCCGTACCGGTGACGGGTGTTGTTGTGCCATCGTCGTTTTGTAGCATATTGTGAGTAATCTTCCAGATCGTGCCATTATCAGTGGCAACCTGCTAGCAGGTACCGGAGCAGGTGGCGCTGTGGGAGGAGGTCAGGGGATATGGGATTCGCAGTATGTAGCTGTAAATTAGCACAGAGCCTGCACATGTAATTACACAATGTGATAATACAGCTGCCACTTCCTGATTTAATACTGAGCTGGAGATTGATTTTCTGTTTGCTGAGTCCTTGATTGGGTTGCAAACGTGTGAATAAATCATATAATTATTATTATTTCAGTTAAGTTTCAGTTTCTCAGTGAAGATTAAATGTGTATCTGTGTGACACCCGATGGGATGAATAATAACGGTGGTGTTACACCGATTGGCAAAATCAGTGAATCGAAATCACTGTCACCTTTTGAGTCAGAGCTGCTGTACCTCCGACCAAGGTGACCTGCTGTCTCCCAACAGTCCAAAAGTTGTTTTTACGTTTGGTGTCTTTGCTTCAAATGTGAATCGATGATTCAAGCGGTTTTCGACTGCTGTCTGTTAAATGATGTAATTCTGCTTGTGCAGTTTGTTGAGCGTTCCCGCTGAGCTCTGTGACAACAAGCCGCTGCCTTTTAAACAGTCCTGATTGAATGTCATAATTACTGCCTATACGTGAAAGCTCGCTGCGCTGCGCTTCAGGGTGTCATTCCTCAGGTGTGACAGACAGTCTGACGATCAGCGCTGCAGCTGTGACCTGCAAAGTCACACAGTATCGGCACGGAGGGCGCAGTGGCCGTGTGCATCAGTAGTTTGGCCGTGTGTAGGTGTCTGTGTGTGTGTGTGTGTGAGGGGAGATGGATGGTGTGTGTGTGTGTGTGTGTGTGTGTGTGTGTGTGTGTGTGTGTGTGCGTGCAGTAGATGTGACAGTGATCTCTGATCAGTATTCACCGCTGGCAACAGATCTCAGAAGCTCCAACCTCTGAGCACAGCCATCTGGGCAGAGGAGCAACACACACATACAAATGATTATACAGTACAACACGCACACACATATATACATATACAAATACACACCAGCACCGAAATATCACAAGAACGCCTCCATGACAGACACACACACACTTACACAAACAGTAGTGTCCAAACACACTGCACGTAATTATATACACAATTCACATTTGTTGGTTTACACACACAAGACAATTATGCAGATGTGTCAACACAAGATCTCATCATGCACAGTTCAAGGAACACAAATGAAGAAGACCTTACATCACAATTACAACACACGCACACACTGTTTTTATCACTGTCATACTCCGTCTTTGTTTCGTTTTTTAATCTCCCTCTTCTTTGCTTTCATTTACATACTGTGAGATGTGAACATGATGCACACGCACACACGCGGCTGTGCAACGGACATTACTGCGTTTCCTACATCATCGCAGGCATCACGTCGGCAGCACTTAAGGTGCGATCACAGCACTTCCTGTCGTTCTGGCAGCCTGGTGTTTGTGAGATGACGTTTGAGGCTTTGTCTGCTCAACCACAGAGTAAGCAAATCTGTAAAATACAGAAGTGAGAGGACTTTTGGTGCTGTAACGACTGTACCAGTGACCGGAGGGTACAGACATTCCTACAAAGAAACTGGGAAAAATATTTTGTACTTTTGTTTCTGAACATCTGATTTATTTAATCTTGTTGAAGATTTTCTTAACTAAGGATAATGGCTTATGATTATGACTCTGTTGTTGCTGTTGTTTCTCATTTTAACTTAAGGGGCATTTATTAACGTAACTCTGTTGATCTCGTTTCTGAAGTGTTAACTGTTCCCACGTGAGCAGGGACACTTTAAAACCAGCTGGACTCTACGCAGAGTTGACCATCCAGACAAATTGAGTATCCAGGCAGAAGGACATTGTTCAGGAAGGTGACCATGGACCCCACGGTCACTCTAAGTAACGCTCCACCTGAGCGTTGGTTTTTTCCGGCTGGGTGACTGCATGGAAGGCACTTTATGTAAAAGCACACGTCAGGTTTGCCGCTTGGCATTTAACGCTGTGAGCAGGAAAACGGTTATGAAACCAAATAAACCCTTTGGGTGAGGTTCTGTGCTTTGCTTCATGCTTGGCTTCTACCAACCTGAGCAAACGGTGGTGGCCTGGTGATGGCACAGGGCAGCGTCTCAGCAGCAGGGAGACCGTGCATTGAGGTTAGGATGGATCCAGCCAAACACAAATGCTAAAGTGAGTGACCAGAGCCGGTTGAACCCCATGAACACGTGACCTGTCAGAATGACAGGCCACAGACGCTGCCTGCAGAATCTGGCAAAAAGAGGAGACCTGCCATTCTGCGCACAGCTTGTAGAGCTGCAGTTCGAGTTTCAAATACCTGTTGATCACAGCCAGCGTTGCCTTTCCTCATCGATCGGTTGGTAGAGGTAATAGAAGTCTGGTCAGAGGCATGGATCTCTGCGCTAGTACTTGACATTAATTAATATTAATCGTTCTCATATCCATAACTTCTCTCAATTCTCATCCGAGCTTAGTAAGCCTCCCATTACAATTAGCACCACGTTCAAAAATAACTGTGTACTATAGTTCATGCATGGCCTTTCAAAACGTGACTCTCACAAAGCTTTTAATCTGATCTTTTACAGATGCAGATGTATAAAAAAATGACACCAGTATCACCAGTTCTGTCTTTCACACACAGAAGTGGTTAAAAGTGAGGAGTCCTTTCCTGAAATAAAGCAAAAGTTGGTTCGCTGCGTGCAGACCTGAACATATGTGTAATCTCTTCCACAGCGTGCAGTCAGATGAAGTGGACGCAGCTACGTTTCAGAGTGATCAACATGTTTAGAAGCTGAAACCCTTCTGCAGGTTACAGCACAGGAAGCAGTCCTGTGCCCAGGCGCTATTTGTTTCTATTCCTATTCAGAATTGCTTTTGTATAATCTATCAAGGTTGGGCAGCGCTGCCAGCAGAGAACAATTTCTCCTGTGCAGCGTAGTTTCTCCATTGCAGCGAATTTAATTTAAAAGCAACAAACCCAACACGGCGGAGCGAAAGACGAGGCTCTGCTGCTGGGAAGTCTTACAGCATATCCGTGTCAACCAGTGCCCAAACCTTCACCGTAAAAGCTCCTTTATATCGGCGTTACAGTACGTACAGTACAGCCCAGCGTGCAGACACACGGTGCACTTTTATTACCGTCGTGCATCACGTGTGCACTTCAGACGAGGCATCCTGAGCTGCAGACAGTCACATTAAATGATGAGTCCTGGCGACATTTTCTCCTTCCTGCTCACACGGAGGTTTTTTAAATGGCATGTACAGTACAGTCTCAGTCCTTTACACTTGGTTTCATGTCCTTTTTGTCCTTGCCACACGTGGTGATGGTGGATTTTCAGCGCTCTCCGTCTGCTGCAGCGTCCCAATGTGTGGTGGCTATAATGTCTGCAGCTAATGGAAACCAATGCGACTTTGTAGTACCGAGCAGAGATTCATCAGCATAGCAGCACAGTGTGCACTGAGTGACATAACGACAAAAGGATCTCATCTGCTGTGTAGCAGGAACGTTCCAGATTTAAAATGGACGCAAACCAATCTACAGCCGATGTCAGGTAGCGTATTTAACAGGACTGCTATCAGGGAGATTTACTGTTGGGTGATAAGCTAGAGATCAGTAGGTAGCCAAGGTTGCTAATTTAAATTCTGTCAGCGTGGCGCAGGATACTAAGCTAAGCAAAGAGCCTGCTACTAAACAGGGCAGGGCAGGGCACACTGACACGCAAGGTTACTAGTTTGATTTCCACCAGTGCCTTGAATGCTAAACGGCTGCGAATGCTCGCTGATTGATTAAAAATGTCATTCCTACATTCCGCTGGAAAAAAGTCTGCTTGAAACAACAGCATCCATTTGAGTCATTTCTGCGTAGTTCGAATGACGGGCTCCGTCAGGGTGTAAGCGGACACTGCGGCGCCTGGACTGGGCCGGGCTGCGCTGGCATCCTCTGTCTTGTTGCCTCGCATTGATTCGGCTGAAATTGTGCGAGGGGAACGCAACAAATAAAACGCGGGGCGACGTGCTGCTGGGCGGCGGGTTCGCTGGAGCAGCAGGCAGTAGGGGGCTGTCTAGAGAAGAGACTTAAAAGGGAGATGGTGGCCTGGCTTTAATCGAGCCAGAGGAAGACAGGAATGTGCAAGCAATTAGCAGGAATCCCCTCGCACTGGCGTTTTCGTTCCTCTCCCACCTCCCCCTTTATGAAAATTGAGGCAGCCAATTTCTGCAGTGAGCAATTGGCTGTGAGAGAGAGTGTGTGTGTGTGCGTGTGTGTACGTAGTAGAATAACATCCTACTACAGACACCAGTGCAACAGAGCATACCTGCTGCAGCTCCTGGACGTGATCCCTACCTGTGTGTGTGATCGTAAGAGAACGAGAGCGGACGGACAGAAAGGAAAACGAGCCCGGAAGGATGTGAAAAATGCAAAAATGTAGAATCCAAATATCCGGAGCGAGGAGGGCAGGCTGTTAAACTGAAGCACGCTCCTGCGCTAACCTCAGTCACGATGCCTCGGCGCTGCAGACCGGGCCTAGCAGCAGGTAAAGGGACCAGAGGATTACTGCAAAGCTCTCCACTGCCCTGACGTCAGGAGCCAGATGTCAACATCACGATGAGATGAAATACGGCAGGACTTAATTTGCACAAATGGAAATCTTCAATTAGACAATTTTTCAAAGTGAATTAGACTCAGTGCATTGGTGCAATGCTGTAAAACGAAGATGTGCTTGGGATTAGCAGTGTTAGATGCTAAATAATTAAATCAGATTCATGGTCTTGTTTTCACTGATTTGGTCCGACTGGCCTGTAGCACTGTCCTTTGAGCACGCATGTTTTGCTTCACATTAGCCTGAAGCAACTCTTTGACAGATTTGCATATAGACGTGCACCAACACCGACATGTTCAGCCCCATCTCAGCAGAACCAACCTGGAGTCATGGAAGCGTCAGCAGTTACGAGCTGGCGGTGTGAAGGTAAAACAGTCACACACCAGGCCACCGGCTCGCCTGCGCTGTGCCCAAGCCTTCGCCAGCTGCAGCCATCTTTCCCAACACGTGATGAGAAGAAGACTCATCCACAGCAGCAGCATCTCAAGTAATAAACATCATAGACGAAGCAATCAGCGATGAAAAACAGAGCTGTTCCGCAGGACACTTCAGAATTAAACAGGATATTTTGACATTTCTAGTTTTAATTATTGCCACTGACTTGTCAAGTTGTGGCGTTACAAAAACATTCTCCAGATTTCCCTGCTAACTATGGATGCAGCCTTTATTTTATTCAGTCCTTTATTTATTTCAACCAGTCAGGCGTCTGTCATCTCTGCCTGATCTCTGTGTCTTTGTTCTCTTTTGGATCCTGACACGTCCAACTTGGTCTTATCAGTTTGTAAGACTTGGTTTCAAATCTTGGGCCGCTATAAGATTTTCTTGTGATTTGCCAACCTTAGTGTTTTTATTCCCTTGACAACTCTAACCTCGAGCCTCCTGCACTTTCTTTTTCAAGTCTGTGGACTAAAAAGTCGTGTTTTTGTAGATTTACATTTCGTAAAAGCAGGTTCATAATTCTTAGTTTAACGATAATAATAGTGCAGCTCCGGTTTTCTAGTTTTGATACGATTAGGGGGCACGTTGCTGTGAGAGTCTGATGAGACACGTGTCAAGACTTGCCTTGATGGGCTGGGAAGAAACTGACTGTGACCTTGTGTTGTTATTGTGTTGATGAGTTGAGGAATCAAGCTTAGTCATGTCTCTTCACATTTCAGATGTGTTATCTGCACCAGATTTGGCTGGAAGCTGCAGCTCGCTGTCGTGGTTGCCTTCAGCAGCCCTTCGGGTGCAGCGTGGCACAAATACTTGTAGAGCACAGGTGTGGCTTCCCACCCGAGCAATCAGCGCATCCATTTTTAGACAGAATTATAAAAGCGCAGCCATTTCACCAGCAACCTGCTGGATCCTGAGTCTTTCACGGGCTCAGGATCTGCCTGCAGCTCGTGATGAGAAACACGAAATACATAAAGTAAAAGGCCGTTTACAAGCGTGTTTAATTAACATCCTGAGCGAAATACTTTAATATTCCTGGGAACTGGAAAGCGGGCGAATAAAAGCCAAATGTGTGTCTGGGTTTTAAAATGTGTATATGAGCAACTGGAGCGACCCAGAGCAGAGCACTGGGAGGAATTCCCTCTCCGCCTGGGATCCGTCAGCGACCACCGCTCCAGAGAGGATGAGTGCCAAGAGACCCTTTGGGCATAATTAGCCAACAAAAGGCCCAACCTTCTTCTCGGTACCAGCCCAGGCCTCGTAGATTCCCTTACAAACTCAGCAGGGGTGCTTTTTAATCTCTTGCCCTCTTCACTTCAGACTCTCAGCCTCACCTCTCCCATAAATTCCAGGGTTTGTCCCTCCTGGGGGTTCAAGCATCTGTTTTGCAGTTCACTACCCTGCAATAGATCAGCCTGCATGGGGAGACAGGTTGGCGTAGTTTCAACCCACCCAGTTTATATACACACTGAAGGTTGTATAAGTTCACTTCCTGTTGTCTTCGAGCGATTAACTACACCACAGAGCGCATTTTTTGATACAATGGAGTCTGCTCTAGGTTGGAGCAATGAGCGGTTCTAGCCAATAAACCGAGCCCAGCTGCTTGAAGTAGAATAGTTGATTAAACACCTACACCCTTCAAACGGCAGTAGGAATTTTAGGAGCGTTGCATGTGCAGCCTTTGAGCAGCACATCGTAATTAAACAAAGGTCAAGCGGCATGGGTGCCTCCCCTGAACGCGTCCTTCTGCCTCAGCCTGGTGTCGAAACGCTCTGTTGTATTTTCCAGATACAGTATCTGTCTGGATGTGAGTATTCTGGTACAGTACATTCTGTACTTGTGCATTTCCTTCTTGCTGCACTCTGACATTCTGCTTTCAAAGGGATTAGAGGTGATGGCTATTATTTAAGCTCGACCCTGACTTCATGAGCTGATACTTCTCTACTAAAAATACACTCATCCAGCTTTAGCCCCTTTCAGGTTGTGCCACCACTGCGTCCTCGTGCTCCTCCCCTGTTTGATGGTTTCTTTGTATTTTTCCTCACATGCCACAGACATGTGTTTGTAATAGCCTTTGCTGAATGTCTGCTCTAACCAAGTGATGAGCGTTTACAGTTCTCTGTGACTGGGTGGTGCCAGGTAGAGCAGGGCCGGGGTTCCCACAGTGTCTGACTGTAATGTGACTGTGGCAACTTATTTTAAATGCACCTAAGGCTCTTCATCCCAGGTTTTGTCTGGGGCATCAAACTAGTAACACAATCCCTGCGTGTACTTCAAACGCTATCTTTTTTTCAGGAAGTCGTGTTCTCTTTACTTTCTTCTCCTCTGACAACACAGAGATCAAAAATTGGATTCAAAGCAGAGAGAGCGGTCAGCTGTTTGATTCGCAGCCGCGGGGTATCTGTGGTTTCAGAGGCAGTAATCGCAGGAACATCTCGGGTAGCGTTTCCACTGCTGAATGCCTCGCTCTGTCTTTGTCAAACAACTGTTACTCGCTGTGTCGCTCGTTCTCCAACTGATGCAGAAGCTGCAGTTTCTGCAAAGGCGGCGAGCGTCCGCCTGCCATCCATTTAGCAGATAGCTCGTATCGCACAAAGATGTGAGTCCATCAGGAAGCAGCAGTTTGTCATGAGGCTTGTAGCGACACCGTATCGAGCGATGCGCACAGCAGATGCTTGTTTGCGACATGTAAACTGAGCTGACTGGCGTATACTTCTCTCATATGCTGTACTGTTGGGCAGCGGAGCAGACTCACGTAAACACACACCCACATGCGCACACAGTGGAAGTAATGAGATGGATGTGTGACAGCACTGACTTCCTGCTTGAAGCACATCGCTTCCTCTTTCTGCAGAAGCTTATCAAACATCTTTTTATTCTTGCTGTTGTGTATCCTGGAGCAGCTTTTTACCTCCACCATTGTTTTTAGATTTCCTGTGTTGTGTTTTATTGGTTGACTCAAGAAATCAGAGCCTGAAAAAGGCTTTTAAAGCTCTTCTCAGAGTTGATCCAGTCGTTGTTTATAACTCATGCAGGGTAGAGAAGTTGGGCCTGTTAAAACGTTTCTCAGCTTGTAGGCACTGACACCACATATGCAGAAATGCTCGTCACGTGCCCATAACCTCCTGCTTTCTCCACCGCTGCAGTCGACAACAACGACAAAATAACCATTTTAACTCGATGTGTTGCGATGTTCTAGCAGTTCACGCGCTGTCGACATATCATTTCATGTGCTGGAAATGGAATATTTGATGTTTTCCGTCTGAGATGTACGAGCATTTATTTGCAGGAGGACGATGTTGAAGAGCCGAGCAGTGACACCGTGCCTTGTTCAGGTTTCTGGCTCTTTCTATTCCCATTTATTTTTTGTAGTATTTTGTTTGTTCGCCTTTATTTTTGATGACAGATTGAATCCCCCTGGGCCTGCACAAATCTGAGAGATGTTCTTCATAGATTATTTTTTTCTGACTGCTCTTTGCTGGAGGGCTTTTGCTGCTCTACCTTCCTCTTTAAAGTACTACAAAGGGTTTTTTCATTGATTCAAGGCAGAGGACAAAGTTGGCCAGGTCACAGTTCTCACTTTTCCTCATGTTGGACTCGGACATAGAACCATCTATACATTTAGCCCATATGAACACAGCCCACTGTGACTTCCCTGCCAGAGCCAAGCCAAACCTAAACTCATTCATTTTCATCAGAGCCTCAAATGTGCTGCCAGGATTCATCAGGCTTCTTTCTGTGTTGTTTGGCCGAGCTTCATCTGGTAATTTTGTGCTGTTTTCTGAGTAAAAGTCTTCTTCCTGCACACGTAGTGTTTGACTCCATGCAATTCTCCTTCACGCAGATCAGTCTCTGAAACATTTTGCGTTATAATTGAGTTTGGACTCTGGAGCGGCGTACGTTAAGGTTTGCTGTTCATCAACACCGATCCTTCCGAACCTCCTGCGTCAGCCGGGACCAAACAGCTCAATACAGTCATGATATGCCACATAGGTGGACATCCAACAGAAGAGCCCCTGAGGCCTTTAGGTAGTGTGTCTTCTAATTAAGACCTCACCCACTGTCCCTTCAGGTACTCAAACAAGTAGACACACAACGTTGGTTATTTATTAATGATTCCTTGCAGAATACCTAGTTCAGGCTCTCAACATGGACATGCATGTCTGAACGCTGCCTAATAATCATATCAGCCATGGGAATAATAAGGTTCGGGTGAACAGTGGGAGAATTCAGGTTGCTCCTCCGCCGTGGAGCTAGTGCGTGGCTCTACTTGTTCAGTTTGTTTATTTGCTCTCCACAAGTGCGAAAACGCTCGTCATTATCTGGGACTGGAGGCGACGGTCCAACGTCGTGCAGTATTTGTGTAGAGCCATTAAGCTCTTGGTCTGGCTGCGTTTGTGCTGCCACACATGTTTAATGCATTGGATGCAAGCAAGCAGCCTGCAGAGCCGCCATGAGAGTGACCTGCCTGCGCTGTATAGGCAGGTAAAGTGTTTATGTGACTGACATCACAATTAAACGATGCAGATGCATCCGAGCACATTGAAGAAATGTTTGCGTTAGCACGGCAACGCAGACGACGTAGCCGACCTGTATGTCTCTTGTTCCATCTTTGAGGCAGGCAGGTGGAGGGAAAGACGCCTCCGGGGGAATTTTACGTGACTTTCTTCTGCTGACTCCTGTCATCTGTCAGAAAGAACTGAACAAGATCCTGTTTTCAGCTGCTCGTCACAGCAAGACACAGCCTCCATTCACCCGGTAACAGCATTTCCCTGTTTTGAAGAAGTAGGACCTTCGTGAACAGATTAATCCAAAGTGAACAACCCAAACGTTTTACGCCGGGTTAAATGTCACTTTCTCCCCTCAGAGCGGTGTCGTCCTTTGAAAACAGCCTGATAGCAACTACTAGCTTAGTGTGGAATTCTATTATATATTCATAAAAAGATCAACAGGGAGGGTTCGAAGCTGGCGGAAACCTGACGAGGTTGCACCTTCAGCTGAAAAGCAGCTGGTCATCGCTAGATGACAGAAGTGAATCAGAATGACTGCAATGTAAGAAAAGGAAGCAGAAACGGGAGCGAGAGAAAAATAGACTAAAGACGGTGTCTTTATTTTTGTTTTGTTTAAAGTCTGACAAACTAAAGCTGAATGAGGACGTTCAGACTGGGCTGTGTTGGTGTTGTCTGTAGGAGATGCCTTTCTCATCTCATCATCTTGACATCGCTGCTCTACATCAGTCTCACATCATTTCCGACTTCGGCTTTTAACAGAGAGGATCCGTGTGGAGCTGTACGGAGGGAGTGTGTCAGCCAGTTCCCCCGTCTGCATCCCTCTTTCTGGATTTGCTTAGGTTCCTTTTTGCAGACAAGTCGGGGAAATACTGTGGATAATTGGCTATTTGATAAAAATGTAAGGATATGGGCTTAATGCTCTAGAGAACCTCAGCCCCTCCTCCCCTTCGCTCGGCACACGACCACAGTGACTCAGTAACCTTCAAAGTATCCGTGCGGTGTATCTGCCTCGTCTTCCTGTTATCCGCATGCCGCACGCACCCACAGGGCCGCGTGACAAACGCTCTGAAACGTCCACATTCCCTCTCTGAGCGCTTGTAGTGGAACTCTCCAGCAGATTAAGTTTCATTTCAAAATGAGATATCCACCATTTTAAAAGCGCTGCACCCCACCATTGCAAAATGATTGCCTGCCTCCGGCAAGCGAGACCCGCTGGATTATCACTGAACGTACAGTAGCAGCACAGTCAGGACCTCCGCTGATGAAGTGTGTTTTCCATGGAAGCGCCGTTAACATGTTTCTACCTAATTAACATGTTAGGACTGAATAACACGCCTAAGGGGAAATCTGCTTCTGAACTCCAGGTTCTGTTCACTGACAAATCGCACGTCAGTGAAGATGAGACGAAACTGTTCTGTGCCATCACCGCAACGCGCATATGATATATGATATGACACGGAAAAGCTTTCTCCATGAAAACAAACCAGCCTCTCTCTTAGTGTTAATAAGACTTGTTTAAGAGATGTCACTTCTGATTTGATGAAATAAGTCATTTCCATCGTCCGTGTGGTGATAAACTCGTGTTGCCATTGTTGTGGGCATGACTCACGCTCCCGGCTGAAAGGGAGACTGGCATCTCTTTAGAATGAGCGCAGACAGTCGGAGAACGTTGGATACTTGCTCGACTATGTGCCGTGGCCGCTCCTCCTGCTGTGTTTCATCGTGTCCTCCTGCACCTGCACACCTGCCTTTTTACCTACAGTGTCATTTTAATCCAGTGACTCGTGACCTCCCACACGTGTTTGGCTTTTAAGGAAGAAACTATCAGCTGATTTTATGCAAAGCCGTTGTTTACTTTCTCATTCTGGGGGACTTCAAATATAAATGGACACGGGTCACGCGGAGTTGAACCCAGAGGCACCTGTGGGATTTTAATGAGGAATATGCTGCTGCAGAACAACATGATATGAGGTTTGCAAAAATAGATGAATTGGCCACAGAGTTAGTCTCTCAGACCATCAGAACCTTGAAATAGACATAAATACTGGTGAACACTGAGCTGTGCAGTTTTTCCAGCAGGACCAAACATTTGTTGTTTATATTTAACTGTGGATTAATACACATTTGGTGGACTAGTGAGGATTTACTGCAGGAGGACTGTGTGGTATTAACCGGAAATAGACTCTGTGTGTGTGTGTGTGTGTGTGTGAGCCATTTCACTCACTGATGTGGTTTCAAAGTTTTTGGACAATAATGGAGCAGGAGAATAAACTAAGATGATAATAATGAAATGTTACATTATGGATGTGACATTTAAATGTGCAGGTCTCAGTGGAACTCAGTAGCAGAGGTATGGTAATGACTCCTACATGTATGTCTAAGCATGTCTCATGCCAACAGTTACTTTTTAATAGTGTCTGATTTTAAATGGAAACCACTGAGGTCCACTGCACGGCTGTGATGATTGTCTCCTTCTGCTGTGCTTCTTCCTGCAGAGGTGCCTCCCTCTGGGATGTCCAAGAATGGATACTTCTTTCAAGAAATGGGTGAGTGTGGGCCACCGTCGTACACGCTACACTGCAAACTAATGAAATCGTGAGTGGGGCAAAAAGTGGAGCCGCCCAGTCCGTGTGTGGCGCCGTATGTATGTGCATACTGATGCTGCTGTGATTGCGTCTGCAGCTCTCACACCCTGCTGCATTTGGAAATAAATAATGAACTTTGCTCCGGCTGTTATGATAACGGCAGTTTCATTACCTTCAAGCCAAGGAGAGGCATCCAATTAGTATGTGAGCACAAGCAGCCAGGACAGAACACGCTGGCGCTGGAGCCCCCCGTCTCCCGTCTCCCGTCTCCCCCAGCCAATTATTCCCATCCTGCCACACACAAATTCAGTCAGCAGATTTGCAGAGGGTCCCCTCGCTGCAGCTGGACGTATCTGTCTTTATTAGGCGGCGTTTACCAGGATGCTTGTTACTATGTTACCAGCGTCATCTCAGGTTCGTCCAGGAGTGTGAGCACTCTGACATGAAGGCGGTGTAGTGTGCTGGGCAACAGATGGAGGCTGATTGTTGTTCTAGTTTTTTTTTTTTTATTTTTTTTGGCTCAAGACAGGCACTGAAGCTAAATGTTCAGGTATCGACGTAGGGAGGCAGGAATGCTGGGTTTGCTGCAGCGCTGCTGTCCTGCACACACGCGTCAGACAAACATGCTTCCAAACATGAAGCGAGTCTCTGAAGTGGCATTTAAAGCTGCACTCACTCATGGTTAGTGACCTTTGACTGTGGGTAATATTGGTGGAACAGCCAGATGTGGAAATAAATGCGTTTGTTCTCGGCTGCGTGGCATTAAGGAAGGTAGTTCAGCTGCATTCAAGCAGCGACACCTGTCTAATGAATGCAGAGAAGTGAGGTCTCACGGCTGCTGCCTCCCTGGCTTCGAGGTGAACCTGCTGTTGTGCTCTGGTTGATTGTAGGTCAGTTTATGGATTCTGGGGAAAGCCACACAGATCCTGACTCATCTGGCCTTGTAATCTGCTCTGTTAATGACAGTGGCTGCTCTGATGAAAGGGCAGACATTGAATTTACAGTGATGCAGTACTGGAGCCTTTTCCTGACGCTTACAGCTTTACTGTTGTTATGGAAATGTGCTTGCAAGGAATCAGGTTGTTTATAAAAAAACGCTTTATTGTTCTGACTATTTCCTTGATTATTTCTTACAGCCTGTAATAGTCAGTTAATAATAAAATTACTATTTTAAGAGTAGTTGCACATTCATTCATCTTCTGCCGCTTCCTCCCCGTAGGGGTCGCTGTGCTGGAGCCTGTCTCAGCTGTCTAAGGGCGAGAGGCAGGTTCACCCTGGACAGGTCGCCAGTCTGTCCCAGGGCCACACATATAGACGCACAATCTCACTCACACTCACCAACGCAATTCAGAGTTTCCAATCAGCCTGACTGCAGGTCTGTGGACTGTGGGAGGAAGCCGGAGACCCCGCAGAGAACCCACGCAGACACGCAGACCATGCAAACTCCACACACAAAGGCCCCCGGTCGCCTCCGGGAATCAGACCCGGGACCTTCTCGCTGGGAGGCGACAGTGCTAAGCACCACACCACCCTGCCGCTCGTAGTTGCACATATTTTTCATAATTTTAAGCAGTAAATCAACCACCCATTCATTCCCCTCTTTGATGGTTTCACACATTAATCAAAGCAACAGAAGAATCTGTGTAAACTGGGTTGTTGACGGCCTCCAGTAGATGTCAAACGAAGGAATCAAAGTTTAAAGGCTCCTGATGCGGCACCGTGGTGTTTGTGTATGTCTCGTCTCACACAGGCTGCTGCAGAACGCTGCACACCGTTTGAAGGAAACATCAATCATTCGTATCAAACGCCTCGTCCATCTGCCCTTGTTCCTTACACGTGTTGCTCGTATTAACCAGCCGTGGCTGAAGGGGAGCTCGGCTTCCTGCGCAGCTCATCTGAATTCAGATGCTGCAGAACAGATTTGGTGACTCTTACTCTTCCAGTCTCACTGTTAAAAGCATCTAGATTGTTTTGTTTAATGCAGTCAGACCAATTCTGAGTTAAATTTAAAAATCTATACAAGACAGATATTGCTTGATAAGAAAAAATTGATTCAGTCATCTCTGCACCAAAATAAGGCACAAACAAGTTTTGCAAAATAGTCACCATTGCCTTTGGTCCATTCATTCCGCTTCCCTGTCCCAAGCTGATTTGAAAGTCAGAGCTCAGCCGGTGAGCGTGAGGCACAGAAGGATGCAGGCGAGGTTCAAATAATGTCAAGCGCTGAGGGATGATCCTGATGCAAGACAACCCGAATGAGCTGAAATTGGAGGCTCCTTGTGGATTAGGTCAACAGATAAAGAGCATGAGAATGAGATATTGTTCTCATCGCATCAAACCGATCCCTGGATGAATTTTGGGAGCTCACTGGTTAGTGGAGGATTGGATCTAAGGGCTGAGAATGAACAGAGAACAGATGAGTCATACGAACAGGCTCCCGGGTGCGTTCTGTGATGCTTTACACCGTATAACATCCTGACCCAACACGCACACAAACCCCCGACCTGCTGAGTCATGACAGACCTGTCCTCACATCAATTAGTGCCTTTATTCCTTCTGGACAGGACACGAAAGCCTGAAGTAGCATCATCACAAACTGTGTTTTACATAGAAGTCAGGAAAGTTGATCAAAATCCAAAAGCGACTGATGCAGAATAATTGATTGCTTACTAAAAATTAACACGGTACAGTTTTACAGTAAGAACCGTGATGTACAGTGAATTGTGGGACCTGTCAGCGTAGTGTAATAGCACTTCATGTGAGTTTGCTGTGTTGTCTGGTAGCCGCTGAGGTCCAGGAGGTGACCCTGTGCTGTTGTGTCCCCAGAGCAGCGGGAGGCGGAGCAGGAGGAGGGCAGCGAGGGCCGAGAGGAGGGACAGGACTCGCCAATCGCCTGCGGAGATGACATCCACCTCTATGACAACCAGATCAGCCCTGGCCCAGGTCAGTACACAGAGAGGGCGACAAGGGTTAGATTGTGCACTGAGGATAAGGAGCAAGGATAAAACCTGGATGAAGAGGTGGCAGCAAAGGTGGAGGGAGGCGAGAGATGAAGATAGAGAGGATGAGCGAGGAAAGAGAGATTACTGTAAATTCAGCTAAATGTGATCTATGTTTAATGTTTTAATGCCATCATATCAATTTGGAATTTCCACATTTAAATAAAATAGTAGATCTACTGCAACAGAGCCACAGACCACTTCTTGCTGTAGTTACTTCTTTTGTTCCCGTGGCAACACATCTGACCAACAAGGACTGTTTGGAGATGTTTCCATCTTAACGTGAGGCACATTCGTCAGGGTTGTGCATGTCTGCAGTCATGGAAGATTTCCAAAGGGTCATTCAAGGAGAAAGCTATAGAAAACTGCTCAGACAAACTTAAACTCATTTCGTGGAGGTCTGCTGGGATATAAAGTCTGTCCAGGGCCTGATGACAGGCGCTGACTTGACAGACGGCTCCTCAGCTGCAGGTGCAGATGATTTTGACCCCCATTGCCAGAATCCCCACGGGTCAACAGGTTGCCGTTGCCATGGCAACAGTCACAGGTGCGTACTGAAGGGAGAAGGAAAGAGAGGGAGAGATGCTGAACGTGACAGGTGACCAGGGCTGATTCTCTGTACATAGTAACACTTAAGGCGTCCGATAAAAGAGCTGGAGTGACGCACGAGGAAGAAAACAATGCTCTCTGAGAGAGATGCTGTGAGCCAGCTGGACATGTCAAGTGCTAGCGTAGCACAGTTAAACGCTCTGTGCGGCTTTACTCAGCAGAACCGCACGGACCATCGTCCTCTCAGTCCACACAGCTGTAATGTTGAATCTTCACTGCTCGCATCCGGAGAAATTGCAGAATGTGTCTGTATCTGCCCGCAGACATTCGGCGCATCGTTAGTGAAGCTGAAGGTCGACCATTGTGTGTTTACTTGTTACAGCATTTGATCCCAGTGTTTTTGGCCTTTTCATGGCTGTTGCGGCTTTTGATTTTCAGTGTTATTTTCTGATTTTACACCTGTGCAGCATGTCCCTGTTTCACATCGGCTCTGAACGGGACTTTAAATCACAGCCTGTCTGGCTAAAGAAGCTGTGGTTTGGACCCTGTCTCACCAGACCCAGAGTCTAATTTAACAACTTCTGGCTGTTTAGTTCATATCTGGCCTATATCTAACGCTATTGTCACGTCTTGGATACCAGCCTGGTTTCTGGGACAGTATTCAATCTTGACATTTATCATATTGCACCTGATATTTAACCGGACCACATTAAAGGTAGATTTCAAAATGTGTGACAGCGTTTTTAATTAAATTTCAGTATTTAATGCTACGCTGCAGGGTTAGAGGTAGAAATGTAGGAATAACACAGTTACTGTTGATCTGTTGATTTTCACTTTTAATAAACTGTTTATGTATAAAGATAATAATTAAAAAAAAGATAACAAGCACACATTTTAATGATCAAGTTCACAAAATTATCTGAGAGAAGCTGAAGCAAATGTGAAGCTTTAATAATATAATTAGAAATATTATTATTTTAAAAACACTTAAACTACCTTTGGCAATTTACAGCACAAAAGAAATCTGTTGAACCTCAAAAAATCAGTGGCGTAGTGTGACTTGTCTGTCGCCTGCAGTGTTTGTTATTGGCTACTGATAAGTTGCATTTATTCAGCGTGGTGTTTGAGGTCGGCTGCTCTTCAGGTGACTGTGGAGCTTAGTGGTAACACCGGGATGATGTTGTTGTTGTCTCTCTGTTTTTATCGCTTTGACATGATCTTATCCGTTTCTCTTATCCACTTTGTCATAAAGCTGTCAAATGCTCTCATAAGTAGAATTGATTTCATGGTTGTTTTTCTGCCAGCACTGGGCTCACTTCCACTTCACTTCAATCAATTTGGCTGAATAGTGAAGTGGAAAAGTCATGAAGAAGGGCAGCCGTCGTTCACGCTGCACAACTGGCGGCTCGGGCTTTGACCGAGGACCTTGATCACAGAGGGTGGTTTGTTTTCGCCACATGCAGCGAACTGGGCAGAGACATCACACAGATACGGATCAAAAGCCGACGCCAAGCTTTTCAGGATTTGACTTCATCATTTCCAATTTGACCAGTAAAGGATGCAGATCCAGCACAACCGTGTGGACGTCCCAGCTCATACCTGTCCCGCTCCATCATAATACACAGTGATGCCTGAAATGTGATGAAGTACTGAGGCTGGGAGCTGCCTGACAACTGAACGTCTCATGTTGTTTTGCTGAGGTCAAGGTTTTGTTCTTTTACTGAGGCTTTTCATTCTTTTGTGCAGGGCAGTGTTTGATCAGGTCTAAACACGGTTTTGATTTGAGAACGGTCTGTGTATTGGCGTCTGGCGTTCTCTTAAGGCGAAAGCTGGTATGATCTTATCTCCTCTCTTAGACCTGCAGTTAAACTAATGCTACTCATCACTTACTGCTCAGCGTGAGTAACGTGATGGTGATTCACGGGCTAAGACTGTGTCTGCAGCTCCCCGTCACCTCAGCAACGTGCCGTAAAGTCACTGAATTCTGCCCTAATGATCAGGAGGGTGGGATGCAGGAGATTAGACGACGAAGCATTGTTTCACCAAACGTTGCAGGTGATACTAACCAATCAGATTTAAGTCATTTCATGACGTTTGGATTTACCTGGACTGCTTCATGGTGTCGGTCCTCAAACACCGATATTACATAAGTGGCTGTCGGTCTGTGTCGTGTTGTACAGTCCAGTATGAACCAGTGTGGTGCTGCGTTGCTCCCAGTGCGTTGCCACGTTTGAACCCCTCCCTGTCCCCATCCCTGGATTACTCTAAGAGACCGTACACTAAGACGTACAGGCGGGATCCCTAGGGCTGAGGTAATCTTATATGAATATATGAATATCTCCTTACAGTTACAGCCTGACGGCAATTAGAGCCGCGGCTTCCTCTGCCCTCTGGGAGCGGATCATCCCAGCCATGTGCTTTTTGATTGTGAGGCTTTGATGAGCCAAATCCACTGCACCCGACACGTGCCCCCTGCCGTAGTTTCATCACTGAGGCAGGAGCGGGGAGACTTCGATGCCTGCAGCGTTTTATGATGGCGCTGTGTTTTGTGTGGTGATCAAAGCCCCCATCCCCTTTTCTGCAGACTTAAACGTGTTCACCTGTGGCTGGATTATTGATATTATGGCATCCTGGCGCTTTCCTGAGGCTTATTGGCCGGGGAAAGGGGGGTTTCTCTTCCTGTGCTGGAGGGTGTAGTTAAGCACTGATTGATTCACAGACACAGCCGACACAGTGCATCACGCGGAGCAGAAGAGGAAAGCCCATAGTAACCTAATAACGTCCTCCCCACAGTAAACGGTGATAAGTGCGTTACGTAACCCCGGTGGCGGCCGCTTTCATTAGCGTCAGCGTGGCTCCGGCAGGCTGCTAGTGCTGAATACATCATCCCCCCGGTTTGTCCGTGTATTGTTTTTGAACATAAAAGTTTTTTTTGTGTCCTTTTTCTGCACTGGGAAAATCCAGACCTTTGTACTTTATCTGAGCTCTCGCCTCGTCTCCACGGACGTGTGTATTAGAGCCTTATCAGCAGAGAACTTCCAATCCCTGTTCAATGAGAGCATTTAGAGACTTGCCTCTTGACATTTTCATCGCTATTAGAAACGGGGGCTCAGGCTCCTTCTCTTTACCGAGTCGTTGTTACTTGTGATCTTTATTTCAGACTGTGCGGTAATGAGCGCTCTGGTGCTTTGGTTAGCGAGCATGTGCATGTGTGCTGTTTAAACACCACCACGCCTGTCACGTGCTCTACAGTGTGTATGAAGCTTCATGAATAAATACAAGGCAGGAGGCGGAGATGAATTGTGACCCCTGTTCAATAGTGCAACACTTCACCAGTAACGCAAATAAAACCAGGATCCATTAAGTTGACACGTGAACCTCCTCTAGTCTAGTTAGATTCTGTTACTGTTATTGGGCAAATGATCTGAATGCGACGTTGGGCTGTGTTACATCCGAGAGGACACAGTTCTCAAGACTAGATTTGAACTCCTCTTTGCAGCTGTGGACATTTTTGATGACAGATTCTGGATCGATTTCAGATACAGACATACAATCCACGATGTTTCATTACCGTCTGTACCGTCTGTCACACTTCTGACTGTAATTGTGCCTCTTGTCTTGTTTGTCCTCAGATGCTGATGACTCTGGTTGTGTGTTACTGAACACATCAAGAAGGGTGAGTATTAACATCTCGTGAATCTACCGTAATTCAGTCCTACTTAAATAAGGCAGTGGGCCGGCAGACGTTTATCTGCTGCACATGAAATGGTTGCTACCCAACACTGAGGTTTGTTAAATGCTAGATATGCTTGACAACTGAATAGCTCTGCTGTCAGTGGGAATGTCCTCTGTGTCTGCTGCTGTTTATCTGCTCACGCTACTCTCCTGGTGGTTCGCTGATATCGCTCCATTTATGTGTACGCTGCAGGAACGCAGGGTTGTTTATGATGCTGATGGGTAAAGAAAATATCTGAATATGAGCAGGGTTCATATTCGATCCGGTATAATACACCTGACCGTCCAAACTGTTGTTTACTGCTACTGTCTGCTAGGGAGACATCACTGAAAAACAAGACGTGTGCACATGTAGCGTCTGTCTGATGGAGGTTTAATGGCTCGCCTCAGGTCGTCCGTGTTTACCATTCCTTCTGTCACATTAATTAACTTTATTTATGAATGATCGTGATGCATGTGGAACAGAGACGCAGCAGAAGCAGATTTCACTGATTGTTACATGCTACATACTTTCGTGAGCAAATGCGACACACGAGAGACTATAAAGTCGAGTTAAGCCCCTAAACTACACTGACATGGTAGATGATTCATCCATGTTCCATCTCACAGAAGGTAGCTTTCACATTGGCATTTGTGTTGAACTAGTTCCACTGGGACACGGTTATGCACAATTGTTGTTTACATAAGCTGACAGAGAAATTAAAGTCCTAACATGGTAAAATAAGTGTTTTAATGTCTGACTTTGTGACGTCAGCCTCTGTGCAAGATATTAAAGAAGATGACCATCACTCACAAATTGGCACAAAATCGCCCAATTCCACTTTACAATTATCATATAAAGTAGCCTCATGAATACTGGCAGCACATCCGTTCATCAGATAAAACCAAAGTCATCGAGTGTAGATGAGATGGAGCCGCGGACGTGGCCACGACAGCGGCTGCATCGGGGCACAACGGGTGTTGGAAATGAAACGTAGCTCCACTGTGAATTCAGGGCTGTTTACCTAAAAGATGACTCCCAGTCTCAAGAGGATGGTCAGGACGCTTTTCATCTAAAGAATGAACGACTCTCCGCGATATCCTCCATGGCCAGAAGCATCAGACCTGTCAGGAGAACGACAGCAGCAGAAATATCTCAAATAAAACAATAGAGCGCTACATTTCACGGGTCGTTCACAGACCAACAGCAGCTTGAACACAGGTCCAACGCTTCTCCAGCTCTGGACGTTATTGATAATCTGCAATTTATCTTCCCAGTGTAGACACACAACAGAGTCACAGTGATCAAGCCTTCTGGCCACGTTCACCGTCTAACCGAATGAGAATAAACAGATGTTCATGCAGATGCTCAGTGATGACTTACGTAATTGTTTTTATTCTGTCTGACACCTCCGGTCATCAGTTGTGTGAGTCTTGTAGGATCCAGTTCATCAATACAGCAAATGACAGAGGATGTCTGACTACATCCCCGTCATTCTGCACAGAGGCAACTATCTGGACAGTTCAATAGGTGGTTCAGTCATTAGTCACGTGAAATGCTGAACACCGACATCTAGATAGGTGGAAGTCTTAAGTAAGAGACTGGTGAGTAGTAAAGGTGTCTACATGCTCACGTCCAGACAGGATCAGCTTGTTTACTGTGGTCTGCATTTAGAATATATTTTCATGATTTTTTTTTTTCCAAAAACTTGGTTATATGTTTGTTTTTTTAGTTATTCTTATTCCGTCACTCACTTGATCTGAGTTTAAAGATCCCACAGTTTTCTAACAATCAAAGCAAACTCAGATGTATTAATAGCTCTCTATGCACAGACCAGGTTTGTTCGGTTTTAAGAAGAACAGCAGGGAATGCACCGTCTCCGAATTTCTGTCAATCACACGATCGATGGTCGCGAGGACCGGTGGGTGTCTGGGCTCTTAATCGAGCTGTGGTCGTCTCTCAGTCCATTAGACTTTCAGATGCGTCTCAGGCGCCGTTACTTGGTACCAACAGATCCTAATGACACAGAGTAATATAATATAACAACATCCCCCTTAAATTCAGATTTAACTGTTACAGGTTCTCCAGTAGTAATACACACGTTTGTTTCCTCAAGGCTGCTCTTCACGAAATGAATTATTTTAGAATCATTATTTATTCTAGATCCAAACACGAAGAAGCGAACACGCAAGTCCAGTGGAAACATTTGAGGCTTTCAATCTCTCCACAGTATGTGAAGCTGATGAACTTCGAGGAGGAGGTTCGGGCTCACCGGGACCTGGATGGCTTCCTGGCGAGAGCCAGCATCCTGCTGGATGAGACGGCCGCCTCCCTGGACGACGTCCTGAAGAGAATGCTGCACCACGTGGGTCAGGACAACCACGTGTCCGAGCCCGGCTGCAACTTCGAGGAGGTGATGAGCATGCTTTTCACAGACGCGGGAGCTCAGGAGGTCAGCGGTAAGCAGAGCACATGTGGAAAAAACACACAAACATGCAGTCACAGTCACACAACAGAGAGATGTCTGACACCTGACCTGAAAAATCTACCTGAGAAACAGCTTCACCTCGGGCTCAGGAGCAGAAGTGTCAGATAAGCTTGGCAATGGTTGAGGAAGCTTTTAGAACCCAAAGCAAAGTGTGTGAAGTTTGAGCCGAGTGGCTGTTTAAATAAACACGACGCAGACAACAGGACTCGGAGAACAAAAGGAGAACCCTGCTCCGTTTCCCGGCTGGTTTCATGGTGGTTCACTTCAGACTTGCTTGGGTTTCTTGTTCTTCTTGGCATGTGGAGCCGGTTGCAGCATTGCAGGGGTTTCTCACACACTGTGTGTGCGTGTCGGTTTGTCTTCATCGTAGGGTTTATATACTACATCCACTGACAACCAACCAACACTTCGAGGGAAGGCAGGATATTCACGGTTGTCATAATCTGCCCCTTTTTGCAGATATACAGCTGCATTAGCTCTGTCTGTCCAGGTCCTGTTGGTTAAGGCGAATCTCCACAGCCCATTAGAGCAGAAGTCTGCCCTCTTACATAACCGCAAGCTCTGCTGAACTGCATTCACAAAAGTCATTGTTTTGCAAATCAAACTTTGCATTGCTTCTTGGTGTGTGGCAGAGAATTAGATTTCTTCTCACTTCATTAATCTTTTTCCCCTGACTGTAAAGTGTTTGCTGCGGGTTTAATGATGCCGTTTCAGGACACGAGGGGTTTTCTCGCTGCTCAAGGGCATGTGGAGGTAACTGAACTGCACTGGCTGTCTTACACGCAGCGTCCAGCTGCTGATGGTGAGTCAGAGGTGGGCGGTGTGTGACGCCTCTGACAGATCCGCAAGGTGATAATTGACTTCTGTCATCGATCACTCACTTAGCTCTTCAAACGGCTCTCTGAGCCTCTCAGGCTGATGTGGGTCTGTCTACTGGTTTCTCTCACAAACACACAGATGCATTTCCTCTACGGCTGCCGTCTAATCCAACTGGCTGCTGCACAGAGCTCTAATTTAAAGACTGCGTTACCAAGTTTGACGAACCACATTTAATCCGTAATACAGTGTGTCAAAGGGGAGACGCATTAGTTGCAGCTCTAGGAGAACAGTGGAATCCCCTACACTCGGTGAGAACCGTCCCACGGGATCTGAATTAAAACATTCATCCACATGTTTTCAGCGCCGAAGGTAAACGTGTCTCTGGAGGGAGAAGACTCATCCAGGGGGAATACGCTCATACCGTACCTGAGTATGTTATCAGCAGGACACATCTCCTCAGGTATTAATTTCTGCCGTATCTCCACTAACTCTGCCACGCCGGAGCCATGCGGCTGGCGAGGGGAGCAGCTCATTTGGAGCATAATACTGTACAGCTGTGAGATAAAGAGAACGGGGCGAGATTATAACCGGCACCAAAAGAAGAGCGAATTACAGAAATGGAAAAAGATGAAAGCCCACGGAGATAATTAGTCCTGCCTCAACTTGTAGAGGCGTCGCTTTTTGGAGGCCAGCGTGTGCTGTTTTTCTGCCTCACTTTTGTCTTGGGACTCTGCGATGCAGCACAGCGCACATATTGTGCAGAGGAACAATGAACGGCATTGGCGATGACGCAATGCATTGATAATAATATGGCTTCAGCCGTGACTTTACAGACTCGAGCTGCCGATGATTCAACAACACCCTTTAACGTCGGCGAAGGCAGTGACCGGCTGCCGACGAGTTGCTTGTATTTCCTCCCGTCGGTCCTGTTACCAGCTCCAGTGCTTCGTCTGCTGGTGATGGTTTGCCCTATTGGTGATGACTGTACCATCATTTCTCCGTAACTTGCTGTCACCCTTTGATCGATCGAACCAGTTTGCCTCTTCGCCTCGATTTGCATGATCCTCTTGTGTAATTGTTTTATTTTCTCAAATCAACTTATTTTGAAAAGCAGTTGCACTCGTCTAGTTTTTGTTTTTGCAGCAACTGTATGAATTTCTCATGCTATACTGTCCAACCACATCAGTTGTTAGAATAAGAAATGTACCGTATCCCAGTGTTAAGAAATTAACTAACCCGTTTGGACGTTAATGCTTTAAAATGTAATGTTTAATTTATTCAGCGTGCTGTGAGCACAGACGCAAAACAACAACCAGGCTTTTACCAGGATCCTGAACACATCGGGTGCCAACTTCAAAGGCATACGAACGCTGACTTAACTGGTGCAACTTTGTCCTTTCACTTTTTCTTGTTAGTAAAATTAAATTTAAAATTGAAGAAGAGTCTGAACAGGCTCATTAAAAAACACACATGACCCAGGAGGCGTCATGGAAACTGGCCTCAGCTCACTGAGGGCTGATCGTCCCTTCACCTGCTGTGCTTCCCCTAAAGACTGTCTTCCTGACAACAGGAAGGGTGTCGTGGAACGTGAAGCTCTTCCTAACACTCTGCAGGACTGATCAGAATACAGATGTGGATCCATTAATTCGAGGCCTTTACCACATGACTAATAGTGGCCATATACGTCATTTTTCTCGACTGGATTTCTTCGTTGACGCAGACTCTGATTTCTTTTCTCTAGCTCAACGCGTAACCGCTATCAGTGATAAAATCCAATTTCTGGTGATAGCCTGTAGAAGGTAATCAAGATAAGAGACGTTGAGGGATTTTCTCTGGAAATGATATTTAATATGCATGATGTAAAGGAGAGCAGGAAATGAAGCTGCTGTCCAGCCGAGCAGCAGAGCTTGTGTGTTCCTGATGTGTATCTGTGCATTTATCTTTGTGTATTTACTGTAAAACTGTGAAACTGCTCACTAGTTGATAAGAAAAGGTGACTCCACTGACTCCGGCTTTTTTCCTCCCTTCTTCTCCCCATGCAGACAAGTCTCAAAGTTTCGTTTTCTTTGATGACGGTAAGCTGCGTTAATTGGATGAAAATGTCAGCGTCGGTGGCTGCGCGGCTGCAATCAGTGCTGTGCTCCTGTACCAATCACCATCAGTATGCCATTCATGTTCCTCTCCACGCTCGGGACTGGGTCGATCTATTGAGTCATCAAATGATTACACACAGCAGCGCTCACTCCTGTGGCACAGATATCGGTGCTTCTTCAGCTGCCCCTCAAATCAACGGCCTCTGTCCAGTGGACGCGTTGTCCGATTGGGTTCTTTGATCGATTATGTTATATAATTAAAGGTAGCTGTACACATACGCAGCGATCAGGCAGAACATTCTGACCACCTGCTTCATGTGGTGTTGGTTCCTCTGCTGCTAAGCAGCCCTGACCGGTCCACCAGAACCCTGACTGTGTGGTATCTGCGCCCCAGATGTCAGCAGCAGATCCTCTAAGTCCTGGATCGGACCTGTTTGTCCAGCACATCCCACAGATGCTGGGTTGGACCGAGTCAATGCCTCAAACTGTTCCTGAACCAGGGAGCATCTTCCTGCTGGAAGAGGCCACGGCCGTGAGGGAACACGTCTCCGTCAAAGGGACATGGTCTCAAAGGCTGAGGTAGGCAGTGCGGGTCAGAGTAACACGGACAGCCGTCCTCCCATAGCGATCCCAGGTTAGCGGCGCTCGCGTCGGCTGCTGTACCGCCCTCCACTGCTCAGTGGCGCGGCTCACGTGCCCGCTGTTGTCAGCTCATGCACAGCAAACTGATGACTGTCTATTGTGACACCCCGCCATCAGAGACTGACATATTCAGCAATCAAATCCTTCACTGGCCCATTTTTCCTGCTCCTAGCATCAGTTCAGCCGCTGCCTGACTAGAGTTATGTGGTAGTAGTTATGATGTTATGCCTGATCGGCGCTGAGCCCTTGATGATTTAACCACGGAGGGTTTTAATAAGTGACAGCTACGGATGTCATTTGATGTTGCCAGCTGGTGGAAGGCTCTGCAGTTGACCCAGTCCTAGCGGCCCTCTCCTCATCACCACATGACGCCATGCATCTGTGTGCTGTGATGGATGCTCAGTATACGTTAAGTGTTTCATCTGCCGCAGCTGTACGGAGCCCTCCTGTGTTTTAATCGCCTCCTTCAAAGTGGCCTCTGCCGCCCACGCTTTGAAGGAAACCAGTGTGTTCGCTGCCTCCGAGTGGACAGTAGCGTGAGGGGTCTCCCAGCCCCGGAGTCTGCGGGTCGTCTACCTGCTCCTCTCTGCAGATTCTCTGCTGTGTTGCCACATCAACAGGAGAAATATTGACGCCGCGTTTTTCTGAGCGCTTTAGCATATTTTCCTATTCATCTCTTGTTATTTGTGACAGGCTGCATTAAACCCATGTGATTTACAGGAATTGCAATTTGTTTGTCACCCTCCGAGCAAACTGTGCGGATAACGGCGCTAAAGAATTCCCCAAGAAAGATCAAAAGGGCCAATCCAGCCATCCAGTCTTGCCTTCCTCATATTTTTTCATGACTTTCCATTGAAGTTTGTCACATTTGATATGCTGCGTGTGAGCATCTGTGGTTTTTTCTTCCCTTTTCTGTGTGAAAACAGCAGCGTTTGCATAGAAAAAGCTGACGACACCGTGCAGAAATCTGTCAAGACTCAAATGTGCAGGTCTTAATTAGTCACTTCACCGTCAACCTTTCCCACACACTTCACCTGCTCTGCCCTCCACACTGGGAGTGCTCACCTCGGCCGATGCTGGACTGAGATCTTCTGCTCCTTAGTTTAATAGTTTGGGAGTCACACACGTGATGTGGATGCTTAAAACCTTTAGCAGCAACCTCGTCGTGGATTCTTCATCTAATGTAGAGTCAACTAGAGCAGCAGGGAAGGAGGCCGTTGTTTGTGGTTGACATGAAGCTGTATAATCTACAACTTCATTTCCTGTCCTGTGCTGCCTCACCGAGCAGGAAGCATCCAACAGGAATCCATTCAGTCCAGTGTTGAACGTTGTGAACACGTGAATTTAAATCAGTACTCAGTCTGTGCTCCAGACCTCAACAAGGACGGGCTGAGTCATTTCGTAACAGCCTTCGGTGTTTTCCACCTTTAAGCCTGCCGGTGTTCACGCTGTGCCCTGGCCGTTGAACAGTCTCTCACATTTAGTAAAGGTGGTCTTAGTAACCGCGTTCGCTGTGCTGCTACCGGCCTCCTGCAGAGCAGGAGTCTGCCGGTATGGACGAGCACAACAACCCCGCCACACGTCCTCCGCCTCCCTCTGCCAGTGTCACGGCGGCGTCCTTCTTCCTCGTCCACCTTCTCCCCTCCTGTTATCTTTCAGTCGGCCTTTTATGCCGTTTGCATGTCTCTTTCTTTCTCTTGCTCCCTCCTCTGCTCTTTGCTGACGTCAATGAGAAATTGGGAAGGTTTCTGATTATTACATGTCAGACTCTCTGCTAATAATTGAATTGAATCCCAGTCCATCTCCTTCGCTTTCCTGTGCCTCTGCTCTGTCTCTGTTCCCCTTTCGTCTTGTCTCCCTCTCCGTTTGTCACGTTCATTGTTCTATGTATTATTTTTTGGATTATGGTCCTTTGACTCTTAGTTTCATTCTCCTCCTCTTTTGTTTTTCCTTCTGTGTCTCCCTTGTTTCTCCTCTTCTTGTCTATTTTGCTCCCTGTTCCTCCACAGGCTTATTTTCTTCCTTTCTTCCCCTCTTACTCTCCATCCACATACTCTCTCTCTCCTCCTCTTATTTTTTCATCTCCTTTGCCCCGTTTCTCAGTTATTCTCTCTTCCTAGCTCTCTCCCTCCTTGAGCACTGTGATACTGTTGTCATGGTGACGCCCATCATTTTCTGGCATGAATGGAGGATACTTTATTGATGAGATGGGAGAGAAAAGGAGAGTGATGGAGAGAAAAAGACAAAGACGGACAGAAAGAAAGAAAGCGAGGGACCACTGGCAGAGAAAACCAGAATGATATGGAAATGATCTTCCCCACTGCTTACGATGCAAAACATTTCCACTCTGTTATTTGCCCAGTGCTGATGATTCGAAAGGAGACAGACCAAGCTCGCCAAAGCACGCAATATCTGCTCGAAGGGTTGGGGATAGCCTTGACGCTAAAGGATATCGCCCAAAACAGTGCTATTCATCACTCCCAGCGTGAGGAGTCAACGGGGAGATTCCCCTTATTAGAAGGCATCAGGCTGGTGCCTGTCTGTGCCTCTACACGCCTGCGTTTATTGATTGGTACTGTAAACAAGGCAGCATAATGAAATGCATTTTTAAAATCCACTACCATGAGCTGGGGATGGATGGACGTCGTCATTAGCTCGTCGTGGTGTTTGCTCACAGCGCCTCTAAAGCAGAAGGCCAGCTCGTTAGACGCTTCTGATGTAGGCATCACATCGAGAGGCTTGGACGGCGGATAAGTCACCAGACTTCTGTTCAGTGGCTCAGGCATCGGGCTGACACTCTCAGGCTTAACTGAAGGAATCAGGGCCAGGTTTTAAAAACCAGAGACACCCGTACAATTCATGTGTTATCAACATATTAATGTAGCTAAAGAAGCGCTGTCTGTGACGACCAACCTGTCCATCTCTGCTAATGTGCTTGACCTCTGACCTTTGCCCCATAGTCCACCTGCTCTCAGAGACGATTCAGGGGGTGACGGCCACGGCCACCGGGGTCCAGTACCAGCAGTCTTGGCTCTGCATCCTGTAAGTGTGTGTGTCTGTCGGAGTCTTGGATTCCTCTGGGTTGTAAGAGAGTTTGTTTAGGCCGCTGTCTAACCGTAGCAGCAGACGAAGAGGTTAATGTGATCGACATCCTTCTCTCTATCTGTTCCAGCTGCAACGTGAAGCACCTCCAGAGGCGACACGTGTGCATCTCCCGCCTGGAGAGGCCGCAGAACTGGGGGGAGAACTGCTGCGAGGTGCGCTACGTCATCCTGATACTGGCCCCGCTCAAAATGGTAGGAAATCACCGGTGGCGTGACAATAGTTGCTTGTGTGTTTGTGTCAGCTGACATTAACTGCTACTACTCTCCTCTTGGTTCAATCATTCAGTGATGATTAATTAAGAGTTGGCCACTGTCAGTCACTGTTCTTTGTCTGTTCCTTCTCTCTCTGTGTCGACAGAGAAAATCAGTAAGACTCACAAGACGAAACCAGGAAACGCTTACAGTAACAGCAACTTTCCAGCCTGAACTTCCCCAAATTGTGCTTTTTAAAAGAGCGAGTTGTTGGTTGTCGTCCATTTGTTTGTTCTGGCACAGAAACGCGTGATCGCTTCGTTCCTGTGGGATTTGCAGACGTGTCTCCTGCCAGAACTTCCAACTTCGTTGCCAAGCAGTTATGTAGCATGTTGCTCACAGTATGCTCCGCCATCAGGTGTGCGCTGTCTCCAGGCTGTCAAAGACTAGAAACGCTGTAACTAGTCTGGTATAAAGCATAAAACTTGGATGAGCTGACGTTCTCCTCCTGCTCTAATAGAGAGGAGAGAGTCAGGAGCCTGACACTATTGATTCATCCGACTATAGAACCTTCTCCCAGAGGTTTCAGCTTCATCTTGGTGTGTAGTGGCAGAATTCAAAGCAGATTGACCTCCATTTCTAGCCAGTGTTCACTGGCTGCTGGAGTCTTCATTGCTGACCTTTATCGGGTTTTCCTTGGCTCTTCTGGGTCACTTGTTGGTCTCCTGGACTCGTGGTGGATGGTCTGATAGTGTTGTTTTTCAGCTTCTTGTTGTATATCAGATCTGAAGCAGCTGCTGCTGAGATCTCTGTAAACATCCTGAAACACTGCCTCTCTAGAATGACTTTAACCTGCCAAACGTCTGCTGAGCTGAATTACGTCCAAGAGCCTCTCAGTGTCTTGTGTGGGCATGAGTGTCCTGTTGGCGGGACCTCGTGTCACTGTTGTGTGTAGGATTGCTGTTCTCGTCAGCTCTGAAGGGCTCGCGGAGGCCGACGGAGAGTACCACACATCCCATAATAGCCCTTCCCTCCCATCACAACATGAACTCCCTGTACTTCCCATCAAACCACTCAACCTTCCCGTCTTCACCGCTGCTTTTTGTGTGAACACACGCATGCACAGCCTCGCTCCCCTTTAAGCCTGTCAATGCACCATCAGTGTGCAACCGTTGGGGGTGATTTGAAGCCACCCTGGCCATCAGTAATCCCTCCGTTTGGTTTTTGTCAATGTGGTGGTGCCTCCTGTCTGTGCTTCCAGGTTCCTCCTCGTCAGTCTTCAAGGCACAACCGCTAAACGCATTCTCAGAAACTAATCTGAGCCCCAAGTAAACACAAAGCACCATTATATCTCAATTATCCTTGATGGTCGCTGCTTCTACAAGAGAAAATCTTTGAAGGGGAATAATGATAATGATAATGGGAGATCCTTCGGTTGGTAAATGTCTGTGGTCTGCAGCGTGTCCATCACTTACCGTTTGGAGAGCTTTACAGCATTTTCCCTTTTCTTTATCCAGAGTGAATCTGCTAAACAGACATGACCTTTCTTCAAAGATGCTCTGTTCGAGTAAACTGGTGTTGAAACCACCCATCAACACCTTTATTGAGACGTAGTGAGAGCGGTTTGGCTGTTCTCTGGCGGAGACGCTGACCTCAGCATTGGCTGTTCCCATTCGGTCCTAGTGAATCAAACTAGCAACCTCACACCTTTAAATAGCTCCTCTATTGAGCATTAATGTCTAGTCCCTGTCTGTTTCAGCAGTGATTCTAAAGTGTTCATAGCTTCACCCCTTAGGGAGGATGCAGGGTTGGACCCCGTGTCCACCACGAAGGCCGCTACAACAGCTTCTTGTTTGTAGTGGCTTAACCCTCCTGATCTGTTTTTATTATAAGCCAGACCTCCTGATGTATTGGACACCCTACAAGTGATGTATGGCTGGAAAGGCCAGCGTGTCCTTTGCAAAGGGCTGCATGTTTAACACTGTAGGCTCCATGGCTATTGAAATGCAGGAGAGCGTCCCATGCCCCCCACAGTGGAGCTCGGGAGGCCACAGACAGCCACTGGGTTCAGAATGGGCCGTGTAATCATGCATAGGCTATTGTGTTCCCCAGAGGCGGAAGCCTACTGAATCTAAAGAGCCCCGACTTCCCCTGCAGTGCCACCAGCAGGTTCCATTTATCCTGGAAAGTGTAGATTAGCACTGAACTTCACTGGCATTCACGGTTCCCAGGGATATATCCTAATGACTGGTGATCACTAAAGGAAGCTGTCGTTCATTGTGACTCTACAGACAAACTGCTGTAGTTGGGGATTATTTCCGACTCGTCATGGAGATATTTGTTGTCTTATCCCTTCTGAGACGTCCTCAGTCTTCCAGTGTGACTGAAGGTGGGAGATGCCGTGCCGTCAGATTAATCAAGATCTATTCTCCCAACTCGTTCAGCATTGCTTGAAATTCAGTAACCACTGCGAGGAAGCTTAAAGGCTTTATTCGTTGTGTTTTCTGCAGCGGCTGCTGTTCGCGCTGAGCCTGGATAGGGTTGGTATCATCACCACCTGGCTGACAGGCCTTCCCTGGCATCGCCTCGTCTCTGAGGCTGCCAGGACAACATTGCCATCACTCTGTTGCACTTTGTGGCAGCATCTTTTGTAACAGATTTGGTATTGTTGGCGAAAGCCTCCATAACTCCCAGCTCAACCCACCTTAGCTCTCGAACCTGCTGTTGGAGGCGCAGCCTTCAGATGTGGTGACATTTCCTTCATCCTCTTCCACAGAAAAGCACCAAGACGGCGATGGAGCTGGGTCGGACGTTCGCCACCCTCTTCTCTGACATCTCCTTCAGGCAGAAGCTGCTGGAGACAAAGACACAGGAGGAGTTTAAGGAGGCGCTGGTGTTCCAGAGGCAGCAGCTAACAGCAGTCAACCAGCAGCCCACGGCCCTGGGGAAGGAGGAGACGGACCCTCGCAGTCAAAAACCCCTCAAGGTGGGCAGCTCGCGATGAGGCATTACCAGGGATAATGTGTCTCCACGTCCTCCTCGCCTTATTTGCTTTTTCGTCTCATATCACTAGTGAACTGAAACTAGCTACATAAGTCTGAGCATTTCAGCCTTTCTTCAAAACAAAACTTCCCTCCATCTCTTTCTCACCACTAACACCCGTCTTCCTCCTCCGCCTCTCTTCGCTCCACTGGCTTGACTCTTCCGTCTTTTCTCTCCCCCCTAATCAATCAGCATCAACTCCTGCCAGGCCTCCTCAGTGGGTAAATGACCTTACATCTCTCACAGTCCTGTCAGGACTCTCCACCCCTTAGCTACACACACACATTAGCACATGCCTGCAGAGGGACTCTGCTCAGTGCCACGGACCAGCGTCTCCCCTTAATGTTGCTGCTGACAGGCCAGGGCTCCCAGACATATCCCCTTGTGTGTTTTTTGTTTTTTTAGGTGTTTATGCTGGTGTTTGAAAGGCTCACTGCCACTCGGGAAAGAGATATATAGCAAAAGACAGATGCAGAAAAGGGGGGAGAAGAGATCAGGAGATCAGGGTGAAATCAGGAGAAAGAAACGGGTCAGAGAGACCAGCGCCTCCGTCCGTTCCAGCTCCACCAGACCACCCGACAGAGCACCGCGCTGCGTTCACACACTCCAAGAAACAAGACCAAAGCATTACTGTGTTTTTATGTTTCCCTTCCCGTTGCCTCACTCTATCGACTGCTCACAACGAATGGCAAACAGGTGGACAGTAATTCCTCTCGGAAACGTTTGTTTATGGAACCCGAGCCAAAAGCTGGCGATCGGGCCCACACACACACACAAAGACGCACAAAGGCCTCCTTGTAATAATAAATGAGTCCATGATGTATAGGGATTTAATGGATGAACAGTCTGGGTTGAACAAGCGTATGTGGCTTCATAAAACTATCCAGAAAAAGAAATGCTGATTGTGTTTGTTTCCTTGCTGTTTACGTTGGAGTAAATTGCTTTGTTCTTCCAGAAGCTGTCAAAACATTTTAAGATGACAAATGAAGCAGGGATGATTTTCTCAGTGCCTCTCCTGCTCACATGTCCCTCCCTCGTCACCCTTCTGTGCTCAACAAGAGAGTGAAACACCGGTAATTGGATAATTTACTTAATAAGCTCAGTCAGGACTGCACATTCGCTGGCGATCAGCTTTAAGCTCGTGTTTTTAGGAAGCACTTCCTGTCTCTTTTTAAATCTCGTGGCCCCTTCACAATGTCCTCCTCCTGACTTCTCTAAAAATACACCAACGCCTCGATCCCGCCCTGTTGCTGCCATCTTTCTGTCATTCTGATCATTCTGAGGACACGTGGATCTTTAATCTGTCCTGCTGGGGCTACCTTTTGAAATTCTCGGATTCAGACCATCTAAACATGCAAATCCTCGTCGTCTGCGTCACTGTGGAGAACAGTCAGGCAGGTGAACTCTGAGGTGCGGCCTATTGATATTCAGAAGATCACAATGGAAACGTTACTGTAACTGAACCCGGCTCTGTCTTGGACTCGTTGTGTTGCTCATTAGCTGCAGGCGAGGTAAGTGTAACACCTGCTGCACGTGGTCACGTCTCTGGCTGCTGCTGCTGAGACTTTTCTTTCCAGCGTGTGAAATTCATCATATTTTCAGCTGCTGCGCATCAAGGAAACTCTGTGTCCTTGTTGAAGTTCTCACCTTCTCCTTTCTGTTCACAGTGTAAAGATTTCTTCAAAGCCGGCCGAGGGATTTATGAGGACTTCTGCCGCAGACTGCCTTTCTACCCCTCTGACTTCACAGATGGTAGGCTGAAGCTGGACCTGTAGTGAAAGTGAATCATCTTCCTTATTATGCCCCACCGAGCCGCCTGTGGCAGCGCCTCATTTGTCTGCCACCTTTTACCTGATGTGCATCTGTGACTTCCACCGGCGTCTTACTGCTCTCATATGCTCCCACACGTCCAGCGTGATTGTGATTTTCTAGGTCATCAGACGGAGACATTGCCCTATACAGTCCCACTGCAATTTCAGCCGGCTGAACAAATGATAATCTTTATCGACAAACGCGGGAAAAGGTTTCGTTCCCCTCTCCAGTGATTGTACACATATGATTTGACCTTTAAAGTCAGGTGTTAGTTTCTCAAGAGAGAAAAACCTGATTCATTGTTTTCTAGCGGCTCTGCTTCTGTCCTGACATCCGCAAACACTGGACGGTGACATCATTCCGATTTTTCCGCCTTGTTTGTGTCATCAGTTAACGATGAGCGGATAAGGTCACGGGACCAAAACCATTATGATCCCATTAGCGCGCAATTAAAGGGCCAGATTAATTTATTCCCACAGGAGCTATCCGTCGTTCGGATGGAAGTGAGCTCGCTCGTCTTTTTCAACAGCCTCCATTTAATAACTGTACTGTAACAAGCTGGATGTTGTAGCGTTGAGGCACCGAATGATGACATTTTAGTCATTTTGAATTAAGGCTCTGAGCCTCCTTTGCTCCATTATGAGGTGAATATGACTCATGTGTTTGTGTTTGTCTCCCCTCAGGTGTAGTTGGCAGTAATAAAACCCTGCTGAAGTACATGACCACAGCCATCTTCCTCTACATTGCCATCCTCCTCCCTGCCATTGCTTTTGGCTCCCTGAACGACGAGAGCACACGTGGCGAGATCGGTATGAGCACGCTCCTGAATGAGGACACGTGTTTATCTGCAGAAACATGTTCATGTAAAGTTGAGAATGAGCCACCTCAGTGTGTACATAAATCTGTGGGGTGTGACGCTTCTGAAACCAGCACGTCACAGCGTTGCACCACCACAGGCAGCCCACCTCCCTCAGATTACTCCATATAATGTCACTGCTTTTAGAAGGCGCAGCACCAGGCTGAGCTTTAGCTCTGGGGCGTTCAGGGACAGTACGGAGCCTGAATCGCCCAATAACATGTAGCGCTGCACGTTGTTGATGTTGTAAAAAGAACCAGTCTGTGGGTGTAGAAGTAACCAGGTCACAGTCGACTTGCGCAGATCTCTACCAGGTAGGAATCTGAAGAACGCGTAGCCAGGTTACCAGTGAGCATGTGCAGAACAAAGGCGGCGGCTGACACCCTCCAGGAGCCGCTGCATGAAAGTGGAGATGTTCTATTTGTTCCTAATTACCGTCCACAAAACACGGACAGGCTGCAACTAACAAGAGCCCGTAGTTCAGATCAGTCATTTTCTGAATGTGTGTCGTCCTCTCAGATGTGAAGAAGACGATCATCGGGCAGAGCATCGGCGGGGTCATCTACTCGCTGTTCGCCGGCTCCCCTCTAGTCATCCCGCTCACCACGGCCCCGCTCGCCATCTTCATCAGCGGTAGGCTCGCCCTGTTTCAATCACAACGCAGTAATCTGTACGCGCCTCCTGCCAGCGGCTGACTTAGGAAACGGGCTGGCGGCGGGTGGAGAACTAAGGAGATTACGTCAAACGTCTAAAAAAGAGGCACCCAGCTGTGTGCAACAGCAGCCAGGAGCAGAAAACACAACTATTACACGTATGGGCCTGATGAGGGTTTAGTCCAGTTGAGCAACAAGCACAAATCTCTGAAAATGTTTTTCAGGAATGAAGGGAAAAGCTTTTTTTCTCTCTCTGTCGTTACATAATGCTTAGTTTCACAAGCCCACGGGCCAGGAAACTCATTCATCACACACACAAACATGTAAACTTTATATTCAGTCCAGAGAGACAACAGTACATAAACTGTTATATGCTTTTTACCCGACAGCAGTGTTTTGTCGGCTGGAATTTAAACGATGTTGACGGCTGGAAGCTGCGGAACGGGGCAGCGGCGAGCAAAAGCACTGACCCCGGTGCCAAGATGCAGTTTAATATCAGAGCTGTTTGCTGGGTTTGTGGCGCGATGGTCTTTGAAGCAAACGGGTTAGAATCGGGCCGAACACAGCGCAGTCGCATGGAGATAATTACACTACGTCTCCACAGAACAATGGCCTGTTTGTGGAGCTGGAACTCATCTGCACACAAATCTGCTCGAGATTATGACCAAGCTGTTACACGTCCTTTGTCCTCCTTGTGTTTGATTGAAATCTGTGAGCGTGTTCTTTTTTCAATCGGCTTTTGTTTCCTGCTTTAAGATTCTTATCATCATTCACCTGTGTCCTGCTCGTCACCCACGCGGTTGGACAGAGGTTTAATGACGAGGGCTGATATGTGTGTTTGTGCTTCTCAGTGATCCGCGGAATCTGCGACGACTACGACCTGGACTTCCCTGCGTTCTATGCCTGCATCGGGCTGTGGAACTGCCTCTTCCTCATACTGGGAGGCATCTTCAACGTCAGCCTGCTCATGAAGCTCTTCAAAAGGTCTCACACACGCAGAACTTCTCCATTCAACGCACTTCGTTTCCGTTTCATCACGGCCCAGTTTGCTGAATCTGTTGCCGCTCTGTCAAACACACGTATGCTGCAAATTGGTTGTTCGTGACGGCGTAGTTTAGCAGCGTAGTTACTGGCAGCCACCAGAAGTCGCTCTGTGTTCACAGACGTCCAGGCCAGTCTGTGTGACAGGGTTTCAGATGTTGCCTTCAGAGACGTGTTAGAACACATTACAGGGCCCCAGACCAGGATTAATAAAGGCTTTACTGTTTCTTTCCTACCACACACAGGTCCTGGGCTCTATCACCTCTCATGGATTTTGTTGGACTTTTTCTGTTTTCAGGTCAACTGAGGAGGTCATCGCTCTGTTTATTTCCATTGCGTTTGTGGTGGATGCAGTGAAAGGCACAGTGAAGAGTAAGTTGGCAACACACATGTCAACTGTTCCTCCTCCAGCTCAGCCGGCAGCTTGTTTTCTGTGTCCTGTTGTCCATAACGTGGCCTGTTCATTGTTACTAAACCGACGCTGGCCTTCAACCTGGTGCCAGATCTGCCTCGAGTCCTAGTTCAGCGTCAGCCTCAAGCTGATGTGTGAATTTATAAACCGTTACTTCAGTGAGACAAAAACATGAACCTCCCCAAAACCTCCGGAATACTTGCGATGACAGTTTAGTGAGTTCCTCATTAATCAGTACGGCTGCTTAAGAACCAGAGCGAGTACGGTGCACACATACTAAACGAATCGATCCAGCCTGCAGCCACTTCACGCCAGCTTTACTGCACCTCGTCACAGAGCAGCACAAACGAGGTGACGACAGCAGGATGCAATTTATTTAGATAGCGTTGTCCCGTTTTGCAGATTGCAGTAGTTCAATTTACCGAAGCCATTTGTAAAATACGCTCATACGCCATCACCATAACATTAACCTATGCTATGTTGTTGACGCGGTTCTTCCAAACTGTTTCCCAGTCACATAATTAATATGTTTTGGATGTGTATCCAGTCCCCTCTTCCATAACTTGCTCCTAATTTGGAGAAGACGCCTGCGGAGGCAGCCGCGTGCTGCTCTGACTCTATTATTTCTGCTCTTATAAGACTGTGGCCTCCTCCGTCTTTCACACAGCTGAGGTCTTCTCCTCCAGCTTCCATGTAGACGTCCCGCTTCTTCACGCACACTTCCCAGAATTAGCATTTTTCACATGTTCCATATTCACAGCGCTCCTTTCAGCAGGATGCCTGCAGCCGCAGCTTTAACAGGCTGATGCTGACAGATGTGCTGCTCATCTTCACGCGTATTGTATGATCGTGCTGATCTGGAAGAAGCACTGCTTACGTTAGCCAAGGGTGGTTCAGACCAACCTTCATCCGTTGGTTTCACTCCTCTTTCCTATGACTAAGGGAAAACTGTGACTCAGTCTTTCAGAAATACTATCATCCCCCGACGCATGACAACATAAGCATGGAGGGCTTCCCTGAGGGTGGAGACATGTTGGGAAGAAATCGAAGTGAAGTGGCGGCTGGCTTGGCGCTCAACGCCCTCCCCGAGTCCTTCATCCACTGCAGAGAGAGACCTGTGCTCTGCCTCCTGCTGATGCTCGGCACATTGTGGATGGGCTACACCCTCTACCAGTTCAAAAGGAGGTATGTGCAGCGCTCGTCACGGTAGACCTGGAGACGTTGAAGCTGCCGCTAGCGTGAGGGCAGCTGGGGTTGAAATGAGCAAACTTTCATTGCTTACTGCAAAGCTCTCTGCCTGTGATTTAATAAGCTTTAATATTCTGCCTCTGATTGCTCCCAGTAATCAAATCAACCTCAAAGACGGATTAAATTGTGTAAGCAAAAGGCAGGACCCAGGTACTTACGCAGTGTCAGGATTGCAGCCATTGTCCTTGTCTTGTCCACAGTAATTGTATTCCTTTATTATTTCCCTCTCTCTCTCTCTCAGTCCGTTCCTGCATGCCAAAGTGAGGGAGGTGCTGTCCGACTGTGCCCTGCCGATCTCAGTGCTGATGTTCTCCGTCATCGGTTCCTACGTGTTCAGTGACATTGAGCGTTAGTATTATTTGTGATTCTAGAGAAACACGTGAAAGGACGCGGCCTCATCCAGGCTGCAGAGCCGCCTGCATTCTATCAGCTCCGACAGACACCGTTCCGTGAATTCAGTGTGTTGAACGTCCTCAGATTCAAACGCTTCATTTCACGTCCAGCTGCTGCACAGGACGCATACGTCCGTCAGAGGTCATTCGAGTTGATTGTCTGCGCCAGCTTTGGTGACGTAGCCGAGCTGTGAACCAGGAACCCTCCCCGTGGTTAATGGGTGACCTAGCGCGTACCCTCCGCGCCACAGCTGTTACTGGTGTCCAGTTCAGTCCACACAAGCAGAAATTCAATTGATTTAACGCTGCTGATCAAATTATTTGTTCCTGAATGTGATCACTGGTTTGAAGGATTCAGTGTTTGTGATCCCCAGCGTAAAGACTTTCGGCCTGAAGGTTTGTCAAGGAACGCTGTTGCTCACTAATAACCCGGCGTTGCTTGTGGGAGAAATGAACTTTACAGTCTGATACACTTAAAAGCTGCTCTATGACCATAGGTGCACCAGTCTACAACCGAGTCTGTCTAATAAATCCTCCTTTATGAGCGGGACGCGTCACAATACAACTCAGCGGTGACGTGACCACACCGCTCAGGCAAATAGCTGAATATTATTGTTTACATTTTTCAAATCAACAATGAGCTGGTTTTATTACAAGGCAGGTGTTTTCCCCTAGACGGCCTGTCAAGCTGAGATGCTCCTTCACTGGCGTTTCATGTTGCTTAATCAAGGATCAGGCCGGACCACATTGGGGATTTTCAGTTTTTATCCCCCATTGTTTAGCATCATTTCCAGGCTCCATTCATTGTTGCCAAGGCAGCAGCTGTTCTCCGGGGGTCGACACAAAAAAACGCAGCAACACAGAGACGAGCGCCAAACCCTCAAATAAATTTAAATTTAAGTGCTCGCCCAATTTTCCCTTCCTTTACCTCCAGAGACAGGAAGTCATGAGATAATAGACCCATTATTATATTGTCATCTCTTCCTCAATTTAACCAACTGCATTTAATTCTGCAGCGGTGGAGAGAGAACACATTCCCAAATGAGACGTTCAGCATTTAAGCCAATCCACACGTTTTACTGGCACATATACCCACACATAACGGAATCCTGGGGACTGTTCATGAGGAGCATCACAGAACAATCATTTGCCTTTTTCTTTTTGCACAGTTCCAGTTTTTAAGGTTCACGACCGGCCCATCTTCAACGTGGCTCAGTTCAGCCGACTGACGATCATGAACGTCGTCAGCGCAATGGGGCTCGGCTTCCTCCTGGCCCTGCTCATCTTCATCGACCAGAATATTGTTGTGTCGCTGACCAATGCGCCGGAGAACAGGTACAACCTCTGTTACGACAACCTTACGCCCAGTTACAGAGCTGAGGAGCAGGAGTGTGAATTAGGGGATCTTCTTGCTTTCTGTGACCCTTTAAAAAGCCTCCAACGACACCATGTTAAGATATTCAGGGACGGGGTATGTGCCGCTGTGTTGGGGCAGCCAGATGAACTCAGCCAGAAACTTGACATCCGAGTCAAATTGTCACAGTCGGGAGCTCTGGAGAAGCCCCGGAGCCAAAACGCAGCGTGGAGATGTTACCTCCACGTTTACAAATGAGTTCAGAGCCAGCAGCCAGCCCTCAGCCTCGTCCGATCCTCAGTCCCACACGTCACGCGTCACCCTCGTTTCATAAGTTAAGCTGAAGTTTGAAAGCTCCGATGTGCGTGAATGGTGCGGCCGTATTTAACTCCCACTTCATGGCTCAGCTGTCACCAAACAATAGGACGAGGCTATTTCTGTTTCTGCTTTTCTCTTAGTGCTTTTATCAGTTTGACACTCGGGTTCGTTTTTATTAATTAGAGTAACCCAGAGATTTCTGGCGTCCGCTGCAGAAGCAGTGACCCTTTGCTAACACGAGTAGGGAACGTGGGGTCACGGCAGGGTCACAGTCTGTAGAGGTACAGTCACACTGGGTTTGTTTCCATACGGACTCTTCTCTGAAGAGAATCATGAGATTAAGGAGGGGACGTGTTGGAGCACATGCACAGGTCGATCCAGGTCGCGTTGAAGGCCACTGCTGACCCTGGGAGCATGATGCCCTTTGTGTTTACGTAAGCCTGCGCTCGCTTCTTAGCGCTGCTGCATATGCAGATCTCTGGGTGCGTAGCGGACCATGACGGCACTGGTTCCGATTCGTCTTCCTCAAATGTCATCAGGTGTTGATTCAGGTCCTGTGTTTGCGTAACCGCGCCTTCGGTAGCCGCTGGGGATGTAGAAGGAATTTCAACTAAACCGCTCCAGCTCGGAGATGCGTCCAGATGAACGCACCTTGATACGTGATCTGCCTTTTCCAGTTTACGCCTCAGACGGCGACCTTGAACTTCTGCTGTAGAATTCACCAGTTCTTCTTTTGGTGAGTTGAGGAGTCCTGTTGTCACTGACCGTGCTGTGTTGCTTTGTGAGGCTGCTGAAGGGCACCGCGTATCACTGGGACCTGATGCTCTCTGGGCTCATCAACATACTGATGTCGCTGCTGGGCTTGCCCTGGATGCACGCCGCCTTCCCCCACTCCACCCTCCACGTGCGGCAGCTGGCTTTCGTGGAGCAGCGCGTGGAGGGGGGGCATCTCTATGAGACGTGAGTTACACGCCGCCTAATCAGCAGCTCAATTAAAGGTCGTCTTCAGAGCGCATCGCTACTGTATCCTGCTCTTCTCTGATTGCTTGATTGCTATGTAACTAACCTTTTTTTCCAGGGGAAGATGGGAGAGAGATTAGATGAGAGGATTAAGTTCATGTCTATGTAGGTAGCCTTCAATGAGGATTAGTTGAGGTGTGATGGAAAAGTAAAGAATGATGTCAAACAGCGTCCACAGAGACGAATCTGCGTGTTCTAGCTCCAAGCCCTGTGTTCATCATTTACCAGCCCTCCCAGGTACATCACAGATAAAGTCTCTACATTCCTCTCAACGTTTTATTATCCACAGACGTAAAAACAAGCAACAGGACATAGTGGAGCGTTTGTTCGCCATAAACACGCTCAGGCACAGGCAGGTTGATTGACACATTAAATGAGATGACACGGAAACGTGTCCGTGTGGCTCCTCAGAATCCAGAGTCTCTTCAATTCTGGAAATTTCATCTAATAATAGATAAATAGAAAATGTGCAGGTGCACAGATAAGACCCAGAAACACAGCATTGTGTCAGACCATTGTGTTCTTTCCAGTCGGCGCTCAGCGTCTTGTTGTGCTGCTGCTTCTCCTCAGCATCGTGCAGGTGAAGGAGACCCGGCTGACGTCTCTAGCTGCCAACATCTTCATCGGCGTGTCGCTGCTGCTGCTGCCCGTCCCCCTGCAGTGGATTCCCAAGCCCGTGCTGTACGGCCTGTTCCTCTACATCGCCCTCACCTCCATCGACGGGAACCAGATGTGCGACCGCATGGCTCTCCTCCTCAAGGAGCAGGTGAGGAAGAGCATCCGATGAGCGCGTGTGTGCCCATATGTCCTCAGATCAAACGACTGACTGGATGCCAGACCTGAATCACATACTGTGTGATTTGCAAATGTAATTATTTGTGTTGCTTTGAATCTGCTCAGACTTTCAGATGGATGTGATTTAGAGAATCGGACGCACCTCAAACCTACAGTAACGTCCTCGTCCTGTGTTCGAGTTAACCTGTCTCAATCACAGATGAACCGCAACCTCACACACCAGTGCCCCCAAATGGTTTACATGGGGAACTGCAGCAGAAGCTTTCTGAAGTGCTGGATGCGTCGCTCCTCACTGTGCAGAATGTGAAATTCTGCCAAATCCGTATTGAGCGCTAGGAAGGCAGACGACAGGAACCAGCCGTATATGACTCATTTAATACAGAACGTTCCAGAAAACCTGGAATTGAACCCTTTGCCGTCCGCGCTACGTAAACACGATGAAGTCCACGTTCCCTGCATCTTGTTTTTGTACATCCCAGATAAGCCGTGTTTCCCAAATCATTTCAGGTGGTAAACATGGTTTGTTGGCAGAGGTAAGCGGGCGATAACCTGCTGCTGCTGTAAAGAGCCATATCTGACAGCAGATTAGGGGAGACGAGCTTGTTTTTCGGTTGCAGCCGCACTGAGACTGGAAACATCTTTATAACATCTCAGGTTAAAGCCTCTCTCTCCTGCTGTAAATACAGAGCTGTGTTATTTATGATCTAAAACTCCGAGTTCACTCCCCTCAGTGGTTTGTCTGTGACTGCAGGAGAGCAGAGGACAGGGAGGAAGTGGGGCTCGAGGGAAGAGTGTGTGTTAATCTGTCCTGATCCTCTCACCTCTTGCAGACGTCCTACCCGCCCACCCACTACATCCGCAAAGTGCCCCAGAGGAAAATCCACTACTTCACCTTCCTGCAGATGATGCAGTTGCTGGTGTTGTGCACGTTTGGCATGTACCCGATCCCGTACATGAAGATGATCTTCCCTCTGGTCATGATCCTGCTAATCCCAATTAGGTACGACTGCAGCTGTTTTCTCTCGGAACCTTTGACTTGTTTGAAAACCAGGATGAGCTAAAGCTACGTCTGATTCTGATGTCTGGGGGGAAACTAGTTTAGCTTTTCTTAATTACATATTGAAATGTCAAAATAAGCTTGAATGCGCTTCAGCTGGAAACATCTGGCAGCGCCGCAGAGACACTAACGCTGCGTGAAGGCAGCAGCCGCGGCTCACGGCTGTAGCGCGTTACCTCTGATAAGTGGAAATCCACCACGCGCTCCGTGACTTTCGTTGGAGCACTGAGTTTTAAAGGATGTGAGCGTCTTTGATCGTCCGTTAGTCTTTCCTGGACATGTAAAATACTTGTTTCCTGTTTGCTGGTGTTGGCTTGCACACTCCTAAAGCTAACCTCTGTCTGTTGTGTGTCTAGGAACAACGTGCTTCCTCATATCATTGAGGCCAAATACTTGGACATAATGGACGCCCAACACATGTAGCTACAGGTGGAGACGGACTCTGGATCCGCAAAAAGACATGTGCAACAAAAAATAATACAGAAGGATTTAAACAACATATTTTTCAATGCAAAACTGTCCGAAAGCAAAAAGGAGAAATAGCGACTGTTTGGATTTTTGTATCCTATAAGAACATTCTCACAGGTGCAGCACTGGAAATGTGGGAGGAAGGGAGATGAGAGCTCCAGGAAATGTTTGGAAGAGGACCGTTCAGATCTCCCTGGTTCGCCTCCATTTACCCGTAACGCCTCCTCGTTCTCCCCTCACGCCATTATTTTTATACGATTACCCTTTACAACGTCCTCATGGCAGCGTGTTCCTCACGTCGCACCCGCAGGGAAGTGGTACTGTGCCAGCGTACTTCATAAGGAGCTGACTGAGAGCTGGTCGACGCTGCTTTAGGCCGCTGTAAAGGGAATCCTCACCTCCTGCTTTTAGTCTTAAGACTTTCACATTCCTGCACCTTGTGGCTGTGGACACTTCAAGTCATTCCCGTAAATCGAAGTGTTCATGAAAGCGTGAGGAGTGCGTGCGTGCGTGCAGCTTCCTGTGCTCACCTGAACACAACACATTCCACAGGTCATTACTTAGAACAACAGCACAAACCAAAACATACAGTGAAGATATTAGAATATATTATGGCAATATAAATAAATACTTTTGGTTCATATGAAATAGCTTATTTATTTATCATAACGACGGCTCATCTCGTGTGTTGACCTTCCACGCCGACGTGTTCGTGTTTCGTCCTACATGTTGTTTACGCATCGGTCCCTACATGTCACAGTCCACCTCAGCTCTGGTGCGTTGCCGGTGAAGAGGAGTCACGCAAGGGTCAAACAATCCAAAAGAAATGGGTCCAACAAAATGCAGCCCTTTTTAATTTATTTTTGTTTTTGTGATCAAGTGTTCAAAGATGCGTTTTAGCAGAATCTGGTCTTGTTTTCTATTTAGATGTTATGATTACACTGTAGATTGATGCTTGCAAATGTTGTCATGTAATAATCCAGATGATCTTGTTATCTACAGTACAAAAAGAAAAAAAGAACCATTTTAAGCACCGATTTGCTTACAGCATGCCTCCTCTGGGGTTTTGATACAACGTGATGCCAATGGACATGTACCTGACACAGTCAACAAGCCGAATGCAACGCTCAGTATCCAGCAATACTGTGTATAAAGCAGAGCTTCAGCTGGAGGAGGTGGGTCCCTGCTGAAGCTGACCCATCCTGGACCAATGACAAACCAGCTGCTTTTCTAACTTCTCAGCCCATCCTCACGGTAGAGACGCGCTCAGTTCACAGCGCCGCAGTTTAGTCGCTCTCCCAGTGTCCACACGGCAGCTCCCTCGTGCGCTTCTGTTCAACTTTGTCTTACAGATGTGAGAAAGATGTCCAGTTCAGGCAGGTGCCTCGTGCAGAGATAGCAAAGCACGAAAGGAAAGCTCGGGAGTATTTGCATAATCCTCGGACTAAGCCTTAAGTCAGCACTGGTCAGAGAAGAGCTGTGGGGTATGAAGTCTGTGAGGACTTTTATGGACGATCCAATCGAATCCACGGGACGGTATTAGTTTCTGACTGCGTGCAGAGATTTACCCATTCTTCTTCTTATGTGCCAGTATTGTTGTTGTTCCTTGATATCTTCTCTGTACTGATGATTTTGGAATAGCAGCAAACTTTTCTCACAGGACTCGACGTTGGTTTCAGACACGCTTCTCTGTTGTGAAACCCTGACTCCCCCTCCTCCTAACTGGATTTGACTGGATTCGCGTACTGTGGTGTTCCCCCCTTTCGGTTTCCTGATTTCACAACCCTCCTTTTTCTAATCATGAATGTAAGATGTGTGGGTTTTTATATAGCATACTAATTTGGGTGTCAAACAGAATCTGTAATTTTGTCAAAAAGATCAGCTATATTTGTAAGCTGTAATATGTAAAAATGAGATAAATGGTAATCAAACAGAATGTGTTGGTTTACTATAGTATATAACTATATACTGTACACTGAAAAAGAGACTATCTCAAGCTGTTTGCCAAATAAAAAGTAGTAGTGATGTAAACGTTGTCTGTCTGTTCATTAAGTGTGAAGCAGAAGGAGACGGTTTTAGACAGACCGAACCAACCACGTAAAGAAAAGCACAATTATTCCTCAAAGTGGGGTAAAGAACCTACAGTTTACGGAGCAGATTAATCTATTTCTATTATGTGGAGACGTACGTGACGTTTGCCGGATGTCTCCCAGCTGCAGAGGAATAATGGGACAGTTACACTCTGTGATTAGTTTGTGGTGACGTCATCGGTCGAGTTTCCTGCGTTGACGTGTTTATTGTAGTTACAGTTTTTGCCGTCTGTTGTAAATATAGAACATGTCTTCTGCACATTCCTGCCTTTTTGCACCGCTTATTATCTGTAGCTGCTGTAACAGCTGAATTTCCCAACGTGGGATCAATGATGATCTGATCTGATCTTAAGCGTCCTCTCGGTGACGTCACTGCTGACTTCCATTTAGCCCGTGGTTGGTGTGGGCCGGACCGGGCCGGGCCATGAGACTCTGGGGGTGGGTCTCCCTCGCCGAGCTCACAGCTGGAGCTCTGCCGTCTGCTTCTCGGAGCGTCCGGGAACACGTGTGTGCGTTCAGTCGGTCCGCGGCAAACATGGCAGAGGAGGCGAAGAAGCTGGCTGCGTTCGCCGCCGTGGACAACCACGTCCAGGTGAGGAGGCCTGGGTGGCGCTCGGCCGGAAACGGCACCGGCAACAGAACCCGGCGGTTCGTTTGTCACCGGGTTGTGTTCAGAGCCGCGGTTTGTGGAGCTGCATGCTCGTCAGCTAGCATAGTTAGCGGTGAGCTAGCTGAGCTTAGCACAGCGAGCTAATAACCGTTATTCAACCTGCGGAGCTCGGGTCGGAACCATATCCGGTGCTGGTCCTGCTAGCGGCCGGTTGGGTTTACAATCAGAGACTAGTTGGCCGACGGTGGCTAACAGCTGCTAGCAACACGGAGGCGGAATAAAACACTGGCTGCGGAGCAAACGTGACTTTAATGCTGCAGCAACCGAACCGAACCCCAGTGAACCGTGATGACGTCATGACCATTAAAGCGTAAACTACCAGCAGCTTTGTGTTATTGACATTTGACTTTGCTTTGAACGGAACTTTTCTCCGTGTGACTTCAGCTCTGCTTCGCTGTTTCCAGGTGATAATTCTGCCTAAATGTCGTATCCTACCTGTGGTTCCGGCCCAACTACAGTCGAGGCTTTTTAACTGTTAGCGCTTCCGTCTCTGTTGCAGAACAACCAGGTGGTGGGAGTGGGAAGCGGCTCCACCATCGTCTACGCCGTGGACAGGTTAGGTGAGGAAAGCACCAAACCATTACACACGTTGACCCTGAGCCCTGTAAACACTGGTCTCCTATCTCCTCTCCTATCTCCTATCTTATCTCCTCTCCCGCCTCCTCAGCCGACAGAGTGCGTCAGGAGAAACTCAACATCGTGTGTGTGCCCACCTCCTTCCAGGTGAGAACCAGCTGATACCTGGTGACTGGTTCTCTACACGTTTGCCACATTTAGTGACTTGAATGGGTCCAGATATCGATTTACACACGTCTGTCATCATAATTGTTGTAGCAGAGGAAAGTACAGATGCTTGTGGTCCTCGCCGTCTCCCTCTCTCTTCCTCCCGCAGGCTCGTCAGCTGATTCTGCAGCACGGCCTCACGCTGTCGGATCTGGACAGACACCCAGAAGTATGACGAGCTCGTTACAAATGACTCTGAAAGCGGTAGAAACCGAGAGAACGCCACAGTGTGCTGGCTTGAATTGGAGCTGTGTGAAAATGATGCCTTCTAACTGTGGTGGAGCCTGTGGACGCGGCTGCTTGTGTAATAAGTCGCTGTCTTTGTTTCCACTCCCGTCAGCTGGACGTAGCCATCGACGGAGCAGACGAAGTGGACGCAGACCTGACGCTTATTAAAGGTGGAGGGTGAGTCCAGTTCACTCCCGACGGCGCGACCGCAGCCGGTTTCCACTGAATGTGTGTCTCAGGTCTCTCTGTCTCACAGCGGCTGTTTGGCTCAGGAGAAGATTGTGGCCGGATGTGCTAAGCGCTTCATCGTCATTGCCGACTACAGGTTGGTTGAACTGACGTGGTTGAGTGGTCGTTCAGGAGTCATTTACTCCAGTAATTATCATTCAGCTTTTATTCTCTGCCGCGACGCTGTCTCTCAGGAAAGACTCCAAAGCTCTGGGCCAGCAGTGGAAGAAAGGAGTTCCCATTGAGGTGATCCCCATGGCGTACGTTCCCGTCTCCAGGGCCATAGCCAAGCGCTTCGGAGGGGAAGCCAACTTGCGGATGGCTGTCAGTAAAGCTGTAAGTGGAGAATTGGCCTCAGACTAACTTCTGTGTCTGTAGCGTAGAACTTTGATAGCTGACCTTTGGTGCTGGTGGTGCCTGAGCATTTAGCAGCTCGTAAATGGTTTGTCTGACTCCCAGGGTCCTGTGGTCACAGACAACAGCAACTTCATCCTGGACTGGAAGTTTGAGCGTGCTCAGAACTGGAAGGAAGTCAACGCTGCGATCAAGATGATTCCAGGTGGGGAGCCGACACCCCTGCTCTGGGTTTTTTACGTCTGGACGAGCTGGGTGAAGTGTGTGTTCAACTCTTGGCGTCTTCCTCAGGTGTGGTGGAGACGGGCCTCTTCGTGGGCATGGCTGAACGGGCCTACTTCGGCATGGAGGATGGAAGCGTGCAGGTTCGAGATCCTCCCGTTAACTGAGGCGCTGACCACAAGCGCGACCCTCCCTCTTTTCAGATGACCTCATTTCTCCAGCAAGTGCCGCGTTAATGGGTTTTTTTTGTTTTTTTTTTATTGTCTATGACAATGTTTAAACAGAACTGGACAAAACTGTAGCAGAGATGTTTTCACACATCTTAAAATCAGCATTAGTGAGTTTTAAAGTGCCTGAGTGAAATCACCATTGACCATCAAACTGAGGTTTGGCTCTTTCTGTGCAGTCATTAGTGGGTTTGACTGTCAGTCACAGTTAACTGCTGCAAAATGAAACGGAGACGAACCGTAAGATTATATTTTCAAGTCTATCTTATGCTGTTACAGTTACAAGCTTATAATGATGAAACTACCATCATCTGCTCGGCTGCAGCAGATAGAAATGTTCTGCTGGTAAAGTGAAGCTCAAGACGCTGAGCAGTGACAAAGCTGCTTTGCTGTTTAACTAGATTAGTTTGAACCATTTGCTGCAACGTACGTTTTCTCACAGAATAAAGTTCTCTATTGAGCTACTGTGCTGATTAAAACTTGAGGTATTGTGCTGTGATGGTGCGTCCTCCAGACGCCACATGGCACCGCGGTGGACACGTTGGACCAGTGCTCGCGTGTGTTCTGTTCTAGTGCGGCGGCTGTGAAGACACCGCTGAGGAAATGTTTGTGGCTTCCTGTTTCCACAGCGTTGCCTCGTCAGTCAGCAGCTTTTAGTGGGTGTTGAACAAACACTTAATATTTGTACTTTCCTGCATGTACGTCTGTGCTTTTGTTCTTACGTTGCTTCCATGACACTTTTCGTTTGCCGTTTGTTTACAGGACCTCTGCCATGAATTGATTTAAATATCTAATCTCCATCTGAACCGTGTAAATGTTGGCTGCACCGTAATTATTGAAGCTCCTTAAAAATATTTCAATCTCTACATTTGTAAACTTTACTTCACACAAGCTGCTTTACTCTCCGAGCAGCCAGTGCTTCTGTTTGTTTCTTTTCCTCCACAATGCCTTACACTTTTATTTGGTATGTATTCCAAGCTGGGACATAGTTTAACTCATGTTGGATATTTCTATACCAGCTGTTTTTCTCTTTTTGCCGTTTGTTTTCTTACCAGCATGACTGTGATTGAGTTTTCACTGTGAAGGTACGAGAATCTGTCAAGCAATACAGGACCAAAATGACTCCAGTGAGCCTCCTTGATTTATTTCTAACCTTCAATGCGCGTTGTTCTGCTTTTTGGCCACGATGAGGCGCTAGAAGTGCAAAGTGACATCCTCGCGGCTTTAATATGGATAAACTACTTGAAGCCGCTTCAAGCGCTTTAACACGTGAACGTCTCGCTAAGCAGGAACAGCTGTTGGCCGGCAGACAGTTTGCCATAAAACGTATTTTTGAAACTAAATGAACTGTTGCAGTTGCTCACGAAACACACGTCATTGTTGTTCCTGTGTAGGAAACACAAAGTGGAAAGACAACTCGTGATCAGGAACAGGAACTGTATCACCTGCACCGCTGCAGCCACGTTGATGTTTTTATGTCGACGGGCTTGACAACTACGCACGAGTGACAGACCTGGTGTCGAATCACGGCCCAGCATTTAGTCACCAAATCTGATTTCGACCAATGCCGTTGCCGTTTATCAGAAATGCCATTTCTATTGGACGGACGATTCCATAGCCCACCAATCGCGCGCGCCGCAGGAATAGCCACCGGGGACGTTTTTGCGTCACCGTTTGCTCTCGCTGTGTGGCAGTCGCCAGTGCGCGTGCGTCGTTTTGACAGACAGCGGATTAACGAATGAAATGTATTGTTTGGGGGGCTGTAGCACTTTGCGCCCGCCTTTTTGAGTGACAGAGATTTTACGCAACCGTATTCTGCTTAGTATGCGAGTCTGCGTGATTGACGTCGAACGACCCAATGAGAAGCCGTTGCATGAATTTTTAACAAACTTTGGGATTTTACGGTCCAATCCTAGTGTAGAAACAAGGCGGGACTTAGCGTTACCAAGGCAAGTCTGAGTGAAGTATAAAGGGAATAACATGGTGTCCCAGTGGCTGTTTATGTTTACTTAGCTTAAAGAACAGATTTGAAAGGGCGTTTTGCAGCACAGTGCGGACTTTTCTTTGTTGTTTAACATATTTTGCACTTTAGGTTTTTATGTTAAGATTTACAAGGCCATAGTGGCATGTAAATCTCATATTTCACTAATGTGCCAGTCTTACAAATGGAAAGGGGGCTTCACTTTGGAAACGTGAGCATTTCCCTGGTGCTCCTGCTGTTGCTCAAAGCTCTCATCGGATTCGGGACTTCGCAAGCTCAGGGCTCCGCCATCGGCAGGGACCCGCAGTCCGCCACCCGGGGAGCAGCGTCGACCTCGGTGGAAGATGGTTCAGAAGTCATGGAGCGGGGCTTGGACAGCTTAGGCGCCCCGGTCAGCGCAGCAGACGTCACGGTGGAGGACGACGAGAGCGGGTCGCCGGGGGAGGCTGACGAGTCCCGTGGTGAAGGGAATGGAAACGTCCGAGCGACAAGGTAGTTACCGCTCAAAACCACCGGATTAACGGGCAGCGCGGCGCAGTTCAGTAGCAGGAGGCGGTGAATGGCTCGGTCAGCTAGCAGACGTGTTTCTAGGAGCACAAACAAGCGCCGCTCTCCTGGGTCATGACGGTGGTTTTGCACGTTAGTTAGTCAACATGCGGACAAAAGTGAAAGTGTTTGCAGGAAGTAGCCGAGGCTCGACATGTCAGGGCAAGACGCGTCCGGTTCGTCTGCACAAACTTCGGCTAACGAGGCCAGTCCCCCAAAAGTTCCTCAGCGAAGCTGCCATGTGCGGAGGAGTCCTGGAAGTGCAGCTGACGACCCTGGCGTCTTCCTGGGCCGGCAGCAGCTCAGTGGGTCCGTCTGTGCGAGCTATGAACAAGCGGTGTGTGGTGGGCACAAGTGTCTGCTCGGCCTCCGGGAGCTGAAGCCAACGTTTCTGCTCTCACGGAGCCACTTTGCTCTGCGATGAGTTCAAGCGCTCCGGGCACAGGTGGAAACGCTCCGGGCACAGGTCCTGCTCCTGCCCCGCGCAGAGAGGGGAAGGCAGTTTACTGAGGGGTCGAAGCTGAAGTCTGAGCTGTTGTCACTTGAACGTGGTTGTGATGCTGTCCGAGCTGGGAGCTTGTTAACAACCAAGTTCAGTTCAGCATGTGTGTAACTGTAGAAACCCAAAGCAGGCGCCAGGCAGAGACCCATGATGCAGACCCCCTGCTGTGAGGCAGTGTCCGGACGTGACAGAAGTTTTGTGCTTCACACAGTGAACCCGCTGCCACAGTGAGATGCAGCTCTTGGTGCAGTGGGTAGGGCATTGATTTTGTCTTCCTTGGTAAACAGCAGGTTTGACGCCCACCTTGGATGTTTGGCGCAGTGTGTTCTTCGTGGTTTCCTTCTCCTCAGCCGTGCTGTTGTTTTTTGCCCGGTCCATTACAGACACTTTTGACTGTACTGCAGCTTCTTGGGTCATTGTTATTTCATTGCCTTGCTTTGTTGAACCGTATCAGGCCCTTTGCTGAATTATTCTCTGTGTAGTGTTATCATATCTGCTGAGTGAGTTCGATCCATGTCAGTCATGAAAATGTTTGAGTCAAACCTCTGGAAGATTTTTTGTTTCTTTTTTTACCTTTAGCTAGAACCTACTGTAACTACTCAGTGGTAAAAGGCAGCTTGTTCCCCTTTATTCCTGAGGCTCAGTTTGAAGCTTTCCAAAGTATGTAAGTATGTGTAGGTGAGTTGTATTTAGGCTTTGTCACCACATGAAACTAGGAAACACAGTGTGCTGTCAAACAGAATAGCTGTGTGTAGTTGCCTTAGTCTAGATGTTGTTTTGTGTGAGATGGAAAAAGTTTTTACTAGAATAAAATGGTTGCACAACAACAACATTTGAGGAGTAGTGGTGAAATAACTTGGCTGTGAGGACAGGCAGTGGCGGACGTCTTCATGGAGAATAGGACTCCTGCCTGTCGTCTGCACTTTAGTATCTGGAGGAAATCGAAAGTAATTAGCAGAGCAGTTTGCTCGGGTAGAAGTGAACTATTCCCCTGTCAGGCACCTCGGCTGCAGGAAAACTCCGCGTTCATCCTGCTGCTGGTAACGAGCTGCCACCGCTCGCCGCCTGCGTCTGTGTTTATTCCTGAACACACTACGTCTGCCTGTGTCTCTGTAGTTTCCTCTTGTTTTTCACTTTCTCATAATGTTTATGTTTTATAATTTCTGTTCTCTTCAGCATCTTTTGCAGAGTTGCTTTAAAGTCTTTTTAGTAGATTACATTAAAATTGTTACCAAACATGTTTTCGTTAATTGTATAATTACCTAAATAACTCACTCACATTTTTCTAAATGCTGCCACAGTGGCTGTGAATTTACCAATAACAAACAGCCGCACTGATATGTAAAAGTCAACCATATTAAGAATGAACAAAGTAGATGCAGCAGCAAGGAACAGGTGAATTATTGATTGAAAACCTGTCTGTAACGCAACAACAAAGATGTAACATATGACACTAGTTTTGCAGAAATAAGAAAATAATGAACTTGTGGAAGGTTTTCCTGTTTCTCCTGTCAAAACAAACGACGACCTGTGATCACACCCCGTCTGTCTGTTTCCATCTTTCTCTTGCATGTATTCTCTTTGTGTCATTCTTGAATTTACTCTCCTCTCTCTCATCTTACCCTCGTTCCTTCCCTTCGGCTCTCCCTTACCTTCACGCGTACACATTGCTTTTTAATGTCGCCCCTCGAGTATATACTCTCCTCCATGCTCTGTTTCCAGCCATCTGTCAGGAGAATTGCTGTTGAACTTTAGAAACATCGCAAGAAACAAATCTCAATTTAGGATTGTTTCCCTTGAAATGGGCCAATTCCAAAGCAAAAGGAAGACGTCAGCTTGTAAATGTCTGGAACTATTTTGACAAAAGCATTCTTCTTGCGAGTTGTCCGATTTATTTCACTTCAGCAGCTTGCTCAACGCGTCGAAGTGACGTTGAGGACTAAGGCGTAAACACGGCTGTGGAACAGTAAAGTTGGCTACTTGTTATCGTGCACCGTTAATTAGGTCGGCTTTCTGAAACATATCACCAACATCCTTCAGCAACCTTTACCTGCAGCTGCTGCTGCCAAACAGACCAGTTCCTCTGAACTCACTGTGACAGTAGTAATACGAACACGCGACTTTAAAGATGTGTGAATAAAGTCATTAATTTGGACAAAAGAAACTTGACCTTCGTGATACAGAAATTAAAATCTATTGAGGTGCTCTTGAAGGACCCAGAGAACACTGCTCAGTGTTCTCTGGGTCTGTTTGCGCTCTGAAGAGATCAGACCTCGACTAAAGCCCTTTGTTTTCTTCCAAATTAGCTTCTGGAGAGGAACACTTCAAACGTCTCATGCAGACAGCTTGAAACCCGTCTACACTCAGACAACTGTTTTAGTTTTCTGTCAGTTGTACATGTGCGATTTGTTTTATTTCTTTCTTGTCATCCGCTCTCGTATCCGGTAATCTATAAATATTCTAGATGCTGGCTTTGATGCGTCCCTCACTTTGCGCCGTGAGCTGCTGTCGCGTCGTCTCATAGCTGCCACTTCACCTTTAACGCAGGCATCTATATGTTACACAGTTCGCCTGGGGACTTGGTGTTTACATCTCGTCGGAGTGCACGTATGTTTGAATCCTTTCGTGCGTTTGTGCATCATGCATGTGGTGGTGCTGCCGGCAGGGGCTCCGCTGGGGCCTCCACACCACAGGGAGCTCACGAAGGTGAGAGGACAGCGGCTTAGTTCGAACCTGCTACCCCCACCTCCATCCATCCCCCTCCACACTTTGTACCCCGCTCCACCCCCCAAACCCCCCTCAGGGCCTTGTAGCGGCAACAGCTCTTCTGGGCCGCTGTGCTCGCCGGCTGGCTCCCACCAGCCCTACTGCTTAGCAACAGCCAATCAACCAAGCCGAGTGACTTGTTGGCCAATTGCGACGGAGAGATGGCCTAGTGCTCAGAATTTGAGTTGGCCGCATGGGTCTGGCTATAGTTAGGTAAAGGAGGAGGAGAATGTTGCTCTTTGGGATGGGAGAATTCATTTCCTTGTTTTTTTATCCTCCTCACTTTGTTTCACTGGTCCACTCTCTGTAACCAGGGAGATGTTGTGGGTTTTATTAATAGATCCTGTCCCCAAAATAACAGGTCAAGATGAATTTGACTCGACTCCTTGCGATAGGTTTTAATTGAGCAGTTAAAGCAGTTCTCTAAACCCAGGGTCACTTTAAACAAGCTTATATAATCTCTTTCATTATTCTTTCTTATTTAAGCATGTTTCGCTCTCATTTAGTGTCCATGGTGGTGGCAGGATGCGTCTTCGTCATTCATCTCTTATTCCATGACTTCTCTGCACTCGATGATCGCTGTCTGGCTTGCAGAACCTTTCTGGCTCATTTGTAAATATGGTGGTTTCATAACATGTGAGCCTCCAGTTTTCACTCGGTGTGATTCCTAACCAACTCTGGTCCTGAATAGGATTATTAGTAGGTGTGAATTTATTAGGTCAGTGGCTATTTTGGTAAGTCGGCAGCACCCATCCTGCAGCACTGCAGTATGGGTGGGGCAGAGGCAAAAAGGTGGGCTACTCTGAGAGAGCGAAGGGAGCCTGAAACAAGGAGCTAGCTGGTAGTTAGTAGGACCACGCTGTCTTGTTTTCACTCTCACCGGCTCCTCACTGCTTAGCAACAACGAATCACATCCCCGGCTTAGAACGGCACACCAGCCAATCAGCCAGCAGGAGTGTGGCGCCATAGAGTTTGGATTTTACCACGTGTGAGACGATTTGGGTTGGAGAGAGGAGGAGAGACGCGACGGCAGCACTTCTGAATGGTTTGTGTTTTTTTTATGCCAGGACGAGAAGTTTTTTCCTAACCACACCCATCGCTCTCTGCGGCGGCACTCTGCTGCAGTGACCCTGACGGATGTGAGGTCAATTTCAAAGTGGCCTGACATCAGTCAGCTTCCAGCGGCTGTAAAGAATATCAGTTTATTTGGCAGGTGCAGAGGACAGTTGGGTCCGTCAACACTGTTCAAGTGCATCTGTTATGTCATCTGTGATTATTAATGCCTGACACCTTACACTATACTGGGCTCGTGGGAGCGCCGTGATGTTTGCCAAACCTGTTGTGATGATGAGCTTTGTCGACCTACTGCCTGCAGGTCTTAAGCCTTAAAATAACATGCATTGAATTATGGGATTACCATGTTTGAAAGGCACAACAAGCTCAACAAGACTCCAAAACTTCTCTGATATTATTCCTGCAGTCTTCAATTGGTTTTTTCTAATCGGTGTTTACATAATCTGTAAAAAGCAGCACATTTCTGTTTTGGGGGTCACTCGCTTGACACGATTCCTCCTAATGTGAACAGTTTGAAGGAATGTGCTTGACTTTTTTAGTTGTTGATGCAGCGGGTGGTTCTGGGTGCGGCCGGCTCAGAGCTGCAGCCATAACTTTCTCCCCACGTGCTCTCCATGCGCTCATATTTTTGTTCTGCCTGTCGGTGGCTGTGCGGCAGCAGAACTCCACACTCCAGCGTGCACACAGGCTGCTCGCTGTTGCATGGTTACAGGCAGCTCAGCCCTGCCGTTGGCTCACAGTCTGCAGAGCTGCCCACCCATTGGCTGAGCGAGGAGGAAAGCGCGGGGCTCACTGGTCGCTTGGAAGTGGCAGACGGTTGTGATTGGCCCGGCGCCTGAGCTCCTGCTCCTTAGAGACTCGGCCTGTGTAAACATCCTGGTTGTTTCTTTCAATGGAGTGTGTTTATCAGCAGCTCCGTTTTGCCGGTGTGTGCAGTCTGAGGCTGAGCGTCTCTGAGGAGCACAGTCTGGTGAGAGCGAGGCTAATTGGCTCCCTGCTCCGCCATATGCTTTGTGATTGAAGAAGCACTCGACGCTATTATGACACTTTGACAACATTGCAGGCGAGGACGCTAACAACCCTCAGTCTGAGGACGCCCTCACCCCTCTCGCTGTTCCTTCGTCTTCAGTCGCCCTCCCAACATTCTGCGTCGCCGCCTGCATCTGTTTCAGTCGGCAGCAGCCCCACAGGCTACATCTGATCCCTTTGGTGACAAGCAGAGCAGCGGTGTCCCGGGGCTCAGACATGGAAAATAAATTGCCTCCAGTGCCAAACGAGTGGGGCTGTTTGTTTAGTTTGAGTTGTTTTTATTGTTGTGTTTGGTTCTGTCTCGCTGCTCGTTTTCTCCATTACCATCCTGATACCTAAGTTGTTCAGTTAACTGCTCCCTCTCATCCTCAGCCCCGACTCCTCCATTATTTTCTATCTGCAGTACAAAGAGTCCAGAAGCCTTTGATCTCCCGCTCAGAATTGAATTCTTCTATCTCTCTCTTGCCTTCTCTCCATGTCTGAAGTTGAACTCGATACTCTCAGTGACTTCTTCCTCACTTCTACATTCACAACAGGACACGGAGGGGGGCGGGGCGCCGCCAGCGAAGGCCGCCAAAGCTTCTACCCTCTCAGAGAGCCGACTGCTTAGCAACAGCCAATCAGCCTAATATTTTTGGCAGGGTCTCGCAGCCAATGGAGGGGGTGCGAGCAGGTTTTAGCGCTCTGTGTTTATTGGTGGTTGAAAGGAAAAACAACGTTTTTCTTAGTGTGCTACACTTCAGTGCTAGTGGCGAGGCTGATGGTGCTAAGAGGAGATTTGGGGAGATAATCTTGGCTTTGATGGGGCTGCGAGACACATGGCTCATTACTGTTAAGTGAGCCTATTTGCATTTTTATGCAAACTTCCAGCTCCAGTTGAGCTGAACAAGGAGCTGGACCAGAGCAGCGAGTTTAGTTTCCTTTGAAACACAAGGGAAGCTTTCCTGAAATTGATTTGAAATCTCTAAAACAATCAATTCCTTAGTTGTTCTAAGTCTTAAACATCCTTGAACATGCTGTTTCCCCTCCATGGCTGAAGATCGTTCAATACGGTGACTCAGTAATGAATTATAGCTGCTCAGTAACAATTCACCTGCTGAGTGTAAATGACGCAGCAGTTGGCACTAATATTAAATGCAGTCTGTTTAAGTGACGGCTGTCATGGAGATGATGGATGATCTTATTTTTTCAGTCTGGTGTAATGTTGTCTTTTCTCTCAGCCGCTTCTGTGCGTTTGTCCGCAGGGGAGGCCGTTAAAGCCCCACATGCCCCTGTGGCCATCAGAGGGAAGCTGCCTGCGTCCCAGCGGTGTGCATGTGGAGCAGTGGGTGTATGCTCAGCCGACAGAGCTGGTTAAATAAAGCTAAAAGCCCCGTTGACAGCATCTCCTCTGGACAGATACGAATCAATAGTCAGGACGTGGCCCCCGCCAGCGCTTAGGACATGATTGACAAGCAATGCAGCAGAAGACAGAAGGGTTCGCCGCGGAGCGGGGCCGAGCATCTCCGTCCATGCAAGGCAGTTCGACGGTTTGTAGCCCGAGTTCCTAGACGAGACAGGAACTGCTAGAAAACCTTTCTGTGGGGGCACATAAAAGAGAATAACGCTCATTTGGACAATTTGTATGTTGCCAGTGATGGGGGAAAATCTCTCCACCGGAACATTTTGTGGTAGAATCAGTTGTGAAGAAAACAGGAATTTAAAAGTGCATCACTTTAGTAGTTTTTTTCTCAGCATCCTGCTGCTGTGAGAAGTCTCAGCACATACATCATCCAGGGGAAGTGTTCACCCCCTGCAAGCTGTTTCCCCTGCTTCTTATTTTTATCCGTTCAGTACGTCTCCTACAGCAGCGCTTATTAATGACTTAATAGAATCGGTGTCCACTTTATTTAGCAGTAAAATACTTTGTAAAAAACGTCAGGTGTGCTGCAGATGAAGGTCACCCTGACTGTTCAAACACGACTGGTCTAGAAGGAAAGACGACGTCTGCACCAACCAGAACTCCCACAGGAGAGAACGCGAGACGGGCAGCAGTGCTCGTCGTTATGTGCCTGTACAACGACAGGCTGGATGCAGTGCGTGTAGATGTTTACTAGGTGTCTACCAATGTATTGTGTTCCGTTCACAGGTCGCTGGTGATCATCAGTACCCTGGATGGGCGGATCTCTGCTCTGGATCCTCACAACCAGGGCAGGAAGCAGTGGGACCTGGATGTGGGCTCTGGCTGCCTGGTGTCCTCCAGCCTCAGCAAACCAGAGGTAGACAACGCGTGTGTTTTTTCTTTACAGCGTCGATCATATGAATGAGAAATAAGGAAAGACCCCAGTCGACCTGCCTGAGGAGGTTAAGCAGACTTTATACGGTTGATTAATATCACCAGGAGTTAATAAGTCAATTTCCACAGTATTGACAGGGAAGGGCAGGTTAAGGATGTGGTCTTGTCTTCGCCTCTGCCTCAGAACAAGCCCGTCTCCCTCAGTAGAGACCAGCCGTTGAACTCTGTGCACTTTGAACAGTCAGCTCAGTTGCTTACATTCATGGCGTGTACACACATACACAATGCACAGCAGACGCCGTACACCCCCACACAAATCTACGAGTAGCTGCTTCGCCCAGGGGATTAGCCTCTTTGTTGACTGTAGTGGTTTACACATACAAGCGCGGCAAGACCCTCGTCTGTACATGTATACAGAAGCTTAAACCGCCCACACTGACATGCTGAAAGTGAAGTGTAGCCCAGAGCGAGACCAGAGCGCTGCTCTCCCAGATACGTACCATAGATGTGCTCACGGTTTACTTTGATGTGGACTCTCTGTTCGAGTTTTGCCTCAGGGAAAAAGCCTCTGATACTAACAAAGGTCTGGGTGGCTGCTGAGATCAGTTCAGTGTTGGTCTGCTCGTGCTGGTAGGGGGTGAATTGGTGTAATGAACGCTCACACTGGTGCACAAACACATCTCTGTATTAGTTTGGTGTAGCAATCAAAGGTTAGAACAGTTCTTCGTTCTGTTTCCCAAAGAAAGTAAAAGTCAATCAAAGCTATTTGGCAGCTCACAAGTATGAGCTCATAAGACAGCAGCAAAATTAAAGCGCAAAATAAGCTCTTTTAACTGATAGACAAGAATCCAAATATAGCAACTCCAGGGTTCACTACAGATGAATCTAACTGAAGTGTTTTAGCGCATCCCAAGTGTGTATGAAGGGGTTTTTAAGTATGTGCCACTGAGCCTGAGAGGTCTGCCTGTGTGCCGCTAAAGAAACTGAAATCACTGATTAGCAAACCTACAATTACAACCATGGAGCCAATTACTGAACCGCAGCTGTAATATGGGCTTAGATCTGAGGAATAAAAGGGGGGAGAGCTTCAGACTCAACCAGGTCCTTCTCCTCAGGACGCGGTTGAGAGCTGCTGTGTTTAAGTCTTTGAAAATCGGAGTTTTTGAATGGGTTATTGTGGGGTCCTCTGAGGTTAGACGTGAAGAGCCCCTACAGGCTGCTTGAAGCTCTTCTAGTTCAACACAAGCAGCTTCTCCACTGGCTGTATCCAAATGTAAATGTGACCTTGACTATATAGCGGCACCGACTTACAGGATCTCACTGTTGTTAAATGGAAGCTGCGGGATGTGGAGGTTTTTCAGGATTTCTTTCTTTCCCCATTTCTCTAGTAATGGAATCTCTGGTGGACGGAGGACTTTAACTGGTTATAAAGTAAAATTCCACAAGGCAAAAACTAGGCTGCGTTTCCACAGAGGTTTTGTTTTTCACTTTGATATACGCGTATACACACTGTTACCAACATGACATTTAACTCTCTAGTACAGAAATGTAGCTTCATACTCATCGGCAGTTATGCTATTATATCATGTTGAAGCAAGGAAACAATCAAATGTTTGTCAGCCGCTTTTTCCTTAAAGCAGCAGTGTGCAGGGATTTTATGATTCCGTTTTTAAATTTAAATGTTTCTGTGTCAGGGTGAATTCTGCCACATAGCTGATTAAAAGCACTGTTTCTCTCCGTGGATCATCTGTTCGGTGTGAGATTCCTAAACGGACACGGGATGCGTTGTGTACCTGTGTTTTCACCTGTTGGCTTTAATTCGGCTGACAGAGCAGGATAAGGGAAGACGCCTGTCAGCGCTGAACCCGGTGACTCGCTGTGACGTCACATGTTGTGATTCCTGGAGTGTGTAGTTGCTTTATATAAGTCTAAATCCAGCCTCGGCCCCTCTACCCCCGGTAACCTGGGTTGCCTGTCTGCTGTGTGCGCACTTCATCGGGTTCCTGAGACACCAGTCTGCTCGGTGATTAGAGGCTAGGGGGTGTCTGCCACCCTGCCATTGGCTGGCCTCGGCACGCCGGGGAGGAAGCAGCCAGTCACCTGCTGCATCCTGTGGAGCGTGTGCGCCTTGTTTTTTTATGAAATGAGGGACAGCAGAGCCACAAACAGCATTGTCTGCAGAAAAAGACGCCATCACTTCAAAAAGCCAAGAGTCGCTCCAGGGTCTGTAAAGAGCGAGGGGTGAAGGGTGGGGGGGTGTATGTGGGGAATCGCTGCCAGTGTGGAGTGACTCATCCTGGGGAGGTGGGTGGGGAGGAGTTAAGGGGGGGGGGGGGGGGGGGGGGGTGATTAGGGAGGTGAGGTAATGCCTTAGACCAAAGATGATGTCATCACATAATAAACAGTCTTCACGTGCACAGTCCAGCAGACACACACTTGCATACCTCTGCTGGCTCTGTGAATGAACGAACAATGAGAGGCTTTGATTGATCGCTACACAACGACTTAGCGATTGATCACCTCACACCCACTAATGTGACAAGTAATAATTCTGCTGCAGCGGCGAAGGAAATGAAAAAGAACACATGGGCGATATTTTTGGCAGAAAGTCGATAATTTTCCGGCTGCTCTGATTTTTCTCATGCTTCTCTCTCGTGCTCCGTGCCTCTCGCTCGCTGTCTGCCGCCTTTAAGTGGAGCAGTAGCCTTGTGGGCCAACATCGGCTGAGAGCTGACACTGTTTGACAGGATCGCTGGAGCGTCAGCAGCCACACACCACAGCAGCACCGCACTTCCCAAGAGCAGGAAACATAATCAGCAGGTGCCTCGGCTCATGAAAATGTGAAATATTAAAATCATACTTCAGTTCACTGGATGCTGCTCGTGGCCAACAGATCAATATCTGTAAATAGCTGAATGGCTCTGATCTTGCAGTGATAGCGGATCTTCACCCACACATTCAGAAGGGAAGAGACTAACACTTGAATGAGATGTAAAACATAATAAGTCCGTGACCTTCATGGCAAAACTGACACAGACGGAGGAAGATGTTTGCGCCGAGCTGTTGTTCACATCTTTTCATCATTAAGTGATTCTTTTGAATGATTTAGCTTTTCCCCAAAACCTAAAAATGCGACACCTGGGATCCCAATTTTTTTATTTTAAATGTTCTTCCCGTGTTTCAGATGCAAGTAAAATATAACGAAAGACAATATTATTGAAAGAGACGAGACCAAGACAAAAGCAAAAACCACGGAGTGGGGGTGGACCACTGATCATACATTCATACGCCGTTCATCAAAGGATGTGTTTCGTTTGCTTTGATGGGGGGGTTGGGTCTTATAATCTTGAAAGGCCTTTCCGTATCTAAATGTCTTTTCCTCGTACCTTTTTCTTCTTGGAATAATTTACAGCCAGAAGCTTTGAGTAACTTCGTTCCCATTGGCAGAGCAACAGATTTTCATTATAAAGAAAGACGTGTTTTAGTTGAGATAAGCAGGCTTCCTATAAACTTCACAGCTTGACTTCTCTTTAAATTTGATTAACTGGAAGATGTGGGAAAGATCTATTGTATATAAGTCATAGATGTCATGTGACTCTGTCAGGTGGACTGATTTAAACCACGTTTCGACTGCAGGTATCTAGATCAATGTAAATCTGGAGTTACCACATCACCACGCAGCAATTTCACCAAAGACAAAGAGAACCAATGTTGTGAAGAGCGGTTTGATAATAGTGAACTTCCAGGGGCTTTGAGATTCAACAGCTCACAGGCCACGAGGTTCTCTGTGGACCCGTAGAAGCTACGCTGTGCTGGCATATAATGAGTTTGAAGGCCTGAGGAACATGGTTACGGCCGAGCCAAGGTTAATAATTCAGAGGACATCTCTGGCAGACGTGTAAAGAGCTGGTGTGATGGTAATGCTGAAGTGAGGAGAAGCCGTCCACCGCTTGGCCTTTCCAAACTTACCACAGAGCTCATCGGTCCTCTGGAAACATCTCTCTTCAGTTGTGTCTAAAAAAAAAAGAAGTGTTTAGCGAAAATCAAATCAGTCAAGGTGGATGTCACTGGCACCAGTAATCTGATTTCTGTTAATGAGTATAAAGTGAAGAGTATCCTGCTGTGCTGTCTCGCATAAAGGTTTGTGGTCATGGTCAGCAGGTCGTTGATGGAATGATTTTAATGGGTGTTTTGTATGTGTTGACCTAAGAAGGGATCCGTGTTAACTGGTGTTCGAACACCAGACGGGATCAGAGACTTGGATTAAGGCATCAGGAGCCAGATGACTCATGCAGCTCAGAGTTCCTGTCTGCCGTAAGCCAGCACGTGTGGTGTGATGGTCAGATCGCTATGCCCTCCTCCTCCTTGCAGATGCTAAATTTGTCCTCCTCTTGTCACCAAGCCAGCCCCTCCCTCTAAACAGATGACATCACCTGCTCTCCCCTGAATCAAGCTGCCACACTTCACTCCCCCTGGCACTTAAGCCGCAATAAAGAGGGCTCTGATGGGAGACTGATGGGTTTTCCAAATCACAAGTGACTGACAGGGGAAACTTTATGTTCAACCCCAGAAGTCTGCCTCCACAAAACACGTCCCTAACTAAGTACTGTTCGATATGTGGACACTTGCTGAGTCACAAGCTGGACTTTGAATAAAATGGTTTTTGATGGCGGCCTGTATAAAATCATGACTGTGGTGCTTGGAAAACAAAACAATTGTCCTTCCACCCCCTGATAAGCTAAAGCTGTGGAGGTTGTCAGGATTTAGGCTCATGATTTTGTAATGATGTCATCCTACAGAGAGCACCTAAGGGCTCACACACACTCGTTATCCAGGGTTGCAACCGTTCAAAAGAATCCAGGTTAATTACTTAGGCTCTTGGTTGTGTAATGGTCCTGAGCTTATGGATGGAGTCCAAGTGAGCGGGGGCTAAAGCTGCTGCTGCTGAGTGGGCGGATCTGTGTCGGCCAGTGTTGTCTGTGTGGGCAAGTGTTTTTGTGTTGGAACGATTGTCTGAGCTGAAAAGGACTTTAAATGGAAAAAGGTATTCAGACAGGGTTGATATGTGTTAGAAGCTATTGCATCAGATGGATGAAAGAAATGAATGGAATGAATCTTTCTGACGTGGTTCACTTCAGCTGTAATGCCCTGCTCTCGTGTTCCAGTCGGGGCTAAGCTGATCACTTCCTCCTTGTTCAGGTTTGGTGTATTTGGAGATGATACGTTGGCTTGACAGTGTGACAGCCCATAACTAAGCACATGGTTCACTCCCAGGTGTTTGGCAATAAGATGGTCATCCCTTCTCTGGACGGTGCCTTGTTCCAGTGGAACCGGGACAGGGAGACAATGGAAGCAGTGCCTTTCAGCGTGGAGTCCTTGCTGGAGTCATCCTACCGGATCGGAGAGGACACGGTCCTGGTTGGGGGCAAGTCCCTTACTACCTATGGCCTGGGGGCTTACAGTGGAAAGGTCAGTACAGCTGTTCTGACCAAAATCTGATTCTGTGCTCATGCGTTTAATGAATGAAGCTCTGTTGCTGTTGTAACCAAATTTAAAAAGTTAAGTGGACTGACATTATAATAACCCTCTTTTGCCTCAGCTCCGGTACATCTGCTCTGCGGTGGGCTGCAGTCGATGGGGAGAGGATGAGATGGAGACAGAAGACGTGCTCCTGCTGCAGAGGACTCAGAAAACCGTGCGAGCCATCAGGCCTCGATCAGGGATGGAGAAGTGAGTTTTGTTCAGTCAGTCAGTCTGTCATTGTCCTTGTCCAAGGAGATGCAGCATGTCACCTCACTGAACTTCCCTCTGGTTTACAATGAACCCGATCGCTACCTTAATGGATACAACAAAGCTTTAATTGTACAAAATCCTGATCAATAACTTAAGTATATGTTTAGATTGACTTCTAATCTCTTGATTCAAGGTGGAACTTCAGTGTTGGAAACTTTGAGCTGAAGCTCGTTCCGGAGTCGCAGTCTGGAATAAACTTCCTCGAGGGAGACGTGGCAAACGGAGACACCTGGAGGGAGAGCCAGCGGGTCATCAGCGAGGACCCAAAGGAGAGAGAGCACACTGAGAACCAGCAAAACCAGAATCTGGAGCTCGTTATTAAGGTGTCAGTTCCTGATTGGAAGGTCATGGCCTTCAGCGCCGAGCATGATGGACAGCTGGTCTGGGAGCATCAGGTCAGATGTTAAAAACCCAGTGGTTTCTTTCAAATCTACAACGGTCCATGAAGTGCATCATCTCATTGTGCCTTGTCTATATTGTGTAGTTTTGCACACCCATTGCCTCGGCCTGGCTGGTGGGTGGAGGTAAGGTCACACCAATCAGCCTGTTTGATGATACCACCTACAGCAACCAGGCAGAAACTGATGATGAGGATGATGACGGCCATGTGAAGGCCAGAGGAGCTGCTGAGTCCAGCGTGTACTTAGGTACATTCATACACAAGTTCAACCTGCACTCGTGCCCTTTCCTGATATGTAGACAGATGATTTTTAATTTGTCATTTTTTATCAGGCATGTTTCAGGGCCAGCTCTACCTCCAGTCCTCAGTGAGGATCAGTGAAAAGTTCCCCTCTAAAGCTATTGGATCACAGAAGGACATAATTCCTCTACCTACCGTCAAATGGAAGCCTCTAATCCGTAAGTGCGCACCACTGTAGTCATTAGGTTTTCTGCCTAATCACCAGAGGAGCTAAACTTGTACGGGGATGTGCAGTCAGGGCGCAGCAGCCGGAGACGGGCCTGGTAGTTGTAGCAGGTTTCCTGTTGCATCACAGCTTGTTTTCATTATATTTACAGTATGTGTCTGCCCTGAGATTGTTATCCATCTACCAGGATCACTGAACTCACCCACATCCTGTCCTTGACACAGATTCCCCGTCTCGGACACCAGCCCTGGTCGGCTCTGATGAATTTGACAAGTGTTTGAATAACGACAAGTTCTCGCATGAAGAGTACAGCAACGGAGCTTTATCCATCCTGCAATATCCATACGGTAAGAGCCTAATGCTGCATCAAAGGCTCCGATTAAACCGTAATATAGAGATTTGCATTCTACTAAGACGAGTGACTGAAAGGAGACATGGAAGCTGTCAGAGCTGAATGAATGTAACTTTCCCGTCTCCTCTCCCCAGACAACGGTTACTACTTCCCCTATAGCAAGCGTTATCGAGGGAAACGCGACAGTGCCGTGAGCCTGATAAAAGGAAATGGGGTGGGAGCTGACAGTCGCAGGAGGAAGGACCCTGTGCTGCTGCTGCCGTGGTGGAAGGAAATCCTTGGCACCATCGTCTTCTGTATCGCCGCCACCACCTACATCGTGCGCAAGTTCTTCCACCCTCCCGCCCCTGTGGCCTACCAGAGGGTAAAATTTTATTTTAATGAAGAGAACGAGAACAAGTCAAGTTCATTCAGGTTCTCATCGTGTCCACTTTGTCCCGGTTCTGTCCCTCACAGCAACGGAAAGAGTCGGAGACGCAGTGTCAGACGGACAGCAAGTTTGACCTGGAGGTTGTGGAATCCAAAGAGCCGGTTTCTATGGAGACCCGTCCCAGCGAATACGTGTCCAGGTAACGCCGTCCACAGTGAAGCTGAGGAATGTGTTGTGTGTAGACGATGTTGTCCTGACTCAGGACAACTTCACGTGACACCACCACCACGTGAGGAATCGTGGGCCTCACACTCGAAAGTCACATGCGCGTCTCACACTTTCAAGGTGTAGCTACAGATTTGGCACTGTTACCATGGTGACCACTGGTCTTCCAGCCTGCTTTTGATAGGACAAGGCAGCAATGGGAAGACGGTGGTGCATGATTGGATAACTCAGCTGTTTGCCATCAAATGAAAATGACCTTGGCCCCTGCAGACCACACCCCAGCCAGCAGCATCTGCCACATGGTCACTTTACATCACTGTCAGCACATTCTCTGGAGTTTTTTATTTATGTGGACATCCCAGATAAGATTAACAGGCTTAATGTATGGGTTGCTACCAAGCCTCGTAGTCTGATTACGTTTGAACTGAACAGTGTGGCTTAATTAGCCTAAACGCAGCCATGAGTTTTCTCCTGCTGTCGTCCCGTGTGAGTTCTCTGTTTGTGATACGCCCTGAAATGACAAGAATTCCAACTGTGTCTCTCCTTTAAAGCTGATCCTGCAGTCTATGCAAATTGCTGTTGCCTAAGCCCTTCCCTTAAATAAAACCAGTGGCTGTAGCAGCAGCAGCAGCTGCAGCAGGCATGAGTCGGCATCATTAGCAGAGTGATAGGGACGGTGTGAAATGGCCTGAACCACACGAGGCTACACATTCCCTAATAAGACAGCCTTCCGTCCCTGTAGAGCCTCCCAGGATGCTTTGACGGGGTGGTGGCCCAAGGTTAAAGGTCATAATTGAATACAAATATGAATCTCCATTCGTTCACTTCATCTCTGTCTTGGATAACACAAACCCAAAGTCCTTTTAGATTTTCCTTCAAAATTCCTCTTTGCTCTTTTTCATTGTGTAACTTTAAAGCAGAGTTGGCGTCTCCGTGACAACCAAGCATAGTCATACTTATGTGAATTCATGACACTGTTGAGCTGTAACTTGATTATATGCCAACTCAGCAGCCACAAGCCTTGACAGGGATTTGGCTGGTAGTAATCGCCGTGGAGCGCCCGGCCTCTGAAATGAATGTAGTTACTGGCACCGTGGTCAGACTCGGCTCATTTTTATCCACAGTCGTTGTTTTGTGCGTAGTGAAAAGCAAAGCGTCTTCTCCGCAGGTACCTGACTGACTTTGAGCCGGTGCAGTGCCTCGGCCGTGGGGGGTTCGGAGTTGTGTTTGAAGCCCGCAACAAAGTGGACGACTGTAATTACGCCATCAAAAGAATCCGCCTGCCCAACAGGTAGCTCCTCACGCTGGAGGCTATTGTCTTCTTTAATGATGTTAAGCTTTCTCTAAACACCTCAAGCCTCAGAGGCATGTGTGGCATTTTGGTACAAGTATTCGATATGCACTGACTTATGCTGACAAGCGTGGAAATGGTTTCATCTGAAGCCTGATGTTGGCTGGTACATAATGGAGTACAGGAATGAAGAGAGCTCTACGATGCGTTTACTGGACTTGTTTGAAATCACTCAGGGAACTGGCCCGTGAGAAGGTGATGCGGGAAGTGAAGGCCTTGGCCAAGCTGGAGCACCCGGGGATTATCCGCTACTTCAACGCCTGGCAGGAGAGCCCTCCTGAGGGCTGGCAGGAGGAGCAGGACCAGAGGTGGCTGAAAGACGCCAGGTGAGCCTCGGCAGGTCGAACGTGCCATTAAGGCTGCCAACGGTCTGTTTGGACAAATGTTTAACTTTTCTTTTTTTGTATTATTATTATTTGAAATTTCTGATATTTATTACACTGCAACCTTTACATGATCCAGCTCACTTCACTGACTGATTAAGACCTACATGCTAGGTGATGAATATTTATGATGAGCACATGTATTTGGTAGGAAGGTGAGACGGCCGTGGTTTAAATACTGTCATTGAGCTTACACATTCATTTCTTTAGTTGATGACTGTAGCTGCAACAAATGCCTTTTCTCTCTTTCAGTACCACGGACTGGCCTGTGAGCTTTCTCGACCACATGGAGGCGTTGTCGGTCAAAGTGCCGGTGTCCAGCTCGGTCTCACCCGTCTGTGGGCCAGAAGGAGACGTTCTGGAGGCCTCTGTTGACGCACGCGTCCTGCTGTCCGGCATAGACGACGGAGACCTGTCCTTCCACCCGCTCCTCGGCCATGACAGCCTGATGTCTGAGAGAGACAGTCAAGCCGACCCCGATGCCTCAGATACCCCTCACTCCTTTGAGCTTTGCTCCCCACGCGGCCCCTGTGACTGCACCTCCTCCTCCTTCGACATTGTGTTCGAGGACTCTGGCTGCGACCGAGATGCCGACGCAGACACGGACTCTGCGTCCGGCGTCACCAGTCCTGCCACACTGACCGAGAAGAACAGCTCGTCTTCCTCTCACACCAGACAACAGGAATCTGTCCCAGCCTCCTCGTCTTCTCCGCCCCGTCCGACTTCACTCACCTTGCCTCCCACCACATCTCCTCCAACCCGGCGAGCCCAAGCTTCTCCCAAGGTCAGTCTGTCCTTCACTTGCACAGGTGTGACCTTAAGTCCTATTTTCATAGTCTTTGCAGCAGCTGTAAGTGTGGATATTGATATAATGAAAATAATTTATCTAGGACTGTATACGTAACGTGATATCTCTAGAGAGTATGATGCAATGTAACTCGAGGCAGACTCTCTTCTCTCTGTTCCTCAGGTATACCTCTACATCCAAATGCAGCTCTGTCGAAAGGAGAACCTGAAGGACTGGATGGCTGAGCGCTACCTCCCAGAGCAGCGGGAGCATAACCAGTGTCTGGATATTTTCCTCCAAATCGCAGAGGCTGTTGATTTCCTGCACAGCAAGGGCCTCATGCACAGGGACCTGAAGGTGAACATGGACTTTAATGTTGTCTACTATGATTCAGGTTCTGTAATTTAATGCAGACTTCATGGTACTGCTGCTAAGGGTTCAGCAGCTTCACGCGTTTGCTGATGCTCGCAGCCTTTGTGTTTAATGTGTTTGCTGCACGTTACATAACCTGTCACCATCTGCCCTCCAGCCCTCCAACATCTTCTTCACCATGGACGATGTCGTCAAGGTGGGAGACTTTGGCCTGGTGACAGCCATGGAGCAAGAGGAAGACGATGAAGAGACGAGTGCCCTAACGCCCGCACCACTGCTGACCCGACACACGGGCCAGGTCGGCACCAAACTCTACATGAGCCCAGAGCAGGTGAGGAAACCCGTGACCCAGCTCTAACCTGGGACAGACATTACATGCATCTGATTGTATGTGTAGCTATAGTGTGGAACTGAATCAGTCCTTTCCCCTGGCAGCTCTCTGGAAACTCTTACTCTCACAAAGTGGACATTTACTCTCTGGGACTGATCCTGTTTGAGCTGCTTTACCCTTTCAGGACCCAGATGGAGAGAGTGAGGGTGAGTCAGCAAACACATGGGTGGATAAACATGTCCCAGTTCATTTGATTTTCTTCTTTTAAAACATATTCCCTAAAGGATTCATACACTGGAGTAAAGAACCCGGCAATCGTCAGCTTAGAGCATGTTTGTCTGTTCCCCTGTTTACAGTAAATACTGTTTATTTGAAAGCCTGATACTAAGTGTCTGCCGCTGCTGTTTATTTAAGTCTATCTTTCTGCCTGATTCCTGAAATTCTGTTGGGAAAAGCATTGAACAAATACCCAGTCACTGTTGTTATTTAAATGGACATCGTTGCCAGTTTTAATTGTGCCTTGTGTGATTGACCAGGCTGCCTTTGTCTCAGTAACAAAGGACCTGATTAACCAACAGCACAGCTCTGCTCACAGGTGTTTACATCCTTTCTTCCAGACACTGACAGAGGTGAGAAAGCTGCTCTTCCCAGAGATCTTCTCCAAAAACAACGTTCAGGAGGTGAGTGGGTCTCTGCTGCCACCTAGTGGCTCTGAGCGCAAACCCTAAACCAGGAATAGAGAAACGCTTTGTGCCAACATAGACCCTTTGGATCATTGTCCCTTCACCCTTCAAAGTTGTCTCCCATAGCCCCTTCAACCCTTCACAGCTGCAGAAGTTTGACTGAATGCCCAGTCACCAACAACGAATGTGCTGAGCTAATTCAGTTAGGTGTAGTTAGAGCAACAAAGACTTTATTCTTATACATCCCATTCTTAAACCTATCAAAATGATGGATTAAATAAGTTTTCTCATGCTTAATTGACGAGACTGACCACTGGGAATCTCGCCCAGTTGTAGTAGTAGTTGTTCTGTTTTACTTGTTTTTTGTTTAAGCTGATTGGATGAACTGTTGGCAGGGGCCTTACTCACTGCGCTCTATGTTTTCTGTGTGTGTAGCTGAGCATGGTGCGCAGCATGCTGTCGCTGAGCCCCAGCGAGCGTCCCGAAGCAGCCGACATCACAGGGACTCCCCTCTTCCAGGAGCTGGAGCTGCCGAACAGACTGGCTGTGAGGCAGCGCTCCCGCACATACAGCGCCTCGTCTATGGGACGCCCGTCACGCCAGACATCGACTACCTGAAGACCCCAGGACACAATGTATAACCCCGTTCTACGATCCTCTTTCACTGTCATCCCCTGCTGGTCTGCTGCCCAAGAAAACACCACAGCCCTCTGACATCACACACTGCCTCAGGCAGGTTCACTTTAATGCCAAGTACAACAAATGTGCAGAAATTTATCTCTGAGACAAAATCCTGCACAAATACTCTGCTTCGCAAATTCGCATGCCGTTACATGTTCACGTGTCATGTTACCCATGGTCCCAATTTTAATCACAGTTGCATCCACGTACAAGTGGAAGAACATTTTAAAAGTGAAAGCCGTTTTATATCAGACTCGGCTCGGAAGGTACTTCGATACAAATAATTCTTAGAAGTTCTTCTAAGTGGCTCTGATGACCACATGGGTAGTGTTGACTGCAGCCGCTCCGCTCTGTGGACTGAGCTGCACTCTTCACATTGTACCTAAATGATTTTAAAATGTTTACATGTGATGTCTTAAACAACTGGCATTTTCCTCACTTTTCCATGTCGCGCGAGCAGTCTGGTACTCTGAGATGGCAGACAGCTAAGAAATATTAGATTTGGTCCCTGTCTGGTCACAACATGCTGCTTGTCCCCAACATTTAGCCAGTGTTCACTCACCCACGCTACACCTCAGGTATCACAACCAAGAGGACACTCCAAGGGGCCTTTGAAGCTTGATCATCCTATCTACTAGTGACCAGTACTAATCACTGGTACGAGCACTAACCTGGTGTTCTGACACCTGATATGCCTGATTTGGGAGACCAAAAAAGACCATCCTTTTCCTATGTCTTTTTTTAATAATATAAGGTGATGTATTGCATAGAGAGGAATTTATGAATCCAGTTGATCAGATACAGTTTGCCTTTAGAAAGGGGCCTGTGGCCTCCTCTGGATGAATGCAGAGCCTTTGGCTCCTGTCTTGCATGCATCTGATAGGGAAGTGAAGAGATGAGTGTGAGTTTCCTTAAGCCAGTACTTGGACGCAGTTTTTCTGTGTGTAAATGAATACAATGATTCTGAGGTGCTGAATCACCTTCCAACACCTCCTCTTTGTCCTCTGTACAGAATTTGCTTTGTTCGTTGACAAGATACATATGTTCAATCCTGTATATAATGTAGGGCGCCGTTGCTTGTAAATGGCTTTTTCATGAAGCAACTGTAAGATATGATATAGTTGGGGAGAGGGAACAAAGAGGAGCCGATCTCTGCCATTAACGGATAACTGAATGTTACAGTGGGACCTCCAGAGACAGATAATGGTGGTCACCTCCTATAGCTGTTGGAACTTATTTTCAGTGTTTGTTTTCACGTTGGGGGACCACGTGGAGGGGGTCGCCCTGCTTTGAGCACTAGAGGAAAGCCGAAGGACCAGAGTGCCATTGAACGTCAGTTAAGTGTACTTTTCTCTATTAACTCACCTCACGTTTTTTGCAGTTGTACTACTGTGCTCCAACCCCGTCCAGATGGTTTTCCTACTGAAGCACTCAAGGCAGAGGTCTGCCACTCTCCCATAGAGCAGGAAAATTAGCATTTAGTCAGAAAGGCGACACTGTTTGTCCCCTCTAGGCTGTCTACTGGGGACCTGGACCTGATGGTGGTCATATGACCCACGTAAACTTTGGTTAATGGACATAAGAAGTGCTGGGAGAGTCACATGACCCGTCTGTTACTACACACATTCAAACTGCTAACTGTAATGTGCTTTCAATGATTGTACTTTTCTAAGAACTTCTCTTTTTTTAATAGGTGCAGTTTTTGATTATTCTGCAGGGTTTTTTGATTACTGTAATTTACAGAAAGTTGTTCGTTTGTCCTTCCACTCATCCCACCACAGATGAGTCATCTTCTTATAAAATGATTCATTTTGCAAACTGTTCTCCCACCGTGATAAAGGTGGAAAGTTTTGACTTATATGACATATCCTCAACTTACAGAGAAAAAATGTGAAATTCATGCTGCAAATTCTCCTAAAATTTGCTTTGGTAAAAGTACAGCATGTAGTACTTCTACTAAAGTCCTTTGCTGACAATGAAGGACCGAATGAAACCTTTGTAGAAATAAAGTTTGATATTTCAAAGGAATCTTTGCGATAAGGGGTAAATCCTCTGCCACAGAAAATAAACCGAGAAGATGTGGAGACTTTTTTGTAATTCATGTTGTATTCTTAGTGAATTTAAGACTTGTATGTGACTGATTTACAACAGGGAGAAGGACGTTTTCAGCTTATCATCCAATACCTTTAAACTGAAAACAGCATTATAAACAATAGTGTTTTATCAGAGGTTTCTTTTCATTCGAACCAAGAACATTTGATTGTAGAGTTAAGCGTTTCATACTGTTGCTTTGTGTTTTTCCTTCCACGCCTGCTGTTCAGGTAGTTTTCTTTTCTCCTAAAGATAAATTCAGAAATCCTATTCCTCGCTAAGGTCTGTGTCTGGACGTGTAGTTGCACAAACTCCACTGTGTCCATGTTGAATTGTAAATATGTTAATTTGCTGTATTTATGTTCTAATGCCGCGATCAATCCTTTTTGGGTTGGTGTTATTACGAATGTGCTTCATGTATTGAGCGCATCGGATATGATGACTTCTTACAAGTCTAAATTGAATAAACTGTTCTATACCGTTTGTACAGTTTGGTCTCCTTGGTGTGCAGTCTGTGACTTTGTGTTGGGCCACTGGACCCTGGTAGGCAAACGGTAACAAAGACTAAAACCTAAAAACGGACTATCTCGACCCTAAATTCTATTTAGATGCATCTTGTTTAGTTTTATTCTTTTAGAAAGCTACCTGCGGAAGAAAGCGATTACATTAATTTGATTAAGAAAATAAATGCAATACTAATAAAGTTTGAAAAAAGGGTCTGAATATTTGAAATGAAAGTACTTTTATTTTGCAATACTGAAGGGACTTTATATTTGTTCATTTCCATATTGGCTGTTTAATCTTAACACCATTTTGTCTTAACTCAGGCCCGTTTTTAAAAGTGTTTGTGGGGTTTTCTGGCACAACTTAGCATAAAAACACTGGTCGTCGCTAGATACACTCACGTCGACAAGCTCTCTACGGTGTCCAGTAAGGGACACGTGGCCCATAAACATTTCGCCCTCTATTTTATATTCAATATCTGATTGGTGACGTTAGACAGTCGCATTCAAAGTTGTCTCCCATAGCCCCGCGGGTGTAGTTAGAAGGTCAGGAAAATCCCAATGCCGTGTTTAATATTAGCAGATGAAAGCTTGTAAGGAATATTAGGAACAGAAGCTAGCTAGCTAGCTCGGAGGGGGCGGGGTTTGACGCGTTGCGCATTTCCGTCGCGCTGACGTCACTTCTGGATGTCAATATGCGGCTCGGTGCGGCGCTGGGAAACAAGCGCTGGGAAGATGTAAACCGAGGAACCAGCGACGACCAGCCTCTAGGAAGACACCGAACGTCGCCTCCTGGGATTCACTAGCTCCGCTCCGGTTAACGGAACCACTTTAGACGTCGCTTCGTCGGGCCGCTACTTCCCCAGCAGCGGAGCTTTTGCCGTACGCAGCCATCTTTTGTGCGAGAATGTCCGCGGCGACGCGGCGGGCCTGCTCGGACTCGGGCCGGGGCCGGAGCCTGCTGATGCTGACCACCGCGCTCCTGCTCTCGGTTATCGGGCTGCTCTCCGCGCTGCCCGGCTTCACCGAGGCGAAAGAGTGCGACAAACCGTGTATGAACGGCCAGTGCAACGCCGCGACGGGGAGCTGTGTGTGCTTCCCCGGCTGGGTCGGGGACCAGTGCCAGCACTGCGGAGGGCGCTTCAGGTACGGAGGCTCCAATGAAGCCGCTTTCATCACGCGTTTGCTGTAATCTGGGCTAAATGTGCTAATTCCGAGCCCAGGATGCTCGTCTGGACGCTGCTAGCTTAGCACGGCTCACGTAGGGACACGTCTGGGCTTTAGGGGGTGAAGTGTGGCCGTGTCATCACCACCTAACCCTCCATAGCGGCGGCTGGCAGCTGATGTTGTGGCCCCCATTTCTCCTTGGACATGGTTCTATTAGCTGTGTTGGTGGTGCGCCCTTCATTCTGTGTGACGCCCCGGCGCCAGGTGACCTCAGGTCAACGCGTGCAGATGTGGGAGCAGCTGCTGGTCCCGGTGGACGAGGCTCTGACACACAGCAGACTGTTCAGACATGAAGCTGTCAGCAGCTCAGGGTCAGCGTGTGGGATACTGGCACGCCCCCGTGGAAGAAGCACCTTTAGCCTGTTGTTGCTGGTTGAAGTGGTGGGAGGAAGGTGGACGTTCCCTGGAACCAGTACCCGTCCACTCTGACCTGCCTCCCTGCTTCCGTGTGAAAGAAGCGCTAGAGAACTTGGTTTTTGTGGCTTCCTCTACTTCCTACCAAACCAATATCCCACGTTAAATTTGTGCTTAAACAGAAATAATTTAATTCCGCTGTTGCTGCTTGTTAGTGAGCTGATCCTGTTTCAACAGTTTGATGAGCTGGCGTCTTTGTGCAGCTAAAATGTCTCCATCAGGGTTTGTCCTATAACCAGACCTCAGCTTTTGTAGGGTCCAGGCTGTTTTGTCCATTTTTTAATATTCTGTGCTCTGTTGTGCCAAGTCAGCTCAGTGCCAGCCTGAGAGGTCATGAAGCTGAGCCAGCAGGAGGCCTGCAGTGCTCTGCATCCTCCGAGTGGCTGCGGTTAACGGAGAAGAGGAGCTGGGGCTGTCGGCACATTAACACAGCTGATTGCTGAGCGTGTCTGGTAAAATGGAGGCCGAGTGGCTGCTTCGTTTTTCAGGGAGGCAGCGCTGAGTGCTCCTCTTGGTAGCAGTACAAAGACATGTGTCCGTTGCACTCAAGTAGCAATTGTGTCAGTATCACTGGGAAATCGTTCCTGGCCTCAGCCGCGTCCTGCGTAACAGGAGACAGCAGAGCGGCCTGATGTAATGGCCAGTGTTTGGTCATCTCCAGGTGTTAGGGACTGTAGTTGGACAATGTGAAATGCAACCTGCAGGTTAGAAATTCATGATTTATTATCAGGTTCAACGTTTTTCAACACTTGCTTATTTGTAAAAGGAACCCGCCAGTCACACAGTCACTGATTTATGCAACATTGCTATTTTTCCCTCAGTGCAAATCAGCATTTTGGGTAAGTTCCTGCTTCATCTAGTGACTAGTCTTTGCAGCCAGTCACTAGACTCAGCCACGTGTTTAACTGCTGTATTTAGGTTTTCTTGTTGTGTAGGGAACTTGCAGCCCAGTCGTCCTCCACTAATAACATAGCAGGATGTTTACCAGCCCGAATCCAGCCTGTGTTCACAGAGAGGCTGTCAGACGAGTGTCTGTTCCTTACTCGTCTGTGATTCCAGACTGAAGTGGATTCAGGGGTGTGTTGTTTTGTTCACGCGGTCAAAGGGCTGATGGGAGCCTGTGGTCTGATGCCGTGTTTAGCATACAGACAATGCTGCCATACAAGCGGCTGAGCGCTGGTAAAGAGCAGCTCTCTGTGGCAGCGCCATGCCAAGATGGAGTCCTGCCTCCAAAATCAACATGAAGGAAGGGGAGACAGAAGCAGAGAGTGTGTGCTGTGTTTGAGCTGCATGGAAATGTCTAATATTACAGTATTTACACTGATTTCTACATAAACTGTAGCAAATATCATGACACGTCCAGAGCAATACAATCAAAACCGTTCTCAGGGTTTGAGAGGCAGCCATCAGTCTTTAAGATGATGAGCAGCTTCTTTGTGCTTTGTGTCTCACAGCTTTGAAAAGTGACAGCATGACAACTTTAAAAATTCAGCAGCACTGTCTCCTTCCAGAGATGATGTGCCGTCACTCTGCACAGCCCACAGACCTCCCAGTGAGTGTTTTCAGAGCAGCCGTGGTTTGTGTGAGACTGTTGCTTTTATAAAAACACGATGAAAAGCGGAGCTTCAAACGTGCAGCAGGTTGGCAGCTCACTTCAAACTGACCACGTTGTGCTCACAGTCAGCTCGTTGGACTGCAAGGTCCTGCTCGCCTCTGCTGAGCTACGGTGGAGGCAGGAGTCTGTAATTACTACTTGGAAACACTCTGATAGCAGTTTGTCTTAAATCGCGCCGCTTTCCTGCTGCTGTGAAATCAGATTTGCTGCCTCATGTTTTCTAAAATGGTAAAACGCCACTTGTGAGATTCCTGCAGATTCGTGAAAAGCTACTGTTGTCTTTGCTTCTGTAAATTCTTGCCTGTAACTATGGCTCGTAATGTTGATGAATGTTGCCATGAGGCCAAACGCTGATCAGATATGTCTACAAAAGCCAGTTATTCGCTCCCTTCCACAAAGAAGCCCAAAGACGCACGACTGAGCTTCTTCATCAGTATGAGAAGGGCCTTTTGCCCGGGTGGGTTCGTCTTTCAGTATCGTATGGAGCAGGTTTGCTCCTACAGTGCGACGGGCTGGTGAACAGATGCTTTGTGCTGCTGAGAGCCAGTGCAACCTGTGACGCATCTTCTTGTCTTGGCACAAACTCTTGCGTTAGGATTTAGGGCAAGCCTGCACCTGCTAATTAAACAACTGACTGCGCTGCATGTCCTCGGCCCAATCAGGAGCAGTAGTAGTGCATGGTTGATCATTATTATTTGTTTCTTTCAGTTTCAAATGTTCCTGAATAGTCTATGAATTGGAGAGGCCTGAAACCTAACCGGTGTAGGGAAGGTGCTCCTTCGTGTCTTTCTGACCCTTTGTCTCACCAAAAAGGAAAAAGGCAACAAGTAAAACCTGTGAGCTTTGCTTTAGAGTCAGGTGCCTGGATTTCAGACCAGTGTCGCATCAGATGCTCTGCTGATGGATTTGTCCTGACGTTAACTGTGACTGTGGTGTTTTTTGCACCTTTGTGGGTGTCTTTTGTGGAGTCCATGCATTAGTCTCTGTCCTCAGGCTGTCCGCAACCTGCTGACCTCGCTTCACTAAAGGCCCCGCTGAGCAGCCAGCCAGCCAGCCTGCCGTCACTCACTAATGGGCCCTAGTGCTGCTACGTCACCCTTGTTTATTCTTACGTTTCATTTCATTTGCTGCAATAAGTCAAGTGCGTCCGTAAGCTGCACTCGGCTCGTCTGCGATGCTCCGAACCGAAGGGCAGCGGAGGAGTTGAACCTGCAACGATACGACGCGTTGAAGGGCTTAGCACGGACCTGAACCCTGCTACTGTAACCACTCACCCTTAAAACATTAGTGACTGGTGGCTTGAGGAGCGTGTTTTGGCTGCGTAGCCTTTGCTGATTATTTGCCAGTGTGTTGGCACAGCAGCAATAAGAGGGGAGATGGTTTACCAGGAATCTGTGTTGGGTGTCGTAAACTTTGTTGACCATAGTACAGCTGTTGATATGGCCTGGGTGATGCCTGTGAACGTCCCAGTGTTCCCAAGAAGTGACTTGTTATCAAGGTGAATGTTTCTGCATTAAGTCTGCCGCTCTGCCTCCTGGACACACACAGATTCCCCTAATTGATGTGAAGGTTTGATGTCTGCCCAGACAGGCTGTTGCGTCTGAGTAATACTCGGCGTGTTTGCTCGGCTCTCGTGCTGCGGCTCTTTGCCATTTGCAGACCACTTGGCTCGCTGCAGGGACGCTGTTTGCATGACAAGGAGCTATTGTTGGACGGCGAGACCGGTATCAGTGTGTGTCTAATAAGAGGAGGCACAGACTACGAGACGTTGAACTTTATCACTCATTTATCACTGGTCACATGCAAACTTTTATTCGTTGACTCCTGGGTGAATCATCAGCCAACACACTGCTCCCTGAGAGCGAGGTCCCGATCGTTAGGCTTTGTCTCCGCTCTGTCCTTGTAAACCTTACGTGTTGATGCACGTGAAGGTCAACTGATTGTCATTGTAAGAATGCACACAAAAGGTTTCGCAACCTTTTGTTGCTCCTTATGCCTGTTTGCTTGTTATAACCTTGACTTTCCTTGAATCAGCAGAAGCTGTAGGTTTACTTGCGCAGTATGTTGAACGTGCAGCAGCTGGAGCTGCGGAGTCCGGAGCCTCTGAGGGAGCCCTGTTTGTCTGCTAGCTGCCACGGCGGAGAGTCCTGCAGGACCCGGCAGCACCGGTGCTGAGACTCTAATTACATGTTGGTTCAGGCGCTGCCACGTGACGTCACCGCGTGGAACCGCTCCAGCTACTCCTGTTGTCAGCAGCGATTGCACAAGAGCATTGATGTTTTTAGAGTTGTCGTTAACTTAACGGCAGCCTTGGCCTTGGACCTTGAGCTGCTCGGTCCACACAGCCGGGCTGTTGGCCTGTCGTCCACCCAGACCCTCTGCAGGACCTTTTAAAACGTGTTTGGTTGAATCGCATGTGTTGTTGTTGACGTGTGTTTGCAGAACCACATCGCAGCTAAACATTCGAGTGTGTTCTCTGCACTTTCTTGATAAACGTCCTGAAATAGTGCTGAGAGGCTGTTTTGGCTCGAGACTGTGACTGGGTGCGTTAACAGAGTCATTGCACTCTGAGACCTACGTAAGTAATGATACAATCTGACTGCATCTAAGTGCCTCCCTGTGTAATTCAGCTCCTCTCCTGCTGTGTCATCAAGCTGGGATTGATCAGGCAATAACAGAGGCTGGGCGCCGGACGCTACCATTAGAGCGTTTGTGGCCGCGTGTTATGGTCTGGGCCATGAAAATTATTTGCTGTGAGGCTTAATCATTGTCTTCCTCGCTGTCCTGTGTGCAGGTCAGTGACTCTCATCCAGCAGTGTGCTTTTAACTTGTAAAATATATCCAGCGTCCAATGTGTAAAAGCATTTGTAATAAATTCCCCGTTTAGCATATTAATCAGCTGATGATGCTGCTGGGAAGATTTTACCAGGGTTCAGAGAAAGTGTCTGTCTTCTACTCTCTTCAACGTCTTCTCTCTCCCCCTTTCGTTGTCCAGGTTGACGGGACCCTCTGGTTATCTCACCGATGGACCAGGAAACTACAAGTACAAGACCAAGTGCACGTGGCTCATTGAGGGACAGTAAGTACGGTGCATATCCAGACACCAGCTCATGACCACAACACGCTGGAATGAATACACCTGGGGTTTGCTTGCCCAGACATTGTGAATAGAGCTGCGAAACAATCCCTTAAGGATGCTCTCCTTGACGGCATCGTCTCTAGGCTTCAGGACAACGGGAAGACGGCTGAATGATGGATTGTGAAAACCGAAGCTGCAACTTAATATTTTAAGAGCACTCATAATGATTCTTTCATGCACGGCCTCTGCTGGAGGCCCCCACTGCAGCGTTAGCGTCCAGAAAGTGATGGATGAAAGTGAATGGCCAAGTAACCGTGAGGAATTGGATTCGTCTGCTCTCCTGTTGAAGTCAGCACAACCACGCGTATCGATTCAGAGCAGTGCGCCTTAATTGTAGGCTGCCAGCTCTTCTACATCATAAACCCTCAGGTTCATTTACGCTTAGGCGTTTGGCCAACGCCGTGGTTCAGGTGGATCGTCTGCTGGAGCTTCGGTTGGGGCTTAGATGTGTATCTGTTACTGGGTGGCCTCTAATGTCCACGCTGTCGTCCACCGTGCTCATTATCTGCTAATTGCACGTTTCCAGGAGGTTGATGCAGTTAACACATGCTGTGTGTGCATCAAAATGACAAGAAGGCTTGAAGCGCATGCATTCATCCTTGAGGCGATTACTGCCACCGATAGACAGTGTTGTGATTTGTAACACATGACCAAACGCTGTGGCCTGTTGCGGTTGTGAGCGTAGACTCTCTTCCGCTCATTGCTTAGATTTGGTATTTACCAGTCACAAGCCTAACACTTCCTCCTAATCTTGAACCTCCATCGTAGATGCACTAAATGACCCGTTTGTCTCTGCTCCCTCTTTTGAATGACTTCCTTTTTGGACCAAATTTAGAGCGGAGGCACTTTAAGAATCCCATGAATGAAACGAAATCTGATTTAAGCAGCTTGTTCTTTCAGCTGTGGAAACGCTCAACCTTGGAAGCATAACATGTATAAGATGCTCTGAAACGTTACTGTCAGACTGAACAGCTGGAAGATGCTTCCGCTAAGTGTTTTTACCCTGTAACAGGCTAATTATGCTCATTTAAATTCTTTTATTCTGGTCATGCAGCAGAAGTGGGTGTAGCGCATTAAAGTCGGACACTTTCGCTGGTGGAACAGTAACTTTACGTCCAAAGCAGGAAATTCCTCGTGTTAATTGCAGCTTGTGGCGTTTGGTTAGTGTTGAAGTGACGGTGTGCCCGTCCGTGTGTGTCTAGGCCCAACACCGTTCTCAGATTACGCTTCAACCACTTCGCCACCGAGTGCAGCTGGGACCACCTGTACGTGTACGACGGAGACTCCATTTACTCGCCTCTACTCGCAGCTTTCAGGTACGTGAAGCTGCTCCTCAGTTGGCTGAAAGGTTCCAGGTTGTATGTAAAGTCAGTGACACTCTGACTTTTGCTGCGTTACAGTGGTTTGATCGTCCCCGAGCGCTACGGCAACGAGACCGTTCCTGAGGTGGTGTCTCAGTCCGGCTTCGCCCTGCTGCACTTCTTCAGTGATGCTGCCTACAACCTGACTGGCTTCAACATCTCCTACAGGTGAGACGTGCAGCATAAAAATAGTTTGTTACCAGGAGTCTCTCTTTTTTTATTTCTGTCTCGTTTTAAATGGTGTTTGAGTCGTAAGCCTGATAATGTCAGTCACTGGATAAAAGCCTCTACGCTGTGACAAGCACATCGATGCTGAGCCCCGAGATGAGAACCTCATTTCTGTTTTACTGGCTCGGGAGAATTATTTAGGTGAAGGGGCCACTTCTCACCTTTTCTTGGGACAAACCTGTCGCTTAGCGCAAGGTTCTTCCTGTTTGTAGGTTTGTCAGCCGACATAGGTAGAGGATGAAGCAGAGACGTGTTGGGATGTGTTTCATTCAGTGCTGATGCCACAGCACATGTAGAACCTGTGTTTTTGCCACATTACTCAGCTTGACATGAGAAACGGTGCCGCTCATTGTCTGTGAGCAGTTCGGCCTTGCTGGTGTTAAAAAGGAAAGTGTTCTATAAGCAAAGTAGAGCGTGTCAACATCTGCAAAGGACACAAAGAACCCCCGCGTCTCTGTCTCACCTTTCTGTCTTGTCACCATAGCGATGGGATTGAAGTCGGTTCTGTCGGATGAAAGCAAAGCGCCTCCGAGCCCCTCGGCCTTTTGGACTGTATCAGAGGTGGAGGAGCCGAAACATAAAAGAATGACGAGGACTCAAACATGTTTGTTTTGTTTGTGGAGAAAAAGCATCTCACCTCACATGTCTACTCGTATGAAAGCCAACGCTAGGCACCGTCTCTGTTCTTGACCCGCCATTACTCCGCTATAGGTGCTTAAAACCTGAGTAATGGCACCTGTAGAAAGCTGCTTATTGGAACACAACCAGAATGAATGTTGCAGCACAGACGCCCAGGATTTGTTGGATTTACAGTTTTCCATCAAATCTTTTGTTTGTATCTGAGACGATATCTGGTAAATGTCAGACACACAAACGAGCTGCGTCTGCACAATGAACAACATCTGACCTGAAGTCTGTGTTTTACTCGTTCTCCCGTGAAAAGTCTCCTTTGTTGCTTTTGCTCTTGTTTACCTCAGTAATGCTCACGGTTGCATTCAGAGACATGATCAGGACGCTTGGACACCGGAGCGGGTGTGGAACCATTGGTTGTTTTGGGTTTGAGCCTGAAGACCTCTTGCACAACAGCAGATGTTGACATGGTTAAGAACAGATATGTTAGTTAGTCTGTGTCTTAGTCAGGCTTTGAGTCACAGTTTCTCTTTCTGTTTCTTCCTCCTCCCTCCCAGGGTGAATACGTGTCCCAACAACTGTTCTGGTCGTGGAGAGTGTCGCGTGGGGAATTCCACAGGTTCTGTGCGCTGCGACTGTGAGGACCGGTGGAAAGGGGAGGCCTGTGATATTCCCTACTGCCTGGCCAATTGCAGCTACCCGGAAGGAGGCCGCTGCCAGGACAAGACCTGCGTCTGTAAGACGGGGTGGCAAGGTGGGCTGGCGCTCGTACTTGAGTTTACCGAGCCCATGCACGCTCAAGCGTCCTGGAGACTGAGGAGGGTTTGGCCAGAATTAATAAACAGGAGCTTGTGAAAATACAGCGCGGTTGTTCTGCGTCAGGATGAGATTAAACAAAGTTCACCATGCAGGTCGCCTGTAATGACTTATCAGCTGAGTGGGAGTGTTGACGTTTCAGACATCGATAATCTCTCGTGTCCCAGGCGTTTTAAAGGGCAGCGTTTCCAGATAGTGTCTCCACTTCCAAGCTTTGTTTACGTTTCAGTTCTTTGAGCCCCAGACCCTGATGTCAGTTCGATGCTCAGCTGGACCACAGTGAGAACGGAAAGAGTTCGATTGGAGACCAGTGAAACACCTGCTTTCTCTGGCTTGTCTGTGATTCACGTAGAATGTTACCGACGTCCACTACAGTATATTTATGATCAATGATTTACTGAGGGTCTGTATGTTGTCCATGTAGAACCCCGATCCCATATTCTGGAACCTGTAGTAGTAGGTTATGTAGATCCCAGAGTTCAGCTAATTCCTCATGAAACCGAAGTGAAATAATCTAGCAGCCATCTGCCGTAGCGCGATGGACGCGGGTTCGGCTTCCTCATCGTTCTGCATGTCGTGCGTGTTTTGTCTGAAGCTGACAGAAGCGTTGCTTTTTGAGTCGCACCATATGGGCGTTTACCCGCTCCGTTAGTTCTTAAACGGCTCCGCCGAGCTGCTCTACATATGCAGAGACGACGGCTTAATTTAACTGCAGTTATATCAGCAAGTCTGTGTGCTCACACTCTAATTAGCCGAGCTGAGGGAGTCGGGAAACAGACTGGCGTTTTCTTTAGCCTTTATTGCCCTGTCACGGTGTTCCAGCCGACGAGCAGCGCAGCGTGTTCTCTGAGCTGCCAGATACCGAATGCTTTCCTCATTTGCTCCAGCAGAAAGCAGAGACAGATGCCTGTTTAGTCAAGCCAGCCTTGCATTTAATCTCTCTTTCACAGATGCCTGGCCTTCAACAAATTGCATCTTTAAAGGAGACTAAGGCCACGTTTGTTTTATTTATGGCAGCGCCACCAAGGTGCAAAGTAAATTTCTCTTCGTAGTGAGGCTGGAGTCAGGCTGAAGCATATTAGCCACCGCCTATAAACAAAGGGACGGACTGGCGTAGCTGACCTTCTTTGTCACGGTGAATCATAACACTTCCTTCCTTTCACATGGCTGCTTCTGTGTGGTTTGATAATGATCGTTAGGAAAGTCCCCCCGTAGTTGGCTTCCTGTTTCTACGGCGTCGGGACTGATGGCACTAATTGGTGGGTGAACCTTTTCTCTCCTGGCTGCTCGTATGTGCGTCTCCTCAGGCTGGATGGACAGAGCGTAGAGGAGCAGGGTGACCAAGCCTCCTGCTCTGACTCCTCCACCTCTCGTGGTTCAGTCGCTCTGTTTTTGCAATTGGCCAAGACTCCTCCAAAATCTCTTCCCTGCAGCAGCAGTTGTTCCGGTTTATGTTGGTCTTATTGTTTCACGTCCATCTGGAATTAATAACGTTCTTTGAATCTGGGAACCTGTCCAGTGTAAAATGGACGGGTTTGGCCGGAGTTTTGTTTCTTAAAGGGCTGTTACGCTGTTAAAGGGCTTAAAGGGCTGTTACGCTGAGTTCGGCCAAGTTCACCTTTAAATCCAAAGCCCTGTTACTCCACACCTCAGTCTCCGTTATCTAAAGGCTCACCTTAAGCTTCTTTGCCCTTTTCCTCATCTTTCCTAATTCTGGAGATAAAATCAATGATGGATCATGTTTGTTTTTCACCCACGCACTCACTGAGCAGAAGGCCAGGCCCTAGTTTATTTCTTCAGTCTGTAGGACGTCACAGTGAACAAATGAAGCCTGTGAAAGTTTAATCCTCTGTTAATGCAGGGAGTGGAAAGATGTTTCTTTTCTCCTTTAATGCAGAATCATTTGTTGTTTTTTGGCTTCTCTGTTTTTATGCTCCACTAGAGTCTGGCTTTTGTTTAGAGTGAGTTAAAAATGAATCCCTGAGTAATTTACGTTGTGGTTTCGTTCCCTCTTCAGGTCCAGACTGCTCCGTGTCGGTGCCTGCCAGCTCCCCGTTCTGGAGCCGGGATGAGTACACCGATGCCGGCCTGGCCAGGGCCTCCCACAAGGCTGTGGTGGACCAAGGCATCATGTGGATCATTGGCGGCTATGTCTTCAACGCCTCTGATTATCACATGGTCAAAGCGTAAGTGTTTGGACTATTTGTTGGCTGCTGTCAGGAAGACGCCACTGGACCTCCTGTCTGCTCAAAATCAACATGGTAAAAGAACACGGCTCTGTGTCGGGCACAGAAGGTTGTAATTAAAACCATAAAATTACAGGAACCTTCTCACCCTCGGCTCCACCCAGGAAGATCACATTTATCCTCCACTCCTTTAGTTTTATGGGTTACCAGCGGGCCAAAGGCTTTTATCATGTGAGGAGCATTGTGCCAACTTTATCTGACTTTATGAGACCTGTTTGACAAACATCAGGCAGAAAATGTCTCCTCCACTCATCCTTTCTGATGATTAGTGAAATGGACAGACTTGATAAATATTGAATTGCAGTGTGAGCATCACAGAATTAGCTCTACATCACTGAGTGCAGCAGGACGGGAAAGTCAGGATACACTAAGCTTCACGTTGGACCATCTTCCCATGTCCGCCTTTCAACACGAGTAGATGAGATCTCTGGACGCCAGCTGTCACCTCCTCACCGTGTTCTGCTGTTTCTCTAGGTATAACCTCAGCAGCAGGACCTGGCTGACCCTTGACCCCTCCGTGAACACCGTCACGCCACGCTACGGCCACTCGCTGGCTCTGCATGAGGTAAGCACGGTAGATGAGCACGAACGGCTGCTCCTCCCCCCACTAAGCGGGGTTTCAGTGTAATGTGAACACGACTCCAAACGAGGAGGTGACATCTAAATAAATGGAGGAGTTAGCAGGAATATTATAAACTGCCATCGGTTTATTCATGCCTTCAGTCGCGTCTGTTTTGTTGTCTGGAACTAATATATAAATCTCTGGGCTTTGATGCCGCAGTGAAGTGGCGAAGCAGTTCAATCTCAGCCAGAAAAACTGTTAGGAGCCGCTGATGGAATAATAAATTAGAGAGCGGAGGATTGAGAGAAGACGCAGTCTGTGAGCGCTGTGGTTGAGCTGCAGCGTGTTTGTAATGCTCAAATTGCATCAGTGTGTGATTTGCTCTCGTAAGCCAGTGTGGGCTTGCAAGACAAATCTAAAATCAAATCGGTGTTGATACACGACAGAGCCGAGATGCGTCTCGCAGCCACGGATGATGTGCTTGTTCAGGTTCTTAAGCGCACGTACGCTCGCAGGTTTATAAAAGGATGAAGCTCACGTTGAGCATTTCTGTGACTTTTAGTTGATGCCTTTAGGACACATTTGTCTAATTACAGGCTCTTCTTGACTAGTAGAGGAAAGACTTTTCCTCTTCGCCAGTTTTCAGACTGTACATTATAACATGAATAAATGTATTTCACCCCGTGTTTAGTATCGTTCGAAATCAAAAAAGCCAAATGCCAGGCTCTTAATATCAGGATGCCATTATTCTGGCCGACCTCCAGGCTGCCTTCAGCGCTTTCAGAGGAAATTATTCTGTAGGAAACGAGGCACAGAGTTATTATTGTGGAAGGTTATCGATTCCCGAGCATTTAAATATGTTTTGGACGATCCCTGGTGGTTGTTGGTGGGTTGAAGTTTCATTACAATGATAGTTCGTGGTTGCCACTGAGACGCTGCCATGCTTTGGCTTCTGAATTTACAGTAAGATTTCAGAGATTACTGTATACTGTAAAATGATGGCCCTGGTCCCTTCCCTGTTTATATGTAGATAACTTTCTATCAAGCTAAAATCGTAATAGTAATAAAATGAAGTATTTGCATCTTTTGCATCATCAAGATTTTAAAATTCGAAATTAGAGCTTTGGATAAAGAGCAACAATCTGAACAGTCACCTCTCTAGACTCTGCTGTTTGCCTTTGTTTCCACTAGGGGAAGATCTACATGTACGGAGGAAAGATCGACTCCACGGGAAATGTCTCCAGCCAGCTGTGGGTGTTCCACATGCAGAACCAGACCTGGGTCCTCCTCAGTCCTTGGGCCAAGGACCAGTATGCCGTCGTGGGTCACTCAGCCCACATCGTGCCTCCTCTGCAGGAGGGAGCCGGTCCCGTCATGCTGGTTCTGTTTGGACACTGCCCTCTGTACGGGTACATCAGCCAGGTGCAGGAGTACAACATCGGTACGTTGTGGGGGAAGCACGGAGTCATCCTGCGCTGGCTCCCGCCAGCTTATAGTAAATGAAGACTAGACTTCATTAAGGCCTCTAATTGTCTTTTAAAAGGCAATTTGTCTGAGGAAAGGGATGAATTAACCTGCAGCGATGGCCAGCAACACGAGTCACATTCCCTCACTGAGCACCAGTGATTTGGCCTGATGCCACTTTGTGCAGTTTAGCGACAATAATTCAGACAGTAGGATTTACACCGGGTTAGACCTGTCACTAATAAAATGTGCCGTGTCTTTGTGACCCTGCAGTCAAGAACACGTGGAGCATGGTGCCGACAGACGGAGCGCTGGTGCAGGGTGGCTACGGCCACAGCAGCGTCTTTGACCCCCACACCAGAGCCATCTACATCCATGGGGGCTACAAGGCCTTCAGTGCCAACAAGTACGGCCTGGCTGGAGACCTGTACAAGTTTGACGTGGACAAGAGGAAGTGGTGAGGCTTTGCTTTCCTTCGCTTACCGTCAGATACACACACTAGAAGAATGCTGCCGCGCAAGTCATTTGTGGCTTTGCTTCCTTCTGTCATTGGAAGCAGTGTAATTATATAAGGCAGGAATTGACTACATACAAAGAAGGGAATGTTGTTGCGCGTCGGCCAACGGCAGCAGATGTCTAAGAAGCGCCTGTGTGTTTGTGCAGGACCATTCTGAGGGACAGTGGCTTCTTCCGTTACCTCCACACGGCGGTGATAGTGAGCGGGGCGATGCTGGTGTTTGGAGGAAACACACACAACGACACCTCCATGAGCCACGGCGCCAAGTGCTTCTCGTCGGACTTCCTGGCCTACAGCCTGGGTGAGGAACACGGCAGCAGGTCGTAACTCTGCCGCTGAGCGTCGTCTTTCTCCCCCTGCTCCGAGCTGCTTTGCATGCACGCGCTCGCACCCGGGAGCTGCTCGGTACAGCCGCAGTGTTTTGTTGTTGCTCCGCTGAAGCAACAGAAGGTCAAATGTCGCAGCTCGGTGTACATGAGCAGTAAGCCACAGAACACAGGTACAGCAGGCTCATGATAATGTGGTGCTTAGTTTTCCAGCCGCGTCTGCTCCCTCTGTAATATCCGCAGCGGTAGTTGCGGCTGCCGACTTACAGTTCATTACATTAAGGCCACCATGACCTCATTAATAGAATTATCACCTTGTACAGGTACCTAGTAAAGTGGCAGGTGGAGGCTTTGAGGTTGTTGGTTTCTGTCGTAGCTTCTGTTTAAGTGTTTAATAGATGTTTTCTGCATGAGGCTTTGCCGTCTAATTGTGATCCCGTGTTGCCGCGATACGTTCTAATCGACGTGAGCACGGCTTTGTCACAAACCATCCTCCCTTTGTCGGTTGCCGGCAGGCTCCTTCCGCAGGGCTGTCATGAGCTGCTCGTTAATGGAAGGCTTTCAGGCTGTCTGCATGGGAGGGAGAATTCCCTGCAGGCCGAGGAATGGCCCGAGGACGCGGCGTTTTTCTGTCATTATGGAGATGATTGACAGGCAGCGAAATTACAGTCTCAGAGGCACAAGCACTCTCCCCTGCAACCTGCTTTTGTTCACGAGAGCTACATGTTGGTGCTGACGTGTCTCCGGCAAACGCCCCCTTCCACGCAGAGGGCGGCGGCGGCAGCACGTGCAGGGTCCTATTTATCCGCCTTCGACGCCACGTGTGCTCACTTGATTGGCAACCACCTGATTGTTCTCCCTGTGAATTTGCACTGCACCAAGCTCCTCTCTCCTCACGCTCTGTATGGTTTTTGTAATTGAATCCAACTCTCACAGTCTATTCTTCTTCACCACCTGCCCCCACCTTCACCAGCTGCAGGGTCGGTGTCGGCAGCATCAGCTCTGTAATCGTCTGGTAATTACAGTGGAGACGGGCCGCTCGTCCTGGACTAATTGCCCCTCCTTAACGGGCTGAACTCAATTAGAGCGTAGGATTTAAGGGCCGTCCGCTGTCCTGACACTGGTAGATGGTGTCGTAATAAATCACAGCGGCTGCAGACTCGGGTTGCACCACCAGGGGGCAGTGTCTGCCTGCGGAGCTCACAGCCACTCTCCTCTGGGAGACCGTGATGACTTGCACTGCATTGTGCTGAGTGAAGGTGATGGACTGCAGTCACAGTTCTGTGTCCCAGCAGCTCCCACCTCCAGCCTCACACGCCAGCTGTTCGCTTTGTTCCCCGTTCTGTTGGACGTGTTTTGTTCTCTTCTCTCTCTATAAAACCCGTTTAATGAGTTGGTTTCTTCATGGCTGCTCACCAAAATAAAAAGCTGTTGAAGACTCGCAGGCCGTCTCGCGCGTTGGCAGCAGGTCGGCAGTGTGACCTCTGTGTGTCTGCTTTTCGTTACAGCCTGTGACGAGTGGACGGTGCTGCCTCGACCAGACCTCCACCACGACGTCAACCGATTTGGGCACTCTGCAGTCTTCAGCGACAGGTAAACGTGGATGCGTGACTCACCTGCAGATGCTTTTATATACCAAAGGCCAAGCGTTCGTAGATAAGTAGTAGAGGGTTCGTTTGGTTTGGCAGAATGATTTCTAAGAATCTGTAGTTGTCTAAAACGTAAATCAGTCCAAATGCGTTTGTACTTAATTGTTGCCTTATTGGATGTGAAACGCACTGACACTACTACACACTTAGCGTAAGAGGCAAATAGACTGTGACCAGCAGACGGGTCCAGTTCAGCTCTCGTGGTTCTGTATTTGACATTCAAGCGCTTTTCTGCTTCTCCGTCTCTTTTATTCATGATCACGACTCTGTTCATGGTTTTAGGAACAATCTGCAAAGCGCACACAGTCTATTGAGGCCGTTGAAGGGGAATAAAAGTGAACATACATTAAACTAAAGTCAGAGATCTGCTATTTTGTGGGACAAATAACAAGAAATGATTGAGGCTCTGACATTTTGAATTAAAACATTTGCTGGCAGAGGTGAAGCTGAGAATAGATCCGCGTTGTCTGAAATACATTCATGCAGATGTTCCTCTAGTTAGTTGAGCTGGTTCATAATTCACTGGTTGACCACCCAGTGAAATATATAATTTAAAAATGATATTTTAGCCTCAGGTAAGGATCCTTTGTGTGTTGATGTATGACATTTCATTATCGCTCTGAGGTTTGGATGAAACGTGAAGCGAACTGAAGGGACGACTCATCAGTTAACGTCCTCTCCACCAAAGCAAAACATGCTGATCCATGTTAAATTTTACCTGGAAGCTCCAGCTTCCTCTTCCTGTTGACCCCTCTTCATTCGCAGCAACCAGGGGTTTGTTGTTGGTCCTGATGCCTAATTGATCCAACTCAGATAAATTTAAACCGCTGTGATACAAGGCCTCACGACTGAAAAAGCACTTAGGGAAGACAAAACAAAATGTTAACATGCATAGTAATGAGGAGAAAAATGGAAAATGCGTTCTGAGGAAAATTGGTCAAATTTGCAAAAATGCCACCACTCGGTGGTTGAAGATGAAGGCGGCCGTGGGACTGAGGACGGCTCTGAATGTGGAAAACGCCGCAGTGCAGAGCGACAGTCTGAGCCTTTCAGGTGACAGGTTCCTTCTCCTCTTTGCTTTTTCAGAACTTTGCTCTCCGGCTTCTTTTCCTTCCGTCTGTTGGTCCGTCGTTCATGGATACTGTTGTAATAATTTCTATCAGAATGTCTGAGTGAAAAGACCCAGAGGCAGCATGTCTCTAAACTGTGGGAGGACAGAGACGCCTGTTCCCAAACCCCAGTTGAGAGATTTGAAGAACCATGAATGAATTTCCCGTCCCAACGGTCTTTGTCTGCTCCTCAGCGGTGCAGCTGACGGACTGATCCCCTGCGAGACTCATCCATTCTCTTCCTTTTGATCAGTTCGCCCAGCAGGACGTCCAGAGCAAACAGTTTGACGTGTGGCCTCCATGAACCCAGAGCACTGTTGATTTGACTGGTGCAAATCCCCCGCACACACACACCGACATGCACAAAAGCAATTCCAGCCGCCGCACAAAGGCCGTGAAGGAAGATGTCAGAAAAAGACCTGGTATCCACTCAGGCCGTCGACAGAGGGGTCTGACAGGCTGCTCTTAGGCAGACGTGTGAAGACGGGGAAGAACCTTTGGGCTGAGCTCCTCTTGTGCACAAAAGGCTTGAACTGGGGGAGATTGCAGCTTAGAGACGGATCCTCTTACTGGTTACTGTAACGCTAACATCTGTAATCTCTTGCGCAGCGCGATGTACGTGTTCGGCGGCTTCAACAGCCTGCTGCTGAGCGACGTCCTCGCCTACACGTCTCCCAGCTGCTCGGCCTTCTCCAGCCAGGCGTCCTGCGCCCAGGCCTGGCCGGGAATCCACTGCGTGTGGAACAGCACCCAAGGGACCTGTCTGCCCTGGGAGAGCAGCGCCGCCGGAACCGAACAGCTTCCACCCTCGTGTAACACCAGATCATGTAAGTGTTTATGTGCCAAACCTCATCAGAACATACAAGCTGTCTTTTCCATCACATAGCCTTGAATAAACGCGCGTCTGAAAGGCCACTTAAACAAAGCCTGCAATGCTATTTTTGATATTTTCAGGTTTTTCTGACATTTTTCAGACTTAACTTTTAATTAAACGTCCAGAAAGTCTGCAGAAGAAAGGACACGTTCTCTGTACCTGTTAACTTAGACTCTGGGAACAGTAACTGGAGGATTTTTGACATTTATCAACCAACTGGTGACTTTAATTTAGCTGTAGGGATAATAACTGTTAGCTAAGACTAATTAGTTGAGGTGTGTGTAGGCACGTGTCCAATGAAGACTTGTGGATTTTATTTAAAGTCAGTGGGTCCCAGCCGTCAGGACCTGCTGCCGTGTGTGTGTGTGTGTGTGTGTGTGTGTGTGTGTGTGTGTGTGTGTGACAGGGCAGGTTCAGACAGGTCTCTCCACACCCTACAGAGAATTCTCTTCCATTTGTCACAAAAACACATCCTCAGTTCCACCAGCGCTGCCCGTCTCATTTTCCGCGGCCGACATCTACAGAAGTGGCAGCAGATGGAAACTGCACCCTGGGACATGTTTCAGGCACATTGAATGCCAGAGAGGCAGCCACCCTGCCCCACTTCCACCAGATGACACCTCATCTGCAGGACGTGTGTGAATTACTCCAGCTATTGTGAAAGCAGTGAATAGGCGCTGGATACCGCTGTAAAGCTGTGAATGCTGTACCTTTGTTCTACGGTGGAGCAGTAGGTCAAACTTCATGTGAGGGACAGTACAGAGCGTCGTCCCTGAAAGAGCTTTGCACGTGTCCTAGTACGACTGGAGTATGAGACAGACGACTGTTTGTGTTTCTCCAAACCCCAGTTGCTGATAACGAGAGGTGTGACCAGTACACCGACTGCTACAGCTGCACGGCCAACACCAACAGCTGCCAGTGGTGTTCATCCCAGTGCGTTTCCCTAGGAAGCAACTGCACCTCTGCCACGGTAAGAAACGTGACTAACCCCAGTGACCTGAGAGGCTGGAGGGAATTTAAATGAAACGTTCTTCACTTTGAGTTTTTATGCTCCGTAACAAAACGCGTCTCTACGTTTGCAGACTAAGTCGACAGCTCAACATGCATGAATGTCGCCACACACCTTCCTTTCATTTCATCAGGTTTCCCCGCTGTATGAAGTGAGACTGTACCTGCAGAGTTTGAGTAAAAAAATGAAAAGAACAGCTAAAGCACGTTCTTGTTGGCAGCTCTGAATCTGATTATCAATCGGAGATTAAATTACTGCTCATTTAGATGCTGTCAGGCGTTCAGAGACAGTTCACGCGTCTCCTCCAGAGCCCTTATCGACACTTGTCTCAAAAATATTTGATAAGTAAGGATCCTTTTCTTTGACTGCAGTGATTTGATAATCTAACACTTGTGATAACCTGGCTGTCTATTCTGGCAGCTGCGCCTCGATTAAGATGAAATCGTTCTCTCTGTCTGTTTCTTAAACGCTCACGCTGCGTGAAATGTAATAAGGCTTTATTTGCGTTTCTTCCCAGGGGGCCATAGGGGAGTATGACGTGTGCCCCAGAGACAACCCCTCTTATGTGTGCAACAAGAAAACCAGCTGCAAGAGCTGCGCTGTGGACCAGAACTGTCAGTGGGAGCCTCGCAACCAGGAGTGCATCTCGCTGCCAGGTAGCCGCGGCCGAGTCCATTAACAACGCAGCAATTTCCAGTGGATTTAAGAGGTCTCACCACAAAGCGTTTGCTCTCTCTCCCTGCCAGAGAACGTGTGCGGTGAGAGCTGGCACCTGGTCGGCAACTCCTGTTTAAAGTTCATCACGGCTAAAGACTCGTACGACAACGCCAAGCTGGCCTGCAGGAGCCACAACGCCGTGCTGGCCTCGCTCACCACGCAGAAGAAGGTGGACTTTGTCCTGAAGGAGCTGCAGACCACGAGCACCATGGTGAGATATGGAAATCACGAAGCACGATTCACCTAAAGCTGCAACTGTTGCGCTTGTCTTCGATTTAAGAGCAGAAACGGCCTGCTGGGCTCCACTCCATCGCTGCAGTAGTTGTCCTCTTTTGCGGTTTTTGTCGTCTTATCAGCAGGTTGGCTCTGGTTGGAGTCTTTTTATCTCTGGTATTTGGACCAGTGAGCATGAAACAAATCTGCTATTAACAGATTTCTTCCTCTGAGCTCAGACAACTCTTACTCGCTCCATTAGAGCAAATGCCCAGAAATCTATCCCAGCCATCGACCAAGCACTGCAAGTCGCTGTTTATCTCATCAGATGCAGGTCACAAACCTACGGAAAGATGCGAGCGACGGGCAGACGAGCAGCTTTGGCTGGTGTCGTAGGAAATGAGCAGGACTGCATCCGTCTGCTCGGCCCTTGTGCTTACGTGTAATGTTGATGATAAAGAAACACGAGGAGGTGATATTTCACCACACGCTGGATGAATGTTGCTTCAGAGCGTTCATTTAAATGATGTACTGTACTCTCAGCCCAAAGCAGCTTCCCTTTAATTACATCTCGGCCGAGGGTTTGGTGTAAATGAACAACAATGCATTTTGTGACGGGATAAAAATTAAATGCATCTAACTAAGTGCTTCATCCTTCATCAACAAGAGCCGCGTTTTCAGGTTTACTGTCACTTTAAAACTGACGCAGGAGACAAACGGTGCAGAGCTGAAAAATCGTTGTTTTGGTCAATTCAAATTTTTATTTTCTTACCAAGTGAATGCACTGATAGTTTTTTGGTCTTGGCCACTTAGTGCCACATGACATATGATGACCTCACCCTGGGCTCTATTTTAAGCATTTGTCAACATTTCATACACTAAAGAATAAATTGAACAGTCCGTAAAGAAAATAAGCAGCAGAGTAGCAGAGAGTGCAACCCAGAGCTAAAATTGAGTTCACGCTCTTGTATTTCCTGAATTAATAAGCACTATAGATAACTGTCAGAGTTCCATGCTGTTGGGGAAGAGACTCAAATTATTGGCCTAATTACATCCAACTCTGTCTAAATATTTTAGCATGTGTCTACACTTGAATTCACTGAAGAGCATTGTGTAATCCCAAGCGTGTGGGAAGCTCTGCGAGAGGACGCCTTTAACAAACCGCTCGCTCCGCACTTAAATAAAACACGGCGTCATTTCCAGCTGCTTCCTGTCTTTACTTTGGATGCAGCCCCAGCAGGCGCCCGCGTCCCTCGCTGGGGCTGCCCGTGCGAAAAATGCAACGCTCATGGCGCTGGAAAGAGCAAACCAGAAAATAATGAATAAAAAAGTTTGTGTTAAGGTAGAGAGGAATTAAAGCCCAGCAGCACTCAAACTGTCCAGTAAAACACGCATGCTACACGGGTTCCCGCCATGTTATATCGATATCGTTTGTGCTCTGCAGTAGATCCAACCATGTCCGGACAGGATCTATCCGTCTAAGAAATCCAATTAAACCTCAATGGAGCCGTATTTCTACTCCCATCTGTGAGAGATTGAGTTCTTTGTTTACCGCCGCTGCGGCGGCGTTGCCATTGATTAGAGACGGATAACGAAGCGTTTCTCTGCCTATGCAGTGGAATTTATGTTGGTATAGATGAAACATTTCTCTTCTCATTTGTTGTTGCTTAGATCCTGGATGAAGTTGTAAAACGGGTCCCGCTGCTGGCGCCTCCTTTGCAGACCCCTTAAAATATGCTGCGGATTTCACTGCGCCGTGAAGAGTAATGTGTGAAACCCTTGTTTTTGCAGAACAAGGCCTCGGTGACGCCCTGGGTGGGGCTCCGGAAGATCAACGTGTCGTACTGGTGCTGGGAGGACATGTCGCCCTTCACCAACACCACCCTGCAGTGGCTGCCTGGGGAGCCCAGCGACGCCGGGTTCTGTGGGTACCTGGCCGAACCGGCGTCCAGTGGACTGAAGGCTCAAACCTGCATCAACCCGGTGAACGGCAGCCTGTGCGAACGCCCAGGTGGGTCCCGCACCCGACCCGTCGCCTCAGTGTCCTGCATCACTGGGTTACGTGCATGACGTGACTTCTCATCCTCAGCCAACCACAGCGCCAAGCAGTGCCGGACTCCCTGTGCCATGAGGACCACCTGCAGCGAATGCACCAGCAGCAGCTCGGAGTGCATGTGGTGCAGCAACATGAGGCAGTGCGTGGACTCCAACGCCTACGTGGCCTCCTTCCCCTTCGGGCAGTGCATGGAGTGGTACACCATGAACGCTTGTCCACGTAAGAGCTCTGACTCAGGGGTTTTACTCCAAACTGTAGTGTCATGTTTAATAGAATTTGGTTTGAAGCTTCTTTTTTGCAGCTTTATTTTGGAGAGTTATCTTTTGGTAATTATTTCAAAGATGAAATACAGTTTGAGGGGAAACAGTTTTCATTCTATTTGCTTAATAATTAATTCATCTTTTATATAATGCGCAGCAAGACATCGGCTTGGCTAAAGCAAAGTGTTGTACGTTAAGGATGAAGTTTCTAGTAATATATGAATAATGGATGAGTATTTACTTGGCTTGAAATGGCTCTTTTCCCAGTTTCTCTGTAATTAGTAGCAAACCACAGCCATTCTAGGGAAATCAGGGACACGTGAACTGAAGCATTGCCCTCCTCTGTAGGATTATTTTTTGTAATCTATAATGTCTTTTCATCAGCTCACTTGAGCGTTATTGATCTCGTCGTAGCTCGTCGTACGGACCCTTTGCAGTCCTGCCATCGGCGTCTCCTGGGTCGAAACGCATTGATTTAACATAAAATGTTTACTTTTAAGTAGCACAAATCTCTCAGCGCATTCGTTATTCCAGTTACTCGGTTCTTGTCCTCTTTTAGTCCAAACAAATTGCCAGTAGAAAAACACTTTGAACAGTCGCCGTGTGCTATTAAAGCTTAGATTAAGTTGCAGCGGCCACGTGTAGAACCACCAGGTTCTCAGTCAGGATTTATGGCTTGCAATGATTTGAGAGACGCAAAAATAAAAGCATAAATCTGAAGCGCGTAGTTAATGCTCTCAGTCACCGAGGCGTACGCAGTGATCGAGACTCTACAAGCCAGCGTTTAACCGCAGCTCCGTGGACCAAAGCGCCTTAAATGTTTTTTAATGGTATAAATACATGTTGGAGTTTTTTTAACTCGTGTAGCCGAGCACGTTAAACTGCGCCTCCTCTGGTAGATGAGAAGGGGATTAATAATCCAGTTTGATGACTTGTTCGTGCGCAGCAGAGAATCATTTTCATCTATTTAACCCGGCAGGTCAATTATGTACAAATGGTTGCTTATAGCCAGAGCCAGAGGTACTATGTGATGCTTTGTGCTTTGCTGTAGCGGAGAACTGCTCTGGCTACAGAACGTGTGGCCAGTGTCTGGATCAGCCGGGTTGTGGCTGGTGCACGGACCCCAGCAACACGGGGAAAGGTCAGTGCATCGAGGGCTCGTACCGAGGGCCCTTCCAGACCTCTGTCCCAGCTCCGTCCACGCTGCCCGGTCTTCCCGACAGCCCCCAGCCAGCCCTCAATGCCAGCATGTGCCCCAGTGAGGCAAAATACAACTGGTCCTTCATCCACTGCCCAGGTAGGAGGTTTGCTTTGTAGTTTGGCATATTATTAGGAATCTGCCTTTCAGTTTAAAAGCTCTGTGTACGAAATGAGATCAAATGTACGTTTGCTGTCACCCGAGGTGCTGATGCAGATCCCAGACTGAATCGCTTTCTCTTCTCAAATGAACTTGAACATTTGTACATGCTCGTGCCCGGGGCTGTTTGCTTAAAAGTCTCTATGTGATGTTCTTTGTTCACCGTTTGGCAGCTTGTCAGTGTAACGGTCACAGCCAGTGTGTCAACGACAGCGTGTGCGAGAAGTGCGAGGACCTGACGACGGGCCGCCACTGCGAGAGCTGCATCTCCGGCTTCTACGGAGACCCGACCAACGGAGGCAGCTGCCAGCGTGAGTGTCCGCCGGTCAGCCCTAAATCAGCCAGACAGGCTTTACGTGCGCAGCTTCATTTAACTTGTCGATATTTTACAGTTGAGGTTTATGTCGGCCATTTTCCTGAATTCTGGCCGCACGGTGAAGTGGTCCAGCGGGACGTTAGAGATTTACTCTGCAGCTCAGTCAATCAGACGACAAATCATTCATTCCCTCGTTTGACTGTTTATTTTACTTCTCCGGGGCGTAATGTTTTGTACTTTTAATTCCAGACGTCCCTCTGGATTATGCATTTGCTCGGTTCTACGTCAGTGACAGCCAATCAATAACCCTCCCTGCCGCTGCATATCTTCATCTTGACAGCGTTATGCGTTTGTTGTTTGCCTTCCCTTGCTGCTTGCTTATACGTCTAAACGCTCCTCGGGGACCGAACTAATCCTGGCATTATTTACATCCCTTTGATTTAAGAGGTTTTATGGGTGTAAATAAAAAGCAGCTCGAAAAGGCGCTAATACGCAAATAATCTAGATGACAAATGTGCATAAATTAGGATGAAATCATAACACGGCATGTTGTTCCAGCAGCTGTTCCCCGTTGTTACTCAGATTTGAACATGTTTGCCAGCTGTTTATTCCACGGAGGTACATAATTAAAAAATGATTCGAAATGTTAACATTTGTGCAGGTTCAATAATTACTAAAATCACCATGGACTCGGCGCCGTTGTAAATGTATTTGTCCCTGTGGAACGTCAGCTTTTGGTCTGGTTAGGAGCCGGGGCTCACCTCCAAAACGCTTTACTCGGAAGTAAAGACCAGAGCTGGACGCGTCGTCCTCCTCGCCGGCCCCGTTACGAGTGTTGCACACAGGATTGCTCTGACTGCTGTCGGTGCCCGTGTGGCGAACATCATTTCTGAGAATCTGGCCTCGGGGTGTGGTTCTGAAAGGACACGTCCACGGGGATTCAGTCCCGCGCCTACAGTGACAAACTGACACGGAGGCGTTTGGGAGCTGGGAGGAGCAGTCTGACTCAACTGAGCTTCTCTTTTCAGACACTGTCTAGTCAAATATTTCAGTTTTATTATTTATATGCTTGGTTATAGCACCTGTGCTAAATCCAAAATACACTGACATTTTAAACTCTGTGGAATAGAGAGATCGCTCTGATTACACCGCAGTCGCTCTCACAGCCTCTAATGCTCGATATTTCCCGACTTCCCTGATGCCCCTAAATGTGACGTTTCTTGTGTCTTTGTTCAGCCTGTAAGTGCAACGGTCACGCCAGCATGTGCAACCCCAACAACGGCAAGTGCTTCTGCACCACCAAGGGCATCAAAGGAGATCGCTGCCACCTGTGAGTTCAGCGTTTCGTGGCGCTTGCATCATGATGGAGGAGTTGTTTTTGTTCATCGCACAGTATTTGTCACATTCGACTAACTCACCAGTGTTTTTGGTGCTCAGAGTAGCAGCTGTTCATTTATTCTCGCAGCCACATTTTTGCCCTTTTTAGCCTAAATTACTGGTGATAAACGTCCACACATCGTGTTTATCACTTTTGAATTCTCCTCCTTTTAGCCGACTGAAGGTCATGACTCAAGCATGCGTCGTCCTCGATCCATCTTCCTTCTGCTCCACCTTTCTCACTTTTCCTTTCTCCCGGTTTTGCCCCATTTCCATTCATCTTTCTTCCACCTTTCTTCTCAGGTGTGAAGTCGAGAATCGTTACCAAGGCAACCCCCTCAAAGGGACATGCTACTGTAAGTGGAATTCCAATTACCAACTTCAGTGAAGGTGGAGTGGGGAGGGGGCTGAGAACCACAGTGAGGCCTGACTCTTCCTCCTTGTTCGGGTCAATGCCGAGACAGTAACATGGCTCTTAAATCAAAGTAGGTCTCAAGTAGTTTTATGTTTAACGGAATCACAGCCAGGGGAGAAACAGCTTCTTTTTTTTAAACAACGAAACTAAGACACAGATGAAAGTGAAAGCGGCTTCTGAAGGTCCAGCTTCCTCTCCTGCTGCACTGACCTTGGTTCAGCCAGGGACGTAGCTGCACGCTGCAGATTAATCAGCTGTCACTGCTGCTAATTGTGATCGTGGAGAGAAAGGACTCTGCCAGCCTGTCAAATGTCCTGAATGGTTATCAAACCATTACTCCTTGTTATTGTCAGATGCAAAACCATTTTTTCAGAATCTCGGAGGAGATATAAATAGTCTTAGACCCGGTGTTCTACTTTCAGACTGACACAGCTCGCATTAATGGGTCGTGTTTTCTCACCATGGTGCTCTGCTGTCACATCAGCCTAATGCTGCAGCATGTAGTAATATTTAAACTCGCCGCCTGCTCTGCGACGTGTGAAGGGGGCATTTCCAGCTCAAAGGTTAAATGTTTCTCAGTAGCAGGTGCTGTTGTCTTGCACTGATTCCAAACATCACAAAGGCTTGGAAAATGGCAGCCAGAGTGGCCAGTAAGTGACAAAGGAAATTAGTTTTCTTGAGCAGATCAATAGCGTCTGACTGTGAATGGAAAATCGATTTTCAAGTTTCCAGGTTGCGATAGGTGTGTTATTAAAAAAAGAGGGAGAAAGTTGTGAAACACATGACTGGTTCCATCTCAGCGGTTCGTCGTACTGTATGACTTTCTGTCTAAGCTTGTCGCATGTGTTGAGGTGTGTGACGCAGGCTCCGTCGTGACCTTTATCAAAGAACACACACCCAAATCGCCAGGTCCATCCCAGAAAGTCAATAGAATTTTGAAATGGAAAACGTATGGGGATGATTTCTGGCCCCGAGCGCTGTCTGAAAACATGCTCTTGTGTGACTTTCAAACTCGACTGATCGAGCCATTCTTCTTCATCTTTTGTAATCCCCTCCATGCTCCCTCACGCCCACGCCTCCGGCTCGATCGCTTCAAACAGACACGCTGCTCATCGACTACCAGTTCACCTTCAGCCTGTCGCAGGAGGACGACCGCTACTACACCGCCATCAACTTCGTGGCCACACCTGAGGAGGTGAGTCTCGCAGTGAATGCCCCAGCTGTCACCTAGTATATCAGAATTAAAGATGGTGAAGCCACATCTGTTCTCCTACACGCACAACAATGACCATTACTGCAGCCAACAAACGACCGTGATTTAGAGCTGCTTGGGTACGTTGGTTAAACATCTTCTGAAGTAATGAGAGAGATTTTAATTTTCTTGCAAAAACAAGCATCAGCCATGATGGGATTACTTCCCCTGCTGGCTCCATTACAGCCCACTTAGCAGAGGACAGAGCGTATAACAAGGAACTATTTAGCAGTATTATATCAAATCTTTATTAAACTCAGTCCCAGTGAGACTGGAGTTTACTGCAGCACCACAGTACATCAAGCCGCTGTGGAGCACAAACGCAGGCGTGCGCCGTGCACACGAGCAGATCCGTGGAAGTAAGTGAATCAGTCTGGCTGCTGAGCACAGACACGCGTTCGCTAACGTCAGAATGAGCCGCATGTCACTCATCACGCAGCTGCGTCTCGCAAATGAAAGCTTGTCCACTGCTGTTTACCTGGCTGCAGCATCTGGAGCAGAAACCCTAACGAAGGATCTGATTAAATATTCCAGATGGTATTTTTACCCCTGACAAAGCTTGAGCAACGTTTGGTTTACTTGCTTCTTATCCGATATGCAGCAATGCGTGGGTGAATGTGAACGTGTGAATTTTAACTGTATGCAGTTTATTCTCATGTAAATAGAAGATACAGGTCATTTACATAATTTAGCCCCTTTAACTTTTCATCTTCTGTTTAATGTGTTTGAGAGACTCCTCAATTATTAACAGATAGTCAGTCAACGTTAATCAGGTGTCAACTTACACCTACTTAACATTATCAAACCTCATATCTCTTAGCGTTTTAATACGCATCGTTTTCATCCCCCACACTTGTTCAAACATTTGCTTTGCTAATTGAGCTTCCATTAGCTGTGCAAAGCTGCTGTAGTCTGCAGTTCAGTCCAGGGTTCAAACAGGTGCAAACTGGAGCTGGAAGGCTGGAAAAGCGTCTGCTCTGCGTTTCCTGCACAGCACCGATGCCCTGTGACCCGCTGCTAATAATGTTTGGTTTCCATCAGCGCGAGCGACACTTGATGTAAGAAAAAACCTGACATCTGTCTCTGGATGTAGGAAAGGAATGAAATAAAACCAGAGCTGTGATGATGCTGACGCCTGTTTTTCTGTGTCGTCTCTCCCTTTGCAGCCCAACCGAGATCTAGACATGTTCATTAATGCCTCAAAGAACTTCAACCTGAACATCACATGGGCCACGAGCTTCTCTGGTAGGTCTCACAAGAAACCTTGTTAGCAGTGAAGCAATTTGACTCGGTGGATCCAAAACATCAGATCTAGTAATTAATCATTCTAATAAAGCTGCCGCTGATCATGTCTTCTCGTCGTTGTGGTTTAGCAGGAACCCAGACCGGGGAGGAGATCCCCATCGTCTCCCGGAGCAACATCAAGGAGTTCAAAGACAGCTTTTCCAATGAGAACTTTGATTTCCGCAACAACCCGAACATAACGTTCTTCGTTTATGTCAGCAACTTCACATGGCCCATTAAGATTCAAGTAAGCTTCAGTGGCAGTCGGAATAAGTTGTAGAGAGGATCGCAGTCACGAAACCACATTTATGAGACAGACATCATATACATAAGATATGAAAGTGGGTTTAACTTCTATAGGAAAAGTAAAACCCACAGTCAGTCTTTGCTTTTGCCTACCAGAACACGTACTTTTAGGGTGTTCACTTTACTAGAGCTTGTGTTGTACGTGTTATTGAAGTTGTTGAGAGGTGGGATAAGGAGGGATTCAAAGAGGCACAGTTTTAAAGGTTCCCTGGAATTTTTATCTAATACAACCTTTTGCCTGCGTGTTATAAAAAATCTTCTATATTCATTTGCGAGTTGCTCATTCTCAACAGAATTGAAGGAACCAAAACCTGGACGTGTGATGAATCGTCTCGGTTTAATTACATGTCGACATGGAGCAGAGCACTTACACCTCAGCAAGTCTTCGGACCTGGGTTTATACCCTGCTCAGTACGCTGAGTTCTTTCATATGACTGAATACAGTAAAAGCCCCAAACCAAGTGTCTGACGACCCCCAGGAACAGCCCAGTTTGTCTGAGTGGATCACAGCACAAACATCTAAGTCACAGAATAGGTGATTTCATTTAAACAGCAACTTGCTCTAAAGAACAAGTTGAGTTTTATTAGTACATTCAACAACAAATCTGCTCCGTAGCTTAGTGTGGAATTACGCTGTTGTCAGGACAGTTACACAGTAAAGTTCAGACATCAGGCACAAAATGTGAAGCACAAAGTCAAATCTCACTGTTGCTGCTATGGCAAATATTTAAATCAGACTTCAATTCAATCATTTCATAACATTTTGGCTTGTGTAAAACTGAAAATATCGGTTGCGGGTTTCAGTCAACTCTGATTCCAATAAAACATATATACTGAGGGATCTAATCATTCATTTCTCATCACATACTCTGCCCTTAATCTTCAGCTCTGGATGGTAGATGCTGATCATATATAGTGATGAAGTTTCACTTCATCTTAAAACACCCCATAAAATCCCCAAACCTTGGTAGCTCCTCACATTTGACACATGGGTTGAACCATGAGTCAAAAATAATATTAGAATTACATAGTGACATAGTTACAAAACGTTGTGGACAAATCTCTACATTCATTTGAGAGGTTTCTTATTCTCAACAATTGTGTGATGAATCGTCTCTGTTTAATTTCATGTCGACATCTGTCTTCTGACCAGTGTCTTCACCAAACCTGGGTTTTTGCTGTTGTAATCAGAATAGATCCATCTGATAACTTGATCCTCTTGTACCAGCAGATCTTAGTTCAGTTGAGGAACGTATTTTGTTTAGCTAGGACTCTGAATGCTCTGTATGCATTCACGTACGTGTAGCTTTTAATAAAAGCCGCCCACACGCGCTGTTAAGCAGCAGATCTCCAGAATGAATGCGCAGCCAGGCTCTCCTGGCGCTGCCGTGATGCGTGAGGCTCTCTGGGCCTGACTGTGTGCGCTCCCTGCAGCCAACCAGCTCGTATGCGCCCCGACGGTTCTGGCAGTGATCTGACTGGTCGCCCTGTGCGAGAGCCTTCCCCCTGCCCTCCTCCGGATCCTGCCTCCGGATCCTGCCTCCGGATCCTGCCTCCATCTTCCACATCCTGTCTTGTGAGCGTTTGTAGTCCTCTCTGCTGCCAGCCAGCCTCAGGAGGTCTCCACGGCAGCCGATTCCCCCTCAGCCTCCTCTGGCCCAGCTCACCTTCTGTCTTGCTGGGTGGGATCACGTATAAACGGGTCCCTGTCCTTCAAAATAAAGCCCACACAGCTGCTAGCGTGTCACTTTCCCTTCTTTGAACTCATGGAGCTTTACCTTCTTCAGCAAGGTAACTTTTTATTTTTCTCCTTTTCCTCCCACCTAGATTTTTTTTCCTTAGTATTTCTTCTCTCGCTGCCTTTTCTCACCGTCCCTGCCTGGAGTTTGCAGTCTGGCATCGGAATGCTTAGCGTTAGTGTGAGTAGTCGTAGGTGGCTGGTCGGCCAGCGTTGGCAGTCAGAGAGTGGAGTGTTGGGAAACGGTTCATAAACAGCCGTCGAGAACGAGCAGGGGCAAAGTGGAATGTTAAGTTGAAACACATGCTGCATTCAGAGCAGCTCGCTTTCCTTACGCTGGCTTCTGTTGACCCTCACGTGGCCGGAAGTGGCCTCAGAACAACGTCGGTGCTGCTTTTCTTCCTTTCGCAGCTCACAGCTGTATTTCAGTGTTTGTAAAGCAGGGAAATGCTTCGAAGCTGAGATGTTCACATGGGTCGCAGTGAATTTAGAGACGTAGTTTTTTCCTTTTCTCTTAAAGAACAGATGTTTGTAATGGAACTGAGAGGCTCATTACACCACAGAGCTGTGACGTCGTTTCCGTGCCGTAGTGAACATGTCGTGAAGCGGTACGTTAGCGCAGCCTCGCAGTCTCACATCCCGCTGTGGATCCGCCGGCTCGTCTGGCGTAGCGCTGACCGTGATGGCTGATAACGGAGCTTTTCCCAAACTGCACCACCGGTGGGAACAATCAGCCAGATGCTTAAACAGTGTCAGATTTATGACTTTCAGAACCTCCACACATTCTGGCTCCACTGGGTTTTGATGTCTTTTCCATTTTGTGGAACCTGTTGAGCCGCCTCCCTCGCACTGAGAACCGCACAGCACACTTTGCTTCAAAACTCCTAATGCAAGCGGCTGTCAGAAGCCATTACAGGCCGAAGAGCCTCAGCCTTAATGGCCGGTGGCAGGTCGTTGGGAGCAGAGCCCCCTCTGTGATGAGAGCATCTCCTCCAACTCCCACCGCTGGAGAGTAGCCAGTAGAACAACTGTTGTCACAGCTGATGGTAGCTTAGCATCGCAGTGGAGGAACAGAGCTGAGGTACAACGTCCTACAGGAGCAAAGTCTTGAGCTCTTTAAAAACGTCTGCCACAGTTTTCATCTTTCATTCTCTGACTTTATGAACCACAAAGTAAAATATTCCCTGTCAGATTTCTCCTAATTGTCAGACAGTTTATGACCCTGATCAGGTGTAAGCGTATTCAATGCAGACGCTTTAGCAGCTGCCGTATTTGTGCCCTGATTGACGGCACTTGATCAGCTGCACTGGTGCCGTCGTCTGTCCCCTGATCACGAAACCTGCTCAGTAGCTGTTACCTGTGACAGCTTTTAAAAAGTTTTCTTTGGCTTGTTTGACACCCTGAGCTTATCTTCAGTGTTGAACAGTGGAGCAGAATTATTACGCTGAGGATTCAGCACTCGACAGTAATCAACAGCAACACATTAGCAGGCCAGATGGTGCCGACTGCACAAGTAGATTAGACCCCGGGCCGTTCGCGACACACGCCTGTCGCTGCGCCGAGGAGGCCAACGCCTCTGGCCCAGCGCTGTCTGCAAAATCCCTGTAGATTTATTCCCTTTCAGACCGAAGTGTTTTTTATTTCCCATGTAGTGTGTTGTTATTCTTGATCACATTAAGAATTCATAGATTAATCCAGCTTCCACACAGCGGGTTTTTTCTGGCTTTTGTATTTTTCCTCCTTTCTCCTGCTTTGTTTTTTTTTTTCTAGTGGAATTATATGCAAATCCCTGCTTTGCTGAGGAATATTAAGCAGGAGCAGTGATGAGGTCTGGTGCAGGGTGTCACCTCTGAGGAAAGTGTGTGAGGGGAATTCTGCCCGTGGCGCGACGCAGTGCGGCTGCACGGCCAGTGGGAGGCAGTGTTGAGTTGTGGCAGGAGGACGGTCACATGTTGGGCAGTTCGAGGTGGTCGTAGGCGTAAGTGTTGAGAGGAGGATGGAGGCTGAGGGGGTGTCACGCTGCCAGTGTTACCTTTGGCAGCCTTGAGTGAGACTGGATGTCATTAGTACAATTGCTCTTAGGATGATTACATGGTGAACACTGGTGCCCACACGAGCAGGAGGTTTTTGTGGGCAGCTGACAGACGGCCAGTGCTGAATGCAGATAAGCAGACATTCTGGGAACCTCCCAGCAGTTGGTAGGGATTGTCCACAACACGAGGGAACGCACAAACTCTTTGACTGAACCACCAGCAACACACTTCCAAGGACAGCATTATTAAAAATACCCACATATCTACAAGGTCAAATCTCAGAGTGAATAATGCTGAGCCGTCTCTTTCCCTCTCTCCCGACAGATCGCCTTCTCCCAGCACAGTAACTTCATGGATCTAGTGCAGTTCTTCGTCACGTTCTTCAGGTGAGCTGCCCCTCTGCCCCTCTGTCGACTCTGCAGCTTCCTCTCTGTGCGTGTGAACCGTGGTGATGCATCACCGAGCTGCTCTGCTGTGCTCCAGTCGTTACTATGAAGAAGTGCTGCAGCTCGCTGGTAGATAGGAGCTGGATGGCTGTCAGCACACACAGGCCGTTATTCAATCACGCCACGCCCACGTCTGTTGTCCACTCTGTAAACAACGCAGAGAGCCGTCTGAAGATGAAGACGCTCTGAAATGTGCGCGCGAGTCAGCGCAGCCTCCGTCCCCTGGAAATGAAAACATTTGCTTTGGCACATGATTTATGTCAGTCATGCATTTTGCAGAGCCAAGGATGGAGGCGCCATCCTGCCAAACGGTTCAAACTAAATGTCATATTTTAGTCACTAACATATTAGCAGCAGCATATGGTCCATAGCAACGTTATCGTCCCAAAACACTGACACGCATCCAAGCTGTAAAGCTGATGCAGAAACTGTTTCAGCAACAGTTGCTTATTTACACATTCACAGGACCCGGAGCAACAATGTTTGGAGTTTAGGATTAGTGCAAGATTCACTATGTTACAGTTCTGCTTTCATCTTTGCCAAGTCCTAAAGGTAAGAATTAGCATCTGTAGCTGCTAAATGCACCATCGTCCAGTCACAAGTCCACCACCAGATGCCGGGCAGGCGTTCAGCGGGTTTCAGAGCGTCCAGAGCAGAGAGAGGCTAAAGCAGCGTCTTAGTTGATCACACGCACGCATTTTATTAGAGCCTCTTCAGTCCGCCAGCGTACTTTAAACGGCTCTCTGCTCATATGATGCAGACATGAGGAATAGCATCATTCCGTCTAATGATATGCTTGGTTGAAAGTCGTAAACACGGCCTCAGTAGCTGCTAAGTCTACAGCTCGACGCGGCAGAATGACTTGCGTTGAGTCAAACTTTGAAATTCATGATGGAGGCATCTCCGTCCTGTGACGCACGTCTCACCTTTGAATGCTGACTGGTGAGTTGGGTTCATGGCTGGTTCTGCTGGTCGCGCTGGAGAAATGCATGCGGTGAGCCATCATGCATCACTGGGCCTGTATTTTGGCCTTTGCAGGATCTGCTGTAATGCGTTATTGATTTTTTAAAATAGCCGGCGCCAAACACTGGGCACACGTGTCGTCCCTTCAAAGCTTCGCTGCGTGTGTGCGTATTTATTTCTCTTGACTGTCCAGTATGTGTCTGACTGCGTCTGCTCCTTTTATGTTTGTATGCGCTTCACACTGGCCTGAAAAAGAAACAGCTGACGATTCCAACTCGCGCTGCTCGTATTGATCCAGCAGCCATGCAAAGGCAGAGAGATTTGGTCGGGCTGATTTGAAGGATTTGCTTCTATTTTTACCGAAAGCCTTTTTCCAGTACAGTTTCTGAATAAATCAGCCTGTCTGCTCCATTCTGGATGCTCTGGGACTTGTGGTGCCGTTACTCACATCACTCCTTCTCACGAACGCCGACCCAGCAGTTACTCGCTCGTGATGTGCGTGTTTGTACATTTGCGTCAGCAGTCGAATGTTTCCATGTCATCGTTTGAAGCATGTAACCGCTGTGTGCTGAGAGCAGCAGCCAGTCCATGAACAAAACAGCCGTTACAGTAGCTGCATCCTCCGGCGTTCAATCGCCTCCTTTTCATTCCTTTTTCATCGGACTCCCTATCGCCCTCTTCTGTTCTCCTTTCCTTGCCTCCTCAGCCTCCATCTCCTCTCCTTGTCCCTCCATCCCTGCCTTGTTTTCTTACTCCCACAGTTGAGTCTCTTTCTGTGTGCTGCCTGCCACTGATTCAGCACAGATGAGTAGAGGCCTAAAGTTAGAGAGCTTGCAGCCTCGTCCCTGTTTGCCTCTGCTTTCTCTCAGCGCTGCATTGTTTGTGTTGCGGGGGAGGAGAGGGATGCTAATTAACGTGAAAATTGTTTGCTCGTCTCCGCCGCGACTCCCCCTGCGTCTTAATCTCACTCCTTCTCGCTCTCGGTTCCTTCTCTCGCTCGGTGCCATGTTCCCTGTGGGGACGGATCAAGGTGGTGCCTTCCCGTTATCTGCAGTGGCAGCACAGATATCCCCACCAGCGTTGTGCAGCCACACAACAGATGCAGTAAACATCAGCGTTAGCAGCAAACAGATGCATTCACATATTCGCGTCCAGTTGTCCGACTCTTCTCACCTTAGGCCTGTTATGTTGACTCATCGCCGTGTCCCAACATTTACAGGAAACTTCTTCGTGAATGTTTTACAAACTGAATGTTGTCTCTGTTTGTGCAAGTTGACTGTTTTCTTCCAGGCCTGGAAAAGCCCTGGAGAATATGATATTTTCTTAATAATTTTGGGATGAAATGCAATGAAAATGTTCTCTCGAGCTGCCGTGTTTTTAATTTCAAACTTGGCTGCTGCCAAAGCAACTGCCCTTTGAAGTAACGGTGACCCGAATGACAAATTTCTTGGCAACATAAGTCCAAACTGGTGGATGGATGGATGCTACAGTAAAAGGCAGCTTTGTAATGTTGCAGGCTGAGACACATTTGTCATGGAAATATGACTGCAGTCGTAGCAGTTTCAGAAGTCTGTGTTTATTTATGCGACATCTTCCTTCTGGTAAACAACTTCTGTTTATTTAAATGGAAGAAGTCAGCTTGTTTATGAAGTCGCTGAGGAAAGGTGCATGTGAAAGTAGGACTTGACCCACAGAGGCTACGTCTGAGCGCCTTCTCCATTTAACGGCACTCAATTAGCAACATTACATAAGAACGCTGTAATGTCCTTTTCAGCCAAGTGTTTATTTCTCATTGTAGCCGCTCTGCAGAATCAGCCAGTTCACAGCTGTGCAAGCAAAACATGCCACATATATTGGATATATATATATATAAATAAATAAAAAGTTAAAGCGCAGTAATACAACAATTATGTGCGGAATAAAGACGTGATAGGTGGGTGACTAAATGCTGGGTTTTTAATAAACAAATGAGCAAATTGGTTCATAAATAAACGAGTAGCAGCTGTTTGTATTACAAGGCTAAAGCAGGTAATTATTGGCCTGATAACCACCTTCATTCTCCTGCTGTGGGAACCTGTGCTGGTTTTTATTTATAACAAGCCTTTTGTGTTGGCTTTACAAGAAAACGGGGCTAAAGCTCCTAATAGTCAGTGCAGCACTGAAGCATGATGTCCTGGAAAATTCGGCTTCTCCTGAGACTGTTCCTCTGCAGCACATCTTTGCTGCTTGACAGCTAATATTCTAATCGCTGGCGCTTTTTGCTGGGCGCTTCCCGCTAACACCACGTCTTACATGTATTTTTAGTGCGAGTGCGGCCCCAGTGGGATGTGAATCCCTGGAGCTGCAGTGTTGAGCACCCAGAAGTGTCACATACTCGAGTCTGTTTCCCCGACTTCTCTAAATAAGCCTCTGATTTCAGATCAGGTTTAATGTAGGTGCCACAAATGTCACGTTGTCCTTTGCTGCATGCGGAAATAAGAACACAATGATTAGAATACACTTCAAACTCTGAGGCTTTGCTGCACAGCTTTGTCAATTTAAAGGATAAAAAGATTAGAATTGGCTTTTTAAAAAGTGTTGGGAGTCTCATGCCTGATTACAAAGTTCCCGTGTTATCTAACTTGTTTCAAATCATTCGCTGGTTAACTGCACCAGAAAGGACCTCACCTTTCAAATGTCATCCTCAGTGAGGTTAGTCATTAAATCTGAATTCACCTCCGTCTGCGGTTTGTCGACGCGCTGTGTTTAAAGTGAGCCACCGTTTGTTTTGCAGGGGAGAGATGTGCAGGCATTAAGAGACGGTGCCAGCCGGCGTCCCGCCCTGGGCCAAGATGCTGCGTGTGTGGGTGGTTAGGATTGGATAATGAATCCTCCTCCTGCCATCACGGAGACTTAGCTCCTCTTCTGAGAGACGAGCTTGACTCAAATGTGCTTCAACTGTTATTTACCGTTGTACCGATCAGCGGGTCTGTTCCCGCTTATTCGCCGATTTAGTTTCTCATGTTCGTCGCCATCGGAGGTGGAGGAACCCCATCATCATGCAGCAGCACAGCCCAGGCTGCGGTGTCATCGCTCTCGCTGACCTTGTTCTGAACCATTTACTTCATTAAAGCGGAGGTGATTAGTGTCGTCGCTCAGGTCTGAGGCAGTTCCAGCCGTTCGTCTCCAGCGTCGTCTGCCTCCCACGCTCACAGCTGGGCCTTTAACCTCTTGTGCTGGAGCTGTGAAATCGCAGCGTGACCTTTCACCCCTGGGTTCGATCTCTGTGTTCTCTGGTTAAAAGGCAGTTTTTAATTTACTTTTCATTCCTTGTTCTGTATTTGTCTTGGGTTGACTGATGCCTTAAACACTGAAAGTCCTGAAACAGACGCTGGCTTCAAACCAAGACGAGGACGGCGCTGCAGCTGAATCGTTTATTTATGAGTCGATGTTTTGGGCATGTGGCCGAGCTCACAGTGCTAACGTGCACTTTTAGCACCTGCAGTCCGGCCTGCAGTCCCGTACTCGCTCTGCTTTTTGCTTTTGATGTTTCAGCAGCTGTTTGGCCATAATAGAAATACAGCTTTGATTTATTTTCGTTTGAGAGGCACCATTTACTTTGTTTGTTTCATACCATCGAGCGAAATGAAGACGCAGTCGCACGTTTAGAGTTTCGGCGCCAACGCGGTGATTTAACGGAGGTTTAAACTCTGTTTAAACAGATGTGAGTGTTTTTCCTACTGCATTTTGAAGCTTCAATCTGCAAACTTGCATGGGTGCAGGAGCTGTGGGTCAGCTGAACCGAATGGTTTTCTGATGTCGGTTAAGCTGCAGTCTGTTTACCGACACCAGATCGTTCTCAATTATTTCCCCGTGGAATTCGTTCCCGATGGCTTCATTATCGAGCGCCGAGCTTCTCCGGCTTCAAATCGGGAAAGAGATCCATCATAATGATGAGTTGAAAAGAAAGTGACATTGACCCCGACTGTGATGTGCCGTCGCGGTTCGTCTCTCACCAGTTTGTTTGTATACAGACGTCAGGCTGCATGAGCGTCACCGGCGGCGCTGACAGGACGCGTGACTGCTGATTGACAGCAGGACAAAGGGTGCAAAGGTCTGCAGCACTTTTACTTCCAAGACAAACCAAATGTGCATCACTGGGCATGCAGTATATTTCTGGTTTAATGTATTTGATGCACAGCAATCGTGTAGTCGAAGGGAGTTGATTCGTTCCAGGGATCTGCCAGTAGGTCGTGGTGCAGCAGCAGCTAGTGCTGCAGGATTGTGGCTCAGGTTTTAGGGTCTCGATATGCTTCTAGTCTGTTTGTTCCTCACCTGATGTGAAAGCAGGTGACGTGGGCGAAGGTTGGTGTAGCGCCGTCAAGCAAGACCTCACCCACGAAGTGTTTTTACTCAACAGAAGATAGTTTGGAAGAACGAAGGGATCGTTGAAGTCGGTAATGAGGGGCCCCGGGTTGCAGAAGTTTTGTTTTACTCACTGTTGAAATAAGTATTTGTGTCACATGTTCATGCACAGTTTGCTGCTCGGCTTCTCAAACACGCAGCCCTTGTACACACTCTTTGCCCTCAGCTTGCTCCTTGTGGTGTTGACTGACAGCGGCGTCTCTCTCACCTGAGAAGCAGAGGCTGAAGACGCATGCAAGCCCTGCCTGCGTGTCCTGAGGGGGCTCCCCGGGCTGAGGGGCTGCCGTCGGTGCTGTGCTCGCTTCCCCACCGGCTCCTCCTCTCTTCTCCGTCTCCATCTGAGCCTTGACTGCTGCGTCACGGTTTACTTCTGCCTTTCTTACGTTCCCACTTGGCCCCTACTTCCTCTCTCACCCTCCTCTCCGTTTACTCCCATCTCTCGCATTCTTTAACACCGTCTTTGCATCTGACCTTATTGTCGGGTCATCAGCACGATGCCAGAAAGCGATGCGAGTGAAAGATGCTGCCGATAGGGAGCGTGCGAGAAACACCTCGCGGCTAAACCTTCCTGCAGAGTGTGAGGAGCCGAAAGCTGCCCTGGGTCTGATTAATAATAAATGAGTCCGATCAGTCAATTGGACTCGGAGCCTCCTCCACCTTTTCCTGTCCGGTAATGAGGGGGAGGAGAGCAATGGGAACGTGGACTGGGCAGCAACACGAGCGCGAGTAGATCCCGTGTTATGATGGATCAGCTGCGTGCCCGCTGCTCCCCTCCCTCCACCCGGTGCTGTAGGCGCCACACTCTCCTCCCGTGGAGATAAATGTTGACAGGTTCACACACGGAAAAGCAAATGTTTGCAGGAAAACAACTAGACTGGAGGTGTCTGAATTTGACGTGTACGTGGTCAGAGTCTAGACGTTTGCAGACGTGTTTAGAGGGAATCTTCTGCTTTGGTCGCAATCAGTGTCTAAATCCTCGAATCCCTCTTTCACCGTAGCTTTTGTTTTCATCCCTGAGCTTTTGTCACCACAGATTCTTGTTTTCTGAGACCACACAGACAGGATCCTCCCAACAAACTCACATTTAGCAGGTTCTCAGTCTGGAATAGCTTCTTACAACTAGAAGATCCAGTTGCTTGATTTTATTTTAAAACATCAGTCTGCACCAAACCCACGTAATTAAAACCTCAAACTCCACTGCCAGATTTTTCAGGTTAAATGGTTTTGAAAAGCTTACGCCAGTTATGCACCGTCCCGTAAGTCACGCTGCTTGTCGACCCAGCCATGAATTTATGGGCGAGCGACCAGACTCGCACTAAAGACTTTTGATATCCTGCCAAATGATGAAGTAATCTGGCAATAATGTGAAAAGTGGAGCTGTGGCGTTAATTGGCTGCAGCCGGGCTTTGGTTGTGGAACCGGTTAAAATGTGGTGATGTCCAGCTCGGCAGGGTTCGCTCTGCTGCATTCTCCGTCTTTCTGTGGTTGCAGAGCTGCCGCTGGAAGAACATGCCAGGTCTGATTTAGCTTTTTCCTCCTGTACCAAAAATAAAGAAGAAAGTCTAGTCACTCTTTGCAGCTTCCTTTGTGAGAGGAGCGAGCAAACAAACAATCCAAAGCTGCGGAGATTATGCAGACATTTGTATTCTCAGCCACGTCCAGCCCTGCTTGTATTTCAGGTCTGTTAGACTTGGAAGTGTCCCACCGCCCGCTCTGCTGCAGGGTTTAGTGCAGGGCAGAACAGGACCTCAGAGCAACTGCTGTGTAGTGTGTGGTTCAGTAGACAAACTTATCAGCCGTAGTGAAAATGAAATGGCGTTTGGCTGGCGAGCAGGTTTAATTTCCCACACCGGAGTAAAAGCCGGCGGCGGCAGGCTGTTGGATTAGTATTCAGCTGGCTGTAGACAACAGAGCTGCTCTGGTGGTGTTTGCCCTGTGGCTATTGTCTTGCTGTCAGGTTAGGCAATGACACGTCAGAGCTCAGCTCTCTGGCTTCAGCTGCTCGTGGCTGTAACTCGCTCTCTAGCTCCCTCCCCAAACACTCGGCTCTGTTTTCACCTGGTTTGCTCTGGAAAGGTTGGCGTCCATTTGTTCCTGCTCATCCTGGGTTACAGCGTCGAACCTCCAGTCTGGATGCAGGCGCGTTGCTCACACCTCAGTCGAAAGGTTAACGCTAGACGTGATGTCCGTGGTGGTGCCAGTGATGAATCAAACTGCACTTAGGTTGAGGTTTCATTTTATTGTTTATACCGGACTGTATTCCTTTGGTTTTTTAATAAGTACCCATCCATTACGGTCTCTACAACATTAAAGAACTGTATAGACGAACCTGTCGGAACCAGGCGTTGGCGACCATCTGCCTGCAAAGGCTGGAGTCAGAATCCATCCATTTATTTCCCTCGTTTAATGCGCAGACTGGTGACAGTGACAACCGCTTCAGTTGAAATGTTTTCCAGCGGCTCCCACGTGGACTATCTCTCTCCTTATATTCTGGGTCTGCCCCACAGAATCCCACCACTGGGACATGTCTAGAAAACCTTTGGTGGAAGCCGCTGAGGAGGCGTCTTGATGAGATGCCTAAACCGCTTCTCTAGCCGTTTTCGAAGTGAAGCCTGATGACGTTCCAGCTCGGAAACTCGTGTAATCTGCTTTCATGTGCTTGTTACCCAAGCTCGCGGCTTTGGGAACAGGCTGGAATAAGGACTCAGGCTCAGCTCTCGGTCCAGCACAGTGATGTCATCGTCACTCTGTCAACTCAAACTTGTTTTGCTATTTGTCTAAGTTAAGTGACACCAGAAAAGCAGGCAACACAGGTCGCTGGAAGCGAACGCGTCAGCTAATTAAAGTGAATTACTGCGATGGGCTAACAAACAAATTTCCAGCACAACCACCTGACATTTTACTACAAGTACCTCTGGTGTTGTTCTTCCTTTCACTCTGAAACATTTCACACGCTGCTGCTTCGTAGTGTTGGCTGGTGCGACGGGAACTCGGTGGGTGAAGTGTGATTGTCACGAGGCAGGTTCTCGTTTCGCTTCCCAGGGAGGGTGGGAGCAGGTGACCTGGCCTCGTGCGCTGTCTGGTTGGATCTTTGCTGTCGTGTGTCTGCCTCTATGCTGGTTCTTCCTTCTTTCAATCTTTGTCCTGAGGCTTCTGTTGCCTGTTTGTTTCCTGGTCTCTCTACTTTGTCCACTCTCTTACCTTCAGTTAGCACTTTGTAATCTTGTCTGTCTCCATCGCTGTCTTTCACCATTACTGTCCGTTTCTGTCCGTTCTTTCTCCTCCCCTTCCCTTATTCCCTCCCACCCTGCTGAGCTGATGGGGCTTTGATGCGAGGCTGATATCTATTCACACGGGTCATTCATCAGCGACGTGTCGCTCTTTAAGCAGCAAGCCGGAAGCCAGATCAATAAGACGGCCGAATGGATGGATCTCTTAACAGTCCTCCTCAGCCCGTAGAGATAAGGGATTTTTAAGAGGCTCCCAGGGTGGGCAGGGTGTGGGAGCGGTGAATACAGATCTGGACGCATCACAGCTTGTATTAAAATGGGCAGCGGCAGTTAGATTGAATAGCTGGTACAGTTTTGGAGGAAAACTCTGCGGGCGGTCTCACTGAAAGGGCCATATATCTGGACAAGTCCTGCTTCAACGTGTGGTGTCTCATTAGGTTCTCGTCTAACTCCCAGAAGAACAGTCCCGTCCATTATCTCTGTGAACTTGGATTTAAAAAAGAAAACGACAGCTCTTGAAATAATAAAACAAATAAGACCTAAAATTCAAAACCTCAGTGTGAGCGAGCTCATTGAATGGACAAAGCTTAGGCCTAAGTTAAGTTAGTTTAAACATGTCTTTGTAATATAACAACGCTGCGTAGTTTTCTGTCGGCACAGCTTCTCTTCCTCCGTGTTGTTCTTTTGCATCCTGTCCAGCAACACAACAAGGTGCAAGACTACACTGTAAAACACAGCAAATATGTGTTGAACTGGCTGAGAAAGGGGCAAACGAACAGCATAAATACGCACAACCCAAGACAACGGAAGAGTCCAGGGCGACGCGTGAAAGTCCCCAGACTGTGGACTGGTAATCTGCGACTTTTTTTAAGACACAAACACATGTAGTTGGAAGAAGCAGCGTTCTTTCTACATGCACAATAGGGTTTCTAATCCTCTTATGTTTGCATGTGTAGGACAAACACTTAACAGGCAAACGATAGATGGGTGGAAATGATGAGATGATGCATATGAGCAGAGGGATAATGGATGAAAAGAAATGAGGGAAAACGTTGATGTAAGTACATTAAGCTGCTGCTTCTGTAACGAACACGGTGTTTTATGCATATTTGTTTGTGTTTGTAGGCACATTTAGAAACACTGAATGTGCTTCGATTTGAAGCCTGAATTCTAAGCGCGGCGCTGGGAACAATGTAAAGACGTGGGGTTAATTATACGAGTGGTAAATTAGATGGTGAACTCTGCCGAGTGCTGCTCGTAAATCAGCCGGAGGGTGAATGAATGGTCAGCAACAGCTCCAGGGATTTGAAGTGCGGCACCGACGTCCATTGGGAGCCGAGGATGACATCGAAGGTCAACATCCTGGGTTTAAGCTGCAGCGTCTGTTGGTGGCACAGCAGGAGTCTGGTGATTCACTTCATTCCACTTGATTCATTAATGGCCCGAGTGTGTTTTCACTGTTGATCCTCTGGAGGAAGCTCTTTAGGCAGCATTTGGACCATTTTGCCATCAGGCTGCTGATACTCGCGCATCAGGAGCCAGTTGATACAAGGTGGAAGCTAAGAAGACTGGGCTGAGACAATGTGACAGGAAACCAGCGAAAGGCGCGACCGTCGAGTGAAGCTCGGACGGCAGGAGAGGTTTTCTCTGATGCGTCTGTGCACACGCTCGCACTTTGTCTTTTCAACCCACAACGGTGGCTTCAGAACGTTGACGTGAAATCCTGGAGTCGGCTCCAGGTCTGCAGCGTAGGGAGGTTCCTGACACACGAAGGCTTGTGAAACGTGCTGCCGACGACGAGGATGCCAGCATTCAGAGCTGCGTCGTCTTATGAAACGGCCCCGTGTCCGACCTCCCACCCTCACACCTCTAGGGCTTTAATGGAAAGTGTGAAGTCTGGCTCAGACCTTTCTACCGTCTCATGTCGCTGTGGCTCGACAGCTCCTTCCTCTGTCTGACACCCTTTACACTTCACATCTTGTGATCTACTTACATCATCCTCTGCGTGTTACATACCGCACGTAACTGAAGCCGTTTCATATTTGTACAGCACATAACCGACTGGGTTTAGCCGGGAAACTTTAAAGGCTGGATTAACTACAGCAGAGCAGACTTTCTTCACAGCCTTTGGACCTAAAGCTCATTAAATAATCAGTCAGATCAATGTGGGCTGTTATCACCTCTGCTGTCAGATCCAAACCGTTTGAAGCAGAAGAAATGATTTATGTGTGACACGGTCGCACCTCTCTCCGCCACTTACAGGCTGATCCCGAGCCTCCGAGGGTTTGGCGGACGTCTGATTCTGTCTCTTCTGCCTGTCTGTCCACAGCTGCTTCCTGTCTCTGCTGCTGGTGGCAGCTGTGGTTTGGAAGATCAAACAGAGCTGCTGGGCGTCGCGGCGGCGAGAGGTGAGTCCTGCAACCTGGTCCAACATTTACTCATTCTTATTAAGAGGAACATGTTTATTACAGCGTCTGATGGGATGATTCATGTTCATTCTACTGTATTTTCTGTCCAACAAATGTCAAACCAAAAAGCACTACGTTAAATAACAATTCTACCTTATCGACCCACTTTATGGAGATGGTCTCTCCTGTAGCCTGATGCTGAAAACGCAAACATCCTCTGAAGCAAAGCAGCAGATTCTGTCCATCAATATTGCAAAAGCATCAACTCTGATTAAAAATGCGAGCTCTGCTTTTACTACATCGCTGGCTTGTGTCCTGCCGTACAATTTAAAATGTTGTGGACATGCTCGTTTCTCCTGGCGACCATGTTTCAGCTCACATTAATATTCATATGTGGCGTTTCCCCCAGGCTCCGTGCAGGATTGATTTCTCTATCTGTGCACTTGTAGATCACCCAGCGATATAGCGTCCTTTTGATAATTAATTCAGTACAGAGATTCTATCGGTTCGTGGATGTCACGCGATTACCTACAACCCAACACAAAGGAGAGGAGTTAATTAGTGGAGGCAGAGTCTCCCTGCGCGGCTTCAGATTCGTGGAGTCTCAGTCTATTGCATTTCGCCATCAGCAGCCATTTCGCTGATAGTTTGATGTCCCGAAGTAAAGCCTGCTTTCATCCAGCTGAACCTGGCGTCAACTGCAGCTCGTTCATGCGGCAGGACGGAGGCAGACGTATGATAGAAATACAATTATCAGAACAGTAATTCAGAATCTGTTGATGTGTGGAAGCGTCACAATCAAAAAGCATTTATCAAACCACAGGGCTTCTGATACTCAACACTTCCAGCTAACAGCGTTTCGTTGTAAGCTGTCAGCAGGTGAAGTTACTGAAGTGCACTGACCTTAATTAATTGGCTCAGTGGCAAAGGCCCAGCACGTGTTTCAAGTCTTTTTGAGTCGACTGGTAGAAACTCTAGTCATTAGTTCAGTTGACAGGACTGGATCCAGGTTCCAACGCCGTCTGTCAAGCGTGTGAAAAGCACCAAAAGAGTAAATGACAGTTTTCTTCCCTCAGACATTTCAAACTAATTCAGAGGTTTAGATGTTTGGCGGCAGATTGACAACAAAAGTAAAATAAAAACCGCATGAGGACAGAGTTGCGTGCATCCCGTCGTCTGTTGCTGGATGCGCCGCGAAGCTTCTAACAGTTGTTCAAACACGTTTACGGCGCTGACGCCCTGACAAAGCTCCTGCGTGATCGGTTTATGCTTCCTAAGACGGCAGCCGCCACAAAGGATGTGCTCAGCTCGTGACTTCAGTTCTTAAAGACATTGTCCAAGACAACCGTGGTGTTTCATTTACATCCAGGAAGGACACACGTTCAGCTGGTGGAGAGCAGTTTTTGTGTTTCCAGAAGGGTTTGGACCAGCTTTTCAATGAGTGGCTGAACGGCTGTGAGCACGTGGGCGCGTGTGTGTGTGTGTGTGTGTGTGTCAGCGTCTGAGGGCATTAAAGCTAATGTTGTGCTTAATGTGAACTTTTGCTTTATGCTTTTCACACTCGCCATCCGAGCTGAAGTGCCTTTTGGCTGTAACCCGGCTCGCAGCGCTGTCATCGCCCTAACCTCTAGATGCCTCTTAACATCCTCCCTTCACCTGCACCCACTCTGCTCTCTCCCCCGCCGTCCAGCTGGGCCCTCTACATGCTCACCTCTAAATAAAATTAGCCTGGTGTCCCCGGGAAAATCTACATGGATAACAGGAATGTCGACCCGAGTGCCTTTCATGGCGTCTGATTAGTAAGATGCCTAATCTCCAGAATTTTCCAGTATTGTGCGGTGAAGTCATTAGTGCAGCTGATTAAGCCACTTATTTAACTTGTTCAGTGTGCATACATCTGCTCTAAACAAACATGCCTGATGCTACAGCCCTGTTCATAAATACTGAGTGAAAGAGGGGCGTGATTGGTGTAATTTATCAATCATTAAACTATGATTGGTAAATTACAGCAATCAGAAGTTCATGAGAAATGTCAGCCAGCATCATATCACGATGCCTTCAGTTCAGTCTGGGACCCAACGCTCCAGCCTCTGATCTGTAGCTGCTGCGCCGTCCGTGAATCAGACTCGATCATTGTCTTGAAAGAAGTAAAGAGTCGTTGCATCAGGTCCCTTAAATCCCGCACGACAGTCAAAATGGTGCCTGACTCGTGCTTCCACTCAGCGCTGGCTGCTTGCAGACCTGCCGCTTAATGAGCGTAGACGTGTCTGCCAGTCACTGTTGCAGATAGCAGCAGGCTTTCTCATCTATTTTTGAGGAGTCCTCCTGAGTCCCGCAGCTTTGCATTTTAATGTAATTAAATCATTGGACGCATTGACGTAAAAGTCTTTTTTCGCACAAAGTAGGTGTTGTGGCGTTGTCGTCTCAGTCCAAGTGGAATGTGCCATCCAGTCGTGATGGAAAGCTGGAACAGCAGGTGGGAACCTTAATGACGCGGCCTCTCTGCCAGGATTAATATTTCCGTCTCAGAGGTGGCTGCACTAAAATCCTGACGAAGACACATCAGCAGCGAGACCTGTCTGAAGGGACTATTAATGATTCCCTTTGTGATGCCCTCGTCCTGTAGTCATCATTTCTGCTGCTTCTTCTTTTTAGTTTTAATTCTGTCGTCCTCAAATGCTTCCAAAGCACCAAATTAAACTATAGGTACCTGTGTTCGTAAACCCACAAAGACATGGGATGAATCACGGAGCTCTTCACACCGACCCGGGGGGAAGGCGTAGGCTGGGAGGAAGCAGATACTATATTAGTTTTATCGCAGACGTCGGCTTCAATTAGGACTGTGACTTCTTTAACATGCTCGGCAGCAGGTTGTGCTCACTTGTAGCCCTCTCCTCAGCCACCGTGAGCAGCGAGAGAGATCGTAAAGATTTATGTCTGGGCGTAACATCTCACCGAGTCTGTTCCCAACTGTAAGATGACACGTAGTGGTTTCTGTGTAAAGCAGGTTTTCTTTTACTTCCACCAAATGCGTAGGCTTTGTGTTTATAGCCTCATTATTTCAGTGCTGCACCAACACACACACAGTCTGGAAAGGTTGTAATTGAGCGTAATTTTTTAGCTCATCCTGCTCATATGAACGTAGCAGACAGTCTTTGATGTCTTCGTGTCTAAATGCAGCTGCGCGTCTTCCACCAGTTCGACTCTGGTTACTGCCGTCGTCTCGCTGTCCCTCCAGGCTTCCTGCCCACATTCTCTCCCAGTTACTCAGCGCTTGCATCACCATACAGTGCCACACATTTGCATCTGATTATTCCCATGTTTACCTCCTTGACGTCCCAGGACAGTGGGACACGCAGTGGCCAACATTCAACGCAGAGAAGCCCTGTTGGAGCAGCTCTGTGGAAGTAGCGTGATCCAAAAAGGCAACGGCCCCAAAGTCTAACCCGTTTATTTATCTAACTGGATGATGATCTAGTTTCCCAACTAATAAATGTTGGCCGGCGCTGTCCTCCAGCTGATGAGCCATTTATACACATGAAGGCAGAGGCAGCTACTGTTTAGAACCATGGACCTCATCAGGCTGATAATAAATCACTGACACGTTAATGGTCCGAGCCACCAGGCGCTAACGGACGACTCTCCGTCCATCTGTTTTATGTAGTTTGGTTCTGAAGGGTCAAAGGTCAACAGAGAAAGAGCTGAACTTATACTTGCATGTGAACGCACCGTCACGCCCTGAATTCAGATTCAGCCCCCACCAGTTTGGCAAGTACCTCAATGATGTCATCGGCCTCAATGAGTTCTTATCCTGGCACCGGCAGGTTTTCAGCTGTAAATTTTTAGCACAGAGTAAAAATAAATTTCTGACTGCGTTTGAGGTTCTTCTCGCTGTGATAGCAGACGAACACCTGCTGAGGCTGGTGAAGGCTTTTGGAACAACCCACCTGTAGTGGTCTGTGTGTTTCAAAGCGCTGGGGGGGGGCGTGTGTTTTCTCATGTGTGTACATGGATGTGTGTACATATGTGTGTATTCCTGTCCTGCCTGAGTCATAATCAAAGCCTTCCTTTGAGAGCTGACAGTTCCTTTGAAGGAGCTGGAGCTGCCAGATGGCAATAGACTGGCCCAACCGAGCCTTTTTGTGCCACAAAGGCACCAGCCTTTTAGTCGCGATAAAACCACTGCAACCAGTTGGTTGATTATTCCAGCAGGACGTTTGAAGGCGAGCGAGCCTGCAGCTCCAGCTGAACTGACTTCCTGTACGTCTGCAGAGCCGATTCGTAAAGATTGCGGCAGCGACGGGTTTCACGCTCGGCACACGGAGGCTCGTAACACGCACGAATGATAAAAGCTGATTTTTTTAGGAGAGAAGAGCGAGCGGGCTAATTAGATCGCAGATTCTGCGCTAGCATCCTGAGACGGACTTGTACATCATGATGCAAAATACTGTAATGATGGCGCTGCTTGAACGGTCGCAGTCTGTGCCTCAGGACAGAGTGTGAAAGTCTGCTCAGACGCACAAAGGCTGGGATTTTAGTACCTGGCGCTGTAGCAGTTGAATCATTTGTATTGATTCATAAAGGGGCAGTAAACCTCTTAGAATGACTCTGTGGCTCACATTACAATCAGTCTTTGATGCTCATTGTCAGTTTTCGCGGCGATCTTTCCTCTCAGTTTATCTTCTCCAGCATCTTTATCGTCGGCTGCTGTTCATACCCTGCTGATGTCTCTCCCTCCATACTGTACCTCCACAGAAATCTCCTCCTAATGACAGCGCGTGTATTTACCAGACATCCATCGTGGCGCTAACACGGACATACATCACGCGTAACCTGGCATATATTAGACGCGTAGTGCACCCTGAGGTATCGACAGAAATGCACAATGTGATAATATCCGTGATCGCTGCCGCTGCGTCCCAACATGATTAACTGTGTTGCGGGTTCTTTACACTACGCCAGAGGCACAACGCCGGGAGGAAGGAGAGGGAGGAAGCCACATAAATGTCTCCAGATACCCTCACATATTTATTACCCCATTAAACTGCCCTCCTCACCCCTTTTCCCCGTTACCACCGCTGCAATGCTCGGCTATAAATATGAATGTCAACCAAAGGTGTCAAGGCTCAGGCCGCTGCTGGAAATACCTGCTATTATGTCATAAAATGAGTGGAAAGCTGCTCAATGGCCTGTGATGTGTACACTGAACCTTTTTTTTCTAATCAAATGTTATACAGCTCAGGTTGTGGGGTGTTAATGAAGTGTTGTGCAGAGCTGGGGCTCTCGCACGTTCTGCCAGGAATGAACGGCCACCGTTCCTCTTCCCTCTTTGATGATCCTGTGAGGGGAAGACAGTCCACACATGAAAGTTCCTAAAGAATGAGAGCAGATCAGAGGGAAAGATCTGAGGCCTTAACGAGGCAGGCGGCTGTGAAATGGTTCTGCTCCTTCAAGTCACGTGTTTCGTTTGCTTTATTTAAATGTATTAACCTGCGAGGTTTCCCCGAAGTAAAGCCACGAACGCATTGTAAACATTTCACGCCGCTCGAAAGGCAGTAAGAAAACAGCAACAAAGGTTCAGCTCTATCACGTTGCTCAAACCGTACATTCATCCTGGCGTACGTACACACAGAAGAAGCGTTAACATCAGGTTTCCTTTATAGCAGAAGAGATTTTGTAAGAGGGTTGGAAGGATGCATCCTTGAGGCTTTGTGTGAAGCGTAATGATGAATGCTGTTTATTAAAAACCTAAAAGTTCATTGTATTATTTGTATGATGCTTTAATGTCTCTGTGAAGCGGTTCCTTGGCTGCTGTGCCATCGAGCTCCTCACCTCGTCCCGTGGCCTCCTGTCCGTTCCCATCTCCTCCCACCTCTGTAGACGGGGAGAACTGTGACCTCTGGCCATGACTGTCCCTGTGGCTCGCTGGCTCTCCAGCGTGAGCGTGTGCTTCCCAGTCTCCGTCTTTTCGGAACCAGTCAAGCAAAGCTGCATTTTAATTGGTTTGCCTAGAAAGTTGCTTAATTAGATTGAAGGTTGCCAACTGTAGTTTGTTATGCAAACGCCGCTTCAACATGTTCTCTTCCTGCAGCATCACACACATCACAGGTTATGGTGGGAGTCGCTTGTCAGAGCTGTTGTCATGGCAACACAATCACGAACGATTGGCTACAGGGTGCAGCATCACAGTTTGATTGACTTTATGCACGAAGACAACTGACTTAGGCACCAAAGTTCAAGGGGAGGTGAAAAGATAAAGTCTTAGAATGTGACAGACGTACCAGAGGGAGAATTTAGTTTGGGTATGAGGCCGACTTCTGCACAGCAGTGATGGTGTGTACAGCAGAATCACGCTCGTTGGGGAACATCTGCCTTTCAGTATATTCCAGTCAGAGGAACGGCAAACCTGTTTTCACTTCACACCTTGGCACGGACCGAGAATAACTTTGCAAATTAGTGTGTACTGACGAGTAAGCCACGTCTGTCTGAAGTAACTGGAGCCGTGCATTTAAAGGCTTAAAGGCTCAGCTGGGATTTTACAACTCTGGGAAGTTATCGCAGCAGCAGCCAATATACCGTTCATGACGGCGGTCGCAAGGTGAGCTGTAAAAATAGTCCGGCTGTGTTTTATTGCACCAGGGTCCGGCTGTTACCAGCGAGGGCCCTTTATCGATTCTGTATTCAGGCTTAAATCCAATGTGTTTTCAAAGTCGAGTTTCTTCAGTGTTAAATATAGCAGCTACTGTACGGCTGAAAGGTCATAGCAGGATTAAAATAACAGCCGTGCTACCTGGAGTAGCTGTTGGTTTAAATGACATGTCTGTAATCAGGCAGCCAGTCAGTCCATTAACACAGTCTCATCAGCCCACACGCTCCATCACATTCAGACTTCACCAGCTCCGCTTTGACTCTCCCACAGCCTAACGCAGCGAGGTCTGCAGCAGATGGTTCGGTGTGAAAGCTCAGTAGAGTGGGAGAGATTGGCACCGAGATGCTCTGAATAAGCAGGGACCCGGTGTACAATGAGATATGGAGGAGCACATAGAGCTCCGCATCAAATTAGTTTCCAGAATCATGCGTAATGATAAGGAGGATCCTCTCTCCAGCGAGGCTGCGCCCGACCCCTGCACACAGCCGTCCCAGCAGCAGATGGCTGGACGTGAATGTAGTTCACACATGAGCAGGGAAGAAAGAGAAAAACAATCTCTCCACCTTTGCTTTGCAGCTGTTCCCCCCCTTACGGTGCACTTCTCCATAATGCTCTCTAACACATTCTAATCCAGGTAGTTATGCGTTGCTGTTTGCTTCTGCAGGCTGGATGTTTGTTAAAATGGACCATCAGGTGCAGCAGGGCGGACGTCCCCGTCGGAACATGTGACCGCTATAATTAAAACTGAGACGCTTCCCTGCTGTCGGCAATCTGACGGCGGCGGCGGCGGACGGCAGAACATCAAGGAGGGCAGCAGTGTGAGCGAGCCAAACCTTATCTTTAGCCTCGTTTTCTTAGGACTAACACAGCCTGGGGACACGCTAATTTATAATCAGCTTAGGTTTGTTTCTAGTCAAAAATAGAAGCAGAAAAGCAGCAGAAGTTTAGAACCCATCAACGTGAACACAGTGAAATGTGGACGTAGAACTGATGGTTGGGTTGGATCAGGCTGCACAGCTGGACCTAATAAAGGCCAGTGGGCGTAGATGGTGACAGATGGTGTCAAATGCTCTTCACACTTCTAGGACGTGGTTCCAGCGCATTCACGAACGCCACTTGTTGACCGTGTAAACTCACCCACTCGAACGCCGAAGCCCAAGATTTGCCGCTCAAGTGTGAACTGGTAAAGTGAGGGTTATGAAACCGTTGTGCTCGTTTAGGCCTCACGGAAGGGACTCAAATGTTAATGTGAAACGCTCCTTGTGGATTCAGGAAATGTGGCGTTCGCGACCTTGCGAGGGGAATTTTGGTGGAAGAGCTGGAGTGTTTCTATTGTACAGCCTCCAAATTGAATTCTACTCTGGCTGCTCTCAGTAAGAATAATTGTGCCCTTGAAGGCAGACTGTTGAGGCCGTGCTTGTCGTTACAGTTCAGTGATATTGTGCTGCAGAGGGGCAGCGCGGCTTTATGGAAGCTGAAGGAACTCTCGTCCGTTGGAGGCGTCGCCAGCACTTTATTAACGGCGCCGTAGCTGTCACGTACGCGTTCAAAATGTCTACTGGCTCTGTGCAGTGCGAACTCAAGGAGTCGCCTCCCGCCGCCGCTTCCTTCTCTCTTTGAAACGCACAGATGTGAATTTGTAAATGTACAAAGTTCTGCTGATTGACAGTGTAACAGAGCAGCAGGTGGCTCTCCAGGGAAACTCTGCCTCTAGAACCTGAGCACAAATGCACAGGTGATGATTTTATTTTCATTTAAAAGCTTTTTCAACTATAATGGTTTTTCTTTCATCCTTTGAGCTGACGACTGAGGGAGAAAAAAAAATCCCACATCTCGACAAAGCGAAGAAACTAAATCATCACCTCATCTTTTTTAACGACGTGAAAGCACATTGACACATTCTTCCCAGAGTAATGTGTTGTTTGTCTCGGCTGTCGAGCTCTATCGGGACATCTCTCCTCCCACCGCTCCAGCTGTGGCCGCATCCACGGCACCAGGCGCGGGAGAGGGAGGACCCTCACCTTATCTCACCCGGCTGGTAGATTGCTCAAGGTGACCCCAGTCAGCCCGCCTGCCCTCACACGGGCCCCACCGCGTTGGGCTGGTGACACTGATCTGCTGCGTTTCAACTGGGCCGGAGCTGAAGCAGTAAAACCCGCTTCTCCAGTCAATTACCATCTAATACAATAACATCTCTAACATGTAATGATTATCGAACAACTCCTGGTCTTAAAACGAGATGATAAACGACGCCATCAGGAAATGAATTATCAGCAGATCGGGTTTTTATTATAGCTTTGCTCATTTGGAGCAGTGCGCTCTGTTCATTTCTATTCAACCCTAGATTTTATTTGCTCATAACTCATGAGGACGTCCATTAAAACCAATACTGCTGTAATTCTCTGCAGTCTCTGCAATTCCCCGAAACAGAACTTGGCCATATGAAAACTATCCTTTGAAAGCCCAGCTAATTGAATTCTGTGCAGCAGAATGCAAATGATGGAAGAGCATCAGATTTAAACCATACAAGCGATAAACTCATCCCAAGCGTCTAAGGCACATTCCCAATGTTCGCTTTTATTAGTTAACAGTGACGTCGTCCCTCCAGCTGTGGTCGTAGCTTTAAGGTCCTGCAGATGTGTCCAGATTCAGTGAGCTGCTTCCATCTCCTGCTCCCTCCTGAGGTCAGTTCGCTCCACCACACAGAACTACAGGCCTACTTCTGAGGTGATCAACCCTGAAGCGAGAGGGGAGATAGATGAAGACGAAAGAAGAGCAGCAGGCTGAAGGTCGTAAGACCTTGTTAACGGAAACCCCTGCATGGTGGACCTGACGAGATTCATCGAGACGTGATTACGAAGAATGTTTCAAGGAACTGGGCCACTGTAGCTCACCGCTGCCCACACGTTAGCAGAGCTTTCAAAAGCAATGAGCACCAAGCAGAGTTTACTCCTAGTATGTACAGCACACGTGCAAGTACAAGGATGCTGACGCTACATTTGTGCTCGTGGAGGTTTGGGGTTCGCTGAATGAATAATACATGGTGTCTGTGTGTGGGCTGCTTGGATTTATAGCTGCTTCACTGCGGTTTGTACTGGTGTCATTCACGTTTTGTGTGTGTGGCTTCCTCCGAGTTCTAACATCTAAACCCTGCTAATCTTAATTCCACAGAGACGGTGTGTATAATTAGAGTTTGGATCAGCGCCAGTGTCTTATTGCTGACTTCTGATCCCAGCCGCGCTGCTCTGTAGGTGACCTCGTCTGTGCTGGTAGCATCCAGGCTGCTAGCGCTGCTGCGGCTTATACTGACCCAGTACCTGTGTCGACGCTCCGCTGCTGTGCTCTTTGATTCTGTTTCATCTCATCATCAGACTGTCTTTACTTTTTAAATCTCCCACATCTCCAAGTTCGCTTCTTCTGTCTCCAAAGCCAACGGCTGGGAGACGTACGGGCGACTGGGGTGGATTCGTTTTGGCTCGGTTTGTTTTTGTGGTGTTCTTGGGTCCGTTTGGACGGAGAGCACTAGGCCCTCTGCCCTCTGCTAGGACACCACACGGCGCTGCCTGTGTTTGCCACAGTCGAAGAGCGTCTGCTGTTCCGTGACAGCTTCCTCTGTCTGGTACGAGCTATGGCTGACGGACGACTTCCCACGTTGTGATGCGACGCAGCACAGCTGGAGGTCTGCGTGTGGAGGAATTTTAATTTGAGTGGCTCTAGGCTCATTCAGTGCAGTGAAACCTTTACAGGCGAGTTATGTGATCTGGACTCTGGCTGGTTTACATGAACCAACCGGGTGTTGCTCTGACAGCCTGACATTTCAAACACTCGTCTCTGCTTCTCCCCCCTGGAAAAGCTCGAGCTACAGTCCTTGTGCGATCTGCTTGGCTTCAGATGCTGAGTCGATCTGTTAAATGCTCCCTCACTGAATCTTCTCAGTAATTGCTCCATCGGAGAGTTTTTGTTTCCAGCCTCCTTCACGTAATTTTTCTGCTTTTATCTCGTCACAAACTGTCACAACTTTTTATTCATTTGTTGCTGTTGCTTTGATTGTCGGCTGCTCTTTGATGGAGTATTTACTGTGGTTGGAGGACGTTTACACTGAGGGAAGCAGATTTAGGGCAAGAGGGAGCCTGTGATGGACGGAGAGGCGTTTGGCGCAGACGGCAGGAGGCCGGAGGTGAGAAAGTGGAAGGGATGGCAGGAGAAAAGAGAGGAAGAGAGACAATAGGATGTGGAGACGATGAGAGAGCGAGGGAGGCGGGATCAAAGCCTTCTCCCTTGTCAGTATTCACAGCGTGCGTCCTCTACCCCCCACCTCAGCGCCGCAGAGATGGAAAGATGAAGCGAGAGAGAAGCAGCAAGCAGCTAACATCACTTCACAGATGAAGACTTTCTTTCTCCTCTCTCTGCACCTCCCCTCCCTCCCCTCCGCGCTCTGCAGTCTCCCTTCAGTGATGCTGAAGGATGATTGAGAGCTCGATCGACACGCGCATCAATAAATAAAGGCCTTAATGTGGAGCGCTGAGATGCTCGGCGTGAGTTCGTGCACGTGTTCCCTGCGTCCAGGCGTCCGACCTCTCCAACGCGTTGCTTTTTCTGTTCGCCATCAGTCGTCCCTCGTATCCATCATCCTTCTCCTCTGCATCTGGCTTTTTTCTCCCCTCCTCCTTTCCATGTGCTCTGCTGACGCACTCGGTCTCACTGCTGCTCACTTTGACAATGGCCAGACACGCATGTAAGAGAGCCAATGAGAGTGGATCCACAAAATGTATTTTAATGCTGCTGTGATTTACCTGCAGCTGCTGTGAGAGATGTTTCAGGCCATCAGTGGGTCAGATGAGTAATTAGAAACCCGTCTCGACTGTAGTGTCCATTATCGGTTTTATCGTCTTCTCCAGTCGCCCACATCATTCATGACTCTAACAGGCATCTGCTTTCTGCACAACGTGCTGATGAACCCTCTGTAAACGAACAAGCTCCATGATGGGAGAAGAACCACGTAATAAATGTATGTGACCAATGAACTAATCGCATGTGAATAAGGGAAATCATTAGGCACCGGGTTGTGACGGCCTTGTTTCCATGAAGGTCAGTCTGCAGCGGGTCTAGTTCTGCACCTTGACACTTTCTCCTGCTTCGCGTGTTTGCGGTCGTGCGTCGCTGCTCATGCTCCGTTTTCGCGCGTGTGCAGGTTCACGTCTCATAATAAGCTGCATTTATGCCCCGTTCGCTCTGCCACAGGCTCTGGACACACATGCACGTGCAGACGAACATCACACAACATCAGCACAACCAGAGCCGTTCATGAAGTAGGAGACTTGCGCTGTACCTGCTCTTTCTTCTGGTTGTCGCCTGGTGTTCAGTCTAGAGCAGCTGCCTACTCGCACCACAGGATAATGAGATTTGAGCAGATTGCGTCTTCTGTAAGACTCCTTCCAGGACGGTTGTTCTCCAGGTTCTGCCTCCCAGATGGTGGCAGACCAGAGGCCGAAGATTCCACAGACGGCTGAGGTGAAGCCTCAGGCCAACTCAGACTGTAGCTGAGACTTATGTTTGGAATTTCTGAGTGTCGGGCAGCATCAGCATCCACTTGTGGATCAGCTCACATCCCAGAGACACAATAGGCTGCTGGAGCTGTGCACGTGTTACCTGCAGCACTTTCCACTGGCTGTGCTGCTGATGGACAGCTGAGCACAGCTACTGTGAAGTCTTCACAGCTTCAGGTAAACGCAGCTGAAGCTCCTTCAGGCACACAATGCTAATCGCCTGCATCACATTTAAAGTGTGGTGCCCCTGAGGTTGTAGCTGCTGTTGCTGATGAGGGACGGTGGCGTCCATGTAAATGTTTGCGTTTTCGGTGTCTGATGGCCATCGTTTAGCATTTGGCTGCTAACTTGGTGTTTCTCCCTCGGGATTTGGTGGAGACCCAACCAGAGCTTATACAGTGGCTAATGTTTTCCTGAGCTCATCGTTTGGCCAAACCTGTAAAATTGGTCCTTGATGTGGACAAAGAAAATGTTTTGCCAGTAAATTTAAAAGGCAGAAATACGGATATTTAAACTGCTGCTTTTCTGCGTCCTGCGTTTTCCTAATTGCTGATAAAACTGGCAGAACCTCGGTTGCCCTCGAGCTCGAAGCTTTTGCTCCTGCCTGATACAGACCCACTGCACTGGTGCATCTTATTGTTCAGCAGCACGGGCTATTGATTGTGGACCGTTCCCAGGTGTACAGTACAACACCTAATTGTGAACGTTCCAACAAAAGCACATTAGTTTAAGCAGATGTTGCTGTTGAAAGGAAGGTTACCTGGATGTTAGACGGGAGAGCCGGCTGTTTGCAGAGAGGCTGAGGGAGCTTGACCGAATCTATAAAGTTTGTTTACTGCCATATTCAGACGCTCCTCCATCTGCTTTTTTATCCAGTAAATCAATTGTGTTGCTTTGCTGTGAAAACGGATGCTGCGTAGACGCAGGCTGTGATGCAGCCTGGGCCACCGTTAGATCTGCCAGCATCCTTACCTCACAGTGAACCTGGCTCTTAACAGGAGTTGGTGTCAGTAGATCATTCGACGGCAGCGTCTCCAACGCTCAGCGCTGATCAGACATTTCGGCGTCTAATCGTGATGCTGAACATCTGTCTTCACGTCACGTCACAGGGAGCTTATACAGTAGGAGACGCTGTTTCTCATCTGTTTGGGCCTTTGTATGCTGACGTACCAACTACTTTATTTCTATTCTTTCTTTCTGTGGCTGATGAAAAGCTCCTTGGATACTAGACGGCTGTGTTATCCCTAATCTCTGAAACCACGTGAACAAGGCTGAGTAAGCAGCTGAATGAGGAGTGAATCATCTGTACAGTATCCAGGTGACGCATGTCTGTCAGGTGACATGTAACTGGCTGCAGTCGGTTCAGAGTCCTGTTAAGCGACGCTCGCTCTCCTGCGTACGTCAGGCCAAATTAAAGATGTTCTCTTACTGTTCCTTTTTCCCCACAATTAATCAACTTATTCAGCTTTACCCAAACTGTGTTGGGCTGCAGTCTATGCAGCACCTCATGACAAGCTTATAACCTCCTGGTTGAAGTGGGAGCTGTCAGGTTGTGTATCTGTGCATTTGACCCATCATTGGACTTGTGTCGTTTTTTTCTGGCTCCACTTATATTGATCTCATTTATTTCTCAGGAAGAATGCAGCTGCTTGCGTAGTCTGTGAAATATTAAACGCCTCCTTCAAACGTGGCCCCTGAAGGAGCTGAGCTCCCGCATCCCAGCTGTTCCAACAGAGGGGAGCGTTGGGCGATTTGGACACAGGCCCACGTCCACTTCCATGCATGAATTACTGTAAATGAATTGGCTCGCTGCACGAAGGACAGTAAACCTGTGTATGGTTAGAAGGCGTCGCAGCAGGGACGCGGTTTGTGGTGGGGTCCATCGCAGGGTCCATAGCAGGGTCCATCGCAGGGACAGAGCAGGGTCCAGAGCAGGGACAGAGCAGGGTCCAGAGCAGGGACAGAGCAGGGTCCAGAGCAGGGTCCATCGCAGGGACAGAGCAGGGACAGAGCAGGGTCCATCGCAGGGACAGAGCAGGGTCCAGAGCAGGGTCCAGAGCAGGGACAGAGCAGGGTCCAGAGCAGGGTCCAGAGCAGGGACAGAGCAGGGTCCAGAGCAGGGTCCAGAGCAGGGACAGAGCAGGGTCCAGAGCAGGGACAGAGCAGGGTCCAGAGCAGGGACAGAGCAGGGTCCAGAGCAGGGTCCAGAGCAGGGTCCAGAGCAGGGTCCATCGCAGGGACAGAGCAGGGTCCAGAGCAGGGTCCAGAGCAGGGTCCATCGCAGGGACAGAGCAGGGACAGAGCAGGGTCCAGAGCAGGGTCCAGAGCGGCTCACGTAGACCTCGGCCCCCAGATGAACATGCGTCGGCGCACATGTACTGAACCTGGGTGATTTCTGTGCACTTCTGTGCACACTGTGAAATTGCAGTGTTCAAGCTCGTTTCTGTCATAGGTCAAACCTTTCTGGATCCACACCCCCGTCTTTTCCACACATCATGCTTCGCTTCGTGCTTCACTTCCTTTTCTTCTTGTGCATGTTTTTGTGTCTTTTGTTTTTGTTGTCCGGTTAACGCCAGCGTTTTCTCTTCATTGCACAGACACAAGCGTCGAGCTGTTTGCTGTGGTCCAGCTTCCTCCCTCCTCTTCCTCTTCATCTCTGTTCCTCCGCTGCATTCTTCACATCGCCACAGCTTCTTCTCAAGCTTTTTACCAATTTCTTCCTATTTCCTCTTCTCTTCTGTCTTTTCTCCAGCTTGTCTTTCCTCCTCTTTCCTTCCTCATGATCAGCTCGTTCTCATTCTGCTCCTCCTTCTCCAAGGTCCATAAATCACATCGAGTGAAACGCTGCCTCCACCCAGCTACAGCATGTAACCACCATCTGATAGGATCTACTTCCAGTACACACCACTACATAACTTATTAACTATTAACTATAACTATTTTTCAACAATAAATAACCGTTGCATAATTGAATTAGGTCTCAAAATATAATTGATATAAATACTTAAAAAGATTGTATGTGTGCTTCTTTTCTTTTCATCTTTGGCGCAGTATGAAACAGAATCTGTCATTTTTAGTTTATTTCACAAGGTTCTGCTAATTTACAGTCTCTTTCAAAACAGCTACAGGTTGGAACAGGATCCAGTTTGTGATATGAAAACATTACAGACCTGTTTACAGAACCTTTTGTTAAGTGTGTTACTCGGTCGCGTGCCATGAGTCCCAGTAACGACCACAGTTAAATTAGTCGTCTGTGATGGGCAGTGAACAGGTGGAGGAGCAGTGATTGATTCACGGAGGTCATCTCTTCTGTTTGCTGCTTCCTCCAGATGCGCAATAAGACGTGAAGTCGTCCTGTTGCTAGATTGAAGTTTCACTCGCTGTTTTGTTTTGTTGTGTCACAGCTCAAACGTAGCACCTGCGCTCAGAGAAGCTACGCTGGGCAAAAATAAAAACTCTGATTGGCTGGTTGGATAATGGACAGTGGACGTCTGTGTGCATCTGTCAGTGACCTTCGCTCTTCATCTTGCTCTTCCCGTCTTTTTCTTAGCAACTGCTGAGGGAGATGCAGCAGATGGCGAGTCGGCCTTTCGCCACCATCAACGTCGCCTTGGAGACGGACGAGGAGCCACCTGACCTGATAGGAGGAAACGTCAAGGTGAGACAAAACTTTTGTTTTCTCAAGGCAGTCGCCACCGAACCGCGGAGATCTATCACTTTTTGTTACTTGGATCGCGGGACCGCAAGCAGCGAAGGCTCATCCATCATCGCCGGCGTCCCTCATCCTCCCTCAAGTGGGAGCTCAGTCTTGTGCCCGTCAACTGCGGTTTGTGATTACAGTCACGCTGCAGTGATAGATTTTCCTCACACCATCTGCTGCGCGTCTTTTTGGAGGCTGAACTCTTTAACGTCGTTGCATTAGTTTCCAGTCAGCAGAGGACGGCAAATGAGATCACTTAAGATGAAGAGTTTGAAGCGTAGGGGAGGTCTAGTGCATCTAATGAGGGGTGTGTTCGCTTGCTAGGACAGTGTGAGGGCTGGATCATGACTAACACAATGAGTGAAGGCAATGAATCCTAATTAAATTACTGAGTTAACCCCAGAGTTAATGCATGCGGTTGAGATTCAGAGCGTAATTAAAAGATCTGTCTTCCACGTTAACGTGTTCTTATTCCAGGGTAAAAATAAATACGAACGTTGGCATGAAGGTAAAGATTCATTTCACGAAGCGTCTTCTCCGCGTTTGTGAGCTCTGTCAGGATTCAACAAGGTGCAGGGAGAGAAGGAGTCCTCCAGCAGATCTGAGGGGATCTTAATGTCGAGAGCACATCTAGAAGCAAAGTGGTTCTCAATCAAGAGCCTTTAAATGTAAAGAAATGTAAGTGCAGCAAAAGTAGAGATCGACTCTTGAAGTGGTTGATTTAAAGGCAGGAATCCTGAGGTAGCGACGGGACGCTGAAGGAGGCCGGAGCAGGTGCAGATGCAGCCTCACACCACGTTTAGCTGGAGTTGTGTTCTAAAGGCTCCGGCGATGGCTGAGCTTCACTGACTGCGCTGTGATGGATGTCTCTGAATGCAGATTCAGTGCAGAGCTATGGGTGCGGCCCAGCTGTGGCTCCGGGCCCCGGACTCTGACAGGGGCCATGCATCTCAAGGGGCTGCACGGCCCCTGGGGAAGCTCAGGAGCTAATCAAACCCCTGCTCCCCTGCTTATCCTGCTCCTCACTTCCTCCTCTGTCTCTGTGATCTTTCCTCTCCAGCTCTTTCTTATCACGTCTTCGTTCCTCTTGAGCATCTTTTGTTTTGCTGCCATCTTCTCTTTTCTGTCCCGTTTTTCCCACTGAAGCTTGTTTCTACTTAATATTTAGTTTCTCTTGTTTTTTCTCCACTTTCTTTTTTCTTATGCTTTATTCATGTTGTCTTCGTGACGTTTGCTTTGCTTCCTTCACGCCTCTGAGTCTTTTCTCTCCGCTTCTCTCCTCCGTCTCCTTGTCTGACATCCTTACTTCACCGTAGCGCCGTCCTCTAATTTACCGACCCTTTATTGATCCTATCAGCTGTCTGTGGTTTTCTCTTGTCCTTATCTGCTGCTCCTGTTTGTTTGTGAGTGCGTGTGCTTTCATATACTCCATGTTTGTGTGGGCGTCGCCGTGCGTGCACACACTCTGCTGTTGTGGAGAAAGAAAAGATGCAGCTTGCTGTGGAAATGAGGCGGCTTCCGCCTCCGCCTCCTCCTCAATCTCAGCTTTACCTTTGCTTCTCCCACCTCGACTGTTCTTGTCTTCCATTCTTGCCAGCACGCTCTCCTCCTCTCCGTCAGGGCAGGAGCAGCCCAGGAGCAGAGATCCAATTTAGATCTTACTCCTCAGTTTTCTTTGGCGTCACCGGCCCAGACAGTGAGCGTGCGCCATCCTATCTCCTCCCGGCTCAAATTGAGCGACTCGGAGCGAGTTCTTCCCCTTGTTTCCATGCTTTTTATCAGGATGCTACAGTGGTGTATTAAGACCTGCGGCCGGCGTGTACGGGTGGGCCAGGTGCCGCACAGTGAGCTGAAGATCATTAAAGTTGTTTATAGCCTCTGTGGGAAGTCCAAACTCCGCCGATGAGATATATTCACTCGGTTTCTGCCAAATGGAGCTCGCGGCCCCGCATCACAGGCAGACGATTACCTTTGTGATGCTTCAGACTCTGCTTTCATTCATAGATACTGCAGCACGAGAAGGAATTAGGAGTTGATGCAAGGAAAGGAAGGTGCTGCTTTATCTCCGGCCGTAGCGGAGCATTATCTTAACCCAGCAGCAGCTTTGCTGATGACTCCTCCCGTTGCAGGCGGGACAACGCGCCACAATCATTTCTGAAAGTGCTTGACTTTGTAAAATACATATGCGTAACAAGAGCAACGCAGCAAAAGTGTTTCTCCAACAACCGACAAGTCTGAGCTTTTAGTGTTTGAAGTTCGGTTTGTTTGTATGAATAAAGCGTCTGAGGTGGTGTATGTGACATTTTCCATAGCAGGAGTAGTTTTTTCTCGAGTGTGTTGCTGAAGCATCTCCCGGTTTCCCGGGGGAGAGACGCTCAGATCTGGTTTGAGGAAACCAGAAGATGGTCGTTCACGTGGAGCATCCCTGAAACCCTGGATGGGATGAGCTGTTTGTTTAGTGTTCACAGGCGGTGGAGAGGTGACGTTGTTCAAAATACCGGTTTATGTGCAACATGGACGATGACATCGCATAGAATTATGAATGCGTTCATGTCAGAGGCTGAGATTATAAACTGATATATAAGATTATATAGAATCCAACAAGCATTTAGATGGAAGAAACCTCCATCGGAACCAGGCTGCACAGAGGACTGATCTACTGACTGATGACGAGCAGACGACTGAGCTGAAGCTGCTTCCAGTTTAATGTAAAAACCCAGGTGCCCAGTACACGAAGCCAATCAAACAAACCCACCAGTATCTGGTGAGTCACGCTGGGGTGCAGGGAAGTCGTCCCCGGCTGCGGCTGACGTCGACGTGAACGCAGGCAGCGGGCGGCCACAGCGTGCGTCTCGGGCTAATTACTGGAGGTAATTTAACAGAACCTTTCGCCGCTGCCTGGCCGGTCTAGATAACTCAGAGTGGTGCTGGTGGAGGGAGCTGGGCCGGGGGGGAGTGAAACAAAGCCGCGTGCTGGGGAATGTTATTAACACGCAGCCTGTGAAGCAGACTCTTCCTTTGGTCAGCGTTGCAGGCAAAAAAATAAATAATCCCAGGCACAAAGAGTTTAAAAGGAGGGATAATTGAATTTTTTCAAGGTCTTCCTGGTTTTCCCCTCAGTTTTCATGCTGGACAAAAGTGGACGTGTGTGATAAATTCGTCACGTTTGTCTTTTTGCTTTTTTGTTTCCTGTCGGTTTGGTGGGAATCGCGGTTTTCCATCGGATCTATACTCGCACAGATGGCCGTTCAATACAATGATGCTGGAATCAAACGTCACGTCGGCAGCGCGTCTCTTCCAATCTCAGTGTGTTTGTGCCTGTTCCCGCCTCCGTTTGAAGAGGGAAACGAGAACCGAGCATGTAAACAAGAGAAAACCTAAGAGCAGCTCGCAGCTGCTTCGCTGGAAATTGGACTTGGCAGACGAGTCCTCCAACAGCCCTAAGCTGTGAAATTAAAAGCTGCCACTCTGCTGTTTTTGTTTTTTACACATAGAGCACGGATGCGTTCAGGTTATCACGGGAAACCCTCATTTCTCCAATTGTAAACACGCTGGATGAGAAATACATTTAGCCCGAGGCGAAACAGACCTGTGCACCGGAGCGGGCGGAACCTGCTCCAACGGCTGCCGGCAAGGCCAAAGTAATTGTTTCATCTTTTTCTGCTACCACAGGTCTGAAGAGGCGAATTAGCCGAGTGTGAGATTGCTCAGCCCGATGTTGGCTCGGAGTAGTCGTCAGTATTTTAGCCCTTAATTTCGTGTTTTGCGGCTCTGGAGGTTTGAGAATGGAAAGAAACGAGCCTTATTCTGAGAGCACAGCTGTCTTATCGGGAAATGACAGTTTGCTCCCCTTCACTGCTTAATGAGGTCACTTCTATCTTATCTCCACTGAGTTTTACATGCAGGAGTCAAGCTGCAGAGGTTGTTTGAGTCTTGGACGGCGTTTTACTGTATCTGCTGTTGCTGGTTTGTCATGTGAGCCTTCCCAGCCTGCATCGGTGCGATGCTGTCGGGCGCCGTTTGTTTACGGTAATTATGATATTGTAAACATATAATTAGGTGTCAGTCGTTTGCCGCATGTGGCCAACTAAACATTATCACACAGGGAAGCGAAAGCAAGACTGAAAATGTGTTTTAGATTCAAATGTGATGAAACTGTAGACGACCTCACGCTGAATGTCTGAGCTGAGGCTTTGTGGAATGAGCGGCGCTGTGCTGGTGCTGTGACTGCAGCGGGCCGGGCCGGGCCGGGCCGGGCCGGGCCGGGCTCAGAGGCCCTCAGAGTCACGGTGCGTTCAGCAGGTGGTAACGGCCTCGTAGCTTCGGTGTCTTCCTTCAGATGCAGTGAATGCTGCAGCTGCTGCTCTGATGATTATTGGGCTTTTTAAGGCGCCTTTTTTATCTTGTTTTCTTAGAGTAAGCATTTTCATTGTTTTCCTCCAAGACGCTGTTTTCATTTTAATGTTGCTGTTTGTTTAATTTATTTCCTTTTGCATAGAAGGTGGTAATTATAAATGTATAACAAAAGCTGTAGCACCTTGAGCTTTTTTGACGTAGACCTTCCGTCAACACACGGATGTTTGTTTACTTCCTCACAGCTGTGGTTGACCAGATCAAACTGGAATTGAGGCTTGTCTAGAAATGCTACGGCGTAGTAAACGGTGAACAAACGTGTCCTCGTGCGTGGGAACAAACAAACAGAATTCAGTAAACCTACACACTCTCAGGAATCCAGGTCTTTGTGCCACTTCCCCAGCTACCTGTGTGACAGCCGGTGCATCCTGCCGGTATGAAAGGTAAGCCTCAGAGACGGAGCAGAATAAATGTGTAAAATGGGTCAAAGCCTGAATATCATTACCGGCCTGGTCCCCGTGAGTAAGCCGGCGTGTGCGTAACGGAGAGAAGCTGTGATGAGTCGTGTGTCTACAGTCTCATGCGAGTGTGTTTATGTGTCTGTGCCTCCTGGGGCATTAAGATCGACTCTTCACAGGATAAAGTCCGATGCAGGGACGGACCGAACGCGTGAAACCGAGCCACGGCCCAGTTCTCTGTGTGGCTCAGGGAACAACGATAGGAACTTATCTGTATGCAGGCGAGGTGGTGACATTCTCCATATCCTCCGTCGAGGTAAACCCATGAATATTGTAGGAGACGAGCGGCAGCAGATCCGGTCAGTGTTTACTGGGGGATGAGCTGCTCATGAACAGGAGCTATTGGTGTCGGAGTGTTGGGTTGGTGCGTCTCCCGGCTGTTTCTGGGAGCTGGGTCCAGTCTAGGCCTGCGGATCAGCAGGGGATGCGAAGTCGTGTGTTGGCTGCGCATGTTGCTGACTCAGACTACAACAGTAACAGCAAAGCCTCCGTTATCCGAGTCTTCGAACGCGGCGTGTGTTCACCAGGATCTGAGCAGCTTGTGATGTGTAATAAATGTCTTCCTTCTGTTTCTGTTTCCTTCCGCAGTCGGTCCCAAAGCCCATTGCCCTTGAGCCTTGCTTTGGCAACAAAGCTGCCGTGCTCTCCATCTTTGTGCGGTTACCCAGAGGCACCGGCGGCATCCCTCCTCCCGGACAGTCTGGTAAGAAGCTGAGTTGTTGTCTGTGTCCTCCACCTCTGCCTCCATTTTAGTTGTAGACACTAGGAAAAAGCCTCTGTCCTGACTTCACTGCTTCCCGTTGGTTTTCTGATAATCCTTCCTGCTCAGAGTTTTACATGTCCTGCATCACTTTTTTCAAACCTTGTCCATTCACATCAAATCGGCAGCTAAACCGTCTCAGCTCTGATGATGGTGAGATTCAGTGGTGCGTCAGTTGTCCGCCCAGGGCGTCCATACGCGTCTGGAACTGAAGCTCCAAATGAAAGCGCCGTCACAATGGAAGGTGTCGTCTGTTTAGACGCCAGGTGTCCTGAACGTTAGCGAGTGGACGCTCACTGTAACCGAGCTAAAACCTGCTTTCCCTTCACGACCTGGTCTGACGATGGCCTTTCATTTGTTTGCGGTAATTGCGTCCTCGTTGCGTTTGCTGAATCCTGCGTCGTCTCAGCCTGGAGCTTCTCGTCGCTTTCTTCGTGTCTGAGGACTGGGTTCAACGTGCAGCCTTGCATGTCCCTGCTCTCCCCCTTTCTTCCTCTTTCACCCTCTTCTTTCTTTCCTGGACGTTCTGATAGCACTGAGAATTGAGCCCATTACTTACTTTCATCCTCTGCTCCGTCAATTGCTCTCCTTCGTCTATTTTCTTTATCTTTTTCTCCACGACCGTCTGATAGGATCCAGGACTGAGTGCGCTTCACATGCCTTAATGTTTTTTTACTTTCACTTTCTCCTTCAAGGATTCAAACGGGAATTAAATGTGATTCTTTTCTGTTTTTCTCTTCTGTGTTTGATAGCCTCTTTGCCTCCCACAGTTTTTGTCCCCAGACCACCAACACGCCACAGGCCTTTATTAATTACCACACAGTCCTGTCAGCTCTCAGTGCAGCTTTCCCTCAGGCAGCTTTTGTTGAGGCCGTGTTCTCTGCGTTCCTATCATCCCGACGTCTGCTCGGTCTCCTGTTGTAGCGCTTTTAACTAGTTTCCCGTTCGGCTGCGTTGCTTTTCCTCGTCAGCACGACCTCACAGCGTCTCTGTTAACGCGTTGGCTCATTCCAAAATGGCCGTCCCTGCCACCATCCATCTGGACTACGCTACACAAGCAGCATCCGCTCTCCTTGTCACTTAGCTTTAGCTGCTGTAAACGCATCCATCGGTGGAGGGAGGAAGTTTAATAAACGTTAATGAAGTGCGTCTGGCTGCTGCTGGACGTCGTAGCTTGTGACCTCGGCTTCAGCGTCACCGGGTTTTTATTTCTCACATGGCAGCTCTTAAACACGGAGCCGGACATCGTATGTCTGTGAGGTGACACCGTTTTCATTATCGCATGTCTGTCTGTGCAGGTCTGGCGGTGGCCAGCGCGCTGGTGGACGTCTCCCAGCAGATGTGTGTGGGCTACAAGGAGAAGTCCGGAGGCCTGAGGAGCCGCAAACAGCAGCCGACTGCTCAGCCGTCCACCTGCATCTGACCACCCGTCTGTCTCCACCGCTCCCAGCTCAGCGTTCCCGACCCCTCTCCCACCCCCGCCCCTCGGTGCCCTCCTCCAGAGACTCGGCCAGCTCTGCTCTGGCAGGGAGCCGTGCATGCTGGGGCACAGGACTGGAACGCTGAGAGCAGGGTCACCCGGCAGACTGAAGCCTCGGTGGGCATCCCTCCCCTTTGAACTTGACAGAAAGGGGGAACCTGGAAGAGACCGAGCGGACGTGACTCCACCCCTTTCCCGAGAAACAAAACCATTCTGTGGACACCGCCTCATTAGAGCCGAGGCGGCCACGGCTTGCTGCTAGAACCGATCCTCGTCTCGTAGTTTTTGAGAAACACAGACACTTTGTGACCCTCTTTGTTCTCATTTTACTTAAGTTATTCTTTGTTTTGTATTGTGTTTTTGGAGGCAGGAACAAACTGGACATTTTTAGCTGCATGTCCACGCACCACTCACACACACGCGCATCCACAACTTCCCAGCCCTTGTACCGATTTGCAGCCCTTTGTCGCCTGCTGTCATGTTCCCGGCTCAGCGCGAGGGCTGGTGTCGCCAGAGTCCTGTAAGGTTTGGCCTCCGAGCAAGCTAACAGCATGTTCAGTCTTCCTGTAATGAGGCTCCACTGCAGGAGTCTGGCCGAGCAGCCAGAGTCCATTGAAAGAGTCTTGACACGTCTAATCAGGCCGCGCTTCGTCTCCCTGCGCCTCTGTGGCCGTTTGGCTGCGGTGCCGACCACCTTCCCAGCGTTCCTGGCAGCAACGTGTCGTCCTGTCGGCCGGATCGTACGCCAGCGCCGATTGAAACTTTTCCAGCTAATTACTCAGCCGGTTGCAATGAAAGCCACAGCTTTGGTTGCAGCTGGATCACACAGGTGCACGTCCAGGGCTCTCAGCAGCTGCTGGTTAGAATCCCCTCCGGCCCTTAACGACTGTCCTTTTGGCAGTGCTGTACCTCAGGCTCATGTGGAACAAGCCTCCTATAGACTGACTGTCTCTGATTGACTCAGCTGATTAAGCTGATCTGTGTGAGGGGAGCCGGGCAGCGGTTCAGCATCTGATCGTTGTCTAAGGAATCCATAGTGTCTAATTGCTCCTCCTGTGTCCTCAGATGCAACGTGCATCACCAACACATGTACCTCCTGTTCAGTGGCGATTGTTTCGTCCGTGAGCTCTGTAGCAGCAGCCACAGCACAGCTAACGACGGCGTAAAACACGTCAGCGCCTGCTTCCTTACTTTACACCTCAGTTAAATGAGCCTGTGAGGCCTCAGCTGTTGATTTGAAAAAGACAAATCCCATTTCTCTCACTTTAAATCTTGAAACGATCTCGTTGCATCTTCTCTGGTTTTTGTTTCCTGCTTCGTGTGTGAGCTCGTTCTAAGCTGCTCCGCTTTTATTTCTTCTTTCTTATATATCTACTTTACCAGCTCTTTATCTGACATCGTTGGTCTATTTTGAAGAAACATTACTGTTTTTGTCCACTGGGGAAAAAGAAGGGAAAATACCATAAAACAACAAAGGACACACAGAAGAAAAACTGGCTGTTGCTTTGAAATGTCACAGGTAATTTTTGGTTTTCTGCGGGCGCCACGGTGTCGGATCTGCGTTTGTTGCCTCTTCTTCTTCCTCCTTCCGCCATGAGTGTCAGGCTTGACTTGGCTGTTGTTCATATTTGCTGAACATGCTTCAGCTTCCTCCCCAGGCTCCAAGCGACACATGAATAGAAGGACTAATAACGCGCATGCTTCCTTAAAGAGCTCGCCGTGTTTGTTCAGCTTACTAGAACCGCTCACCGGCTGCTTAAAGGCCACATTTTTAGCGCTGGGAAAAGGTCAGAGCAGAAAGCATGAACAAAGTTGACATCGTGTAATTATAGAGCTGATGCGTTCACAGCTCCACTCAGCGAGGACGAGAGGTGTCAGCTCTCGTTTCTGATGTTGAAGCACTTCACTTTTCTCATCAGTCGTGTTGTGGCTCTGTTTAGCTGGTTCACGTTGCTCATTCTGTCCCTTCTGCAGACGCACGGTGGTGGAAAATAACCATCAGCCGTCAGCAAGTAATGTGAGTATTTGAGACATTTGATTAAACACTGGGCTGTGGGACCCGCTTCTAGGTTCTGCTTGGAATTCAAACATGTTCTTGGGTGATAAATGATTCTGTAGCTCCACAGAAGCCACTGAGTTCCTCTTCCTTGTAAGGTGAGCACTTAATTTGTTTATATCAAACAAAGAATTCCACTTGTTTCCCTTCACGGATTTATTGGATGTGCAGCTAAACACTGGTGGAGGAAAGAGGGCGAGCGAACGCAACCTGCAGCATCGCGTCACGTCAACAGCAGCCGATATGTGGTCGACGTGTTGCTTTCACCCTTCTAGACGCTGAACACACTGGTCATGATGCTCGCGGGCTAGAAACCATTTAAACATTGAGCTGCACACAAAGCAGAGCGCTCATTTCTCCTCTTATGTGAATTTGTTCAAAGTCTGAGTTAAATGTACTGTAGTAATAATTCCACCAAGAATGATGATTGTGTTTTTGTAAATGAATGTACAATGAAAACCCGCGGCCTGCCATCGTCGGGTCGTCTCTGGGCCGACGGAGCAGCGCTAACACACAGCACAGAAACCGAAAGGTCACAGACGAAGTGTCCGACCTGCCCAGCGCCTCATAAACGGGATCTTTTCCTGCTTGACACTAAATACCAGAACTTTGTGCACCTGTAGAAGCAGATCCTGCCTCTGCCAGTGTCTAAAGATGATTAGATGATTGTTTTTACCTGTAGCGTATGATTAGTTTAAAACACCTTCTGGGTGATGTTTTCTTCCTTGTGGCCAGTCGCTCACTTGAAATTTCATTATTGACAGGAATGATTTAAAAAACTACGTGTAATCTGTAAATACTGTGATTTGATCTGTCGTCAGCGGCTCAAGGCTGTTTTTCCTTCTCCACAGTGACGGGAAACGCTGCAGCTTTTATTTGTAAGACCTTTCACCCTTGGTCCTCCCGCGCGGCTGATTAAACGTCTTTGCATAGTCCGGGTGGGCGTGTGCAGCGCTGCTGGGTTGGCAGCTCTCCGGCCAGTCCTGCTGGTTTTGTGGCATCTGTTAAGCACTGAATTAGTTTTCTGGAGAAGTGAAAGGAATCCAAATGACTTAATGATCCAACTGATCGTTTTTACCTGTTGGTTGACAGAATTCACAGGTTCACATCCCACCGTGAACTGCGGCGCTGCTCATGGTCGTAAACTCCACAGGGTACCTTCAAATTACTACTGAGGCGAAACCTGCTGCTCTTCCCCTTCCAAGCTTCCCTCAAGCTGCCTGCGGGACGCAACTATTGTCAAGCAGCTGTAGGACGGGCAACGCTTTCCTACAAGTTTTCAATAAGAACAGTTTTTCCTCTGCTGCGCGTGGACATAAGCGTTGCATCGTTTGCATATCAGTTTATAGGGAAGGGAGATCGGAAGACATGAGGCACAAGAGCAGTGTGTTACTGCTCCTCAAGAACCTGTAGAGGTTCCAATAAAGGCTCAAATTAGAGATGATGAGGCTCTTTACCATCCCAGCTCTACTGATGTTCGACTTCAGCTTTTCCGGGCCACTGCCTCCCGCCAGCGTTCGGAGCGGCCGGAGTGTAAATGGGCCCAGAGTTGCTTAAAATAGTTGAGGATTGTGGAAGTTTGCAACGGGAGACGTTTCAGACGCCTGAGAGCTGAGCTCGCGCTGCTCCAAGCCTCAAACGCTGGGTAACACTTCAACGTTACAGTGGCCTTATTTAAGCTTCTTAATGTCTGTCTTAACTGATAGAAAGGCAACAAATACATATTCATAACCTAATTATCAATTATTTAATGGACGCCCTCCAAATATGCCCAACTCTAGTTCTTCTTTTGTCAAACACTGGCACATTAATATGTATTTAAAACGCTCTTTAGAAGCGTTGGCGCATGAGAATAAGGTCATTGTAAAAGCAGCGTTACCCTCTTTGTTTCTTTGTTTGTATAGCGGCATTAAAGCTCCAGAGGAAGACGTTTGTCTATATGTATAATTTAGCAGTTGCTCATTTTTGTAAATATTGAGAAAGTATTGTGAATGACGTTTGTTGAATGGTTTTAAAAAATCCTTTATGGCGAAACGTCTCCAGGCTTTTAAAATGTGACTACGTTCCGCAGCATATTTTCTATGTACAGACGAGTGAGCATTATAGACGCTGATCCAACCATGTGTAACACTTGACAATAATAGCTCATGAAGTTGTAATTACTGATGTACAGAAAAGATCGACAGAACATTTTTGTCTATTAATAAATGTGAAAATCCAGCCGTTGCTGTTTGTCTTGATAACGACATTCACCCCGTTTCCAAACTTCTGCTGTTATTTGTGCATGTTTGAATGTCTGCTGCGCCGGAGGGACGGTGCCTCAGAATATGCTCACTCGCTGTACGATGTCTTTCAAGTGAGTACACTGAGCATTTCTTTGATGGTGTAACTTCAAAAACAAGCGCCTCTGGTCGCCCCTCGAGGCTGCGATGTTCACCACACAATGCTCAATATTGGATGGAGTTCAGGGAGTCTTTAAATACTGGAATCCTCAGAGGAGCACAAATGTGCTCGTGAAATGTCACAGCAATCTGCCGTGCTCAAAAGTTTAGATGTGGTTTGAGTTTGGCACCAGAGGATTTTACTGCTGTGTTCAGAATCTAATTGGATCACTCGTAAATTAGCGCAGTGAGCAAAACAGTTAAACAGTTTTTAAAATGCTGTCAGACGTTTATATTTACTCCGTGTTTCACTGACTAATTTCAAATGAGGGTGATGACAGGTCATGAAATTTAAAGTGAAGCTCAACTGTGAATAAATAATCCAATTTAATGTACAATATTTATCCATCAGAGTTAGAATCGAACTCAACTCCTAGTGATGATGAGTCAAAAGTCAAATGTTTGAAGCAGTACTTCAGCCGAATAGGCTGGAGGTTAGAGGTCGTCAGGAACCAGAAGGTTGCTGGTTCAAACCTTGTGTGGTTCAGTAATTTTTCAACAATGTTGGGAAAATTTTATTTCAGAAAAACAGATTTGTAGCTTATAACAGCAGTGGATTCAACCGTCGTGATGGATTTTTAAAGGCGCGTTTTTAAGACCAGGACTAAATGACACCTTGAGGACACAGGTAGGTGTCTGGCAGACGGGCCTAGAGGTGAACGGGATGAATGCAGCCCTGAGGGTTGCAGGTTCAAATCCTAGATGGGCCTCAAGCTGCATAACTGTCAAAAAGGGTTGAAAGATCCTGTTAAGGTTCAGATCCAAGAAAAATATTCAACGTATTTACGAGACATCGAACAAGAAGCATTTTAGGAAGACAAGGTACTTTATTACACCACATACTATACTAAGACGTGTTTTTTCATCACATACTATACTAAGACGTGTTTTTCACCACATACTATACTAAGACGTGTTTTTTCATCACATACTATACTAAGACGTGTTTTTTCATCACATACTATACTAAGACGTGTTTTTTCATCACATACTATACTAAGACGTGTTTTTCACCACATACTATACTAAGACGTGTTTTTCACCACATACTATACTAAGACAGTTTTTTCACCACATACTATACTAAGACGTGTTTTTTCATCACATACTATACTAAGACGTGTTTTTTCACCACATACTATACTAAGACGTGTTTTTCACCACATACTATACTAAGACGTGTTTTTCACCACATACTATACTAAGACGTGTTTTTTCATCACATACTATACTAAGACGTGTTTTTTCATCACATACTATACTAAGACGTGTTTTTTCACCACATACTATACTAAGACGTGTTTTTTCACCACATACTATACTAAGACGTGTTTTTTCATCACATACTATACTAAGACGTGTTTTTTCACCACATACTATACTAAGACGTGTTTTTCACCACATACTATACTAAGACGTGTTTTTCACCACATACTATACTAAGGAAAAATAGAAACGATGTGGTGCTGGAGGAGCTTCGTCTGCGCTGGGTTCCTCTTCATATGCTCATGGTGACCTGAAATAAACGTCTTAGTATAGTATGTGGTTAAATAAACGTCTTAGTATAGTATGTGGTTAAATAAACGTCTTAGTATAGTATGTGGTTAAATAAACGTCTTAGTATAGTATGTGGTTAAATAAACGTCTTAGTATAGTATGTGGTTAAATAAACGTCTTAGTATAGTATGTGGTTAAATAAACGTCTTAGTATAGTATGTGGTTAAATAAACGTCTTAGTATAGTATGTGGTTAAATAAACGTCTTAGTATAGTATGTGGTTAAATAAACGTCTTAGTATAGTATGTGGTTAAATAAACGTCTTAGTATAGTATGTGGTTAAATAAACGTCTTAGTATAGTATGTGGTTAAATAAACGTCTTAGTATAGTATGTGTTTAAATAAACGTCTTAGTATAGTATGTGGTTAAATAAACGTCTTAGTATAGTATGTGGTTAAATAAACGTCTTAGTATAGTATGTGGTTAAATAAACGTCTTAGTATAGTATGTGGTTAAATAAACGTCTTAGTATAGTATGTGGTTAAATAAACGTCTTAGTATAGTATGTGGTTAAATAAACGTCTTGGTATAGTCGTTGGTACTGTTCTACTCTACTCTGGACCTCAAACATTCTAAGGCATTTTTGGAGCATGTACTATACTAAGGCAGAGTTATTACATTGTTTACATTCTAAGTCATATCGAATGACATCATACAAATCGAACCTGAGGAATCGCTCTATTTCAAGTGTTTCGTGTTTTCCGTACTGAGATGCAGGGTTTTTACTTGCTCACCGCTCGTCGTCCTCCGTTTCTCTTTCACCTTTTTAATCGGTTTCTGCCGTTTTTTCTCTTGTTTTTCGTTGGTTTTACGTGTTTTTCCCTTTTCTTTCCTCTTCTTTTCTTCATTTGCTCTGGGGCTCGCTCCCACTCCGTCCTCTTCTTCCCATCCCTCCTTCACCTCCGCTCTGTGCCTCCTCTCTTTTACTCTTTGCTGGTCCTTTGTCCCATCCTTTTTCCTCTCGCTGTTGACACCACAGTCTTTTATTCCTCCCACTCTTTCCATTACCATCTCTCTAACACCCCCTCCTTGCTCTTTTCACCACCTCTCATCGTTCCTCTTTTTCATTATCTCCCTCTTCCTGCTCTTTCCTTTCCCTGTTTTGTTTTTCCTTCTATTCCAGTCGTGTTATCATTCCCAAAGATGCAGCCCCCCCACATCCTCCATCGCTTTCCTCCCACAGCTCCTTCCCTTCTCTCTCCTTTCTCAATTTCTCTTCTCCCAGCATCCATTTCCTGATAATTTCACCTTTCCCTATCTTCCCCTTCCTCCACGACCTTCCTCCCTTCCTTTTTCTCTGCCTGTCTCTTCTCCTTGCTCTGTGCCTGTTCTATCTCACCTGTTCTCTTTATTCCCCTTTTTACTTTCATTTTACTGCCTTGATCTCTGACCTCTTCCATTCTTTTCATTATTAATTCTTTTTTCTAATTACATTCTCTCCTCCCTCTTTTTGCCTTATATTTCTTTTTACGTGTTCATCCCTTACCTTTCCTTCACTCCTGCCTCTGACCCTGTTCGCTCGCCTTCCTCCTCCTCAGCAGCTTCTGTACGGTGTAAACAGATGATTAGTTGCTGCCCTTTGATTCCAACCCTCTGACTAAATCCGTGCTGATAATTTTGACAGCTGGTGCGGCTGTTCTGTAGCAGTTGGCTGATAATGAGTGAGAACTTTTTTCTTTCTCTCCTTTACATTATGGTGATGCTGTTTATGAAACCCTCCTCCTCCTCTTCCTCGTCCTCTGAGCCTAGTTTCAATAAGCACAGACTGTTTGCAGAATGTACAAGCGTCTGCGCATTTTCAGGTCATCCTGTCGTTATTGCTCTCACCAAACAGTCGGATATAATTATCTTTCTGCAGCTTTGATTGGTTTAGTTTTTCGGCAGAGCTGTCAGGGGGAATCACGTCTAGAAAAGAACGTCCCCGCTGTATTTTAAATTTGCTGAACAAAGGTTACGTGCTGGAATGTAATTCTCAGAAATGCTGCATTTGTGTTTTCCCGTTGCATTTGTCTTTTTTCCTCACATCTTGCTGACAAAATTAGACACATTATCACAATTACTCAACATTTCTCTGAGGACGAGCTCCCGTCTATCTGCCCTTCCTCACACTGTGCACTGAGCTTTAACTCTCAGATAATCTGCAGCTAATTGACGCAGGGAAACAACCCGTCTGTACAACGAGCCCACAAACACTTATTGCATAAAATAACGAGTCATCCAATGGGTTTTTGGGCCTCAAGTCGCTCGAATCTGCATAGAGGGACTTGAGCCACCAGGGGCAGCACTGGACGAGCGCCTGCTGTGAATTAGTGTCGCATTTTCATTCCTAATTTCATCGCAGGAGTTTTACTTGCTACCTCTTCTGTTTATCGCCACCGTATTTACCCCCACTGTTAAGATTATGTATTGCTAAGATCTTCATGCCAGTAAATTGATTGTGCAGCAGCAATGATAACAGTAATTATGACCCAGCATAACAGTTGAGATTAGACCAGCGCTTTGGTTTCATATTTTCCTTTAATTAAAAACTGTAACCTCATCATCCGTAGCTTTACGGTCGCAGAAGTAAAAGTTCCCTCCTGACTGAAGCTTGTAAAAATGGTAATAGTTTTTTTTCCAGATTGCTGCTCAGAGAAATTAGCCTATTGTGGTGTAGGAATAATTACCAAAGTGAGCTTCAGGGTGGGAGACTGTGAAACATTCATTAAAGGAGCAGTTCATCACGTTTTCCCTCCCATCCATCATGTTCCAGCCCAACCAGAGACATCAGAGATCTTAACTCTTCTGTGCTGTGGGTGAAGCCTTAGACATATTTGTGCCAACATGAGAGAACGGGTCCTTGGAATAGACGTCTGATTTACATAAGCATCGAAACCTTCATTCTTAAAGGTTTGCCAACGTAACGCGTGGAGAAGTTTGTCTCTCAGCTTCCACGGGACACTGCTTCATTTCGGGCCTCTTACTGTACCCGCCACAGACCCAACAGCAGGAGTCTGTCCCACATAGCTACTGACCCAAAACACGGAGACTGGCACCAATTACAGCTGCCATATGCAAAGCACAGGTGGCGCAGACAGCTGCAGCCTCGCTCGGCGTGAGGGTGACTGCCTGAGTCACCAAACGAGCAACGTGACCGAGGCCGCGATGCAGCGGCTCGTCAGCCACTGTCACGCTTCTGCGTCGCACTCACTTTGTTTGCTCTCCACTTTCAGACACGGCTGCCTTAAGGTTACAGTAGCTCTGAAGAACCACAGATCCGTTTACACCAGGGGTCTCATTTATTAAAGTTTGGATGTCAGAATCATCCTCTCAGTGGTTGCTCTGACATGAAAACAAAACTTGGATGAAATCCTTTTATTCCTCTTTATTATTACCCAAGATATGAATCTTATAGACATCATATATATGGTATACACTGTGTAGTATATACACTATAACATCTTTACAAATCACGTCCTGTGTGCTATGAGGTGCCGGGGGCACAGCTAAGGGAGGAGGAACAATGAGTCCTTCCCCTGAAACACACCAATCGGAATCAGCCAAGAGCTGCATCTTATCATAACGTTTCCTGACGGGTGAAAACGTCCCTCTGCTCTGCACATGGCTCAGACATCGCCTCCACTTACAGTGTTGTCTTTATTTGGAGGAGGTGACACGTGTCAGATCTGGGAGCAGGCTGGTCAGTCACCTCACGGTGCTGCAGGACGCGACGCCCGCTGACGGATGAATCACAGGACGGAGCTCAGCTGGTGACACATCATGATGACAGACGGGAGCTTTGTGGAAACCAGAGGTATCAGTCACAGTCTGATCACCGTGAAACCACACAACTGCAGTGTTGAGGGTTTTTCTGTTGGAGATTTCAAACGGTGGCTTCGACTGAATTGCAGGGAAAACATTTTCTCACTTTCATCTCGTGGGACAGTATCAGGCCATGCAGACAGCTTTGATTTCACTCGCTCAAACTCCAGAAGTAACAACTGGAGGAGTTCGCAGGAGGAAACGTTTCCATCCGTAACGTCGCAGTTACAGAACGTACTGAGGAAAATAGCAGCGTCTCACCACGACCGCTCCTCTTACAGGGATGTGCTGCTGCTGTGTGACGTGTAACAAGTCAGTCTGGTGCTTCCGGTTTGTTCAGCAGGTAAATAGTAAAGCCAATAGTTAGAATCTTTAGAGAATTAGTAAATATGCAGTAAATGCTTTACAACCAGAGGGTGTAAAGACAGAACAGTTACTGTCTGCTTGTGTAGACGCAAGTGAGAAAAGGTTCAAGCGAACAGTTGTGGTGAACCGCTTTCAACAGCCTTCAGTGTTGTTGTGTTGAGGGAGATTTTAATTTACACGTCTTCCAGACCTTGAAAGTCAAGGTCCAACATCTCCGGTGCTGTTCCTTTGTCATCTTGAGCTTATGTGGTGTCAGCTTTTAGGTCCAACCTCAACCAGGACCAGTCGCCTTCGCTGGCTCTGCTCGTGGCAACGCATCCTCGTTCTGTGTGTTAAAACTCAGCAGATGTGTCACTGAACGCAACGGAGAACAGAACCTGATGGTAGGACGGAGGAGGACGGAGGAGGACGTGTTACGGACGCGTCCACTTTACAGGTCACAGCTGTGCTTTCACTCTGCGTGTTGTGAGTCCTTGGAGTCCCAGCGGGCAGTGGGACGCCTCCAGCCATCGAACCCATCCGTTGTCACCCTGACAGACAGAAGTTTTCTCCACAGCGAAGTCCACATACATTTCAAAAATATAAAGTTGTCGCCAAAACCCAAACTTTTATTTTTTACATTTGTGACGAGGAGTAAAGCAAAACATCTGTCAGGCGCTGACACTTAAAGCTCAATGAATGAATGAAGCGTCTCCTTCCATCAAAACTAAAACAGTTCGGAGTTTTATAAAGGCTATTTAGTAGTTTAGGTTATTACTAGACAAAAATACTTTAACAGACCTCCAGCGTCTTCTTCGTTCCTCCAGAAAAGCTTCAGTTCTCTGTGTTAAACTCTATGTGGAAATTAACTCTTCACATCTGGAACCTCAAACACAACAATAAAACAGAAAATCATGGTTCAACTCAACGACGTGTCTCCATTTAGCCAAAGAAAAGCAGAAATTAAAGAGGTGGCATCAAAGAACAGAGTGAAGCTGAATGAGTGCCGCAAGTGGACGAACACACACATCCACCTTAAATCTGGTGTAATACTATCACAGTTCATCTGAGAGCAACATTTTCACATTTAGTATTTCTTTAACATCAAGGAATGTTCAAGGACAAAAACCCTTTTTTTTGTTTTTAAATTTTACTTGTATGATTTTCTCGCACTGGGTTTTCAGCGTCTCTTCACTGTACACGCGTGTAAATGTAGCGTCGATGTGGGTTTCAGGTGCGTGAAGTCGGCGTGTGTCGTGTGGAAAGTTTGTGTCGGCAAAGCGAGAAGTAAGCGTGTGCTTGCTGGTGCGACTGCAGCACCGTCTTCTCAGGGGACGAGGGCTTCACAGCACATCAGCTCTGAGTCATGGTTCACAAAATAAAAAAGAAGAGTAAGGATGATTCAGTGACAAAGAGGGGAGCAGACGCCACCGTCACCGGACGCGTGGCTCTCTCCCTGTGTCTGTGGTCCGTAGGGGCCGAGCGGCGGAGACGTCTTATTGGTCAGAGAGCAGCAGCAGCAGGGCGGCCAGCAACCAGCCGAGGCCCAGGGACAGCGACGGGCGCGTGGGCTCAGCTCCGCCGCCCGACAAGCCCGGAGAAGGAAGAGTGGAATCCCCCTCGTCGCCCCACAATCTGTCGTTCTCATTGCCCTGGAACAAAACACACATTCAGAACACCCCCCTTCTCTAAACCACTCGGTTTTGCAGCATTGAAGCTCTGCCGTCACTTTTATTTCCTGCCTCTACAACTGAAAGAGTCAGGTTTTACAGTTTAGAGCTCACTGACCTTAAAGCTGCACCCAGATGCTAAATAAACGGCTTAAATGTGTGAAGCATCTCTGGGTCAACGTCTGTGCTCAAGGGCTGCGTGAAGTCATTTTGCTCATTTTAAAAAGTGGCTTCATGCAGGAGAAACAAAGCGACAGCAGCAGGTTATTAGTTGTAGACTGTAGGCACAGAACGAGTTCAAAACATATGTAAACCCACCCACCTGCTGCCTCCACTGCTTCAAAACAAACACCCCTGGTATTAGTGCTGCTCCCCGTCTCATCCTACCTGAGTAGGTATCTGTGCTCGCAGTATGTTCTGCTCTGTTTCCATGGAGACGCTGGGGGCAGAGGTCGCCAGGTGTGGACTGTGGTTGTCCGTCGCTGGACTGGACCCAGGCTGGCTCGCGCTCGTTCTCACGTCCGATCCGTTCCCGAAGGCCAGGACGGCGTTTTCTGCGACACGAGAGACGCAGAGGCGTCATCTGAAAAGACGCCTGACTGGCGGCTCGACGGCGTCGTCATCTGATGCTACGCGCTGAAACTGACTCTAACGCAAGTAGTCAGCTGACTTTCACACACTGACTTCAAACTGACTGAGCAACACCAGGAAAATATGTACAAGGAGATGGAAACAGCAGGAACCTGGCACATTCAGCAACATGAGAGCAAAAGTCTTATCGTCATTTATTCTCGTCTCCTTAATTTCACCACTTCAGTCCACGTTCTCCTCCAGCTTGCTCATAACTTCACACACTCACAGGACAGCGAGGTGAAAACTACAGAATCAGTCCAGGATTAATTTGCTCGTAATGCACGTACTTGATGACTGATACAGTCCTGGAACTGAAGGTCCTTCATCATTTCTTTAGATTCGTGCCTTGTGCAAACCTCAATATGGAGGAAATTAGATGCACAGAAAGTTGGATGTAATGCCCAGTGATTGATTTGAAAGTAAGGTCAAAATGATATGAATTATGCTGCTGGATTTCTCACTGCTTTTATTCACTCGGTGAAAACCAAGGACACAAACACAGCAGGAACCTCACAAAGCACCAACGCCTGCTACAAAAAGACAAGTGAGCAGAGGAAACAGGTGGAAACAGGATCAATGCATCCAGTCACGTGCTGCCGACGAGGACTCACAAAGCAGACGTTTCACTAAGTCACTGTTATTAGAGGCTCTTGAGAAAGTTGCCTCAGTTGAAGCAGGTCGGCTCAGTGTGTGTTAGGTGTCTACTGGCTGTTGGGGTGAAAGGAACCAGTCACAGCAGGTTCTTGGATTCACCACAGCCTGAATGACAAATGAATATTCTACAAGCATCCATTTTCATTCAGCTAATGAGAAACTCGGCAGCAATTGCGTTTGCATGAAAGTCATTTCAATTAAAATGTGCAGAAATGAAGACATGAATGAGAGCTCCATCAATTACTGTCCCGAGGTTAAACTGGAAGATGGATGTGGCTGCGCAGACGTAGAAATCGCACCATTATTCCATCTGTTTCCAAAAAACCCTCCCATTTCAGAAGTGACTGGTTATTAGTGATGGGATTTCAAGCCTTCAGTGGAGAATCAGGGCGTGACACAGCCATTGATTTCTCACAGGATCATAACAAATTGATCCATCCTCTCGAGGTAGTTTGCCACTGCAAACAAAATTCGGAGGCGATCAATGCAGAATCCAGATTTTACTCCCTGCACCGATGCAACGCGGAGGATCAGCTACTAGCTGAGATATCGGGTGAGCAGCCCGAGCTTCTGCTCCCAGCTCTGCAGCTAATTAGAGAATCTGCAAGTTGCAAACGAGTCAATAGCGAAGAGAACAGATTGAGCCCAGCTGAGGGTTTGCATCCATCAGCACCTTGCAGCAGAGGCTGTGGACCGGCGTGCTAATGGTGCTGTGGGTCATTAGCGGCGGCAGGACAGGTGGGGAAGTGCCCCTGCGCGCTGAAAAGTGTGCAGTTAGCGCTCGGCGGCACGCGGCGAAGCCTCGGCTGGCTGACGGATGAGGGGTTGGTGGGTTGGTGGGTTCAGGGGAAGCCGTGGTTCCTTTGTAAATGTTTACCCACAACCATCTCGCTGTGCTGCCCTCACCTGCTTCTGGTCACTACCAGAAAAACGGAAGAGAGAGAGCTTCACCTCCATCTGGCTGCTGGGGTGAGGGGGTGAGGGGGTGAGGTAGGGGGACAGCTGTCTTTGAAAACCTCACTGCACTCACTCCTGATAAGGACTTTTTCTTCCACTATCTGTGAACGACTGTATTCGCCCCTGCCTCCATTCTGTCTGTCCACCTCATTAGTTTGGAGGCAGGAAACCAAATTACGCTCAATTACAAAGTCATCAAAGGCCATCTGAAGTCCTGTCTCAGCAAGCAGGGCCCAGAGCAGCGTCGCAGGGGGCACTACAAGATGCACGCGTCCGATGAGCCCAGGAGGAAACTAAACCGTCAGCGAAGGGCAGGAGAGCGTTTTGGCTCCAGACAAAGCAAACAGCTCGTCGCTGTCTGTACAGCGGTCGTACACGGGGAACGTGGGGCGAGAGACTCTCCCAGCGCCGCATCGTTCCCTCCATTGCTGGCGTGAATCCAAACTCCCTTTGCCAAATCGTCACATAGCCTCCCCCCCAAAATAGCAGCGTCGGCTGCCTGCGCCTGGCACACGGGACTGAACTCCAGCTGAGATGAGCACAACCTGCATCGCTGGTCTCGCCGTCCCCATTAGAAACGAGTTCATCCTTACTGTCACGTATGCACAGCTGGGCTTCAGCCAAGAGTGTTTTATCTGCCGTCAGTCTGAGGTTTGTTTAGCTGGATCTTGAAGGAGCTTAGCAGAAACCTGCGGAAGCACACGGGGACTAGTGTGTAGTGTTCTTTCCAAATGACCGCGTCAGTGCCACATTTTCACCCTAGTCCTGATTTCTTTCTTCTAATTTGACCAACATGACTGTATTTCTGCTCCATAGATCCACAGAGAGAGCTGCTATCTGGAAATAGAAGAGACCTGCAACAATGGGGAACTTCGCCCAAGATCACAGCAACGACTCATCCATGAAGTCACAAACGATTCTGGAAGACATGAAAGGACGTGCAGACGCTAAAGGTCAGTTGTGATGCGTAGAACTGGCATCTGCAGGAGAGTGACGAGGTGGAGTTTGACAAAATCCTCCTGGATGACCCTCAAACATTTGAGAGAACGTCTGATCGGCCTCAGACTGAAAAGGTGAATTGTCTGGAAGGTGCAGGGCAGAGCTGAACACAGACTGACACAAGAAGAGCATCAAACCGTAACCACAGTCACAGAGGCGGCGAAATGCTGGAGATGCTGTGATGTTCAGGGGCCTGCTAGCAAGACACAAGGAATCAGGACGAGGCAAACGGCAAACAAACGCTTAAAAAGGCCCCTGTCCACACACCCTGAGCTGTTTACCGCTAACACTAACATAGTACGAGACAGCAAACGCAGCAGGAAGGCGAGTAATGGGCAGCGCATCTGAAGGCTGTGGGTATTCAATAATATAGCTTAGCATCATTAAATCATCAGACAGCTGCTGTACATTACAGCCTGCATCCATGAAATATTCACTGCGTAGCTACACTGACACCAGCCGGTGCAAGGACACGAGTCAGGCTGCAGTCGACGTGAAGCCACTTGAAAACCTTCTCTGCTTGTCAGCAGGGAGTCTGGGGTTGCCAGGATGCTTCCTGGCTCCACGCTGGAGACCGGTGCTACTGTCCGTCAGCTACTCAACGACTCAGACCCAGCAGGTCAGCGAGCAGCAGGGTCTGCGTCAGCGCGGCTGTGACCGAGATGACGCTTCTGCTCTGTCTACTGATGGAGTTCTGCGAGCGGCAAATGGAGGAACCTTCGCTAAGTGGGTTTTAGGCCGACTCGCGCTTGTGTACCAGCACATCAAAGAACTAGAGCAGTGCCAAGTGTCGCGGATTATTTTGTTCACATGTGAAGACTCTAATTCTCACGCCTGTTGTTGTTGTTGTGTTGCCAGAGGTCTCTCTGTGCAGCTGCTACTTACTCAGGCAGACATTGTCATGGAAGAAAGCGAGGAAGTCGGTGCATTGTTCCCTGTGGTTGCCGCTCGCTGCGCACGAGCACCAGGGTCCCACGTTGGATGTGGAGTTGTCAAGGTAGTTGGGAGTTATTGTGCTTCCTGCAGAGGGAGGAGGGAGGATATTTATAGGTACACTGAACCAATTCAGCCTCTCACTCACAGATCACATCTGTCTGATTTAATCATCCTGCATCGTTTTCAGCAGCACTGTTTTAAACGCTGCCTCGGCTCGCGGAGCTTAATGTCCCAACAAACTGAATGTTTCACCCACATTCTGGCTGATTTAACCTTGTTGCGTTTAGCCTGATTGTGACCTTCCCCCTGATGATGATAATCAAACATACGCGTTCACACGTGGCAGCACAGCCTGAATCGGGCTGGGGCTGAGTTACGAGTGCGTCCAGAGGCAGAGAGCAGGTCAGGGAAGCAGGGAGGCTGGTGAGCAGCTCACCGCTTCGCCCCAGTGCCGATGGAGGCTGATACAACAGACACAGGGTGACGCATGAAGGCAGGACGCCCTGGGAACTAGCAACATGCTAATACTCTGTGTGAGCTGTGTTTCCTTCGGGGACGTATTTATTATGCTGCATAGGAACAGAGCCCAGCGCATCCTCACCCATCGAGTCCTAGTGGATGCTATCGCACCGGATCCAGATGTGCTTTGATCGACACACAGCCACGGGGCAGCTCAGTGCAAAGTCCACACACAGAGTTTTCACCTCCTCTATGCCCTGTGATGGGGGAGTCATTGTCTGGCAGGGTAATAAATATGCGTATTCTCACTTTATTCTCTTAAAAGAAAAATTCGTCACTTTTCGGCCAATGTGGCAAAAAGTTTGTAGCCCACAGCAGCTAGAGCTTCACAGCGTGGTCTCGCGCCTCTCGTGTCGTATTGTTGTCCCACAATGTCACGTTCAGACCGAGTGGGTTGTGATGTTGTCTGTGATCTTTTGTGAAGTTTTTATCTAGAGTACAATAAGCCGTGCTCTACGCCTCTACCCACTCCCACCCATTGTCGCGTCAGGGATAATTCTCTCAAAACAGCCGTTGATAGTTGTAATTGCAGCAGTCATAATGCCAGCGGCCTGGCACGCTGCAGGCACATTAATCAGCGCGCCATCAATCACCGCGCTACGCTTCATCACAGCCCTCCATTCAGTCTTTGAGTCCTGTTCAGCTCACTCCATCTTCCTCCTCCCACCGCCGCTTCGCTCTCCATCCATCAGGGGAGGTAGGAAGTAGTTCTTACCTATCAGGCCGGTGTACGCTAGTAGGCACGCTCCGTAGTCGTCTTGCTTGCAGCCGCTGGCGCTCTGCTCGGAGGGCTGGCAGTCGTACTGGAACTGTGCCCAGCGAGACCTGTGGGAGCAATAACATGCCATCCATCATTTACTCGCGCTTGGCTGCTGCACACATTGTGTCACCGATGGGCGGCCGGCGCCGGTGGCATCACCTCCCTCCATCGCTCCGTAGCACCTCAGCCCCACACCAGTCACCCCCGGTGACAATCATCCCTCTTTCTGCTTCCTCCTAACTCTCCCCAGCCTGGCAGCGCCTGGACGGCTGCCAATGAGGGCAAAGACAGGCCTTGGTTCTGCTCTCTAAATACAGTGGCTGCTGTCTGGCAGGCTTGGCCATGAGGAGGTTAGACAATTATTCCATATAAATACTTCCTCCCACAGCCGGGCTGACTTCCCTCCTTCACCTTTCCTGCCCGCCGCCCAGACATCGAGCCTCATCATCAGCGTCCTACAAGGCTATCGCAGTCATCATATCCCATCATCAGCCCGTCGATTGCCATTTGCGACGGGATCCCCTCAAGGCACCACGGCCGCCTGCTCTGCCCTCGTTTGTCATGTCATTATAATAATGTGCGTGAAACTCATGGGGCCACGCATGAGGCGAACGCATCCTCTGCAGACGGGCGGTTAATGCCAGCTGACTGCCGCGGAATTGGCGGCCACGCAGGGGCCTTGAGACGCTCCATGCGACGGGGGGTGTTGGAGAATAATGCCTGATCGATAGCCGTGACAGATGAAGCCCTTTGTCTTCCTGACATTTGAAGAGGAACTAGATTAAATGCTGGCGTCGCTGTCAGCGAGAGGAGGCTGACTGGATGGATCTGAGAACTCCATGTTTTCCGTCTCAAGTGATAGAGAGAAGCACACCGTCTGATTTTTAATGACTTTATGAGACATTGTTAGTTTTCTGATTGGATGTTTAAAATCAATTTAAATTTGATTGAAATCTTTGTTTCATCAGTGTCTTGTGCCCTCGGGGATTTAATTCTGAATAAATACGCTTATTGAGACGACTTATCTTGTACAGAAGCTCAGTTTTCTGCAAAACCCACTTATTGATTTTGACAATGTCCCGGGCTTATGTTAATAAATATTTTCTCAGCACTTTGGCAAGAAAGTCATGTGTGAATCCCAAATTATAATAGATATTCTAATAACAGTTATTGCACATGGCTGCTTCTCCCAGAAAATGAACGCAGATTTTAATTGTGCTAATTAAACACGGTTAATGAGTATAACTATTAAATTAATTAAACACAGCTGACTAATTAAATCTAAATGAGCATTTCATAGTGGCCAGAGCCATCTAACACGAGACACAATACCATTTGTTGTCCTGACCAAGAGTCGTTGGACGGCCACGACTCCAAAGCACAAAGTCTGTGATGCCATCATCTGTCGAAGGATACTTCAGGAACATCAGGATATCTGCACGTCTGCATATTGGAGGTTTGTGGAGGAGACGATGCTCTGACAGGAGCAGGTTAAATTAAGTCAACAACAGGCTAGTGAGAGATGTTCAATATTCAAAAAGACTAAACCAGCCTCATAGTTCCTCCATCAGCTGCTGATGTACTGCATCAACGTGTTTCTCCATTTATGTCGTTTTTCTGCTCCAGCCAAAAACATTTAACCCGGCAGTAAATCATCAAGTCTGAGAGCTGCACTCGACCAGGACTTCGCAGATCAATCAGTTCTTGTTGCAACGGGGCACAAATATCAAGTGTCAACTCGCTGCGACTCCTATTTTGGTAAAACATGCAAAAACACCTTCGTGATTTGTTACCAGATGCTGCAGTTGCTTCAAATTATCAGTTCAGTGAATCAAGTGACACCAGCTCAGCAAATTAAGTGTAAAACGCTCCTGGCAGCACGCGGCGCGTGAGACAACATTTCTAATCTCTACCTGCACACGTAGTCTGCCTTGCAGGTGCGCAGCTGAGCCAGGCAATTGGGCTTGTCCTTGTCCTCGTAGGAGCAGGACGGCACGATGGTCTGCCGGCGGCGCTCGGCGCAGGCCGTGTCGGTGCAGGGACAGAACAGCAGCTCGTGGGTGTAGTCTGGGGGAACGCGGTCGAAGAACTTCCTCAGCGCCTTGTTGCATTTCGGTCGGTTACACGGCCCCGAGCGGGCCGACGGCTGGATGCAGGCCGATACGTATTCCGTCCGGAGCTTCTGACACGTCTCATCGATGTTACACGCCTTGGCGGCATCCAGGCAGCGGTTCACTGTCGTTACTTCAGACTCTACAAGACACAATTGGGAGGCAGATCTCATCCTTCTGTGTGTTTTGAACAAAATCAAATCCCAGACAATGTTTACCAATGACTCCAAGGCCTAATTGCAGTGAGCACTGGCTCTCACCTCTGGACTCAGCTGTAGTGTTGTACTCACAGATGAAAAAAAGAAAATGATGATTATATGTAATAGGCCCCTTTGTAATGAATAGAACATGAATGGCGTTTAAATGCTGCATGAGCCTGGATGTGTTTCAGCCGAGGCCTAATGGCAGAATATTTTATTCTGCTGGGTTAATGCAGAGTGGCAGTGTTGAAAAAGTGGCTCCTCCATCTCTCCAACATCACAACAAGGCCAGTAATTACTGCTCCTTCCCCTACATCCATCCATCCATGTCTCAACACTCCCTCCCCACATCTGGGGCCATCTCTCACCCTCCTCATCCTCTCACTATGCGCCTGTCATGCCTATGTCGCCGCCGCCATCACCTCCAGTCCACCTGTGTCCTGTCTCCTTCTCTTCCATCCTTCCTTCCTCAGCTTCCTCCCTCGGTGCCGTAATGAGGCTCCTCTACGGAGGCAGGGAAGCCCCTTTCATAGCCATCTTTTTCTGGCCACATCGTTTCCCAATCTCTCATGATGTGTGCGTTTCTCCCCCCTAAGCGACCTCCCAGTCAATACGGCCATGATGACGCTCAGCTCCTCTGGCTCATAGCGCCGCTCATTAGTTTGTAAACTGCCTGTAGTTGTGTCTCCTGGCGAGTTTGACTCCCGCCGAGCTGTCACATAATGTATGAATGGCCTCGGAGAGCAGGCTAACAACCCATCACAAAGCTATGGTTATTGCCAACGTCAGCCAAAGTGTGTGTGTGTGTGTGTGTGTGTGTGTGTGTGTGTGTGGGGGGGGGGGGGGGGGGGGGGGGGGGGGCGGGGGGGGGGGGTGTATGTTGGTCATCCTGTTTTCAAGGCACTGTTCATCCTGAGGTGGAACCTTGTGCTGCGTCACAGATTCATCTACACATTCTGCTGATTTAGCTCCAGAACGTCGTGGATGTAAAAAGACAAGCTACTGACTCAAACCTGCTTCATATTTATATCCATTATTAAACAGTGTTATTACATTTTTTACGCAACCTTCCATCTGTCAGTTTGAGAAATGTTCCCTGACTCCATTGTTGTAAAATTCCTGCAGATAATAATCGATGTCATCGCTCCGCGGCTGAGACTGACGACCTGTGAAGCAGTCTTCCAGCGCGCTGCTGAGCTGGGGGAGGCTTTCAAAGCGCTGCTCTTGTCCCGCTTGACTTCATTACTTCTCTGATCACCTCTTCGTGTTCAAATGCCTGGATGTGAACTGTTCAGCATCTGCAGGAATTCCATCACTTATGACCCAACATAAGTGATGGACTGGACTTTAGTTGATGGATTCATTGGTGAAGGGGTGAAGTTGTCCGTCCTCTGACGAGCTGTGGCTGCAGATCACTCAGGTAGAGATGCTACAGTGTGAGGGCGGAGAAACGTCCATTAATCAGGCCTTTGTTGTTCTGGCAGTGGACCTGTCAATTTTGACCTCCCACAGAGTCGCCAGCGGGAAATTTATGAGGAGGCTGAGCAGGACACTTCTAGCGTCGCTGTAATTCAGTCTCAGTCTCCTGAGTCAACAGCTTATGTATGAGGCCACCAAACATATGATCAGACATGTTGGGAGGGAGACTCAGTAAATATCAGCAACAGGTGAAGAAGCTTCATCCCATTCTCCCTAATCTCCCTATCGCTCACTTATGCACAACAAGCCCACGGAAGATGAACGGATTGGAGTGTTCCAGCGTGCCTGGGGGGTTTCTGGGGCTCGTGAATGGTGCAGGGGTGATAGTAGCACTACAATGCACTGCCGAGGTTCACGCTGAATTTGAAAATAGCTCGGTTGTTGTGGGAACAACCATGAAAATGAAAGAAGCCCGAGGAGCAGCAGGGAGCAGGAGCTCAGCCGGAGGAGGAGGGGACGGCGGCGCTACCCCATCCACCGGCCTCAGAAACAGGTTCTCCAAAATATAACTTAACACGACCTGAACGCAGCTCTCTGGATGTCTTCCAACGCTCTGATGCCATCTGTCATTACTTCAGGTGTTAAACCGTGACATCTGCGTTTGACACTGATCCTCCAGGAACTACCCAGTATAACGTGATAATTCACTCATCCGAGTCAAAGTAACTGTGGAGGAAGTCAAAACACTTGACTTTCTGTCCTCTCCAGTGCAGATTGTAACACTGATTTGTGTGCAGCTCCAAAAAGAGAAAAGCAGCGATGGAGTAAACAAAGCAGCTCTGCCTCTCACTTTCCTATTCTCCCTCAATTCCCATTTCTCTTCCTTGTACCTCTCTCTATCTGTTATCCCCCCTCTATGTTACAGTAAATAGCTAATTAATGGGCTTCTGGGGCGACCAGCAGCACATGAGAGCCCCGCGGCTTGGCCTCAGGCTCAGAGGCAGCGCAGAGGTGTGGACTCATCACACAAGCTCTTTGCTTGGAACCTAGTTCAGATACGTCACCTGCAGCGATGGAGGCCAGACGGACGTACTCAGAGCCTCTCTCCTCCGGTTCGTACGGGTAGCTCTCCACCAGGCTGAGTCCTGCCAGCACACAGAGGACAGGATGGATTCTACGGCTCAGGACATCACAAAGTTACCTACAAACGCATTAAAGCACAGAAAGACCTGCACGAGTTTTAATGGAAGTTTCATCTTTTTGTAGTGTTTTAACTGTTTCTGTCTTCACTGTTAAATAAAAAGACATCCAACATGAAAGCCAGCGGCCATTTGCTGACTGTTCCAGAGAGGAGCCACGTGTCTGGTTACCAGTCGCTTCCTCGTCGTTTACGGGGGGAACAGCTTCTGTTGAAACCAGGGGGGCTTGACAGACACCTTGTTGTTTGGGAGTTTGTTATATGACATGGCTGCTCCGTTCCCTTCAGTCTGTAGGCAGCTTTATTCATGCCTCACATACAGCGGCTGCACATGGACTCGCGCACGTCGACTAGTTCATTATCTCTATTTTACGTTTGCACTCGACTTGCATGAAGCTCAAAGTGCTGTCAGCATTTTCCTGTTGCGCTGTTCTCAAGTCTGAACTCGGTGCCCAAATCTAAATTGCATTTTTGCAGTTAAACGTAGAAAATAATCACACAAAGCGACTGAAATAGACTAATAACCCAGAAGAGATCAGGTACCGGAGGAATCAGACCCGCTCGTTTCATCAGGGCCTGGTACAGTACGTTCTCTGTGTGCTGAGGTGGGGGCACAGTTCAGACGTAACGAGTTAATGCCAGTAACAAACTGTGCTGAGGCCCTACCGTGCAGCACAGACTGGTGCAGACTCCAGTAGATGCTCAGGCAGTTCTTCTCCTTCTTCATGCCTCGTTTACACTGGCAGCCACGGAGCGGGGTGGACAGCAGCGCCGTCATGGCGTTCTCGCACTGGTTCCGCGCCCCAGGGCCCAGCTTCACGCTGCCGTCCCCCGCCACGCACTGCCTGAGGGTGCGCAGTCGCGGGCTGCAGGTGTCGTCACTGGAGCAGGTGTCTCCCGCACGCAGGCAGTCCCTCCCAGCCGTGGACAGCGCCATGCGCGGGACGCCTGCGAGACAGACAGAGCCCGGTTAGAACCACACCAGAATCAGATGTAGGACGGCTACTGTACCTGAACAGACCAGATCTGATTCACGTCTGATCGGAACCTTTGGAGAGAAAACGTTTTGGATTTGGGCCATTTCAGCAGGTAATGTGAATGTAACCTAGAAATCATTAGAACGGATGTAGCGTAACCTCATCCATCAAAGCACTGAGTAATTGTTGCGATTAGGACACTGAGAGTAAAACCGACCGATACCAACACAAACCAGGGGAGGCTGCGTGGGCAGCTTGGTAGACATCCACCTTTAATTATGACCACTAGGCTTTTTTAGGTTATTGTATTGCACAAATCTCCTTTAAACGAACAAAGCAAACTGGCTTATTAATGGGATTTCATTTCTTCTGAGTCGTTGCTAAAATAATGTAAATTGATTTTAATTTAACAATGGTGCTGCATTTTTAAACTCCTTGTCAGAAGTGATTAAATTTGATCAGCGCTGCGTCTCACTCCTGCGCTGGAGCACTGTAATGACATTCACAACCCAAAGGGGACGCTGCATTATTCATATTCATTATGCACCCATCACATGGAATCCATCTGACGCCGCTAACTGGATTCTGATCAACCGCAGAGATGCATCCTATCAGTTCAGACATGTTGAAAATAACACTCGAGTGTTGAGCTGCAGTCAAAACAAAGGGTTGTGTTGGTTGGAGATCGGCCCAGACAGTGTTGTTTCATGTGGCACTAATCACATGCAGGCTGCATCCGCCCCTAAGGACAGGAAGTGTTTATTCTCAGCCGTCTAAGAGCTCTAAGACTCAGGCTGAAACCCAGTGTAGTAGTTTTTAATCCATTTATGTGTCTCGCTGGGGATAACACACGTTACACATGTTGGTCTAAACACAATATGGTTACGCCACAAAGACGCAGTGTGACGGTTCTGATGACTGACGTCTACGGCTGCTCCAGGCTCCTACAGCTAAACGCTAACGGTGCCATGCGTAGTAACACACAGTAACACCGTGCAGACAGCTGATCCAAAACCCTGCCGCGACCCGGTTGAGGGACGACTCGTCAGGACCAAAACTTCACTCACTGAGTCATTTCAACTCGGATGCATTTCAGTGACTGAGGTACTTCACTCAGTCTTCAACACCAAGAAGCATCAGGGCAGAGCTGGAACAAACTGAACACATATGGAATAAGACGATTTCTCTGAGTTTGCAGCTACTTAAAATGAAAAAGGCAGAAAGCTGCATGTTCCATTACATTAGCAGCTGTGAGACAATCTCTGCTGGTGTTTAATAACTACTCAGAGTGACAGAGAAGGAAGGATTGGCTATGCGCCGCTTGACAGGCCCAGAAACCGTGTTCAGACACGACTTGGTGAGGTGGTTCGGTAATTAAACTGCAATCAGATCTGATTCCAGCTCAGCTCAATCAGGTGATGATGAGTGAAAACAGCATCCTGGAAAACCGAGAGCTAGTTCTGCACCATCTGCGTTTCAGTCCGACGGGCCTGCATCACGTCTACGCCCTCGGCTGAAGGCAAAGGGTTAAGCGCCGCGCGCCCAGCAGGAGGCTTCTCAACCTTTCCAAGGAGTCAGCTAATCTAGTAGCGAGCTGTCAGTAAAAGTCGAGGCAGACAGTGAAGCAGGGAACGTGTTGATATGGGTTCAGGATGTTTGTGGATGTTAGTGGGAGAAAGAAACTGCCACTCATGTGAAGAGCTCATCTCGGCTGAGGTCTTGACAGGCAGCACTTAGTGTGCCAAAAAAAAGAAACCCTCCACGACTCATTTATTCCACTAGAGTCTTTAAATCTGATTTATTTTATCTGAAGCAAAGGAAGGGAGGAGGAAGCGCGGGGTGAGATAATGTCGTTCGTTTCTGATGCAAATCAGCCGCGTTTGAGTTTTTAAGGATAAAAAGGTGGAACCTAAAAAAAAAAGAAAAGCAGAGGAATCCGCCTTGTATCAAGATGCTTCGCTCACGCTGCCAAAACTCCAAACGTGGATACGGGTTCCATCCCCGGTGCTAGTTTCCTTCACGCAGGTTAAGACAAACAATATTTAAATATATCTTGAGTTACTTCTTCCTCTGTTGTGCAAGTGGGACGAGCTGCAGGTGGGAACACACACGTGGGCGTCTGGGAGGAATCTCAAAAGCAGGTTTGGCTTCCCCCCTCAGCTTCGAGGCAACAGAAAAAGCCCCCGGTGAGCACCTGCACTGCAAATCTTATTAAACTGCAACTAATCCAGTGTGAAGAGAGGTTTGATATTTGTCGGAGAAATTAAGCAGCGCTCCAGATCACGGGAGATAACGGAGGACCGGTCGTTCAAACAGAGACAGGCAAAAGCAATTAGGAGAAATCAGCGACCTTGTCATTCAAAGTCGTTCCATCCTGTACAGCTTCCTGTTTATCCCAGCGAAGTAAATAATCTGTCTGAGGTCTCTGCTGTTTTGGTTCCTGTTCCTCTTTGTTTGTCTTTGATTTCCTCTCTGCTGCCATCATCCTTTCCACTCTCCTCTGTTTTCTCCCCTCTCATCCCTGGCGCTCACATAACCACACATGGTACAGTTCAAGGAGCAGATTCTGAAATCAAAGAAATATTCTCAAGGAATCTACTTTGGCAGCTGAACATATTTCCCATGCTTGTGATTTTGTTGTAGAGTTTGTGGCAGACAAAGTGTGAGACCGTCCCTCCCATTAAAGCAAACAGGTGCAGACAGATGTCGACAGAACATCCTCCGTCTGATTGGACGTCACTGCCGACGACAGAGAGCGAAAGATGAGATGAGATGAGCTCAGGAAGGTTCGGCTTCTAATGACAGATGATCGCTACTGTAAAAAGAACCAACACGACAGGGAAGATATCTACAATCAACTTCCATCTAAAGCTCAACAAACAGGAGCAGCAGCTTCATCCAAGGATGTAAATGCTCCCACTGATGGATTAAGAATCTCTTTGTGCTCCTAATTTCTATGAACTGTTGTAATCTCTTCGTTTTCGTAGGTTTGCCGTCATTGACTTAGTGGTTTGCTGTGGCCTCGGCTGAGCCACACAGTGTGATGAGTCCCCGCGTGGACACGGGCTGCCGGACGTGATCGTTGGTGGGTTTGGGTTTGCTCATCAGGTGACTGCGCCTCCCTGGACACTTCTTAAGTGTGTGCCGCGCTTCTTCCTGCCCTGCTTTCAGATGCTAATAACGCCCTCACTTCTTCCCAGGAGAGTCGCCAAAACAACGGTGCAAAGAATAAACACACACACAACAACGCGCTCGCACACTCACACAGTGATGAAAGCATTTAAAGTTGTTACCATAAATTCAGTTTGCAGTGAGACTTCACAGGACAATAACCCATCCTCCAAATATGCTGTGATAGGGTCCTTTAGCTCTCAATCATTGATTCAGCAAAACATGATGAAATTTAGAGGCGAAATGAGAGACCACTACGGCCGTGATGCAGAATACTAATTTCCTTCCCTGGTTCCTCTGTGACTAATCCATCCCAGGAAAGTCAATATCATTCCACAGCTGCTCCTGAAAAAACACACAACTGCAGTTTGGACACCTTTCTAAGTCCTCTACGAACTGAAAGGGTGGAAGCGTCTGGGGTAGATAAATGCCTGGAAACCTCCAGAAAGACACGTTCATGTTGCAAAAGATAATAAAAATTGATTTTACACTTATTGCTTCACAGAAAATGAGTGGAAGGAAAATGATTATGAACCTGACGTTAGATAGTAGAAGAGCATTAGAAATATTAGTCAGACTTTAATCAGTAACACAAAAAACCTAAAGTCAATAATGGAAAGACGAAGACACTTTATGAAACGAGTCAGAGGTGCTGCTTGAAGTCTAATCACCTGAAGCTACATGATCATTAGTCTTTGCACTCAATTTAAAAATAACTGTCGATAATATCTGGTAAAAATATCCATAATTTGAGAAACTATGGCAACATATCCAGCAAGGAAGGTGAGAATATCTTTTATAGACTTAAGAAGCTTTACATAATTAAATAATCCTCTTAAAGTTTTTCTCTTTGCTTCTGTTGATTATTTGTTTTTATGCTTTTTTGTCTCCATTAGAAGCACAAGAATTCAAATAGGGGACACAACCCTGGAAAGTTACATGACCATGCACAGGCCTTTTCCACAACGTCCCACCTCCTGACTGGGAAAGCGAACCTGGATGAACGTTCCTCTTTGCTGCAGGTCAGAGCTGCATGCGCTGCGTCTGAGTACGGCTGCTGGACGCTATGCTGCTGCCCTGCAGGTATGTTTATCATTTCTCCAGCTCATTTCAGCATGATAACATTTTGCTAATTAGCAGTGAACTAAATTACAACTGTGGCTAATTGGAACATCATTATCTAGGTAAACATGCTGTAAATATCGGGGCATCTCCACAGTCATTAGTCTTCATTCTCTGTGACAACCCTCAAATATTCCAGTTTGGACCAAAGGTCAACTGCTGGATTTTTCCAGGCTAATGAGACATGGAAATTCACATAATGCAGCATCAACTTGGACGATATCATTTGTTTCACTGAGGAAATATGACAAACAATACCATCCCCATGCTCATTATGTGTACATCGCTCCTAGTTTAACATTCATGATGACATCATTTGTCTGTTGTGACGTACATTTTCCATTCTTTCCTTCTAGAGGACACTGTGACCTGCGTGAGCTCTAAAGAGGTGAAGGTGTCGGCCAGTGTCTCCCTCATAGAAACTCAGGATCACGCAACGTCTTGTGTGCTTTTATTACACGTGTGCAGAAAAAGACGGAGAAGCCTGAGGTTGGACAGCCAGTGAGCGATGTCGTCTTCCGAAGACTCTTCTATGTCTATGAACATAGTTATCCTGCATCATAAAGTGCTTCTAAAAGGAGCTAATTGAAAAAAGCTTGTGTGTCATTGCTGTAGGATTTTAAGTCTGACGTCCATGTACAGTTACTGCAGCTGCAGCTTTGGTACAAAGACGAGAAACAAACATTTCTAAATGAAGGGAAGCTGCATTGATGCGCGTGCGAGTGATGTTTGTGTGGGATGTGGCTCTGTTGTTGGTCAAACATTTAATTTGCATAAAAGCATTGTCTCTGTTTTGTTGATATTTGAACTGAGACTGAGTAAAGTTACAAGATCAAAGTACCAAATGTCACAATAATCCATCGGAGGAACAACAGAAAGCAAGAGAAACATACTGGATTGAAGTGAGAGTGACGTCTCGCCTGGGGGCCACGAACGCCTATAAAATGTCAAAGCAGTTTATTTGGATGTGTTCATTTTGGTACATATTTAAATTCAGAAGCTGGACGTTCAGCATTATTCACCTTAAAACGTTAAAATGCAACCACTCTGTACGTGAAGAAAAAAGGCTAAATTCTCATCAGCTTGTGGGTAAAATGCTCTGATGGGAGGACAGATACCAGCAGGAGGACATTTTCTAGAATCTGATTTTGTTGTTGTTGTTGTTGTTGTTCGTCTAGTGAATCCAGGGACCTGATGAAAGAATTCAATGTCAATCTAGATGTAATTGTTGCCAATTTCTCAGAGACCAATGTGGGGAAACAAATCTATTTGTTTTATCGTCTGGGAGCTGTCATTCTGACCTCCAAAAGCCTTGGTCTTGTCTGAGCAAAGGGAATCTGACACTTGAAGTCTTCATTGTTGATTGCTGGTAATGTCTGGGATGATGGACCTGAGCCTTATCCACACTGAGAGTCTGTGAATGATGGTGCCAGCTGGAACACAGAATAGCGAAAACACTGCTGGGACTGAGGAAATACTGAGCTGACATTTACATTCTCTTGTTTGAATACCTGTAATAATGTGCTCTTTGCGTTTGAAACAATAAAAAGGGGATCAAACAATATTGGATCATTAACCAGCCACCCCTGCATTAGTCCAGCTCAAGGTTGCCATGACAACACTAATTGACTTCCACTATCATAGTTTGATGAGGAACCAGAGTTATTTACACTGGCCTTAAGAGAGTATCAGCAGATACACCCCCCCCCCCCCTTTTTAAAAATAGATGTTCAATCAGAACACCTGTTAACGGCCAAAGCCACAAACACATCAGCCTCCAAAATCAAGCTGCCGTTAAAAAGCCTTCTCCCATCTCCCACCAGTCCACAGCCAGGACTCTGCTGTGTGTCCCCACATTTCTATGGAAACCAGGAGGTTGTAAAGGTTTTCTGAAACGCCATGACGGGAACCTAAACCTTCAGAATGCAGCCGTGTTGATGAGGAAGGTTTGGTAGAAAGGTCATACTCACTCCTTAACACCTGCTTTGCAACAGGATTGAAGATTTGTTTTTAAGGCACATTAGTTTTACCAGCAGTTCTGAACATCCATTGTTTTGGTCCCAGCTTCCACTGCCCCATGCTGTAGCTATTGTTCCAGCATTTGGCACATTTTACTGGGCTGCATTGTGGTCGTCTGGCAGAGGAATTTACCATTTTACTCTAATGATATTTTTATTTTGTCGAGCTGTTCTTGTCCCACTATTCTCCAGAGACAAAGTGCTACAAAGTCGAGTTGGAGCAGAGTCAGAATCCCCATCAAAGATGTGGAGATTTAAGCTCCTTATTGTGCTGTGGTTCTGAACACAGCTACACCCCTTCACTCTGCTGCATCCTCCTCTAACTTCTATTTATTTAGATACACATGCAGGTATGAATACAGACAAACAGCGACATGATCAGCAGCAGACGGGTGTGGAAACAGTCACTCATCATTCTTTCATATACGGCCACACGGCCTTGTTCTCACATTTTGTCTTTGCTGCATCCACACACAGCCTGAATACCAACGTGGTGTTTGTACCTGTGTTTACTAGCGTTGGCTGAGCATTACATCTGTAAACTGGTAACGTGGGCGTCTTCCTCGTGTTTGACTATTTACTGTTACACTCTTCACTCAAACATCTGTGTAAACAATTTTCTGTGGGCGGGAATAATCTTATTGTTCCAGTTAATCCCGAGTGGGCAGAGCTTCAGAAACAAAGCTCCCCTGAACACTTGCAATTAGAAAAACGTGATGTTGAGGAGACTAAAGTCCGAAAAGGCAAAACTGTCATTTGTGATATTGGACATAAATAGAATTAGAATAGATTTTGTAATAGATATAAAACACAACGAGCGGGATTGACGTCAACTTAGCTCTATATCAATATACATACATTTCTTTGATAATTGTGGAAAAACAATCATTTCACTGCTCCAGGCTAAAGTTAATCACACTTTCTGTGTCAACTGAAAATAACACTGATGGAATAACAGTTTCAAAATGTCACAGGCACAGTTTGAGGTCTTAGTGGAAATGCTGCCCCCACACCTCAGGAGGCAATGTAGTAAATACCAGGATCCAGGAGACCCAGCGAACAATCCTCGTCTGATGTGTTAGTTGTTAGCGCACTGTAAAAGCCACTGATAGAGGCTTAGCTTAGCTGCACGGGTTCTGCTCCAGGATCAGCAGCAACAACAAAATACCCAACAAGTCACAAACACTGGCCGGTCGCCTTTCCTTCCTCCGAGCTCTGTCCATGGTGCTGATTCTGAAATAGTGTAGAACGAGTCACTGGAATATTCGATTTCTCTTCAGATGGATTCGCTCAATTCACTCTGTGCTGCTTTGGAGGTTTCTAGAAAGCCCAAACCCTCCCGAGCAGCACCTGGAACAGAACCAGGCTCAGGGTGGGCGGCCATCTGCCTCAACCTCTTCACACATCACCTTATGACTTCCTGCCACTCGCCTGGTTTCAATAATGGAGATTCCACACCCACACATTTGACTCATTCACACATTAACACCCCAGAGGCAGAACTCAGAACAGATGAACACCTCTTCCCATCTTTAGAGTCAAGTGTTCTCTCATCAAGCCCCTTCTGATCTAGTCCGACTAAAGACTGGCGCTAGCCAAACCACTAAGGGCACATCCCATCCAGACGCTCCGGTGACGTGTGCTTATCCCTGAACATCAACCACGACTTCAATGGGCTGAAAAGTTTCTGATGGATTTTACTGTTGAGTTGTTTTTTCAGTTTGATTTTCATGGGAAATGGAACTTGTTTAAAGCCGGAGATGTCGGCGCCTGCTGTGAAATGGCTTTAATCCATCCATGTATGAATCTCTGTGCTTGTATGTGATGACTCTACATTGGGTGCGACTGCTGGGATGTGTTTCTGTGTGGCTGCTCGCCGTGTGTGAGTCTGCATCTGCTCGTACATATGCCCAGGTCATGTGAGGTGACAAGCTGATTGCAAGCCTGGGCTGTGAATGCATCGCCGACCCCCAATTATAACTTTTACAAAGAGCTCTCTAAATGTATGTTTTAACCTGGAGGCCACAGGTCAGCAGACAATTAGAATCACAGTGAAAGAAACTTTTCCGCGAGAGGGAAAAAAACTAACCTTGAAACTGACAAATGGAGCTCTTTGTTGGGCACGATGGCTTCCGTGACCGCGGCGTCGTTACAGAGTTGTGTTATCATTTTTCGTTCTCCGCCGTAGATGCCCTCCCTGGCCCAGAGTCTACTCCGCATTAATCACAGATTGTGGACGCATGCTAATTAACGTCGTCGTTTCCGACAGATAAAAATAGACGGGGCTCTGATGTTGGCGTTTGGCAAAGCTCTGTGGTCACATACTCCTTGGGAGATGACCCGTGATGAGCACGGAGGTGAGCTGATGTTTTATTATGGAAGGCGGCGGATTAGAAGACGCACTGATGGCTTCTGGCGTCCCCTTATCTGAGCTGGAGGAGCGTTATGCTCCAAGTGAGATCAGGATGAAGCGATAACACGTATTGACAGCTCCACTCAGGTCTTTCACGCTCTCTCACTGCCAACATAATTCTGCATGAGCAAATTACCATTGCAAACTCCTGGCAGCCTCCAAAAAGGAGTTTGTTCTTTGGCAGACTTTAATGTTGCTGCGCAGGAGTGACTTTGAAATTGAATGGTGGATTTTTTCGATTGTATTGTTTTCCAAGCCGGTGCTGTTTGCGTCAGAGCTGGCCCAGTGAGCGGAAGGCATCGCAGTACTAATCCTTGTCACTTTCTCAGCTCAGCTCTCCGCTCACGGGTTTGGAGCCAGGGGCGTGTTTTTAATGGGGACGAAGGACACTGTGACAGGGATGAACTGACCTGAACCAGGCCGAGGCTGAGCCAGCGCCGTGCCCCTGTGTATGTACACAGACCCTGAAACCCACAGACTCGCATAATCTGCGAGACCCGCAGAGACAGATCAAGTCGGACACAAATGACTAGCTGGGCTCTCTTTGTGTCAGAAGCAATTTGAAGAGCCTACTGCAGACTGCCAGGTCAAGAACACACAGATAAGCGTCTCCTTGTTCACTCATATGAGCCTGCTGAGAGGCTCCATCTGCACCAGCGTGTCACCCGCAAATTGTTTGCTGCCAGGGCAGAAAAGACCTTGAAATGGCATTTAGGCCACAGCACAGAGAAAACACTCACATTCATAACATGTGGTAACAGTTTACACACCCAGACCCAAATCTGTGTTTTGCCATATCATGATTCAAAATAGTTTTGATGATGCTGTTCACAAACAGCTTTTAGTGCTGAGTTGGATGACGAATGTGAACAGTTCCACTACATGTGGGAAGACTCGAATAAAATGACTCAAAACATTCTGATTTATGATACAGGCTGGATCTGGATGCATCTGAATCAAAGTGATGTAATTTAGAAGGTTTGATTTATAATAAGTCTCAGGGAGGTAAATGTAATTTCACTCTAAATGACACTCTGTATGGAGTAGCTACAGTGAAATGAACCACATTAGGCATAACAAAGTAAATTCTCAGCTACTCATAAAGACAAGTGTATCTTAAAAGGATTCCTGTTGCAGGTGTGATGTCACCTGAAGCAGCTGCGAAAACACTTAGGAGTGAAATTGAAGTGAGAGCAGCGCTAATGATATTCACTACAGCAGCATTTTCTGTGGCTGTCGTGACGAAACCCGTCTCACGGAGCCCAGAACGATGAGTCTCAGGAGAGGTGACGGTTCCCCGGGACTGAGCGTGTGCTAACAATCCACTGGCAGGGGCTTAGACTCGCTCGGCCGCCAGCTCTCGCTTGCCGTGGATGAGAGTGTGGAGGCGGCGCAAAGCTGCCGCAGCTGAAGTCGGGCAGGGCCGAGAACAGAGCCACCTCACTCTGCTCAGCGTGTGCAAAGCGTTTTATTTCCAAATCAAATATGTGCTCGTGGAAAAAAAAAAACCACAGAGTTATGGGGGAGAACTTTTAATTAACTGCTGGGGAGCCGTCTTATTAAAGCTGCACTTCGTTTTCGGATATATAGAAGTCGATTTCTGCAATATCAGCTTGGTGCACAGTTATAAGAGACACTCTTATCTGCAGGGCTGCTCTGTTTACGTTCCGTAGCGCCTTGAATCTTTAATGGGCCCATATGCAAGACCCTATAACCAAACGTCAGGAGGTTCTGCTGGACAGAACACATTTACCAGCAATATAATGGGGGCACCCTTCTACCGGCTTAGAGCGAAGCTGCAGACCCGTGTATGAAGATATGACAGGACGACCATGGAGCTCAGGGAGAGTCCTGCAGCGGTTTTAGGAGGAAGTTCTCCTCAGCATGAAGTGTTTCCATAGCGGCCGGTTCAGCCACACTCACGTGGGTTTTCAAGAATCAAGTCATCGTTCCACTCTGGCACTTTTAATCATGTGATTACCACCTGGCCTTTGATTAAACACCACAAAGCCCCTTGTTTTACATTAATGCATGAATTTCACCTCCACACCAGGTCTGTTCGTGCTGATTAGACTGTTTCTGTAGCTCCCTGGGTTATTGTCATGCAGCTACAGCAACGTGTAGTTTCTGTGCTGAGCATTTAGCATTTATTTATTATACTACGTCTGACTATTAAGCCAAGGAGTCGTCTTCGGGCTGTAAACTACTGTGCAGCCGGATTATTTCCAGTCCATGGAAAGTAAAGGTGGAGTCAGAGCAAGTACAACAGTGTCTGACCGACCCTGACGTGGAGCCGTTGTTTAACGCCGACAGGTTTTGACACATGCGGAAGCACGCAGTACTAGTATTTGTCCTTTTCGAGCTGAGGTGGAAATAACAATTGTCCCACAAAAACCTTTTTCTGTAACCAGCAAAAATTGGACCCAATTGAACAAATGGTCAAAGGGAACAGCTGTTATTTGCTGGGTGGTGTTTAGCAGAACCAGGAGCTCAGAGAGAAGAGGTTCTGAAAAATGACCTTTTCTCATCTGCAACCTTCACGCCGGAAGCCTCATGGAATCAGATTTCTGTTTAAACCCAGATAATTTCTGAGCAGCACAAAGAGATAAAGGTTTGATTATCTTTCCTATTGTGGATGCAGCCTCGGTTTATGTATGCAGATGCCTTGTGGAACCAATTCATTAGCTTGGAATTATGAGGTCCCATCTGCATGCAGAGCAGTTTTGCCATTTTCAACAGTGTCTAAAATGGTTTTGCGTGTGCATATTATAATCAGAACTGGATATTTTCAACTTGGGCTCACTTGCTGCCAACAGACACAGATCCATCCCAAAATAAAATCAAATCTTTTCGGGCTAATATTGTAACTGGTGAAAAAATGAACCCAAAAAGTGTGAAAGTACGGTAAAACTTCATTAAAACAAGAAACTGACAACTGGGACACGAACTTGCAGAACCTGCAGCTGTTCCACCTTCTCAGGATTTACTAGTTTGCAGAAATCTTAATTATGAAACAAATGTAATAACAAGGAGACTGGACCCACAACAGCTGCTCATCATGCTCATCAAAGCTTATGCTTTGCTTACATTGAATTTATGTATAAAACATGTGACCAAGCAACTTTACAGTCTTGGATTTGATCATGGATGAATGTTTCTCTTCTGATACTATGGAAGATGGACGGATTTAATTCATCAATATGAGCTTTCCTGTGTTGCATCTGAGTTTAACTGAGCTGATTGTCGGGACAGATCTGCAGCCTGAAGGACTTTACAGGTAAAACTAATAAGCTCTTGTTATAGCTGAGAAATGAAACATATTTGGTCAAAAACCTACTCAGAGGGTTTGTGGGAGATGTTATCCAGCTCCAAGTGAGCTGCTGCATAAGAATTTGGTTTTGTTTGCAGAGCAGGAAATCAAGACTTTCCTATATTGGACTATTCACTATGACAAATGTTCTCCATTTATTGCAGGAAATGCGTGAAGACCAGTGGTTTTCAGAGCTTATCTGTGAGGCTGGAAAACATTTCTGCAATAATACAAACTTTTTGAAAAAAAAAAAGACAAAAAGCTTGGTGCCTGCACAAAATGCCTTTCTCTCCTTTAGGATATTAGAACCTTTGCACTTTTAGCTCCAAAGAAAATCACTGATTTAATGCACTCAATTTAGAAGCGTTAGTAAAGACGTCTGATAAAAAAGCTCCCAAAAGACTTGACAGAAATAAGCTCTCTGTGCTTCATGTTTATTTATTTATTCCCCCCAGCTCTCGACCTGGATAAGGCTGAGAGTAAAAGCTAAAGTTAATATTTCTACTATGAGGTCTTTCCATGGGCGTATTCAAAGGAGTCCCACGGGCAACAAGCATTACGTAACTTTGATGTAAGTGGGCAGGAGAAAAGGTTTGTTGTCAGACGGTGCTGGTTTGTGTTCACGCCGTAAAAGTGACTTCAACCCAGTAACAGCAACAACTAAAACAGTAATAACTCGCCATGATCTACTGGTATGAACAATCAGCCCAGAACACACACGTCGACCGCAGGTCCTTGGTAACACCTGCACATCTTTGCTGTTCCAGCTCCTGAACAGGTCACTTTATGGTGCTCAGACATTTATATACGTCACGAAAAACATAAACTACAGGATTTAAATTCACAGCTGTTCAACACCTGATCAAGAAAAACTGGCAATAACAAAACAGACGTGTTGTTTTATTGGTTTGACAGTTTTTCAGGGTCTTCAAAGCGGTTTAATTTTCGGTTCATAGTATTAATAAAACAGCTTTGATAATCCAGTTACAAGCAAAGAAGGGTTTACACAGAGAGAAGCGAGCTCCACTATGGATTTATTTTTCAGAAAGGTCTTGAACAGACACATTTTCAGCCTGCTTGACTTTCCTGATGATTTCAAACACCTGAACACCCACAGATCACAAACTTAAGTCTTTCTTGTTATCCTGCAAATGTCATGGGGAGGAAACCTGAGGCGGGCGCTCGTGTGAGCACGGAGCCGTTAACGTTACCCAGGGAAGCGCCTGCAGAAAACGCCATCAGTTTCACCCCGTGGCTTTTTAGGAAAGACTGAAAATAAATGTGATGCATGGAAACGCCACTGACCACAGCTTGCGGCGTAACAAGCTCTTAAAGGGAGCAGGAGGAACAGCAGGAATGAGACCGGTCCATTCACAAAGCACGGCCGTTCAATACCAGCAGTCATCCTGCCGCTCAGAATCCGTTTCCAATATGGGCTCATAAATACCAGCATTGTCACCCACTGTCCCCTGCGCCACACAAAGCAATATTGACGGTGAGCTATCGACCCGACTGCGCCCGAACCTTTGCAGGAGTCAAACCTGGCAAAGCAATTAAAACTCTGGCGGGACTTTTCCTAGAGAGTCTTCACATGAGGACCCAGCGAGAAAAGCTAAAGCTTCATTAAAAAGGCAGCGACAACGTGAGAATCAAGGAGCTAAACCCCACTGAGCGTCTTAGGAGAACACACCCAGCTTGAGCCGTAGGGCACTTCTCCTTAACAGCTCGCACCGACTGTACTCTGGGTTTCACGTCAAACCCTCCACAGCAACGTCTGCCGTCTCCTGAGATGCAGAATCTCAGTAGCCGTTTCAACTCTGGACTCTTTCAAGGTGCTCACACTGAGCCGACGTAATAAAGCGCACAGCTACTGTTTGAATGCTTCAGTCGTCTGACATCCCAGACAAACCCACAGCGGCCGTGAACAGGCTGCTCCGGAGCCGTGTATTGATCTGTGTTGTCCCTGTGAGAGAGACTCATGGGAGCCAGGGGCTCATTAATCAAGCTGACACCCAGAGTGACACACGGGGCTGAGGCAGCAGCATCGCAGCACTGGGACGCTGCTATGAACACCTTTCTGTTCCTCCATGTCCTGACTCTCCCAGGCTCCCTGCCACAAACCCCACTGCTCAGTCCCCAAAGACCCTCGTTCATTTCTCTGTACGGCTGGAGGGTTTAGCTTTGCCTGGGATCACAACGTTCCGATACGATTTACAATGAACGAAGCCAAACGGCTCCACCTGACATCACTGGCCACAGAGTCACAGCGTGGAGCCACTGAAGCCTTCTGGTGTAACGGCTCGACCTTCCGACCAAGCGCGGTTTCAAAGCCTCCTGTTTGATTAGTGCGTTGTGCAACACGCTTAATTACCGTGATTTGATAATGACTAATACCTGAGGGATGCAGCGCGTGGCACAGCAGACTGGGTGGAGCTAACATTCCTTAGCCTGCCAGTCAGTCCATTCACACTGCGCATCATACGCACCAGTAGGACCAGCTGTGGCTGCTGGGAGACTCATGTGCAGAACATCTGCACGCATCACAACTGTCTTCACACTTTGTGCCGTATTTTGCCACACGGGCAGCTGTGGGCTGACGTCAGCACACGCCCCTCCCAGCGTTTCCTCACGCGCCGATGTTCATGTGATGCACTTTTCTGTTTTCATTCTCCGTGATGCACTTTGTGACAAACCCGGTTGTTAAAAGCACTTTATAAATAGAATAGAAACTGACTTGCCTTGATTCACTGACATGCAGGAACACTGCTGGCTGTCACCACCGAAGGCAGCTAGAGAGGCAAGTTTGGAAACCAGCCATGTACTTTCAGTAGCCATCTAAAGCCTGAGAGGCTGCAACTTTATGTCAAGCGCTCAGCTCTTTGACATCTCCACAGTCTCCAAGGTGACCTCAGCCAGAAGAAGATACCAGCAGAAACGGTGGGCTTACTATGCACTGATGAACAAATCATGCACTGAAACTGACTCTAACATCTTAGTTTGGTGACAAAGACTCGTTAAGGTAAATGTACAGACATTAAGTGCAAAGCCAGAAATATTTATTGAGAACAGGCCAACAAACAGTTGAACCATACCCAGATAATTAGTAAAAGGAAAATTCACGGGTAAAAGCATGAAGTTTCGTGCTGTGTTAATTATGTTTATCTTGCTGGAATAATTACTTTTAATACCTCTTGGTTTAAAAAAGCACAGACATATCCAATTCCCCAGTAGAAAGGCTCCTCTTAACGCCGCACCACAGTGGAGTGTCTGCTCGTAATCTCCAGAGAGAAAAGTCATTATAAGGAACCACAGTCCTGCTTGTTTATTTCTACCCACCCGTAGCATAATGGAGTCCTGCAATGCGGAGCCCAAGCGAAGGCTCGAGTACGGACGACTGCAATGGGATGTTTTGTGCTTTTTGATGCCTTGTCATGTTTCATTCCCTCTTCCCATCTGTTTACAGTATGACAATGAGAAGATTGTGTTCTGGCACGGTATCCGGAGCATCGTGATCCAGTGAGTCATAATCCGAGGGAATCAGACAAAAACTGAGCCTAAATCTTACCCTCCAGAAACACACAGATCTGATGCATTAGGAGCAAAGGATTTCAGTGACTCAGCCTGGAACGGCTTTGTTACTGACCTGAGATCGTGTCACATCACAAACTGTGATGCGCAAATAAACTGCTGGGCGGCTTTGCCCAGTCGGGCCGAGTACTGACTGATTACGATTTGTAGCAGAGAGGGTCACAGAGAGGTGGCCACCTCGACCAGCCACTTACAGCACAGCGGTCGCCCCAGGACGCGCAGCACGATGACATCAAGCTGAGCGGCGGATTCAAAAAACCTCAAACAACGAAACAGCTTTGATTTCTACGCGCTTGCTTCACGCCCGGCCCACAGAACAGAACACTGGATGAGAACAGACGGACACGTAAAGGTGAGAACGTTGACCAGACCCACCGACTGTGTGAAACGCTCGTCTCTCTGTTCCTCCGCCAGCACAGCTGCCACAGTAAAGAACTGTAAAGATTAAATGGATGTTGCTGTTTCCTGCGGAAGGAAAAACCCTCGTCGTGTCCAAAGGCGAAAAAGCTCTACGATTATTTTTATTTTCCATCCAAATATCCACCGATCAGCCACAACACTTACAGGCAAAGCAAATAACATTGATTATCTCGTTACAGTGGCACCTGTCAAGGGACTGATCGGGCAGCAAGCGGGCAGGACGCCGGAGAAATGGAAAGTGAAAGGATGAGGCTGACGATGACAGGAGGCGGCAGGTGTTCCTCCAGTAAGCATGTGCAGTAGAGGGAGAAGGGGATTCATCAGAACCGAACTCGCTGGTCGGGTCTGTTGAGTCCGATGACGCCAACATTTAAAGGAGACGCAGGAAACGAGGACATCAGAGAAAGACTTAGGGCTGATCTGTGCTCTACTTTGGCCTAAATCATAAACTTGAACAACCATGACAAGCTACTGTCGTACATACGGAGCATCCCGCTACGACAGCCTCTCTGATCATCGACGTTCACCGCTCCTGACAACTGCGTCCACGTTCGGTCGTTTTTGAAGAGGCAGCACTTTGTTTTTAGAGGGTGCAAGCAAAAAAGTTTCTCCTCGTGAGGCTTTTCCCATGGGCTCCCACGTACACGGAGGCTTCCCACAGCCGCAACAAGGTTGAGGAGCCCCACTGAATAATGCAAATTCATTAAGCCTGTGCATCAAACCACCTTTTCACTGAATGCTAATCGTGAAGACTGAAAAAGCTGCATCGAACCCGTGAATCTCACACGGCCTTTAATGCCGTCCATTAGCGCTGTATGACATGTTGGGATCCCTCGTGGCGTCTGATTTCACGGCGCTTTCTCACACTTTGCTGTTCTCAGTTCGCTGCCACATACAGTAAACGTGTCCGCTTCATTTTTCAGTGAGTCAAGGTTTATATGCCACCGATCCGCAGCTACTCGATACTGGCCGGGCAGCGTGGCCGCACTGTTATGTCAACAGATGTCAGACTGTGTAGGCATCATAGTTAGGGCAGAGGGAAAGCTCACTGTGCACCCCTCAAAGCTGGGAGTGCCACACTTGACCTTGTCCAGTCCAATTACAGCAGCCCTGCAGCCACCGTCAGCCAGCGCGTCGCCTGTCGTCGGCTTGATGAGGCCATCGAGCACAGTGTACGGGAGACGTACGGCTGTTCAGCAGCAGTGTCACCAGTGGATAAGAGCACATGGTATTGAGTCTAATCAATTTGATAAAAGCGCGTCAGTAAAGGGCAACGTTTGCTTGTCATCGTCTGTTTTCTGTTTCACTGGAGTAAGTGAGTGACTGTTGGGTTTCTTACCGCATCAAGGTGATTATTAATGATACTTAATATCTAAAGTGCTCTGAAATTATTTGTTGAGATTTGGAGCTTTGCATCCATTTCTAATCATTTAATCAAGGAATTTAACCTTCAACTCATTCACTGTCTTACATTTCTTCTATTGCACATTAATTCCAGCGAGAAATAAAATCCTCAAAACAGACACGTTTCCATCATAGTCCAACACTAAGGCAGAAAACTGATGTAAATCTAAATGCTAATGGCCACGATAAAGTACAGCTCTGTACTCGGAGGCACTAATACAGCAGCAACGACAGCACCCAGACACAAACGACACAAGACCACACCAAGGCTGGAAAATCCTCAGTGGTCTGTGGCGTAACAGCGTCTCAGGTAGCGAACAGAGCCAGACAAAATGGCCGTAATGAACCGGCGGCAGAGTGTGGGTTAATGGCCCTGTTCACGGTTTAAGGTGCCCTGTTTCCATGGGGACACTTTATCAGAAAACCTCTCCAACACCTGTACAATCTGATTAGTGGAATGTTTGAATCATCCACTCCACTCACACAACACACACAAAAACACGTCTTAACTAAAAGCTAATGGGAGGAAACATAGCGGGTACATATTTAAAATGGGATTCTATAATTTGGCTGCAGGGCAGCTTTAATATTACAAATGTACTGATGTAAGGAATCAATGAGCTACACAGAGAAAGTGGAGGGGATGTTTGTACTTTCTGTGGTCTGAGCATCTTTTCTCAGAAGCTACTTGGGACTAAAGCTAAGTCATCGATGCAGCCTCGGTTCCCCCTTTAACAGATACAACCCTGCGTCTGCTCGACGCCGGTTAAAGGAGCACGAGTAGTTTCTGTCTAAACAAAGCCACTGCTCTAATCTCACGCCCTTCAGCTCTTTGAAACGGTGAAGACATTACTGCCATTCTGACAAACTCACTTTTTCAAATCTGCATTTTAATTAAAAGTCTGAGGTTCAATGGACAAATGCATGTAATTAATTAAGCCTGATGAATGCGAATTCAACTTTTGATAGCCCAACTCATAATTAACTGTAGAAGAGATCAAATGCCACGGACGCTCACCGTCTCTGCCCCAGTGAGGACACCACTGTCTGGCATCCAAACACACCAAAATATTATTTCGTTACCAAATTCTGTTGCTTTCCGTGCAGCCACTCAACAACCTACTTTATATTCATGCAGTTAGAAGCTCTAAATTATAACAGGAGGCTGTACGAGGGCTGTACTGGTAGCACCGGGACTCAGCTGCTCAAAGGCATCAAGAAAACAGGAGCGTTAATTATTAAACTCAAGATTTTCAGAACTTTTAAATTAAACTTGGGTGGTTTACAAATTAAACACAGCTCGATATTCGCAGGAAGTAAAGAGAAAATAGTGAACCTGAGGGATTGTGACAAATGTGGTGTATTGCGTGTCCTCAGGTTTCAGTCGAGAGATGAGTGAGTCTATTTGGCCCTGAGATGCCAAGCAATTGGGCGTCGGAGTCAAAGTGTAATCTTATCTGTTGTCAGACTGCAGCGAGCTTTCAGATGCATGAGGAAAGTGACTGCTCAATCTGCAGCCAGCCTCGACACGATCGACCTCATCAAAGTCCTTGGCGTTTCTTGTCAAGTGTTAAGATAAAAGGCAGAAATGATGCATCTGACTTGGACCGACAAGAAAGAATATCTGGATAAACATTTCTCACCAGCGTCTGGACAGTCGGGCTGGATTTATGGCTGCACTTCAAACACATTATCTCCCTCCAGATCTTTACATATGGATTTGACAAATAAAGCATCGCGTCTCATGCGGCCGCACGGCCCTATCTGATCTGATTTATGGCACCACGTCTCAGGCCGCTTCATCATCCGCCCTGCAGTGTCATCATTCAACGCTAGATGTATCCAAAGAGCAACGGGTGCAGAAAACACCTGGAGAGACTCAGACGTCCACATTAGCCAACGCCAAGAAACACGTTCAGCATGTGCCTGTGCTTTTTCTGTGGAAGTGGGTCAGCTGGCGACGGGTGGGGATGAAAACACAACGGAGCCGCGGAGACAGACGTTAGTCCAGCGTCTGGTGACAGCTCCTCTCTCCCGACGGCTGAGGAACAAAAAGCTGGTTGGATGCAGCTGTCGGACGCTTTGTCGCTGCCGTCCTCATCCCTCACTCACAGACGGAGGAACAGATTGACTCTGTGCACATGAACAGCATTCAGTTGTAAACGTCAGCCGCGATCCAACCTCCAACTCTTTGTGAAAAGTTTCTGCTCTCTTCTTTACTGCAGAGCTCATCAGCTGCTTAAAAACCAAACAAGCACTGCAAGTGGCTCAGGCCCTGCGGCCTCTCAGCTCCCTTCGATGGGACATTTTTCAATTATGCACACGAGGGAAGGGAATTAGAGGCCTAATCCCAGCCTAATCCCCAAACAAACAGATCTATGGCCTTTCTCTCCAACGGAGCCACCTCAGCAGCCCCTCTACTCCCACCACTGCCCCTCGACTAACCTGGTCAGAGACGGAAGTCCTTTCAGCTCAGATACTTCCTTAAATTGAGCTCTGCGAGCATAAGCCGTTTGAATGGCACTTTGAACTACAGTACGTTAAACTAGCACCCGCCTACCGCCACTGAAAATAAGAAGCACCTTCACGGAGTAACAAAACCAGTTACAGGCAGCGAGTTAATACCCAGAGAATTCAATTACGCTCCTCTTCTCCGCTGAAGATTAGGGTTGATCAACATGAACAACACAAACAAATCATTCAAAAATACAGAGATTATATTCTTAAGGCCCTTATTCTGATCTGATTTCTGCCCAGAAGTGTATCCACTGTAATTTATAACTTATAGCTTTGAGAACAATATGCATAGTTGCAAGACGATGCTGAACGAGAGTGAAGGGAGGCTAACATCTCCTCTGCTGGTTTCCCTAACTCAACAATGTGCAACACGGTGAACCTGAAATCCACAGGCAAGACGCCATGTTTCATCTGACTTCCAGGAAGTGATTCCTGCAGTCGGTCAACTTTATGTGGACGCAACCAGACTTTTATGACCATCCAATGAGCGCTTGGGTGAAAGTATTCTGACATCTTCAATTTCAAAGCGCTATGAGCGCAGATTTAAAATCCTGACGCAGCTTAAATCACCAAAGTACGGCGACATTTTCGCTTCTAGAAAACATGCACACAGGGGGAAAGTCATGAGCACAAGTCCTCCAAACACAAACCGCCCCAACAAATGCCAAGACTGTAATAACGCATGACCACTATGCACGTACAGCTGCTGCACCTTCAGCCTGTCACGCACGCACGCTCGCTCGTTGCGATTCTGGTCGCGAGTGATTCCAGCCGATCCCAGGGTGGTCGGCTCCCTCTCTCATTTCCCTCAACTTGTACAAGCAATCGATTCGTCTCAAAGATGAAGGCCGCTGCCGTTCCTGCTGCCGGACGGCTCCTGACTTCTCTTGCCGTATCTCTTCATCACGCTCTGAATGCAGATGTGTTTAGGGAAACGCCAGAGAGGCCAAATGTTTTATCGGCAGAGGGTCCAGCAGATACAAATCGGCATCAAAGCCCCTGAGAAGATTTGTCACCTATTCAGGAACGTGCCGTAGAAGACGTCACCTTGTGAAAGGAAGCGTCCGTCTGGTTTTCACATCATAAAGAGTCACTCCCCATACAATACATCCACAAAGGCTGAACCGCATGTTTCAGCCCATTAACTACACATCATGAGCATTTCACATTAATGCTGACCTACAGGCTTTTCTGTTTTTCCATTGATTGGTTCCTCGTTCACAGCTTTCAAATTCTTTAATGCACCCGAACCAGGACATGAGTGTAGACCTGCCTTTGTCAAGCAGATCAAACCTGGAGACAGATCTATCAAAGCAGCTTAAGATTCATGAATGTTTCATCAGGTTAATCTAAGTTGGGGACTATAGGTTGGCATTTAGCTCATCCGCTCTGAGTCTCAGCAGGACGTAACAACCCAGCTACTGAAATGACTCCTGTACTGGTTTCACACCTTTATTACTCCTAAACCTCTTAAATGTTTTCAGTCTTTAGATAAAACTCAAATCGAGCCCAACATTCCTCACAAAGCTCTGGCTCACTGAAATGATGGGGACATTTCAAACTTATTCCTGTGGCTCTGAGGCTGGAAGACCCGTAGGCACCTACAGGGTGACTCGCTCGTTCTTACGTCGGCAGGGTGATAACTGTGCATCTCTCAGCAGTTTCTTTTTTTCAAATGGCAGAAGATGTAATCATTCAATTCAAATCCCAGATCACCTGGTCCTACATGTGTAAGTGTAATAATATACAGGATGAAATCTCCGGACATCATGAGAGAGTGATAGCTTCTTGTTTCTGCTCCTGACCACTTAAATCCCTCAAAGCCTTCAAATCGCTGACACGACACAAACCTCTCTACAGCCAGACTGTTAAAACGCAGCCTGGACGCTAGCAGCACAGTGATGCAGACAGCCTTCCATTTAATTTGTTTCAAGGGGACTAATAAAAAGGAGTCTGAAGTGAGCAAGGATTTCTGCTAGATGCACTGGAAAAGGCTGTGGCAGTGTCCTCCGGGCGCCGTGTGACTGCTGCCTGAGGTTCCAGACACTGGCCGACAGCCCCATGCTGACCCCAGATCTGGACACGGGAGCATTGATTCCAGCTTTGAGGATTTCTGTCAATAGAAGCATTATATTTAAAGAGGAATGGTGTTGTTATTGAGCCTACGTGAATCATGCTCCATTATCTGTTATCTTGTTATTACCGTTTCCTTTTTTGCTGCTTTAATGGCATCCAGCTGAAAATCTGAACAAATCTCTTTACATGGAAATCTAAAGCAATTAACATTTTCCAGGTGAGGTTGTCTGGGGGGCGATGCCAGAGCTTCACCTGCTACGCATTTTAGGCAAAAACCCTGAGGTTGGTACAGAAACAAGGTCAGATGCTGTGACTAAACTTCCACACTGTTATTTCTCAAAACTGTGAAACAACTAGCACTAAATGTGGGCCCAGATTTAGCAAAACCTGGTTCTAGGTATAACAGCCGCTCCAGTGTAAACATAAATACACAGTGAAGATGAGAAATTATTCCTGTTTCATTCCAGCCATTGCCTGCATATCAGTTGACTTATTATCCCCAAGGTCATAACATTTGATAGAGCGCAATGTCACGAGGACTGATCGTGAAAGTCCCCCATCCTGGCAGCTCCAGTCTGCTCACATCACACCTTAATTGACGGGTAAAAAGGCAGACGGCACGCTCAGGCCAAGGTAATCGATTGTGACAAACAAATTAGAGATGAGTTTGAATGATTAAGTTGCGTATTGATTTTGATTTAAACATTAACGCCTCATGTACTTGGCAAGATTAGATGGAAAGACTAAATGTAATCAATGCTTCCTTGTACACATCAGTGGGATTTATTATGTGAGGAGCTGGGTCAGAGGAGTAATAAAGAGCAGACCAAACGCGCTGCTTTGAGTCGTGGCTGCTGGTAATGAATTATGCATATCGTGTTGGATTGCATGTAATGTGATTACGTTTAATTCCAACTCCTACTTCATTGCAAAATATGAGTCATTTTTATCCGAAGCAGCTGCAGACAGAAAGATTCTACTGACTATTCCTTATACTACAAGATGCCCACAGTACCTCTGATTTGCTGATTAGAACTAAAGGCTCTGTTTTATAAAGCTGACGTACTGAACTGCCACACAGCTGATACAGGAACCCGGGGCCTCATCCGTTCACTCATCTATAACATTCCCTTCTGAACGACAGCAGGTGGACGGAATTTGAGTAACATCACGGAATGTCCTTTCTTCTGAAGAGAGCAGACTGGAGATGTTGGAGAGACATCACTGGTCACAGATCTAGTCACATTCAGTCAGTTGTAAGTTTATTCTGGAAGCAACTGTCATAACTCTAAAGAACTTTATGATCATTTCAGTGATAACATGAAGGGTTTGGTTTCATTTCATACAGAAGCCTCAACGTTAGGAGAGAAACACGGCACAACCATCACAAGAGTAACCAACACTCCCACCTGGGGGCAGTTTGGAGCTTCCGTTCATTTGACCTGGATGTCTTTGAGAAGTGGCAGAAAAGTGGAGCAGACAGAGACGACACACAAGCTCCACATCTCAAAAGCAGAAGAGGATTCAGACAATGGGGGCATCAAAGACTGTCGAAATAACGCCTACACCTCACAATGACCCACAAAACATGCACACAACAGAATCATTCCAAGCTAATTAAGGTCTTTGGTTTCCATTTTTACGGGTCTTCGTCACAGTAGCAACAAGCCCCTGATGCACCTATAAACTGTATGTATTTGTCTAAAGCTGTGTTCTTTGTAGTGCTGAGCATCCTTGGTGTGTTACCGTCTGGATTACTACCACTTCTAGCGATCTGATCCACCCAGCGATGGTTTCTAATCATTAACCTTGTGAAAGCAGCCCACAAACATCCTACCTTGCAATGAGAACAAGGGAATTGTGCTGTGACTCAGAGTTGGCAGCTGGTATCAGCACAGTCACCACAGGTTGGTTCCAATAACATGAATGTCCTGCACTAAAATTAGGCGCTGGATGAATTCCCACCAAAAACACTCGCACGCTGCGCATGTTGGCGTGTGCGTGTTCCACTGAGACTCCCGCGACCTGGTTTCTATAAAATATTCAGACATCTTGGTCCATCCGCTCACAATAACAAAGACAGTTTACGTGATGGATCGGGGGAAATGGGCTGAGATAGAAAGGCAGCGAAGGAAGTGAAGAACGTTTTTAGGCTGGCTACACCTTCATCATTCATTACCTTGATTTTCTCACCGACATCAGAAACACAGGCGGAGCAGGGGATCACACTAATCAACAACCTGCATCACAGCTGCCTGCAGCAATGAGTCCGATTTCCTGAACAACACCCACTATGCAACACGGCATCTAGAAATGTCATCTCCTGAACACGGGAGATCAATCACTGGGAATTAAAATAATAAAAATAATCGGAGGTCAGAAACCTTCGACCTCCTGGGGATCGTTTGCTTCTGCTAAAGACTTGTCTGTGATGCCACTGATGTCCTCACACCTCTCGCGCGTCAGTGATCCAGAGTAAACTCCAGAGGTGGGAAGTGCTGTTTTCTGTGAGGAATGTTTGGCGCTGACAGGTGTTGATTGGAGACTTGTTTGTCCACTCAGAGCTGACATAGCCCTGGGCCAAATGTTCAAAACCATCTAAAAACGTTAAATCGACTGTGATGGGTGTGAATCCATAAATGTATGAGCAAAGGCAAAACGTTGATTGCTGTTTAGATGGAGCCTTATTGGATGTGAAATCACGAGTCTGATTTGTCCAGAGGCGGTTTTAGCAACAACACGAGACGAACTGAAAGGTAGCTACTGTCCAAGCCAGTGTCCCTGGACACCGACGGAGGGAGGTCTGCAACGGGCGGGAGGTGAAGACAGGGCAAGCCAGCAGCAGGGCCGGCGCAGGAAAGAGGACCTGTCATAAACGGAAATGATGACAATGACATTTACAGTAGTGAACAAAGGAGAGCGTACGAAGAGAAACGCTGCACCCGATATACAGCCTCATAGCACAGAACAAATCCCCATCACAATGTCAGCAAAAGACCAAAGTGTAGCTTCAGATAACTTAGTCCAACCAATGTTTATCTCACTTTACAGGAACAGTAGGCAGGAAAGAAAAGCCTCACATGCTTGGATAAAATTCACTGATCGGGTCAGTTTCTCCGTGCGTCTGCCTTTTCATTAAACATTCCCATGTAACTGCTTCTAAACCCATATGACGCTGTGCCTGTTGTCTGCGACTAGTCCTGCCCCCGGGACAAAGATTCAGTTTGCTTTTCTCAGCACATAACTACCGGCGGCTTCGAAACCGGGTAATACCTCATAAGTGATGGCTTGTAAAGTCACTGTAATGATGAGGAATAAGAAATACCCACAGGCATGTATCATCATAAACATCAACAGGCTCCAGTGGCTGTGATGAAGCATCCTGCAGGTCAGGTCCAACTTATCAGATCTTGATTTGGGGGGAGGACATTTCTTGTAAACTATGATAAATCGCATGTGCCCTGATGTATTATCCTCAGCTTCTGTCTAAAAGTAGGTAAAATTGTATTTTAAAGCATAAAAAATCTTTCCTTGTGAGTTTGAACATGTTTATGTCCCATCTAAATACAAGACTTAAAGATTTATTTAGTCTTTCGGGTAATTTCAAGTTTCTAACTTCTCTTCTCTTCTTCTTCTTCTTGAGCAGTGAATTGAGAGGAAGGGTCCAGTCTAGGAAGAAACTTTCTGGGATCTGTAGATACTGTAGACATTAATGTGTCTCCAGACTCGAATAGTTGTAGGAAGCCATAGACTGAGCACGAACGTAAAAACATTTGAATTGCAAAGAGGATGTAATTACAAATCCAAATGTTTCAGCAGTGGAGCCATTCCCCCCAGTGTCACTGTCACTTTTTATTTATACTTCCTCTGCAATTTGCAATTCAGATGCTTTTCCCCCATATGATCGTCAGCATTTCGTATTCTTCTGTTGAAGTGCTAATGCCGCTGTGCGAACACCGAGGAGAGAGCGGCGGTACCGAAGCCATCTGGACGCGTGCAGCACATATGCACTGATGAATACATACATCCAGGATCCAAGGAGCTTTGTGTGAACGCAGCCTCGGATGCCGCCTGACTCCTGACCTGACGATAAGCTCCCTAAGAATCATTACCCGGAATCTGCTGACTGTCCGCTCACCAACCCTGAATCCTGAGGCAGCTGGACGTTCCCAGACTGTGGGAGAGTGAGCAGCGCGAGTCCGTCGGCCGTGACAGGACCCTCTGACTGCGACTTTATAGAAAATGTGCCACCTTTTCACACACTTAGGTTCAATGTTCAAGCACATCAGTCATGCTCAGTGATTTATTGACTCGAGCTCTGGCTCTGCCTTCGCGTCAGGCCTGTAGCGGCTGCACTCGCGTCCCACAGGCCTCGGAGCAGAAGGATATTCTGGCTCGGGGCTGGATGGCCTCGCTGCTCAGAAGAACACTTATTAAGGCGCTCTACATATTCTTCTTCCTGCTGTTTCTGCTCACACAGTTGTGTCCATGGCTTATTCACACTAAACCCACACGGTTTACTGAGCGACCTTCTCAGCACGGGAAGTGCACCCGCGGTGAAAGCATCCGCCGCGCAGACCGAGCTTTCTCCAGGACGAGGACACGCCCACACAGTCGCTCTGCTGGGGTCACTTCACTTTTGGGTCAAATCAAATCGTTTTCATCTGATTTGACTTGAAGCTTGCGTGCGTGGCCCTACTGTCTGGAACACAATACCTCTGGCAACCTGCAAACATCAACCATCACAAACACAATTTAATGTTTATCCTTGTGATGAAATTTACACAACACGGCCTTTGTCAGCACATATGTAATATTGATGCATCTGGCAGTGTTTTGCATGAGCAGCTTTGTTTGTCTTTTTTCGGTGGCATTTAAAAGCCATCACACGCAATCCAACTCTCCCATCATTCTGCACACAGACCCAACAAGATGAATATTAATACGCATCAGCTGCTTGTCATCATGTTAACAATGACAATACGAGCATAAGTCTCTGTCAGGGAAACTGCCACTGCCACAGTAAACTCTCAGGTTGAGTCTTTACCACGTAAGTGATGCACTTGCTCCTTTTTCTCAGTAGGAGTGTGTGAGCGGCGAATCTAAGCTTTCTGGAACCATCCACGAAGATGTGGGGAGCTGTTCAGCATGCGCCTCCACAGCAATGCAGGGTTCTAAAGGCGCTGAAAGATGTAACAACAGCACAACCAGAAGGCCAGGTCAACTATGCGTGTGTTCCCCGCTGGGTAAGCCTCTCCCGTGGGGTTCGGTTCCACCTGGGGATGTGAATAATGCAGCCTGGTTTCCTTGTTCTGCCAGAGGTCTGTCAGTGGGGCAAGCCTTGAGATAAGGTCCACAGGTATTTATATTCAAAGCGCTGCGAGCTTTCTGTACGTGACCAGATGTGATGAAGAGGACGTGACGAACACGTGGAGACTGGAAATGAGTGTTGGCCTCTGGGTGCTGATCTCTTATCGTACGTGTAACCAGCTGGTGACGGCTCACTGCTAAATGCTCTGGTTAAGCCACCGTAGAGTGACCAGATTAAGAGAGCAATGTCCAGACTGATTATCTGATCAGATCAGGTCCTGGTGCTTGACCACTTCTGTCCTGATCAGCACTCGTTGGGGCTGGAACAGTGGGAAACGAAGCTGGACTCGAGGACCAGGACTGGACCTGGACAGGACATTATCCTCATTCCTGCAAATTCCTCTGCTGAAAGCTTCACATTCCTTTAAACTAGTCCATCCTTCACTAATTCCCATCATATTGCAGAGTAGGTCATCTAGGACCATCTAACTCAACGGGTTGTACGATAAGTCAGTGACAGGCCTAAAGAGGTTATGATGCCACATATACATGTCATCATTGGATTTCTAGAAAGAATCTATTCCTGCGGCCAAAACACGTTGCTTTCCTGATAAATTGTTTGTGATTCAAGCCTAAATTTGCTCCCATATAATGCGATTCTTCCAATCGCCACCATCTAATCGCAGTGGCGACTGTAAGAGCGGTCTGTGAAAGCAAGAAACGCTCGGGTAAGGGATGGTCGGAGCCCTGCGGGAAGTCAAGCAGGGAGAGCTTTTCATGTGAAAAGATTACGGAAGGCAGCCGTGCCCTCTCTCCTCGGCTGCCGGGGCCCCTCGCTTTGATCCTAACTCCCTCTGAATGGTAATCACCTGGGAAAAGGTCCCAATTATCTCCCTGAAACTCTCAGGGTACAGTGTCCCCGTCGCTCTCTCACAGCCTCGGATTAGACGCCGACACAGAGACGCCTACCTACTGTACATTTGCACACACACACATGCCCTCAACACTGACACTGAATATACTGAAACATTTTCAGGAATACACATCAAACATGGAAGACAGATTTTATCTATAGGACTAGACTGAAGCAGCACCTTTAAGAAAAAGCCTGATTTTATTCTGTATCTGTATTTCCTTTAACCCTAAATCCAAACATGCCCTCTGTGATCTAAAGAACATGTATGGAAGAAGCTTTAATCCAGACTCAACCTAGTAAAGTTCCTCTAACTGGTCCGTGGAGCCAAGCGATGCTTAGCCTGAAGGTGCGTGAGGGGATTAAAAACAAAGCCTAATATTACACAGGAGGACCTGAGATGTATCGATGGTGAAGTGGAAACGGCAGCAGATCAGAGAAGCGACAGGCAGCAATGGATGAATGGTCCTGGCCGGGCAGGTGTGTGGGCACGGACGCGTCTGGCCGTCGCACTGCACATAACACAAGCTTTTCACTGCAGGATCTCAGCAAGAGATAAAACCACAAGTCCAGCAGGCAAGGAGACGCGTGATCACTCGGGTGTTTCACTGACGATAAACTGTTTTTCTGATAAAATATTACAAATCTCTACGCAGCCCAAGGCCTCGTTTCCTGCAGCATCAGGGACACGGCTGTTCCCCGAGTCACGTCTCATGATATGATTTCTGTCCTTGAAAACGTAGCCGTTCTCTTAAAATGAGGCTCAAAGGGCATTAATCCCCTCCAGCGTCAGATTCCCTCACTTTTTAATTGTCCTTGGTTTTTTCAGCAGTATCATGAAAATCCCAAATTAGCTGGAAATCAGAGGGAACAGCATAAACATGGACATGTGCTGATTTGTTAATTGCTCTTTATCTATATAAAATAACATCGGCCTGATCACCGGTCTGACCTAAAGCTACAAGCCATCCCGCCCATCCATTCATCCAAGCAGGCGTCAGCTTCCATTGACGGCATGTGTTGCCTTCAAAGGACGTTATGACGTGTTTATTTTTAGCGTGACAATCAAAACTAAATCATAGACTTTGTCGCAGTGAATGACTCTCCAAGTATAAATAGCAGAAAGTCTCATAAGGATAATTGAGGGGGTAATGAACATTTTCATTTAAGTGATGGATTTTTTATCACTCACTTCACAGCGGATCCACAACCTGTTGATACTTCACTAAGGTCTGACGTCAACAGCAGATTCTGTTTTCTTCTTCATACTCCAATCCGTTGACCGCTTGCATGGCTAAGTTCTGATATGATGCATATAGCCGCAACCAGCTGATAATGACAGATGGAATCTGTCATTATCAGCTGGTTGAATTTGGTTGAATTTGCTTTTCGTAGATTTTTATGGCATGCTGCCAATTCACACGTCCCATTCAGCAAAAGACTATTCAGCACACAAGGACTTGAACGACGGGAGGCAGGAGGCTCGAAACGATTGTATTTACCAAGCTCTTGACATTTGCATGTGCAAACTCCGAGGTGACTATTTACAGCTCAAACTCTAGTCTGGCTGTCAGACATCAGACTGTGACGTTTCAGTGTCACCGCGGTTTCCTGAGCGTCAGAGAGCGCACGGCGACGTGAATAGAAGGGACCAGGGCAGTTTTCCTGCAGAGGAGCCATCACCTGGTTTGTTAACGGTACCGAGTCCCTCATCTCACCGGTGACTACACGGTCTTCCTTGGACTCCTGCTCGCACACACGATCACAAACGCAGATGAAATATTCATGAATCAGGAACAAAGAATCTCATTGCAGATTTATAGGAAGGCACGTTACACATAAACCCTAAAACATCCTAATCTATTCTCACTACTTGTATCTACTCTTTAATTTCGCTGATGGCCTCTCTCACTTGCCTGTGCTCCTCACGCTGAACCTGACAGATACACGTGTCTGCAAAGTGCCAGGTTGCTGCTCTGTTGTGCTTCTGTTTGGCTTAACCCAGCTGTCTGAGAGCTCGGCGTCCTGCCAGAACACACTTGCCCTCTGCAGCCCTGGGCAGCGAGGTAGCAGCAATCACACTCCCTCAATGCATCATTAGTAAATGGACTGGCCTTTACATCAAAATACAAACAACTTATTCAGGTCAAGTCCCCTTAAAGGCGTCTGCACCGCGTTGAATTAAAGGCAGTGACAGGATGATGGATAATCCACATACGCGAGCTGGCCCAGACGTTCTCAAACTCGTGCTCCCGCCTGTGGGTGAGGTGGACTGTCAGCAAGAAGATGCCCCGATTCTGCAGCAAGCAGGAAACAGAAGCGTGAAGGGAAAGCCCTGGATGTGGTGGCAACACTGGAATGGAAGCGTGAAAAGGAGGATTGTGGAGGGTACGTTTAAAAGATTTACCACCGGAGAAGAGCAGCTAAACCTCCTCACCGGCCCCAAATGGGTCCTCTAATTTGACTGAACCGGGTGACCGGAGTGGCCTCTGGCAGTCTGCAGCCCTGGAGGAAAGAGAAGAAAGGGAGATGGAGGGGAGAGGAAGGAGACGCTGCCTGGCTGCAGATGAGCTCTAGCAACGCGCTAAACTGCTCTTCTCATCTTAAAGTCCTTTGTTTAAAGCAGACTCTGAAGGAAGAACTCGTTACATGAGAAGTGTGTGCTGAGCGCGCTCCAGTCCTGAGGTTCAGCAGACGGACCTGCAACCAAGCAGCTTCTGCATCCGCTGCAAGTTCACATCGTGACGACGACTTTCAAATGTAAATCTTCAGTTGATGTGAAAATATAGATTACTTGTGAAAATGTCACATCTTGTTTCACAACAATTGTGACTGAATTGTCAGTGACTGTGAGACCCTGTGAACACAGAATCTCTGATGCCAAACCAATCTGCAAATATCCAGCTATAAAAAGAATCCACTGTGGTCCAGGCAACAAACAGCACAAACTTATCTTCAAGTGCTTCCTGTACATTTTGTCCAAGTTCCATATTTGTCGAGGCACATGTCGTACTTTTAGTTCGGCGAGTAGCGGCGGTGATAGCATCACGTTTTATGTGTTGTCTCTACTGCCAACAGACAGAAAATGATAGGAACTAATAACTGTAAGCCTGACAGCCAACAACACACTAGTGGCGTCCAGAGCCTGTGGATGAGCCTGAACATGAACCCAAGAATAAGAATAATAACTAAACCAGTGGCCACTACTGTGCCGTGAAAGCTACCAAAACACTGAACGCATCTAAAGCCAAACAGCTCCACACAAAGCAGACACTGATGCCTGAAAGGTGATCTGAAGAGACGCTCGGCCCTGGAGCCATTAAAGAAAGAAGCAAGTCCCTCTGTCAATTAAACTGAGGCTGGATTTTCATTATTCATAGGCTTTGTGGCGTTTTTGTTTGGTGCTGTGTGGTTTAAATTATGTAAAATATGTGCCGGTTGGGAAACACTGAACTAAACCATGTTCACACTGTGCTTTACATTCTGACACAAGCTCAGTTATGACAGACACAGACTGAACAGACCAGGAGCTTCTCACCTGAAAGACTTGAAAATCAGATCATCAGCTACTTCACCACTTCGAGTGTTCGTCGTGATCGTTCTAATGTTGCATCCTAGCTCTCGTTTCTGTGCTCTGATCTTCTCTCTCGTGAGCGTGGACGCATCCTGACACACCATTAGTGGGACGTTGTGTTTGCGTTTGCCTGCTTCGGTGGGTCATTGTTGACATTGACATTTCTGTTTAATCCTCAGCTGTCAACACTAACTCTGTAGGAAGGATTCCTAAAGTGAGCTGACAGGCAGCCACCAAGTCTGGCAGCAATGCCCACAGGTTCCTAGTGGGTCGTGTGTTCCTGTTTAAAAAAAATCTCCTTTAGCTGTTCCTACAACTTGTATTCATAAGGCACTAAGCCACTGAGCACTGTTGTGTATTCATTAGTGGTGCATTTTGTGGCGTCTCTGGCTGGTTTAGCTGCACGGCTGGCGAGTGACAGGCTGGTGACAAGGCCTTCATCACCATCACGGGCGCAGGAAGCCCAAGCTGTGCCGCGTCTCAGTCCATTCGCTGTGTGTTGCGCAGCCCAAATCTGTCTCGGTCGTCTCGCTGCTTCTCAGCTGTGACTTGGTGGCAAACCTAGAGCCAGGCGTGATAAATATTCCATCTGCTGAGAGGCCGCTACCCTCCCCTGATCCTCTGCAGGATGAGCCATGAAAGGCCCAGCCTGCCTCCTGTCTGTGTGCAGCGCCGCTCAGTCCGCCTTCGCGTCTGTCAAGCTGCTCTATCGGGTGCTGTTTGTCCTGCTGTCTGCTCGTCTGCCTGCTCATCTGTCTGTTTGCTCGTCTATAAACCTGCCTACCTGTTTGGTACATCAGTCTGTCTGTGGGTCACATACTCTCTCACCTCTTATCTGAATACCTAGTGTCATAATAAGAAAAGGTCTGTGCCGTTACCTCAGTGATACATTTATCTGTCTACAGCATATGCTCCACGCGGATGTGTTGACCCTTCAGGTCCTTTCTTTTGATGCCTTGTCACGTTGTTGATCCAGGAATTTAAGCTCATCCAGTCGACAAAAACTGGCTGAAAGTCACAGTGGATAAAACGACGTGTCCTCCGCATGACTTTGTACCATTTCACTGCCGGTTTCTGTATTCGCATGCACAGTCTGTCCAGACGATGTCCAATCTGCTTCTCAGGGCCTCGTCAGTTCGGTTGCGCCTCATGTCTGCACACTGGTATATTTTGAAAAGGGCCCAAGCTGCCACCGGTGACATCTGCACAGGACTAAAAGACAAAGGTTTTCCCAGGAGAACGGGCTCCACCTCATGCACTTGTACTCATTTAGCAGGAGCAAGACAAAGCAGGATGTGTCGTGAGCCCTGAGGGACACGATCCTTCCTCAAGTCGATGCCCCTGGGTGTGCGACCTTCAGCAGTGTCACTGTAAATCCTTACATTTCTCTGGTGCACATGCTATCTCTACACGACAGAGAGCCTGAGCTTTGAGACAGATTTCTATTCAAAATGTAATGATTTTCAGGGCTCAGACTGAAACGTCACGTTGAGCCGTGGCTCTGAACTGTCCTCGCTCCCCACTGCACTTGGGAGTCGAAGAGGAAATGTACATGAAAAGCAGCACTTTTCTAGATGTTTTCACTGAGCTGCAGGTCTGATCCACAGATCAAATGCTTCTATAAGCTGCTGCTGCAGAAACGATGCGTCACAAAGCACAGTGGACAGTGTGTGCGTCTGATTGGGGACAGTTCTCAACTTTTATCACTAAATATTCTTGTTCAGTTTGGAAAATATACTGGTTTTGCATGTTGTGAATTTCACAGTTGTGCTTCACGTTGCTGGCGCCACGTTGGATGTTTCGGACGTTGGCACAGCGTTTAGACATTTGTGAGTTTTCATTGCTGACCGTGCACCACGCTGCTCTGTTCTACAACACGCCTGCACGTTTGGATCGTGGCCTTCTGCAGCATGTCATGTGCAGTGTCGTATGAATCGAGATGACGCCGTCTTCCTTTAGCAATAGCAATTAGAATTAGAGGGAAAAGACACAAAACAGAGCTGAGCTTATTATTCCCGACTCTGTCATCCATCATGAGGATTTCTGCCTAAATATTAGGTTTTGGCATTTTTACCTGTTTTGATTTCAGAGTGTGACCGAGCGTAAAGGACGAAGTGGAGCTGCAGCTCGCCCATGAAGAGGGAGGGGGGAGTGAATCGATTCGGAGGCTCGTGGTGCCACTAAGGTCCAAACTACAGCTTTGATCCCGGGTTTGCGCGCGTGCTGAACAGAACCTCGCCTCAACTCTCCATGCACAGCAGCCAGTAATGAAAATAACAGAATAAAAGACAATTACAGGATCCGCTGAACAACAAATAATCAGATGTCTCAACTTAATTGGTGTCTTTTATGGCTTCCCAGTCTTCAGGTAATTGTATTTCAGGTGTCTTTTATTCTCACTTCATGAGACGACACAACGGACTCTGCATAAAGACATCAGCACGCCTGAGCTACTCGCACAGTTTCAGCAGTGGGAGAGCAATTGTTTAATGCACTCGGTGCCGCTGGGAGGGCTCAGCAGCTTAGACTGCCTCCGAGTCAGTTACAAGACAACAAAAGGTTTTTCTAACAGGCGCGTCTTCAATTATTCAAAAATGACAAATAAGAACTCTCGTCCACGCAAAGGACGTCAGCAAGATGCCATTAAACTTTAAATTCCCAGTGACGTCGTTTCCCTCCTGTTGTGCTGGGTGATGAAAACGCTTTCATCATATCAGTGTCTCTTTCCAGCATCTGGTCGCCTCCATTAAACACAGAAACTGGTTGGTAGGGAGCTTCTATCTATACACTGTCCTCCGTCAGCAGAGAAGCCAGAGAAAGAACCACTTTTAACTCACAAAGGCCTTTCATGGCTCAGCTACACAGACATGACTCTGGAGATAATAATATTTGGAGGAATATCCAGGAATGAGGCTCAATTTTGCAATAAAAGACTTTAGGATTCGACTTTGTTTTCCATAATGTGGTTTACTCTGTATCAATGAGCATTTCAAAGGTATAGACACTCAGCTGCATGAGTCGCCCATCTGCCGAGCTCCCATCTGCATGTGGGACGATGGTGTTATGCTGTCGTTCTGGCCATCAGTCCTCTCACTTGTAACAGTTTATGTGAACCTAATTGCTGAGATCTGCGAGATCACTGGAATGGAGTCCAACAGAGCAAAGAGCACAAGCTGTTAGATGATGACACTGCGTATTAACCAACCCCCCAGAATGAAAAGCACTTACAGAGCATGGCTGTTATGTCATAATCTACTATTACACAGAAGATTGTGTAAAAAAAAAAAAAAAAACACTGGACAGTGGGTCAAAGTCGAGCAAAGCTTTCAAAGTCTGACACCGCCGGCCTCCGTCAGTCTGCTTGTCATTAGCAGCCGCACCGACACATCAGCACCAGGCCAGACTGAGTGTGTGAGAGGAGGCTCAGGGTGGAGCTGCTGATGCAAGATCAGATCAGATCCAATGCCAAAAAAAAAAAGATCCAAAGACCCAAAGATCCAAAGATCCTACGTAAAAGGTTAATGCAACAACTAATAACTGACAGTAGTCGGTGCAGTTACTCAGAGTTTGTCCTTCAGTTTCAGACCATCAACTCTAGGAAGTTAACTGTGATCCAGGCCTTGCCGAGCGTCTGCAGCCTTGTGTGTTCCTGCCTCAGTAGATCGAGGAAAATAAAAACACCCACTCTTACAAAATGACTGTTAGCGAACAACTAGCACAATTTGTGTTTTTTTCTCCTCTTACACCAGCACATAACATCCTTTGGAACGATTTCCAAAATGCATATGTGGCACTTGGAAATGAACTCTTCAAGCAGAATATTGTGTATCGGAGGCGAGTAGGCAGCTGAGTTGCAGAGCGTCGTCTGTGTTTTCATACTGAAGAATAAGCAGGAAGAGGGTGGAAGACATCAAAGGCGTCTTCCGTGCCACCAGAGTATTCCATGGATAATAGACTTAAGGGGAAGATTTATCAAACAGCACACTTGAGGACTCTAATGTGAGATGTGAATGTGAGTGTGCGATAGTTTGAGAACAGCAGAGATGTGAGTGTGGTTTCCGTGTGATTATAGAGGAGAGTTTGTGTTGGCATGAGAAGCATGTGTGCGCTTTCGAGGTACGATTAAGAAGGAAGGCAGGTTCATGTGTGCCATCTCTCGTTCTTAATTTGTGAAGTAAATATGCTAATGAGCAAATATGCTAATGATTGTCACAGCAAGTCATACTGAAAAAGCATCAGGCTCGTGCCCCATCATCAAGCTGCAGACGTGAACCTGGATGTGCAAGGTTCAAGTAAGTATGGAGCAGGGGGGTCTTTCCCCCTAATGCCTTGCAGCCAAGTCATTCATCGCTCAGTGTTCATGAAAAACACACAAATATCCTGTTGACGTTCTGACTGTTGGACACACGGACGTCAGTGGCTGTAAAACTAACTGCGAGTCTCCGCACGAACACTTGTGACCGGCTGCAGGAGGTGTCAGTATCGATTGCGAGCTGTGCAGCCTACAGGGGAGAGATGACAGGTGAGGTCAGGAGACCCCGTCACGGTGTCAAAGTCGAGCGAAGGAGACGACTACGATGCAGGCGGCCATAAATGAAGCACAGAAACAGATCTCACACTATCGCTCAAGGAAACAGCTCCGGTTCTGCTGCAGCGCACAGCCCACACTGTAAGCAGCTCAATGAGAAACAGCTGAGAACGGCTCTAAATGTAGAAGGATGGCAAGACAGGGAGCAAAACGCGCTGCTTGGTCAACGTAAGGAAAACAAACTATTCCAAATGACGATTTCAGTACAATTAATGGTGCAGCTGTAACCTTGGTGAAACTAAAAGGCAGCAGGCGATTACTGCTGAGTCTCAGATCTCAATTCTTCTCAGTGGCTGTTGAGAGTAATGATGACATTGAAAAGATTCTCCTGTCAGTGATAAGAGCCTGCACTTCAGTCAGGGAGGATGAGAGCACAGACCGGCACTGAATCTGTGATTTAGCCCGATTAAAGCTGACGCCCTGTATTTGTACACAAATACAAACCCAGCAAAGGATTTAGGAGGAAGGAAAAAGCAAGGGTACAATTCAGATCCAGATAAACGGTCTCTCAGAGGGAGAATGAAATATAACGTGGAGGGTAGTAAAGGTGAGAAGGGGAACGATCGCACGGACTTAATTACCGGTTTGTCCCCGTTCTCCCGGTCAGAACGTAACTGGACGTGGGTCTGTGCGTGGTTAGGACTGGTGGGCAGCCAGCTGCACAGAAAGTTCATCACCTTAGCACTGCTGGGATCAAACCACTGTAAATAATATCCTCATTGTGAAGGGACAGAGGGAGAAGCAGGCTGGGAAAATGAAAAAGCGAGAGGACGCAGAGGTCGATTCACAGAAAAGGGCGCGACACAGAAGTTATAGCTGATGAGTAAACATCTGTGAAAGCAGAGACGGAAAAAGAGGTTGTTGTGTTGGACGAGAACATTTATTGAGAATAAATGGTGAAAAGCTCAAAAGCCAATTTAAAATGCACAAGGACAAAGAATTAAAATGCATTAGACAAAATGATCATGTGGCTAAAACCACAACAGGAACACGTGGCTCAGCTGGCATGGGATACCTCAAACCCAAAAGGCGTGAGGGATAAAGGCCTGGTCTGCCGCGATAACGCGAGGAGGTTTCAAATCTTAAAATCTGAAGACGGCTGCGCCAAGAATAGTCGAGTCTGTGAGCTTCTGAAGACTCTAGAGGTAGAATCTTCCTGTACATGAGCAGCTCATCCCTAAAGACAATTACAGTAGTTCAGGAAGAGGAAGATCTGTCGCACTTAGCATGATTTCATTTTAGATATGTCTTCAGCTGAAGGAAGCATGATTGCACCAACCAGGACGCTTAAATGAAAAAACATAACCCCTGGATTGGATTACGCCATGTGGGACACTAAAGCACAAAGCACATCAGAGAGAAGGTCCACCAGTGGCGTACAGCTGTGCATCATCAGCATCAAATGAAACCCAGTGAAGCGTGTTTCTAAATGTTAGATGATCATACAGTCCTTTCTCCCTTGACTGGGAAGAAATAAATCGCTTCCACCTTGCTACACAATCAATCATCGCTTCCTGCCTTTTGCAGATTGCATCATGTGAATATGTGATTGTGGAGTTGTCAACATGTCTCAACACATCACAGAAGCTGTCAAGCAAGTCAAAAGGAGGCTAAACTAATTCTAGGTTTTGTTTCAGGATGCTGGGACGAGGTCAGTGGGTGGTCTGCACAGGATAAAACGAGCAGACGCAAATGGCTCAGACGTAAAGACACAACTCGCGTTCAGGCTCTGTAAGACCCGTAGATGCCAAATATAGGTCCAAACCCAGCAGGTCAAGGAAATGCTCGCTTACCTCAGTGCAGAGGTGATTTAGCAGGTCCCACGGCAACGTGACATTAGCTCTACCACGGCTCCAGAACAGAATGTGTGTGAATGTCATCACACTATGTTTCTATACTATGGTTTCTGGCAGCTACTTCTAGAGCTGCTGCATGTTCACATATGTGTGTGTGTGTGTTGGTGACTGTGCGTGTCCTGATGCTCACCCTAAAACAAAGCACGAGCGGTTGAAGAATGCAAATACATCGGCATGATGACTTCCAGGCCGGCACAGCGACGCCGTTGGCCTCCTGTTACAGCTGTAAAACCATTTGGTGCTTGATCTCGTTTCGTGTCTTGTCATTATTAAGATAGTCCATAACATGAACATCATCCAAACATCCATCCTGTTGCATTAATTTGCTCTGCTGGTGACCTTACCGTCCCGGGTATCACTGTTACTGAAGGTACTTCTGCCGTTCGGTGTAACAAGTCCAGACAATGTGAGAAAAGCAGTAATCACTCACTAAAGTGAAGAGAAGCAGCTACGAGAGAAGAAAAGTAAAACTAAAGTCATTCCTGGAATCCGACTGAAAAATCAGAGAAGATTTTTAACAAGGGTAAGAGATTGTGCAAAGGCTAATTTTCCTTGTGCTTTGATTAAGGGCACCTTGGCAGCCATTAAGAGCTCTTCATTTCCCAGAGTCGCCAGTGGAGTCAAAAGTAAAGTAAATTAAAGTAAAACTTCCTTAAAGCTACTGCGGTTGTGCTACATGCTGCAGATGTTCACGTCTGGCATCTTGTAACAGGAAGTGAAAAAAATTCCCTTGAAAGGAAGTGAGTGGGAAATCGGTTTTGTCAAATTAGCACTTATTGCTAACTGCTCTGCTCGCTGTTAGGATGCGTGCGAGCGCCCGGCGGTGGGGAGATGCCTTTTTAAGTGTCAGAAAGGCTTTGTCATAGCAGGATCAAACCACGCGTGGGCTTAGTTTTAACTGAGCAGCCGTCGGGGGGCTGAAGAAAGATAGAGAAGATCAAACGGTGCTGCGGTAAATTTGATGGAAGGTGAAGATTAACACCCACAGGCGTTATTGTCGTGTTTGATGATGCTGACAGTCATAATAGAGATCTACAAATGTTGGGGGGAAGAAAGCCTCAGCGGCGCTCTGAATGGAAAAAGATAAAAAGCAGGGGGAAAATAAAATAACCACTCACCAAGATATTCCACCGAGAGCAAATGTTTTCTGAGACTGCTGAGGGAAAGCTTTAGAGCACTGCTACAGTCCACCAGGGGAGGAAACAGACAACAGCTCGCTCCCCTAATCTGAGATTTCCTGCTGCTTCTCCTCTAAGATACTTCTCCCTCCCAGACACCCAGAGAACAAGACGGGGAAAAGCCAATGGAGTGACAAAGTGAAAAGGTGAGGACGGGGTCTCTCCCTCCCCCGGAGCTGAGATCTCACCTTGAAAAGACATCGGCCCACCTGATCAATCTTTCATCGCCTGCCTCTCGCTCCCCTCCTCCTCCCTTCCTCAGACTCCATTACCTTTTAGCATTGCAGACCCAGAGCAAGGTGTGGTGCAGCGCGTCGCTATCTGCTGCCGTGAAGCCACGTGGCAGCGTCTAAACCTTCATGCACGTATTCGGTTTGAACGAGAGCAGGTCAGTCGCTGTAATGCAGGAGATTTGATGCTACAAACAATTAGTCTTGTGCTTTCTTACAGTTCCCCCTCTTCATCGCTTCATTGCAGTTCTTCAAACTGCCACCTCTTCTGTGTGTGTCTCTGTGTTTCCCACAGACAGCAGCATTCGGAATCTGAGCCCGCTGGGTTATTTCTCAAAGGCCCCCGTGACAATAAACTGGGGCTTTACACATCTTCACTCTTTTCTGAATGCTTTACAGTTGCCTGCACAATATATTCTGCGTTTTAAAGCTTTCCATCTCCTGCAACTGTGTCGCTTGACATTTGACTCCACTGTTTCAGACCAGGAGCTGCTGAAGGGCGAGCTTTGCGCTGCTGAGAGCTTTGGCTCATTAATGAGCAAAGAGACACGAACATTTGAAAAACAGCGCCATGAGCTAAGCTAACCAGCTCACCAAAGTCTAATGAACACCGCTTCCTCAGGTATCAAGCTTCTTTAATGCACATGCAGAGGATTCCTAACATGCATTGGCCGTATATCAAGTGGAAATCCTCCATTAATAAGTAATGGTGCTGATCTTGTAAAGAATTCCCAGAGCGTCTGATGTATCCTCGTCTCCTTGGGAAGTTTTCTTCTCAGTGTTTTGTCTTGTAAACATCACCAGCAAAACTGATTCCATGAGGGGTAATTACAGCACGAGCCAGAAACAAATATGCACAGGCAGCAGTGAAATGCACTGATTGAACAAAGCAGGATATTAAAGGCAGCAGACCTGGATGCAATAAAGTGGTAGTGGAGGACAGTGGGAGATTACAGGGCTGAAAAATGTTAGCAGCTCATTGCTTTTACTGAGCAGTGTAGACATACACCATTACCTCAGGGTCATTACACAGAGCGATTCAGATACAATTCAATATTGTCAATTAAAGGGACAGAGCATCTGCCTCTGAAACCACAGACTTACAAAGTGAGGACCTGCTGATTTGTTGATGTATATTCAGCTCAGCTTTTGCTTACATGGTCATTACTGAGTGTTTCCACGGTGTGAGGGGGAGGCTGGGCTTTCGGCCACTCACAGGACAGCTGTGTAAAGCCCTGCTTCGCTAACACCTCTCCACCTTTGCACAGGTTTGTGGACACAGATCAGCGGGCTCCGTAACAAGGCTGAGCGGCTCCTAACAACTCGGGAGACAGACAAACGGATGAACCTGGGAAGAACGTGACGAATGGCAATAATCCAGTCAAGCGTGGCTGAACATGCTAGACCCTCTCAACGGGCTCTAATGATGGGGTTGGGAGCAGTGGATGTAGCAGCCAAGGAGCTCCAGGTTGGAGCACGGGCATCTGTATCCCGCACACACCCACAGGATTATAACACAGAACCACATCAGACGGAAAACAGTAAAGGCAGTAGATCTAAATGAATCCTGGGATTCAGCTGTCACTGACTGGCAGCAGATTTAACCGATGCCGAGTGGAAAGAGTTTCTATTTGCCGTTTGACACACCCAGCGTCAAGCAGCTGTTTCCTGCCATCTGTCAAAATGAGTTTCTCCTAAAAAATTAGTTTACTCTGGCGAAAAGGGTTTGAAAGAGACATGATTTCAGTTAGTGTGGACTGTTTATCACTGAACCTTCCCGCACAGCGAATGGGCCGTCGACGCGAGCAGAGGCGGCGGCGAAGGTGCCACGAGCCGAAGCTCAAAATGAGGAGGTCGCGCATGTTTATCACAAAATGCAAAACAGCATGTTGACGCCATTAAGATGCACAAAGTGACCCTCAGATGAAACAGGAGCAGACGCTGCACGGTCGCTATCACAGTGGTCATTAAACACAAAGGAGGATGGATTCGCCCCTCGGTTAATGGAGAAGGCCAGATGCTACGGCGGGTTCCTGTGTTTCCATATGCTGTGCTCCACAGATATCTTTGAGGGAGAGGAGGTCGGCTGGAAATATGCTCGGCCTGGTCGGGTTGATTAGCCTCCGTCTTTTCTTCTGCTCAAACGGTTGCATAATTCACAGTTTAACGGTCAAGTCAGCAAATTGATAGCAGAAATTGAACCGACATCATTGCCGTACGCGAATAAGTAATAACGGAAACGGGGCTGGGGGGGTGACAGGGCTCCCAGATGCCAAGGGTCTCATTCATTGTGGTTGTCAGACAAGCTATTGCGCTACAGGCTCAATAAAACCTCCGCAGCGCCTCATCATCGATCACGGCTCCGGCCCTGGCAGACTCTGGCGCTGGGGCCGAGGCCAGCCTATTATGTGTTTTGTGCTCTTACCCCTGTGTTTAGCAGCGAACCAGCACACACTTCAGCGCTGAACTACTGGTCCACGCCGTAAGTAAACCACGCTGATGGGGGCGGAAACCCCTGAACCCTGTGAAGGCTGGGGTGCACGGAGGAGCATTCTTCTCCGGCCTGATAGCTTTTCATCCAGTGTAGTGGTTATCAAGATTGGACTCCGTCTTGTTCTGCACTGTGAACACGCAACCCCGGCTTTGTTCAGGTTGCTGATCAGACAAGAGGTCACCGCCGCTGACAGGAAGAGGAGGACGGCTCTCGCTTTATCTGCTGCCTGACAGGATGAGCCAACGATAGCCAATCCACTGAAGCGCCATCCAAGCTCCATCCACTGTCCTCTCCTGCCTAAGCCTGTCCATTAACTTAGAGAGCATCGATGTGTATTAGATGTCAAGATGTACTTATAATCTATAACAGCAGAGGGATTAGGAAGTGACAAAAACAGGGTTAAAGGCAGCTGATTAAACTGAATGAGTCTGGAAGCTGCTTTCCCCTCTCACTCCTTCGTCTCCTCTCCTCTTCCTCCCTCTCACTCTATCGTTTGATGTGGCCATGGCCAGAATCACTAGGCGGACGGATTTTATATCTCATATTCACTCTTCCGCATCAGGGAGCATGTCTTAAAAGAAAAAAAAAGGATGAGTCTCTTTGAAGGCGGAGGTACGTGACGCTGGCCATCTGAACAAGCACCAGCAATTCGATTTGAAGGAAAATACTGTGCGAGTGCGAGTGTGTGTATTTGTGGTTTGTTTGCGGCTTCTTTTCCAAAGGCTCGATCACAGTAAGACAGCTGAACTGCAGGTATGGCCTGTCCTCCTCCACACCAGGAGCCACTATTGTTGCTTCTCACAACAATCCGTAATGGAGAGCACCAGGGGGAAATATTTTCAATTTTCCAACAGATGAAAATCCCGTCAGCTGCCAGTGTTAATTGGCTGGAGGAGCTGTTACTGTACAAAAGGCTGCGCGAGTATTATCAATATTTTCGAGAAACCCTCAAAGCGCTGAAGGCGACGCGGTTACAAGTGGCCGCTTTCTAAACGAAGCGGCTTCCTCACTCAACGAGCACCTATAAGGAGGAAAATCAATATCTCTGTTAAGCGCCTATTGTTCCACATAAGAAGCAGCGAGGCCAGAGCACTGCCACTGTCATCAGCGTGAAAACACAGGCTGCGGCTGATTGACTGGCACACCAACATACTCCCACCACCTAATTGGAATTTGCTCAGAGGAAGACAAAGCGAGGCAGCTCTCTTAGTCACTGACAGGATGCCGTGAGCCCTGGGAAAATTGAATTCACATCGAGAGGGATTTAATTAGACCACTTTGTACTTTTCATTGCAGCTGAATCCTATTTACATTCATTCTTGTGTTACTAAGCTCCCTCACCTTAGTTATATTGGCTCCACTAATCTGCAGGACCCAGTAAAAAGGAAAAAAGCAGTAGTATACAAGCGTTCAGAGCCCTATCATCCATATCACACTGCTTAGTTTAGGAGAACTCATATTCCTTCGGTGCAGATATCATCAAGCTCTGCTGCAAAAAAGCAAAGATGCATCAGATTAAACGGCAACGAGGAGCAACAAGCCTTTATTACAGCGAGTGCCGATCGCTGCCCTCTGAAATCCTCTTTGGGATAAATCTAGAAAAAAAGTGTATTTAGATGTGATGGAACAAAAGATCTGGAAGGCAGGATTTATCGGCTTAGCTAAGGGGAGATGATCCACTGAGCAGAGATAGGACGGGGTTGCCCCATCTCATTCTCAGCTTAAGTGGAGACTGATATTCACACGGAATCAATTTCAAGGACTGAAGAACAGAAAGTGCTCATTGTTGAAAACAACGGTTAAAACCAACATCAAACCGGTTCCCAGCCAACTCTTCAGTTTGATCAGGACCACTGCCACTCACTTGGACCAGTTACTTACTACATACAAACACATGATGCTTAGTTTCATTAAGGCTGCACTGTTTTGTCTAAAAGGTTCACGAGTGTCGTTCTCAGAGCTTAAAGGCTGCGGTGAAGAGGAGGCGTTTGCGTCCAGCCCTCGTCTTCCTGCCGTTGTCAGAGGTTGCACAGAAACGAGTTATTTCTTGCAGCAGAGCAAAGCAATGCTTGGAAATCTTTGTCCTCTTGTCGTTCCAGGACTGACTGACAGCTTGACAGTTCATCTGTGCCAGCGGAGCTTCTCTGGGTTCCTGGCGTACTGGACACTGCAGCGCTCAGCTACGCTATTTGAATCGCTTTGCTATGATAAACTTGACAAATCCCCTGAGTCTCGGTGGACGTTACTGTGCAAAGCATCAGACAGAGCCATTAATTAGATGATAAACTCTGCTGCTGGATCCAGCATCACTAAATGTCCTAAGAATTCAATATGGAATTGATTTTAAATGGGTGAATGATTTATCATGTGTAATTTCTAGCTCCAGGTCTGCCCTTAGCAGAGCGGGCAACTGAATTTTAAGTTTGCTAATTGGACGTTTCTACACGTCTTGCGCGTCCCTGGGCGTCGCAGTTGACTTCTCAAGTTTTAATGTGCGCCGACTTTACCACAGAACGTGGTTTTTTCTTTATTGCACTTGCTCATTATTTGTGCTGGTGACTCAACCACCAGCTTGGTACGTCTAAAGAAAGAAAAGAGATTTCTGAAACCGTGGCTCTCCTGAACCCTGAAATAACTTCTCTAACATCGGTTTATTTTTACTGCTCTGGTCGTCATGATCACACATGAGCACACATGACAAACTGACATCTTATAAAATTTGGCCCTAAAATACATTTGTAATCCGAGACGCTTGCAAACGGCAGCTCAAGGGTTAAACCACGCTGTGATAAATGTTCCAGGACACAAACAGCTTCTTGCCTCTTGTACTTTGATGAAATCTTGTACACCTTCCAGTTCTTGTTGTTCTTTCTGCGTCTGCCTGAGTGATCGTGTAGAACATGCACCACAAAAGACACGATCGGCCGAGCGGACCGCAACAGACTAGACGCCGACTAGAAATGAGCTGAGCCAAAACCCTTTCATTAGGCCTCATAAATGTTATCTGGCACACATCTGAGACAGGCTGGGTGGATCGCCTGCTGCGATTTGGCCCGTTCAGCGCATCCCCATCCTCCTCCACCTCCCTTTGGCTCAGTCAGTTGACAGTCTGGCATTGAATCTTGCTCCTAAGTCCTGATTTCACACACTCCCCTCTATTTCTATCTCAACAGACTGAGTGGAACGCCACCGTAGAAACTGCAGCTCTGATTAGAAACCAATTACCCCCCAGATCCTGGGGCTCCTGCAGAAGAGGCTGAAGGATGTCATCTTGATTCAGCTCCTGCTCTGGATGGTGATCTCAGCGCTCCCTCTGCTTCCTGCTGGTCTGCTCTCATTTGCTGAGAGTTGTCGAGGAAAAGTAAGACGGAAAGTACAGGAGCTACTTCTTAATTTGACCTGACCTACATGTGAGTTGTGGCAGGAGCAGCTTAATAAGCTTTGGAGCTGTATTCTTAATATTTGTGGCAACCAGCCACCGTGTGGTTCATTTGAGTAAAGTGCTTGAAACCGCAGTTTAAGCCAAACTCCGGTACCAGTGCAGCAACAAACCAGTTGGCAAACAGACCTTCGTCACTGTTTGGTGAAGTTTCATCTGAAAAGCAGCTCTGGCAGTTTCACTTTTCCTTCAGTCTCTTTGTTCTCTTGTTCAGTCACACACTCAGACACACTGTCGTCAAGCTTCAAGGAGCCGCCTGTGTTGGGACGACTAGGTCTCTCTCTAATCTTAGCAGACATTTTGGGCATGCTGTTTCCTAACATAACACTGTATGACACTGTATTTCTTGGCTGATTAACTCTGTCTACTCCGTTTCTGTGTCTAAAAAGCAAGGAGACATTTTCCACTCATTTATTTTTCCCTGGCGCTAAACAAGGTACATGAGACAAAAGAAAACTCTTGTAGATTAAACTGGGTGACTAGACACAAAACAAGACAATAAAAGTACTAAAGCAACAGTCTCGCTCTCTTAAACACACCTCACATCTATCAAATACAGTGGTGCCTGAAGCCTGAAAGCCTAAAATCACAACAACCTCAAAGATCAGCTTTAACAGAAGAACCCAGATAAACAAATGAGGAAAAACAACCTGTTCATCTTTTCAATTAAGAAAATGATCTAAGGTTGTCATTAATTGAATTGGGGAAGTTATAAAGTCCGTCAAAGTCCAGCATCTGAAGCTCACTAGAAAAAGGACGACGCAGCAAGAGCCAGCCCTAAACGGACAAGTTGTTCTAGCGACGGGTAAAGCAGATAAAAATGTGTGGTGGAAAGTCCAGTCAAGGTCTTGATCTTAATCCTGCAGAAATGCTGCGCATGGTCCAACCGACACCCAGAGTCGAAGCCGCTCTGGAAGGAGAATTGGGCCAAATCTCCCCAAGTTGATGTGCAGGGCTGATAAACGGCGACCTGCAGTTCAGATGAAGTTAATGCTGCCAAACGGGGTCAGAGTCAGGAAGTAAAGTAGAAACAGAGAAATGCCGAATGGGTTCACAAACCTTTAACCACTGTACATGATGTACTCACTGTTTTCACAAGACTAGGAGCTAATCAGGCAGATTTAGCGTTGGGCACTCACCGGCTAAGGGCTGAGGACACGCTACCGACGCCGGATCCGCAGGTTTGATTTAAACCAAACAGCACAAATGCTCATATCACATGTTTGCCTGCAGAGTGAAGAGCAGACATGGAATCCTGAGCAGGAACACGGAACGGCTTTATGTCCTTTATCACTAGGACGCAGCTACAGGGACAGTTGTTCTTATGTTGGCGAAAAAAAGCATTTCTCCTTTCACCTCAAAGCATCTCTCTTAGCAACAGGACAAGTCTGAGCATTATTGGCATTTCTCTGTAAAAAGGTTTTGCAGACAATCTGCCGGTTTAATCCGACTTGTGAGATCCTTCGCTTACATCCAACTGCTGATGATGTGTCCGCGAGGCCCCGTACGGGAGGAGGACGGGAGCGGCAGCGCTGGGTCGTTTGACCGGACGCACGGGCCCCGTGATTGTCTGCGTCTGATGGGAGCGTGGCTGTCACCTCCAGCCACGCTCTCAGTGAAGCGGCAGAGAAAGTCTGGCTGATGGTTTGCACCAGTCGCAGCGACACTGAAATTTCCCTTCACCCAAAAACACACGCTGACAGCCACACTCAGGCTTTAAGCACTGTGAACACTCGACGCAGGGCCTTGAAGTCTCTGGCGTGTTTCATTACCACTTGTCATTCTCTCTGTCAAGCCAACTTTATATTACAATTTCTTCACAAATTTTTTCTTCTTCTGATTAATTGCCGCCTTTTAGGCTCTCTCACAATCAGCCTGGGCCATTCGCAGCCTTTTCATTACAAAGTTAAACGTCTGGCTATGGAATACAGTGGCAGTAAATGCCGTATTACTTTGAGCATGGCAAGGGCAGAGTAATTGTCTCTGTGGCGTAATCTGCCCTCAACAAAAGCCAGTGAAATGACAGCGTTTTAACATAATAAGGAGCACTGTCATTTTGGTTTCACTCCAAAACGCTGCCTAACAGCATCGGTGCTGCCGTTTGATTCCCTATCCCCAGCTTAGCGCCTCCATTTTACTCTTCTCTCCGCTGGCCTCTAATTGCTTCCATGTGCTCTTCATACATGCAGTATTGCTTGTTATGTGGTAGCGATAACAGCGCACCTATAAACTGCCTATGAATGTCAAGCAGTCAACGATGACAAATGTTTGCTTGCTATCTGACTTGCAGCTCCTTTCCTGAGTCATAACAACAGCAAGGCATCGCTCATAGAAACCAAGGCATTATCTGAGTTTGGAGACAGTCGACAAATTAAATGAACTAAATCAATCACACAAGATGGATTGGATGTCAAGAGCGATATCATCACACGCCAAACTCGTGGCTGCAGATCGGAGCCAGCGATCTCCAGCATCTTCTACCTCTGGGACACGGAGCAACAGGTGTTCTGCATAAACAACAACCAGGAAGCGTCGGTGTGGAGGAAACCTAGAGGGCAGTTCTGCGAATCTAAGCCTCCAGACCGAGCAGACGAGCCAGCCCAGCTCTGCAGAGGATACGCATCTCGCTGTTAGATGCCCAACGACAGCTCCCACCTAATGGAAAAATAAATCCCCTCTCTCGCTGTCACACATGGCTTGTTCATATTCACATTCACGCCGCCTCTTCCCACTATGTTTGCTCCTGTAATTCTCCGACAATATTCTCCAGCTTCTGTCTGACAGTGGAACTTGAAGGAGCACGGAGCAGCATCGGCTAGGAGGGAAATCAAGAAGCTGTGAAACGCTGCACCAGCTATGGGGACCCGGCAGCAGAGAGAAGGGTGCGTATGAATTATACATGTGTCAGGGGGTGGCGGCGGTGAGGGGGTGCGCTTCATATTTGTCAGAATAAATGCATAAAGCGCATAGTTGCAGAAACCCATAATATTATTTGTCACAATTCAAGGTTACCAAACAGGCGAGGAGCAGATTATTCATTCACATACAAAGCACGATGATGAGGCAGAGTAACTGCTGAGAGCAACAGAAGGACTCGGCTTTGGACACGCTAGAGGCCAATCTGTGTCCGCGTGCGTGAGGCCGTTAATTAGGCTGTTTGCGTGGAGGCAAATCTCTTACTGCAGTAACTCGTTCATGCCAGTTGTCATATAGAGACGTATACTTGAAATTAAACGTTAAATTAAAGCTTTATAGTACTGGGTTAGATCATAGTGTCAGAAGTCAACGGGTGAACGGATGACGTCTCGTCTGACCCGGTCGACCCACTGGAGCCTGCGTTTTTCTTGTTGACTAGACTTTTTGGAGCCTGGTCCCAGATTCCCAGAATAGATTTTTGATCCCCAAACCTACAAACCAACAAGTTTTCTGTAATTTAACCTTCAGCCAGTTCAGAGTAACCTAGTGTGTAGCTCTACCGAAACGCTAACGTGGACTACAGGTGACTTACAAATAGTGTCTCCAACATTCGGGAGCAATAACGAGTTGATCTCCCCTCATCTCATTTCATAACAGAAGCTCCCGGTGGACAGGCTGAGATGGGGAACAAAGCTTTTGTTTACTTTTGCAGCAGGGAAATTAGGGAACTTGATTCAAGACTCTGGCAAATTATTTCTCTTTACACCCTGGATAAGTTTAACTTTCTATGAACCTCTCAAACTTTGTCATCTGCTTTGAACTTCACTTTTACCCATGTGTTGTGTTGTATAGGCCACTGATTCGTCCACCATCTGTGTCAGCTGCTTTAAACCCTCAGTATCAGTGAGGTGACTCCCATCATTAACAGTGTTCCTTCCCAAGAATCAGAGTAAAGCTGTGGTCCTCACCGTAGAGACCCACCATCTGCCAGCGATGTTTAATAAGCATACAGGGAGAAATCCATCCCAGGAGTCAGACAGGCCTGCTTCCACAAACCCACAGTAGCCTCAGCAGAGCAGAAACTAACGAAGCTGCAAGTTACACTGTGACAGCTTGGTCAAATACGAAACCCCCCAGTTGCTCTTAGTCCTCAATGAAGAAGACGTAAGAGGTCACGCTCCACTGGTGGAGAAGACGGACGCGAGCATGAAAACAGGGACGACTGGAGAAGACAATCAGTCCATTAAAAAGGGTAAAGAAGTTGAGCGAGCATTAAAGTGGTGTCTGTAGTCAGCAGGGTTTGTCCGACTACCTTCATTCATTCGAATGATTCCCTGTAGCAGCAACCAGGTGGTTTATTCTCTCTGCTGCGGTTGCAAAACTATAACTTTTAGGTAATTTTGCTCACTCTGGGAAATCTTTGTTTTGTTCAGTCAGTTTAAAAAGCTTTACTGACATCATCAAACAAATCAACACACAGCACTACAGTATAAAACCGTCATTAGTCATTTCAGTATAACGCTGCTCTGTTTCTGTGAAATAATCCAAATATTGACATCACAAGCTCTCACTTGTTTGCCGTTACTCTGATTGGACAGTTAATTGTCTTCAGACATCACAAGCCATTTCTCATTTTAGTGCCACGTCACGAATCACGTCGTGATACTAAAAATGTTCTTTGTCCCACTTAATGTAACAACAGATCACACCTAACTATCCAGTTAACGTAAGATTTGCATCCAAAGCCCGTTGGCATCCACTTGGCCTCTGACCTCACCCTGATGAGAGAAGACACACATACACTGTCAAGTACTCGCTCGTATGTTCGTGGCGTGTGAAAGCATCACACTCCGCCAAGCTGCTAATGGCCCCGCTGGGTGTATTCGTTTACAGAATAACACGCAGATAAGTCTGGTCAACTAATTACAGTAATGACTGCAAAATGTTCAGAGCGGGGAGGGCTCATAATCAGCCAAGCGTCATGAGACTGAGCAGTAAATATGGTCATTTGAATCTGAAGTAAATAGGCTTGTTTTCCCCTTTTTTCTGTGTAAGTTAACGCTGCACGCTAGTCCTGCATACGAACACATCACACGCTCCGCCGGCAGGAGACGGTCGTCACAGCACATGGATGTGTTCAGCCGCATGCTCACAGCGTGGTTCCACGTGCTGCGGAGGGAAGCTGCATGCAATCGACAGACAATCCGTCCTCTCACCAGATGTGTGGACCCACAGGCATGAGAGCAAGTCCAGTAAAGAAGCTGATGCTGCCTTCATGACAGCTTCAAAGCATCACGCGTGTGTGAACCGTAATGGTTTTAGTCTTACGCTGAGCTGACTTGCTTTCCGTTCGGTCCTCCACCTCATGGTCACATGGTCCATTTGTATGTAACGCGTTGTCCTCAGCAGCCTCACAGGTGTCTCCAGGCCCACATTCAGACAGCATTTATTCCTCATCTTATTCCCTTAACATGGATTCACGCTGACCACCCTCCTCCTGCACTCTCCAACCTTCAGGCTAAAGCTGCTTCAGCTGCTTTGATCCCCCCCATCCTCTCTGCCTCCCTGTGTGGCTGATGGACGGGATCATGAGGACCTGAGTGAGAGACTTTCAGCCGTTCGGACACACCTCTTTGACAGGGGAAGAATATCTGCAGAGAAAAGAGCAGGACTGAATGTCCTCCCCGTGCTTCTCTTCTGCTTCCATTCAGCCATGTGACTCATATGTGGCAGCGCGGCACCGACTCTCACACGATGTGAAAATTGAAGGAAGACATAATAGCATCACTCTCTGGACAGGACGTGTGGCAGACAAGAGCCCAGCAAGTGTGTGTGCTCAGGGTTCAAGTTGGTGGAACATCTTGTGTAAGAGCCCCAAATTTCCCAGCATGCAAGGCTACTCTCAGTGCACCTCATGAGTGGCTGAAAGCGTAGCAGCAGAAAGGAGAAATGGAGTCTGAGATGTAGGACTGTCATCATCTAGGCTATAAATCTAGTAAATACAGATCCCTCCATCTGAACGGCCTGTTTCCAGCCCACGTCTCACAGCAGGAAGCCCCCCCCACTGAAGATGGCTGGTGGAGGGGGGAGCAGCATCACAAAAGGAGTTTGTACCACGAATTTTAAATGAGACAGCAGAAAACAACATGACATCAGAAATGACTCGCACCAGCTGGAAGTGTACAGGTAGCATGAATAATAGGTGTGTGTGTGCGTGTGTGTGTGTGTGTGTGGGGGGGGGGGGGGGGGGGTCACTGCTCGTGAATTCTCTCCCTCGACTGATCCATGTTATGCTCCTCACACTGACACGCGCCGCAGCGCACACATGACGCACACGACGCGAGTCACCTGCAGACACAGGTGCACATACACGGACGCGCTTGCACGCGCACAACCACATCGGCTTATACACGCGCGCAAACTCTCACACACACACTTGCACTGGCGTTTAAACTGGAAACCAGTAGCAGCCTCTCATCTGCCATCGCGTGATCGATTCCTCCACCTGCCTGTTAGGAGTCATATGAGATGCGGCAGAACACGGACACGCGGCAGCAGAATCCGGTTCTGCCGCTTCGTCCCTGCCCCACATCACGTTTTGCGGTGATTCTCTGTGGTCTCTTATCACAAACAGCCACGTACAGCCTCCGTCTCCACTACCAAGCCTCTCGTCAGGCAACTTTACCAAAAGCCAAGCGATAAAACGCAGCGCGTTGATGAGCACGAAGCTCAAACTGAGAACAAGTCAAACACGAGCTAGAATCCGCAGAGCAGCGCAGTTTAAACGGGGATGCTGTAGATTCAAAGTGCTGCTTAACTTACCGATGAGAGCCAGCTGCAAGAAGTACAGTCCGAGGAAGTCCATCACGGCGAGCGGCATTAATTCAAGCGGATGCAATTCCGGGCGACTGGCGAGATGCGCGAATTAAAGCCCGTTTGTTGAGACTGGCACCGAAAGCACAGAAGGACCGAAAGAATCGCAGCTATTTCGCAAGTGATGACTGGCCACTTACGCAGACGCTGGGGTCCACGGCGCTGCATGAAAAAACAGGAGCGGAGCTGAGCATCATTTTTTAAGAGTCAAACTTTTGTTACGCTGGAAAAATACGGGTTACAGCTGCGCCAAACCAACCCAGGGGCTCCGAGGAGGAGGGAACAGTTAGGGGGAACAATTCTTGCGCGTACTGAACATCCCTGGCCGTCGCATCCGTCCGTCCTGAGCGGCTGCTTCCCCTCCTCTCCGCCTCCACCTGCGCACCGTCTGGCAACTGCGGATGAATCACAGGGCGCGTTGCTTTGCGCACTCCGACCTGCAAGTCGCACAGTCCCTGTGATCCTCTGCTCCCAGGCGCGTCGGCCGGAGATGCCCAGCCCAGCTCGTTTAAAAATCCAATCTTGGCAAAAGTTGAAGTAGGACAGGTTAAATCGATAGTCTATTTCATACTGCCATAAAATGGAAACAATAAACCTGCGCGAAATGGTGCATAGTCTGGGTGGGTAGACGTGTCCACACTATCCTGTAAGTAGGTTATTCCCCCTCCAAAAGAGAAACTACCACAGTCAACTTGCCTCAGAATCATTGATTTGGAGGCAGGTGAGAAAATCTTTTAGGGCTGTTGCAGCAGCAGCAGCCACAGGAGGAGCGGGTGGTACAAACCGAGTCAGACCGGTCACAGCGTCTCTGCCTCTTAATGGTAAAACGCAATGGGCTGTTTGAGGCAACCTGCTGTCTGATGTGCTTTCAAAAAACAAAGACTGATCTATTGTGATCTGGGTTTTGGGGACAGGGGGCCCGATTGAGGCTGCACACACGTTATGCTTCATACAGACAGCTGTTGCGGGCGCTGTCTTTTGGTCCAAGCATGAATTATTTTCGAGCTGTTAAACGCACCAGGAAGAGAAATGAATTTCTGGATAGTTTCTTTTTTCCTGTTGGGAGTTGTTTTGCACCCTCTAACTTATTTCTGCATTTTAACAGGGGACACGGTGCATGAAAGAAGAGCTGACACCCGTGGAAACGTGGGAAGGATCTACTGAAGTTTCTGAAGAATAAACCGCGCAACCTTAGACACTTCCAAACTTCTGTTCAGTGTTTTATTTTTCTCTGAGCAGAGTGGGCAGTGTGTTCCTGTCTGAGACAGAAAAAAGCTTGTACTGTTAAAATACTGCGGCAGAGATGTGGCTCCAGGACGTTCAGCTCAGGGGCCACGGCAGCTTTGTTTTCTAAAGTCTTTGTCTTTAGCCTGAAGCCGCTTTTAATTACTCACTGATCACAGCAAACACCCTCAGTATCACGGCATTGCACCGTACTGGGCGCCAATAAAGCTTTTGGTGTGTTTACACCATTTATACGAATTTATTTCCTATATACTCATTTCTAATGTTTGAAAAAGGTCACAAACAGCAGAAGTGTCCCACAATTTGCATGACGTCTGCATCACAGCAATGCCGAGGGTTTGCGTTCATGCAGCAGCCGTGGGTTCCTGCCTTGCTCTGGAGCAAACAGGACGCACACTCTCAGACCTACTGAGCTCCACAACAGCTTTTCTCTTTAAGTTCAGACAAGCCTCACTCTCCCCGCACCCCTGGGTCACACTCGTGCCAGGAACGATGCCATGTCGATGCAGACCTCTGCCCTGTGAATCCAACGTGCCCCTGCCTCCCTCGTGTGGCTCTAAAAGCTCCCTTTGCCCCTTAAAGTGCTGATGCTGCTGTCATAAGCCAGCAGAGGATGTGGGATGCTATAAAAACCTTATCATGGGCTGATTAAGAGGTGTTAATGTATTCAAATTGATGCCCGCTCCTGAGTTGTTGTTGTTTTTTACCGTCTGCCTGCTGATACTGGCTGAGACACATGGAGGGAAATTAAAGGGAGAGAAAATGAAGGAACTGAGATAGAACACGTCGCCATGTCAGCACAGCAAAGACCTGATGGGCAGTGAAGGTATCGCTATGAGTGTCCAAGGCCGACTGCGGCACAACACTCCCCTTTCTCCGACCCGTCTCACGCTCACACTCACCTCATGGCCGTTGCTCATCCTGGCTTCGGTCCTGGACAAAGGCAGAGGACGTCTGCATCCGTCTCGTTTTGAAGTGGTCTGTCATCAGCTTAAAGGGGTCAGTCGTCCCTCGAGGCCAACGATCGTCTTCATAAAGACAGAAGCATCAGGAACAGCCTGTTATTATTACGGCTATCAAGCAACATTTCTTTAAAGCCATAATTACGTCAAAGCTTAAGACCTAAACATAACCCAGATTTATTTCAGCCCGACATGTCCAGTTTTTCAACATTTCAACAAAATGAGCATCTGCTCCTCAAAGCAGCATTTACAACACCATTACCCAGAATGCACTGCAAAGCCAATAACAATGACAGCTTAACAAGAGCAGGCATAACGAAAAACCAATTGTAGAATGAAGACATTTTGTGAATTGTATGTGACATTAATGTGCCTTCAGCTGTTACTCTGGTCAACAGCCTTCAGATGACGTTTGCTGTCAACTGGTGCTATTTAATAAACTGAAAGACTTTTGTTTAGCAACACGACCAAACTGTCTACGACTCAGAGCGTCACTCAAAATTCATTCTGCATTTGCAAGGTCCAAAGGTGGTTTAGTAAGATAGCAGTGGTCACAAGCAAAGTTTCTTTAAAGCCCTTCGTTTCTAACGGCACACGTTCCTCTTCCTCCCCTTGGCCAGAATTATAGCAGAAACAGGAGCCTGCAGTGCAACAACTGAAGGTCTGGACTGATGGCACTTTCCTGGCCACCACACTGATTCGGTCCCATTTGCAAATTCTGACCCTGCTGCGTACAGCATTACCAAGCCACACTGCTTCAAAACATTCTAGCCTTTGGAGGCTGCGGATGCTTCGCTTGTGAGCAGTGATATGAGATGAGACGAGAATGAAACCCAGCGTGTTGCATTTGATGTCGCAGCTTAATCTTTTTAGGTGTGAGAGACCCAGCTGATAGAATTGTATGCAAAGCGTAAACAATGAGATCTGTGTGCCGATAATGTCGGCTGGGGTTTTATTGAACTACATTTTACACTTTATGCATTTTGTAACACAATTTATATGCAAAGGTGCAAAGTAAAAATGATATTTATTTAATCCTCATGCCTGTGTACTTTTTCCTGAGTAGGTGGTAGTGTTTTCTTCCATATCCTCATTACATTTTTACAACCTAATAATGTAACTTAATTCGTACAATACAAAAGGCACCTTCAATCACTGCTTTCTTGTTTATGTTCCAACTTTTCTGGACTTTCTGGTTATCTGAGGAAAACGTTAAATCTGTGATTTATTTATTTGTGAAGTGTAGGTGACAAAGTCAGTGCAGCTGAATGAATAAATTCTGCTGTTCTCACCCTCCAAACATAAAGTCCTTGCTCCTTGCATTGTACGTACGCTGTGAATGCGTGATGCACACAACTGATTCAGTGACCGTGAGCAAGCAGCGAAAGGGAACCTATCATTCTTTCATATCAGTCTTTTAAACTGACAGTGCCCAGTTACAAAGTCCCCTCCTGTGGCAGAGCGGCAGGCTTCGAGTTCACCCGGACAACTTCGGACCAGTATTCCCTCCGTCTTTGGTCTCCACCCGCTAACGATGAAGAAAACTTTGCCTCTTTAGCTGCTCAGTGGAAACTACAGCGTGTTGATCGATGGCTCAGAACTGAGCCGTGGCCTTTTACAGCTGTGTGGCTGTTGCAGAAACACGGAGCAGCAGACCAGGGGACGATCAAGTGTGATCAAATTGTGCTGATCAAGACCATTTCACCTCAGCCCATTTTTGACAGTCCTTCAATACATATTATCTCAACATACAGACAGCAGCAGCTGTAAGTGATGTGTCTTTGACCCCACTTTAAATCTCACCTGAGAACCTGTCTATTCACGACTCACATCCTTACCGTTGGCTACAACAATGATTAGAGTTTGTAGCAGAGAACATATTTCTGCTTCCCCAGAGTATCACAGGGCATGTCATCAAAGTGCCAACTTGTCAACTAGCCCTTCCAACAATGAGAAGCCTTTGAAGATGAAGCTGAATATGAGATGCCTCCCCTGCAGTGGTGCCAACGTTCTGCAGCATCAGATGTGCTTCTGCTCTTATTGCAGGCTCGAGCTGTAGCCAGAAATGGAAAATAAAGAAAAAAGAGCAGAAGACAAGCTCCTAAACAAGGCGGCGGTGTTTGGTCTGTGCAGCACAGGCCTGTGGGGTAAATGTAATCATATCTGGCCATCGCAGTGGGCAGGTGATAAGACGAATGTGTCCAGAAAGATGTGTCAAGCATAAGAGACCCAGATGCCCTTGGCAATGCTGGACTGTTTTCATGATGTGTTTACAGAGGCATATTTCAGATGCACAGCGAGGATGCGTGGAAGTGGATAAATCAATGAGGCCATCTGGGGGGAGAAAGTCAAGATGAGAAATAGTTTAATGCTGACGTGCGTTCGACAGTAGCCTCACAGACCTAATTATTCCATTCATTACTGAGATGCAAAAAAAACTACAAGCGAGCCTTGTTATTTTCATGACATAAATCTAATGATTTTTCTTTCTAATTTGCCCACAAGGAAGCTACAGATCATGAAATGTTTGTCTGTGTATTTCGTAATAACTTAAAACGCTATTAACATCTTTCTAGACGTATCTAAGCTCTAATTGTGCTACAGATGGAAAAGGTGAGTAGATTCTACATCCTAAGGTAAGTGAAGACAAGCTGAGCAAAACAAGGCAGAGACTGTCACCCTATGAACAGTCTGGCCTTGTATCTGGCAAGTGCAGCACGTCTAAATTAAGGCTCAGTTGCCATGAGCATCATCATTGTCATTGTCTGCCCTCTCCCGCTGAGTAAGTAGTCATTACACACATGCACACACTCACAATGACACCTCTCACTCCTACTGACACACACAGATAACAAACACGACAAAGCAACACGGAGGTCATACATCACATGGTCATCAGCCTGTTTACCTGAATGGGGCAGAAACCGTCCTCAGATGAGCACAAGGCCATTACCAACGCAACATCATCAGCACCGAGGGACCACGGAACACGTCCCCACAATTATTGCCAACGTTTGCATCATTCACGTGACGCTACCTAGTCAAACAATTAAAAACGCTAAACATCCTGGTTGGCACATTGTGGAATGTAAAAATACATTACGAAAAGTCAAGAAAGCAGTGTAGAGCTGACAGAAGCTCGTTATTCGAGTATTGGAAACGTAAGCATCTGCTCAGAATCAGGTGCAACTGGTGATGCAGCTTTCACAAAATCTGAGCAGAACCATCAACTGATGCCTGGATCTTTTCCAACGCTGTTGTGTAATAAAACAGAAATAGTCTGTGAGATGCCCTTCGTCTTTCCTCTGGCGTTGGGGCTGCTTTCTGGCTAAGTCAGTTATCTGGCCATGATCCAGCTTCCATTTCTGAAGATCAAGCTCAAGGCAAAAAATGGGAAATATAGTAAAGGAAGAAGGCTGAAGAGCAGGAGCAAGTAAGAACAATACCTGATGGCCCCAGTGGTCAGAGACCTTAAACCAGAAGCTGCCTTTTATGACTGTGGCTCTGAAACATGCTGAAAGTAGCAAAGCTTTCAAAGACTGGTGACGCTTTCATTTGGCCTCAGTCAGGGCACCACAGCAAGAAGTGGGTAAAGATTCCCCATTTCAAAAGTTTAAACACCGTGTTTAAAATGACTTCGGTGCTATGTTCTCTACGAACACTATAAAACCTCAGTCAGAAGCAGCTGTCTGGTCAATTCAACAAACCTTGTAGAAGTAGAAGTCGTGGCAGAGGTGGTCGATTGTGAGCCAGTGGCCAGTGAGTCCAGATACTGTAGTAGCAATAAGAGTAGTTTTTTAATAATAAATATGTTGTGTAGCAGCAAACTAATGAGCCCATCAGGTAGAAGACAAGGTTTAGTGCTCATGTTCGTTCGACAGCAGCTGATTATTCCATTCATTAAAGGAGCGACGAGGAAAAGAAGCTTGTAATTAGCGCCACCAGTCTGATCTCACCTGTTTGCTGTGATGCTAAACTTTGGGCCATAATCAGAAGGATCACGTCCTGAGGCGAACACACTAAACTGAAACAAACCGAGCAATTAAAATGTGTTTGTCTGGGTTAGGTGAGCTGCTGCCTACTGTACGTTGTTGGCTGTAAGGCTCCAATTTTCTCACCCGGCAGCAGCTGTGAAGATGAATTCGAGAGGAAGGTGCTCTGAGACGCAGTCGCTCTAATGGTACAGACCAGGAGCCTTTTGAATTATGGCCATAGGAGACACATATGTCAAAGGCCAGCGTTCAGCGCTGGAGCAGGACGTATTGATCTCTAGCCACACAGTAAGTAATGAAACGCGCCTGGCGGTTGTAGCTGGGATCTCACTAAACGTGACAGTAACGTTTTGTTAATTGTGTCACCTAATTATTTGCCTTTAGCCTTGTGCAGCAATACTTCACACTGCACTGCATCTCTCGGGCTCGCTGTCATCAGAGTGTGGTCAGATGCTTCCGAGGGGCTCAAACACAGAATCACCCTTTATTTAGTTTGGTTTCTCTGCATGCTTTAAGAGCGCGTGTCCTCTAATAGCTATAAAACGCCGCTGTCAGAGCTAGTGACCTGCACACTTTGAATCACCGTCTTTTCACCTGTCAAATTCGTCCAGTGGAGGAAGGGAAGCTGACCAGAGTTTGAATAAATTGCTCTGGAGAAGCTGGAGCTGAATGCGGACTGCAGGGTCCACGCTTCTTTTTACCCGCCACAGCTTAAGCGCTGCAGAGCGCTGGATGAAAGCATGGCCTGAATGGCATTGTTACACCATTTGGTCATAGGCAGACTGTTGGAAAATCATCCTTTTGCACTTTTGGCATTTTGCAGTTCAAGCGTCACAGCAGCACATAACAGAGCTGCGGCTCTTACAGAACCATGACGACGAGGCCTTTCTCTGTCAGTGTCAAAGTACATCTCAAGGCAGGGAAGTGACGGCACACAAAACTTCCCATCCACTTGATGCCCACAGACCACTGCACCTGTAATGAAGCCCGTGCTTTCCGCAGCTAAGCGGATTATGGACCGGTGAACCGTGAACAGAACAAGGAGTTAACAAAGATGTCCCTGTGATTAAAGCAGCACCGGTTAGATGGAGAGACAGCGTCTGCCCGCGAGCCCCAAACCCCAGACATCGTCAAGGCTGACACACTCGCCACCTCTATCAATGTGTAGGTGCGTGTGGGTACGTAAACATGCAGACAAGAAATCCACCTGTGTGTGTATATGCACAGGTAAAGCAGGTGACCCCCCAGCCTTTCCGCTCATGGGCGTCACACAGTCACCCTGGAGAGGATGAGGCGGGCGCTTTCCCGTTTCATTTCTCCGTGGTCATGCAAGGCTGCGCCAGTGTCTCTGTCCATCTCCCTGTGCTAAATCAAAGACGGGGCTGAGCGCCGAGCCGTGGCGGTGACTCCTTTTATGGTTTTCTATAGGATCTCCGTCACCGAGAGGAATGGGATGTAAGGTACCTACGACTTAAAGATCCTCGCAGGGGTCACGAGAGCTGGCTCGTCTTCTGAATAACGCCCACAACTGCCAGTTCCCTCTTCCCATCTCGCTGAGTTGTATCATTGAAAACCTCATTAAGCAACGACACTAGAGAGCTTAGTGTTTATTCTGCTCAACCTCCTCTAGGTTTGTTATCAAGCTGTGACAGTTTCCATGTGCAGGTGTTAGATACTGCTCTGCTTCCTCTCTTCTCTCTCTCTCATTGCAGACATGACAGAGTGTCACCGGTTGCTCATCTGCAATTTCGTGCAACCACCCCCCATCAAACAGTTGATGTTAAAAACAGCTTGATGGCCTGAACTGCAGCAGCACCACGTAGAGAGTTTCAGCATTTGCATGAAAGCCATTCCAGATTTTTTAAAATGACACCAGAGAGACTTTAATGCAAATGGGAGGCGCTGTCAGGTTACAGTACTCTGTGGTCGTGTCTCTCAATGGGCAGAGCGTGACACTAATACTTTCCAGAGGTACAAAACTAAATTCTCCAAACAGGAGGACAAAGAAGGTAGGAGGTAGGATACAGGAGGGAGGAAGTAGGAGGCAGGACACAGGAGAGAGGAGGCAGGAGGAAGGAAGCAGGAGGCAGGACACAGGAGAGAGGAGGCAGGAGGGAGAAGGCAGGACACAGGAGGGAGGACACAGGAGAGAGGAGGCAGGAGGCAGGAAGCAGGAGGCAGGACACAGGAGAGAGGAGGCAGGAGGGAGAAGGCAGGACACAGGAGGGAGGACACAGAAGGTAGGAGGGAGGATGCAGGAAGCAGGAGGCAGGAGGAAGGAAGCAGGAGGCAGGACACAGGAGAGAGGAGGCAGGACACAGGAGGGAGGACACAGAAGGTAGGAGGCAGGATGCAGGAAGCAGGACACAGGAGAGAGGAGGCAGGAGGCAGGATGCAGGAGGCAGGACACAGGAGAGAGGAGGCAGGAGGGAGAAGGCAGGACACAGGAGGGAGGACACAGAAGGTAGGAGGCAGGATGCAGGAAGCAGGACACAGGAGAGAGGAGGCAGGAGGGAGAAGGCAGGACACAGGAGGAAGGAGGGAGGATGCAGGAAGCAGGAGGCAGGACACAGGAGGCCTATTCAGCAACAGTGTGAGTCTTAACTACAACGACACTGGTGTGTGGACAAAATCAGGATCATTTCCCACCTTCATTTGTCTGATATGGTCATAGACTGAAAATCTTTGAGCCAGTCTGGCTCCTTCAGTCCATCCTCCAATAAACTCTAAACTGAAGGAGACTAAATGCTGCACGTTTAATAGGCATCATAGTAATATTTGTATATTATTGCTCCACGCAGCTGCGCTTTTCGCCACGCGTCCATGGTCGCGTTCGTTGGGGTCACAAACGTTCATTCAGCACCCGTCACTCTATGGGGATTAATTTCAGTCCGACGAACACAAAGACACACGAGCGGCATGTTAAGTCCATTATATACAGTAAAGCACCCACAGGAGACTAATGGCTTTTTATCAAGGATCCCTGGAGGGCTGCAGCCCTTCACCTCCAACCACACAGCTTCCATTAGCGCAAGGCAGGCTCAGTTCAAGAGCACATTTTCCAAAATGCACCTGCTTTAAAAGTAAAATGAGTGACATTAGTGAGACAAACAACTCAAGCTCTTGCTCTTTTATTTCCGCGGCCCGCCACCTTCACGTCCTGCCTTCTCGTAGTAATAAAAGGCTTCTCTCTGTTCTAATTGACATAGTTGACACAGTTGCTTTTTGTGTCTTAACAATACAGCTGCTAAAATGTCACTGCCGCATAAATTATTTTTTTTCCAAAGGATCTAGAGACAAAAACATGTTTAAATGCTCAGATACAACATTGCAGTCTTGATAAGGGAAATTATGTCCAACAGCATCCGACTCTCGAGCCCAACATGCCGGCGCTGCTCAAGGTCATTTAATTCAATACACAGACTCATCATTAAACAGCTGCTTTCAAGTGAGCTGCATTTACATTTCAATCTAGTTCATTAGGCTCAGAAACTGTAATCCACATCCCATTATACGAGAAGCGGATCAGCGCTAACGGTGCCGGACGCAGGTTCAGTGCTTACACTGTAATCAAAACTCACGAGACAGTTAAGTGGCAGCCAGGCCTCAAGTGTGGAAGGCACCTTGAGCATTAAAGCTGAGATCGGCTTCTACTGAGCAGCAGGAAAACAAACAGCGAGCAGTTAACTGGAGTAAGACACAAAGAGGCACCAAGCACCGACGATGAGGAGCCACCGACACTCATCCATAGACATATTTATGATAATTACATCCGTGTCCTATAATTTGTTTCATTCACAGCTTTCTAGAGAGATGAAAACTGCATTTATTCAACTGTCAACCTTTGCGACTTATCTTATCTTCATAAATGTCAGCATCCACCAGCATCAGCCTCCATTTAATTGTTTCTGTTCTTCTGAAGACACTGACTGTTTGGAGCATTTCTAGTGACGTTGTATTTCTGAGTCCGTTATTCAACACTGAAAAGACAAATGATTGTCTTGGTGAAGGTTCTGTCAGCTGAGTCCGTAGCTGTGACTCGATTCTAGGGGCGAAACATCTCTGGTTTAAAGGAAGCTCGTAAAATGCCAAACAGAGGAAAAGAGTAAAACATCACATGTTCTCCAAGACAGTAGCTACAGTCACAACTGAGCATTCGCTCACGTCCAGTGGGATCTCACAGCGAGACGTGTGATGAGTTTACCCGCTTTAATTTACAGTCTGATCGAGCAGAGCTTCCCCAGGTTTTCTTCTGAGTATACATTCACTCACTAATTAGCATCAGACTTACAGCTAACTCAATCTGCCAACACACAGAGCTTGTGAATTACAACATACTGTATTTGTACGTTCTGTACGCTGACGCCTGTGGAAGGACGGGACTTGAGCCGTACAACTTTTGTAGTCAATGAGAAACCGACAGCTGAGAATCGAAACCCGTCTCATAAATCATCTTTCAAGCTCAAACGTCTCCGCTGCAGAGCGAGCAGACGCGTCAGGCTGCATTGTGTCCTGTCCTTTATGCTCTTTCTTCAAACAACTCACATGTGCTGAAAAAGCTGTGAAAATGCTTTTTATTCAACAGGCTTCTTCTATTCCAGAGTTAAAAAAAAATCATTGGTCACAAAAAAACGAAGCTTTCATAAAGCGATAACAACCTTCAGTAGTATTCACAGCACGATTCCAACTTTGAAAGGAGTCTGGGTTCAAACTGAGCTCTACTCTGAGGCCTTCAACACAGGTTACATAAAACCACCACTTAGACGCTATGTCAGCGATTAGATTCAACATGTCGTCACGGTGAGCTCCACATGAAAACGAAGATCCTGAACACACGAGCGCGTCCAGCTGAGCTGCTGCCAAAACATTTGATCGATTCTGAGGAGTAAGTAACAGGAGCAAAGCGATGAGGATGAAGTTGAAGGAGAAAAGGCACCTGCACAGAACTGCATCGCGAATAATATAAAAGCCAAGACGTTTTAACAATTAACACCAAGAGCATGTTACTCTGATTGTTTTCCAGGTGTGAGCTGCACAAGTTTCAAGACTTGGGTCTGGACAAAAGTGGCCTCTTGCACCAGGCGCTGAATCAGGAGCGTGGGTCATACAGTAATGAATAAGCATTTTATTACATCTGTGAGGACTTTAATAGCTATTGACAAAAACTGTGGTTGGCTCACATTATGCTCAGCCTACAATTACCAAACAAATTACATTCTGACTCCAAGCAGCACAGATGCTTGTTGTCTATTAAAGCGCAGATGATTCTTATTGGAAAAACGACACCAAAATTGAGGGAAAGCCTCATTATGAGGTCGTTTATTCGTTTTCAGTTCGCTCCCATTATGTGGAGCAGCGTTTCAGATGAGCCAAGCACTCGGCCGCGGCTCTGTGGTCGGCACAAAACTGTCCTTGGTGTTGTCATGAGAAGCGGCGCGTTTGGCCTTCACGCTCTGCGAAAGCGTCCCCCACCTGCCTGAGACTGTCCTCTCTCAACTCACTAATGAGGCTGAGCCACGAGTCGATCAGCTGCGAGTGTTGTCCAACCTGGCCATCGCACAACGAACTTCACGCAAACTACGACAACCAATAGGTGGCAGACACGTCCGTCAGGTGGTGGAAATACACCACGCAGTGTGCGACAGACTTAACTAGTGCAAAACTCTGCAGACCTCTTGTTTCTCAGCTTTCTCAGACATACCACTACGCTTCAGTCGCTTTTATGCAGTGCTCTGAAGGGAAACGGGAACTTTACGATGAATATAATATGCCACTGACAGTCCTATTCCGGCCGTTCGCTGCTCTACCAATAAACTGAGCTCCATTAAGTCCAATAAACCAAGTACTTCACGATCCATCACGACCCTCTTTCTATTTTGGGCCCCTGTAGCCAAATATCACTGAGCATCCGCCCAATAAAACCATGCAAGTGAGTCAGCAGGCGGAGCAGCAGGTGATGCTGAGGCTTAATGTGTGGACGGGTCACCGAGGCCTCAGCAGCGCTTCAGAGCAGAAGCTTCATTCATGTAGATGAAAATACAAATAACAACCTGGAACAATCTGAGACATCTGCCTCTGATTGAGACTATTGCAGATGTTTCCCTCCATGTGCTCCACTTAAAACACATCCCACAAACATAACAATTACAGCTGTTGATTGATATTCTCAGTGTGGTGGTGCTCACTGCCAAAACTGCAAGTCTAAACAAAAATGCAGTCTATTGAAATTCTGATTCAGGCTTGCCCCAGTTTTCCCTCATATACATTTATATTGTTTGGGGCGGGGCTTATCGTAAAACGATACCATCTCCAAGTGCGTGCACGGCACACACCTTTCTCTGTTCTGTGGTCCTGTGATATCTGTGGATGCTAAGAGAGACAGACAATCCAGATAATTCTGCCCTGTAATCAGCTTTTTGTTTGCACTGCTGACAGCAGCGTCGCTGGTGAGGAGCTTTCACTACTCGGCTAAGGAACCGATATCATGTCTGCAGGAACCTGCGATAGGAAAATCTGTGTGATCATGCAGAGAAAATGACATTGTAGGTAATTCTCTGTGCTGGATTCATTTTGGGGGGGCAGTGAGGCGTTATCGCGGCGGAAACGGAGGCTGCTTCAGCGCCACGTTCACTTCTTTGACTCCATATCTGCTCACATTTAATTTTAGTGACGTGATTTTGCAAAAGATGCCAAAATTAATTGAGGAGCTCTGCGGGCGGCGGAGCATAACAGGCTTATGAGTTCACGTCTTGAGATTGAATGTGACTCATGATGTGCAGTGAAGACATTGTAGAGATGAAATACTCGAAAAGAATTTCATTTGTTTTTGTGAACTAAAAAAAGTCTTTTTTCATTATACAGCACATTAAATGTCAGCCATTATTCTCACAGGCTTTTCTTCTCAACCAGTGAGTCGTGTGCGTGTTAGACCACCTGTTTAGCCTGGATGGACACAGCACACGTCACCTGCACTGCTCTCGCTCTGGAAACACACTAGAAATCTGAAAAACAAATATGTGAGCACTCACCTCAGCTTGTCTGTTGGTTTAGAGACGGGCAGCTTGAAAAGCCAAACTACACAGACAGAGAGAGTAGACTTGAAATGATCAGCAACTAATTAAATACAGCAATAACATATATATTAATGTGCACAGACTGTTCTGTAGAGTGTTTCCAAACAAATGACATCACACAAGAAGGCTTAAAACAAGAGTTGAAGAATTATGGGTCAGCATTAGATGCTTTGGTTTGTCTCTGGCCACACTGCAGCATGGTCGACTACAGTAGGGCTTGTACCTGATGCCTGATGAGCACCTTGGTTACAGTATTCAGGTTGTCAACCATCCTTCTATCTATTAATCACAATGTGTTGAATGCACAGCCAATAGGCTGCGTGTGATGTAGTAATGAGTGAATCACACGGATGCGTGGCCTTGTAACACCCACTGATACACTCCAGGCAGGGAGTAAAAGCGAACACAACACCTTCAGCAGGATTCGACTGAACAGACAGTTTGAAATGTTTATCGTGCGTTTAAGAGCAACAGTCGAACTCCGACCACATGTGAGTGACGCTTTTCAAGGAATTGTTCCACATCCAGTTCTCCTCCAGCGGAAACATCACGTAACAGTCCAGCACATCTGCAGGTTACAGTTAACCTTTCCATTCTGGAGCTTCGCCCAGACAAATGGAACAAAATGATCTTGTTAGAGTGTAGCTTTAATTTTGAGACGCAGCAGCAGGGGAGGGATCCCGCCTGGTCAACAGGTAGAGACGAGGAAGCGTCTGGAAACGAAGCAGCGCGTCTCTACCTCCGGATGATGACAAAGACAAAACAAACATCTGTCTCTACCTCCACAATTAAAGTGTCAGATGCGTTTAGCGCTGAAGGTCACGCGGAGGTTGACCCAGCGATGCAGGCAGATTCAACTGAAACGCCACCAGATGAAACCCTTCATGAGCTGCTCTTCATCTTGCTCAACCACCTGCTACAGAATATACGCTCCAACAAAAATTCCTTTTTCATTGGCACCTGCTGCCGGAACTATATTTCAGATTACTCTGTAGATTTTATAGCAAGTCCCTGAGCCAAGAAACTCACCACACACTTAATTTACTGTGTAAAAATTGCTGCTCCGTGGTTGTTTTCATGACAGCAGGAAAATTGTGCGTGGCTCAGAAAAGATCATCGTTGCAACTAACCTCCAACACCTTGTCCAGAAGAAATGAGACAAGGTTTCAGTGTACAGAGGAGTGAAAACCATACAGGGCCAAATAAATCAATGCATCCTCCACCTTCAGAGCTCACTTCTCCACCTTAGCTCAGAGCAGATCACTGCGGGCTGTGACCTAGATGTCTGAGGGCTCAGTGAATAGGGAGTTCAAAAACATGAGGTAGCATTAAAAATAGCTGAGCTGTTCTTAGTCTGTTGTATGAATAATAAAATAGCTCAAAAGGCAGGTTTACAGCAAGGATAAATAAATAAACAGGTTTGGGTGATGAAATAAAGTCTAATTTATCCATCTATCAAAGCTTCGCCATGCTCGCGCTGCTTACACCCACACTGTGTCTGGGCTATAGACGAAGGTTGTGCTTTGTGTTCGTCCCATCCATCCCTTCTTCACCCGACTCAACCTGGCCCAAGAGGAAACGAGAGTCTGGGCTCGTAGCAGCCGGAGTAGAGAGTTATTTTGCAAAACTGCAGTGCTTTTTGCAGAAACGTCTGACCTGGCGCTGTTATCTCACATTGTTAGCGCCGCCGTCTGGGAGGCACTGATTTTGTGATGTAGTGCCAAGTCTTGTGGCGTATCCAGTGTCCTTCAACCTGCCTCGCCTGCTTCACTCGAACGGCTGTGAACCTGCTTCCCTCTGCTGTGGGTTGCGTACGGAGGCGGACAAAGCGACAGCAGAAAAAAAAAATTCCAGAGCGTTCGAAAGCAACTCTCGCTTTTCTAGTGGCGAAAGGAGCTGGGAGCTGAAACGGTTCCATCTGATGCGGCAACAATGGTTATTTCAAACTGAAGACCAACAGACACGAGGAATGTGCGATGTCACGTGTCACGACCCTCTCGTCTCTCTTTCAGTGTTTTGTCTCTAAACAGCATATCATGAAGCAGACGTGTCATTAGAATTGTCTTAAAAACAGAAAGCGCAGTATTTCCCTGGACTCCCCTCAACAGTTGAGTGAAACGTCACCCAAATGAAGAATGGCAGCGATACCCAGCCAGAGGACAGCTTCCTCACTCTCCCCGCTTTTCCTCGGCTCAATAAATCAGCTCAAGGTTCCTCAGTGATCTTCTGTGTGGCAGCGGAGGGGGATTTATCATCCTCAGATAAAGGCTCGGTCCTCTGCAGCGCTCGCTCTCACCCTCGGCCTGCAATTTATGGGAAGCGGTGGCATTGTGCGCGTGGCCTCCCTCGTTACACAGCAGAGTCCAAAGGCTGCACAACGAGACAATCAGTTGTGTTAATGCACTTCATTTTTAACCGGCGCCGCTCTGACTCCCGCACCTCAGCTCCTCAACAGCTCAGCTCATAAGTTCATAACTGTTTATTCGCAAGGAATCTTAATCCGTTACTGGGTGCAAGCAACTCAAGTTCTTCAGAACCCGGTTGAACCTCGTTAGTTAGGTCAGTACAGAAACAGCAGCTGTAGAAGCCTCTGCATAAGCATCTTATTAACGACGGTGGACTGAGCTCAGTCTAACAGTCAACCTAAATAAAGAATGCTGGGCCCCGTAACTTACGAAACGATTGGACTTTCCTTCGTATAGTTCCTTCTTTTCTGATAATGAAGGATCATTTGCCACAGACCATCAACCGCCTGCTCCTGCAGCCTCGCCATCGTATCATGTGCTCTTAGATTCTTCAACATGAAGACATTTGCTGCTCATTAGCCGATATCCTGAGGCACAACTGTCTATTTTTGCTTGCGAAGCTTTTGTTGTTGACCTCTGGGTCTTTCAGCCTCCCCTATTTTTACTCTCCTTGTTCTTTTTCTCCATCTCGGTTCATCCCTCAGTCTCCTTCCATCGCCTGGAGCCAGACAGCAGATGTTTTTGCATCTTTCATAAATGTCCGTTTAAGGTGTTGCGTACTGAATGAAGCCGCGTCCTTATTAGGGCTTGCTGCTAAAAGCACGGCTGCTCTGGCCACATGTGAGCTGCTCAGGTTCACGTCGAGTGATCATCGCGGGCATCATCACCTTCATTACCCTCTTTTGCTTTGGCTAATTGAAACGCTGCTGCTGTTATTGCTATGACAGTGGGGCTGACTCAGGTTCCTCTTAACCCAGCATCTACTTTAATCTCCTGATCAAACAGGCTTGACCATCAGCGAAACAGGAACCAACACCGGCAGCCGGACACGATGACAAACGCATCCTGACATTTACAGTGGCTGAGCTGAGCGCATAAAATCTGAGCTGCATATTTGATTGCAGAGGAGTCTTTTGTTTCGGACTCTGTAAACCGTGTGCTCAGTATGCAGTCCACTCCCTCAGTCAACCGCCTTAATACTGTGCGACGGTTCAGCCTCTCCAGGTTCTATCGTTACCATGAAGGTTTCTAAACATCCGTATCAGGACGTGACGGGAAGCTCTAGTTCTCGCAGGGCTGAGCTGAGCTCACACATGAAGTCATAAAACAAATCTGAGGCCTGGGTTGCTGAGGTAGTTCACGCTGGCCTTTGACCTAATATAAAGGGCTCTGATAGTGAAAAGCCGTAAAATCATCCAAACATGGCAGCAGAGGGAATACGGGGTCAGGCTGGGTCAGTCGCTGGAAGACGTGCCTCCTCCACAGCGCTGGGACAGAGGTTCGTTGCAGGAACACGCTTTTAGCAGGTGCAGCCTACCTCATTAAAAGCCAGAAGACTGATGATTAAAGCTGGGCTCAATCACTGTCAGCGTCAGTAAATGTATGACCATGTCTCATTTCCCAGCATTTCTGAGAGGTGAAGTGTCCTCTGCCTGGATTTATACCAGCAGCCTTCTAACACTGAGCTGCTCACTGTTCTCACCTTCAGGACGCTTCAATAAATGATCCAGTGACATTTGTAGCCGTTCGTTCCTGCTGTCAGCGACAGTACATGGGGATGTATTGGCCTAGTGATGATGAGGGCAGATAACGGCGATGGTGAGGCGGTGGAGGAGGACGAGGGGAGGGCAGACCTGACTCAGCCAAAGGACCCTCAGTGGCACAGACGACGGAAGTGGGTCAAGAACACACATATCCAGCCGGAACCGTGCACAGCCACAGCCCATTAACATAAAATGCAAATTGAAATCTGGTAATTATGATAGGCCATAGAGGTACAGCACTGAAGGCTAGTTTGGCCTTAAGTATTGATATTAGCCCCCCCCATACACGATAGTACATGATAATAACGGTGATAAGTAATTCTCCCCGTGGTAGAGCCCAAAATACTCCTCCTCCGGCAGTTCTATAACAGGTAACAGACTCTGCTGCTAATCCTTTAAATGAGAGGAAGAGACGCTTATACATATTCATGCGTATTAATTCAGTGCTGCAACCCAGCCTGACAGGGGAGCTTATTAAATTCTTGTTCTTTAAAACCACCGTGACATTCAGGAGTCTAAATCCTGTCCTAACCTTGTTAGCTTGTGTAAATAACAATGATATGTGGGAATCGTAGCACTGTGGCCCCTTGACACCGCGAGTCAAATGAAGATGTGTTTTGGCATTTTCACCTGGGACAATCCGTCAAAATACAACAGGAGAACGCGGCCATGCATGCATAAAAACACCAGCAAGCACTACAACTAATAATAAACACGACAGGTTCCTCTCAGCAAAGCCCGACAAGAACACAGAGATATAACAATTATATGGCAATAATGCAAATTCAAGATGAGGCTGGAGCACAGCAGGTGCAACAGGTGGATCAAGAACAGGTTTCACATGAACGTCAAGCTGCGTAAACCTAGAGGACACGTCACAAATTCAGCACATTAGACACATTATGAAGCTGAACTGAGCCACTTTGAGGCTTGGAGTAAACACAAATTCGCCTTTAAGCGTTTGCCTCTGACAACCAGCGCGAAGTGAGGAGTCAAAAGTCAAAATCCGTGCCTTGCAAAAATAAAGGACTGACAGAGCAAAGACGGAAACGTCTGCGTCAACACGAAGTCACAGCAGCCACGTAGCGTTTCGTCAGTTCACAGGAAAAGCCCAGTTTGCTGGATGAACAGATGCCTCCATGTTTGTACAGCAGCCCAGAGAGGACAAACAATTACATTCCATTACTCTGAATATAAATGATATATAAATATAAAAATGATATATATATAAATATAAAATGATATGCAGCAAACTCAAAGGAGGAGGTGTCAGCGTTACTGTATCCGTCCCTCTAGAACAGACCCAGCGGGTCCCAGTCAGAGGTGCACAAGAGTCAGCTACGCTAACGCAACGTGACCTAAAGGTGCATCTGTCCCTGCATATTCAATATGATCATGATCCTTGTCCATTAGTCTACTATGGCTGCGTCCCCTGCATCCGGGCAGACTCGCCGTCAGGTCACATCACATGTGCTGGACGTTTATTTTTAACATGAGACAGAGACGCGTGTGTATGTTGAGTATGAGAGCGTGCATCCGCTACAGCGACAGCTTGGAGGAGAATCTCAGGTTCGTTTGCAGGTTCTGTTTTAGACGTAGATTGTAGCTCTAGTGCCCGATTAAAACTAGGGCACCTAAGCCTGTAGACGCATGGCAGCACACAACAGAACGACTGAGGCTTGAGCCGAAACTACAGCAACCAAAGATAAAGAACCTGACACATTCGCTCCATCTCTCAGCAGTCTGTGGCACTCGGCCCATCAGCTTCTGCTTATGACAAAACTTTTTAAAGAGGGTCATGCAAAGTGCAAATTCCTAAATTTTTTAAGCAGAATAAAATATCTGAGCACAGACATTTAAACCAAAGAAAATACCACAGAAAAGGCTGATATTTTGTTTGTATCTGGGGTAAAACTCAACTCAGTGTCATTATTCATTTATTATCCTATGTTATTATTATAACATTGCTTTAAAACCCTGAGGGTAAAGAATTGGCTTTTATTGCACTATTAGGTTTATTTATTATTGTCAACTGGCAATTTAACCATAATACGAATTTTTCCAAAAGTACAAATAATTAGTTGCTCATTTCAGGGTTGTCTTATTAGTCCTGTTTATTTACGGTTGCTCATTAAATGCAGCAAAATATTTTGTTGTCCGATCGCTGATGAATCCGACACCTGATGGAATGAGAACCAAAGTCTTCAACAGTAGTTAAGGAAAACTGTGAATCTTTATTTGAATGATTGCTGAACAAGTTCATTAATATCCAGCAGAATCTCTCCAGGCGTTTTCCTAAACGCTGTGTGAACTTATGACCTGCTGTCAGAGGTATTACAGCGTCTTAAACGCTGCGCTGTGACGTCCTCAGGCGTTTACTCACTCACTTCAGGAAAACAAAACCTCTGATGTAGCTTTGCAAATGTGGAATCAAGATGAATGTGCAACGGTGCCACCTATGAATGAAATGCAATAAGAATCATTACGGGGGTTTAACTGCTCCTAATTCTCGCAGTATAATTGCATTTTGTAGGGGAGCTTTACTTTCATTACTCCTGTTAAAGCCACATTCTCCATGGCTGTGGAACAGAAAGGGATTTGAACAAGTTCACAGTGAAAAGGATATTAACTATTCAGTGGATATGATGGCTGTTATGCTGTAATGAGCCCAATTTTAGTGGACAAATTGACAGTAGAAGCGTTACATCTGTCCCAGTCTGGTGTAATTCACACAGACGCTGCTCAGGACATTGTGATACATAAGCCTCACAAGTAGCTCCAGTTTTACTCTGCTGTGCGTAGAAATGTGTCCGAAGACATAATGTGATGTTTATTTATTGAGACTAATACAAATAAAACAACAAGCAGTGCTGTGGTAACCACAAAACAAAAGCACGTCTGCCTTCAGGGCCCGCGTGGAGTCGGCCTAATACTGGTTTACATCAAAGCGATGTCTCCACCGGAGAACCACAGCGCAAAACGCTGACTTACTACATGTAACTGTTATTTAGCCAACGCGGGCTCATTTGCTGCGTCGTGGCCTGAGGGAGGAACAGAGAACAGAGAAGCATCGACCATCAGCCACCGGGCACTTTGGAAGCGAGCAGGATGTTGGAGCTTCTCTGGTGGCGCACGTAGCAGGTCGATGTTTCATCAAACAGGCAGACAAGTAGCTGCAGTACACAATAAAAAATACTACACCGCTAACACTACATGTATTTCACCTCAGCTGTGCAGTTTGCAGTAGGTAATAACTTATAACACAGCACTGGAAACCACAGTAATGCTAATGGTTTATATAAAAGGTTTACAGTTTGGAAGTTTCAGCAGCACTGGGCCATAAAAACATAAAAAGATTCATCTCCATGTTCATATCTTTAACCCGACGTTGTAGCAAAATGACTGCGAGTCAGAAAATGGTTTCAGAATCATCTAATACTGTGAGACCAGATTCATTATGCGTCGTTGTTGTGCTGGCCTGACTGTTCTCAGATACATTAGACACCTCATTAGGCACAAACAGCTGTGGGTCACGTCAGCACCAATTCATACATTTCTAACTGCAAACGAGACCCCATGAGTAAAACTAGAAAATCGTTAGTGAGCGAGGCACGTTAGCTTTTTATCACAGGCCTCCAATCTGCTGAAACGTCTTCCAGTTCCATCTGCATCGCAGCTAAACAAGCTGAATATCCAAGCTCAGGCTTTAAAAATGTACCCGGTCACAGGTCACGACTTCTTTTCACGAAACCAACTGAAGCTTCATTTTCCCTTTTTCCTTCTGAAATAGCAGCAGGACTCTTAAAAATAACATCATTAGATTTGTCACAGCGAGGTTCCAACCTGTGTCCTGAGGCCACATGACGACTTTAATATTCATAGTTCCTGGGCAAGGCAGCGCCGAGGAGATTAATAAATCAGTCAGGTGTCAAAAAACATCAGCAACTACGCACGCAACCCAACAGTCGCTGCCTATGTTTCAATGAGCTGTAATTCTTTCCTTTGTTTTCCTACAGGAAATTCAGTCAACTGTCCAAGAAATACCTGTTTAAATCCATATTACAGCAAGATGCTACTGTAAGTCAAGCAGGCGTAATTTAAAATGAACACGAAAAGAAGTTTCCGTTTCAGCTAGAAGTAAACTTGCAGCAGAGTCTTTTATGCTTTGTGCAGCTGTCAGGCCACGTGTTTGCACTTCTCCCGCTTCCTCCTAGACGACCAGATAAACGATCAGCTGCGGCTCCGCGTTCACGAGAGCAGAAGCTGATCCGGTGCGCTCGAGGCTCCGGGAGGCCCGGCCATCGTTTAGGCCTAGAGTAGATGGCTCATTTGGGCTATTTGCAGGTGGTAAATCTGCATAATGTCGGCTTCCTCTCTTCTCAAAGACGGGCTGTGTTCACACTGTACGTCTTAATATTTCAGTACTCTTGTGTTTGTGTGTCCTTCCTTCTGGGCGTACTGTGCTTTCAGTAATCAGCCTCTTTCAGTTAAAGATTCTGCCATGAATATAACTATGAATTCATGTGTTGGTTTACTGCTGCCACTGGAGAGGCAACAACGTCAAAAGGTGCCTTAAACAAAGCCCAAAATCACAACAAGAAGGTGGAGAGAGAACGATTGAAACCTGAGTCTACTTGAACCTCAAACATTAATATTTAATTCTTCAAGTCTATTCCAGCCAGAGATTCAAAGGCCTGACTGTGTTGGACTAGCACAGCAAAGTAAAGTCCACTTCTCTGACGGATGCGATCTGACTCCGGTGGAAGCAGTGAACCGCACCCACCTGAAACCAAAAGATTACAGCAATGTAGACATTGATTTGCAGCAAACGTGGTTTCATGCACACGTGTACTTCTGCAAATCTGTTTGTTTATTCCACTTCAATAAACTCTGAGAAGGAGAAGCAGCCCCGGTCACCATCAGCTAATAATTTAAAATAAGACGGTCCTTCAATAACTCTGTTCAGGCGCTGCGGGTGACATCAGGACAGCGCTCCTTCAACATCAACAACATCCTAAAAATAGCATTGATTTCCACCAAACATTTACCCACCATATAAATAATCTGTGGAACTGCTGCGGGTGATAGTTGGAGATATAGAGGCAATTACACAGTAATAGATTCAATCTCAGGCCAAGAGAAACATAATTGGAGAGGGAGTTCTTGCCTACGGGCCAGAATATTGTATATTGTGAGTGTAATTATAGAGACTTGGCACAGCATGGTGCTGTTAGCAATTTAAACTCAGCATATGAATGGCTGGCGTTAAATAGAGCGCTTTAGATCATGGCTTTGATTGTGATGTAATGTTTGTCTGTGTCAATTTGGAGACACGCGATCCGTTTCCCTGCCTGACCAGTCGAGTGTGATCAAAAGGAAATAATAATCCACACTGTGGCGGCGCGTCGGCACCGGATGTGACTGAGGCCAAATAAAACGGGGAAAGTGTTTTGTTTACATGGGCTCTTCAAACAATTAAATGACGCTCAAGTTCGGCCACTAATCAAAAGACGGTTCAGCTGTAGAAGTCCAGGCTTGTGGCTGAATTGTCCTGTACCGTGGTTCCTCCTGAGACTTCAGGGCAGTAAGAAAATGTTTGTAAACTAATTCATGAACTGAGAAATTATGCAGAACATTAATCCTCCGTAAAAACAATCATTAGTTGCTGCCTAGTGACAACAATAGTAAAATGGCCCAGAGTGAAGAGGAAACCAGAACAACAACAACAGCTTAATCCAATGAGGGTCCACTTTCTACCCAGCTCGCCCGTGACGTTGGTACCAGCCGCTTCCTGCAGGAAAAGCTGAACTGAGCACATCAAAGTTCAAGCACGAAGTAGGTTTGTGAACTAAATTGGATGTGTCGGCTACACCAGCAATAAAAAGAACTGAGGTTGTTTACAGTCGTTATGATTGACAGCTCGTACTGGGACTACTATCAGCGCTGCAGCTACACGTTGAGATTGGATATTTGATGGCGTCCGGTGCAATATTCACGAGAGAGAAGCGGCTCCAGATGGGCCCCAGTTCAGTCAAACTATCCTAAGCAACTGGCGCCGAGTCCGTCACCACCCTGATCTACTACAGTTCACCTGTGCATCACTGCAGCAGAACGGTTCACCCAGAGCGTTTACTTTAGACTCACTATCCCAGAGCACAAGCTCAAACCTCACCAACGCCTCTTGCTCCCAAACACAGCCAGTCCTATAGCGGCATCACTGCATCTATCCTTCTCACGCCAAACACGGAGGGCAGGACTGTGACGATCACTGAGCGGCGTCCAGGCGCCGGTGCCACAGCTGCAGGACACTTGTTCCCGGAGTTCACGGCGGAGGGAGAGGCATGACAGACTGCAGAGGACGGGAAGGAGACCAGATGGACGAGCGATGTCCTTGTGTTTGAAGTCGTCTTTCCTCAAGGCTACGCTGTATGCTCGGGCATGTACAGAGTCCACACACACACAGCTGCACAATGAATGTGCATCATTAGCCTAAATTACAATGTTATTTTAAGAGTGATTGGCCAGCAGCAGGACAGAACAGCCCACTGAGAATCAGCGTAAAACTGACTGCAACCACGTTCAGGTGTAGCAGCTGCTCTATTGTTGTCCGGTGCTGGAGGGTCAGCACGATAATCATAATAATAACTAACAAAACACACGATTGTTCAGACCAATCTGCCTTTTCTTCTTTTCTGAAAGCTTCCAGATGAAGCTTAAGATGTGAGTGTGTGGGTTGAAGCAGGGAAGTTTACACAGTTTACTTGATTAGTGGTTGCAGAGCGTCAGAACGCTGCGGTGCCAAATAACAGCCTCACGGCAAATGTTACATTTTACTTATTGTGCTGTTTGTTCAAGCTGCCTGGTTTTAGCATCGTGATTCATTACAATTACATGAGGCAAAACACATTAACCCTACAGCACAAATTAGATTTACCTCTGGGTTTGCATGTTCCTGACACGGACCAAGACTCATTTTGATGTGTTCACTGTGTGAAACGTTAATCTCAGACTCAAACGCAGAAAAACTGTAGTGAGAAAGTGTTGTTTTGGTTTTTAGATTAAAGGGACGAGACAAAAAGTTCTGATTATTATTTTGAACTTGTTACAAAGTGTAGAGTGATACCACAAAGTTTGTTTTAAGTGGAAAGCTGGCATCATCTCTGATAAATAAATAAATACTGATGTGAATGCATTTATAACAACATATGTGCGCAAAAACAACACGCAACTAATTCAGTTTTCAAAATCTCCACCTGGTATTACTTTACACACTTACACACAAAATTCTAAGTATTTAATGTGTTTAAAACTTGAGCACTGTTTAAGGAAATGAGACAATACAAACCAATCCAGGAATAAACCACTTCTTAAGACGAGCATGTTTACAGTGCAGATATTTCCATGCAGGATGTTGCCTGAAGCTGTTGTCTGCCTGTCTAGATGGAGATAAATGCCCAGCGTTGCCCGGAGAGAGTGGCGGCTGCTGACTGATAACGCCCGTGTTTGGGATGGAGCTCGGCTGTTAGTGTTTACTGTAATTGTCCTGTAATCACCAGGTTTCCGGGGAAAGGAGGAGTCTCCCACCGAGCTGCACCTGGACCCTGTTGTGGACAGATTACACCAGTGGTGGTGGAGATTCCACTTCCAAACGCTGATTAAAAACACACCAGGAATTCAGGACAGTGGCGCAAAGTGTAGGAGGAACCTAACAAACTCTGTTTTAGTCACCAGGTGCTGTCCACTCGTTCACTTCAACTTTGTATTTGTAATGCATGTGCATTTCTATCAGCCATGACAGTGAATGCATCAGCTACACAGGCCTCTAGGCAGGCCCTCAGGTTTACTTATGAGTTGGCAAAAACAAAGAGAAAGGTACTGTACAGGTAGTTTATGGCAGAGATGGTGAGGCTGGAAGAGGGACCCGCTCACACACTGCACAGGAAGTCTGGGGAGGGCAGGAATTAAATAAGACCGAAGCAGAGCAGCTGTTTGCAGAGGAACAATATGAAGTGTGGTGGAAGAGACGGGCAGTGCAAATAAAGTGAGTCTATGAGCTGCCTTATGTGTGTGGTGAGAAAGAAGGAGGAGGAAATGAAGGAAATGAAGTCCGTTAACCTTCAGACTGTGGATGTTTGATGCAGAAAGACTTCATCTGGACCGTCAGGTGGGAGCATGTGCCCCCCAGTAAATTACAGACAGACTGCGTTTAAGAGCTAATTAGCAACATTATCTGCAAATCATAAAAGTAAGCAATGGACGAATAAACAGATGGCAACAGACTCAGAGACGTGTGTTTGTGTGTGTTTATGCCAAAACCACCAAACTGCTCCCAGGATTGGACCTGATGTGATGGATGAGGTTGTCAGGAACAAACTATGAACGTCAGGTTAGCGACTTCAACGCGGCCTCAACAGTTCAGGCTGCATTTCCCCCTCAGTTCTCAGTCGCACGCTTGCGTTACAACACACTGTCAAACGAGCCACATGACATCTGAAGCTAATTACCTCTGAAGGCACCGCTCTGACAGAGCCTGTCCTCCGAAAACTGAAGGAGCTGTGTGATCTGTGACATCCAGCAACGCCTGCAGAAAGTTCATCTAATTGTGCTCCGTTCACCAGTGCACCCCAGGGACGCGCTCTACGCCCTTAGTATTCAGCCAAGAGGTAGTGAACGAGACATGAACGAGGCTGCTCTGGAGGTAAGGGGACGAAAGAGGCAGCCGTGATTCGCTGATGAAAAGAAGGAGCTTTAGCAAGGACGTAGGACATTTGTGTTCAGATCGAGAGATAAAGAAAGTCGAGGGGCGGAATCTCACTTAATCCAAGGTCTTAAAATCAGCCAACACAACCCAAGACGACCGGATCCAAGCCAGGCTCTACCATTTTCAGTGATACTGTCCAAACGTCAATGCTGCAGTTTTCACCCACAGAAACCAAAGCACAGTAAAGACGTGAAAGCAAGGTTGGATAACGTGACAATGCAAGAAGAGAGAGTAAATATGGTAACTATTGATCATACTGGATGTAATACACGAGAAAAAAGGTCATTTCTAAGAAAATGTTCATGTAAATGTTCATTTGGCTTCGTTCTGGCTTTAACAGACTAAACACAAACACCGGATTGAACTACTTGTTTTAAAAAAGAAAATTCAACCTAATTAGTCAAGTGAGACGTCATTTCAACACAGAAAGCCAGGCTGAATATGGACTCTTGCTTCCTGCCGTTTCCTCTTGGTTGCACTGTCTGCGAGTCCCTCTACCACCATCTAATTGTGCTCGACTCCGACTCTGGCAAGGGTGCACCCAAGAGACCGACTCCTCAGGGTCTCTTCAGACAGAACCGCGGGTCTTGCACCAGGCAGCGGGTGGAACTGCTTTGTAGTGAGGCGGCAGGAAGACTTTTCTCCTGGTAAGGCTTAGTACTAAAAGAAAGGAGCTTCAGAGGCGAGCGGCAAAGCTTTTAATTGCGTCGGCCAGATGAAGACGAGGAGGAGGAGGACGGGACACGCGGCCATTTGGCGAGGACGGACTCTGTTTTTGTGGAGGGATCTGTTATTAATATGTCTCTCCATGTCCCTCTGCACTGCATGCGAGGCCCCTCTGCATTCGCTGGTGTCATGCAATTCATCCAATTAGGTTCCACTCAATACATCCTCTCAGTGACTCTGCTGGGTCCTCTGTAGGAGGCCAAGTGGGATAACAAGGGATGAGGCTACTTGCTTACAGAACAGGAAGTTTAGTTGGAAGCCGGGAGGCAAATAATTGCTTTGGCCAGACAGAAAGAAGGAAAAGGAGAAAGTAAAGCGTAGACAGACCCGAGCAGGAGAATTAAAGAAGGAGAAAACGAGAGATGTGGTGTATTTGTTGAAGTTGGAGGATGAAGTGATTGTGATCGTCAGCCAGGAGAGGAGGGAGATAGAAACACAGATGGAAAGAGGAGAACGGCAACGGAGGAGAGAAAAGGAGGCGAGTCAAAGACAATAGCAGCCAGCTGAAAGCCAGCGAGCCACTTCTATTAGCAGCCCCAGTCCAACGGGAGGAGGCCAGGCTGGAACAAATGGGCTGTAATTGCAAACAATCTGTCTTCAGAGCTCAATCACTTCACCCTGCGGGGCCCATTGGTGAAACACTTCTCTCAGACTAATCTAATAACCTTCCCCCTCACCTTCCTCCCGACAGAGACGTTACCTTTCACCTTCACCGTTAGCCTGACGAAGTGGCGAGTTATTAACCGGCTGCATGATAAACCTCGCGTGTACTTGTAGACGATATCAATCGCAGCGTGTTGTAACTACAAAGTGGCATCGTGTGACTCTGGAACTCACCTCGCGTGAGACAGACTAAATAATCCTGTTGCACTAATTGTTTTGTTTCATTTCATTTCATCATTAACTCAGTGAATAATGAACATTGCATATATTTACATAATATTTAACAGTCAAATCATTTCTAGCTATGGAAGGAACTAAGGTTCCACACGATTCTGCATTTCTTCAGGTAGTTGCTTTTATTAAGTGTAACTTACAGTTAATTTGAATGTTTTAATGTCTCAGACAGACATTTGACTAAATGGAGTTAAGTTTGTTGAGAATGAGAAACCACCTTGCTCAGAAAACCTCTACAGCCATGGTTCATTTGAAATGAAAACTCATCCCGCAATGATTCTTTCAGGATTTTCCTCGTACAGTGATGACTTTTTAAATTCTCTCACTACAGGTCAATGAATTTTTAGCAGATGGTGAAAAATGGATTTGAAAAGAGTCACCGAATATATTTTAAAGGATTAAATCCTTAATTTATTAGTTTATACTCAAGGGAAGTTTTCTTTCTCAAACACATGATTATGTTTATTTAATATTTTAATTAATTGAAAGTTTTTATACATATTTATCAACTCGTTTTTACTTAATTTAGCCTTTTACTGAAACCTGAAATGTTCTTGATGAAACCTTGTGCTGCGCTTCTGAAAAGATAATCATTAGAAACCTATGTAAGCAAATTATCTGTGGTATTACAGTAGCTTGTGAAATTGGGGTTTCATAATTTTCTTACTTGTTATATTTGTGTAGTTTTGTCGCTTAACGCCTTTGGTGTGTGGTCTTGTAAATGCGATCTGATCCAGAGCAGTCCGCGCGTGTGCATGTCATTTCCCGTCGCTCGCCGAGGGCAAAGGTCTGAGGAGCGTCTCCTCACACGGAGCATAGACACTAGGGAACCAACAAGGCCACTCATGCAGACTCACTACAGACGCAAACATACATCGCACTCCAGTAACAATGTTACTTCCTCTGATAGTCCCTTGATATTGTCTTTGAGCAACCGAGCAGAAACATTTGTTTGGCTCAAACAAGCCCCAATTTGGGTGATTGAGTGGTTGTATCCAGTGCAGACAGAAGAATAAGGACAGCGAGACATTTATGGATTCACGTTTGTGTCCTTAGCTGAATTAGGTACATCCACAGAGCTGCTGGGCTTCACCTTGTGGTTAGTGTCTTTACACTGGTTAAGAAATGAAGTAGCCCCCATTTTGCTTTTCTGGTACTGGTGAATTTCGAGCCCATCCGTGAGAATAACCTACAAGCACCAACATCCCGCTCACCCACACCAAACGACTCCGCCGTGGCTCCGCCGCTTCTGTGGGCGCGTCCTCGTTATTGGGAGCCGATTGCTTCTCAAGCGATCTCCGGTCGACTGCAGCGGTTTGAATCTCCCCTTCCTCCCGGTAGGTGGGTGTGTGGTTAACTCTGTCTCTGCGCACGTCTCAGATTGAATGCTGATTAGAGACACTAATCTGCAATAAGGAATATTCATGCGACTGTTAAGCGATCGGAGGTGCGAAGCAGAGCTGCTGTTGTAGGTACAAATGAACAGCCAGGCGGCCATTGTAGCTGCTGTGGTTCATTAGGATTCTGCGAGTTGCTGAGTACAGATGCCTGAGCCGTGTGGACACTGCAGACACCTGCCTGTCAAATTAACTCCTGCTAAATACGGTGGGTTATTGCTTTGCTGCCAAATAGCATTGCTGCCATTTTAATAACGACATATAAACATATTTCAGCAAGTGACTGTTGCACAAGTTCAGTCAACTGGACTCAGATCAGATCAGAAGTGACACAAGAAGAAGTTACAGGACGAAGAGGGGGGTGAAGGCAGTGGACGTGCCCCTCAGGCGACGGGAGCCTGGACGTTTACCCAGCTTCCTGGTCCCATCTGTCCCAGCCTGGCCCCTCTCCTGTGGTGTCCGGGGCACTCTACCCGTCATGTTTGTGCACACAAACAAGTGGAGCTTAACAAACCTTTTCCATTACAGTAATGACCTTCATGACTGAACACCTTGGGAGCCGGAGCTGGCGCGGGTCTGCTTTATAGCACGGCCATTAACTCTCTCCCCGTGGGTTTAGATCAGATCAGCGAGACATGAGGCTACAGAGAAGCTTTGGCTCACCATCGATCACAGAACCAAGAACCCAATTCTCCTGGTTCACATTCAGCTAAATTTGGTTGCACACATGTTTTAATGCAGTTGCTTTACCCAGGATCTGCTAGAACCTTCGTTGAAGCAGATTTCTGGCCACTGGCATGAGTAATAAACAAAAACAGTGGGTGCTGCACTAATTATTCACGTTTCTCAGGTTCAGTCACCAGAAGCTAGTTGAAGGTGAACTTTCACGCTGCCCCACCAACAATCCCAGCAAACTGTGTCCATGGTAAACCAAAGATCGTTAAATCACCTCTAAATGACAACACCAATGTGTTACCACATATTCATAGCAGGAATCCAATGTGATCAGAAGACAGAGAGGGCAAACTGAGTTTAATATTTATGCTGACTCAGCGTCTCTTTCATCAAGTCTTGAAAGAGCTACGGCACCGCGGTGATGCCGTATTTAGCAGTGATCATATGAACTGCTGTAGGTTTACGTTTAAGTCACTGTTTGTCAGGCAGGATGAGACAGAATATGAAACGGTGCGACGTGCTTTGTATATAATCCTGGAGAGATTTGCTGAGCGTGCATTCTCCTTTCAGAAACACAGATTTAAATTGATAGTTACAGCCGATTCACACCTGACAGCAAACACGCAGCCTTCAGCACAAACACAGTGGGATCTGTCTTTCGTAAAAAACGAGCCACATTTTTTAAAATTATAGCTAAAACCACCGTTCAAAAGGTGCGTTGCCATCCTAGTGTTTGCAGGAGGTCGTCAGGTGCGGTAAAAGAAGGTGTTCTGCTGAAAACACGAAGCGGATGACAGCAGCTCACGGTCTGTGGAGGGGAGTGAGTTTTGCTGAAAGGACATTCAGTACAGAGCCCAAGCAGGAAGGAACTGATTTCCAGAGGATGTGTGGAGCCTCACATCTTTCAACAAATGAAAAACAGATCACCGTTACTGAACTTGTGTCAAGTCTCTGATACTGTTGCTTTAAGTCAAAGTTGAGCTAAAGGCTGAGGTTTACATTAGTCACCTACTATCTTCTAGGTCTGGGAAAACAAACGCAATGATTCCAATTATAAACAAGACTCAGATGTCAGATGAGTGTTCATGAGTGTTTCAGTTCTGCTCTGTAGACAAGGTGTGAAGCTGCACTTTCCCAACACGCATGGGTTCATCACCTCATGAAAAAAACATGGTCTCCTACAGCAGGTTTGGGCAGCTGGCTGCGCTGGGAAACGATTGGCTCAGCGGGGAGACGGTCAGTGAACCAAACATACTGTAGGTTTGAGGCATGGCCGCTCGAATCTGACTCATCACAGCAACTTCAGCGAAACTCAGGGTCTAACATTTCCTGGAAGACTAGGGGTGAGCAACATTATCACAAATATAATACACGTACACACTGCTGCAGAACGACTGACCTACGGTTGGCCGCGTGTTCTCTTGTGCTGGTACTGTGGCTGGTTTAGGCCCCCTGTCGACCAGCTTTTCATAATTTATACAGTGGTGGATGCACATTTTCAAAGCCAGCAACAAACCAAGATCATATCTAATCAAACGATGCAGGCGGTGTCTGTATTTTGTCTCCTAGTGCTATTTGTTCCCTCATTACAACTTCAGTCATGCAATTCAAGGAAGATAAACTAGTTCTAGTGCAACAATTAAGATATGAAAGATTATGTCTTCCATCTTTCATAACACTAGAAAACACACACAGTATGAGGAGAAGCTCTTATTACAGCAGCCAGCGACAGAATAGGCAAAAAAACCAAACCAATCTTTTCACTAATGATACAGGTCAATGAGCAAACAGCAGCTCATCAGAAGTTATCTGATGACTTGCTGGTATGTAATATCCACTGAGCGTCTGCGATCTACCCCACGCAGTATCTTCAGGAAGCTGTCACTGCAACACACCAGGTGACACGGTGGAATATGGACAACGATCCATAACGACATACGTCTCCTGACCACATCCCCCGTCAGGTTGTCAGGCTCATGTCCCATGCTCTCCCCGAGAGGAGGCGCCGTGTCAGGGATGTTTTCTCTGTTGCTTCCTTGTACCATGTCTCCATCCCAGGTTCACCCCCTCCACCCTGCCTCTCGCCTGCTCCGTCCCTTGATCACTTCATCCGTCTCTCTTGCTCTCCGTCGCTGATTTGTCCCTCCTCTGCTCTTTCTGCCTCCCTCGTTCCCATTCCGCCACCTCTCCAGAACACTTACACTGCAATTCACTCGCCGTCTTACACACTCAAACTGGAGGTGTTCAACTGGTACATTATGTCTCTTGAGCATTTCTCAGACTAATGGAAAACACTCAAAATGCTTTGGCATGCCATCGTTCCCATGGCAAGAGAGAGACTCAACCCACATATTGCCTCCGTAAGGGAAAGTTTCTACCAACATGCTGCAGCAGTGAATATGTTTTCAGGACTAACAGCAGTTTTCACGACTTCTTTCTGTCAGGTGTTATTGCTGTGAGCAACCACGACAACATGTGTCGTAGATGATCAGGATGAAACCAATCTTCATGTTCATCAGAATCCAGTTAATCCAGTTAGTTGCATGAAGAGCCTGCGTGGCTTTCTGTGCTCACGCTGGAAATCACAGTATGAAGCAGTTAGCTGACGGCTGAAGTGTGACTGATCGACACAGGACGCAAGCGAAGCATCATTCAACCGAAACGAACTTCGGACGCATTCAACACACACGTGATTAAGTCAAAGAAACGTTAAAATCTCAATGAGGAGAGGTCCAACCGTTTTTAAAGTGCTCCGTGTTTGTTTCTGTTTTTATGTGAAAGCCTGTAGTCGAAAGATTAAAAGACTGGGGTGGGCGTGAGGGAATGTCATGCAGATGCCATGTGAACAGGTCCTGTTCCATATGCAAACAAAGGACATCATCTGAGCCACGAGGATGCCGCAGTACATCCCTTTGAAGATTACATTTGACTCGGAGGCCGTTTCCACAGGGCCAAACGGAGGCTGTTTATCAGAAAGATAAAAGCAGCACAGTGCTTAAGATTTACTTTGACAAACAAAGCGTGCGTGTTACAGCATTACAAAGATTAGATGTGTTCACAGGTGTCATTTTTGAGTTCAGGCTGGAATTTAGTTTTCATTGTTTATTTGGAGTTGCACATAATGAAGGAGAGGAGTGTTTTTGATGTTTCTGAAGCTTCTTCGAGTCTGTAAGCACCTTTCATAATTCCTGAGAAAGATCAACAAAGATACACAAGTCATTTTCATCATGGATCAACCCAAGTTCAACAGAAAATAAAGGCTTTATGCCAGTTAAGAACACATTTGTTAATCTTTTAGCGGCAATATAAGAAGAAGAGGCACCTCATTTGTTTAACGCAAACCAGAGAGCAAGGGAAGCAGGATGATGTGGGTTTTGATGGGATCCCAAATGGCTATAATTAATGTCAGTGGAGATTCTCTGTCATCTAGGTGAGGTTACCTGGAGGCTGAATCATGGAATAAACAGCGAGCGGAGATGAATGAGGCCAATGGTGAGGCCTCCACTACTAAATCACAAATAAAAAATTAAAAAATCAGTGGACGACCACTGGACACATATCCGTCCTGAATCCTCCCATTTTGTTATTGTTGTAGTGTGTTTGAATCTATTCTTGGTGAAAACAAACCCACATCTGCTGGTGTGGACACAGCAAAACTCAAAATCATTGCTTCACATGTGCAACACATAAAAAAAAAAAAAAATCTACTTCTCCTCCTGAGACTGAAATACTGTGTGCGCACATTTCCTCCTCTGTTCAGATAATGAGCCCCGGTCTACACAACACATGTCCAACCTCACTGTGACTCTGCTTGCATAAGCTTTTAGTTTCACCCGGTGACTCCTCCAAAATATGAATACACCTAAATATGGTGAAGAAACATTAGCGCTAATGATCTGCTTCAGCAAAGTCTCCGTCTGTCACTGACACACACAGCTACGTATTTGCAGGGAAGAGCATTAAAACCATTCTCTACACTCAAGTATTTGCACTCGAACATGTATTTGTTGACAAATCCATCCATCCTGCTGAATATTAATGTGTAATACTTCTTTGTCAGCTGGCTGTGCATTAACATATGCTTTTCTAGCCAGGAAGCAGCCGCGTAGAAGCAGCTTTAGCTTTTAATTAGGCGCTGACTGAGTCAACGCTTGGAACCAGCAGAGTTTGCTCATCACAGCTCACTTTATTAAAGAGAATCCTGGACTGCGGCAGAATTCATCTATTATGTCGGCAGGACTAGTTTTCTTCCCTGCAGTTTCCAGCAGACAAGAGATGCAGAGAGAGAAGGAGGACGAGGTGGAGCTGGACGAGTTGGTGAAGCACGAGTCTGGTCTCGTCTCATTCTAATCTATTTGAACACATTATTGAGATTTTACTCTTGTTTCAGGGGGGTTAGATTAAGTTTTGCGACAATGGTGGATCCAAGCAGAAACTTGGAAGGACGCCATGACAAAAACTAAATGAACTGAAAGCAAAGTGCATGTTACAACTGATGAATGAAAATGGAGCAATGAGAGGAAAATTAGGGCCAAGCATCCACAAGGGTCCATCATACTACAAGTGTCAGGCCACTGTTAAATCCTTGGGCTCATTGGCTCCTGTTAAAGAAACAACTGCTGAAAAACACTGAGTGACAATCTTTGGAGAGCCGTAAATAGCCACAATGAAAAATCAGCATTAAGATAAGATGCAAACCCTAATTAAAGCAGACGTTCGGGCTTCAGCTGCTAATAAACAAGCGATACGGGGGAGGCTGGCAATCAGAAGGCACGCTTACAGCCTCTCATGGGACAACAGCTGCAGCGAGCTGTACAGGCGTCTCAGTAGCTGCAATCACACACCAAGTGCATCAGCAGGTAATGATGCATCCCAGCAAGCTGACGCGCATACGGACATGAGCGTCTGGTTGAAAATAGCTTCTTGTTTGCCATCTTCATAATATTAACTTCCCGAAAACACGGACAAACACAGAGCTGCGACTTACACGGGGTAAGAAAACTAGTTTAAAACTCCGGTATGAATGTTAGAAACATCTCATCTGTGTGTTTCAGACCAACAACAGCTCACAAGCAGCTAAAACAGCAAAGAATGACGTTTTCTGAAAAGGTCCACATTAGACAAGCGTATAATGAACCAAGTTGTTACAAACCAACAACAAACCAGGCCCGTCGTGTTTTAGAGGCACAGTAGCAGCAAACAAAGGCTGCAAAAAACTTCACTTCTCCCACACGGCTCCACTTCAAAGGGGACGAGAGAAACGTCAATATGGTTCAATGTGACACTCTGAAACTGTAGCTGGATGAAATAACAGTCAGTAATCGCATCCATCTTTATCATCCATCTGCTGTCTTCTTGTCCAACGCTTGCTCTCAGAAGAGAGTCTCAGCCAACAGAAGTGATCAGCATACGAACAGAAAGGGGAAGAGCAAGTAAAGAATCCCGGCAGTTCCGAGAGCACTGGATTTCTGTCCCCCAAGGTAAGACGCAATACAAGCAAGCCACTGTTATATTAATGTAGCACTGAACTGCAACACAAGGCCCGTCTCCAGCCGAACACACTCACAGAAACACGCTGAGTATTTTTCTGCACTCTACACTGAACAGATTTCTCATCCTGGGGCCAGGTCAGGAGATTGCAACCTCTCCAATGCAAAGGCCAGGTCAATATGTGCTCTATGAAGCCCTTTTCCTCCCCTCTCTCACAGACACACTTCCTTTATAGCTCTCTCTCAGCTGTTTTTTTATTGCCAGCCTCCAGCGACCTGCTTTCACTGCTCTGCAACCATGTGCCATTAGGGAAGAGCCCACAGCAGCAATATTCATAAATATCGACTCGGATCCCTCCGGACGTGTTCTCGCCATTCGCTGTTGCGGAAAGAACACGAGGCGCAGCAGCAGGTCTGCAGGATGCTGGGTGCTGTTACGGAACATATTTAATTATCAGCTGCGGCAAACGTCTCTCTCGTGAACGACACGGCTAACAGATACGCTTCTTGCAGAGTTTTGTCTTTGCGACACTTGGACAACCTCTGCTCACCAAGCCTGCTACTCCTGATCCGCCTCGGCGTATCGCTATCAAATCCTACGTGTGCGTTCATCGGTCCACCTCACGCTGCAGGTTTGCTCACACACCTTTTAATCTGTGGAAGCGTCTTGATTTAGTCCTGCTAATCAATCTTATTTGGTGATTACGTCCTCTTGAGAACAACAGAGTTCATCAAGTTTATTTCCTGGAAAGGTGGTGCTGAGAATGAAGTCATTTACCAATGACTAACTCGTAGCTTCCACCCTGCAGCATCAGCCCCTGCTGAGTGGTGTGGGAAATTAGATCAGGCTGTTTCAAGTCCTGCTGGGCCTGTTGGCTGTGGGCTGTTCCTGGGGGTCATCAGACAGTTGGCTTGGGGCTTTTACTATATTCAGTCATATCAAAAAACTCAGCATTTGCCATGTGGGGCTTGTAACAGGGTTTAAACAGGTGAAGACACTGGTCAGAAGACTGCTGAGGTGTAAGTGCTCTGCTCCATGTCAACATGAAATTAAACAGACCATTCATCCTTCAATTCTTTTGAGAATGAGCAACTCTCATAGAAGATTTTTTCACAACGGTGGTGGTGGCCCATCACACTCAAACACATCTTAAGACCAACAGAAGGTATTAGAATCCTAATCCTGATTGGTCAGTGATGCTTTATGTTTGTCTTATGATAAAACGCTGATCTATCAATATTTTCGGTTTCTACAGTCTCATCCTTTTTCCTCTCCACACTAGTTTAACTTGTAAGACAGTAGCAGAGCATATACCAGCTGCAATGCTACCTCCTCACCACCCCTGCCACTAAGGTTTATCTCCAGTGATGTGGGGGGAACGTGTCAAAAGGTGCAGAGAAAGACAGAAGGAAAGGTGTGAAGTCGTGCTTAATTAATACACACAGCAAACTGCAGGAGTGTAAATGAGTTTAAGCTAATTCAACACCTCTAACAATCTATGTTTTTCTTTTTTATATGTGGTTTGCTACCACATAACCAGACTTTGACAAGTTAATTAAATCTTCTCCGCTGGCAAAGTATTGCATTGTTGAACCACATAATAAATTCTGGATCTCCGTTAAGAAATAGCCTGACACTGCATGACAGCAACAAAAAATAAATAAATAAATCTACAACACAACAAAGAGGAATGATGTCAAACTGACACTTCCTACTTTTTAGCCATTAGTCTCTGTTCCGTCCTGATGATCTGGGTGAAATAAGTCAAGTTGTGCACTTGTTCCCACTAGAAGTCGCATTAAACATTTTACAAACTTTGTGTGTTGCCAAGCATCAACTCGCTTGAGAAGATGATTCCCACATCAAAAATGAGGTAAAGTCAATGTTTGTAGAGGTTTCTGAAGAGTGTGACGATGATCTAGAACGGCAGGCGGACTCACAAAGACTGTAAATGATTGATTTTATCATTTAGGACTCACCTGACGCTACTGTGTTATTGCTACTGCTGCAGCAGAATTGTGTACTTTGTACATTGACTCATTAATAAGTGATCTAAACCGCAGCTGCCGTGTTGACTATTAAACACTTGCCTCCACCGCACTTGATATTCGAAGTGATATTCAAAGCACACACCACACGATGCAGAGAGAAGCTTGAGGCCTACAAGGATTCCCACAGCTTCCAAAAACAGTAAATAATACATCTTATTGGATTTGAGGAAAGAGCTTCACACTTTCCCGAGGAAAATAACATAATTCAAGTGTATGTGATGCAAGAGGAGATGGTGGGAACACAAAGGGATAAAATATATGCTAAAAGACTGGTATCAGTGGAGCTCGGCGCTGTCATTACCAGCAGAGATAACGGTGGTGTCCTCTCGAGCTTAATGCATATTGTCAGCTTTGCTCCTCTTCCTCTCCTGAGTAGTTGCAGCTGCTGCCTAACTGTATGAAAACAGCGTATTATTCTGTCTGCAGGGACTGGATAGAAAAACATCAGAGAGCTGGAGTTGGAACAACATCTTGGGCCAAACTGTTATTTTCTTTCTGCCTGACCACATCACTGAGCAAATGTAACCCAGAGATCCAGAGGGACGCTGCTGAAGCATGAAGACGTCCTCCGCCGTCGCTCCCACACGAGAACGGCCCCGATTCACCGTATGAGGAATCGACCACCGGTTCGCTCGTCACGCTGAGGGCGGAAGGTGAAGGGATGATGGTGGTTTTGTTTGCGTCTGTGGCTGAGAACTGTCACATCTCCTCAGAGGTCATCTCGTGTAATTTATTATAAGTGAGGAGTGGGAAAAAGAGTTAATGACTAAACCCACTGAACTCACTCTGTATTTTACCCTATTCTAAAGATACTGCCCCAGGATCAATATGCAAGCAAGCATCTATCATAATATAAATGCTGTCTTTGACTTAGAACCAGACTAGACTTTGTATCTTTACCGATTGCCCCTTCTCTCCTGTATCTCCAGCTTCGTTTCCCTCCACGTCTCCCACACAAAGCCACTGTTCGTTCTTCTTCGGTCTTAGGGCCACGTTCCGACTCTGTCTGGCAAGTGGCGGCAGCTGGGATTTTTGTGATTTGCTCCTACATTCGTTTAATCTTAGAACCTGCGTTCATGCGTTTCGCTAGGTGGCAGACGGGGCTAATGTGTGGGCCGTAGCAACAACAACACAGCCCAGCATCACTGGGAAAACAACAGAAGGCTGCTATGTAACCCAGAAACAGTAAATCAACTGGAACAGCGACACATCTTGGCTCACTTTTCACTTCATTTCTTGGAAAATGAGTAAAATATTAGTTGCTGCAGCTTTAACTACTCAACACGTCGAGCTGCAACAGAAACAAATGATCCAACTCGCTGAATTAAGCTTCGCAGCCTTAAAACTGAAAAATCTCCACCGCGCTCAACTCTACTCTTCGTATGTTCTCGACCGCAAGGTTTTAAAACAACAGAGCCACATTCATTATTCACAGCCTGATTTCTGTTTAAATTGAATTAAATTATTAAAACGTTATTAGAGTAGAAATATAAAAGCTCTGGAAGTACATTGCTGTCGAATGACCAGCGGTGGGAGGGAGCAGTACAGCATACTTTGCATACTCCTTTAGTCCATTAACATCCATTACTATTTGATGAGGGCATGAGTTATATATAATTTTATTTTTTAAAGGCCATGAAATGGCTGGAATGGATGCTGTGGGAGATGTGGTTGTTTCTTTGCGCGGTAAATGACACATCCTCCACAAGCTCCTCCTTAGGTGCGTCGTTTCCTAAACAGACACACAACAATCTCTATGGGCCCATTTGTTCTTAAAACAGCCAACCACGGCACTAACAAGCTCTTAAAAGAACATTATGAATTATAATTTAGGAACATTATGTGCTAATTTCTCAAGGGGTGAGTCTACTCGCTGGATTGTGCCAGGCTCTGTGTGAGGCCCCTTTTTCGTCGCCTCCACTCCTCACACACAAAGTCAAAACAGAGCGAGACCAACATTTCTCACTGTGCTGCTGCAGCCCATATTGTCATGCTGTGGTGAGTGGGAGCCCAGCGGACCACGCTGGCAAGTCTGAATCATTCCAGTCATTTTTAGTCTTAAGCATTCCTCCAACCAGGAAGACACTTATTACCACAGTCAGACGTGCTAACACCTGGCTGCCTACAGGACATTACTCTGTGCAGCAGCCCTGCACACATAACCCGCGAGAATGGGCAAAACACAGGGGGTAGACATGCGTGCATAAACCTGCGTAAATAACACATCCACACCACAGCGAGCCTCTCTCAGCTCACCACGGGAGGGTGATGCATGTGTTTACTGCCTCTGGAACGGATCAGTCACAGGGAAACGCTGCCGCAAAGCGAACTCACTTCAAACACAGCTGTTTTCTCATCACCCAAGTCTTTATTCATACACTGCTTGACACCGTCTCCAAATTTGATTTAAAGGTTTCAGGCTGCATCAAGCAATATTTGAAGGAAATCAAACATTAACAGAAACAGTTTTCACAATATGGATTCTGTTAAATCCTCACGTTTTAGTACCTTTCTAAATTGGGAACGCTTTGGAGTCACGGAAAACGTTGCCCAACCTTTTTTTCCCCAGGTTTATTACGGCTCCTCATAACAAGGTAAATGACCTTCATGTTGACACTGCAAGTGTAAGGATTTTATCTCTGTTTAAGTGCCCTTGAGCAGCAGATACAACACTATGGCTGAGGTGGAAAACATGCTCAGATCCATCGGAGGTTCATTTGATTAGAATTCACCCCGAGCTTTATTTAAGGAGATAAAATATAGCAGACGACCGTTTGCACCATGTCTTGGTTATTATAAAACTCAACAGGCAATTTTAGATGTTCTTAATACTAATAAGACGAAAGAAATGGTGTCAGAGAAAAAACAAACCATTTCACATTCACTGAAGCTACTGTGTGTGGAAAACCGTGATTAATATTATTAATACTAATATTAAATGTCAAAATCTTTTGTGATCGGAGCTGCAGGTGAAACGTTCCCCTTTAAAACTAATCTCTAATTCATTGTGAACCCGATGACAGACAAGGTGTTTAGCCACTGCTTCCTGCTGCTAAACTACTTTGCATATTCTATTCGGTGCAATTGCTTTTTTTATCGCGATGGTCCTCACAGATTTTCGCCTGCGTGGAATCACAGGCGCCTGCAGAATCTGTGTAATTTATTTCCTGGAGAGCATCATCTGTTAAAACTACAGCAGTAGTAAGCATAAAGCACTGATAAATAAAAGCTGGGTGCTGCTTTAAATATGCTGCTTCTGATGCCAGATTACAGAGTTGCAAGCTTGCTCATTTACTCCTGTGTTGAAATGTGTCTCACAAGTTTTATATACAGACATTTCACATACATAAATCATTGGTGAACAGATTTTAGAATTCAGTTCAATTTAATTTCCATCTCGTTATATCTTTCTGGATGCTGACGTGTACTGTGTTAACAAAATGATATGCAGGTTAATATGGATTAAATGCAACCGCATGTTATTAATGCACATAAAGCTGCATTTTGACAGAGGAGTGTGGTTCCTCGCTGACCGTCTCCTCAGCTTCAGTAGGAATTAATAGCGCTCACAAGTTTTGAGGTTGTTGAAAAGTGAAGCGGTGTCAGAGGAAGGCTGGCAGTGAGCTGCTGTTTCAGATGATCAGTGTAACCATCAGGTGTCAGAGCAGCTTAATTCATCCCGACCCCTTGTCCACCCTAAGGTTTAAAATGTGTTCACACTGGGGCTGAAGGGAGAATGTGTTTAACTAAACTTCTAAAAAGAAGCATAAGCCGAGAAACCGTTGATGAAATCAGCAACTATTACACATGAGTAAATGCATATTAAAATTAAGTAGTTATTCTGAAGCAGACTTTGATGCAGCTGACTCTAGACGTATTCCAAGAAGTTGTCATCATTTAATATTCTATTTGGAGAGAGGGTTGGAAAAAAACAAAGCTGGAAAAAAATTCTTTAGATGAACTGAACCCCGTGAAAAGCTGTTAAACAATATTTGGCAGTAACAGATATATATCTGGCTTTGATAACCAATATGTTTGCAGTTAAAGCTATCTGTTGCAGGGCAAACCTTAATACCACGCTGCTCCTGCTGGGAGCTCCAATATAAAAGCGACTGATCTGGAATTCAGTGCTGGTTGCCGTCTGCAAGAACAATAGACATTTTCCTTTTTTTTCCTCTAAGAAGGGGAGAAGATGCACAGTTAGCCGCGACAGATAACGCGGCCTAAGGCACAGCTTTGGACTGATGATTGCCTGTCTGCCGGTGGGATATCTGATGGAGTTTCAAACTGAATCCCGTAAGCAGCACAGATCGTCTGGTTTTGAGACATATATCCTACAATGTGTATTATACATTAGCCAGCGTTTGATATGTTGCAGAGTTGAGTCAGCGCCCAGTCCTCCCTGTACACACACTGATCACCGGTGATCCATTTTTCAAAAGAAACATCTGTCAATTATTCCCTTTAATGGTGTATGTTTTATCTTTCACTGCTGCTCAACACCAGGACCAGTAAACAGTAAATAAATACATTCTGGAACAACTCCGGTCCCTTTTCTTGGCTTGTTAAACAATTTCCATATTAAGGCGTATTTCACAATGCCCGTGGGTCGCTTCCCAGCAGTCACTGAAGTGAGCTGAGGATTAGACTATAATCTCAGACTCCTTGCAACTTCTGTGCAGCGCTATCATTGCCGACTGAACAGGAAAGGGGTATTTTCTGTTGGTGGTGGGCCAAATCCATTGCGTTTCCATTTTTCAACCTCTCCTGCTGCCCCTATCCAATTCAGGGCTTATGATTGTAATACTAAAACAGAGCGAGTTGTCAACCCAGAAACGGCAATGATGAATGCCCCGCTGCTCTGGGTGCTTGTTTGTTTTGGGGTGGCGTGGGGGAGCAGAATTGAATTTTATGCTTACTTGTTGAGGTGCATTTTCTTGACCGCGGCTGCTCGGCTACACTCCGGCAGGCGGCATTGATTAAATGGAATAGTTCTGTTATCTGGATAAAAAGGGGAGAAACATGAGGACGATAGTGGGCAAGAGAAAATAATGAGTTCTTTCATCTCGGCAGTGAGGGCGTCTGCGTCTTTCAGACTTCCCAGGGAAATGTACACAGCTTAAGGAACGTTTAATTAGAAAATGTCAACCTTGTGTCTGCACGCTGTGTGTGTGCGTGCATCACAGCAGAGATGGGAATATGACGGCACTTTCCTGTTTTCCCAACCTAATGAAAGACAATGAATCAACTGGATCCTGAAGTGGCCACTGCTCTGAAGGAGACGAGAAGCCGTTAATGATTCTGTGCCGATGGAACTTATTTAATATATGAACAAACCTGCCACAAGCCATTAGTCTGAGACAGGGACGTCTGAAATACTCCCAGCATCACAGCGAAGAAAAGTGCTCATCCGATCAGCTACTGTTACAATTATGAAGCCAGAATTCCTAAAACTTTGACAAATTTTGTTTGGAGAGTGAATAGTTAGCGAGGCGCTCTGCCTCCGGCGTTTCCCTGCATTAAGACCCGGACGGTTCAGTCTGCACCTGCATTACAGTTTGATCACAGCCTAACGTGGCTAATTGTGCTGACTGCTGGCAGGCGAGATGCTCTCTCTGCAACATCAAAGCACAATCTGGATCCCCAAAAAAGCCAATGAAAGCAGAGAAATAGAAATGGAGCAAAACAACGTGACATTTGTACCAGGAGGAGTGAGCTGATGTTGTAAGATGCCATAAGCTGCTGCTGAGGCGCCTGCGTGCGGATCCTAGAGAAGCTCAGAAACAGTGTAAAGGCACAAGGTTTGTGCTCACTAACTAGAGTGACGGTAATCAAGGCCAATTATCCGATTCAAAAGGAAGTTTGACTTGATTATAAATATACTAACAGAGTGAGAAGGTCAAGAGGTGGTTGTAACAATGCTACAAGGACGTTAAAACCTCAGTCAGCTGTCTGTTACGGAGACCCAGCCAAAGTATTGATGCTCAGCTGAGTCACAACGTGTCCTGGATGTGTGTTACTTTGCCTTCTCTCCCGCCTCAGAAACAATGTTTGCCTTCCCGATGGCCACACAGGTAGACACTGCTTCCTCCAGCTGCCTGGTTAATCCCCACTAAAGCCCTTATAGATCACAATTAATGGGAGCAACCTTTGCCTTCTTCAAATCCCTTTTTCATCCACTTAGCTGCAGTTACTCTGTTAAAACCTGTCCCTTCCAGGAGCCACGACGTTTGTTTTAGCCCGGCTTCATCAAGTCTCTACCAGGTAAAAGGCCTCAGAGGAAGCTTTAGGCGTTTTTCACAAAGCTGAGACGAGAGCGTCAGAAAGTGCCTTGAGGATGATTCATGATATACCAGGGCACCTCTGACATGAGGAGGGATTCACATAGAAAGTCTATTTATAGAAACACTCATGTTGGGGAACGGAAACGTTACTTTGGTGCCACTGAAAGTTAAATAAGAAAAAGATGCAGTTCAACATATAACTTAGACTGACTGAAGCTGTAAATGTGTATAAAAAGGGTAAAACTCGCTGGGTTCCAGGAGACAAATGTTCATCTGACCAAATAGAAAGTTTAAATTTACTTTTACTGAAACTCAGTTTGACCTGAATTTCTCTTCGGGCTTTAATGACGTTTCTCTTATTTGCACTTTGACTAATAAACACTGGTTAAGGTTTTGAAACTAACACGATTTCATGTAAGGCTTTCTTTCTCACAACTCAGCGTCTCACAGACACATCGAACGAATCAGTATCACAATAATTCATTTAGTTTCAGTCCATATCCATAACTTAGTTTTAAATCCCGAGTGAGATGTGAAGATATTTAATCAGTTTGGCTGCTTTAATCTCACAGTTTCGTGCTCACTGGTGTAAAGTCTGTTGCGATAAAGCAGGATATTGTGTATGTGCTGTGTGTTCTGTCATAAGACGTGGAGCTGGAGAAACTAGACACTAAATTAAATTGCTTCTCTTGTAGCCTCTCAAAACACCACATACCACCCATGTCAAGTTCTATAGAGGAAGAGTTACAATAATTATGTTCATCATTTCATCCTGATCACATGTTCTTCACTGAACAAGCTGAAATGAGTTCTACTACACCTAAAAGGCTGTTTCAGCGGTTTTCTCTTCAAGCTTTAACTAGACTAGAGCAGCATCTGCTCTTCCAGCTTCCATCCATATCCATCTCTGACAAGCATACACTTTTATATATATATATATATATATATATATATATATATATATATATATATATATAAATTTTTCATCTGACTTTTGGTAAGCCAAGATTATGTCTTGAAATCAAATCTGAAAGTGGTCCTTAAAGGGGCTCCTCAGCTCTCTGAGGGACTCTTCTGACCCCCAGGTGAACCCACGCTTTGTAAAGTGTGACGCTGCCAGAGACGCCTGCTCCACTGGCCTCTAAAACCAAGTTAAACACGGAGACAGCAGGAGGTTATTTATTACCCCCATAAAAGCCGTTGAGTGCGTGAGGGAAGAAGGGCAGAAAGATGGAGGACGGGGTGAGAGACGGAGCAGCTGCAGGCTCGGCTCTCTTAGAGGCCGTAGTTTGTTATCTGAAGAGGATCGAGCATCACACAAATCAAAGCAGGAAGCTGCACAGGAGGGATAAATTCACTGACAGGCAGCACACAAAACACAGTCACATGTGAGCAAAGAGCAAAGATGGTCACCTAAAAGGCTGCGCTGGCAGATAAGCTGACATAATCACACCTACAGAAAAACACCGTGCACACACACTAAGTGATTCATGCTGTAATAAAAATTTCACACTGTTTGCGCCTCAGCCACATGCACACGCAAAAAATACCAAGTACAGAACCACTAACACGCGAAAGTCTCCTTTCATACCAACAATCCCTCCGTTACCCACTCTGCCTGAGCCAAGTTCACACTAAATAAGAAATAAAAAGCAAGTCGCTGTTCGGCAGCTGATAGTGACTTCATCAAAGCTTCCAACAGCCTGAAGACGGGCGAGTTCAGATGGGTTATTGGATTAGTCCTTCTTCTCTTTGCAGGGATCAGACTGCCCATAAAAGGAACAACTAGGCAGGGTTCGGCTCGTTAAAACCTGAATCCCGTAACAAGCCGAACTCATCTGTGGCTGCAGGTACTTTCGTGGGGGGGGGGGCAAAGGTCACTTCAGCTTGGCCAGGACGTCAGCCGGTGCTTATTACGGCTCCATTCACAGTGACATCAGTCGCACATTGAAATGACTCACGAGGCTGTTGGCTTCGGCACAGCAGCGGAGCCGAACACAGAAGCCCCAGCCAGAAACGATGCAGCTCTGTATGTTTAAACCTTTCGGTTTGGAAATGAGCGATGACCTGTACCTACAACTACCCCTACAACAAACAGACCTGAAAATGCAGCGCGAGGTAGCGTCTACGTCAGAGCAGGGGCCATTTTCTGATTGGCGCCAACGAAGCGTTTCACACTCCGGATTTGCATACATGCTCTAAGAAACCTGAGCAGAAAGACACAGCTCACATTTCTGCTATGCAATCAAAAGGGCCACGACACCGGTGTTTCTTGTCAACAGTAAATATAAAGCAAGAAATTATTATGTTTTCACGCCCGTGGAGAAAAAACAAGCCATGTTTATAGGTTTGCAGTATATTCCCAGCAGTATCACACCTCAATAAGTGGTTGACTTTCCAAGCTATCCCATGGCTAATTCAATTAGACAACGAGCAATGCCTACATTCACACTCCTTTACTTTTGGCACATGGTGTTAATCTATTTTAAAATAAATTAAAACGCAATTGTTGCCTCAGTAACCATCACTACAGCCCATAATGCAAACCAATTAAAACCATGCAGAAGTGACTATTTCTTCTGAATATATAATTTTCTTGAACTTAGGCGAGAAAAACAGGTTGTGAAAATGCACAGAATATGCAACAACAGCGTTTAAAGTGCGACAAACATCTTGTGCTGCTCATTAACTGAAGCCACTTCTGCTTTCAGAACATGGTGGACAGAACACAACAGACCTCTGCCCTGCACAGTCTGCAGGTAGGAGGAGAGAAGGAGCCTCCACAGCCTAAACTAAATAACTGTTGTCAGCTATGTCCCATTAAGGCAGAAAATAGAAATTTAACCTACTGCCAAGAGTCCACACCAACACACTGACGGACTTTTAACTTGACAACTTGTCATAGCTCGTAAGCTTTCAGTGAGGCGCCACAGTTCAGAAATCAAGCACGAGCACCGGCTGTAGTGATCGGTGTACTAATGATGTGTCTTTTGTTTACCACATGCCAGACTCGCACTCAACTGCTCACAGACACACACACTTTGATATTCACACAAAGATGCCTCTGTCAAACACGGACCCGATTCATTTTTAATGCCGCATGCATCTGGCTGGAGTTTTTACACTGTTGACAGTCCTCACGTCACTTTGTGATTTCTCTGACAGCCACACTGTCAGCACATAACAGCATCATGTTACAAGCACAACACTCGACCGTTCCCCATGTAATATTTAACAGAAGCGAAGAAATTGGGCCAAAAGGTGTGCTGCCTGCAGTTCCCTGGTGTAAGACCTCACACCGGTCATTTCTGCATCTATGAAACGTCACGGATTACAGCACCGTTAGCATGAAGGCACCGACTCAATTAACACTGCAGGAAGTGATTTCAGATGCACACGTCCAAGTAAACTCAGAATCCCTTTGCATTATTCCACAGAAGCTGCAGCCCTAATGGATGACAGATGGAGAACAAATCAGCAAGAAAACAACTCAGTCTGAGTTTCTGAAACCAGCAGCAGAACTTGGTCATTTATCTCAGAATTTCTATGAACAACTCCTGAAACCAGCAAACTGACTTTTTATTAGATCATGTCCTTGGACTAAAACAACCTCCACCGTTTTAAACCTCTGCCAAAGGTAAAAACCTAAATAACCTTGGGCTATTTTCTGTAACAGACAGGTCCAAGTTCTGTCTCAGGTCAGTCTCCACACTGAGAACTAAGGCCATGCAGCGTAATCTGTGTTGTGTTAGAAAAGCCCCTAAAATACGCATGACACACACCAAGCATCCCTTAGTGGAGCTCTATCTGTGCCTTAAGCTGCAGTGTTGTAGAACATGAATAGTTATCAGCTAATTTATGTATTAAATTATTGTGGTCCCACTCTGGGCTGTACCTCATTAGCATGGCGGACGCCTCCTTTTAGATACAGAGAGCGAGACTAAACCTTAACCAGTCTCTCACAGGCAGTTATCTGCCACCCGGATCGTGTTCAAGTGGATCCGTCTTGCGCCACTGGTAGGTAGGAACTGGTAGGTAGGAAAACGTCCGACTGACACCAGCAAACCTAAACTGAAAGAATGCAACAGTCCACTGTGGCGGCAGTGAAGAGCCCGCAGCTGGTATTTGGCTCGTCTCAGTGAGGTGAATGAAATGACTACGCCATTACCCATTTAATAATACATGTCGTATTTCACACAAGGGTCGTGAGCCAGTAATTCAGTATTGCAAGAATGATTTCAGAAATTAATCCAGTAATCTCAGGATAACATATTTCTTTGATAGAGCAACACTCATTTACAAGAGAGACACAATAACTTTTCCTAAATGAACAAGTAATTGGTTTGTTTTTTACAAAAATCTATATTCTTACTGCTTAAATTGCAAACAATAAAACCATTTAGAAAACTAAACCCATTTAAGAGCCACATAATGTTCTGAGCAATAACAATTACAACAACAACCACTATCACCGCCATCCGTTTCAGTCTAACTAGAGCTCAGCAGAAACGGGACGCGAGCCTTTACTGTCTGGCAGCGTCTGTGGTCCTTTATGCAAAAGCTGAGACAAAGCTTGGACCAGAGTCCTGAACGGGTCCAGGTTGGCAAAGCTAAACATGCAAAGCGAACCAGGCTGGTTTACTTTGATTACAAGTGACGAGCAATAGCACTGATATTTAATATCATCTTTAAATTCAGATGAAGCCATAGTAATTCTTCTGTGATTCCTTCTTCATCAACAACAGTCAGAGAAACTAGATTTTTCTTACAGCAGGGACTATATATACATCCCTTCCCACCTTGATGCAGACAGAGAGGTGTGGAAAGACGTGTTCGAAGGCAGAGCATCTGTGCAAGTCTCATCCAGCCGTCTGTGTGAATGTATGTGCAGGAACTGTGTGGGTTGTGCATTAGTACGTGTTCACGTCTGACTCAATCCAAAGCTAAACATGATCAAAGCCGGTGCAGAGCGAGACAGACAGACAGAGGAGGGCAGAATGAGCCACAGTTTAATGCAGTCTAGTCCTCACATTAGATGCCCGTCGCCCAGGCAGCGAAAATTATTCGGTGAACAGCTGATATGATGCAAACGGCAGCAGGGTTGAGATGCATTTAAACAAGACGACAGTCTAAGAGCAGCACACAAACACCTGCTCCGCCAGATTTGAAAGCAGAAGGCAAGTGTTTTCCCCGCTCACGAGGCTTTGTGTGCTTCACATCTGGCTTTGTCTGTGTCCTGACCACGGGGGGGATGCAGCGTTGTGGCAGGTAGGAACGCGGAATACCAACAAAACAGAATTTACTTCTGAGAAGCAGCAGGAGGCTTATATCAAGAGGATTTAGCCTCAGAGCATGTACAGTATGTTGAACCAGGCTGAGTGGGCTAGTGCAGGAGTGCCGCCCATCTAAATACATGGGCAGCATACAGACGCCCTGCTGAGAGTCTGCTGCCTCCTTCAAGCCCTTTCAGGGCCCTGCTTTGGCCGCTGTGCGTTGGGCGAGGCCAGTGCTTATTCAAGTTAAGTTTAATGTTAGTAATTGAAGATTCAAAAAGAACTTTATTAATTCCACAGGGGCTGCTTTGATTTGTTACGACTGCTCCCAGCTCAGAAAGTGAGCCAAACCAACAGGAACTTTGACATGCGTCAATAAGGACACATAGGCTTATTATGTACATGAGGCAAAGGTTGGATAATTATGCAGATCAAGTTCTTTCCTTTAAGCTTCCAATTTTGCTACAAGGGGATTAGAATGATGTGTGAAAATCTCATTTTAATAAATGCATCTACAAATATTTTTCTTAATGTCATAGGGGTGATGGTTCACATTTTACAGACATGTGGATGGACCGTCAGACCACTTGTGCTCTTGATCTGCGCTTGCCTCTGTGGTTCACACTATAACCACGGTGCCTGGCAGTATGTCATTTATTTTCTAGTGCTTTGTATGCGTTTACACTTCATATGCAAATCAGCACACGTGGCGATACCTGCTGTGTTGGCGGCGGAGCGATGTGGCCTGTTGGCTAACGACAGTCTCAAATCTCAGCAGAAATGTAGTTTTAATATTCATTTGCTATGCTTCCTCCATCCTACAATGACATCTCAGTGAATTAATTTGATCTTGATGATGAATTCCCATCCAGTAAAACAAGCGTGAGAGCGAGGGAAAAATGAAGCGTTGGCACTGACTGAAATGATACAAGTAGGTGAAAGCGAGTTATGTAAACAGAGGGGCCTAATTTCATCACTAAATATAGCTGAGCCCAGTACCCAGCACAACACTGCTGTGTTTGAACAACGAGGCCGTTTTAAATGCCTCGTTTAGAAAGATCAAGCTCTGTGTTCAATTCTGGATTGATTTATGACTGTTCCACACAGCAGATGTACTGTATGAACGACAAATAACCGTGAAAACGTTATCCAACACCTCCCCCTCCGGCCACCGGCTCTCCACCTGCAGAGCACTTACAGCCAGTCGAACAGCTACAGTGGTGTTAACTCCTCAATAAATATTGGAGGAGCAGTTAATACACTTTATTCTCCTCCGTCTCACTGTTCGGTGTAGTTGCTTTAGACACCGCACGCGCAAAACAGAAGATGACGGAGAACACGCTCCCATCTGAAGCGGCTGGGGACGGTCGAGAGGCATCCGTGTTGCAGAGAGACACGCCAGCGCTGTCAGCTGCAGGTGTAGCATCCAGCGTGACGTCGCCACGTTAGGACTGAACTCCGATCACCGTGCTCTAGAGCACACGGCTGTTAAAATTCATGACTGTGCCCAGTTATGACCTGGATGACTCATCCATATTGTATGCTTTAATCCTGCCTAAATGGCCCTGATTGACTACCCCATTAACTCCATCTGTAGCACTTTGCATTGTTTAATTTAAATGTGCTACGTGTATCTGTTCTTCATTGGCTGCGACTATGTATGATGTTGTTTGTCTTGCCAGACGCCCAATTACCCGTCAGAGACACTAACGGCGTGAACTCGTAACTCCTCTGGTAATCTGCATGCTTATCTGCTTCAAAACACCTACTAATCTGCTTAAAACACCTCGGAGGTAGACAGTGCAGTAAACCTCCACGTTGTGCTCTCTCAGGCAGTTTGTGGAAGGTGAGAGCTTTTTAGCAGACTGAAAACACGGCCGCTGCTCTCATTATCTGCCCTTCACTCTTCTGACGCACGCCGAGCAGAGTTTGTGTACGTGTTTGTGAGTCGGCCTATCTTCCTGGGACCCGTGTCGGTGAACGGTAATCTGAATGAATAATTAATTTGGCTGTGAACCAGTTAAAAATGAGAGGGTTGGTTTTGCTTTTTGCTGAACTACAAATGCGCTTTGATGTTTTGCACCAAGGCTGACTAAGAGAAAAGGGAATAAAAATAGAAGAGAGCTCTGTTACAGCAGGTTCAATGACTGCGCTCCCTACAGAGGATTTTAGAAAAGGAGAGGATTTGAAGCTAATCCCACCAACAGAGTACAGTATGAATGAGGGCATCGGTTACTCAATGACACCGCTGTCAAAAGCGCTTAACTGATCAAACTGGCAAATTGCTATTTAAAGCTAGCAGTGTTTATAGGAGCAGGGAGCTGATGCACATGGATAGATACAAGCCTGCATCACAGCGGAACGTTAGGATTCCCAGACAATTCACAATAGGTGGCATTTGAATACAAATATGAAGACACACAAGAATCCAACCGGTTTAGTTTCAGTCAGTAAGTTGCATACATTCTTATGGGTTTAGCTACTGAAAGTTCTAATTGTCATATTGAGATGAATTTTCAGGTTACATAAATGCATTCAGGGCCCACAGGACTGCACAGACTTCCTCCCAACTGTTTACATGTGGCATTTTCTTAAATTGAGGCACAACTGAACTGATTTAAATCACTGACAGCAGTAAGTGTTTTTTAAATGTGCCAATGAGGAACGTATAAAACAGAAGGTCCAGCTAGAAGCACTTCTGAATGTCTGCTCTACAGCATGAGCTCATCGTCCACCAGTTCAAACACGGTGACCAACACTGTACAGTGTGTGGCCACAGGCAGACTCGGCAGGAGGACGACACCATTACTGCCCTGATCTCACACCTCCCTCCTCTCACCGAGCTTTAGCCCTCGACACCCGTCACATTGAGCCCCTATCAAAGCCTGATACTGATGATGCGCTCCCTAGGCAGGGGATCATGGGAATAGACCTTATCCATCATCCTGCTCTACTCAAATAAAAATCTTGGCCCGAAAACAACAACACAGGCCACCAGAGAGAAGAGATTTAACACCTACGTGTCAAGGATAACTAGATCTCGGTGACCACACAGAGCTAGAGGCCGACCAACCCAGCAAAGAGAGAACAAATGGAGGTAATTGATAATTATCCCTAGAGAGAACTTTCTTCTTTCACACTGACAAAAAAGGAAATGTTCAGCAACAAAATGTAATTTTCTTTCCTTTCTTCCCGTTGATTGAGACTGTTTTTCCTAAATATTCAGATGAACCAGAGTTTTGACTGTATGTTCAACTCTCGCACTCACTGCTCTTTTGATTATCTCTCAGGAGGACTTTTTGAAATTGAAAGAACTTGTTAGAAAGCTATGCTAATTTATTAGCTGAAATATTAGTTGTGTTCTGCAATGGAAACAAGCATAGAGATGGTCCAAAAGGGTCCACCAGAAGGCTCTAGGGGCTATAGTGATTACAGCATAACACAAAATGTTAACCCTGAAAAGACAAACAAGGAATGGATGTGCTAATAGCACAGTCGGGTCTGTAGTAGGTGGAAATGTAGGATCTTTGTCAGGGTGGAGTGTGGAAAGGCCGCCCAGGCACTAAAAGTAAACTCTTCACCCCCACAAAAAGCACAAATGCACTCAAAGAAAAAAAACATGAATTTTTTATTTATCTATTCACCCTCTTTTTCAAGCTACAACCGCTGGCTCTCCCAGGAGGATCCTAAGACAAATGTTATATAGTGTATAACCCCACCAGAGCAATCTGGCTCGCTGGGGGAGACCTCAGGGCAGAGAGATCAACACCGGGGCAGAGGCAGACTTCCAGAGCACACATCCTAGCTTTACAGACCAGATCCTACTGTGAATCCCAACTGCTAGCTATTCTGCAACAAAAACACTATTAAGAAAAAACAACTCCTATAACCCATCACCTGTCCAGCGCTAGGACTCTATTGAAGCTCTTTTCTTATGAATAAAGTTGCTGTGGCATAAGAGCTTCGAGAGCACAAAACTCAATTTTCCAAACACAATCTTCCTTTAGAGGCTAAATGAATGTTCTCCAATAGGGCTCGCTGGAGAATTAAGGCTATCAAGAAGAAAAGAAAATTAGATGCTTTCCTAACAGCAGATTGAGAGGTGTGCTGCAATGCATTAGGGGTATTTTCTTCCATTAGAAGCCACAAAAGACGTTTGAAAGACTCTTTTAATAATGATAACTGTGCATAATTGAGCAGCCTGGGAGCTAATGGCTTGAGTGTTAACGCAACTGTCTGAGCTGCATTTAAATGACGTATGTGGTGTTGGAACCCCAGAAGGCAAAAGTGGCGACTGTGGATTCATCACAGACACAGACACACAAATGCCAAAACCGAGATTGAGCAGTGACACGTTTACGTCAGTCTGCTTGATCGTGAAGGGATTTTCAGGGGGTTCCTCGGGGGACTTGTGATGTTTCTTGCTTAACAGTCAATCACAAAGAGGCACATGAAATGAATTAAACCAGGTACCAAATGAAAACGATGAAATCACAACCACAGGGTGAACACAGAAATACTTCAAATAACAACAAAGGTCTTCCCCCTGGATCACAGGAGCTTCACGCATTTAGGGCTGAAGGTCCACCGGGCTCATAATCCAACCGAGTGCCACGAACAGAAGGTAGAATATATGACACTATACTTTTTGTTACCGAGTTCACTAAGCAGCAGAGCTTAGCTACACCTGGGGACACAGTGACAGGTGCGTAGGAGAAGAGCGTAGAAAGAAGAAAGGAAAAACAAGAAGCTGCAGCACACAGAAGTGAGCGTTTCACTGCCGAGACCTTCCTTCGGCTGCTTATGTTTGTCTCTCTAACATTCACCACGGTCAGAGTCTCTGTGACCACCGCCCCATCAACAATGAGGCTTCCTGTTAAAATATTATGTTGCCGTTTCTTGTTGCAGCAGGACACTTCTCATCACAGTATAACGTTCACAGCTCAGCCTGTGCTTCCAATTATAGGCTATATTTCAATATGTAGAGCACATTATGATTATGCTGCAGATCCAGGGTTTCTAAAGTAATTAAAAAATTGCAATAAGCAGACTGTAGTAAAAATAGTACTTATATAATCAATTTTCCATGTGAATTTATTTATTTGAGATTTTGCATTAGAACAGTTTATTAAAAAAAGAAAAAAAGAAAACCTGGCGAAGGGATTAATATCCTTGAGTATTTGAAGTATCGGTGTCAAGGCATTACTGTCACACACTGCCCACAAAGACCTAAAAGTCAGGTCATGATATTAAAACGTCCTACTTGCACAGCGCTTTTCAGGACAGTGGGTTCAGTGGCACATTATCAAGAACTATTAAGGTTTAAGAGACTATTTAAAACAAAAACATATGAAATGATTTCGCTGGGTTTCTGAAACCCCACAGGCAGCTGGAATCTATTTCAAAGCGTTTCCCATATTTTCCGCTAATGATGTTTATCATCAAATGGTTGTGTTGCCAATGGACAGGTGTCAACGAATCAGGGAGCGCTGCAATCTGGAGGCAATCCCACGCTTCTGGATTAATAAGGATTAATTATCGCAATCCTTTGATCTTACGAGCTTTATGCTCCAGGGACACCAGCAGTCCCGGCACAACGGGTTTTACTGCACACAGCAAATACAATACAACGAATTCTAATGACATATTTACTTTACTGTCATCTCCCTACGCAAAACAAATGAAGTTACAATTCAATTCGATATAAAGCAGTCACCATAAACGTTATATACTGCACCACCTCTGAGACAGGCCGTTAATACCAGAGCATCAGACTGTAACCTTTACTGCAGGTACTGCTGATCATGATGCATCTGCTCCATTTAATAATGTTTAATATCTTAACATTCTGTCACCGTTATCTTTCTCTCTATTTGCAACAGAACCATAATTGCAAGTTTCACCAAATCCACTACTACCAATATGTAATATATCATAATACAATACAAGATTAAGAAGGTCTTGAATCTAACTGGACTCACAAAGAGCATATGGCTGGACTTCACATGTTACTCAGCACTAAAGAGGAGAAAATACTGACAGGGGCCAAAACTGAAACAAACTCAGCCTGAAGTTTTTAAATCTAGGTTTTGGTTTTCATTTTAAATGCTTTTCATATTTCCTAACCTAATTTATGTTCACAATGTTTTATTTTACTTCTGTTTCATTTCTGTGTCATATTGTTTATTTATTGCCTTACTCAGGGCAACGAGTTCAATTCCTCACGATGAAAACCAAGCAGTTTTTCCAGCAGTCAAGACACTGCTCCCAGAGACGCATGGAACACAGCAGGGCCACGGCGTCTCGTACAGTAAATACCAGGCGCTGCCTGTGCTGCCTGGGAGCCACAGTAAACGGATGGGTCAGGATCAAAAGCCTCCTGCTCAAATGCGCCCATGCTTCATGGTTTCAGACAGGGGGACATTTCATTTTAGATGGATTCACTGCTTAGCTGTAGGTTACAGGGAAGCCTTCAGGTCTAATGGTGTTCCAGGTGTGCTACACTTGGTCATGATGGCCTCGGGTCCATTCCTTCCTCAGGACATTCTTGCAAATAGCTGGCCAGAGAAGAACAAGCAACGTGATGATGTCTGATAATCAAACTTCAGATGCCACATGTCAGCACCAGAATCCATATCAGGCATTGTCCAAAAAGCCTGGCTGCAGGATATATGTCTATGACATAGTATTTTAGTTAAAAGCTTACTTGTAAAGCAGTTTCAAAGTACTATGTGAAGCTGAGGAAAACTACTGTATGATTATGTTATGAGAGACGATGACAAGTTTACACGAGGGACCGATGGCTCTAGTACACGTGGCATTTTATTTCCCACCTACGATGGCATTCATGTTATTTTAATGAACGAACTAGCATCCACCACATGCCATTTGTCAGCTGCCAGGGGGATAGAGATGAGGATTAAATGTAATGTCGGATGACATGTAAGGTCACGGTTTTCTGTTGTTGAAGAATTCAGCTGGAGTCAAGCTCGAAAAATACTGTGGTTATGCAAACCCAGGGGCCTCCATGTATATTTAAAGCGCATCCTCTGTGGCCTCCGAACAGAGAGGGAAAGTGCATTTGGAGATTTAGCCGCCTTGTGAACACGACCCGAGACAAGACGTGCTGAAAACACCCAGCTCCTACAGTAACAGCCTGCCTCTGATGAGAATCTAGCACGTTCCCCGTCACACGGAGGACCGATTTAGGCTACCTGTCACTTCACAGCTTGCCGTTTTCACAGCACCCATTGGGCGTCACCTTGCTCCCGAAATTAAAACAACAACAACAGATGACTCTTGCTGCGAGTCGATGACTCTGCCGACGAGCTGTCTCCTACCCTGGCTGCTGGTTCAGGTAAATGACGGAGGTGTGATCCCAGAGGGCGAGTTCACTCTGAGGGTCCTCGAGCTGGCTTCTGAATCACCGCTGCTACAAGACCTGAGTCGTGATATTCCTGCTCATCCCTCTCGTGGGGTGTAACCTACATCTGCTAACACATTACAGCACAGGAAAAACGTGCATGTGCAAATAAAGACGTCTTCTGTTGTGTGGAGGGCTGCTTTAACTACGCACCTGCTCATTTCACTCGTCTCCATCTCTGCGGTTTTTCCTAAACGTCAGACTTCTTGTTTGTTTTTCTTCTGCTAAGTGCCATCAGTGACTCATTCAGGCTACGATCACAAACATACAGTATAGGCACTGAAGTGATTGGCGTATTGTTGCCCTGATTATTCCTATTGGAGTTTTCAAGCGCACAAATCACGTGTGGTTTAGTTGAGAACAGCTTAACACCCATTTTTGGATGTAAACATAATATTTGGTCAAAGAAGAAGAAGAACAACAACGTCCAGCAGCATATTTATAACAGAGTAAACAGCAATGAACACAACCTAAAGATCACACTCAACATTTTGACAAGGCCAATTTGATGCTCCTGCTCCAGCCATGTACTGGTGTCCCACCAGGAGCAGAAGGTTTCCGTTTCTCTCTTCCGACCAAGAGGAAAACAAAGACGCAGGAGGTGAAAGAAAAATGAAATCCCCAGCCATGATGATGAAATGTGCAGCGATCAGCAATACATCTCATCTGTGATGTAGATACAGTAAGCGAGAGTTCCTCTGTTAGTTTAATGCTGATCGTGGCCAAAGTAACAGTGCGTATAAGAAGTCATTATCAAGCTCAGTGAGCCCGACTCTTCTGGGATAATGTCAAAGTGACAGTTGTTACTGGGATCTTACCTCATAGCATTCATCTCACTGGGACCTGCACTACCAGTAATGTGATGTAATACAGAAAGATACCTGGGCAACATGCTGGAACATGGATAAAATACCGAAGTTTGGTGCCAAACCGAGTGACTCTGGATTAGAAGATTGAATTTCTAGCCCGGCATACACCTGCACAAATCACAAAACCTTCACCTGATATAAACCCCATCTTACATGGAGGCGTGGGATGTGAGAAGGGTGGGACCATCTTATCTTGACAGTCCAATGCAGAGGGATTCAGAATACAAATGCAGGGCGCGCCCGCTGTGAAAATGTTCTGCAACAGTTTCCAGCACTGATCAAATATTCTTTACATCTTGCTATGTACGTACAGAAGGAATATAAACAATGTTAAGCTTGTTTCACTCTAATGTGAACCAAGGAATATCCAGTACAGTAGAAACAGAAGTCTTTTTAGCAGCGTCCAGTAGATCAGCTGGCACTGTATCTGAATGTTAACCAAACTGGAATATTATGCACTTCAGCTCTGATGAAATCTGGCACTTGGCTGCATTTAAATACATTAGAGACAATGAATTCCCTTTTCCAATTCTACCCAGTTGAGCAAGGCTGACCGATGCATGAGGCGGCAGCATGACAAGGCTCTCTATATTCATATTTCAACTTTTAAGTGTAGAGTGGGGGGGGCAACGCCGTCATGCTTGCGCCTCGCTGACAAATGAAAACTCTAACGCTGATGACGACTTTTTCATTTGTTTCTCCGTGTTTCCTCCTGTGTTCAGACGCGCTACCTGGCTGGAACCTGCTCACTGAGATCTTCTCCCACCTTTTTGGCAAATAAGACAATGAGACAATAGAGACAGAAAAACTAAAAGGAAACATGAAGGTAATGGATCAACAACAAAAGAAAACCCAGCTACACAGAAACACACTGACGTAAAGAGTTTAAAACGCAATTTGCCAGTTGTCTTCACCACACAGTGACAGCTCCCAGATCTTGTCCCAGCCTCACTTCTTTAAAAGCTGAATTAAATATTGCTGCAGTTTCTCCCCTGAGGCCCTAATGACCACCACAAATGAAAAGACATGTTTCGCCTGAAGCCATTTTCCCCGATGTGTTTGTCCGTGTGCACGTTTTTGTCTCTGCCATAGGTTGGCACAGTGTGAGGATGTGTGGATTTCCGTGTGTGAGTGTGTCTGAGACGAAGCCATCCATCTCAGACAGCCCCATCTGCGAGCAGCGGCCTTGTTTACCTATCCCTCGACCAGAGAGCAGCAGCATCCTGTCCACAGGTAAGCGAGCAGCCAGCGCACAGGATGAGCTGGGAGGAAGGGGAGGAGGAGGTGTGTGGGGTCCGTTTCTGTCTTCATCCGGTGATAAATCATCCCTTACACAGCCGCCAAACTTCCACACCTTTCCCCCAGTCACTGCATCGACTCGTCTCTCTAAATTCATCCCCTTCACTTCTCCATTTTCTGCATCCTTTGTCACTTTCTCTTTTCGCTTTAATTTACTCATCTTTCCAAAGCAGTTCCTTTCACTTCCCTTCTGTCCTCCTCCTCATTCTCTCTCCGAGCCCCCAGCTTTTCACACCGTATTTCTCTTTCTACACTCCTACACCTTTACTTTTGTTCATTCGCTGTCTAGTTATCTTCCCGACGCAATCCGTTCTCCCGCCTCAGCGTCTCTCCTCGCCTCTTCCCATTCTCACCATCATCGTTTCCCAGTTGTCTCCCTCGTCTAGTCGAAGCATCGTTCAAAGTTGTGCCCTCGGGTTCCCTCAGCCTGATTCTCATCACCCTTTTCTCAGCCCAGTTCTCATGAGACCAGTCCAGGTGTCGTAGAGGTGCCCGGTCCATAGTTGCCACCCTCCAACAACAACAACAACAACAACAACATCTACGCTTTAGGGCACCGGCTGTGAAGACAATGTCCTCTGCAGTTTTCCCTGCCACTCATGAGGGCACTCGGAGGAGCAAGATGCCTTAAAATACAGGTTCAATAGCTGGGTCTGGGCATGAACGACTTTGTCTGGATAACCATTAAAGCAAGCATTTAAAGTCAGTGTGAGCGTCGGACGGCTTTTAAATGTTGAGCCAATTGTAAACACTTTTCTAAGACACTCCACAACCCTGCAAATGATTCGCTCTGCAGGCACCCGGGACAGTGAGGAATAGAAATACTGCTAATGGATAAAAAGACAGCGAGGTCAGATCGGGAGGAACACCCCAACATGATTGAGGTTCCTGCCCAATTAACTGGAGATCACTTAAATGGTTGGCGAGCTGAAGAGGTCATTATCTTGGAGAGCTCTGAAGAAGCCCATTAGGGCTTTCTAAAGCTGGACCCATGACTCCTCCACTTTGGTTTTCTGTTTCTCCAGTAAAAAGACACACGGCTGACTGTGCTCCACGGGCTGCTGGCCTGTTTGTTAAACACTTTATTGAATGCAAAGAACACACGCAGTCAAGCATGCGTGTTTGTCTGCATGCACAATCATCCATAGGCACCGATCATCCATTCACCACCACCCCCCAAGCTACCTGCAGTCTGAGCTAGATGGAGAAGCTTTATCCCTGAACACTGAGATAAGCCAAAAGAAAAATACCAAAGAACAAATCGATGTTTTCCACAAACTGAGCACTGCTCACAAAACAAATCAAACACGTATCGACTTTTCCGTTAGCCCTTCCAGAGAAACAGTGAACTAAGTGGTATACAAATGAACAGCCATGTTGCATGGATTGCAACATTAATACATGCAGCTGTACATGGTGAGTAAATACAAACATGATTCCACATACACAGCATAGGACTCATCTACTAACACACGGCAGCTCCTCGCGGCCACGCTTCCTCCATATCCACCAGCATCTGAGATGAATCTCAATGTACTTATCAGTGTTTAACAAAGCTGCATAATTTAAGAGCAGTTTAAAGAGCAGTGAAATCAAGATAGAACAAGGCTTGTGTGTGTTAGTGAATGCGGGACTGCTATTAATTTGTCCTTCCACTTGAGCAGGATGGATTAAATTCTCCAGGATTTTCAGAGACAATGGAAAGCAGAAATCGCCCACACTTATTTTATGGTAATTTGGGGTTTCTTGTTGAATATGCAGCCAAACCAGTCTAGGTTGCTTCAAATCATCCTCCTGCAAAGTTAAATCATGTTGCAGGATGCAGGGTGATCCTCAAAGAACTGAAATCTTCCGTTTCCTTCTACTACTGCAGCATTTCTGAATTGAAAGAGTAAATAGATTTAATATGAAGTCTGCAACACGCAAGTATAATGAGCTGTATGTCTAAAAATGACGCTACAACGTTGTGGTATAAAAATGTACACGAGGACATTATATTTGCGCACGTGGGGCTGATCTGTCCCCTGAGGCCCGTAGGCTCCACAGAGCGTAAATCGCCTCCATGCCAGGTTGGTAGCATGACTCTACTGTAAGTGATGAAAAGAGACCTTTTCAGGATTATAACTAATTACTGCTAATGAAGTGCTGCATAATGGTGATGAGCAACAGGAGTCCATACTTTGCCCACCTTTTTATTCCTAAACACATCCCTCGCAGCAGAGCCCTGGTAGAGACATTGCCATATGACCTAATTATCTCTCATTAGTGGCCTCAGTAATTACAGGCTCTTTTACAGCTCCATCTCCTGTGTCTCACATAGGCGGGGATTTCAATTAGGCTTGCCTTGCAGCTCTGCCTCGCCTCGCTTTCACAGCCCAGCCACGGCGTCACCTGTGTAGCCAAGCATAACGGAGCAGCAGGCAGCCCAGCTCTCGTGGAAACGCTACAAAGGATGCGAGTGTTTCTGCGGCTGGGTTTTATTCATTGCATATCATGCACCCATCAACGAGATGCGACAACAAGACAGCTCCGAGGGGTAGCTTCTTTAAGTGAAGAGAATAATAAGCTTTTATGCCGTCGTCTGCGAGCAGCACGTCGTGAAAAATACATAACTACATATTTCAGCATATGTCCCCATCCTAGGTAAACAGTGCACGATATGCAAAGTCACAGGCCTCCCAGCAACAGAAAACGCTTCCATCAAGCCACATTTGTCAAACGTAACAAGACAGAGAAAAGCAGATTGAATCAGCGGCCCTTACATTCCTCAGCCACCAGTACCAGTGGATTCATAGGAGGAGGAGAAACCGTGAGGAGTGCAGTTGCTTATCATCCATCTCTCACTCCAGCCCAGGTGCCGGGTCAGCCACACTAATTAACAGGCCAGCGAGAAACACCAATCAATACTCCAGAGGCATAATTAACCCCTTGCGTTGTCAATCGTCTCAACAAAGGTGAAATTGAAATTGATTGAGATTAACTTTTGCTGGCTAATTGTGGCCGTCCGTGAGGTGAAGGAGGGCACATGGCAGCATCTGCGCCATTATGAGGAACGACCTCCCAGGTCAAAGCCAGGACCCGAACAGGCCTGACTGCAGCGGCCTACTGCTCCTAGCTCCCTACTGTTAGTACCGGACGCCTGTGGCTCAAATACTGCAGCATGTAAACGCGGATTTAATGACATTCATTCAAACATTCACGGATCGCACCGCGTCGTGGACGTCAGGCTCTGATCACAGCCCGACATAAATCTGCTACCGAGCAGCCTGAGAAGCATCCACAGACTTGGCCAAATCATTTTAACTAAATATCTTCATTCAACCTGTGGTTTATTAATTATTATTATTATTATTATTATTAACGCGCACCGGCTCTCATGTGTAGGAACAAACGTACCTTCACGTCACGGACCGTCTCGTGCCCGCCAGCGTCCAGGAGCCGTCGGAACTGCGTCACAGCCTAGTCTGTCCTGCGTAGCAGCTAAAGACGTTGCTCCTCCTGAAATCGGGACGTACATATGATACATATATGTAGTAAAACAACATTTCTTAACTTCACAACATGTTAATAAAACCTTTACCTCTGTGTCACGTCAATTAGCGAACTTCCCGCGTTTACCAGGAAACCAACCAATCGTGTTTCTTCTTCTTCTTCTACGGTTTCACAGTGTGACTCACTACCCAGGCTGCGTATAGCGCCACCTGCAGGGGAAAGCTCCAGTTTATTCTTTACCGCTCCATAAAACATCTCGTATTATTAGGACACATACTCGGAATAATCCTATTGATCACGTTCAGACACATTATCAACACCTTTAGAGAAGATTTAGTATTTTTACCAGTTTATTTTCTGACAGCTTTTGTAAACGTGTCTTTTTGCTGTTACTGTTTTCAGAGACTGAAATTGTTCCAGCCAACGAGGAGCAGAAATGATTGCAATAACTCCAGCAGACAGTGAGTATGAGCTACACTGACATTAAATCCAGGTAAACTGTATCACTGCTATAACAATCCTCAAATGGCCGTTATCAGGGTCCTTAGAGCCTCTTGTGTGTCATGAACCTATAAAAGTGTCTCTGCGTGATCTGCAGTTTTCACGTGAAGGTTCTCTGCTGCGTCACCCGCCCAAAGCATCACAAAAACCTTCATCATCCTTTTACGTTTGCTGGTAAGATTCATGTTTATCTTCGTAAATGTGGCCAATAATGACTGTTTTTATGACGTGTAGGCTGCTCTTATTAATAGTTCATGCATTAAAAGGTAAACTAGCCTTTTCACAGTCATTTCGTTCATTTTACATCGACGTGAGGTTAAAGCCGTGGAGCCTATAATTACCTGCATCAGCTGTGCTCTTAGTACTACAGCACTTTCCACCCACTGGGAGCCTTCCTTCGCTCCAGGTCTTGAAGAAACCTAGAAAAACTGTTCATGTATTGAATAACATCACCAGGACACACGTTCTGTGTTTTCGTGCGTATGTTGAAGCTGCATTTAAACGCATCAGTGCAAAACTCTGCTCATTCTGCTCGCGCCTATAAACGCACAACCGCTGTGAAAGTGAACCAAACGTTACATCTTTTGTTATTGAGTTTGGGTGCACAGCTGTGCACCAGTGAACTGAGACAAGCTTTGAATAGAGCAGCACAAAGACTGTTTTAAAAGTGGCAGCAACAAAAATATATCAAAAGATAAAACCACACAGTTACAATAAATACATATAGAATCACATTTAAAACAACAAGAGGAATTCTTCTTCTTATTAATCAGATGACTGTAGCCCCGGGGTCCTGATTACAAAGGCACCATCATCCTTTAGGCATCGCAGTGGTTAAACCACTGAGGGTCTCATTGAGGTCAAGAGGTCACAGAAAGGGTGACGTGGCCTGGCTGGAAGCTACGCTTGGCAGCAGGCCCTGCTGGGATCCCAGGACAACAGGAGCACGTACGCGCGTTGGGATTTTCACTTCATCTTCAACATTAGTTCACTTTTGTCGTGAATCAGTTTAGTGGAGTCTTGAACTGTAAACAGTTCATTCACTCATGCTCAGTTATTTTCTCTATGCATGACAGATTATAATTTATACAGAACCCAGATTAATGGATGCCATTAATCTCTCTGTGAGTATTTAACCTTGCTCTGTGGTGACTTTTACAATGATCTAAGCCGCATTTAATCAAGTCGGGTGTAAGGTTGGACACTGAGTAGAGAACCAACCCAACAGACAGGAAACCCTGAAGACACGGGCAGGACCAGGCTCAGGGCCGGCGGCCGTCTGCCTCCACCGGTTACACTTCAAATAGAAGCCGTCTGCAGCCAAACTTCAAACCTCCAATCCATCAACGCATTAGCATCCTCCAAGACAAATGGACACAACAGTGCTTTTTATATCAAGCAAAATCATAAAACCTTTAATTGGTTGATGAGGGAAATGTGTTCACGTGGTCTCCTCCGTCCGTCTCGAGTGTCTCGTTCACTGACAATGTTGCTGTGAAATATTAATCACTGCTCTAATTGCTTCCAAGAACTGTCTGAAGATGAGTTCAGCTTTAGAGAACACAGAAAACAAACGCTTTTATCTAAGAAACACTGATCGAGGAAGCAGGAACCATCTCTGTTCTGGTGAAGTCAAAGCGTTTAAAGTCGAACTGAAGCCGAGTTTAAAGAAAGTGCAACACCAGAAGTTTAAACACCCCAGTGAGCATATACGCGTTTGAACGTTTTTAACTGTCTCTAATTGGAGATTAATAATATCACCGAAAATATTTGTCCGATGAAACAGTTGGAAGGCTCAGAAACTACATTTGGTGTGGCAATCACCTGACGACGCGGCTCTGTGAGAGCGTCGGGAAAGTGAAAGCTCCAGTTTGAAAAGACATCAAACTTCAGGCTGCTTCACCTTTGAAAGCTGCTATAATGAGCTGTGACAGTTGGAAAGCTGCGGACGGAAATTTCCCTCATTAGGACTGAGAGTAATGTGCAATGAGCTATTAAATATCGCTGTCTACACCAGCCAGGAAAAGGTAATTTGGGGTTGATGGATGCCGCCTCCATTGTTAGCACAAATTATAAATCCATCCCCATTGTTAGGAAATAAATTGAAGCGGTGTTTGGGTGAAATCAGCAGCAGACCTGATCATCACTCCTGCAATGTCCTTATTTGTTCTATTGCCTGTGTTGGATGACAGATCCACAAGAACAGAGAGGTTCCCATGTGGGCTGTGGAGCGGCTGAAGGACTCAAACAGGAAACAGTAATTAAGACTGGGACGCGTCTGGGGTCAAAGGTCATGGGGGGGCATAGAAACTAAAAGCGACGTGGTGAAAATGTATTGTACTGTCACTGTCTATTCCCCCACGGACCCAGTCTGACAGAAGGACTCCAGGAACAGGATTCTGAATAAACGTGACAGACTGGCACAAGGTGGGGTCAAAGGTCACGGCTGGGATGAAAAGAAATGAACTGGGAGCTGGTTTGAGGGGAAAAAGGTGTTGACTCCATGTCCTCTCGCTGCTGGAAAAGAGGCTTCAGGTGTCAAATCTGAGCCAGGAGACACGGTGATGGATGTATTGGGGTCAAAGGTGTCAGAACGTTGATGCTCGTTGGAGGTGTCTCTCAGTGAGCTGCTGTTTACCTCCACGTCTGCCACAACGTTCTTTCACCGCACAATCGAGCACGTTTGAGGTAAAACAATCCAAATATCAACACAGACATTACAACTTGTATTTTGCCATCTTGCTGTAGGAATCTGTAGAAAGCTGCAGTTACTGCCCAAGACAAAAAAGCAGCAGCAGCCCCCACACGCACACACAGTAATTATTAAGCTGTCATCACCGCTGAACGGCCAACGTCCTCAAATAATTACACATCGCTCTCCTGACATGTGTACAATTAAAAGGATTCTTCCAGGCCTGACAGCAGGTAAGACGGCGCTTTAAAATGCCACGTGCTGCTGTGATGCGGCTCTGATCTCCATAAACGGATGCAGTTACCGGGTGGCACAAAACACGACAGCTGTCATCTGACATGCTGTGAGAGGTAGCGGCCAGGAAGGAGAGAGAGGACTGGACCTGCCAGACTGACGGCCGTGACACCGGGCCGCTCCGAGTGGCTGCAGCGAAGCGGGAGAGGACAGGAAGAGCTCATCCCCCGCCGTGACCGACCCACGTCTCCTCTAACTGTAACTCTGCCTTCAAAGCGTCGTCACGGGATCACCTGGGCCCACTGGGGGTTAGGTCCTGGACGTGGAGCATAAATATTTACTCGTGTTTACAGTAACGACGGTATAGCTAGGACGAGCATTTCAGAGTAACGTGGTCCACGAGGGGACGTAAACACAAGGCTCCTCCCCAGACGCGACTCCAGACAAGCTGAGTTTAACGTGCAGCTCGTCAACTTACAGAAGTTTGAGATTATCAGCAGGGCCCTGCCAAAAACTGGGTATAGGCTGAGGCAGGCCTGAAAACTGACTGAGCAATAAATTACGAGTTGATTAGGCCAGAATGCTCCGTCAACGGCGCCTGGTCAGCGGTGAGATGAGGAATCCAAACTGGGGGGACAGAAGGCGGCTCTACGGGCCGGGCTCAGCAGCAGCCCTGGGTCTGGACTCAGAGAGAAGCTCGCACACTTCCTGTCTGGCTGTTGGGTCTCAGTCACAGGGGGATGAATGAATAATACATCTTCTCCATTTAATTTGGAAAGCAGCCGTAATGAGGCACTTTTGCTCAGTATTTTCCTGCTCTGGGTCTCGTGTGCCGTGAGAAGCGCGTGGTTAAACTCAAAGCTGTTAATGGACTGTAGTAAATTGGCGTGAGGGCAAAAAGCTAGAGATGCATAATGTTCACATTTTAAGGGGAGATGCAAATTGGCTGGTTTATTTATGCAGATTACCTTAAGAGTGGCATCTGCCTGAAGATGCGAGAAGGGATGTTGTGACGTAGAGATCGCAGGCTCCGACCCAACAAATGTGTTCAGAGCCTGGGTCTGACATCTCAGCTGGCGTTCAGACAACATAAAATAAGTTTCCCAACTGGTCCATCATCCATCATCCGACCCGCTTGTCCTCGTAAGGGTGGAGCGGACGCTTGCATTTAGTAGTCGGGTTGTTTAACACCTGCTCTCCTCAGCTCTTACCTCGACACGCTCCTTCTGCGTTCGCACTTATTTTTAATTTGCATGTGTGAATAAACAACCTGAAGTGAAACTTTGCATTGTGAGCAAAACAACCGAGTTAAATTCCGGTTTTGTTCTCGGCTTCCCCACAGGCTGAGACTTTAGGAAGAGGTTCGGTGTGAAGAGCGAAGGGGACGTAATGAGTCAAACACTGTCTCACTGTAATAGAAAAGACTCAGCCTTTCTCTGAAGTTAATTTATTGAGGCGGTCATAACACTTTATAGCGGCTGCTCTGTGCTGCCTATGATCACATTTGCTCAGCACTGTGGGGATTATGATTCCAGAGGATGGTGTTTCACCACAGACAAGCCATAACCGCTGCACCATTATTTTAATCACCCTCACATTTGCAATTAAAGATCAATTGCGGCCAATTAAAGAGCAGAAGGTTTCCGTGCGGTCAGCCCTGCGTGTTACCGTCCATTCCTGGTGTTATCAAGAAAAACGAAAGCGTGAAGGTCTGTGTCTACGCTCGGTTTAAATGGCTTCAGAGGCAGATGGCGTCCTGTTTGCCGTGTGATCCCCTCTGAGGCGCGACGGCGGCGTCAGGAGCATGTGGCCTTTCCCAGACTGGAATACTTCATCGCTCGGCTTATTTACAGACCAACAAACCAATTTTATGGGAGGTAAACAAAAAGAACCAAAAACAGGAAGCACAAAAAGATACGAGAGGCCTTGTTCTCATTTATGTATTATATTTACTCGGCTCTTTCCCCGCAGACTGTGCAGCTTTTTCATTGATAATGAGCAACAGCAGCAAACCTACCGAGGAATCTCGCGGCAGAAAGAACCTAATTAAGTACTAATTGACTTCTACTGTATTTTGCATTAATTGAGTTGTTCGAGGTGCTTGGATAACGTCACAGCAACCATCTGTATTCACACCGCGGTAGATGGCTGGGAATTTGAAAAAGACAAACATTTTTCCAGCAGCTTTGGGGGAAAAACATGAAATAAAAGGCTTGAAATTGAAACTCTAACAAGGTTTGAGATGGTGAGGGAGAACATCTCTCTCCTGCTGGGGCAGCGCTTCTCTGCCTGGGTGTTTGGTCGCGCTGCGGAGGAGGGGGATGCGCTTTCAGAACTCCCCAGGTATCATTTGCAGAAATATGGCAGAAGAACAAGGAAGAGAAATTACGATGATGATTACGTCGACGCTTCATGTGAGCAGTGTTCAGCCGTTATCACTGAGCTTCCTCATCCTCCACTCGGATGCAAACCCCACTTAACGGCCGCCTGCGAGAGGCATAGTTGAAATTCTGGGGCTGAACGCATGAGAGGGAGTAGAAACGAAGGCTAATGTGTATGAATGGGAGCCGTGGCGTTCAGGTATTTCACGCCGCTCGCCCTGACAGAGGCTAAAGTGAATAAGTTGTCAACTCGCATTGAAATTCATACTGAACCCCTGGCTGGAGCTGGGCCCATTTTCTCCACTGTGCTCCCGCCACGAGCCGTACAATAGTCAGGGAGACATCTAATGAGGCAGGAGAAAAAATATTAAGAGGAAAATCCTTCAACTCAAGAGTTGGCATATTCAACGGTCAGGCGCTAAATTCAATGAGAAAGCTTTTGTTGGCGCTGGAGGCTGATGGGAGGCAGAGAACCGAACGGAAAGGACGGAGGCGGTGACGGAGACGCCACAGTGTCGGCTTTGGACTGAATATGCAGGCAGCTCCGAGAAGACGCCTCACGGCCCTGCAGGTTAGTCCTTCTCAGGACACGATGGAGGGGTCATGTAGACAGGTTACGATGAAGCGAAATAAAGAGCGATACAGCGAAGGCCAGAGCCAGGACGACGTCCCTGCCTCTTTGTGACGTCGCAGACGGGAGGAATCCTTCTGAGCTGCTCCGTGTCCGTCTGCATCCATCGTCCTCCTGAGAAACGTTTCTCTCCACGGCTGCTTTTTATTGTCAGAGCTCAGCTGCGCAAAAAACAACCTGCAAAGTTGTTGAATAGTCTAAGATTGTTTTTGCTATGAGAATGTTCTGTACTTCAGTTAATGGCCTGGGGTTTATTCCTTGTGTAAGTGCTGTTGAGTGCTCAGGTTTTCATTTCACAGACGAGCCTGTGTCTCATGCTAATCAGTGTTTGGCTGAAATAGAAACTTCTTGCACTCAGCCGAGCGCCTCCTCACAACCCGAATCCTTTTAATCTTTTACCTTTAACCCCGAGTGGCCTCGCTGCACAGCCAAGCGAGTCGTCGCATTGCTGTTAAACGAGCAGCTTCTCCATCCTTCCGACTTCTTCCTAATCCACTCGTGTTTATTCGTACGCTGATGTTTAGCATCCTTCCTCCTAATCCTGCGCTGGTGAGACGTGGACGGATCATACAAACACACAATCGTGCTCGTGCACAGACTCTGCAGCAGATACTGTCACTTTCATTTCCACTTGACACTCTCTCATGCATTTTATCGAACAGCTGTTTGCAGACAAAGATCAGCTTCCTGCGCCTCTGCATCACTAATCAGACGTAATTACGAACCGGTTTTACACCAGAGCAATCTGAGGCTGCGTGTTTGATGTCTAGCGGCTCATTTGAAACTCGTGATGTTGCAGCGGTGGAGCTGCTGTGTGAAACTGTTTGTCTCCGGTTAGCAACAGCACAAGGTGCAGATCTCTGGCTACACACTGGCCCCTAGTGGGTGAAGCCGAGCTCCTCAGGCCTGTCTCTGCAGTTAGTTTGGCACAGTTTAACCCACCGACGCTAATGAAGCCAAACAACTGTATGTGCTGAGCTAAAGGAGTCAATAAAACCTAATGTGTCTCCATATCCACACGTTTCCCTTGGAAATTAACTGTTTAATGTGTTTATACCAGAGAAATGTCAGCAGAAGTGACAAAAAGTGCCTGAAACCACTCATAAGCCCTGGAGGTGTGTGATTAAACCTGAGGCGTGTGAACAAACACTGTCCTTTCGAAATAATCGAATCAATTCCTTTGAACCAATGTGTCTGATCCGTCCTGGACTAAGAGCCAAACATGCAGCCAGAGCCACGAAGGAGCACGAAGGTGGGATCCCAGCAGGAGCCCAGCGTTTTCCTCTTTAACGCACTTTATTAGCTCAGTGACAAACCCTTTGCTCAGCAGCGGAGCCTGCAGCGAGTCAAGCTGCCGCAGCCGCGACCTCCTCGAGCTGGAGGCGAACACGGAGCGAACGCAGCAGCTGTGCCTGCGTTGGTGAATCCAGGTTCCAGTGATGGTTCACTCCACTGCGCCTCAGTCTGCAGCTCAGGGCCCTTCAGCGCCGCCTGCTGGTACAGCAGTGGAACGTGATCCACTTCAGTTTCAAACAACACGCCCGGGGTAATACTAGAAATTAGATTTATTTTTTTAACATAAAGTAAAGAAAAAAAGTGAAATGAGAGAAGATCAAAGTAACTGATGCTGGAATCCGGACAGAATTCTCCTCAACCTCAAAACTCTGCTCTGGTTCTAGGTTCGGTGCCAACAGTAAAAGTTTGAGGAGGAGCCGTTGGGGCTGCGACACATGATCACGGTACTTGGTGTGTGTGATGCTTCCTGCAGGCCAGCATCTCTGCAGATGGTTACGCTCTGCTCCTGCCGTTTCTTACTGCACACGAAGTCACAAACGGCAACTGTTCCGTCCACAGCCGAGTCACCAGAGGTCAGGATGAGCCAATAATGCACTGGAGATTCACTCATATTCCAAAAGCAGTCAAAGCACAGGTGAAGCCTGGCAGCTCAAGGTCACGCTGCGGTGAATCAGATAAATAACAGCCTTTGACGCTGACAAGTGGCTTTTCAATGGCCTCCTCAGCCGCACTCTCAAATCTGCCACATTCTTCTTTCCACTCTTCAATTTGACAAACAGGATTTGAACTGAAGCCTCCCACACAGTCAACAGTCAACAGTGAGCAGCGAGTGGCTGAGGGAGATATTTACCACTCCGTGTGTTTACCAAGTGCAATCTGAAACAGCAGATGCCAGCAGTCCCTTCTTCTGCCGCCGCCGAGAAGTCTCCAAAGGCAAACAACGGCGGGCGTGAATGTTTGGAAGCCGGCAGCGAGGGACCAGAGGTGGCAGAAGTCGCCCTCAGCGCACAGCACCTTCTGAGTCACTTGGCCATATAGGCGGCCACTTCCTTCTCCAGACTCTGGGCGAAGCGGTGGTTGAGGAAGAGGAGCTGCCCGTGAGGAAGCAGGCGGCTGAGCAGAGCGTCGATGCGGTTGCTCCTCAGCAGGACCTGGAGGAGAGCGATGTCAGAGGTCAGAGGTCGTGAGGACACTGGCGGTCACTGGTGGCCAAGCTATGCTCTCGTTCAAGTGTAGAGCGTGTCACTGGCCACTTTATTAGGAACACCTACAGCAGCTCTGCCATTAAGAATCAGAGAAGTGAGGATCTTTAGATGTTAATCACTGAGGGGCTGGAATCAATGATGGGGCCCAAACAGCAGAACCTTGTTCTCAGCAAACGCTGCATTTGAATCTCTTGGCTTATTTAGGTGAAGGGAAACGTCGCCGTGCGGCAGCGTCTCTGTTCTGGACCTCAGAGCGGCTCCACGGCTCAGAGGAAGGAGATGGGGATAAACAGACATGTTAGTGGGATCAATCCATTGTTGGTTTTGATCTTTTCATGGGATTTGTTGAATCTCACCAGTTTTATCCTTTAAGACCAAAATAAAAAATGTCTCCCAAGGAGGAGGGGAAGAGCTAAACTCTCCAATTATACATCTTTTCCTCCTCTAATCCCTGCTTCACACACTGGCCAACAGTAAATCGAACACAGCCAGACGTCTGATTCATTAAACTCAAGCACACACACTGGATGCAAACAGGAGAAGCAGCAGCTCGACCTTATTCCTCAGCCAACACGCGTGCAGCAGAACACGCTCACATGTCTGCTTCAAACAGATGCTTAGTCCTGATTCAGGAATGAAGAAAGATTTTTTTCCATTGTCCTTTCAAAAAATTATTGACACATTAAAGATTATCTGGATGATGTTACCTCAGCCCGGTTAGATCCACTTACTGCGTCTATGAATCCAAATCCCTCTGAGACCGACGACTGTCGCCACATTTGAAATTTAAGAGGAAATAATATTTCTCTGCTGTCGCACGACTTAACGCTTTATAACGAACACTGGGCTTGATTGCAGCGCTGCGTTAGAGCTGAGAAACCTTTATTGCGTTGTGGAAAAAGACGCGGAAGGATGAGGATCATACTGACAGACGGTGGTGCTCAGTGGGATCTGTCGGGTTTTCCAAACAACTCTTACCTTGAGATGTTATTGCTGTATAAATAAACAGTTTGAAGGCAGATGTGTTATTGCTAGTCGACGTGTTAATTCACTTTTCCTGCTCTGGGTCTGTTCCGGTCTCACCTCGCTGCCCTGCCCCAGCATGTGCAGCTGCTCCAGGCAGTGCCGGGTCAGGTTGCGGAGGGTTCCCTCGGCCAGCAGCAGGTTCTCGTGGGGCTCGCAGACCAGCGTGAAGGCCAGACTCTGGACTCCCAGCCACAGGGCGCTCATCTCCACGGGGAAGGGGTCTCCAGCTCGGAGGCGTTCCACCCCGCTGTCGGCCTCCTGCAGCGCCAGAGCCTCATCACCCGGCAGCATCTCCACCAGCTGCCGGTCCGAGGCCTCTCGCAGCAGGGAGACGGCGCTTCGGACCTGCCTGAGTCACAGACGATCCAATCACAGTTCACATCTGGAGCCACGGCGAATATTTCTTAGGCTGATGAAGTTAATTTGACAATGAAAACTGCTGCAATTAAACCGTCTGTGTTTTTAATGAGTTTTGGAGAATTATACCAGGCAGTAGATTAGACTGAACCACAATAACGATGATTATTAGCTCATTCAAGTCCTGCTGTTATTTCAACTGTTCGGTCTATTGGTGGCACACGTTCGATATCACATCACTTCTTTTACTATTTATGTAAATGCTCCGACTGAGATGAATGTGTGATGACTTTGAAATTACTGAGGCAAATATTCTATTAATCTTCATCAGAACCGGTCCAATTTGACAGAAACGCTGTCATTTCACCGGACCAGTAACTTTACATTATTCATCCCGTAGTGGAGCAACGTACGTCCGTACTTGAATCACTTCCATGTCAAATCTGTCTCACCTGGCCACCGCAGCCACTTTCTCCTTCTGCAGGAGCCGTCTCTGCTCCGGCCCGAGGTCCCGGTACTGGTCGGACAGAATGGCTTCATCCGGACCGAAGACCCGCGAGTAAAGGACCCTGCTCTCCCCGGCAGACAGCGCCGAGACCGGACACACGGTGTGGATGAGGAAACACCGAACCATGGTGTCATGAAACGCACTTAACCCTCCTGAACAGCGTTTAAAACGCTCCGTGATGTTTCTGCTACTTCCGTGTTAGTCAGCTGATCGCTCCCGGCTTCCGTAGCCAAACACCAGGTGTCGCTCGCACATCACATATTAAATTACGACGAGAAAACTTACTGAAAGTTACTTTGAATCGCTGCTTCTACAGAATTTAACCATTAATGAATCTCTATTGATTGATGAACACGTTTATTCCTGGTTAGCATTGATAGTAGCTCAATCGAACTGACCTGTCTCGTCTGCTGTCACATGATGGTCACAGGTTCATCTGAGCTGTGGAAACTGTGGGAACGCTGCATTAATAAGCATGTGCTGCTGACCTGTGCTGTTCCATCGGGGAGGCAGCTGTTACTCCAGCTGCTGCTCCACCACCTGCTGACCCGCGTCTGCTCTGATGCAAAGCTCAGTGCCATTAAAACTAGAGCACGACGTTCGACGTGTGTATGGAACAGATCACATCACAAATCAGGCCACATCAGAACGAAGGTTACATTTATTTACATCTGCAGCAGCTTTTGAGAAACATCACTTTGTTTATGAAGCTTTTTTTTTTTTAATGTGCCCTCACTTTTCACCACAAGAAAAGTCTGAACAGGTTTCAGTATTATTGAAGCGTGAGTCACACAGGAACCAGCTGAATGAGAACAACAGGATGTGGGTGAATGGAAACGCGATCAGCCAGTAACAGACGGCCCCGCGAGTTTGAAATGAAGGAAGCTGAAAACAAGAAGCAGTGGACGGACAAATGCTTTTGTCCCGTCTGCGCTCGCAGCAGGACATGAAGGCATCCTCGGTGTGAGGAAGCCTCCACAGCAGCAGAGGATTAAACCGGCTGCTCTCAAGTTCACCTGAGAAAGCGCCGACCCCACCCATCCGCTGCACCCACAGGGTCATAACCTGCGTTTTCACAGCGACGCCCAGCTGCAGACGCGCTGATTCTGAAATACTTCAGTCAAGAACAAGCAGTCGAGTATCAGCAGGACCAATGTCCAACGCAGACGAGCAGGAAGCCAACGATGAGCATGTGAAGAATAAACTAACGTTGTGCTTTTGCAACAAAACGTTTCAGTGCCAGTAAAGAATTTAATTGTCTTTGCAAACCAACACATTAACGTTTGCTGAACGACGTCTGTAAATGAGTCTTTAGAGCTCGGCCAGTGGAACGCAAACAAAGGCCTCCCTCTCTTTCCCAGAGTTCAAACTCTGGTGACGAGCCAGAGCAGAGGGAGCTGTGCGTTTACAAGCTGCTCACATGCTCCCAGCACGTGACAGCACAACTGTTAACAGGCAGGAATGTGTGGACATGTGCCGCCGCGGACGCCACTCCCAGGGCCGGAGAGGCACGATTTGAAAAGCAGGAACTGGTCTGTTCCCTCCGCAGAGAAGAGCAAACACAGTTCAGACGTTTGCTTTGACAAAGAGCACGTCAGGGCTTGTAGCTTACAGTTCAGCGCTTCACATGAAATGTGATGTGCAAAGCAGGTCGTTCACTAGACTCTGACTAATGAGTTGCCCACTCAGTCTATAGTGACGTAGCTACTTTTACAGGTTTATGTGGACACTTCCGTAGTAACGGAGGTAAGAAGTCACTTAGCTTTCATTGTGTGAATGAGTCCAAGTGTCAGAGCAACGTTTACTTTTTGCCCCTCAGGCTAAACCAATAAACGAACTGATCGTGATAACGTTATGTCATCAGATTTAATTGGTCCGTGTATCATCCTGGGTCTAAGGTGCAAACCAAACCCAGTCAGCACTGGGCAGGTCACCAGTCCATCAGACAAAGTGTTTACATGTTTGTATTTATCTTACAACCTGTCAAATGTATGTTGCACCATCCACAAACACAGAACGAGAGAAAACAAAGAGCTCCCAGTTTAACGCACATTGGATGTTTATTTCAGCAGCTCCCTACGAGCCTGCGCCACAACATTCAGAGGAGGAGAACGCAAAACAAAGTTGTTTCTCTTAGATCCAAAATCTTCACACTTGCCGACCTGCAGCATCACAAAAATCTCACTGCAAAGTTAACAGGTAGTTTGTTTGTTTTGGTTTCTTCTGAACAAGGGGAAAAGCACAACTGATCAGGAAGAAGAGGAAAAAGACTTTTGAAATATCCAATTTGCTTTTTGAGGGGGGAGACATAACAAATTAACAAATCACCGTCTAAACACGGGACAATACATCAAACCAATTATATGTAAAAAAACAAAACAAAAACAAAAGTATAAAAACACAGCACCTCACCAGTTCAAGGATTTAAATTAAGTGCTTAAATAAAACAGGACATGGCTAATTCAAGGTAAAACAAGCATCCAGTGAGGAGACGTGGTTTGGTTGGATTGTTGCAATCTGGCAGATTCGCTTATACCAGCAGAATAAAAAAAACTGTTAAACAAGCAGTAGGTCCAAGTGGTTTTTAAAAACGATCACACTGCTGCAGATCATAAAATCTGTTCTTCAGGGCAAGTGTTTCACGTCTCCTTACATTTGCATACAGCCAATTTTGAGGTGAAACGTAGACTTTAAAATCCCCGTCTGTTGGCATAATTCTCAAAAACGAATCACCGGTGTTGGGGTGAGGGCTCAGGATTTGTGAGGAATCTGAAAGGAAGTTTTTCAGGGATGAGGGCCGTGACTCAAAGGCAGTTCAGAGCTTCTTCAGTCGGCTGTACATGTCTCTCTTGCTCCGTTCCCCGGCCCAGGTGCGACTCTTCAGGCGAAATTTCCTCAGATCCTCCTTGAAGTCCTCGTGGTGCATGGGCCGGTAGGACTGAGGTTCACACTGCGCCTGGAAGAAACAGACAGAGGCTTTCAGTAACGACCCACTGATGATTATCATCATCATCATCAGGCATGGGCTTTGAAAAACCAACCTGGAAATGTGGGAAAAAGTCTTTGTAACCGCCCTTGAGGACGTACAGCTCGGGGTAGTGGAGTTTGGGATAGTCGTTCATGTCACGGTCCCGCTTCCGGACGAAGCGGCACATTCGAGGGCCACGCTCAGACGAGAACTCGCAGTGGAAGATGATGACGACGCGCTTGTCCAGGCAGGATGGGACGATGGGGGTCCTGAGGAGAAAGTCCTCCACTTGGTCCTCTTGGTGGAGGTTCAGAGCCCCCTGAGAACAGAAGCATTTCAGTCCTGCCGTCAACCACTTTTAAGGTCAAGACAGTTTTAACACTTAATACCCTTCTTTTCCATGTTGGCTGGATTGTGAGAAGTTTTCCCGCTTACGACATCTTGACATCAATTGAACCATAAGCACCAGAAGCAGGTGCGCTCAGACTGAAAACAGCTGATGACTCACCTTAATGTGCCCTCCTTCAAACTCGTAAGGGTAGCGACAGTCGATGACGATGACCTGCTCCACTAGATTATTAAATTGGCCATTCAGAGCTGCCATCATCTGAGGATCACAGAAAACACTTTGATTTCATGTGGAAAGTAGTAGCTACAACCTCTGTGTGTTGTTGTTCGCTTGGCTTGCTCACCATCTCTGAGGTAATGTATTTGAGGTCTTGATGTTTGCCCTCCACTGTGGGCAGTATGAACGGCTAAAGGAGACAAACACGGGATAAGAGCTCGTTCACATAGTTGTGTTGCAAGTGAAAAAAGGAGAATTTTCCGTCTTCTTTACCTTGGTGAAGTCTCCAATTAGCTCATTCGACCCGTCATCCTCCCCATCCAGCAGCTTCTCAATCTCAGTTTGGCAAAAGGACTTTGACCGCTGAAGCAGTGAACAGCTCTGAGTAGGAGGCAATTCGGCATGTTGAGATTGTAACAGACACCCTCCAGCTACTGAACCGATGAGCACAGACCAGACTAAACTCTGCATGTGATGGAGCATGACATTCAGAACCAGTTACACCAGGACACACGTGTAGCAGAGAGTGAGGACTAACCATTCGTGGGGATTCAGGATTTTGTTCCAGGGTTGTGACTTGTGTCCCTGCCACGCTGCGTCGCCTTTTCACCCTCACTGGCGTGTTTTCGTCTCCGGGACAGTCGGGACGCTTAACCGACAGACGGGGAACTGGGCTGGGCGTGGAAGGCGAGCGAAACAGGCTTCTCGGCCGGCAACGAATCACAGGCTGAAAGACAGAAGCATGATTAACCTCAATACAGTCTGATGGGGACATGTCCAGTAGGCATTTCCCCTTTTGGACAAGTTGAACACACAGTTATGCTTAAACTTACAGAGTCTTCTGCTGAGCGGTCAGCCACCAGCGGAGCAGTGAGCAAACTGGCCATTCCCATCGGCATCCCAGAGTCATTCTGTAGGAGACACGCGGTTCATTAGCCACAGTGAGTTGTATCGCTGGTGACTGCAGGCTTGGCTTTAGACCAGACGTACCTCCATGTTGTCATCAAGTACATCCAAGAAGCCGTCATCGTCATCATCATTTTGAGAAGAGGTGAGGGAGGAGCGTCTTAGGAACATGGGGCTAGTATCACAAAAGTCAAGCTGCTGGACTGGAGGCGGCGAAGAAAACTAGACAAGAGGAAAGGCAACTTAGCATCTGTCAGTCTGGTGCACACAGACACCACTACATCAAAACGTGATGTACCATGAGAGCTGGTGCTGAGCTGGGGCGGCAAGCAAACGCGTCCTTCGACTGTCCACCGTTGAAGGAGCGCACGCGGCACCGAGACACCGGTTTAGTTGGTTTCTTGAATTCGAAGCCCTCCTACAAAAGAAAGCGTTCAGAAATAAATGAATGCTGAATGAGAAGCACCAAGATAATCAACTCTAAGCCAAATAATGCAATGCCTTCACCATGGCAACACATCAGCTTTTGATTTGATTTTCAGACTTGTCTAAAACACAGAAACGCTGACCTCTGGTACATTCTCTTTTTCATCGCTGTCCGGCGAAGAGTCCATCACTTGTGAAGGTTGTTGGCCAAATATTCCATAGCGATGCGAATCCGTTTCCTGTCCTTTCAGACATGGACTGAAGCCCAGAAGCTGGAGCTGAGGGGGACAGTAAGGACCCATTTAAAAGAGCCTCTGGATCCATACACACATTATTTACACTGGAGAATGTCATGAACTAATAAAATCTGACAACTACTTAAATAATCACCAATTTGGTGCCATTTTCACTTCATCGTAAAAGCTCGTGTTTTACTGATCTGGGGACATTTGTTAAATTTTGGTTTTGGATGCTCAAATCAAGAGAAACCCCTCAACCCTGAACCTTAGAGACTAAATTCAGTCAAAGCATGCAAGACAATGCAAGGGACAAATCTGCTTACTGGTAACGAGTTGATTCTTCGAATTGGCATCTTCCTATAATTGATAGAAGGGAGAAGAATAAATCAATAGAAATGAAAAAGGTCTAGTACAGCAGGAAAATATTACGTAAACAAGGAAGATGATGATGAAACTTACTCATTGACAACTCTGCTCGACTGCTGAATTGCCTTTTCAAATCTGTAACAGAAATTAAGTATCGAGAACTGCTTTTTTTATATGTACAGCACTGCTCTACATAAAAGAAGAGTAACATGTTCATGTGATAAATTCAGGAAAGTGAGTGGAAAACCTGTCCCTGTGGAAACTGCATTCACAAAGACTGAAGCTCTTAAGAGAATCCAAAAGAAACGGTTGGACAAGAGGAAGTTGGGTGAATGCACAGAGGCAAGAGGTGGTCTTTGCATTGGAGTAGTGCCCACCTGTATGCTAAACAAGGAGGCGAGCAGCTCAGGGGAGGGGTGAGGGGGTAAAAGAAGGGACGGAGATCAGCTAATCTACCATATGCCTGCTGGAGCCAACGCCGCCAACCCCTTTTGCTAAAGCCCTTTGTTTGCTGAGGGGGAGCGTGTCCCATTCAGTGCAGACCAGAGAAAGGGAGGGCAGTTGCTTTCTGGGGGTGCCCTCATTTCAATAGACCTGAGACAGAAGAAACTCCTGCCCTCCTTTTCCTATAGAAACAACAGTGCCTAGGAAGAGTGTGCCAAACCCCGGAGGGGGTGGGCTATCACTAAACCCTAGTGAGGAGCATTCCTAGCAACCGAACAGCTGTAGCCAAGCTGAAAGGCCTCTTATTAAGCACCAAATGCTGCTGTAAAGGAACTCGCACATCAGATAGAGACAGATGTCTCCAGAGGCTCACCCAACTGAGAATTAAGCAAAGGGCCGCCCAAGATTAGACGGCTGAGGATATGCTGACGAAACACACACGATAACAAAGTTTAGTACAACCAAGAAGTATTCAGGTGTCCAGAATCACTACGTGTGCATTTTGATTACTGTGAAGCTAAAGTTTGCCTTTTTGGTGCATCTTGTCAGAATCGAATTGATTATTTAGCTAACGCTCAAAAGACTGGATGACACTGTATCGAGTACTGTGTCTTGTTGCGCCCCATCTACTAATCCACTTAATAAAAACTGAGTGAAACCACCATCTTAAAGCCAACGGCTGAAACAATAATCCTAGAGATGAGAAACGGAGCTTGGCTGAGCGCAGGCACAGGGTGGGGGAGGCGAGGTGTGGCGGGGGGGTAGACAAGGCCACGGTGCATACACACCAACCAGAGGAGACAAGAGGACGACTTACGTGTCCTCCACTTCAACGGCATCCATGGGACTTGGAAGATCCATGCCCAGACCTGAAGGAATGGATGAGAATCAGTGAATCCTGGGATGGTTTCACGTTAGAGTTTAAGCCATATTCACCTTGACCACATAACATGAACAGATCATCACCACATCAGAGGCATTAGATGCACATTAGTTCACTGGGCATCACGCAGTACAGACAATAGCTTCTGAGTGGGGGAAGCCACTCACCAGCATCTGATGAGACGTCCGAAGCAAAGGAAGGAACCTTCTCAAGGGGGGGGAGCTTTCTTCTTTTTGGAGTATCACACTGGCTGCGTGGGAAGAGGAGACCGGTCAACCAGACGTGACATGCTAAGCTGCAGCAGCAGCCCAGGACGGTTCATCCCAGGAAAACCTACCTCCCCAGTCCAATTAAATTGTTCATGTCCTGGGCCAGGTTGGTCACAGGCGACAGCACAGCCGCGGGTCCGGGGGAGAACAGGTTCCTGCAGTGCGGGGTGTTTGTGCTCAGCTCCGGCAGAGTGAGAGAGGAAAGGCCGGGGATCGCGTCGGGCCTATTTTTCAAAACGGAGTTACCAGGACTGGTGCTGGCAAAAACGCGCGTCGACTCCATCAGCGGTCCAATTTGTACAAATGCTGCGGGTGAACGTGGCTCCTTCGTAGAGGATTTACTTGGAATCGAATAATTTTAGTTAGCAAGACGGCCCAAACTTCAAGCTAAGCAGGGAGCTAATTCTTAGCGAGCAACTTTAAGAAAACATTTCCAAACATTCGCCTAAAACACCGACTGGAAGCGCCTCAGTGGTTCGGTGTAAGTCAAACCCTGGCTTAATAAGGCCGCATACTTGTTGTTGGAGGCGGGGAGCCGCAGCACAGCGCCTGCTTCTCTGACGGCCCTGCGATCTGAGGACGGCAGCGACGCGGCTCGTATTTATGTTCAAAATAGAAGCTCAGGAGCGGCAACCTGGCAGCCAATCAGCGCCGTCCTGGCGTCCAGCTGGCCAATCAGAGCGCGGAACGACACAGCGTTGTTGTCCCGTCGTCCGGTGGTGGGGGAAGAATGAGGATGTGACACAAAGTTTCCTCTCAAACATCTTTTGTTCAAACTCAACATTTTACCAAGAGAAGAAGAAAAACTACTTCTCTTACTCCCCTAAATGCAGCGTTGCCTGGTTTCCATTTGCAAAACTAAATCAAACTAAATGAAAGTTCATGTGCACAAAAATGCACATGAGCGTTTAAAAATCATCAGTGTTCAGATGTTTTCCTCGACTGAAGCTATGATGTTAGACTCTAGTAATAGGTTTAGAGTCAGACTTCACATCCATTCACGTTGGTTGATCTACAGAACTTGATTGAGGCCTTGGAGGATTAATTTAGCCTACAAACAGACCAGAACCCATGTTTCTCAGCCAGCAGACACATACCTACATTTAACTAGTTCAACCAGACTGAGGCTGTTTAACTGACACGACCGGACTAATGTGACTAATGAGCAGAAACACGTCTGTATTCTGCCTGAGGTTGAGTCTTTGTCTGTTAATGTTATTATTATTTCTTTCTCGGACTGTGATCCACACATTCTGACAACTGTGCTTAGTATCAACAAGATGCTCTTTCAGTATCGTTTTTAGCAACTAGATGTGTAAAACAGGGCATGAAGTAGCTACTAGTCCTGAACTTTGGGCTGTGATTGGCACCGTGCTTGTAAATAAAGGTTTAGTGATTTACCAGTGCAGGCTCCCGACCCTAAACCTGAAAGCAAGAGACAAACAGAAGCTTTACAAACCTCCCGACACCTTGACCGGCTCACACCAACAGGCACAAACACAGAGACAACGATGGAGCACGATTCACGATCTGCTGCGAAAAAACACGAGACACCACGAATTCTGCCTTTCAACATGCTCCCGTAATGGAAGAAGGACAAACTCGACTTGTTACAGACATGTTAGTCTAAAAATGATTCGCTTTCAATGTGTTTAAATGCTGCTACAAAACTATTATAGAGATCAGAGTCAGAACCTTGACGGAAAAAACCAGGGTGGAGATGCCTGCAGGAAGCTGCTCGTGCTGGTTTATGACAAGCTCATAAATAATGTTGCCTCATTCCACATTTGAGGCTTTGTGAATGACTCACGTGGCAGAAAGGCTGGACTTCAGTGTGTGGTTCTACTGTCAGACCTCATGAGAAAACTGAACTCAACGCTTTGAAGCCAAATGTAAACTCTTTAAAAGACATTCAAAAAGAAAGAAAATGTGCAGGAGTTAAACTTTGATTAGGTCCCATCTGCTGATGAGCAGTTCACTGACTCGTAGTTGTGCGTTTGCATTCGTCTCGGCTCTAAAGCTCTTGGTGCAGCATTAACATTGACACTATCTTAAAGACGTCATTAGCACAGCTGCATCACAGAGCTCCCACACGTCCTGCGACGGCGGAGACGCTTTGGCTGATTAACATCACAGACATCGGAGCCTCGTCCCGCAGCGGGCCGTCATTTTACGTGCTGTACTGTGGTCTGAGCCAGAGTAAACCAGTACCTGCCGTTCACACATGATGCCTCGGCCACTGATCAAAGTGGGATTATTCCAAGACTCTGACCTAACGTGAGCATTAATTAAAGTCATCAGCACTGGCTCACAGCAAATGTTTATCGAAAACAAGCACGAAACACATTTAGCTTAGCTTCATCAGTTCCCATAACATCTCAACTTTATTTCTGCTGTGAACCATTAAAGAAAAAACACTGAGCTTAGATGAAGATCGGTTCGTTTCCACTCACTGCTGCAGGTAATGACCTGGGTTCAGCCGTTTAACTAGCGGGAAAACTACACTCTGCTGTTGATCTTATCACAGAGCTCGATAAGCGTTTGACGCAGTGTTGCTTGTAAATGAAGGGAAGCTGGTTTCAGACAGTCTGAACTGCAGTAATGAGGGTTCGCTCGGTCCCTGCTTCCCCCACAGCCGGCGTTCATCCACACCATCGTCTCCACTCACGTCGGAGCGTTACTGGCCGTCCCTCCTTGGTGTGGGCCGACCAACACCCCCTGGCCTCCAGGGTCAGGTCGCGGAATAAGGGGTTAACATCTGCCCATGGAGGAGGCAAGCGACAGATGGGCGACACAGAGGGAGAGAGCTGCAGCCCGTGGCAAGGAATTCTGGAGGGAAAGACAAACAAAAGACGAGGAAGGGACGAAGCACAGGCTGGATGAGGGGGTTAGAAAGGAAGAGGTGAGGAGGAGGCTCATGGAGAGAAGAGGCTACTTGACTTTCTCAAATTGAAGGAGGAGCAAAAGGCCAAAAAGATGTCTGGACGTCTATTAGGTCATTTTTGTTCTTCACACTTCAGATTTGGAAGCTGTAACTTGTAAATAAACCAAAATCCTCCACAAGCTGCAAATGTGGGAAAAAGTGTTTGGTGCGTTCATGTGAAGCATCTCTGCTGAAACTCACCCCAACAGAGAGAACGGCATCAGTTGGAGAATTTGTTTGTCAAAGGCTTAATCTGATCCTAATCTATGTGGCCTGCAGGCCGTCGTCAGCCAGAGGAGCAGCAGCTCATTGGCCTCCTGGAGCCTCCTGGAGCAGCAGCTCTGTGGCCTCCTGGAGCCTCCTGGAGCAGCAGCTCGGTGGCCTGATGATGTCAGGCTAACTGCAGTCAGTAGTTTCACACTGTCCAGCGTTTGTAATGTAAACGTCGTGTCCCGTTCTTATCCAGCTCTGATCTCACAATAACGAGAAGCTGCTGTATCTTGATGATGTGATCAAAGAAATGATCAACGGCTCAACATTGACAGAGGACCTGACTCTGGGCCTCGCGGTGACGCCTTCCTGCCCTTCTCGTGTTAATGATGTGCTGTGTCTCCATCTTGCTAATGACCTTAAAGAAAGGAGCGACGTCCTGTTCAGATGAGTCCCCGCGCAGTGAGACGACCCCTTTGTTTGGCTGTAATGTCCTGAATGTCACACGGAGCAGTTGGACGCCCATCTGTCAGAGGCAGCGCCTCGCTCAGTTATTAATCACAGATGAGGTCAGGGATTAAAAATGAGTAAGTTCAGCAACTATCAGAGGTTAAGTTATTAAATGTAGCCACACTCCAGCATTAGGTCCCAGCTGACGGCTTCTTTATTTATACTGGATTAACTGGGTTGAATATCGCTCTGCAGGGGGCAAAGCTCCAGATCAGGGATGTGCCTTCACAGCAGAACAAGTCACACGAAGGAGCTGTGTGTCGATGCAGCTGGGCTCAGGTGCCTGAACTGGGCTCGGCCTGGTTCTGTTAGTCTGGATGTGAACACTCTGTCTAAGGCACCGTGTCACAATCAGCTGAGGGTGAGAGCAGCTGCTTTGATGAGCCTGGTAAATGGTTTGTTTAGTGGGCGCCACCTGCAGGCAAATCACTGTCACTGCACTACAACTAATACCGGACTACAAACATGGCGGACTGGGTTCACTGTCCTGCTGCCGCATATTATTACTGTCACGCACTCAGGGTTTTTAAATATGAACCTGCTCCGTGAGGATTTTGATTCTTTTTAATTAGCAGTGATTCGACCAATGGGGGAGGAAGGTGACATGATGGGTTCAATGAGCTGTGCAGACGTGGTTTTGTGTAGTATGAACACAAGGGGGCAGTGTTGGCTGCCTCCGGATTAAACGCCTTCATCAGGCTGAGGGACACGTCAAAGCTGCCCTCGTCCAGCAGATGTCAGCAGATGTCAGCAGATGTGGTCCAGCCTGGACCTGCAGCCTGTGTGTGGTCTTGTTTCAAGTCCTCGCTCCGCTCATGTAAAAACACCACATCAGCGACTGCTCTCCTCTCTTTGCACAAGCGTTAGATGGGAAGTGAAGAGTAATCTGCCTGCAGTCGGAGGCTCTGACTGTCTGCCACAGCAGAGCAGTGAGACTTTACAGCATCATCTTCCCAGCACTAAAAAAAATGGACTGAAGCGACAAACACCAGCCTGAGACAGCGTCTGGTAACATGCTCCAACATGAACCGAGCCTTGAGGCGTCTCGTCTCCTTTGACCGGGAGCAACGGAGCAAAACGCTGCCTCAAAGTTTCAGATCACGTTGGACAGAGTGGCCGAAACATTTGTGCGTCTGGTTTCCAGCACCGCAGCTGAGCAGGTGTTTGTACAGGTAAGTCACACAGTCCCATCCTGAAGAAGCTTGAAAAGACGAGTTCATCATACTAAAAGCACAAACGTCATTTCCATGAAGTAAAGATTTACAATTTAGTCCATTTCCAGTGAGAACATCCTTGACTGAGGCAGGTTATAGTTGGCCGTCATCTTCCAGTGAAAGGCTGAGGTGCGTGTGGGGGGTCGAGGAAGTGTGGCAGTAATATAAGCAAACAGAGAATGAGAGGAAATGGCCTCTGCCAGTAATCACAGCCCAGGAGCAGCAGTGCATTCAGCTCGCAGCGCCGGGAGCTCGGCCGAGCCCCAGCCTCAGTTTATGGACAAGCCCTGACACCCACAGGAAGTGTAAACAGAGGTCAAGTGTTAAAGTCCAACCCGCCAATTCTCACCTCCATTAAAGGGGGGGGGGTCAAAGCACCTGGGAAGAGGCCCTTTAACACGCTGCAGTGATGGGTTTCATAAAGTTTACACATCAGCTGAGATGGGACTCGCCTGCAGGAGCATTTCTCAAAGGGCTGTGGGTGAAACGAACGCGCTCGAAGCTTCGGCCACAGAGCAGGTATAATGGATAATGAAGTATATTTGTTTTACTTTTTTTAATTTTCTGATTTTTGGTTGTCACGTTTACGGACATTTTTGGTTTTGCAGTTTTATAGAAGTGCTTGTTTTGTGTCTCTCTCGTTGTCACTTCGTTTGCGACCTACAGAGGCTTCGACCCCTCGGCCCGTGGGCCTGTGCTCAGTGGGTCCGTCCATCACTCTCCTGCCTCAGCTGTGTCACAAGTTGTGTCGTTGTTTTGCTCGCATGGCGGCTTGGCAGCGGGTTGGACTCTGCTGTGTGTAGTCAGACAGAACCGTCACGTCGGTACCCAGCGTTCAGAGCTAAGCCCTCATTAAGCCGGTAATGAGTGCGATGCCTAACCAGAGCAGCTCTAGACTTCACAGCGCTGGTGTCGATGCTAACGGCCGATTAGCTGGAGCTGCAGCGTCCCCTCCCTCCAGCCTCACGTGCAAATGGAAAACACACAGAATGTGAGCAGTGACATGCAACAGGCCGCTACCAGGACCTGGAATTAGTCCATTCACGTTCCCAGCATTTAGCTGAAAGTGTAAATGAGGCTTCATTTGAAAACAGACCAAGGGTTTAACTGGAGGCTCTGTGACGAGAGGGAAACTGATGAGTCGAATGTGTTCAGCTGAGGCGTGAACGTCTACAATGCAAACGGTGTTTTACCTCTACACAGCAGACGGAAGATTAAACTGGAGCCAGTTCAATCAGACAGTTTTTACCTGCAGCTGCTGTGACATCTAAGACTTATTGTCTGTCCTGAATAAAATGGTTGCTTGACTGCTTCTGAAGACAGGATTGATTCTCCGGCAGCTTCTATCCTTCCTGTTTGGGATCCTTCAAAGCAAAGTAACGTCTACTCACGAGTCCCTGTCAGTTTGTTGACAGAGAGGTTTCTGATTGTTGAAGCATGAGGAGGTGAAATGACGCAGTTTTCACACATTTAAAGGGTAAGAAAATAGTAAAAGACTGTTGCATTTTGATTGAAAAAGTCCAAACCAGCCGGTGGGTCCGAAGGCGTTTTATAAGTTTTGCCAAGCGGAGGTTTCGTCTTTAAGGAGGAGGACTAGGTCAGAACCGGGACTCGGTCAAGGCGAGGTGCCATAACGGGCCCTGACTGCAGCAGGTGGCAGAGCGGACGCCATAAAGTCATTAGTGATGGATGCGCAGACTACAGAGCTTGTCAAATGTGCCGGGCAGGTGAAAAAAAGCTTCTCCTTTCAGCTCAGTAGCAATAATGATGACGGTGTTTCTTTATGCTTTTGTTCCATTCAATCACGTGTGAACTGCGCCACGGTGAGACGGGGCAGATCCCAGGAGCTTCTCCTCTGAGCTCGGAGCCTCACGACAGAAACCCAAACGTAAGAAGCTGCTGATGAGCTTCTCCAGTTTGATATGTCGCTTGTTTGCAAATCAGAACATCAACTTGCATCAGTCCTCAAACAAGTGGTTATTTTAATTGTAGTGTAGATGTGATTACGACGTCATTTGCTGGACAACCGATCATGAATACCAAGCTGATGTGCGTGTCACCAAGCAGGGCCTCGTTCGGGTGATGGCCCACAGCCATCAGAGAGCTACCAGCTCTTTCTGCTGCAGGCCATGACTATGAAAGGAGGCTCTGTGGGACGGAGGTGCGTGTATTCCTTGTCTGGCTCCAATACGCAAGGAGGACGTCACTGCAGCGCTGAAGACGCGAGGGTTTCATCCACTCACAACATGTTCTGGGGCTGAAACCCCCGAGAGGAGCAGGTAGAACTTGAAGCAGACCTGTGGCCTCGCTGGTAACAAGACATATGAGCAGAAATAAGGAGAACAAATCAAACTGTCCATCGCGTCCCCAAAGTTCAGATGCTTCATTTGTCCAACCACCAAAACCATTTTTAATATGACAGAAAACTGCAAATATCTGACAAACTGTTTTCTCTTGAAAGCTGACTTTTCTTCAGCCATTTTCTTCTAGTTTTGACTAAACTTATTTGGTGGTCGCGTTTAAAATCAGCTTCTTTCCATCCATGTTGTTCTAAGCTTCTAATTGCTTCATGTTTTCAAACTGATGCGACTCAGAAACGCTCAGGTTGTCATTTGGTGTAAAGCTGGTGTTTAGTAGAAGCTCGGGCTAAATGTGTGAAGGACAGAGCTCTCCAGTAAACACCGGTGTGGGGTGGGTGGTCTGGCGCAGACGCATCAGAAGTAGCATCCTTTTTGTTCAGAGCACGTCTGTGTTTGCCCTCTTCATTAGACATTCTAGTGTCACCGAAAGAGAATAAATAAGACGCACTGAGGTCAAAGGGAACGAGCGCTTCGCTTCGGGGTTTGAATGTGTTTTAACAGTTACTTAAGGCTCTGGAGACGCGCTCTGTCACTTCCAAATGATGGAAATGAGCCCGGAACGTTTGCAGAGCTGGCAACAATCCAAGTTGAAAGCGCGGGTGCCTTTGTCCCCGGGTCGTGTAAGAAAGCAAAGCGCTCCCTTTAAACACGCCGCGCAGCGATTGAAGAAACGGACTCGGACGTTATTTGGATGGATGGATTTCAGAGCAAGCGTCTGCAGGTGAAGCGACGGGCTGTTGCTATTCTCAGGCTGCTCCATCCAAACCCAAATAAAGCCAAATAAAGCCGAATAAAGCCGAATAAAGCCACATAAAGCCACATCAGATTTAGGGCCGCTTCAACCTGCGGATGAACGCGGGGACCGCTCCGCCACCAGCCGCTGAATTTCACGCTCCTCAGTTTTATTCGATTTAAAGAGCGACACCGCTGCTGTTAAAACGCACACACTGGAGACAGAGCGCATTCATTTTAAACAGGAAACACATGATTGACTGTTTACACACAGCAGCGAGTCTTTATTCACAACCATCTGAGACAAGTTTGAAACCCACGAATAAGTCTCAGTTAGAAAGTGGTAACGCGTCCAAATGTTTGGATTCTAGAAGAAGCACAATTAACTCAGCACAGCAGTTCCCTGCAAAGTGTACAGCTTTGAGTCAGGCTTCTATTGTGAAAGGACTTGTTACGCTGCTCAAAGCATCTGTCGACCAGTCCCGACTTAAAAGGCTCTAAATAAGGTGCTTTGGGGACATCAAGGCTTGCCCAGCGGTAATGATTACATTCGGACTTAGGATCCATGCAAGAATTTGTAGGCCAGTAAATCTCCTCAGTTCCCAGCCCCCACGACTCTTCAAAAGCCTTGTCATTCAAAGGATGAGGATGTTTGACAATCCCAGCTTGTACTACTCGGCCAATTAATTGGATACGTTGTCGGGATGTTCGTTTCTCTCATCTGCTACTTAGAAAGACAAAGGGTCGACGGGGGGCTGTTGACACCTTCGTGTCCGGGTGGAGTATAAATGAGGCGTCTCCAGAGGAGCAGCCTTCACTTTCTGACTGCACTTGGAGCAACAACTTATTTTAGCAACGTCCTTCCCTGGTTTGATTTTACGACCTGGTAACACATTGCAGAATGCAGGTGCCGGCCGTGCCCATTGGAACTTATGGATACTCTGTGCGTAATTACGCGTCGCTGTACCCACAGTACCAGGGGAGCCAGTGCGCCTCGTCAACGAAACCTCCAAGTGGAAAATCTTTCACTATCGATGCCTTGCTCGGCAAAACTGAAGACACAAGCAGCGATCGGGCGAGTCCTCCTCAGTGCGGACTGAAATACCAGCCTGCGTCCACAGCTCTGCCTCTGACTGGACACGCGGGTTTACCGGTGGCACCGGCGCCTTACGTCTACTCGCCAAACCTGCTGCAACCCGGATATGCAGTCTACTGCTGCCCACCTTTCACCTGCCAGTCATCATGTCGTGGAGCATTTTACACACCAGGTAATCCGAGTTACTGTACGCGCTCACTGGAACTACAGCACAGCGTTGCTGTAAGTGCAGCAAACCACACACGGTGATAAAATGCGCCACTTTCTCTTCACAGCGCCATTGTCCAAAGTCAACGCAGACATCCATGCGTTCAAACCCAAAGGTGGAAAGTCGAAAAGGATGCGCACCAGCTTCACCGTGGAGCAGCTGTCGCGACTGGAGAAGGAGTTTGCACGGCAGCAGTACATGGTGGGGTCAGAGCGGTTCCTCCTGGCCTCAGCTCTGCAGCTCACAGAAGCCCAGGTAAATAGAACCGTTTAAGCAAATCAGGTTCGTGCTTTTATTTTGGCGTCCGTCCATTGCACGCAGCTACAAGGTTTCTAAATTTCTCCTTTTCTTCCTCCAGGTCAAAGTCTGGTTCCAGAATCGACGCATCAAGTGGCGCAAGCAGAGCCTGGAGCAGCAGCAGGCCAAGCTGGCCAAGCTGGGCCTGGCCGCGCCGCCCAAAAGCCCCGGATCTCAAGGCCACGGAGATGAAGGCGATGAGTTCTCAGACTCTGACGTGGAGGTCGACGTGTCTGACGACTCCACTGACCACTGTTAGTCCAACACCTGGACCTGTGAAATAAAGACTCTGTACATAGGGCTGAGGAAGGAGAGCAGCTTCTCCAACTAAGATTATTTAATAGATGTATAGTCTTATATTTAATGTCCTGCATTTACTGCTCTTTGATGAGTTCACTTCAGCTTTTGTTTATACGAATGAAAAACTCAGAAATATATTTTATGACATTAAATGAAAACTCCGTCCTGTCCTTCATTCATCTATTGGGACTGATCAGAAATTAAAGGTGACATCTTGCGTTTTTATCTGAAAACCGTGTTAAAGTCACTGCTTTTCAGTTTCTTCCAGCCTGAACACAAAGTGCTGCCAGGCTTCGGTTCCTTGCTCTAACAACTATTTACCAGAGGCTGAATTAGCTCCAGAACCTAACAGGCCTCTAGCTCATGCAGCCCTTGCAAACAATTCTTATGCACTTGTGCTCCTCACTGTTCATCTCATCGGAATCTGCCTGGTTTGAAAACGGTGGAGTCACGTTCAGACATTTCCTCCCAGGTCTGGAGCAGATCACCCCTCCCCTCTGGTTTAAGCTAAGCAAATAAACTCAGTCAGGGCTTAGCTGATATCTGTAACCCGGGTGGCAGGGGTCAGTCTGTCTCAGCGCTACAGAGCTGGGTCTCACTGTTTAATCTGCTTAAATGGTCAGTACGCCTGTTCTCACTGCTTCTCTGTTGACACGACTCCCACATGCCCACCCGCCGCCAGCAGGTGTCCTGTGTCGGCTCCATTCAAACCCAAAGTCTTCCCTCTGGCTGCAGAGGGACTCACGCTGTCTGCTGAAGCCTGCCTGGCAGACATGAAGGACAGATCCCGAGTCAAGACAGCGTGCGGAAAGGATTGGGACGTAGCAAATGGGTCCATCAGAGCAGCTAATTGGGGAGGTCAACCTGAAAGTCCAGTGTTTCTGTGGATCCAGCCTTTGACTCCTGAGTAGAAGCTGGAACAATCGTGTGAGCGTCCTTCATTCAGGGTTTACAGCTCACTAGTGTTCAGACGGTGAAACCAAATCAAACACAAACGGCAGCCGCATCATTCTTGCTCGTCGCCGCCGGCCTCGCGTTGATCACACCACATGTGTGTTTGAACACCTGTGAACAAAGCAGAATTTAGATTTGATCACAGTCAAGCAAACGTCACAATTCCTCATAAGTGTCCAACCAACAACAAGGCTCGGTTCCAGAGCTGAAGCGCAGACGCTTTACTGCAGAACAACTTTGACTTGACTGCTTTGTCCATTTTTTTATCTTATTGATTTCGCACCCGACTTGTGAAATTGTAAAGAAACTCTGCAGGGCAGGAGCGAGAGGACAGTTGGTCACAGTGTCCAGGACAGAAGTTTAATAACCGGTGACGTGTTGATCTCCGTGTCTCCTGTCCGTCACCCCCTGCCTGCTCTCTCCTGGCGTCCAGTCTTAGTCTGATTAGAGCTGAGCTCCGCTGAAGGAGCAGAATTCTTGTAAAAACCCCAGAGAAGCGTTTCGGATGTGATCAACTGTGCGTCAGAACCCCCTCCCTTCTTCCACAACCCACGTAATCCCATTGAGGGACAGAAGAAAGCAGCCAGAGCACTGGGAAAACTTGGAGAGTCCTGGGGAGAGGAGGAACGGGGGGGTCACCGGGCTCCTTGTCCCAATTAGCACAGGGCACCTTAACGGCTGGAAACATGAGAACGCTGGCTGGGATCCTTAAGACGCGCTGCAGGCTCTGAGCTGAAGCTCCATATGAAAGGCGACAGTTACATCTTCATTTGTCTCCTGATCTGTTGATGCTGTGTTTTAACACTTTAAACACGCAGGCCAACAAAAGCACAGTTGGTTCTTTATCTGTGCTGGTACCAGTCGATTAGTTGAGGCCAAAATTAATCAGCGACGACGACGACGACGGCTAAATGATGCTCAGCAGATATTTCATTTGCACAGGAGACGACAAAGATGAGACAAAACGAGCCGTTTGAGATGTTACATTGATATCAGATTTAAAAACATCTGATATCAATGTAACAAAAAATGTGTTTGTTATTTGTCTCAAACTAATCATATTGTGGTAAAATTCGAGATTTTAGCCTTGCATTTGCAAGTCAACCACAAACCTGCCAACAAATCTCACAACAAACTCACTAGTAGCAGGATTTGGCTTTAAGAGTTAAAGTCTGGAATCGATTAAAAACAAGCAGCAACTCAAAAGCAAGTAAATGCAAAACGTTTAGACCAAGGTTTCAGGGACGCGTCCACTCTGAAAGTCTCTGGTTTTGTCTGTGTAACAAGGCAGAAGGTGTGAAAGTTCTCATGGACAGCAATTACCTCCATCTCCAAAGGAGACAGTGCACGGACATTGGACCAACGCGCGTTTTTAGGGCAGCCGCCTGTAAAATAAAAGCCTCTTTTGCATTTTATTTGCAGAGGCCAGGGCCCATCGACTCCATCTAATAGTCATTAGCTTTCATTACAAGCGTTTGAAGTGGGAGCTGCCCTTTGTCTCGTCGTCAAAGAGCCGCATTTGAGATGCACAAAGGCCTCCGACACGGGCACTGACAAAAGAAGCGGCCCGGAGAGAAGTTCTCTGAGGAAACGCTCCCTGTTCCCAACGCCGACGCTTTCTGAGCGACGGCAGCACGAAACCAGCTGACGGTCGTTTGCTTCCCAGGTTGCGCGTAACGTGCGTATTTTACGCGTCACACAAGCTGTGCGCAAAAACATACACTTACATCATATTTCTAAAATGAAACTGTGATGATAAATACGTACTGATGGTGCCCAGTACTCGAATAGTTGTATCTCCCAGAGAATCTCACTCTGACTTTGCGAACGGACCTTGTTACCAGCGTGTTTGTTTATGCTAAGAGGGAGCCGGCGGGGGGCGGGGTCTGCACAGGTGCTTAAACGACCCCACTTCTCACGCAGGTGGCACAAACGCAGCGATGTGCTACTTCTCCCGTCTCGTTACAGTGGGGTGAAATTTTCCAAGTATTTAAGTGGGACAGATTAGCTGAACACACAACGCTAATGCGAAACAAAATGGCCAATTAGTTTATTAATGATGGCGGACGACAGAAAGCAGAGACGACACTGATGGATGGAATCAACATCATGGAGACAAAGGCCATGAAGCGTAAACGCAGCCAGTCAACACGTTTCCTGCTTAATGGGAATGAACAACGTTGCGCCCTATAAAACCCAGTAACAGACCAGTACACGACTGGTTATTGAAAGGCTCATTCCCTCCAACCTGAGCATTTGGTGTAAAACGCGTAGTTCTTGTGTCAACGTGTTAAACTGTGAACATAGTCTGTTCGGGTTGGACGTCAACGTGTCCTGCCTCCGTCCAGCCGCTGGGTGGCAGCAGTGACCCACTAAAACACTTGGTGCTTGTGTCCACTAGAACCATCTCTTTGCATAGAACCTAACTCAGACAGCCGCGTTCCGAGCGTGGGGTCCTGTCCTACAGTTGTGCTTCCGTGTGACGTCACCGTTAGGGCGAACCACCAGGGGCATCACTCTGCTCAGCGTCCGCGTCCAGCTCCCCGAGCTCCCAACGCAAACACCGCCGCTTGCCAGCAGGTGGCCGAACGTTGCGCAGCGCTTCTCTGTGACCGGTCCCTGCTCAGGTCAGCAGTGATGTGACGCGTTGACAGCTCTCGGTTTTAATTTAATTCTTATGCCATGTCCGTCATTTATTTATTACCAACCTTACGCTACCTTCCTCCAGCTGCGCGCGTGTGGAGGGATTATTCCAGGAGCAGATGGTTTATTGGGAACAGCAGCGTTTCCCTGATGCTGACCGTTTAGTTATGTAGATAGTTATGCGGCCACTATCAGACACGTTATTCCTCATTTACGCTGGAACATGAACGCGTGTAGTAACGTCCAGCTGCTCTCCCGTTTTGTTTGCAGACTTCTTTCCTGGTGAACCCAGTGGCCAATGAGTAACCTGTGATCCAACTGACCGGTTTCTCCCATGCTGTAGTATTAATATATAATCTGATGACAGCATATCTGCGATGCGCACTGTGAGTATGGGCCGTGACATTCATTGACACGTGACCCGTATTATTTGTTTTCTAAAGTAATGTTCAAGACATTAAATAACCAAAACGCACACGGCGCCAATGTCACGCTCAGCCGCAGCTTTTACGCATGGAGCCAAATAACAGGCTTCACTTCTATTTTCTCACACGCTGCTCGGGTTGGTTGAAGATCACTTTGCTCGGACTCAGGAACTTTCTTCCTCAGCCTGGGGGAAGATCAACAGCAGGTACGGAACAGACCTCCAGACCGCTCGGCTCGGTTTTCGTTAATGCGCAGCGATTTGATCATCTATTAACCAGCAGCGATCTGGGTCAGTGCGTAAAGGCCGCAGGGCTTCGTCATTAAACTCAACCGGCTCCAGCAGCCCTCGAGTTCCTGCTGCCGACAGCCAGAGGAAAAGCTTTAAACGTAAAACCTCTCAGCGAAGACCAATCATCGTCACCAACCCACAAAATAAACGCGACGTTTTGATCTTCCAGACATTGTTTGAGTGTCATCCACAAACACTGAACTTATATGGTCACAAAAACAAAATAACACATTTTACCATAACACTAAATATTTGTAAATTTGTAAATAACTAACGCGGGTGGTTCTACAATCAAAGGCATAATAGTTACAGTCAATCCATCATAATCGACGTTATAATATAACAATGTTCGGTTTAAATTCATTCCGCGCGTGGATCGTGCATTTCCATGAAACCGCTTAAAGGAACTCTGCTCGGAATCACCTAGTGAATGTAGATGCGTATCATGGGCTCAGTCCTGCAGTGACGATTAAATGAACCGACACCGCAGGGGAAACGCACGTTTGACCCATTCACAGAACCTCCTGCGTCTTTAGGAGCCTTTAGCTCTAAACGCCTAATCAACAACTTGTTTTACCTCATAATTTCCATCGGTAATGATTTTCTAATGCAGGCTCGACTCAAACGAGCGATTTAAGAGGATAATAATTAACCCGGTTCGTTGCGCCGAGGGAGACGCCACGAAGCGGAGACAACAGGCGGCCTCCGAACGGCGGCGGCGTCCTGAGGAACCGAGCGGAGCCCAGAAGACACAGGCTTTAGGAGGATGAAGCTAAATACCAGCCAAACGGAGCTGATCACAAGACATATATAAAAAGTGCATTTAATACAATGCTGCTCTAAAACTGGGACTAGAGCCTTTTAAGATGGCAAAGCTGATCAATTCCTGATGTGCTTTTTTACACTGTGGCTCCGTCTTTAATAGTTTCTGTTATTACCGTGAATTAAAATAATGTGGAGGCTGAACTACAGGCGCCAATAGAAATTAAACGGCTGTTCGCATTTCGACACATACTTCAGGTGTTAGACTGTGAATCCTGCTGATTGTAGCAGGACACTGAAGCGGCCTGGGTGTCGTCTAACAACCTAAACAAATCCTCCTACATTCAGCTCGTCTCTTTCATTTCCTTCCCAGGAGTCGACAGAAGCAAAGCGAGGACCCGCTTTCCCTTAAGGAAAACGACATATTAAGGCTGAACACGCCTCTCGGTGCTGCGTTAATTGGAGCGTATGTTTCCTCAGCGTGTCTAACTAAGCCGCCGTCTTGTGTGATCTATGCGCCAGGTACTTGAGCAGAGCCATTGGCAGGTGCTGTGGTCCAATCAGCGCCTTCCTGCGCAGCGTCAAGTCACGCTGAAGGTTGGAGGCGCTTTGCTTAGCGCGCACTTGTGCACAGAAACTCTCCCGGTGCGCACAGCTTCCATGGATCGGGGCTATTTGCAGGACTGTTGAGTTCTGAAGCAGCGGCTCCACTGCGCAGACGTAGCCTCCACACACGCTCCAGCTCTGCCTGTCATGCATCTCTGAGGGGGAAACTCTTTTCCAGCAACAAGGAGGAAGACCGCTCGCTTTTTTCTGTGTTGGCTTCTATTTGCACCAAGAGATGATGTTTTCGTCCGCAGGCAAGCGCTGCTTCACCATAGAGTCTCTGGTGGCCAAGGAAAACCCTCTGACAGCCGAGGAACCCATCTGCCCGACGGCTTTAACGTATCCCAACCCGACAACAGATGCCTTGATGAACGGTTACCAGGCTCCGCCGGCCAGGTCCCTCTACCAGACCCCCGACCTGGTGTTCCCAGAGACGGTCAACCACCACTCCCTCACCGTGGCCCCTCACCAGCTCGCCGGCTCCCACCTACAGCACCCGCACTTCTTCGGGACGCAGCACCGAGATCCGCTCAACTTCTACCCCTGGGTCTTGAGGAACAGGTTCTTTGGACACAGATTTCAAGGTAAAGGAAGCGAGGTTTACCTAAGGACCATGCGCGCTGCTCCGAGTAGTGACTCCAGGTAACGCGGCGCAGAGTTTCCACGACGCCCGCAGATCCTGCGTGAAAGCCTCGGCAGCGAGCAGACACGCGGCCCTGCCCGGGTTGTAGTTTACTCCAAAGACCAGCTGCACAGCGAAACATCAGCCAGGACAACAATTCCCTGACAGGAACACAGCACGATCTGTTTAGCAGAACACAGTGAAGTCAAACCAGTTACTTTATCTGTAGTGGAAAAATGCCTGAACACAAAACGTTATTTATTAAACTACATATTTAAATAATTAACACATGGAACAGACACCAGTAAAAAAATAGACGTAGTGCAACAAAATGTCGCTGACACAAATTTGACCACATTGTTTCCCACACAGATGAAATGAAGTAATTACCCTCAACGTAAATCACACTGGGCCTCGCGGTCTGTGGCTGTTTCCACTGGGTTTAAATGTTTATTCAACTTTAGTGTCATAATATACGGTCTGAGCCTGATGTTGTACCGAACCAAAACAAGTTATTCACGTAAAATAATGCCGATAATAATACTTATAATACTACTACTACTACTACTACTAATAATAATAATAATAATACCAACAATAATACCTAACACCAATAATAATAATACCTATAATAACAATGATGCCAATAATAATAATAATAATAATAATAATAATAATAATAATACCTATAATAACACCTATAATAATAATAATAATACTACTACTAATAATAATAATAATGCCACCAACAATAATACCCAACACCAATAATAATAATAATAATAATAATACCTATAATAATGTCACCACGGTCTCCTCGCCGTCAGGTAACGACGTGGCCCAGGACAGCCTGCTGCTCCACGGACCCTTCGCCCGGAAGCCCAAGCGGATCCGGACGGCCTTCTCCCCGTCCCAGCTGCTCCGCCTGGAGCGGGCCTTCGAGAAGAACCACTACGTCGTAGGAGCCGAGAGGAAGCAGCTGGCGAACAGCCTGAGCTTATCTGAAACACAGGTGAGTCAGGATCCGTTAATTAATTATTCACATTAAAACACACACAGCTTTCATCGAACCTCTACTGATAATTTAGTTCTTCTTTTCGTTTCTACTCGTTGCTGTGGTTACGACATCCAACAGCTTCCTCGTTATTGTAAAACGTCGCAATAACAAAATTGTTAAAATATTTTCAGCGACGACGAATCTTTTGTATTTAGACAGAAAATAAATTCCGAGGGGGAGACACGTGTTAATAATTCAACTTATGCCCAAAACATAAAATACCAAACGAAATATGTCAGAACGGAAACGCAAATCAAATGAATTATTAATTTTACACGATATTTAACAGGCCAACACCACTTTGTGTTTTTATTGTCCTTTAATTAATTACTATTCTTAATGATATTGTCTGTAAATTGTTTTAAATCAATAGTTCACTTCAGCTACAAATGAGAAATTATTTAGAAATAAGAAAAATTAATTTCACTATATCAAGCCAGTGATTAAAACGTTTTTGTAATTTTTGTGTGTGTTGCAATATGCAGACAATGTAGCATTAAATTGTTTTGCACAATTCTTTCATTATAAAACGTTAAATTATTCCTTCTTGTTCCTAATATTGGAGGGATGAAAGAAACGTGTCAGACTTTAAATGTGGGCAAACGACAATTATTTCATCTTTTCCAGCTGTTTTACAATTAAATACGCTAAAGCATCTTATACAGATGTTGTAGCAGTTTAATGAGCCACACTGAACTTCAGTTAGGTCTAATAAGTGATATCAGGTGATGTTTCCTGAGTCAGTGGGCTGGAAAAAAAGCTGCTTTCTAGTTAAAGATTGGAGTCTGTGACCTGAATGTTCATCAGCTCTGAAACAAAAGACAAAGAGACAATAAGTCGAACATGATCTATCAAAATGGTCAACAATTACAGAAATCTCTGGAGAGACTGATCATTTTAATTACATGTCCCCAAACCAAAGAGCAAGCGAAGAAGTGTAACAAAACAGTAAAATAGCAGCTATTCAATAAAACGCTTGACTGATGAGTTCAGATGATCGGTGCTGAACGTTATCCCCGTCTGTGTCTCTAGCACTTTGACAGTTAAGGCAGAGATTTGAGTGGAAGCGACAGGCTTTTGGGAGGTAAAATTTGCCTGAGGGTCAGATAAAGGGGAGAGGAGTCATTTTATTCTGAAGTCAAATGATCCTGCTGCCATTTTAAAAATACATCGAGGTCCCAAATTGGCCTTGAGCTCATATTCCAACGTCAAACTAGCAACACAAGCCAGGAAGCCACTTAGCTCGCTGGTCTTTCCCGCGCGTTTGTCAGCTCGATGGATGGATGAATAGAATTTAAAACTATGTTGACATGAAAACTAAATATTTTTAATGGTAAAAAAAATTCCACACTCAACAGCAATTCCTCATATTTTAAGGCACCCAATAACATTTGATGGGTAATTGTGCTGTTTACACAGTGCTTGCCCACTTTCAAAAACAATCTTTTGTGGGCAAGCACTGTGTTCTGCTCAGCGTCATCATCCCGCTTTGCTCTTCTGCACAGGTAAAGGTGTGGTTTCAGAACAGGAGAACTAAGTACAAGCGGCAGAAGCTGGAGGAGGAGGGACCAGACAGTCAACAGAAGAAGAAGGGAAGCCACCACATCAACAGATGGCGCATCGCCACCAAGCAGGCCAGCTCAGAGGACATCGACGTGACCTCAGAGGACTAAACCCCGCTTCCCCTTCTGACGCGTCAGAGGACCAACACTATTTATTATGTAATATTAATATTATTCAGTATAATTAGACACATTAGAAGAAGGCACCACGGACTTTGGGAAAACATCCATTTAGTGACATCCACTCTGAAGCAGGGAAACGTGAGCCTGTATCACTGGTTTCATTTTAACTGTACATAGGTCATTTCTAAAGATTGTTTTTGAAAGCGATCACTGGTTTCATTAAAGCTGTTTTTACCACCTGCTTAGGTCATTAACACCCCATTCGTCCGTTTAAATGTCTCCTGAATGACGGAGACGTGTGTAGAACAGCCGGAGTGGCCAGAAGCAGAAAGACGTTCGTCTTCTGCAGGACTCTTTGAACTTTCGTGACTTGAAAGTCATTCCAGGGCTCCGGTCGGCCTCTGAATGAAGATTCCCCAGAAAGGAGCTTCGTACCTGGCTGTGCATGACTCTTGAGCAGATAAGAAGCTGCAGAGCTGTGCGGTTACTGCCACATAATAAAAGCTAATTCACAGCTTTTTGCCTCTGCCAGGCCACATTTGTTAGTGTGGAGTGACTTGTTTCATGTCTGCAGATTTCATAAAATTCTGTGTGTACCATAAAGCGTATATATGAACATACTTTTCAACGTGTAATTACAAAAAGATGTTTTAGAAATAAAAACTTAAATTATTTCTCTGATGGAAAATGCAGTGATTTCATATACGTCTATGTAATTTTTACAGAGTGTCAGCCAGGCTCCACAGAGGCTGCAGGGTTTCAGTCCAACCAGCCTTTGGAAACGCTGGCTACACTCGTTTGCTCCCCTCGTCTCAAAGTGCACGTGCAAATCAGTGTGAATGATGCTGCTGCGGTGTGTGATTGAAAGGAAAACCCGCAGAAAGCCAGGCCTCCGTCACACACCAAGCAGAGAACCGAGACATCCAGCTAAAAATCTCTAAAACACTAATCATGTTTTGTGGCATCCTAAGAATCACATGAAACCCACGTAGGAGCGATTCTCTCTGGGAGGCAGGGAACCAGTGTTCAGGACTGAGGTGCCAGGAATGCTGCAGAGCAATAACACAGGTGTCAGGTGTGTTACTTTTAAATTCCAACAGAAGGGGGACTAGAATAATTCCCAAACCCTGGCGGTGCGACGGCTGAAGGAAAAAAGAAAAGAAAAAGGAAAGTAGTTATTGTGCAGCAGCTCTGTGACCACAACGCCTCAGTAATCACCAAAAGAAACGGAAGGAATCTCATGCTAATGACCCCCAGGCTTCAGAGACGGGCCCTGATGGCTGACCCTGCTGTTTTGTTTTGTAAGCTAAGAGACAGAGAGAAAGAGAGGAGGCGGAGCAATCAGTGGTCTCACCTTATAGAAAGGTGCACAACATGTCAGGCATGTGCAGTTGCAAAGGGGCCACAGGTCTCGTTTTCAGTCAGCAGGATATCCTATACTCACTGCAGGTGCAAATATATAGAAAGGAGATGCAACATTCCTTATTAACCAAACAAACACCAGCGAGGGTTTCAACTCTGCACAGCTCTATGCAGTAGCTGGTGAAAGGTCAGAACAATTAATGAGAAAAGAATTATTATTGGAAAACGTCTTGCCTGTGTCCCTCAGCGCTGCGTGTCCTGATGGCTGAGACGGCGCAGGATGACAGCAGGAATCTGCAACATTCCCGGCTCAGGACCGAGCCGGAAAACAAGAACCTCTCTGGAGGCAGCCACCAGACGCCGCTGGAACGGTGTTTAAAAACCGTTCCACGACTGGCTTTCCGAGGCAGGTACGCAGCCTTCTGTTTTCTCAGCTACCGCTACAAATTACAAATGATGTGTTTTATTGTAAAATTGCATGCGGAGTGATAAATCATGCAGTGTTGTCACAGTTGTCACATTGTATCAGCTCCAGTCAGGAAGCAGTAAACACACTGAATCACAAATTACAACCTAATTAATGAGCCTTCTTTTAAAACATTTTTCACATGTCTGACTAAACAAATCTTGGACATAATTGAAACAGCCTAATTTTAATATTGCATATAATTCACAGAGTGGACATGTTAGAAGCTGAAACACTAATATCCCCAGTAGATGCCAAAACTCTTTAAAATGCTTTGCATGTGTTGATATTGGAGCTACATTGTTAAACGTAGTTCTAGGTGATTACTGGCCTTGAGAAGTGAGGAAGAGACAGTAATAAAAATGAGATTATCATCTACAGTTTGTTTATGAACGTGGCTCATTGTATTTATCTCACCTGAATTATGTCTTTGTAGAATTACTCCACATCGTAGCCTACCGCGGTGCGTTGCCTTGGCAACCATGCAAACATACTAATCGCACAGATCACGACTCATGATAACACTCGAAGACGGCAGGTTTATATGAAGCAAGTGCTCCACAAAACATGGACCAGCAGAAAATAAACACAGTAACAATCCTGACTGTGATTTTTAGCCAAATCAAATACTGTGAATCACTAAATCACTAATACGTTTAGCAAATAGCCAGAGGTTGCATTTAAAAGTTTTGTTTCACAATGTACACCAGAGTAAATTATTACCATATCTGCTATGACCCACTAGAGTCATAGAAATATTTTTAAACGAAAAAACCTGGAGGAATTTTCACAAGAGGCTGAAAAAAAACACTGATAAATTTACAAAGCAAAAATTGTGGGTACAAAAAGAGTTTTATATCACCGATAGTTTTATTATTTTAAATGTAAAAAAATACTAATACCACTCATATGATGGAGTTTCCTGGTTATAATGAGAGGCCAGAAAAGAGGAAAAGAAAGGTCAAAGTTCATACACACAGAAGGAAAACGTCATGGTTCAACTGTAAACCTGACTTCATTCACAGTATTTACTCATTTAACTGCTGGTCTAGATCAGAAACCCCTCTTAATGCCAATGAATTTACCATCATGCATTTGCTGAACCTTTATGAGCAGTGTGTCCCATCTTTGCGATCACTCATAAGCCTTTATTGTAGGTCACAATTTTACAATCTGTTGCCATGGCAATCTCAGGCTCCAGGTCACTCACACTGATCTGTGGGAATAAAAGCAGAACAAAATAGTGCAATAGTAAATATTTGGCAAAAGGCATCTGATATAAGAAGTTTACATAGAGCGAGTGCATCCATAGGCGTCAACACGAGCTGCTACTTAAAGATTTGAAACCGTTTCATTTGTAACTAAATAATTTTTAAAGGCTTTAAATGTTCTGTATTTACTGCTAATGTGTAAAAGGAGCCAATTTGGCAGATTAAAGTCTAATTTGAGGTTTGCATCTCCTAATATTTGAACCAGAGACAGATGGCTGTTGGAGTTGGAGGCAGAATCCTAATCAGACATCTTGGTAGGTGTGAAATGGGGAAGTGGGACAAATTGAGAAGGCGGGGGGTCCAGGGGAGAGGGGCAATCATGTTGCTTTTTGGAGAGTTCTTTTTCCTTCATCTGCTATCCTTGTGAAAGTGAAAAAAGGACTTGTGAGAGAAAAACAGGCCCCTCAGAAGAACGGGCGGCAATTTTTCACAGGACTGTTGGCGGCACATATGTCTGAAGTTTTTTGCCATATGGCTGTCTGAGCTATTTCCAGTGGTAATTAAATCCTAAACATTTTAAAGCCAACGCTGGTTGGCTTGTGTCAGAAAGTCATTTGGCAGAGAGAAGACAAAGAGAGATATAAATTGAAAAACAAAATAAAACCACAGCCCTTTAATAAGTAGAATCACACTGAGGCACTAAGCCTAAAGTTGGATCACAGCCTGATAACCTGGATGGCATCAGTGAGCAAAGCCAACAGAGAACAGAGCAGGTTACACTTCATTAGGAAAGAGCCTCCATAAGGCTCAATGGTGACAGTTAAAAAGGTCAGGAGAGTCACAGACACCGGTCGCTGATCTAACCACCGAACCCCAAACACACAGCGAGGACCTACAATGAGTACGTTCGGTAACATGTGAGCTAGGACATTCAGGTAATAGCCTTTTTCATTCAGCCACTTCGTGCTCTCGGATGGAAGAAGAATGACTCATACTTTACCTTGGACATCTGTGGGAAGAGACTGATGGCGAGAGGCAGAGCCAGGCTGAAGGCAGCGAGACACACCAGACTGTGGACTGGCAGGACAAGCCTCCGCTGTCTCTGGAGGAGAGGGAGCCTGGTGGGACACCGACACAAAACAGAGTTTAATAGAGTCTAATCAAACGGCACAAAAGGTTTAGAATACGTTCACCAGGGGAGGTATGTTAGTAAGATTATGGACTGATGGCCAAACCAATCATCAAAAGAGCAAATAAACCTTTATAAACATACATTAAACCATATGCAGTCAGTTTCAGGCAACACTTGGGAAGATGAAGGGCTACGAACAGAAAGGCAGGACCTTGAAGTGGAGATCAGCCCCAACACAGAGGCTCAATCTTCACACTTTATCAACCCAGTCTACAGTAGGTAGAAAGCGCTTCATTCTGATGTGACCAGTGAACAGCTCAGCAAGTGTTTGAGGCCCTATAACCAACAACTATTCAAGTATTTCAAAACAACAAACGGGTGACATTCAACAGCAGAAAAACACGGTTTCCCTCTTCGAAGAGCTTTTTAGAGCTTGATTTCCTGAAATCTATTTTCTCATTTCAGCCCATACTTCTCCTCCCAGCTCGCTGTCCGCCGTAACATAACCCCCTCTTCAGTGTGTGGGACAGTCAACTCAGCGGGAGCTTGAGAAAAGAGCCGCTCCATCCCTCCTCCACCAGCGACGCCTCTCCCCTAACGAGGAGAGCTACTGCCTAATGAGGGAGCTCATTAACACATATGGCTGCCATGGTTTAATTAGGCTCCATACACACACTCGTGTCCACACAAACGTGCAAATGCACACCTTCGATGGAACTGCATGACAAAGAGGAGTCAATGGGAGGAAAAGTTGTGAGGTATATGATGTGCGAGTTACGATGGAGGGTAGGTCTGGGCACGCGTGGATTTGAAAACCTTCCAATCAGGTGGAAAAGTGATATTAGTCAAAATTAATGACACAATGTCACGTAAGAGGGTCTGTGTTCACACGCTCTGAATAATCTGGCCAGTGGCCATATTGTGGTGAAGGTCTGACTCACGCTTGACTGTTTACATCCACCTCTGACTGAATCTCTCTGTTGCCACGTACAAACCAATTAATAATAACAACGATGACTCGTGTTGTCTCAGAGTCGGATACAACAATATGGCACTGAATTACTGTGTCAAAAAGCAAACACCTTTACCTTCATGAGAGTAGCAGAACTGCTTGTGTGTTTTAGCACGGCCTGTTTTTGCACAATAACATTTTCAATTACTATTTGTGCAGTTTATCGCTTTACTGTTGAAGCATGTGATTACTTCTCATAACGCGGCGTATGATAGGTAAGCGTGGTTATGAAACAACAGCAGGTGCTTCTCTGGCAGTTTAAACGCTTTGGCTCTTCTCTTCCCATATTTAATGGCTTTCACTGGTTAATAGCACATTTGCCTCAACATGCAACATTATGGATTTTTGACTGCTTTTGGGGCTTTGCTAACTAAATTACAGTTACAATTAAAATATTTGATTATAAGCTTTTGTCTTACCACTGACTGAAAACCTTAACAGCAAAAACAAAAACATTGACTTGATGTTTCTGGTTGAGACCATTCAAAGATCAAGATTAAAGCGGTTGATGCTAATAAACCCACGCTTTTAAAACACTTAGTGGTCGGACACCTCTCACAGCCACCAAAGCACGTGAAGCTGCCTTTGTGTTCAGCCTGCTCTCAGCAGTGTAATCCATCACTGAGGGGCCTTCCAGGGACCCATCTCTGTCCTCTTGTTCTCGCTCCATTGACAGCCAGTGAAGGTGAGCTGTCGTAGCGTGTAGCTCAACACAACTCAGCTGCACCGACACAGACCCACACTCTCTCACAACCACATACACACACACTCTCTGTAACCAGTCAGTCATTGAGCTGCCAGAAATCCCAAACACACCTGGGCTGCTGGCCGCGTTTCTCAGCCCGCCCGCAGTCGAGACAAGTGCTGTCAAGGCTTTGAAAAAAAGGTCGTCATTCCTCAGTAAACCGAAGGCACAGTCAGGCCGTCAATCACAGGACGCCCATAAAACACAATACATCATTAAGATCATTACAGTCGCCTCGCAACGCGCAAGCTTAGTGGTAGAAACGGTTCATTGACTGTGTGGGCTTTTTAAAACAGCCCTGCAGAAGATGAAGAACAAAAGCACGTCTGCTTATTACAAGTATCTATTAAATGTTTATTAATTATCATAAAAAAAAAGTCGAATTATCAAACAGATTTTTGTCTGATTGAACTCTCTTACTTTTCCAGCACAGTCATTATCATGGGAGGGAGCACGAGGATGGGCACAGGCAGAACCACCCTGGTCAGCGCTGTGTCCAACAGCGCCTGGGTAAACACATAAATCCATGCATCTAATTAAATGCAAGCTTGCAGGTAGCTTGGTAATGCAAGTTTAAGTATTTAGCAGCCTGTTAAACTAACATCACGACGCTGTATAGGAGACATTTTCAGAGGGAAGCCACGTACGTGCTTGGCCGCTACTCTGGATGTTCCCACCACGTTCCCATCGTTGTCAAGCACACTGATGCCCTCCGACAGCTCCGAGTGTCTCATGAGCACCACATTGCAGACGTTTGCGCTTGCTGCAAAGAGGCGATGATGCAAGTTGAATTTGTGTATTATTTCACACACAGATCATTATTATTATTATTGAGACAGGGTCAAACGTTTGAGTGAAATTAAAGTCAAAAAGACATTAACTGGTACGAGACAACACCGGAGTCAAAACAAAAATATATATATTCATCTTTCTTGTGAACAGTTTGCAGACAGTTCTGTTTACTACTGTGACACTAATGTTGTGTAGACTTTGCCTACTTGCTGTACTCACTAAATGCATCTGTAATTCGTGTCACAATTAAACTAAACGCTGCCACAGACGTGAACAGGCTTCATCATTGCGGTGACTGATAGGCCGACCAGTTGCAGAGATGCATTCATGCCTGTCAATATAAGCACCAGTGTATGTCAAGATAAATAGACCTCCCTGTTTGACTCTAATAGTAATAAGAAAAACTCATTTTAAAGATCTTAGTGGTGGTGCCGCAAGCCTTTTTAATTTAAGACAACAGCATTCAGAGTTATCTTCACGCAGGGGCTGCAGGTCTCTCTGGGAGAGAAATTCAATTGACTGAGAAAATGGCTCTTTTTACCTACAAGGGTTTTATTTCTCATCAAATTAATACAGCGGCAGATAAAGGGATTTTGACAAAGAATAAAAACTACAGCAAACAGATCAAGATTTCAAAAAGCTGTTTGTAATTAAATAAAAGCATTGTAGTAATTACAAAACTGAACAGATTGTTACCATGTCTGTTCAGCTAAATGCTAAAATGTGTGTAATTATTTGAAAGAATTACATTGAGGGACATTTTAATTATATAATAACTACTAGTGCACCTATGGAAATCAAGACAACAATTCGAAGGCAATTACTTTTTAAATATGACAAATGATGACAAAAACGTTCAAAAGACAATAAACTAATTGTCCCCATGAATTCCTGCCAGCATTCCCTCCATTTAAGGTCTTGATAATTTAAATGAATGACAGGCTACCGCTTGATTAGGTTATTATAAATAAATCTAGCCTTAAGTAAATGAAAGAAATCAAGCGGGTGAGAATTCAAACCCCACTTTGCTTTGACTCGCTTCAATTAGCCATTTTAATTACCTTTTATGTGGGCCTACCAAAACAACAGCAGCATTAACAATGAACAAACAGAAATCAGGTAAATGAGGCCTTGACATAGACGCCACTTTAGGGGTAATTATCCAATTTGTTTGCGGCAGCAGAGTTCTAACGAGCAGCCAATTACCAGAGGCTGCACTGAGGAAACCTGTTGATTTAATTAGAAGAACTGCCACGTAAGGAAGGGGGGCAGGCAAACAATTTAATTACACGGCAGCAGCCTGGGGCATTCGGGGACACACGGGTCTATACCCCTGGGTGTGACTGTGTGTTTGTGGGAGAGCGGCAAGAAAATCTGCTTTGTGGCAACACCCGTCTGACAAAGCTAGCTCACGTCAGACACGAACCCTAGGAAGGAAACATCTGAGCTTTTACAACTTACCAACGGCTGGAAAAGGGATGAACCTCTGAACCCAGAGCCTGGTGGCTGGACTGAAACCATGCGCTTTCTGAAGTAGCACATTCAACCCAACCTATAAACCAAATGCACATGAGTCAAATCAAACTGCAATTTGATTCTTTTTTATTATCAGTGAAAAGAATGGCTTCAACCAAATGATTGGCAGGAAAGTTATAAAACTCTTCAGACTCTTCAGTACATGAACTGGCTGTATTGTAAAACACTTACGGGCTGTAGCTCAAAGGCTACGAGCTCTCTGACAACACGGCACCGTGCACCTCCAGCCTCTGGCTCTCCCCGGCCCAGCAGGGGACTGTCACCAGAGCAGACGTTTAATTGGAGAGCTCTTGCCCCCCTTCCAGTCTGTCGTTCTGCCCCCTAGACACCCCATGACTTTTTTTTTCCTGTGCTTGTTGCTGTTGTCAAGCCTGAGGGCAGCAGCCGGATGAGCGCCCAGCGGGACCAGTAATTGGCTCATTTTGAGCCCTATGTCCATACTGAGAGTGGTGCCAGGCAGGTGTGTTATCGCATATTATAATCTCTTGACATCCAACTCTTGAAGAAAATAGAATTTTAAATTTATCAGTTTTAAAGGCCAGTTTTCAAGTATTGGGTTGATATATAGCTTTTTCAATTTAGACCAGTGCTATTTTTGGTCTCTGAAATTAATATTTCTGCTTGGGTGGAAAAACATCTGGAGCCAACACTAAAACTTTAAAACTGCAAGCTGAACCCTAGAACAGTTCTATTCTCTACTGGGCCGTTACATCAGACTACCTTCACTTACTGTAGTCATATAAGGTTTTACTGGAGTCAGACACCTGCTCAGGGCAGAGGGCATCAGGGGAACTCACAGCAATGGAGACTGCACTGGTCACCGCTCCGAGGTATCCGTGGAGAAATCTGTGAACTGGAGCCGGCTGATGAAAATACGAAAACACGGAGCTTGGTACAGAACAGTTCATACCAAACATGCACTACCTGCGTGTGGGGTTTACATAACGGCAGACAGTTACCTTGGACGCGTTGCGGTTGCAGTAATTAACGCAGGCATTGTGACTCTGGTTTAACCACTGTAAATAAGAACAAAGGAAGGTGAGCGTGTTGTATACGCCCGTCACACCTGGTACCACAGGGATGCGCCACTGCCTAATAAATTATTGGTGTAAAGGAACAAGACCATGGACGCTCTAATAAGCTCAAACGCTGGATTCTGGTAAAGCTGTAGATGAAGTCATATTTGCATTTGTGTGTAAAACAACATCCCATAAATCCACAGCTTTTAAAAACGTGTCATGTGACAGAAAAGTGATCGTACTCCAGCCCAGCACAAAGCATTCTGCTGCTCTGTGGTGAGTGTGATCGCTTAGCTCGTGGACGATTCAAGTGCTGATGCTAATTTTGCTGCTACTATTGTCAGTTTGGCATCTTATTATCAGTCTGTTACTTAACCTGTCACTTCAGTAGAGAAAATCAATCTTGCCAATGAATTGCAGTTGGAAATGGTGTCAGCTGACTAACACTGGCACAAATGTTAATTGATGTGTGTTGTCTTGATAAATGAGTTATTATTCCATCAGCCTGAGCTTTACTGATGAACTGTGTGTATTTACCTGCCAAAAGATAGTGGAGAGCAAAGTCTGATTTGGGAGAAGGAGGCCAACAACCTGTACAAACACCAATTAACAAAACCACTACAACGTGAATAATAAAAACACTAAAGTGGAAAACATTTGATGATTGGACTCTGTGGCCGCTGGACAATTTGCCTTTCTATTACTAAACTTACCACTGGTGTTCCAAATGGGATGAAACCTGCAAAATACACAGTGAGTCAATTCACAGGCAACAACTAATGTTTTGTTAATCGTACCATCTAATCAAATCTAATTTTACAGTGTTTCATCTCCTGATTTTTCCACTAGATAACATTTAGAAAAGCAGATTTCCTCTGCATCCCTTTCATTCTTCTTCTGTGCAGTGTTCAACTAATGCTATAAAATGCACCTGTTCTGTGTCTTTATCAGTTTATTCATCTGTACAGAAAAATGCTGGCACCAGTCCAAAGTGTTAACGGCTTCGTTCCTCCTCCTTCTTTGATCTTTCTCACTCCCACACCCCTGTAAAATAGTCGCCCTACAAAAAAGGTGGATTGAGACTAAATATTTGCGCTTGCTTTATCTGGGGCCTTGAGAACTTGTCTGTCACGAAGGGAGAGAAGTTTTAATCAGCGTCCAGCTGAGTGTGACCTTTTCCAGGCCTGAGACAACCTGAAGAGCCCTGTTGAGCCATGACAGTTCCAAGGGTGAACGCCTCCGTGTTGGCCCACATAACAAGCCCTCAGATCCCACTTCCCCCAAGGTTTCTACACCAGCTTACGGTACCTGACATACGAAAGGGCATAGGAATCCTCTCCCCGGTGTCAGGGTGGACAATGGCCTGAAAAGCACGGTGATTAAAATTAGAAAATAATGAGCAATGAATGATTTCGGTCGGGTTCATTAGGTGAACCAGGAAGAAGAACATTAACATCTTACCAAGCTTAATGTCGGCGCTAGATTTAAAACATTACTTTTCATGGTAAATCTTTCTGTATTAACGAATCTTGTCATTTTCCTTTTAACTGATCCCAGTTTGAGCAGTTCGCTTTAAACCTTGTACGTCCCAGTGTGACATGGGGGCAGATTAATTTATAAACTCATACATTTACTAAAGTATGTGCCATAAAACCAGCTTCACAACGGTCATTTGCGTGTGGCTTAGTGCTTCCCACCTTCTTGGCTGTTTCTGTAACTTAACGCAGTCACTTCATTATTAAAGCATTTCAAGGTGCGTTTATATGCGTTCGCTTTGTTGGTCATAAACAGTTAGGTGCAAATACTGATGCAAATTCAGAGATGATGATAGTGATCACAGTTTGTGCGTATATACCTGCTTTATTTTCTGAGCTCGCCAAAGCTGTAAAGATAAAACAAAGATGAGCAAGTACAAACACTAATCACTAGGGTTAGACAACATTAAAAAAAATTGTATTTCTCTCTCCCTTTTTTCAGTCTCTTGATGATGTGATTTTTTTTTTTTAATTTCTTTATAACAAATAAAAAAATAAATGCATGAAATTCAGGCATTTACATACCAGTGAGAAATCACAAAAAAAACTGCACTGCTGCACATGCGGATTTCTACTTTTAGTACACGCGTGAGGCACATGTACACACACCTGCTAGAACAAGCCAGCATATGGAGACTGGAGATTCTGAATTTTGTGCAGAGCATTTGTCAGAACTGACAGATGGAAAAGGAAGCACAAACAGGTTAATTAAGAAGCATGAGGAGGGACTCTGACTGGCGGTTAGTGCTGATCAAAAAAAGAAATTTTAAAAAAATCTCTGTCTTAAGTTGTTGATTAGTGAGGAATATCAACAATTTAACACCCAGCTAACAAAGAACAGCCATCAGTCAGTGACGTCTCAGGTCACCTGGGCTCTGTGTGACACAGGTCAGTACAGTCAGATTAACTAAACTCACTCCGACTAAACAATGTGCTAATAAAACTCCACTTCTGACAAATGTTGGGAAATGCAAAAACAAACCCCTTTTCATTAATGTAACAGGGTTTCTCTCTTCACCTGGGCATGTGTCACTTCTGGAGGCAGCGCTCCCTGGTTGAAGAGGTTGAGCAGATCGATGCACTCCTGCAGTTGTCTCTGAATAGAAAGGAGATCAAAATCAGTGTCCTGATTTTTTTTTTTGCAATTTAAAAAATAAAATAAACAACAAAAAAAACTTTTGGTGTAAAGAGTTTAGGTCACTTTTAAAATAAGTACAGAAGCCACATGGTTTAATGTGAAATTACTCTGTTTCATTAATGCTTTCACGCTGACTTTTAGTTGACAAATGAGTTCCTTAAAAGGTAATGAACAGCTTTCTGTGGTGTGATCATTGTCTAATACTGAGACATACAAGGTCATGTGGTCCAATTTGTTCTAATGAGCTTTGCCGTCTGTGTGCCAGAACGAGTGTGTGTTCCTTTCTCCAGATTTGTGTGCAACACTGTTCGGAGGGCACCTTTCCCTATGTGCACATGAGGCTGTGTGTGTCATGTCCATCCCAGTTCACTCATCATTAACAGCAAGTTGAGGCTACGCCCGGCCCAGCAGGGTGCACCGTGCACGTGCGTGTGTGTGTGTGTGTGTGTGTGAGAGAACCAACACATTCTTCACCCCTCACAGCTGCCCCACTTGTCCACACCTCATCACATCCCAGGAGATGCCGCTGCTATTACTGTCACCAATGAGCCAGCTAACAGCTTCATTACCCAGAGCACCAGAGAACTGATGATTACATGAGCAAAATTACCACAACACAGCCAGGACCTGGAAAACGTTATGATGGACAGAGAACAGCAGCATTTAGAGAGAACAGTCTGGAAACCAGAAGGTCTCAGCAACAGCAAATAGCAGCATATTAAGTGAATTTAGAGGCTAACATTTCAAGTGAAAATTATTCTTCAACTTCAGCTTAGCCTCTGAGCAACAATGAATGGAAAAGATGGTAACGCCAAAAATAAGATACTGAAATATTGAATTCCCCTAAAGCATACCCACGGCTATAAGACTCCACAACACACCAACATGACTGGAAAGCGTGTTCATAGTGTGATGTGTGCCGTGCGGTGCCCATGTTTACATGTATGTTGTTTTTTTTTTTTGTTTTTTTTTAAATGTTTTTTTTCATTCGGCACTTTTGCACTTTATGTTTATGTGAGATATGTACATTTTTTGTCTTTCTTTTTGTATATAATGTATAACATATTTTTACTCTTTATTTTTTTCCAACTGTTTTTTTTCTCTTGCTGCTGCTGGGTCACCAGAATTTCCCCACTGCGGGATTAATAAAGTCTTATCTATCTATCCATCTATCTAGCAAGAAACACAGTCACCATCAGTCCAATAGAAACTGTCCAAGCAAATTAGAGATGGTTCAGTTTGGTTTTCATTAGTGTCTAATAAATAAATCTGTTTGTGTACCTCGGTTATGAAGAGTGTTCGGGGGTCAATCACATCCAGAAAGTGTCTGAACCGACCAACAAATGTGTTCTAAAAGAAGAAGGAAACACATGAAGGTCACATTAACAAAATAAAAATCAACTAAAAACATTACTTAGTTTGGCCATAATATGGCCATTTGTTTAACTAAATGAGTACTTTCCAACTACACATTAGTACTAGTGAGTCCGCTAAGAAGCAGCTATTAGATGCATTATGTGGTGTTTTTCAATATGTAATTAATGTAATACTTAAGTAGCGATAAAGTTTAAAAATGTTACTTTTTATCTGTAATACATGTGAAGTAAATCTATTTTTTGTTCAATTATACTCAAGCAAATCTTACTCGCTTTCCTCGGGCTGAGAGTCACCGATTCCAGCTGTCAGCCGATAAACAGCAGTATTTGAGCGCGCCAGCTGTTTCAGCACAGCAGGTGGAGGCTCCTCATTAATACCTTACGCCACCTGTTTTCTATATGCATCTTTTAAAAAGGACCTGAATACACTCACACAATTTGCAATTAATTTCTATAATGACTGTGCCAGAAATACCTTTCAATCACTTACTCATAACTGAGCATAAGGAATAATTTTGGAGATCCGGCCACAGACATCCAGCCTTGAAAGCCCCCGTCCTCATCCCGTTCCAACGCGTTTAATGACGGTTCATTTGGAGGAAAGTCTGGCATCTGACTCACTGCTGCGTCTTCATGAGCATATGGAAGGTTGGTAAAACGCGGCCGAGGGAGTTTTATTCAATTACTGACCGGTCCTCAGTGAGCAGAGAGGAAACAAACGCACTTCAACAGTGTGGCTCTGTTTAGACCCCTTCACTTCAACCTGATTGTGTTATTAAAATGTTTCAGCCAGTCGCTGGTCATAAATCCTACATTTGGAAAGCGATATAAACCAGTCAGTTGCTTCATGGCTGAGCGTATTTTATAGGTTGGAAACACACGGAAGTATAACATTTATAATTCACCAGCTTTAACTAAGTCAGACAGCGTGTAGGGGTTATACAGGTGTATAGCAGTAGAACCGCGCATGTGCAAGGATTAGTATTAGTTATCTGTATTAACTTGGCTTTTTTGTATAAAACAGCAGCTAATGATGAGCTGGAGCTTATTTCCTCTGAGCCACTTTAAACGCCATCAGAAATGTAGCACAGCAGCTAACGCTAGCAGCTAAAGCTAGCTAGCGTTACAAACCGTTAGCAATAACGCAGCAGTGTCGGTAGATAGATCACCCGCGCTGAGGGGAAAACTCGGTTTCACCCTCCTACTATGATTTGAATCAATTTAGTTAAATCTACACATTATGTATAAGCTTAAGAGTCAAAATGTCGTTTTTGAGCCTTAAGCCTCTGACTGGCCACGCTGCGTTCACGGGTCTCCGAAATACTGCACCTTCATTCACGGTTAACCTAAACTTTGATCAAGTTCAGCCTCCGTTAACTTCCACACTTCAATACAAAGTTACAGTGTTAAGAGATATAAGATGCAAAATGTGCTGTACACTATTTTAGGATTGGCTGTTTGGAGTAGACGCTGCGTCGAAATGTCAATATCAGGTTGATCAAGAAGCTTAACGCAATAAAAAGGCTTGGTTTTATTAAAGTTTAAACTATGAAAGAAACGTCTTATTCAGCTTTACGTGTATAGATGAGACTAAGCTTTGTCGCCAATCGCTACTTTTGAACAGAGTCTATCACTGTCTGGTGTGTTTGGGCAGAACTAACCACGGATTTGAGACATTGAATCAAACACGCCCCGGCGCTGAACTCGAGCGTTGACCGATCACGTGTCCACTCTCCCGCAAACTTTCTCCTGTTACCTGGTCGAAGCGCGGTTTGCCAAACTGGAAGCTCGGACGCTCAGACATTGCTGCGACGTTTGCTCCCCCAGCACCAGCACCAGCACCAGCACCAGCACCAAACGATTTGGACAAACGCTTGCCGAGCTACAGGGCTAGTACTCAGCTGTTCGCTCGGGCCGAAGTGCATTGTGGGTGTGTAGTTTCCCAGGTCGCCTTAACAGGACACCATGTCCTTTGAACTTTAAAAAAAAAGAAAAAAAAGAACTACACCTCCCAGAAAACCGGTCTTTGTTTATCATACAGAGAGTAAAGAGGACTGGAGTTAAAACTCCGTATGTTCCAATAGTTTGCACTGTTAATCAAAGTGGTTGTTTGTAAGCAGATAACACAGAACCCTAGTAGAAGCCTGTAATTAGAGGAAATCATAGTATTTAGATCTAGTCCATCATGTCACGTTAAATATTCAGTCTCATATTTTACATATGAAAACAAACTGCTTTCATAACTTAACAAAACCTGATGTTTCACCAGAAGTTAGGAAAAACGAACGATATGCGAAAATGACACAGACACCAACGCACTGAAATAAAGATTTGAAAACAAACTTAAGGTGAGCAAGAAACACAAAATATTCTTTATTAAATATACAAAATTTGTGAAACAGAATTGCATCACGATTGTAAACTTTCCAGTCTTACACAATACCTTGAGCATACTCCACCAAGGAAAAATCACAACCAAGTTAAACTTAAATAAAACTCTTCTTTCTCAAAATGGAAGACATGAAAGAGGACATTTATTCTTGCGCTGCATAAGTGCCAAGTCACATTAAATATGTCTCTACAGTCATCTATGCACTTGAAATTGCAGATGCACAGCAGAACTGAGTCGACAAGACAATTTAGGATCTTATTTCTGTATGCTTCAAGCTCTCTGGCTAGTCACTGTCGTGGTGTCAAAGTAGGCCAAGTGCTGAAATCACAGAGCAATTAGAAAGTGCCGTACGGTGTAAAGTAGAGCTAACTATACCGATATCAGACAGACGGGTACAGTAGAGTTATGTTCCGATGATTAAGTAGTGCAAGAACATCCACAAATGCTGTTAAAGGTGGCATCATATCAGAATACTTCATGGTGTATCGATCTGTCCCACGGACTAAGTCTGAAGGCTTGTTTTTTTGGCATTTCACAGGAAGTCACTACCCATTGTCTATTGGTATGCATACTATTTACGTTTGTGCAGTGATCTAAATAATATAACAAAGCTTTAGAAGAAGCTAAATCAAAAACACTTTCAATGAGCAGATGGCTTCTCTTTCTTAAAAAACCTGCCTTGAGTAAAATAAATTGACAGATTCTCGCTGAATGTCAAAACAAAACTTAAAATAAGGCAGCATTTGGCTTTCAATACGGCATTTATGCTAGAAAACGCTAAATATATCCCTTTGTAACACCTGAAAGCAGGAGCGATACGCGTGCTCGAGCAGAGGTGGGTGTGGCTCACAGACACTGAGGAGGGAGTCAAGTACCAGCACGTCGCAGGCGTTTTCTCCGTGTCGACAACACGCGAGGGAAGGCAGCAGCATGAGATCAGAGAAGCCGTGATGCCCGGGCTGGATACTGAGTGACTCCAGTTTATGTGTCTGGGCTCGACAGAAAAAAAAGGAACAAGAAAAGGGAACAAGAAGAAACAAGCAAACGATAACCAGCACTGACCACGTGTGGCCAATAAAACCAACCACTGGCTAAGAACACTTGAAAACCTTCATCAGCTATGATCCCACGGTAGCTCACGACAGGCTGGACTCTCACACCGCTCATTTGGTTTGTAGTTTCAAAAAACTAGTCAGAGCCCTCGGATTTATCAGAGCGTCAGTCTGATAAACACCATCTGGAACAAGTCAGTCCCATGTTACAGCCTGGAAAAATCACACTGGTGGGTTTTCATGTTTTACTCATGAATTAGCATCGTGTGCACACACTGAACAGTACATCTGAACAGAAAATGTCATTCCCTCCTTTCAGACGTCACATAAACCTCAGCCAAACCTTAACCAAAGCTGGAGATGCTGAAAGGAGCAAGTAAAACACCTAAAGCCACAGTTTGGAGTGTGAATAAACAGGTTTTTGTTTTGTCGATTAAAAACAGCTGAAATGGTCTCAACGGGCTAAAACATGCAAAACCACCGGGTGTTTTTAGACGTACAGCAGTCGAAACGTCACCACGTGGACAGAAGCTCGGCGACTTCTCTCTCCTGTAATAAGGTGATAGGAGTGACGTGAGGTGAAGAGGAGGAATCGCTGTTTCTACAATCAACATCCCAAAGTGGAAGCATGTGGGTTTGAACCCGCTGGGCTCACTCCTCCGTGAGCTTACGCCAAACTGTCTGTGTGAACCTGAAAACAACCTGAGGACCTGCTACATTCAGAACTGCCTGAACCAAACCCCTGGACGAGGACGCGTTTCAGCACAGGAATTCTCCGCCTGGAACATCTCTCAGTGCCTAAATATCGGTATCAAAAAGGTCAGCATAGCAGTGAAAACACTAAAGAGCTATTGTGGAGGTTAGAGTGGACAGATGCGGAGCCGACTGCAAACCCTTCGCCCGTCACTTAAACTTGGAGCGCACTTGCAGGAGAGTGGGCTTCTGCTCCATGATGCGGACCAGCAGCGTGTCGATGTAGTCCTCCAGGTCTCTGACCTGCGGCTTCAGCCTCTTCAGCTCCATCTCCCGCTTGGCCAGCAGCACTTTCTGCTGCTCAAACTCCAGCTTGTGCCTCGCCAGCTCCGCCTCGCGCTGCACCAGCAGGGCGACGAGTTCGCTGTGGGTCAGGTGGTAGTACGAGCCTGCGCCTTCTGTCAGAGACTGAAGACGGAGGGAGACACAGGAAGAGAGAATCAGCGCTGACATCAGTGCGACGTCTTCGGTTGGTGCGTGTTTCTGTAGGTGGAGCCATTTGTCTGCTTTATCACTGCCAGCTACTTTCTCTTATAAACCAGATTCTTGTCATCTCTGAGAACTAAGCTGCAACCAGGCCATCGTCCACCTGCCCGGGCTGCATGTCGTCAAGCCCTGCTGGCGCCTAGTTTGAAGGTCTTTGTCATTTCAGGTCACGCTGAACAAAGGCAGCGGCCAAATTAATGCAACGCAGATTAATCAGCAGCTTCAATTATAATAAGGAAAATAAAATTACAGTTTAAATTAATGTCCAACACAGACTGACAGTCAGAATGTTAATGTGGTGTTTTCACATGAAATATGAAATTACCTGCAGATCATCTGCTGGATGCCTGAAAAATTTATATTAATCATAACCAAAGCAGCATCTCATTAATGTTTTGTTTCTTATGGCAACACTACCTATATCGACTGGCGCGCGGCGCAGGCAACGTATTTATTTTCATTTATCAAATAACTAACAATACAAAACATAATTATTAAGCAGAGTGTTGCAAAGAGTCTCTTAACAAGAAATAAAACCAAATAATCGCATTTGCATCGACACAAAAGATTTGTGTCAAGCTAAGGGTTGATTATCGTCGGTCATACACAGATGTTTCTGCTAACGTCAACCTTGTATCTAACGTGGGCCATGACCCTTGAGAGCCCTGTGTACCTGGGCCTTCTTCCTCTCCGTCTCCTGCTCGCTGAGCTGGCTGCTCCTCCCAGGGTGGATGCTGAACTTGAGCTTCTCCAGGCCGGTGGCCAGAACGGATCGACCCTCTGTCCGCTTCTCCTCAGCCAGCGTGGCAGTGGTCAGGGGCTTCACTGGGTGGGGGCTGAACGGGGCAAGCACACACGCAGCACACGCTGAGGTGAAAGCTCTCGACTAATTAACCCGAGGATGTTAAAGTGGGAGAGGGAGGCGATCCGGTGTCATGGTGGAGGCCTCCTGGACATGTGGCTGTGAACTGATCAGCTGTCACCTTCCCTCAACCAGTTTGCTTTCCTAAAATATTTCAAAATAAATAACGCGACGCCTCTTTTTCTGCAGGTCACTTGTTATTCACATTATTGCAACTGTTATTGTGAAATGCCTTAAACTACAGCTGTGCGCTAACACAGGAAGGACCGTTTCCGGTGTCAGTGACCTACATTTACGAGGAAATGTCACTTGCTAACTGCAGCGACAATGACAGAACCACCATGATCCCTTAGACCTGCACGATGACACAGGACACGAGCCTTTTACAACCCCGGGAAGACGAGACGTGTGCAACACTAATCAGTAATTTAAACCCTTGTGTTAATGTAAGTTAAACACAAATGAAATTAGCGCAGAACTGAAAGACTTAATTTCATGCACCGGTGCAACCAAACACGAAGAACTGTGTCAAATGTGTTATTACCCCAAGGTGAAAAGGAAACGCTATCAGTGACACAGCAACACCTCTTAGTGCCTCGCGCAAAACCTGGGCTCTGGTTGGGATTTTGGCAAATGGGCGTAGCTGTGTGAGAACAGTGGCTGGCCCTGTGGGGAGCGCTGGTGTTTGTGTTTGTGAGAGGAAGGAGATGTGTGGTAGGAACCAGGGCAAAATAATAACTGTTAATTGGCCTGAGACTCCGTTTCCCCTCCCATTACCACAAAGCCAGGACCCACACCAGACACCTGCAGAGAGGTCCTGTTAACACCACCGTGCGCGTGAGCGCGTCGCAAAAGTGTGACAAAAAAGAGAAGGTCACAGCACAAGAAGAGAAACCCCCAGAGAGCTGGCGGCACAGAAGAAAGGCAGGCGGAAGCAGAGCTGCAGAGGGAAACTCGGAGGCGACGCGACAGAAATTCTTGGAAGTTGGAAACAGTGCTTCCCCTCCACCTTCTCAACCAAGCACTGAGCATGTGCAACCTCACCTGTTCTGCTGATTGGCTGCCTGCTGCTGCTTTGGCTCCCGAGGCATTGGCTGCGACGCGGCATCTGGTGCCGAGATGGGTGGTGACTTCACCGAAGCGTTGGCATGGCGAGGGAGGGGACAGAGCGCTACAGGGGAGCGAACGTTTTCAGGAGTTAGGGAAAAAGGACAGGATGACAGACAGAGGAGACCTGGGCCCGGAGCAGCTGTGGATGAACCAGGGTCGCTGCCGAAGGAGGGCAGGAGGACTTTGTCAAAGAAAGGAGTCAGTGTGCCCTCAGACTGGGAGCGGTGCAGTGGAGCAGCCTGGGGGGACTCTGAGTAATCACCACCTACGATAACACGCTGGCTTTCCTCACCTCCATCACTGATCCTGCTTGAGTTACAGCTAACGCTAGAACCCGTCTGTGCTCCTTTTACGTCATTCTCTGTCATGAAACTTGTGCTGCCGTCTGCTCCACAAAAGGATTCTTCCGGCCGGTCGCGCTGGCCGATCCACGGCCTCTGAGCTGCGTCCGGGCCTGAAGCCGGCTCCGAGGCGCTGAAGTAAGTGGACGACACGTGGGACTCGCCGCTGAAAACCTGAGAGTCAGCGCTGGCATAGAGACTCTGGAGGAAGCTGCCGGGTCTCTGCTCAGACACCACAGAGTCAAGTAGCGTGCTGACCAAACGGCACAGGCCGGCAGGCGAATGCTGGCTGGCATCCTGTGCTGCTAAAGCTGTGCTCTCCAACGGCGAGTCTGGAAAAGACCTGACGTCAGGGGACAACGAAGGGACTGTGGAGCAGAGCTGGTCCTCTGGAGTGGTTGGATTCATCACATGCTCATTACTCAAATCGATCACCAAGCTGCTGAATTCATCTGCGTCTTGGTGTTTAAACTCATTGTATGATTTTGGTTGTAGTTCTGAGAGTTTGGGCAGCAGGTCGGGGTCCAATTCAACCCAAACGTTTAGTGTGTTTTCACCTTCACTTTCAATCTGTCTAGTAACCATGAGCTGCTGATCCGTGGTTGGATCGACAAGCAGGGTTAGCTCAGCTAAGGACACATTGGTCCCGTCAGTAACGTCCGCTTCCTCACAGGAGGATGCAGAGAGTTTGTCTGAATAAGAGGAGAGACACGAGAGGAAGTCTTCCTCGGCCGAACTGCCAAGACCCGAAGAACCAGGCCCGGGGGAGCTGCTGTGGAGCTGCGTCGACGAGGAGCGACCGGGAGCTTGATGCGCGTTCATGCTGGGAGGACCATTAGTGTTAGTGCTGCCGTTAGTGGGAGTGTTTTCAGAGCATGCGTCCAGCGTCAGAGAGTCACAAGAAGCGCTTAGAGTCAGGCGGTCGCCCTCAAAGCTCAGGTGCTCCGGGATCGTTTCAAGCATTTGTGCAAATGCGTCAAGATGATGTTTGTTCGTGCTGCTCGGACCCGCGGCTTTATGTGCCTGGGCATGTGTTGCGTCGCTCACGTTCGTGCTGTGAGCAGCATCTGTTACCGGGGGGAATGGCCTCGTATCACTGAGGCGTTCCGGTGGCTTTCGCTGTGTTGTGCAGTCTGCGGTCGTATCCTCGAGACACTGCAGCCTTCCAGCTGCAAACGCTTCGAAGGATTCGTCCCACTCTGGCTCTCTGGGTAGAAAAGGGTTGGACCCCCTCCTGCTCAAAGCTTTCTCTCCTTCTACGGGGGCTGGAGGCAGGTGCTGTTCCCCAGCTCTGGTAAACAAATCACCTCCTCCGTCTGTGACTGGGTTGTCGTGGGTCACAGTGGGGTTGAGGTAAACGGCCTGAGGGAAGAACTGGCTTATAGTGGGACGGGAACTGGAGAGAAACGGCAAAGGAGGCTGCGGAGGGTTTAGCTGAGCGGTTAGCATGTCTTCAAAGAAAGGGTTCTGCTGGAGGACAGAAAAGAAAGGGTTGCAGGGGGAGAGGGCAGGTGGAGCCGTCTGTGACGGGCAGAAAGGGTTAGTGTGATGCAGTGGAGAAACCAGAGAGGCACAAGGCGGACAGGGCTCAGTGCCGGGCTCTAGCTTACGGGACATCACGAGGCTGTGAAAGGAAGGGCATCAGTGAGTAACTGCTTCCAGCATTCAACCACACGTCTGCTCATATGAACCCACACGGCTCCTGCCACATGAGGGCAGCACAACAAACTGGAAACATTTTCCATTTCACACAAATCCTTTACTCTACATGTTAATGATTAGTCCTCTCAGCTTCCCTCCTTTTAAGGAAACATTAACTGATAAATCTGACACTTTACCACGTGGTGAGTGTGAATTTAGGTTTTGTGTGCATCGCAGCTGACACGCTCACTTTGCAGCTCATGGAGCAGCCACTTGTGAGTGTGGAGGCTGTGGAAACGTACAGTTCCAGACTTCGCACAAAGTTGTTGAATGTAGTGAGATGGGAACAGCTCACATCTCTGCGTTTGTGCTCAGATGTGACGACGCTGGACTCGTTGAAGTTAAAGTAAAGTGGTAAAGCTGCATTAGGAGGAACAGCTGACTCCAGAACATGCTCGCGTTAGAAGTGGAAATAAAATGAGATGGGTTCTCCTCCCTCGCTTCCCCCACCCACACACACAATCCCGACACACAACCTGTAGAGATTAATGGCTGGTCCGGCTCAAATCATTATTTTCCAATGAAGCCACCATTATTACTGAAGCTAATCTCACCACAGCAGCTCTCCTCCTCCATCTGCATTGTAGATACCTGCTGTAGCCAGAAACCGAGATGGGCACAGAGCTTCAGGCGACACAACCTTAGTTTAGCCTGGCTCCCTCTGAACGTCGGGACAAAGCCTGGTCCAGTCAGAGCAGCCGGTTAACCAAACACACCTGAACATCAGTGTTCCAGCCTCATTTCGTCAAATCGTGCAGCCCACACATGAAACCCAGTCTTTCATAAGCACATATCTGCATAACCGACCAACCTGACAGTTTGACTCGTCTTCTCGTTTATCAGCCTGATTCTCACCTGGGTTTGCTGTGCGAGTCCTTTGATCCAAACCATCCCTTGTGTTTGTCCTCAGTGGCGGCGGAGGCCTGTTCAGACCCATCCTTCGAGTGACTCTGCCCTTTCCCTGCAGTCTCGCTCCTCCCGTGGGAGAAAAAGTTCCTCTTCTGCTTTTTCCCCTGGCTTTCGGATTCTGTGGTGGAGGCAGCTCTGGGCGGAGCGGCCTGTCCCACGTGCTCGTCTTGTTCACCCAGCATGGGGCCACTTTGCTGCAAAGCTGCTGCTATGGCAGCCTTTTCCTCCTTGCCGGGCTTGTCAAAGGACCAGCGGCGCCCGTCCCCCACTGGGCCTTTGAACGGGTCTGTGGAGGCCCGGGGGCTGAGGTTCTGTAGAGACACGGACAGAGGCAAAGACTTGTGCAGCTGTCCCAGACCCAGCAAATCCGCTGGTTGTCCTGAGCCCGGGCCCAGGGGCTGAACCTTGTAAGCATGGCTTCCATTAACGCACAAAGTGGGCTGAGGCACTGCAATGGTGATTTCACTAGCCTCATCACCAAAGTCATATTTGAGAGAGGCCGACTGGGGCGACGTGTTCGCTGTGTGCTCTGCAGAAACGAGAAAGAAGAGGAAATGAAAAGAAACAGAGCAGAACGTTGCATGACCCCTTCAGCGCTGTGTGCAGCTTAATCTGGTGGTTGTTGACACAGCAAATGCTTTTTATCAACTGCATTTCCTCGTTGTCATCTCCAGTAATGGTGCTAATGGTTGCGCCTGCCTGGTGTTTGGGCCGATAACGAAGGCTTTGTCTGCCAATACGCAGACTTGACCATGTCGTCACCTGGTTTTCAAGGGTTGTTTGTTTTGGAAGGATTCAGGGAATGGTGGTAAAAAATCTATCTAGACTCTACACAGCTCTATTGTGTTCAGAATGACTTTGAATCACAATTAACCAAATAATCAAAATACCAAAACCCAACTAATCAACAGCCGAAGGTTCCCTGTAACCGCTCACTAACCGGCGAGCGGTTGACACCAGTCAGTCTCACCTGGGCTGTTATCTGCCGTCAGGTTGCTGCTGTTACTGGGCGAGTTGGACAGATCGGAGACCACCACGCTGATGCCAGCTGTGGGACTGAGGCTCCCGCCCCGTGACGAAGACTCGCTACTCTCTGAGCCTAACGATGTGCTGGAGCGAGTGTCCGATGACTTCCTCAGCTTCCCTCTCAGGAAAAAGGTTCTCATCTTGCTCCTCCGAACCTCACCTCCCTCGTCATCCTCGTAGTCCTCCTCTCCACCTCCGTCGCTCGGCAACCGCTGCCGCATCCGATACAGGGACCCGTATCCTCCTGGCAGAACGGCGGACGAGGAGTCCTCCTCGCTGGATTTCCTCTTCCCCTTCATGCGCTCTTTTAGCTTGCTGAAGGTGGAGGTGCCTTTGTCCTTCATGACAAGGTCGTACATGCTGGCCGTCAGGTTGTTTCGAGTGAACTGGATGGTGACTTGAATGTCTCCTCGCTCCTTCTCCTTCTTCCCTGTTTTGGAGTTGAGTCTGTACCACCTGCACCAGAGACAAAAGCAACACATTCACCACGTCTTTTACGTACAGTGGTTGATTTTTATTTTGCCTGACCCTTCAAAATGTTCAATGACCAGTTAGCTGAAGTACAACGGCTGCTTTGTTTTCATAAATGAGGCTAATCTGAGTGTGTGTGTCCCACAAAGCTGCCGGTGTCAGATCAAGATGGGATCAGACCAAGAACTGTGAAGCAGGAAGAAAGTACAGAAATATGACCCTGCAGAAACATAAACCACCCAACTATTAATGATATCACTGGACGAGCACAGAGGCAGCTCTTAGCGGTGCCGCGTGTCGGTGGGTGGTCCCTCACCACAAGCGGACTCATGGGAAACTCTCATCTAGTGTGTTGTGACAGCTTTGAAGAGACTGTGAGTGAGAAAACTTCCCCACATGCGTTTCTGACACTCGGTGCTGCCAACGGGGAAGAGAGGACAGCAGAACAAACAGGCCGAAACCAAGAGCAGCTTTTATCTTTTCATTTCCTGTGCTGCGAGGCCATTTTCACTACACGCATCAACCACAGTGCTGTTTATTCTGATCATGACGCCAGGTGACACATATAGTTACAAGAAAAAATGACGGTATTCTGCAGAAATGAGATCCAACCTTCCAGTGAACCAATTATTCCAGTGGTGAGGTCCAGTGGAGGGAGAACCATGATTTAAGGTTCCTTCAAGGTGTCCTTCACTTAATGTCAGGGTGGTTGACCACCAGCTGAGGCTTAGAGGCTGTTCGTAGACGTCCAGAACACCCAGTCAAAGTCCAAACCTCTTTCTTTATCGAGTGCAATCGGTCTTCGTGCTCAAAATGAAAAAGGTCTCGCAGATGTCAGAGGGGTTGGCGATAACTCAAAGGCTGCTTCTTTAACGACCGCCACTGTTTGGCCTGTTCTGCAAAGTCTGCAAGAACATCTAAATGTCATACGGCGAAACTGAAGAACGTTTAAACATAAAAGCCAAACGTGGAAGCCTGCGCATGAAACAAGACGTGATCAGAGAAACCAACTTCACACACTGACTGAAACCCAGAGCGGCACAGATCCCTCCAGTCTGTAAACCCACCTACGACTGCAGGGCCCACAGGCACAGGCTGCACGAAGAAACACAAGATACGCAAGTGTCAGCACGGGTGTTTCATAATCATCATCAATCATGGAGCCTCTGAGCTCAACATCAGTCCCAAACACACCCATGGGAACAGAACTAGGGGGCGGAGCTCGGACCGAGAGAGGGGCCGTTGGCTCTTTATAGCTCAGCACAAACAACAAGCATTGCATCTCACTGAAACACACAACCACAGGCGAGTGTTGTTTCCTCGTAGCTCACGCTTCCTGCTGCTGCGACTACTACTGCTCACCTCACGCCTGTGGGCTGCGGACTCGAGTTTCACACCGATGCTCCAACAATAGTATCCTGGCCCTGGCGTGGCAGGTGGGGTTCACATTCCAAGCCCACGGCCAAGGAGCGTTTTTTGCAGACGTCCACCTACTACTCTTACTACTCATTGATCGGACAGACTGGGCCTGACTCAGGTTTTGCCTCAGTTATGAACATAACTGCTCATCTGTGTGCATTTGAATGATTTATGAACCTGCGCTGACTTAATTACTTTAAAAATAAAAACACAGAGAGACAAAATTCGCCTTTGCAGAGTGAAAACCTGCCAAGAGCTGCAGCCTGCACGATGCAAACGAACTTCCAGGCCTGGTTGGGTCTGTGCACCTGCCTGGCGGGTCAGGAGGCGCAGCAGTACGCCTGACAACGACGGACGCGCACACCAGCATCTAAATACAGAAACTGCAGCACAAACAAAAGCAGGACCTGCTTTCTTCAGCTGGGTCGGGCTGGAGAGGCAGCGTGAGCCTCTGGGTCGTCTTTATCCTGGAATGCTGACGTCCACGCAGATCTATTATAAACACTCATTCCAGGGCTGCAGAGCATAACTTGCGTATCTGCTTCCCCATCTTGCCAAAACAGGAAATCACAGCGCTCCACCCGTCCCAGCGTGACACCATCTCCCTGCCGCTGGGTCCACTGAGGCTCCTCTGTCAGCTGCTGGACGTCTGTGTCCGGCAAGTAAAGTCTGGTGGTATAAGACCTAGAACTAAATCTGGCGCTAAGGGCTCAGAGAACGATTCTCCAGACCGCTGGCATTTAGGATGGCCGTGCGTCTCCCTGATCAACCTGCTGCAGGTTTTCTTGTTGGTGTTAACGAAACCTGCAGTCGCCTGTAGCTTCATGCTGGCTTTTCCCAGCTGTGGGGAGGGATTCACATGAGGGTCGACACAGAACTGAGAGCTCACAGACGGATATAGATTTCTGATTAAGATCTTTCAATGAATTAGGCCAACCAACCGTGGGTAGGAACTGAACCGTGGCCCAGATTCCTGCCTCGTCAGCAGGGGCACATTCCACGTCTGGATGCCAGGAGCTGACCCCACCACCAACGTTCAACTTTCCTGATCACAGTAGAAGCGAGCTTCTCACACCGAGATAATGAAATAAACAAACTGTGGCCAGAAAACAAGACGACGGGGAAGCGCATACGCCCTGATATGCATGACTAATCATCTGTGGGTGTTGTTTAGTATGAAGCAACAGAAGAAGTAGATCAACACAAACAGAAGGAAGTGCTGCAGGAACGGAATCACCCTGAGAATCTGTCGCAGTTTGGTCCAAAGTCTTTGACTGGACTGTGCATTTGATCACTACATAAATGTTCCACCTTCCACAGAACAACCAGCAGTTGTTACATGTTTTACATCCCTCCGTGGTTGTGGTGTTTAACAGAAACTGGGCTGTGACTTGTCACACACCTCATTTCTGGGCTGTATCTGTCAACACCTTCTCGATGCTAATGTGAAAACATTGCACTGCTGACTAATGGCCAGAAGCAGCAACGGGCCAGGATGCATCTACTGGAAACCGCTGCGAGCTACAGCTCCGAGCTCCTGCAGGAAGTCACATGTTGCGCTGTGTGTGACAGTGACCTGGATTCAGAACAACCTGCCCTCACCTCACTGCTCAGGTCTGTTCATGGCAGCGGCAACGCGTCCTGTGTGAACCTCAGCGACCTTTGCAGGTCTTTACTTGAGCACGTCTCTCTCAGGCTCAAAGGCTGATGGGAGATTTGTGATGTAATCACAACCTCTGCATGACTCAGGAGTATAAGTCAGAGCAGCAGGGGTTAACAGAGGCTCAGCTCATCTCATGCATTTCCACTGAAAGCCTTTTCGAAAAGCAGGAATAGATTTATTTGATCTTGCGCCGCTCGTCGGGTAACGTTATATAACCTAGAGCATCCTCTCGCCAGCAGCCGCTCAAAGTCTGGCTCTGAGCAGAGGATTGTTCTGGACCTCCATCACACACACTCGGCAGATGGAGTTTCAGCTCGGCCTCAGCATCATCAGAGGATGTTCAACTAGCGACGCAGACAACTAGTTCTGAAAGCTGCTGTTTCTGTGTGGACCAGTTCTACGCCTACAGGGGAATTCACCCGACGCCCACCTTTCCAAGAATCTGCTCTTCTCTAAAAGTTCAACATGCAAATTCATTCAAGGCTTGGCATCCTCCAGGGCCGCCCTTCAGAGAGCAGCCGCCCCACTCCCCGATTATGCTGTTGACTAAAACACTGTAGCAGAGTCTTAATCTGGGTCACAGCTCGTAAAGATACCGAATCGACAACGTGTGAAACCTGCTGTTGTGCTGGTTTCTCTGTGAATATATGTAATCACATCAAATGTGGATCACGATGCCATTTCTCCTAAAGCTACTGTAACATCTGAGTGTAGAAGAATATTACGGCGCTTGCTCAGACTTTTACCGTTTCCCATAATAGTTGCGTGTGGTCAGCACCGAGCAGAGTTACATAAGGCTGTTAGAGAGCGTGGCTACAAGTCCACCTCCTCAAGGCACTTTGTGAGGCCTGCACCAAACGCCAGCGCTGGGACACGATGTGGAGGGACTGGGAGACTCCCTAACTGGATCCAGAGGCGAGGGTCAGCAGCGAAGGAAGCTGGTTCCTTCCATCTTGGAGCCTAAACACGCGAGGTCGTGTGGCGTCTCTGACCGATATCAGCTCGCTGTTTACAGATCCGCATGATGATGTTAGGCACGGTTTGCATTTGGTAGCCTTGCGAAGTGAACATGTAAAACAACACTTCAACCAGCCTTGGAGAAGAGGAATTTAACTGCGCGGGGCCGAAGGCCTCTCCTCTCAGAGCTTCACTTGGCCTCGTGTCTCAACCAGGCAACATCTCACGTTTCTGTCCGTCTACACCTTAATTCTAGCACCAAAACACGAAGAAACTCAAACTAACTGTCCTATTGTTTCACGGACAGTAACAACCAACCACTGTGCATCGCTGCTACGACGTCCAGATTTCTTGCTGCAGGCCCATTTCTGAGCCCTCGCATCATTTTACCACGGGCAGCTACAAGCTCGGGCCGGTTCTCCTGGAGGTACTGACGCGCCTCGTGGGGAATGCTGGAGAAAAACACATTCACAACTTCCTCAAGTACTTGAAGTCAGACTATGCAACCGCAGAGCTGCAGAGTCCTGTGGCTGTTTGCAAAACATGTTTTCTAAAAATACCTTGGAGCTTGTAGATCATGAAACTGTTAGATAATCCCTGGATCTGGGACAGGCCCTAATCCCCTGCTCCACGCCAGGCCTCAGGAACCCACAACAACACAAGCACCTAAAGGGAGCATCCCCCCTGAAAGGTGAGGTTCTGGAAGTCTGGGGGGTTCAAGGTGTGAGTTAGTGAGGCTCACTGGGGAGGAGGGTGTGTCTGCAGGGCCTGATGCAGCACCAGGGCTTTGACAGCTGTTTGGGTCTGGGAGCAAACTGTGTAGCAACTGCTCACAACGAACCAGGGTGGAGGACGCAAACACCCTGGTGAGTTCAATGGACGTAGGAAAACAGAGGAAGTGGAATCACACGCACACAAACCAACTTACTCGTTTCTCACGCATCTGCTCTCCAGAAACATTTTGTCGAGCTGGATCACCGCCTGCCCGAGGAACACGTCCAGGCCGATGAGCGCCCGGTGCATCACGGTGAGGACCAGCTCGCTGCTCGCCGCCGGGTGTCCGCTCTGCAGCGCGCCGGGCTGCAGCTCGAACGAGCACTCCTCCCTCCACTCCGGCGCGGTGGTCTTCTCCGCCACGCACGTCCAGTACTTCTCCTTCCCCAGCTGGATGATGGTGTACACGTCGCTGGTGCCGTGCTTGCCCTTGCCCCGCAAGCCTCTGCCTTTCAGCACCGTCACCTGGACGTGCGTCGGAACCCATTTCTGGTCCTCCTCTCCGGTTGGGGAGGACATGTCCCCCTCTGCCTCCAGACCGCACGCCGACAACGAGGAGAGGCGCTCGGGGGAGTGGAGGCGGTGGCGTCCGTCTGGCTCTCACAGTCCCATCAGCTCCGGGTCGGCGGGCGGTGCCGCATTACGGCTCTGTCGTCTGTCGGGGGCTCGGTCGCGTCTCGCCGCGGTGTGTACGCTCTGCTCTGCGGCAACAGCAGCGTCCGTCCCCGCACGGCGCGTCCCAGCCTCACCCTCCTGCCGCACGGGCCTCTCTGCGGGCAGCGACGTCACGCCTCTACCCTCCTGCAGGACGAGGAAGTTCCGCGCCGACGCGACACATGGCTGCGTGAGACGCGGCGACGCGGCGCAGGACGCGGCCGTGCAAACTAGTGTTCAGCCGATCCAGCTGCGAAACGGGCCGAGCTTAAACACGCAGGCTCGAACAGCCTCCGAGCAGAAACCAAACCCGTTCATTTACCAACTAAAAGCGCTGCGAGCCTGGATCACCCAGAGAGAGAGAGAGTTAAAGGAGCCGGAAGGTCCCGAGTTCACTGCACATCACCGTTAAACGGAGGAGAAGGTTGACACCGAGAGGCCGAGACTGTTTGACCACAACACGTTTATATGATACGTTATTTATGTTGACGCAGTGTTTTCATAGTTTTATAGTTTTAATTGTTTAGTCCTTTCAGCCCAACTGGATTCTGTACAGGACAATGCAGAAAGGCTCCTGTGTGTGTAGCAGGACCCAGCAGGACCCAGTAGGACCCAGTAGGGTCCAGCAGGACCCAGTAGGGTGCAGCAGGACCCAGTAGGACCCAGCAGGACCCAGTAGGGTCCAGCTTGACCCAGTAGGGTCCAGTAGGACCCAGCAGGACCCAGTAGGGTCCAGCTTGACCCAGTAGGACCCAGCAGGCCTGTGTCCCTGGGGCCACGTTGAAGCAGCCACCAGCCCTAACGGCTTCGGTTTAATCTGCGGTGACCTTGAGTGTGGACTCGAATGGAGGCTGAGACATTCATGTCATGTCACATCACTAAGTCGACCACATGTTAGATGAACGCTGCTGATATTTGACATCACTATTTTGGATGTAAAGAGTCCTTTTCACGCTGTTAGTCTGATTGTATTCATTCCCTTTTCTTGGTAAACTGGCAGGTTGACCTCAATGCATCTGGACTTACTTGACCTTCCATCACGTCTTCCTCACAGTGACTGACGAGAGGACGGGGCCATAAAAACGCTGCAGTGCTTGCTTTGATATACTGAGTATTAAGATATTAAATTATTATTCCAATCCAACGGCAACGCACAAGAAGTTCTGAAGAGCACAACTTGTTCCCTTGAAGCCAGCTTTTATCTTCCGCCGCCCACGTGTGAAATGTTAGCGTCTGGGCCAGTTTGTGTTGACAGGATTACGTTTAGTTTAGTTTTTCTGTGGTATTTTGACAGAAGCACTTGAGATTTTCCAGTCAGCTAAAAGCTAAAACACACCGACGCTGAAGTGGGGACGGTTAAGAGGTCGCTCACAGCTCCTGAAGTCGCTGCTGACGATGGAAACGTGCAGCAAACACCAGAGAACCGTGCCTGTGTTTCATTTTTCATACTGCAACATTAACATTTTGACTCCTGCACAGCCAAGTTCATCACGTCTCTGCAGAATCAATTTGTCCACTGTGATGTTATTTCAGATACCACGGATGAAGTTAATGTTACCAGAGGCATAATGAGCTTTGACAATAAATTGAGAATAAATGTTTGCAGGTTTCAAAGTGAAGGTGACGATTTACTCTCAGCTGAATAATAAACATTTTTCACTTTAATGAGTCAAAATATTGCAGTAAACGTCCAGTTATGGAGGTTTATGGATTTTTGTGCGTTGGAAGCACAGACGTGTTTTAGCGTAGCCAAGAAGGAGTGTTGGCCGTGAGAAGACGAGATGTTGGCAGAGGACGGGTCCAGGTGGACCTGTTTGACCTCCCCGTGACCTTGATGACGCAGCAGACTCATGCAAATCACAACGTTTCGGCTCTGACTCGCTTTGCATCAGCCGTCACGGCCGCTGAGTGATGGACGTAACGCCCAGATTACTCCAACCATCTTCTTATCCCCTTATCGTTTATTCTGCTTCATCTGTTTCCTCTGACGCATGTTTCCTGTTTGAGGTTCTGAAATGCACTGGGCTGAGTTCAGTCTCATGCTGTGTCTTGTTACAACAGGGAACTTTTCAGATTATTATATAATGAACTGTGTATAGATGTTGAACAACAGAACAGCCAGCCTTTACTCCCATTGCTCTGACTACGTGTTACTCAGACACTTGGACTTGAAAATCATCAGCTGAAACCAACAGCGCCCCCTTTGGTTATAAATGTGTGTTTGTGTATTGAGTTTTTATTATTCATCAAAATAAACTTTTCATTTCATGAGAAAAGATTTTATTCCAAGTGCAAACTTAAGAAATTGAAGCTTTAGTTTTTATTTTCATATTTGCTCAATATCATCAATTCCGGCGCAAAAAGAAATGTAATTTTAAGTCAGCCGGAAGGAGAAAAGCTCAGAAGACTAAACAAATGTGTTTAAAGTGCATTTGCTGATGAAGCCTGTCACAGGATCCAGAGCTCCGGCTTCTAAACGGACCCTGTGGTGAGATTGTTCTGTCAGCGGTTTATTACACGGCCTCACGCTCTGCAGACCAATATGAGCTTTAAAGGCCCCCGAACATCCCTGTAATCACACAGGAGACAAACCTGGGAGCCATAAACACGTCTGTCAGGCTCTGAACGAGAGGCTGAAACGTTTAGCCGTGTTTTTGATGAGCTAATCTGTCTAATTAAGATGTTATCCTCAGCGATCACCAAGACGGCCCAGAGATTTCCATAGAAAGCTCAGCTCAGAGATTAAGGCCTCATCAAAGAGAAATTCCTCAGATATTCCTCCTCTATTCCGGGAGCAGAGCTGTCAATCATCTCCTCATCAGGCTCATAGATTCCTATCAGAACCTGACAACGACAGCTGTTACCTCACCACAGCTAATCCACACACACACACACACACTGGGTGGACAATAAGAGGCAGCAGCTGCCTCCAGGTCTGTGGAGCCAAGAGCAACAGAAAGACGAGGCCTGAGACGGATCCACATAAAGCAGCGCAGTGCAAATGGCCTACTTAGAGTTTAAACTGGGTCATTAGAAACCTAATCAGGGTCCAGTCCCTCACCCTGATAAGCGTAATGAAATGCTCCTGTCCTCGCGTCTGAAGCTCACACAGACCCCAGACAGCTGCGACCGCTGGTCAACGGACCTCAGGCCTTCGTACGGGGACAGGTGTGCTGAAGGTAAGGAGGAAAGACAAGGCCATTAAAAAACGTCTCACAAACGACAAATACACTCACGGAACAAAAAGCAATGGTTTACCTGAACCCAGATTAAAGTCAGGCAGAATCTGGGCTTTTAAAACTTTAACATTAACTAACACACTGTGATGCGGCTGCAGCAGCTGGTTGTCAGCATCTATAACACATGGTTTCACTGTATAAACAGATGATTAGTGACGTTACAGCACAATACAGACCTTCAGAAACAGAAAGCAGTAGCTTCAATATTTACGTTCTCCTGTTGATGCTAAATACCTGGAGGTGTTGCACAAGGCCAACGCATCTCAACCACATCTTACTATGACCCGCTGTGACCTCGGCAATAACCGAGCAGTAGGATTACAGATGAAAACACAGACATGAAACCGACAGAACCACCTGTCACATCACGTGATGATCCCAGCAGCTGTTACTGGGCAGTGGTCGCTGGTGACGCGCCTCTTACTGGGTTAACTGGACTGAACTGCGTGAGATGCTCAGCAAGGCTTAGGTCTGCTGCTGCATTCAGGGGCAGTTCGGACATTTAAAGCTGTCTGGACAGACCTGAACCATGCAACCACCGCACGTCTTAAAAAGACACTTTATTAGTGAATCATCATTGCTTCATTACTGGCTGTAAACCCAGTGAATGATGTCTGCATCCAATTAGACACTAATTTAGATGTTTTTAATAAAAACAGCAAAAGGCAGCGAAATACGTTCAAGAATCCTATAGTTGCACAGGCACGTGAACGCAGCGTCGCTCCCGCTGCTCTTGGGCGCTTGTGCCGCGAACGCAGCACAGCCGTGCGAACAGCTGGCGCCGAGCGGCGGGTGTTGGTTTCCACCTCTGGGATGTGGCTGCTCCCTTCGCAACGCTTAACCGCAGACTAAAGGTCTTTGTCCGATTTATATTTTAATTATCTGCTAAACTGCGGCTGAGGGTCGCGTGGGAAAGAGCCGGAGTCTGACCTCAAGCTGTCAATCAAACGGCAACGAGGATGTTGTTTATCCGCCTCCTCTTTGATATTCATGCAAATGTAAACAAACAAAAATCACGCTGAATGTATTAAAAACCGGAAGTTTATAGTTCATCCGAAATTATTTCAGACTGAAGAGCAGAACGAATCTGCTGGAATCAGCCACCGTCCATTTAAAGTTCAATAACGTTGTGTTTGTCGCCATCTGTTGGTGGTGAAATCAGCGCCTGACAACAACAGGACGATGCTGAGATTTCTGAAATGAGCCGAGTAACGAGTAGAATATTCACATTTCAGTGGCTGAATCATGAACCTTCTCATTCAGGCTTGGGTTTAAATTTGTTTTACTAATTAACCCAAACTGAAATATGATTATTTGTTATTTTTGTTATTAGGTTATTTGCTGAAATACTCACTCAGGAAACACAAATAACATCTCCATCATCTGTTATTTGTCTCAGTGTCAGGTAAATCACATGGACACAAACACCTCAGCTCAGAGGAAGCCGCCGCTGCCGACTGTTTGTCTGCGTTGGTGATTTGTTCTCGTCTTAAACTTCCTCTCTGGACGGCCCGTCCCCCGTGAAGAGGCTAATCCGCTCCCAGCGGGACGCCTCCCTCTGAGGGGCTGAGAAACAAAACACTCACACATGAGAGCTGTGGTCCTGGGGAGGTGAGTCCACAATCCTCCATTCATCAGCCCCAGGACTTTATGGACATTTAAGAAAATCAGTAGTTTGTCCTAATAGAAATGACGAATTACGTTCTCACACAGACTGCAGTTAGCAGTGGGTCCCTAGGTTTATCATTGAAACCAGCCTGGATAGACCAGGATGCAATGCGGGAACGAGACGCCACCCGAGAAAACTGAGCGTGTCTCCGCAGCAGAGAGCTGGGCTGAATGGAGCCCGTCTCCCTGCGCCGGGTCCCCGGGGAACCGACGAACCGTGTAAGCTCCTTGTCATTTACTGTTTTGGTTGCCTGGGCAGGGTTAATTCCCATGAGCCCCTTCTCCCAGTGGTTTTATGAAGTCTGGATTTGTAAAGCTGCTCTCGTTGACCCCACGCGGGTCATGAGGGCAGAGGAGAGTGTGGAGGAAGGAGAGGACAGAGGGAACAACACAGGAGGCTTCAAAATCCACAGCTCAACTTCCAAAGTGCTGCACGTAGCTGGATGTTTAACTGGTGTGAGGTCACAGAGGGAACTGGAGCTGGCTCCAGGAGGTCGTGTGCTGTGACCTCTGTGATCAACACATTTGATTTTCTTTATTTAAAAATGCAGCAGAATTCCCATGATGCCTCTGTCCCGCTTCCTTCCAGACGTGCCCGGGCAGTCGCTGCGGTTCTTAACTGTCACGGTCAACCCGCGGCTGCCGGACGAAGAGAAGGTCAGGATTATTCTCTGTGGCCTTCAACCTGCCCTCTGCCACTGACCACGAAGCAACGTCACACCCTCCTCCATCATCTGAGCATGTCTGGTCAGCGCCCGCCACAGCTTCCTGACCTGCCACCAGTCAGGACCGACTGGAATAACGGCTTCTGGGAGACGCGTTGACAGTTTAGGCCCGACCCGCGAGGCAATAAGTGGCTGTGCAGCGTCCCGTCGGGGACGTAATGTGCGATGATGGAGCAGACATGAACAGCCCCACTGCTGATGAGGTGAACTCCATCTGAGTTTCCGTGGCCAGTGTCAAAGCCAAAGGCGTCCGTCCATGCGCATTCATTGAGCGGATCTCTGAGGTGCTCGGTAGTGTTGGTAATCTCCCTCCTCGCATATAGACGCCTGGATAATTGATCCCTGTCCAAACAGGCCGTGTGCAGGCCGCCGTGGCCCATGAATGCCAAGCGAGTCATTGAGCCTCATCCCTCTCAGCCGACTAATCCCATAAACGAATGGGAATGAGAGTCGTCCTCGGCCGCGTCAGCCTCCCAGACTGTTTACCGACGAGGCCTCGCGCTGATCAGGGTCACTCGCTCGTTTGAATCTGACAAAAGGGAAGAAACACAATAACTCAACAGTGACAGCTGCACTTAACAGACTTGATTAATGATGAACTCCGAGCTTCTAAACTAGTGGATCCTGACCTCACACACCTGCTGATGAACACTCAGCGTTCGGAAGCCAAAATCGCTCGGTTTTCTACGAGCAGCGTCATTACAAGTCACATTACACGTGTGTGCTCAGTCAAACTTCTCCTCCTGCTCAGTGAAGAGCTCAGGTCAGTCAGCGATCAGCCCAGGCCCAGAGCGACACAATTTTATTTGTAAGGCGCGACATAGGGAAATGACATTTAACTTGTTATTATTTCCCTCAGAAGATAAACGATAAATTGTCCATTATTTTTCCCTAAAAGTGAAAGATAACATTGCAGCGGTTCGCCCCGGAGCCAGAGTGGCACCACTATGCAAAATGACAGCCAATTATCGGGGCCTAGTTTGGGATAATGACTTTACAATGAATCTTTTGATTGAAATGTAACTGGCTTGGCCCTGGGCAAAGCAGGAAAATACACAGAGGACGGTTCCAGAGACAATGAGCACACAGAGTTCAGCCCGTCTCCGCTGCTCTCCAGAAACAGCTATAGGTGAACGGCACATGCATATAGTGATGAAAACATCATGAAGCCGCAGAGCGCTCGCAGCAAACATAAATTAGCATATTCAGAGTAAATATTCAGACTATTTACGATAATAAGCCTGGATTATTCAATTCAATGAATGTTAAATAGATGAGAAAATAGTATGTGTCTTATCTAGTCAAAGCCTCCATTCATTTTAATCGCTTCCCAATTGAACTCTTCATTTTATTCTCTCTCAGTTATTGTTCCCATTCCGGCGACGGCACCTATGGGTCCTGGGAGATTTCCGTGAGTCACGTGCTTTGAGTGGCGTTCGCCTTATTCCCAGCGGAAACGAAGAAAGTCGACGTCACCCCGAGGCCAGCATCGCGATAAGCCGCTTTTCATTATGCACAGGGGCCGATGCAGAACAAGATTAGAGGGGCCCGGTGTGCATGAAGGCCAGAACATACAAGTCATCTAGATTAAATAAAACGCTTTCATAAACCAAACACTGTTCAAGCCTCCGCCGGGTTGGCCACGTGTGTTAGGATCACGCTGCAGGCGTTTCCTCTCTGCCGTCAGCTCATCATTCATCTGGAGCTAAATGAATCTCTTCTCTGACCTTTCAGTATCGTCAGGGTCACAGCTGGATGTTCCCCGTGTGTAGGTTCTACTCCGACGCCATCTTTGTAGTTCTTTTCTCTCTCTTCGGTCCCCTCTCCTCTGCCGGTGGAGGCAGGTGGGACCTGTTTCCTACCAAGCACATCACAGTTCTGGTCTCAAACTGTGATGTGCTTGACGTTTAGCGGTGATCAGGAGCTTTATAAATATATTTAGTTTTCACACTCACGGTACAAACAAATGATGAAGAATGACAATGGTTCCTACTCAGTAGAGACGGACCCACTAAGCCAGTCCAGCACCGCAGGGTCAAACAGATTAATATCAACAGTCCCTCCCACCTTCATCCACTTTGTCTCAAACTGTTCCGGAAGCTTGTTTAGACCCACAGTCATCTGCTGCCACCTGCTGTTCACACCTGGTACAGTTTACCTGAAATGGTGATGGTTCAGGTCTGTGCTGACATCTGGAGGTGTTTACTGCAGGGACAGTAATGAAAGGCTGCCTCGGCCACACGGTGGCGCTCTTCTAAAACGATGTCTGGAAATCACACCCAGCCTCCAGCTCATTTCACAGCGTATGTACTGAGATATTACAACATCTATAATGATCCTATGAGTAAATACACTTCAGGCTTCCACCACTTGTTTGTGTTGAATCCCTTTAGGTACAGAACAGTGTGACAGCAGGGCGGCCCAGCAGGCAGCAGCACCGAGTCAACGCTGCTCGGCAGGACAAGACTTACGGCATAAATCCTTAAAAAGCAGATGATCTCAATAATAAACCCACAGTCGTACTGTGTCTGCTAATGACACTGATGCTTTTTATGTATTTATGAATAAAGACGACCAGATGAGCCTCCTTCTCCGTCCTCACCCCTCCCACACGCGCTGGAAAAAAGCTTGGCATTAATTATTTGCTGGTGTGCAGGTGGGAGTCTGCCCTTTCGCTGAAGGGAGTCATGAAGCCTGAATCACACGAACAACGCACAAAGCTAACGCACGTTCATTAGGGCACCTTAAAAAGGTCAGAGGTGAACTTCAGCTCGTGTCCGAAGCAAGTCGAGCGGGTTCCATCCACAGGTTGTCGCGGCAACCTGATGCCGTAACCCTTGTCACGAGCTCCGTTTGTGGGCTGGAAACTTGAAAGAAGTCAGTTCTCATGCAAAACAGCACGACGCCTGCACGGCTGCGTTGCCCTGGCGAGGCTCTTTACCTTTGATCCGTCTGATGACGCTAAAGACAAAAATCTGCATTTGCTTTCTTTGATACTGCAAAAGCTTTTTTCTGCATCAAAGGATTTAGGACATTAATGTGTCATGGCAAGGTCTGCTTTTCAGGGCAGACGTCCCCGTGGTCGAAAACACACTTCATCTTTGTTTCTGTACTGGCAAACCTCCAGAGGGAACATTACTGAGTTCATCTGGACGCTGGCTTGTGGTTTTTGTTCCTGCCCCCCCTCCTCTCCACCCGGGTCTTTTATTTTCTGGCTCTGTAGAAGCCTTGGGGGTATGTGAAGGGTCCAACACAATAATGACTGGAGTGGTCGAAGAGGGAAACATGTCCAGGCATCTGCTCCCGTGTCTCAGGTGTCTCACAACTAAAAACACAAACCCCTCTAACAAGAAGCATTGTGGTCCAGGATGAGACTGGTCCCTGTAAGCAGAAATCTTACCTCACATAACGCAGACTGGCAGCACATGCAGGGACTTATGATGTGAGTTATTCATGGAGGCATATAACGCGTTCAGTGCATGGAAGTAAATCTATCAGCTAGTGATGCTCATTAGTTAAGTTGTGGCCAGAGGACAGGCCCTGGTCAACTGTGACTCTCATCTAGCAGGTCAGGTTTTCAGTTTGTCCAACACAGACAGGATTCTAACAGCTGCGCTTTGTGCACTGCTGGCAAATGAATGTGATTTGCATCAGGTAAAATCCATGGGGCTGAACTCTGCTAATACTCGCTGGTTACTGCTCGCTGTTATTCCTCCCAACGCCACCGGAGCCCTTTCCCCTCCGCAGTCACGGGTTTTAGCTGCTCCTTCATTACTCAGTCGTCTGTATCTCACTCAACTTCACGAGGCCTCACATCTTCCTAACTCCATACTGTGATGCTGCCTCCGGTCTCCTAGCAACTGGCTCTCTTAGAGGAGGTGACAGCATTTGAGTGGGCACCCTCACCTCTCCACACATTAGCCCTCCAGCACCACCTCACCCACCCTCAGCCTCCCTCCCTCCTTTCCCCTCCCCATCCGGACGCTCTTCAAGTCAGGCAAACCCGCCTCGTTCTGTGGAGCAGCCTGCTTCGCATCGCAGCCACTGTGTGAGGAGGAAGGAGGCGAAGCTGCCATCTTGTTACCAGCCATCTCTCATGACTTTAACGGATCCACTCTCAACCAGTTCACATACACAACAACAGCAGTTCAACAGCCTTCTGCTTCTGAACCAACTCAAAGATAAAAACTTAACTAAGAGAAACTTGATGACTAACTTATAACCTGTGAGACTTTTCTGAGCGAATCCAGAAAGTGGTGCTGTTTGCATTTATGGAAACTTTAGCCAGTAAAAGTCTGCGTAAATCAGTATAACTATATTTATATTATAAATTTGAAGCCTTCAGTCTGGACAGAATAAACCCAAATAAAAACAAAATGAGAATTTGATGCTTAGGAGAGTCCTCAGATGACTGATTCGGACTTGCTGGACTCGTTTTGTCACTTTGCCTTCCAGCTATTCCAGTTTGTGGTTATTATTTAAAGCTCCCATATGGCTGCGCCATATGCCGTTTATTTGTCGACAGCAGGATTCGCGGCTCTTTCTTACGTCCAGAACTTGTGTATGATTCTAAAGAAGGGGCTGAAACACAACCAGAGAACTCGTGCGCTTCTGACGCGTCACACGGGTCATAATGCTTCTGAGCTTTTCAATGCAAATCGCATCACGCTGCGCTCACATTTGGGCTGCAGCCTGGAGCAACGCTGGTAAAATGACGTGAGTGGTTGACGAGGCTAAATGGCTGCACTTGAAATACCTGCCAGGCTCTTGAAGCACTTGCTGATGCGATCGCGACCCCGTTAGCAGCGTTTCAGCACCGCGCCGCGCCGGACAGCTCCTGCGCCTCCGACGGAAAATCTGCGGAGAAAAGTGGAATCAGAAAACGAGACAGACGCAGTTTGGTTCTTTTCTGCCCGTTCACCCACTTTCAGGACTTGTACTGTTAAATTCAAGGGGGAGAGATGGATATTGATCGGCCAGCAAATGTCTCCTTTTTTGATTTCGTTGGGGGAGTTCAACTTCTCCAAAGCGAGGAAACCAGAGCAGCCATGCCTATAGTTCTGATCGGCATCTGCGTGTCCGGGGCAGTTGGGAACTTGCTCGTTTTGCTCATTTTCATCCGTGACTTCAGGAACGGAAGGGGCTCCGAGGTGAAGGCGCTCCTCGCCTCCCTGGCCTCCACGGACATGGTGATTCTGTTGCTGTGCGCCCCTGTGCGCGCTGTCACCTACTACAAGCAGACCTGGACCCTGGGCAGTTTTGTTTGTAGCACCACCGACTGGTTCCAACACTCGTGCGTTGTTGCCAAAACTTTAATCCTTGCTGTCACCACCAGAGCGAAGCACACGTTGGTTCCCAGCACCACCACGGGTCCCCTCTACAGCCCGACATGGATCCACGGAGCCCTGGCGTTTGTCTGGGTTGTGTCCATGATGTTTCCCATCCCGCAGCTGCTTTTCGCCTCTATGGTGCAGCGTGGCAGCGACACCGTTTGCGTCTCTGAAATGCCAGTGTGCGCGTCTGACTTCATGAGTTTGTTCTACAAGATCTATCCAACTGCAACCTTCGTGGTGCCGGTCATCCTCACGCTTGCCTACTACACCAGAACGCTGCACACTGCGGTGAACCACGCGCCATGCCCGCAGCACCAGAGCAAAGTTACCCTGGTTCTGCTGTGTCTCAGCGGCGCACACGGGCTCATGCTGCTGCCAGAATGGGGCACCTTCACCTGGATCAGACTCGGATACAACAAACCGCCTGTGGGTTTGCTGATTTTTGCGCAAGCTCTCCTTTACGCATGCAGCTCGCTCTCGCCGGTGATCTTGATGACCATGTACGACGACGTGCGCGAGGGGCTGATAAACATTTGGTTCATCGCCACCTGCAGACGCTCGAAGCGCCTCCCCAGCAGACAAATCCCCAAAACGGAGGGAAACGGGGCAGAGGTCGGCGCGAACGCGGTGTCCAACGCGGTCTCACAGGAGAAGGACAAGACCTTCCCAGATGTGGAGCACTTCTGGACGGGGCGCAGGAACACGCAGGTCGACGACAACCAGGACCCAGTTCCGTGGGAGCGGGAGGAGAAGATGTTGTAGTGAACGCGTCTTTATTTTAGCAGATTTCAACTTGTGCTCAGCTGGTTTCTAGTTCGTTGATCCACAGTGCAGACCCTCGTTGAACGGCTGTAGATTGAGTAGATGTAACATAAACTTGTACATGTTTTAATGTTTTAATAACTCTGTCTCTTTGAATATTGTTCTTGCCTGCAGGATTCCTGTACTGTATAGTAGAACGTCTTCATTAGAGGAGGACTGTATGAAGAAGTCACTGTAAATATTAAGGCAGTCAGGCTTTAAAGGCTTTGTTGTGATTGTGAACTTGTGATGTATAATATTAAAAGGTTCTCAAATGCAGACTGCTCTGCTTTGTTGTATGAAACACTCAGCTCACCTTAATCACGGATAAAATGCGATTCCAACATCAAATCTCTCTTTTCAATTCAGGTCTTTATTATCAGAGATCATTTCTCCGTATTAAATTCACAGCTAATCCATGTGCATGTCAGTGCAAAGATGGAGGAGCTGCTCACTAATGCAGACCTTGGTTTTCTACAGCATGAAGCAGCATATGGGCAGAAAAGAAACAATGCTGTGACGCCTGAACACTGACATGGCAGCACAGACCCTGCTGTGTGTGTGTGTGTTCTACTTCTCATCATGGTCAGTCCTTCAGTCTTGTGGTGAGAACAACCAGTGTGCACCTGCACATCAGCGCAGCGTCTGCCTTGGCAAACCTCAGCAGGTGAGCGTCAACAGTCTAACCTTTCAGCGGTTCGGAAAAGAAACCCGCTTCTGCTCGCCTGCGTGTTCACCGGTGACGCCCCGGCAGATTTGACATTTGAGTCTGCCTGAGTGAAAAGAAAGGTCACAGGTTAAAGAGCGAGAGAAAAAACGAGCCTCCGAAGCCCTTCAGCGCGGTTGTGCTCCTGCACATCATTTATTCATCTCGTCTGTGCCGGGGTCACCTGGGTGTTCTCTGCATTTTCAGAGCCGTGTCTAAAGAACGGCTGTTATTCCTGTTGTGTTGAAAGCTTCATTTCAGCTTCAGCCTGTGGACGGATGAACCTCACTGTATGCTGAGATAAGAAATGAGCATTACATCAAACAGCGTTTTGTAATGTAGCTAAACGCTACGACAGGTGGTTGTAGCATTAGAGGCATCTCCTCATGGTGACCTTAATATCTGAAATCCTGGCGACTGCTCTGCTCTGTGCTGACAACCGTCAAACAAAACAAACGGTTTAAAAGCAAGTGTAGCTCAAATAAACAATTCATAAAGATTAAAATGTGTACACACAAAGCACTCAAACATGACCCGGATCACACCCTGCAGACCAGCGCACACAAACACTCACAGGATGAAGCCTAAGGCCCCAGAGAGGAGCCTCAGCCTGCTTTTAGAAGTAGAGGACACTCTGACGCATAAGAGCCAGGACTGTAAAGGTCACAGCAGGCTTCAGGTGCAGTCGCGTCGGTTTTAGTTTTACCTGCTTCCCTCGTGTCTGTGACTGTGATTCCTGGACGTGTTTTATGGCCCCGTCACCTGTTGGACGTTGGACTCTACGGGTCTGTTGCCTTCCTCGCGGTTCTTTTAATGCGTCTTCACTGCACTTCAGGAATGTAAGCACACATTTCAGTTGTTAAAGGTAAAGGCCCGGTGCTGCGAGCGAGAGGCTGCACATTGTGCTGCGTTCAGCATGCAGGGATCCCTAATGGTCCTTATGTGCAAGATAAAGATCAATAATTCAAGCCATGATGTGCTGCCGAGATTCTATTTATTATTTATCGGGCAGATGTGACTTTGCTGTTGGCTAATGGTGGAAAACAAGCAGTGAGACAGTGTAACAAGTGGAATCAGTTCAGTACGGAATTATTGGGGACTTCTATTTAAATGCCACAGCTGGTTGTCGCCTACTTCACTAGTTGTGCTCTGTTTCTAAATACAGTGGTTTAGTCATTAGCCTGCTCCTTCGTCAGTCAGGCTGAACTGACGAACTTTAACCAAGCTCTGAACCCGGAAAGCTCACACTGAGCTAAATTTAGCCACGGTTTCATTAGGAGGCGGTGAAAGAGGCCGAGAGGTGCGATCTGACGGCTCGCACATGCTCACAAACTAGAACCGGGCTTGTTTTGACGCTGTGAACGGGTTTAGCTTAGAAATGACAACAACCCGACTCAGTGCTGCGGACGGAGCTGGAGAATGTGTGGCCCCTGCGCTGGAATGGAGCTTTTTAAACCTTTTTCGACGCCGGGGGCCTTCGAGGAGCCTCCTGCCAGTGTGGCCCTGCTCAGCTATTGAGTGAATTCCCCACTCAACCATGGTGGATTGTGGATGCTGCCTCGGGCTCTGGCTTCATTTGTATCATCCTTTCTGTCCTGAAACATATGAAAGGTTTCATTCAAAAAGGACTCGCTAATAGTTTTTAGCATTTGTTCCGGGGCCTGGAATCCCTGCACACACGCTTTCCTGCCGTGTTCAGTAGCTTGGCTGATGTGTTACTGCTCTGAGTTTTGGCATGTGATTAACCTGCTGTTTGTCTTTCAAAGTTTTTCCCATCGGTTGAATTAGTGGATCAGTCTCTGGTCTCCTGCTCTATAATCGATTGAACATCACTGTGGTTCCACCAGGATCCAGTTCGTGTTCATCAGGTTTTTTGGTTTCTCCTGGGAAACATCCTCTGGCAGTGACCTGTTTTACATTTTCAGCTGTTCAAAATAAACAGAAGATGTTGAACAGTAATGGCCCCTGTGGCTAAACGGACGTAGAAAGCGCCACCTACTGACAAAAAGAAATGCACAAAGGGGAAAGTCACACACTAGCAGCGCGCACACAGTTTGACCGACCACAAGTTGTGGGAGGTGTCGTTTAGAATAACCTCAGCAGAAGATGTGACAACAAAGCACCAAGCTGCACATTATTTATTGATCTTTACAGTAAAGGATGTAATGTTGAGGCCATGAATAATAAAGGAGACACAGAAGCTTCCAGAAGATGCCCTGCTCTTAAAGCTTCATTGTGAAATCATAATTTGCACATGATTTAGCAATTGAAGTTGTGACGTGTGCTGTGTTTACAGAACCATGTCCAGAGCACGGACCACGTTACCATCAGAACCTTTGCATTCCAGGAGAGCACTCAGACGTTAATCCCTGTTTAACAGGCCCGATGCCATCATCCATCCCATAATCCTCCAATCCCTCAGATCATTGGGACTGTGTTGTTGTGCCGTTAACATATAGCTGGACAACAGAAACATTTGAATTATTCCCGTGTGAGGATGGGAGCTCTGTCATCTCGAGGAGTAAAATAAATATGGACTGAATGTATGTTGACCGTGGTGGTGAGGACGTGGCGCCACCTGCTGGTTGGAAATGTGCGCAAACTAAGAGAGAACCAGCAGATGTTGGGAAGAATATGCGCAGTAGTTACAAATATACTGAGGCAACAGAGTTTCACACAGGGTTTATATTGTTTACTTGCCCTGAATACAGTCAATAAACAATGAATAACAGCTGCTCCAGGCCTCTGTCTCCCTGTGCGCGTGCGCGTGAAGGATCAGGGATTAGGATCCGGGATTAGTGACAGATGTGAACGGTCGCTGCAACCAACCAATCACAGCAGAGCAAAAGTCACGGTCAAATCGAGACCGCGAAAGCCCCGCCCTGCCCTGCAGTGTAACGTCACTGCATTGGTCCGTTTGTGGAAGGACGTAGCGATCGCCCAATAGGAACAGAGAACGACAGCGGTGGGCGACCGCTGCGCAGATGTGTGTGTGTGTGTGTGTGAGAGAAGACATCGCAGATTTTACAGAGCACAAGAACTAAGCAGCAGAGCACGAAAGGTGAGTTAATCCACGCGGTTTACGCTCAGTAACCTCCGAGCAGCATCACGACACGGATCTGAATTAGTTCCACGTGAGTCGGTAACAGCTTGAACAACGACGCGGCTCGGGTCACGTCGTGTTTATTCATTTATGAATAACTTTGTGTTGTTCGTCTCGTCGTTCTCGTGGTTTGTTTTCAGGCTTAACTATGAACTAGTGTTACAGGTTGGAACCGGGTGCAGTGCAGAGGAATGTGTTACTGCGCAGCTTTAGTTCTTCCCTGTCCCTCTCACCTGTCACTGCACTAGTCCCAGCACATTTAACAGGTTGCCCTTGTGTGTGTGCAGCCCTGCAAACACCTTGTTTATCTAGTTTCAACTTAATTTGACGTTTTCCCAGAACTGGTCCATTTATTTCCTAATTCTACAACAAACAAGTTCAAAAATCTCTTCTTCCTCTTCTTGCAAGTGCTGTTTTTCTGTGGACTCTCGCTTCCTGACCAGACACAGATGTCAGAGATTGTTGAGCTGTTGTGCGTCAGCGTGGGAAGGCCGTGGAGTTGGAGGTCATTCATCTGGCTCAGCTCTCCATAACTTGCCCTTGTGTCAAGGTGCCTCGTTCCCCTTCTAGCGCCGCCTTACTTCTTATTAACTGCCTGTCTGTCTTCGCTTCACATTTAAAATGGATTCTGGAACATGAGACGCTCTCACACATAACCTTCTACGCGTCATGTGTAGGCCTGAACCTTCACAGATGTCTCCTCGCCCGCCTCGTGAAGCGCGGCCTCCGTGGGTTAGTGATCGAAGACTTTGCTCCTTTGTGTCTCTGACTTGTCGTCGTGCACTTCAGGCAGGCTGCTGCACGCCCACATTGAAGCTGAAGCTGCTCTTGGCCTGTGCTGTCAGGATACTGTGAAAATGTGCAGCTCCTTGTCTGGACCTGACGTCAGATTACCTCAACCAAGCTGTTTAGCTGCAAACAAACCAAAGGTCTTAAGGTGTATTCAATACAAGGCGTATGTCCCAGCTCGCTGTTCGACTCTGTGCGACTCTAATGCGTGGGTGTGTTTTGCGTAACACATTTGAGATGCTGAACATTTAAAGTACAGATATTGGAAGTGATTAATCAGTGACTAGTCTGGGCCTGCTCACCTTCGTATTACTCTTTATACCTGCAAGTGTTTTCCTCCCCTTGAATTGGAACAAGGGCTGCAGCCATGCAATGACTTGCATTCTTCATTAAAAATATTTCTTCTGAACAGAAACAAAGGGGAGGTTTGTGGAGATGTGTCTTTTTGCAGCTGCAGCATGGCTGATCTTTACTTTTACTTTCGGTTTCACTGACCAGGGCATAACCACTCCCCTCCCTGCCACCGAGGCCACTGCAGATTATAACAGTCAGGTTTCATAATCGTGGTTTCTGGGTTCTTTCATATCTCATCTGCAGTAAAAGTGGAAGCATAGAGGTGGGGAACGTGCTTAGGTTGCATCATCTGGTGTATTTAAATGAAGGACTGAATGGGTTGGTGAGTTTCTGTTGCTAAATCTAACAAATGCAGCTGAAGAAATATAGTTTGTTATTAAAATTTAAACCTAAGTTTAAAATCAGCCAGTTACTACTGCGTGTGTAAAATGATCCATCTTTAATTATTAAGCCAAACGACTGTCCTTGGTTAAGAACGTACTGAACGTGCATACGTACGCCATCGGATGCTTGTGCTTACTATCTCACACTGTCATTTCTCAGATGTCGTATGCCAGTGAGAAACTGTATAAAGGATACCTGCGGCGACAAATGCCAGTTATTGTGTCCAACGTGAAAGTACGAGAAATAATCGTCCACCTGCCTTGTTTGACTGATCACGACAGGGTAAGTTTCACTGCGACCAAACCTTTAATAATATGGCTTTATATCTTATTGCGGCATCAAATTACAAAGACTGTCCACTTGAAATAAGTCTGCATTTAAAACGTGTGTATTTAGCTTTTCTTATAAAACCTGTTTTCAGGAAACCATAGAAGCAAAAAGAGAAACCAATGGCAACTTTGATGGGATGGTGCTGCTGCTGGACTGTCTGAAGAGGAGAGAAAACTGGCCAGAGCAGCTGATTGATGCTCTTGAAGCGTGTGAGCAGCGGACTATTGCAGCTGACATCAGAGCTGAATACAACGCTCTGAGAGGCATTAACAGTAAGTCAGCACAGCGCTGTTTATTACTGGGTAACCATCACCATGAGGTGACAGTCCCTGTGTAGAGACGAGCTGATGCAGTATCATAGAGTAAAACAACCCATGACAGGGCCATTGCAATAACTTTTGTCTGTCTATTCACGTGTGTCTTGGGTAAATTGTGAATTAATTACTGTAGAATGTATTTTTTTGTCCTGAGCAACAGAACAGATTTTAATAACAATATCTTTACTCCGCCTTAGATTCCAACCCAAGCCAACCTTCAACAACTGTCGTTAGCGCCCACGTCCATCCACCGCCATCTGCCAGTCAACTGCCTATTCCAGAGAGTGGAGAAAAAAGTACGTCTACTGCCGCTCCGTCACCAGAGCCGGTGCAGCCACAGGCGTCCCACAAGCCACCAGCGGTTTCCCTGCCTGAAGCCATCCCTGAGCCTCCTGAGTCAGCTGAAATTGAAGTGGCACCTCTTCCATCCACACCCCCTCCGTCCCCTGAGATTCAGCACACACCGGTGCCAGCGCAGAGGCAGGTTAATGCCCACCAGGAGCCAGAAGAAAACTCAGAGTCAGACATCCAGGATATCACTGGTGATGCAGGTGTTATTGCTGAGCAAGTGGACGAAGGCGTGGTCCGCTCTGTGGTGACCCCTCCACCACCCCGTCCCATTGAACAGTCTGAATCAGACTCTCTGCCCTCCGACGCTCTCCAGACAATCACAGAGGCCAGACCCCCAACCCAGACACAGTCCAATGTGACCAATCGAGCTTTATTCCTCACAATGACTCCCGAGAAGCCCCCAGTCCAGGACACCACCGCTCCTGTGGTTAAAGTAGCTGCTGTCCTGGAGCCTGAGGAGGTGTCTGAACCTCAGACTGCAAGGGTGAGTATTAAACAGTGCTACAAAGAGCAAATGTTAGCCTCCGTAATATTCTAATATAAAAGATTGTCAGGACCAAACACAGTAATGATGGCGTGGCGTCCGTTTGTCCTGCAGGTCGTTGAAAGCAGCCATTTGTTGCTCACAGATGAGTTTCTGAGCAAGCCAAATCAACTCCTCAGCTACCAGCCACAAAATGTTGCCAGTCCTAATACCCCAGCAGTCAACTCAGTGGTGGAGCCCTATTCAGGAAATAGTGAGCGTCTGGAAATAAGCGATGGTGCACCGGACACTGTGGCCTCTGTCTGGGCTCCCGCATGCTCTGATGTCACCTCCACCATCAGCGATACAGTCTCTGGAGTTCCATGCCAAGACAATGGCATCGCTCTTAACCACAATGAACCACAGGAGAACCACTATGAGTCTCAGAGTTGGAGTTTGGAAATGCAGGAGGTGTGTGAGCATGTGATGCACATATCCCAGGAGGTGTCCATCCTTAACCTAGACGGCCAGACCTCAGCACCACAAGCCCAAACGTTCAACAGTGACACAACCGAAGAGATCAACTCTGAATCTGCCTTCTCCACCACAGGCGACACTGCATCCACTGTAAAAGCCCACTCCATCGAGAAATACCACCCCTCTGACCCTGCACCACCTACTACATCACCACACGAGGAAGAAGCCTCCCACAACCTGACAAACAACACAAAGTACATTCTGATGGCTGCAGGAGTGGGCGTCTTTGCAGCGCTGGTGGCGTGGAAGTTAAAGAATTGAGGGGATTTTGCACCTTGGGTTTTAAGGCTTTTAAAAATGGATTCTGAGCATATGGTGCCTTATTGTAGTCACTGGACTGGGATGGCATGAGACAGCTGTTAAATATTTACCCATAATAACAACAGCTGACTGGCCAGACCTTTGATCACAGCATTAACTACATTTATCTTAATATTGAAGAAGATGATTTGTGAACAAATCTATCCTTATTGTAGTCAGGATCTTATGGAGCTGGGTCGAGGTCTCAGGTTATTTATGCTGCACTCATTTGGTTTGTAGCTTTGCTGGGGCTGCGTATCAAAGACGGGACTGCTGCCTGCTCAGTTGTTTGACATGCACTTTGAAGATGAGGCTGCCATCTACTGAGGATTGTAGAGTTCACTTTTTCCTGTGGGCAGTGGAAGATGGAGCAGCAGCATCACACTTCATTATTTTTTAATTACGGTAGAAAATGATAATAATTGCTAGTGCACTGCCTGTATTTATTTGTACATATATAATGTGTGTATACATGTAATCAACAGAGGCTTCAGGAGGTGCTGACACGTATTAAATATTTATAGTGTTGGAGATTTAAACGTTAGGAAAGCTGGTGGACAATTACAAATACTTGAGGGACAGAGTTCAGTTATTGAGTTTTGTTTAACCCTCAATGTTTGTTTCAAAATCTTTTAGTGTGTTATTTGGTGTAGGTTAATACACAAATGACACATTTTATCTATCAGTCTGACTTTTAATATTTTCTGAAGCCACTGTAAGAACTGATGTCTCCTAAATGTTCCAAAGCAAATGTGATTTCTCAATTATTTGTCGCAGAAAAAAAAATTCTATTTTAAAATCTAGTTTCTAATCTTAAGTGTTGATATTTTATTTTTCACAGGAATTTTTATTGTCATGATAATAGCAAAGCACCTTCAAAGCGATCATGAGGAAAACGCGTGTATGGCTTCACAGACGTAAACCTGCCTCTAGTTTTGCTCTCACACGGTCACATTAAAATCCTGGAATCCTCGGTTGTCCCGGTGTCTTCGCGATGCATCACGCATCTGCTTGTCTCCGCTTTGTTTTTGTTATTATTTTTAGGCTATGAAGTAATATAAATGGCATAGTAGCATTTGTAGCCCAACACATTTTTGTTTGTCACAACAATTGTCCTGTTTAATGGTTTGTGACAGAAAAGAAGACGTGACATCGGTCTCTGTTGATAAGCTTTTCATTTGCTCTGGTTCTTGTCAATCATTTACTAACCCCGCCTTCTCTGTTTTGCTATAAAAGGACCGTGTGCCACGGTGGTTTGCTGGCTAATTAGCTAGCTTATTGAGTCTGGACGGTACCGACAGCTGCTACAGCCGTGGTGTAATGGTTGCTTTTAACATAAAGTACAGCTTAAATGTGGATAATTAGTCATTTCAATGGCTTTCAATGGGTACCAGCGCGACGATGATGCTCTTGACGAAGGCGAAACGCCAAACAAGCAGCCACGGTCCAACCAGGAGATGCCCGGTTCTGTACGAAACGAGCCCAACAATGAGACTGGCGCGCACGCGGGAACGGCCTCATCCGAGCAGCGAACCTCCAACGCGACGACGAGGCATCGGATCGACTCGGTGAAGAAAACAAGGCCGCGTAGGTGTTAAAGCCAGTTGCCTGGGGGCTGTGTATGTGCTGGAAAACGAGTGTGTGGGGAAAAATAATAGGCGTCGCCCATGAATGAGGACATGAATGTGAATGGAAATATGATGACGCAATAGACAAGTGAGGTTAAGTTAATTATGGGTTTTATAATGTGCTCAGACGATGTTCCGATCTCTGCCGGAGGCACGTTACGGTGTAATATCTGTGAGCTGAGCGGCAGCAAATAGCCAGGATCTGTTTTGCAACAAGATGGCGTTCGCGGTACACACTGTGGTGTCGCTTCGTCCATCACTGAGGCATCAGCCGTAACTGTCCCCATATAGATTTAATAGCATAATTGTCACCAATGGTCATATTTGCCACCACTTGTGATATTCGCAGCCTTCCCCTGGTTTGGGATGGACATTGGAGGCACACTGGTGAAGCTGGTGTACTTCGAGCCCAAAGACATCACAGCCGAGGAGGAGCAGGAGGAGGTGGAGAACCTGAAGAGCATCCGACGCTACTTGACCTCCAACACCGCTTACGGGAAGACCGGCATCAGGGACGTCCACCTGGAGCTGCAGGACCTGACGCTGTGCGGCCGGACCGGCAACCTGCACTTCATCCGCTTCCCCACGCACGACCTGCCGGCCTTCCTGCAGATGGGCCGCAGCAAGCACTTCTCCAGCCTCCACACCACCCTCTGTGCCACCGGAGGGGGAGCGTACAAGTTCGAGGGCGACTTCCGCACGGTGGGTCTGCAGTTGTAGTCTTTGGGAGGCGGAAACAGAAGGCGCTCGGCTGGTGTTGCAGCGTGAAGCGTACGACCATGGCGGCAGCTGAAATGTACAAACGGCATGTGTTAGATTTGATGCACTGTGATGTGCGGTGCCTCAGTTTGCTGCCTTTTTGTTTCCATTACATCCCCACAGTGATATTCTCCATGTGTCTCGTTAAAAAGATGGCCGACTTGGAGCTTCACAAGCTGGATGAGCTGGACTGCTTGATTCAGGGGGTGCTGTATATTGATTCTGTGATGTCCAGCGGCTCCTCAGAGTGCTACTACTTTGAAAACCCCACGGACCCAGATCACTGCATCCAGAGGCCCTACGCGCTGGAGAATCCCTACCCGCTGCTGCTGGTTAACATCGGATCTGGAGTCAGCATCCTGGCCGTGTACTCTGAGAACAACTACAAACGAGTCACAGGGACTAGGTAACTATTAGCCCTGTATCATAGTTATACATAATGTCAATCTGTTCGTTGGAAAGATTTCCCTGCATCAAATTAAAAGATGATGATGATATGTCATTCCAGTGTTTACTGGTTTTCCTGTGCTTTGAGGTTCCAAAATACCACATGATCGTTGCAAATGAGCTCAGATGTGACAAAAAAAACCTTGTTTATTTTGAACTGTAGCTTTATCTACTTGTTTCTTCCTGGTGCTTTGAAGCTTTAAGAAGTTGGCATTTGCTTGTGAACGGCTGTTTTTAAGTTTATTCTAATTTTAAAGATGGTAGTTTAACTGTGACGGTTATTTTTGGCAGGGTGTCTCCCTTCATCTACCCATTCATCAGTGCTTTTCCACATGTGGTGATATAAATGAAACCAGAGCACTTCAATTTCAACATAATAGCCCTTTATCCTCTGTTGGGAACACTAGCCTCAAATGAGAAGTTTTATTCCCTCGAATGTCCAGTCTTGCGTATATTTCTGCAGCCCTGATGATTTATGTATCTTCTTTCTGTTAATCTTGGTTGCCAGCCTCGGTGGTGGGACCTTCCTGGGCCTGTGTTGCTTGCTGACTGGCTGCTCTACATTCGAGGAAGCTCTAGAAATGGCTTCTCAAGGGGAGAGCACCCACGTTGACAAGCTGGTTCGGGACATTTATGGAGGAGACTATGAGAGGTTCGGGCTGCCGGGCTGGGCTGTAGCCTCAAGGTGCGGTTTACAGCTGTTGACAATCTGGGATCCAAGGCAACGTTAAATCTGGTCTTTTTCTTATCCCTTGATGAACAAAGAAGCCTTGATTTCAATTGGATGCTTTTTTATGTGTTGTTCATGCACAGAACACCCACTGAATACATACAAACCCATTTAAATTTGTATAAAATGTTGAGTTGTATGTTTTGTTATTCTCATGGTAGTTTTGGGAACATGATGTTCAAAGAGAAGAGAGAGTCTGTGTCTAAGGAGGACTTAGCCAGAGCAATGCTGGTCACCATCACCAACAACATCGGCTCCATCACCAGGATGTGTGCTCTCAATGAGGTTAGTAACTGGTGTTGGCCAGATGCACGTGTGTGAGTTGGCGTTTACCTGGTAAACGTTTGCAGGACTGAGACGGATGGTACGTAAAGTTTAAGATGAATGTGTGGTAGTTCTGGTAATAACCACGTCAGGAGAACTCAAAAGCCACACTAATTCCAGTTATCAAATTCAAAATGTGTTTATAATTTGTTAAACAGATATTCAACAGGCAAAACACAACTTGGTGCATAAGTTATTACATGGCTACTACATAGGTGCGTGTGGGGACCTACATCAAATAATTTCCCATTTGCTTAGTGCTCCTCTCATTCATAATTTGTATATTAAGACTGCGGGGCTTCAGGGAGGCGTCTTTGGATTCGGTGCTGTGGTCGCTGTTCTCTTTGCGTTCAGCCTCTTTACGGTGCTGCCTTGTGGCGTCTTGATCAAGCAGCATTGTACAGGGCTATGAAGGCACAGAGATAACCTGCATGATTGATGGGCTTTAACAGCACCCTCCAACGATGTTCACTTCAAAAATCTCTTAATTTGGTGATGACGTGTTGAAACTAAACAGGCGTCGAATTGTTGCTTCTAAAAGCTGTGTTTACATTAAAAATATTATTTATGTCTTTAACTTTTCTTTATGTTTTTGATTTGAAGTATTCTGCACTTGAACTATTCTCATCACCTCCTTTTATCTATTTTACTAAGAACATTGAGAAAGTGGTGTTTGTGGGCAACTTCCTAAGAGTGAACACTCTTTCTATGAAGCTGTTGGCCTACGCCATGGACTACTGGTCCAAAGGTCAACTCAAAGCGCTCTTCATGAGACACGAGGTAATTAACTCTACAGGGACTACAGTTACCATTTGTGTTGTGATGTGCTCAGTAGCTTCAAACTAAAACGTCTTGTGTGTTTTTTAGGGTTACTTTGGTGCTGTCGGCGCCCTGTTAGAGCTTCTCCATCCGTCCTAATCCGTCCAAGCTACATCCAAAGAAGTACTTGTCAATCTGCTGCAAAGACCATTAGCACTTTAGTCTGAAAGTCATTTCCATGATGGGATGTTGAACCAGCCACAGGCCAGTTATTGTTTTTGGTGGTAGCAGGCAAACTGTAAAACATGGAAGTCAGATATTAAGATGTAGTTTGTTTGTATTTTTTTAAATGATGAATGTGGTTTATAAATTTTGACGCTTCTGTCATTGTGGTCTGTGAATGAATGTCTCCAACCAAAGCTGTGTGCATCAAAGTTGACGAGGTTTACGTACGGATGAAACGAGGCTGGTTTGGTCTGAAACGTCTCAAGGAAATTCACCACGGTTGCCTGAAATAATATTTGTCGACACTGAATCTTGTATTACCCCAGAGTTGGTATTGAGTCCTGGACCAAGAATTTAGTACCTTTAGGGTAAATGTACCCTTCTACTTCCCAGGGTATTTGGACTTTGATTGCGGTTATTGGGTTTTATAGAATGACAATGTACTGTAGGAGCTGTTTAAGCAGATACTTACAACACTAGAAACGCATGAACTTCAGGAGGAATCACAGCACAAGTGAACGATTCTATTTTGGTTCTTTGGTTGCAAATCACTGTTTCATCATTGATTCTTGACTGTTTCATGAAGGTCATTGTGTTGCCAGTTTGTTTTCTGGCATTGCTTCAATATGAGTAATGGCTGAGGTTCAGGACAGAGCACTTGTTAACTGATCATACACTGAGAACAATGTTTCGATGTTGTCCCGATAAGACTCCTGTTCATCTGTTGCTCGCATTAGGCTGAAACACTGCGAATCTGTAACAGTCATGTTTACGCACCGTCATTAATTGCATTTGATGCGACACCATAACCATTCACAAAAAGTCAGCATTTCATTGTAGCTGTGGCAACAAAAACTGTTACTGTTACAGAATGTGGATTTATTGAGGATTTGTTTGGTTTCTTACTGAAACATGATGTATTGTACTTCAGCTTTTTACAGCTGTGCTGGCTTGAAACCGTCTGTATGGACAGTGTTGGGGTTTGTGAAACTAGTGAGCACTGTCAGTAGCGACTTTCTGCCCTGCTGACGTGCCAGGAGTGGAAACCCACATGTTGACGGCCATGCAAAGAAAATGCAGGAATAAATCAGGGCATTATAACAAACATATTAAACAGATATTTGAATACAGAAACCTGAGGCTAAATCCTGCGACATTCATAGTCAAATATTAGTGTCATACTTACCTTTGTTAGACAATCTTCCTGAGGCTTTGTTTGTTAAATGCATATAGCAAAACTGAAGCAGAAAACCAGATTCATTTGTTCCCAATCATTTAATGCTGCTTCATCATTTGCTTAGCAATCAGTCCATCCACAGATTATTGGGACCAAAATGAATCTACCTGAGGAAGACGTTTGCATTTTCAGCTGTAGATGACGTATCTGCATGTTGTGTATGTGATATTTATGCATTGATTTTTAAATTTAAGTGCCTGCCATGGTTTGTGTTCAGCAGTGTTCATGTGCTCTTTGCTTGTACTTGCGAAGGAAATGCTTTTTGTAACCGTTATTTAAAACTTTAAATTCTCCTCTAAATCCTTCTTCTCATAAATGTGTTGTCATATATTTGTGACTCCTTGTTCTTTTTATTAGACTTAAGTTCAGCTTTCTGTGACATTTACAGGAGAAAAGCTGGGATTTACTAAAATCACTAAATTCAGATTGTAGGTATCATAAATATTAACACATAGATAGAACGTACAAAGCAGGAGTCAGGTGCAATTGTCAAATAGAAAAATTCAAAATAGAGACATATTATCATCCCTGCGGATGTTAAGGCCTTTGCTTTATGCTAGTAGCAGCAATGCTAGGATATATTCGCAATGCTAGTGTTATATTCGCTAACTTAGTGATTTCTAAGATGGTTCTCACACTTTAAAGCCTAACTGGGTGTCAGTGGCATAAAGGGGAGTGAAGCATTTGCTACATTCAGCGTTAGCCTGATTAGCTGTAGCTGTAGCTGTCTCCTGCGTTGTGTCGTTTATGGACCTTCGGTAATTCGAAGGACACACGTGGACCAGTGGAGGCCGTTTCCGTTGCAGGAGAGGACACCGCGTAACGGCTCCATCCATGAAAGAGTTAGTGTCTTTCCAGGGAATAGATCCAGCCCCATCCAGTCCATCCAGCCCCCTCAGCCCCCTCCAACCCATCCAGTCCATCCAGCCCCCTCAGCCCCCTCCAACCCATCCAGTCCATCCAGCCCCCTCAGCCCATCCAGCCGATCCAGCCCCGCAGCCGCCGCCTCCTCGGTGGAAGCTGTACAGCTGGCAATTTATAGACGCACAACGCGAGCGGAGTAATTGTTGCTGGGACGCGCAGACTGGACCGTGGAGGACACGAATTATCCGGAGCACTGAGAGCGACTCATGCGGTTCGGTGCTTGAACAGCGAGCTCCGCTGTCCCTCCGCTGGAACCGTTACAACCTCAGGGTGAGAGACTCATTCCATTAATCGAAGAGAAACCTGGTTTAAAACGTGTGTTCAGTGTCATCCATCATTTAAATCCATCAGTTCTCCACATTCAGTCAAACGTTAGTTTGTTAAAACGCATCATTTCTGAGGCTACTTTATGACTTTTATCAGTGTGCTATAAAAAATGTGAGGAATGTTACAGGAAGCAGGAAAGTCAAATAGAGACTTGGAAACGGAGGCTGGACTCACAGGAATCACTGATCAGCGCGCGGCTCACTTCATCCAGTAAAGTTATGAATCAAGGACCAAGGCCTCGCGTCGACGGTTTAAACGAGCCTGATTGTCTTGCTGTCTTCTTGTTGCTGTTTCTCTGTCTGAGGATCATTGTCTCATCGCGTCTGTTAACACGGATGTTGATCCAGATGCTCTGCAGCTGTTTTTTTAGCAGCTAAGTGGTCCAACGGTCCCTTTGTGGAGGTTTCCTGATGTTTGAAGGAGCTAAATGTTGGTGCCCGAAGGTCTGGAACATTCATGGCTTTAATGGATTTCTCATTAATTGGCGTTCTACCAGTCGTACGTTCTTGGGTTTTGGTTGGAGAAATGCATGTGGACTGTTTTTCTAAACAGCACGGTGAACCAAAAAGCCAAGAAAACCCAAATTGCTCCGACTTGTTTGAAACCTAGACCACGTGTGTTTCCCTTTGGAGCAGCTTGACATTTCCCTTTTGCTGATCTGAGTATATTTGCTTCTCTTCGCCTGTCTTATCAGCCTTTGCTGATCTGTAACTCAGCTTTTCTCCATGTGATGTGGCTCTCACTCGCATCGAGGTATAAAGTTTCACAGAGTTCCTCTGAGGTCAAAACGTGCTGCAACAAGGCAGGAAATGTTTTTCTAGCCCAGGGAGCTTTCACCCCCAGTTTAGTTCAATCTGCAGAATCTACACGGTCCAACCCTCGGGTGCTTATTGCAGACAAATTGAGCGGTGTGGTGGGAATGCGTTCAAGCGGAGATGTTTGGCTCCCTGTGGCTCCGGGGCCGACCTCTAAAACCCCTGCTGACTACGGCTTAGTGTGAACTTGTGTGTCCTTTTGCAAACTGTGAAATTAGATTCAGACATGTTCTGAAACGTGTGCGGTCTATGCACAAACACATCGTGCTACTGTGTTTGAGCCTCGGGAGGAGCAACCCCCCACTCGCCGAAAAGGAAGAAGGAGCGTAGCCCACAGGTTCTCAATAGCAGGTCTGTGGCACCTTTCAGGACCCAGACGCTGAAGGGAAAGTTTCTGAGCACAGGGTGAACATTTTGCAGCTCGCTGAAATATGGATGAACGTAAACCTGTAGGAAAAGCGATTTCTGCTCAGTAAAACTAAGCATTAACGCACAGACAGCTGCATTGAATTACTGTACAATCGTGCTGCTGTAAATATCAGACACGTAAAAGCTGCTTTTATACATGTGATTATAAATTGCAGATGTTTTGCCATCGGGATGATTAGAGATACTTAGCGAGGCTTAATGGTGATGTTCCAACTCTTCAACGCGTTTCCCGTGTCTACGAGATATTTTGTGGTTCTTATCCCTCTTAATCCCTATTGAAATTCAAACAGTCAGCGTTGTGTGTTCCTCAGCTGCAAAAATGTTGCTAGGAAACAACCCGTTTTCCGTTTTTGTATGTTTTTATCTATATGTGCAGCTGATGATGGAGCAGTCGAGACGCAGACGACAGATATCGTTGACTCTTCTGTTTGGCTTGTGGTTGCCCTGCTGTTTAAGCCAGACCCCACCTTCAAAGTCTGCCACAGCAGCGCCCGAGCTCTCCTCGTCCCCCCAGCCTCAAACGGAGCAGCTAAAGGTCAGACTGGCCGGATACCCACGAAAGCACAACGAGGGCCGAGTAGAGCTTTTCTACAAGGGAGAGTGGGGAACCATCTGTGACGATGACTTCTCCTTAACTAACGCCAACGTGCTCTGCCGCCAACTGGGCTTTGTCTCAGCAACGGGGTGGACCCACAGCGCTAAATATGGCAAAGGCCAGGGTGAGAGTTTCTGGCTTAAAACTCTGGCAGAGTATTAATATTTGTCCCACTGATATTAAACACATCTCTTGCTATTAAACGGAGGCTCTAATAAAAACTCTGAGTGCAACGGAGCGTTTGGTTTCCAGAGAACCAGTGTAACAAGCAACCAAGTGTGACTTCCAGGGGGTTACTTTCCACAGACCTGGGACTTTGCTGAAACCACACTGACATGTTGCTCCCCGTGCAGGAAAAATCTGGCTGGATAACGTGCTGTGTAGCGGAGGTGAGAAGAGCATTGAGTTGTGCAAGTCTCGCGGTTGGGGCAACAGCGACTGCACTCACGACGAGGATGCTGGGGTGGTGTGCAAAGACGAGAGGATCCCCGGCTTCGTGGACTCAAACATTATCGATGTAAGTTCCTGCAGGTGCTTTGACATCTTTGTCTTTCTCTTTCTCTGGTAAATTGTAAGTGGAGATATTTAGTCCAGGATTTTTTCTTTTGATGTCCATGTGTGTCTCCAACTGGACTGAGGTGAACATTCATCTGGGTACGTCACAATCCGTTGGAGAGGTTTCGAGTGGATGACTACTGCTGTGGCAGGTCTGGCTCCATCTAATGTGGAGTCCAGACTTTGCTCTGTGACCACAGACAGTTAAACCACATGGAAGTGACTCATTCCAAAGCTGGCAATCAGAGAGAGTCACGTTAACCACTCATGAGCTGCAGACCTCAAACAATGTCCGCAATGGCCGAGATGCGATATAAATAAATAGCAGCGTACATGTTAACTCTCCTATCAGGCCCAGGTGGACGAGAACAAAATTGAGGAGGTGCGACTCCGGGCTGTGGTCGCAATGGCCAAAAAGAAGCTGCCCATCACAGAGGGTGTGGTGGAGGTGAAATATAAAGACGGCTGGGCTCAGGTCTGCGACCTGGGCTGGACGGTCAAGAACACCCGTGTGGTCTGCGGCATGCTGGGATTCCCACACGAGAGGAAAGTCAACAAGAACTTCTACAAGTAAGTGAACCTGGTTGGAGTTAAGCTAAGCTAAGCTGCAACTGGCAGCAACTCCGTTAGCGAATGAGCGGCTCGTCTCCATCCAAGCAGCCAGTGAGAGCGGTTTATAACAAAGGACAGCGAGAGGGAGACAGCGCGGATGTCCTTCTTAAGATGTGACTAATCGCTTCCTGTCTGCAACATCAAACAAGACACAACATAAATCTGCAGTCTCTCATTTAGTGGACACACGGCAGATCCTCTTTTTAGATCCTTAGAGGTGTGGCATTATGGGAGATCGGCTGAAAAGTCACCGCAGCTCTTCTCAGGTTGCACGCGTCTGATAATGGATCCAAGTGAAGTGACAATAATTGTTATCGAGGGGTTTGTTTCCTGCTAACACCAGAGGGAATTAGGCATCGGCGCAGTGGCCGTAACCTTCTCATTTACGTGGGATATTTGCTTCAGCCTGTTTCCCAGGCTGGAAACACCAAACCTCCAGATCGGAGTCTTTGTCAGCACAGAGTGGACATTAACGTAACTGCTGTTTACTGTGTATGTGAGAACTGCAGCTCTGTGTTCCGCGTTTCTCCTCTTTCTGGTGTTTGCATGGTTTTGTTTTTCCTGTGCTCAGACACAAAAGCCATGTTCTGTCATCCTAGGTCACATATTTGATGTCCTCTGCTTCTGTTCATCATTAATGTGCAGAGGAAGTGAAAGAGCAATTATTAACAGATGAATTTAAAGATAAGAACAAACCAGTGTGTGTCACATCTGCAGAGCACAGTTTGGCAGAGTTTGAACAAAATGTGACATCTATGTTCTCCAATCTGAACATTTCGTGTATTTAGTTACAACCAGATAGATTCGTCTTTTTGTTCCATTCAAGAAGAATCAGTGACAGGTAATGGTCCAGCTACATGAAGACGATGGGCCTGCACAGATCCTGCTGCTGTGCTTAGGTTTTCTCCTTTCTTTCCTAGTTTGCTCCTCCAGAACCACAGCTCACATTCCTGGCAGCGCACCAGACCGAGGCATATGTGAATGGTTTACAGTAGTACAAATGGAAATGCGTGTTTTCTCTCAAGTGTGCGTGAAAGTCGAGTCTCAGAGCAACGGCTCGAAGCTCGAGACTTGGTCACATGAAGCACAGACAAGCGCTGGAGGGAAGTCGACCTGCACAACACGCAGCCATGGAGTTTGTTTCATTCAACATAAGTATATGAATGAGTGATGAGCTTTTATTAGGTTTAATTACTATGTAGAATAAAAGGAAACATAAAGCTTCAGTTACAGCTGTAGCTCGTAACAGAATAGATCGACGAAGGAGACGCTGCAGTGCTGAGGCCGCAGCAGCGGGAGCAGCTCTGTAATTGTGCTCATACCGTGGTGACATCAGGTCTAAGTCCAAATATACAGCAGGCTTGTGGAATGTTACTCACCAACCCTCCAGTACCTGAAGGAGACGCGTGTGTATAGTATTGTGTATGTAGCCTGTTGAATTGTGTGTGTGCACGTGGCCTCTCTGCTGTGTGTGATGGAGTCTGGCTGTCTCATTGTTGCAGGCGTCTGAAAAAGCGAGCAGCTCAGAAGGTCCCCAGGCCAAAGGTTAAGGTTTCAGCCGGTGGAAGGTACACAGCAGCAGAAAACCCTGCGTCAGTCGCTCTCTGTTGACCTCTGACCTGGGTTTCCTGTAGGAGCAGACAGCTTAGCTGCTTTGCTTCGTCTCTACTGTCTCCACGTCCCTGTTTGGTTCAGCTGTTTGTGTTTGTCCTCTTTCTGTCTCGCTTTAGTTGCAGTTTAACTGACGTGGCACAGATTGTACACACCTCAGCAGAGGTCTCATCTTTTCTGCCTTGGATATCTGGCTTCTTACCACAACCGTAGAGGAGGTGACGCTCTCTTCCCTAAAGTGAACAAACTAAATCATGTCTGCGATCATTTGGACTCTTTAGACCCGTTTTGATGGCACAGATGTTGTCAATGTGTGTCCTGTCAGTGACTGGGGTTTAATTTTTCCACAGACCCTAATGCAGCAGCTGGAAATCATACTCTTATTTATGGCATGCTTTTTGGAGGTCAGTAAATTTGCCTCTTGGCTTCTTCAGCCTAAACAGTCACAGGCCTCAGGCTTACGAGTCTTGACACAAACTGTGTCTGAAAGTAATCAGTAGTCACGTCGTTTGTTTTAGCTGCCAGACGACTGGAGCCACGTTGGAAAGTCATTTCTTTACACGCTTGGTGTTTTATTGACTTGTTATTATTTATTGAGAATAGCAACTGTCTAAAATGAATTGCTTTATTGTGGTATAAGGTTTTAAAACCACACTGCCATAATTTTAATGAACTCAAATGTGGATCACAACTAAAAGATGTCTTAGGTTTTCTCACATGGAGTAAAATTCTTGGCTTGGCCTTGTACTGACAAAGCTGCAGAACCCACCAGACAACGTGATCTCGCTATTACCACGACGCCTTCTGCCAAAAGACGCGGTGCCATAAATCAGACAGAAGCAATGTGGCAACTCAAAGGGTCACATTGCTGCGACATTAGAGTAACGTAGTCTGTACTAACAGTGTAGTGGTGGCGCTTCGCTGTGTGGCCAAAGGTACGTGGCGACGCCTCCGTTCACATACTTTTGGCCAAGTGTCAATAGCCTGTAAGTGTTTGTACGATGACTCTTTCGTCACATTTATGGAGGATGTTCCACTTTCAGCAGTCGTGTCACTTTAGCAGTGTGCTCTAAAAAAGCCGCCGTGTTAACGGCTGCGTTGAACGTGACACATCCTCCTGAACGTTGTAAGTACCGTGTATAACGTTGGATCATGTAACGGTTTCGCCTCGTTTCCGTCTCGTCTAACCCCTGTTTGCGTTGCAGGCCTCCACCCAAAGCTAAAGCTAACTCTAGGTCTAAACAGAGCAGCCCTGGCAGAAGGTAATCTGAGGACGAACAGTGCATCACAGGGTTTCATGTGTCTTTACCGTTTCAGATAACGTGACACGCTGGTTACCTGCTGCAGCCATTTTAAAACCGCACATTTACTTTTGGTCTGCAGGGGAAATCAGCAGCTTTTATGACATAAACCTACATAAATCATGTATGACATCATTTGGGCTTAAACAATAGATAACAGTACTGTGTGAGTTGAAGTGAGCTAGTGTTGATCACTTGTTGTAGATTAACAGGATTATGTACTTTTGTTGACTGATACATTTATACTTTATGTGCTCATAAATCTTATGTTTTCATATCTATAAGGCTGTAAACTGAGTTTGCAGTTTAACCCTTGTGCAGCCTTCGAGGGGTCAAACCTGGAGCCCCCTGTAAACTGGGGGCTCCTATTTTTCATTTTGACCCTCGAAGGCTGCACGAGGGTTAATTATTTATTCATTTAATATAAGTGTGTCTTTGTCTCTGCCTCGTTCAGGTTGTACCTGCAGCGTCAGAAGAACTTCTTCCACATCCACTCTGTGGCTTGCACGGGGACAGAGGTGCACCTGGCGGCCTGCCCCTTGGAGTTCAGCAACGCAAGCGCCACGTCCTGCGAGGGTGGGATGGCTGCCGTCGTCAGCTGCATGCCGGGGCCACTGTTCATGCAAAGCAGCGGTTCGAAAAAGAAACTGAAAACTTCGGTAAGTTATTAACTAGGCTCCTTAAAGCAGTCGTGTTTCTTTCTTCTGTAGAAGCACTGAAGGCAAATATTGAAATATTGAATTAGTTACGCGTTAAGAGGAGTCTTAGTATCATATAAACATGTCAGGCTGCTCAGAACATTTTCCCTCAGCGATGGAGATTACAATCCAAAAGGTTTTACTGTGTGTGTGTCAACTAGAGCAAAGTGAGGCTGAAGGGAGGCGCGAAGCTCGGCGAGGGCAGAGTGGAGGTACTGAAAGACAACGAGTGGGGAACCGTGTGCGACGACCGCTGGAACCTGCAGTCAGCCAGCGTCGTCTGCAGGGAGCTCGGCTATGGCAGCGCTAAGGAGGCGCTGACCGGAGCCCGCATGGGCCAAGGTTAGGACACCTGCAGAAAACCCAGCACATGGGAAACACGATGAAAACGTTGCTTGAATGTTGCTGTGTCACTTAGAATAAAGGACCAAGCTAAATATCATAATGACTTATTTTGTGTTAAGTGGAACCTTAAGCTTAACCTGTCAGGAACATTAAGGCCTGTTTGAGTGAACTATCCTGACACTCCGTCAGAGGAACAAGCAGGCTTTTGAAGGGCAGCTCTCCAGGTGTCTACGTCAGGGCTCCTTCCACAGACACAGTTGGCTGAGGGGAGTCGTCAGATCGTCACCTGGCTGCTCTGGCCTCAGAGACGTTCCTCAGTGTCGCTGAAGGATTTCAGGACAGGCGTAGTTCGACCTTATGGGCCAACGACTGATGGAGACTGATTGTAGGAGAGAGAGTGAATGTGAAACAGGGTGTCGCTGACAGAGAACATACAAACCTGCCTCAGTACTAAAACATGAGCCTGGTACTAACTTCAAGAGGTGCTTTGCAGGGTTGGAGTCCGTGACTGGCAGTTGTGTACGAAGAGCTTTTACCTCACACAGCAAGTGTAGTGTTTAGCCAGCGTGTGCTTTAATACACATAAAAGATTGATTCAGTCTCCTTTAAGTTCATTCACGCTCCCATCATTAAACAGGTTCAGGGTCGTTAAACGCTAAAAGAGCTCTGCGCGTCTGTCTGTCCAGGAATGGGTCCAATCCACATGAATGAGGTGAAGTGTCTCGGCCTGGAAAAGTCCGTGTGGAGCTGCCCGTTTAAAAACATCACGTCTGAGGACTGTCAGCACACGGAGGACGCCGCCGTCCGCTGCAACGTGCCCTACATGGGCCTGGAGAACACGGTCGGGCCTGAACCTTCCTGCCTAGTGATTCGTGTGCTGTGAAGTTAAAGACAGTTAAATAGTTTATATGTCAGAGTACTGTGCTGTTTTTTCTACAGTTTGTAATTTAGGGAAAGTCTGGTGAATAAGTTAAATTCATCACGTTTTTGCTTCCTTCTGTTTTTATGAGTGTCGTTTAGAAAAACCTAAATGCTTTGCTGTCTAATCTCTCATTTGGTTTGTTCTAGCAAACCAAATGAGCTGAAGTAGTTTCATTTGCTTTCCTTTTTTTCCCCTTCAGTATTTCTGGTTGTTCATTAGACCAGATCATACTCTTCATGTGTCCTGTAGATACACAGAGGCCGGAGTAGGTGGATAAAAACATGAATGTTGTGTAGTTTTTATCCACCCTGGTCCACATTCATCTACGCTCTGCGGTTCCTAACACCTTGGTCCCACACAGATCCGAATCACAGGCGGCCGCACCCGCTATGAGGGCCGCGTTGAGCTGCTGAGCTCAGACTCTAACGGGACGCAGAGCTGGGGTCTGATCTGTGGAGAGAGCTGGAGCACCAAGGAGGCCATGGTGGCCTGCAGGCAGCTGGGCTTGGGCTACGCTAACCAGGGCCTGCAAGTAGGTTGATGACACCTCAGAGAGCAGAGCTGCCTTCTGGGACATATGCAAATATAATATACTGTCACCTGCGCTCACTGGCTGATCTTCCATTTCTTACATGCTACAGACACTGATTCAGAGAAGGGAGACCTAGAGTCGCTTGTGTTGCAGGGTTCTAAGGTTCTAAGCCTGACCCTCATTCCATCACTAGCGTATTCCCTGAGCACTGGTTGAACGGAACCACCTTCAGTAAATCACGACGGTATATTATTTTCATATGGTGTAGCAGTGTCTTCTCCTGCATGGAAGAACCAGACGCCTGTTTTGGTTTGTTCCATGTCGGCTCTGATCACAACTTCAGTTCAGAAACTGAAGGTTTCTAAGGCTTCAGCTTCTAACTCCGAGCCGCTCGCCACCAGAGCCGAGCGGTGACCTCATCTGGAAACCACGTCAGCGTTTTCCATGCATAGTAAAGTCTAACCAGACGTGCGAGCACCGGTAGTTTGAGCCCAGACAGTTCAGGCACAGGACAGGAAGCGTGTCCCCTCACTGACTCCAGCAGGGCGTGTCTGCAGATCCGGATAGTGGGCGGCCGGAGCAGTTATGAGGGCCGAGTGGAGGTTCAGGTTGGGTCCAAGTGGGGCACAGTGTGCGGCACAGGTTGGACCACAAAGGAAGCCATGGTGGTTTGCAGGCAGCTAGGGCTCGGCTACTGCATGCATGCCATCAATGTAAGTAGTTTCTAATGAACAGAGCTGTTTCATTTGAGAAATTAGCATTTAGGAAAGTCACTGCTGCCATGCTATATTTAAAAAATCCAAAGATATTATGGCATAATATGTAGCTATTAATTATTTAATCTGATGAGCTTCAAGGGAAAAGCTGTTTGACAGTCAGGGGAAAACTAATTATTATTTTATGGATTCTTACAAACGTAGTAGATCATTAACTGGTCACAAACATCTTAAAAGGAAAACCGGCCACGTTATGGTCAAATGTGAGGCTGTGATGACGATTTCTTCTTCTTATGTGACTGCTAAAGCTCAAGGCAGTTTTAACTACAGTGACACAGTGTTTTCCAGTCAGCATAAGAAAACACTTAAAAACTCCGAAGAAATCTACAGGTCAGTGCCACGTGATGCTGAATGTTTATGAGCACGTCGGCCTGTGGTCCTGCTGCTGTTTTCAGTCTTTCTGTAGTAGTTTTACGACTGAGTCGCTCCGTCAGTGTCTTTCCAAGGACCTTAAACTCATGATTACACTGTGTCCTCAGTGAGCTGCCAAACAATGATTCATGACCATCTGAACAATCTGATCTCAGTTCTCTACAGGCGGGTTTTTTTAATACTTTCTAATCGATGCGCGCTTTGTTTGTGTTTGCACGTTCGTCTGCTGTTGTGTAACCCAATCTAAGGAAACCTGGTACTGGGACAGCAGTAACGTGACAGAGATGGTGATGAGCGGTGTGAAGTGCACGGGCAACGAGATGACTCTGAGTCAGTGCCAGCATCACAAAACCTTCAGCTGCCAGAGAGTGGAGGCAAAGTTTTCAGCGGGAGTCATCTGCTCTGAGAGTAAGGTTACAGGAACAGATGGACGATGTCTGTTCCAACTATACAAGTGACCTGGTTTTCACTTCAGCAGTGGAAACAATCACATTCAGTTCTACTAAATCTGGACAACTATAAACCAGCTTCCTCTTTATCTTCGTTTTTCTTTTATGCATGTTGCTGCATATCGTATCATATGTATTCCCTGCTTAGACCTTATTCTACCTCTGCTCAGCGGCCTCTGACCTCGTCTTGAACGCCCCGCTGGTCCAGCAGACTGTTTACATCGAGGATCGTCCTCTGCACATGCTCTACTGCGCTGCTGAAGAAGATTGTCTGTCAAAATCTGCTGCCAAGGCCAACTGGCCATACGGACACAGACGCCTGCTCCGCTTCTCCTCCCAGATCCACAACATCGGCCGGGCTGACTTCAAGCCGAAGGCTGGGCGGCACTCGTGGGTCTGGCACTCCTGCCACGGGTAACGTTGTCTCACTCTCACAGGACCTGTTGTTAGTGTCAGTAACTGGTCTTATGTTGTCTTTATAAATAGAAGACGTGGCTTCGACTTATGTCAAGCCTTCTGTCCTCCTCTGTCTCAGTCACTACCACAGCATGGATGTTTTCACACACTATGATCTGCTGAACGCAAATGGTACAAAAGTGGCAGAGGGAAGCAAAGCCAGCTTCTGCCTGGAGGACACTGATTGTCAAGAGGGTGAGTGTGATGCTTCAGGTCAAAGTCAGAATCTAGAGAACGACTTTTCTAATTCACTGACTCCCTCTTTTCTCAGGTGTGTCTAAGAGGTACGAGTGCGCCAACTTCGGCGAACAGGGCATCACCGTGGGCTGCTGGGATTTGTATCGCCACGACATCGACTGTCAATGGATCGACATCACAGACGTCAAGCCTGGAAACTACATCATGCAAGTGAGTATGTGTGAAACAGGAAGCACTTACTGTGAAGGTCCTGGACTAAGCTGCATTTGTGCTACAGCAAATAATTGGAGTGAGGAGGTGAGGTGATCTGGTAGTATGTGGAAAAACACACCTCGCCCGTTAGCTGTAGCTCTATCCTACACCTACAATGTTGGTTTTCTATTTCTCACCCGTTTAGGTTGTGATCAATCCAAATCATGAAGTAGCTGAGAGCGATTTCACCAACAACGCCATGAAATGCAACTGTAAATATGACGGACATAGAATCTGGCTCCACAATTGTCATATCGGTAAGAAGTCAACAACTACGTTACATGTGTGTCTTTTATTTTCATTCTTACTCTGTCTTATTGTGTCTTTGTTTGGCAGGTGATGCGCTCAGTGAGGAGGCAGAGAGGAGGTTTGAGAAATACCCCGGGCAGCTGAATAACCAGATTTCTTAATCCAAGTACTGCAGCTATATAGAAATAAAAATGAGGTTGAACAATTAAATCAAACCTCGCAAATTTAAACTGAAAATGTACAATGAGTGTTCAGGTACAAAATAATGATTCCTCTACGTATCTCTGTCTATTTTTAACAATGGAAGAGGCCAAGCTGAGTTTCCTCTGGTGAATGTGTCCTGTGAGTTTTATACTGTTAAGTGCTGTTTGTTGGGCTTCCTTTTCTCAGTCTCCTGAGCTAATCCATCATTTTGAACAGATTTCATAAAGTCCGTTTTATAATCTGCGTGATAAATGTACAGGCTTCTGTTGAATGTTACGAGCCATGTTTCCTCTTTCATAAATGGATTTATTTTACATGGAGCAAGTAGGTTCGGAAGCATCTCAAGTCTTTTACTAAACCCTAAAGAGCAAATCAGAGGCTTGAACAGGAAAAGATGCAGCTCTGCGAAGGTTCACACAGGCTGTGATGAGCAAAAGTGACTTTCCATGACCACAGATGTGCAGAACACTGAAACCTTAACCGGGAGGACCCACAATGCTTTTCACATCGGCTGCTCTTCGTCTTTACACCAACCAGTCATACCAGACCTGCCTCAGTAAAACATTTTATGAATGTATTTATTTCCAAAGTTATGGTGCTCAAAACAAAACTTGTTCAGTAGGATATTGTACGGTTTGTTCTGAAGCCAGATTAAAGCCAGTTGTAGTTCTTTTCACCGGTATATATAATATTTGTAGTCCCACCTTCCTGTGACAGAATGTGTTATTCTGCAGGTACATGTGTGCTCTTCTCTGATGTTTCTTTCATCATCTGCCAGGAACAGAAATGTCTGTTTTTGTGAGTAATTAAAAACTTTGAGTCTTGATCAGTTAAGAATATACACTTTCATTGTCTTATGCTGTTTGCAAAAAAAAAAACAGACAGACAATTTTAGTGGAAACTCAAACATGCATTTACTACACAGACATCAGAGAAATATAAAGCAGGAACATGATAAACAAATGCAGCACTTGCCCTAAATGAGCACATACGGACACAGATGTCAAAGTTCTGGGAAAAGTACCTGCTCGAGTGGCATTCAAATGCTTCTCAGTTTGAAGGTACGACAGTCTTCTCACGCTCAGTTTCAGAAAAGTGATTCAGTGAAAAGCAGGTTGCTCAGCCCCATCACTGCAGCACGGTCTGTTTAACAAGCCTCCCTTCTTTATCAACCGCAAAGTTGTAGTTCTTGGGGTTGTCCAGAGCCTCTTCAATGCGCTGATCCAAGTTCTCCAAGGTGATGAAGTTCTTGGCCTCTTCCTGGAAGATTAGGTACAAAAATGCCACAGTGAGATCTTTACAAGTTATTCCATCTATCTCCATCTTTACCAGCTACATTAGTCAGTTACACATGAACAACCCTATTCCAGTAACGTTTCCACAGAAAGAAGACAGATAATCAGACCTGCAGCTGTAAAATTTCCTTCTCTCTTTCTTGGATGAATTCTTGCTGCTCTTGTTCACACCGCACAGCAGCCTCCAGCTTGCTGCGCTCAGCCTCTTCGGTTTCCTTCTGCATCCGCATCATTCTGACACACACAGAGGAGAAGAGGATGAGAGCGTGTCCGGCCCAGCGGAGAGGACTGGGCCGCTCGGCAGCTCTGCTTCTCACCGGACTTTCAGCACGCGGAGGTTCTCCTCGTTGTTCCAGGCCATGAGGGCGCGATGCTCCTCTGCCTCCTGCCTCGCTCTCTCCTCCGCCAGTGAACCCGTCTCCTCCTCGTACTTCCTTCGCAGCACCTCCTCCTTAAACTCCAGACTGACAATCACAGAGTCAGTAACGTCTGTCGCTTGGCCATAAGTTAATATCCATCACTATTCCCAGACTACTGTAAGAAATACTTCGGGTTCACTTCTAGCCTGAATGTCCACGTACCGGAGCGCCTTCATCGTCATCTGGTACTCGCCGAACCTCTGCTTCAGCACCACCATCTCCACCGGATCCACGGGCGGAGGCACTTTGATTCGCCCCTCTTTGGATTTGGCCACCGGGTCGTTGCGGGACTTTCTGCCCCGGACCGTTTCAACGAGCACGGCGCTCCTGGGTGCGAGGAGCCGGGCCGCCTGCGCGCTCCGCCCGCCCATAACCTGCAACATGTCGGCGTCGATATGCGGTTACAAGTGCGAGACGTGAAAGTATAAAGCCAACGTTAATACAGACGCATGTCGACGATGGTTCCGTTGTAACATTGACACGGGACGCTACCGACCACAGGCGGCGGCCATCTTGGTGCCCTTTGACCTCCGGAAGTCGTTGCCTCAGAGATACGCTTCTAAGATGCTACCGCCATCTGCAGGTTGAAAGCAGCGCTATCGCAACGCGACGCGTCTTCGCCGTCAATTCAATGAAGATATTGAATTTCTAACGTTCTTTTACACCCGTGTGGCTTTAATTTATCCTCGTCAGGCAGAAAGCCAAGCATAGTTGTAGACAGCCAGCTAGCAGGTAGCCAGCCATGCTAGCGAACGACGCTGATGGGGTGTCGCGTTTACTCACTTGGTGTAAGTTTAATTTAAGATTCTCTGTATGGTTGGGAGTGTGGTTCAGCTAAAGCCAGTCCGGGCCCAGGTCACAGGTAAACCGACTCTGACGCTCTCCTAGTGTTGCGTCTGCCTGGCTGGAGGCTGACGACCCGGCCGAGGGACCGCGGGGCGACGGGGGACGCGACGCTGAGCCGTGAGTCGCCAACATGCTGCTTTTCTGTTTTAGTGCTCACAGAGTGACGTCCGGCCTCTAGGTTCAAGTCAAACATCAGCCTCGACTTCCCCCTGTTGCAGTAACTAAACGCATCGGTAAAGAGTATTTTATCAGCTGTTTGGATTTTGAGTGCAGTTAATTTACCTGTAAAAAAGACGCAAACTATAAACTCGTGTGCAGGTCAGTTATACGTTTATTCAGCTTGTTGCCAGCTGTTACAGATATACCAAGCACAACGGTGCTGACGTTGTTCTATGTTAGTTTCACAGACGTAAGACCAGCAGACGGACAACAAGCAGCTCCTGCACCTCTTCAGTTTCATGAACACACACAACTCTAATGACACGGCATGATTATAGATAGGAACCAGTAACAATTAGTCTTCCACCGCATTTACACTTCCAGTCTGACAGAAGTGACTCTGGCCAAACAGGGACCAAACCATTCAAACTTGCATTTATTGTGTAGATGTAAATGCAGAGGAAGATTAACTAAAAGGGACAAAAATGCATTTCTAGTACATTGAAAACAAGGTTTTAAGGTTACTGGTTCACTGATTACTACCACATACCCAGGAGTGCAGGACAAGACATCAGTTGGTTGAGATCCTGGTCAAAACCTGCTTTAAAAGTCCAAGCAGTCAGAGCTCATTGTAATTTGTTCCTGCCTTCACAAACAATTGGTCAAATGTTTGCACAAAGAAGGGTCAGAAGAGTCAAATAATGACTCTGCTGCATGGACTTCAACATGCAACTCAGAGGAACTCAGCCAAAACGAAAGTGCTGTCCAGCACAGCCCTGGAACTAATGCAGTGCAGCCACCGCAGGTTGCTGTGTGGTGTGTGTGGTGCAGAGTGTGTGTAGAAGAAGGGGGACTTCTGGTGGACCTCTTGTTTAGCACAAGGGCGCATCTGTCTTGAGAAGGATGAGCTTCGGTTTGCAGGTTGGCTTAGGGAGCAGTAGAGGGAGGATCTGAGGAAGGAGACTAAAGGAACTAAAGGGAAGATGGGGTGTGAAGAGCTCAGGTTGATGCCAGGCTTAGTTTAGAACAGAAAGGGACGGATAATTCAGGCGAATTTCTTCACCCTCCAGGAGTTTCCTGAGAAGAAAGGAAACAGATCCTTTATTTGTTGGCATATTTACACAAGTAAAGTTCAAATACTTAAATCACTGTATCGTGACTTAAATATCACTCATCCTGACACCGCGTTGCGTCGTGTGATGCCGGTTTTACCTGTACGCCGCTATTTCAATGTCAAGCGCCATCTTCACGTTGAGAAGGTCTTGGTATTCTCTCAGGTAACGCGCCATCTCCTGCTTGGCCTCAGTGATATCCTGCTCCAGCTCACTTATCCTCACCTAGCAATGCAAAAAAGACAAGACAGCCATTTACCACATCACAGCCATGACGCTGCAGATAAGCTATAAAAAGGCAAACTTCAAGTGTTACACAACTTCAGGATTTTCCTCCAGGTGTGTTTCTTTTTAAAAGGTCACAAATCCACGTATCTGCTGTTCAAGAAGAACTAAGAATAAGATTAAGTAGAAACTTCTGTCGTGTTGGAGCCAGTTCACGTTGCTGCTTTGCCTGAATGCTCATGCACACGTCCCTCGTTTACCTGGTACTTTGCCACTTCCTTGGCCTGAGTGTCCTCCAGGTCCTCCAGCTGCTTGTTTAGGGAGTCAATGACGTTCCGGAGAGCTTCGATCTCGGAGGAGCGCGTCTGTAGCAGTCTCCGGTACTCCATCGTCTCCTCGCGGATGGCGTGCACGGCCTCGTTGTTTTTGCTGGCCATCTCTGCCACGCTTGCAAACTTGCTCTTGTACCAGTCCTCGGCAGCCTGCATGTTCTTGTTTGCGAGCCGCTCGTACTGCGCCCGGATTTCTCGCAGGGCGTTGGAGAGGTCGGGCCGGGACACTTCCACGTCCACGGTGATGTTAGCCACCTGCAGCTGGGCCTGCAGCTCCGCCTGCTCCTCTGCAAACACTTTCTTCAGGAACATCAGTTCATCACACAGAGAGACCACTGTGGCATCGGCGTCACAGTTGGAGACCACTGCTCTACTTGCTTCTTCTTTAGCCCTCTGCAGACCCTCCTCAGCATCCATGCGACGCCGCGCCTCCTCTTCGTAGCGAACCTTCATCTGCTCATAAACATCATGCAAGTACTCCCTCTCTGCCTCCATCCGCATCTTCTCGCCGTTCTCCGAGTCAATCATGGCCTTTAAACTCCGCACCTCCCCCTCATAGAGCGCATGCAGACGGGACGGGTCATTCTGCTGCTTCCTCAGTGCCTCCAGCTCGGCTAACAGGGCTCTGTTCTGCAGCTCCAGGTGTCTCACCTTCTCAATGTACGTGGCGAAGCGGTCGTTCAGGTCCACAAGCTGCTCCCTCTCCTGAGAACGCAGGCCCAGCAGCTCTGTGTTGAGAGAGCTAGCTTGAGCCAGGTCCATCCTGTCAGACCCGTCCGGCAGGGAAGAGGAGGCCAGCCGCATAATCCTCTTCCCGGATGGTGGAGCTCGAGAAGAGTAGAGAGAGGATGACATGGAGGATTTGCTGGTGGTTCGGGAGCCTCTGTAGCTGTCCCAAGGGCGGCGGTAGGAGGAGTAGGAATCGTAGCTCATGATGAATTTTTTGTGGTGGATTTTTAGTTTGTTTAAGAAAAGAATATGGATGTTCTTGTATCAGAAGGTTTTTATGTCCCCCTTGTTCTGCACACCATCAGTGAGGATGAGCAAGCGTTTTTGCACTGCACCAGCTCAGTGATGCTGCAGATCCCAGGCATTTATAGAGCGAGGACGCCCCCTCCCCTCCACTACAGAGAAGTATCAGTGCTGTCAGCAGCCGCTGGGCCAATAGCAGGCTGCTGCAGTGAGGGGAGAGCAGAGATGGTTTTCACATTCACATGTAGTAGAGCATCTGCACCGACGTGTTAGACTAGAGGAGCAGCCTCATCTACAACGGAGACACAAGCTGAGCAAACACCGACGGACTCGTATTGTCCTTTACTCCATAAGTGAGAGTTGCTTTGTTGAAAGGTACCTTTACCTTCACAGCCAGACGCTTTAAATGAAGAAATAATAAACGGTGGCGTCGGTTCTAGATCACTGCCCAGTACGTTATCTAAATAATAGACGAGTCGTCATAAACCCAGATACTAGATACGTCAACTCTTTCTGAAATGACATGGGAATTGCTGATCTGTATTCTGTGCCGTGTCTTTTTTCAGCTGTCTCTAATTGAGTGTTGTGTGGCTAAGTCCTTAGACGTCGCTATGGATCTATATAAATTGCAAATTGATGAGTCATTGATGTGTCGACTGTTTCAGAGTGTGAGGAAGAAAGTGCTGTCTGTATCTGCTGACACAGAGAAACCCTCCCGCTGCTTAGCATTTAGACGCGAGTCAGGTTCTGTAAGTCGCTTGGTATTTGGAAATCAGCCGGATGCTTTTATCCAGATCCACAAGGACACGACTGATGTTTAGACCAGTCACATTTCAAACCAACATTAAACTCCTAGAGACGGTCAGGATTTGGTATTGGATACAGTAGGTTCTTCCATTAGAACGTACATGTAACGCTGAGCAGTCGTCTCATCTGCTCGGCCGGTTTCCAGCCTTGTGAGCCTCCACGTCCCTTGTTCTGAGGTCTACAACAGCTTTGTTCAAACCATGACTCACAAGGTCAGACTTTGTTTGCTTTACGTCCCCTTGTTCCCAACCCATGACTTAGGGTGATATGCTCATGTCTTCATTGGCCCCTGAACGTCCTTGGATGTCTGTTTGATCTGCTGAAGTCCATCAGCTGTGGTGGATCCATCACACATCACTAAGTTAACAGCATCAGGGTGCAGTGTGGTTCAAGCTTCCGATTCCAGCTGACTGTGTTGGTAACAGACACTAGTCTGTCATGAGGCATCACAGACTCTTCTCTAAAACACAGCCCAGTCCAGAAATCGTCAGTGCAGCGGATGTTGTCTGCGTCTGTGGCCACTAGGCGGCGCGTTTGCGTCGCATGTAAGTGAGACAGCGGCGTCTTTAGATGAAAAACAGTTGTTTGAACCTGCAACATAATCACCTGAAGTAAAAACCAGCTTTGTTGTCGTGAAGCTGTTGAGGGCGGTGGCACTTGGAGCTGACTTGATTTATATCAGAAACAAGGCTCAGTTAAAGAAAAATGGAAATTACATGTTTATTCAGAAGTCATTTACAGTGAATATATTTCCCAGCGATACATAAGGTAAAAATAAGACATAAAACATTTTATTGACAGGTAAAGACTTTGGAATATCAGGCTTTTCACTGTTAAATCCTTTTTATACGTTTACTAGAATTGCAGATACACATTTCAGAGAGAAACTAAACATATTGGACGTTTGTGTTTTTGTGACAGAAACGAGTTACGTGACAAGCGTGTGGGTGAGCTGCCACCTTTACATTCAGCTGCATCCTGAAAAATACTATTCACATAAAAACACAGAGAATATAAGACATCCACATATAAACAGTACAGAAATTACCTTTAGGCTAAATACAAAAGTCAATTCCTTTGGTAGAAAACGCGTCTCAGGAAAATGTGCTGGATATAAAGAAGTATATGTTGCATGTCACGTGGCCTGTCAGACTTTCCTGCCGTGGGCCAGTGATCTGTGGGGCTACACATTCATGTCAGGAGGGCTGCATATTAATTTCTGCTGGCATGTCTCAAACCAGCACTGCGCTTTTTGAAAGGGCACGGTTTTCATTTACAGCTCGACTTGCACAGTACTTTGGTTCATTTCTGATCACCAAGCCTTGGAGAGCCGGAGGGAGGGGGTAAATATCATGCGCAATGCGTCCGTGCGTAAACTGTGGGCCCGCGTGGTTACACGGTAGACAAAGACATTACAAAAGAAACGGCGACACGTAGAAAATCAATACAAATCTCATTTGTTCTTAGAATCTCTCTCCAGACTTGTCTTGTGCATGAAATTGGACAACGTTACTAGTAACTTCAGGCAGTGCAACTCAAACTTTCTCTCAGCTCCCGCTTAGAAGATTTTCAGGCGTTTGCCCGTCGCTCTGCCTCCCTTTGCCAACCTCTGGCTGGGCTGATCCTTGGAGAGCGGGCAGTACTTGATGGTGTGCGCGTTGTCGCCGTTGGCACTGCACAGAGGGCAGGTGTACGCCCGGAGGATGGGGCACAAGACTCTGCCGTCGGCCGTCTTCAGGATGTGGGTGCCGTAAACCTCCTCTGGCGCGCCGTTATTCCGACAGAAGACGCACACCTTCGGCTCAGGCTTTGCCCTCTGAGTCTGTTTGCGCCTTCGTTCCATGGAGAGCAGGTCGAAGCCGGCGAAACTTCCCCTGAAGGAGGGTGACTCTCTGTCTCCCAGCGGTGACTCGCCACCAAGATGCTCGTACGGCCGGAGCAGCGAGATGCGCTCCTTGAGATCATAGATGGACATCGGCGGGGAGCCCGGGGGCGCGCAGCAGCAGTCCAAGTGCCCGTCGCTGTCCCGGCCGTGCGCAATGGCACAGGAGCAAACGGGGGAATCGTCCTCCAAGCCTAGAGTCGCTTTAAGAGACTCGGTTATAGAGTTCGGGCCGCAGGATGGGCCGTTGATCTTGTTTTTAGCCACCAGTGTGGACAAGCCGAGGTAGTCGTTCCAAAAATTAAAGGTGTAATCGTAAGGAGACCGCGCGTCCAGGTACCCGCGCTCTAAGAAATCCATCCTGGCACACGCACAGTTCAACGTCCACGGAAGGAAGCGCTCGTTTCCAGCGGTGTGTTTCTAAGCATCGGTCGCCTGTGAGGGGACGCACTCTGATCTGTGGCTGGGTCCAGGATGCGGAGCTCCAGAAAGTGGTCGCTGATAAGTTCCCTTGAATAGAACCGGGGGCGTGGCTAGGTTCAAGTTGATTATCCCTGCTCCCCCTGAGGAGGGAGATAAACAACCCAGAAAATAGCTGGTGGTACCTCTGTCCAAATAAGAGGGAAGGTGAAGGTGTCCAGTCATGTTTGCTTGATTTCTTGGTTCTGGGAGCAACAGTGTAGAAATATTATTTTAGTCAGAGCTGACAGACGGAAAGGCAGCGCCTCAGTCTCTGTTTTCCTCCTGTTTAGGGCCTCGTAACTCTGGCTACGTGGTCAAGACTATTTATATTTCATGACATGACAAAATGGTTTTTCACTAACGGAGCAAAAGTAGCAAACTTCTAGTTTATCATCATCTTGTGTAACATCAGTAACATTCTCCTGTAGGTCTTGGGAGATTCCTCCGAAACAGCAGCAGAAGGTCAGAAGGTGCAACTGCAGCTTGATGAAATTCTAGAAACTGAGAGACGTGTAGAATCGAATTTCTGCTCACTATAAATATTGCATCCATTCATCACAGTGAGTAGAAATAGTCGATCAAGTTTTGCAAACATTGGTCCTAGATTCTGAAGATTTATCCTCTAGGCTCTAACAAAGGACATGTGGTGTTTTCTTTTCTATCTTGCGTTGGAATCTTAAAGGATATGTAACTGAAGCCAGTCTGAGCCGGTGGGTTGACTACGGCCGCCAAAACCACCTAGATCTGGATAAAGGCAAGTCAAATATAACATTGGTCAGTATTTACACTTTTTACAAACTAAGACAAAAGCGAAAAGAAGAATCTGAGAGTCAATCTGTAAACACTGAAGTAAAGGCTCCAGTTCAGGCGTCTGTTGTTTGTTTGACTGAAACAACGCAGTAACACAACAACAACAAACCCTCGACGCAGCATCAAGCATTTTACAACTCTAGCAGATTCCGTCCTGCAGAGATTACCCACAGTGATTCGTTCCACGTGGACCTGCCGTGTCCTCGCTGCACCTGTTCAGCTTCCCCCGGGTCCAAGGCTTTGTGCTCACAACCAGCCCTGCTCTGCTCCATTGTCTCCCCTCTACAGCCGTTTAACTTCATTAATATGCATTAAAACGTGTCTCAGCCCCGTAAGACAGGCTCACAAAAACATCTCGCTAGCTGACGGCCGGGACAATGACTATGTTTCTAATATTGTCAGACTCTGGAGTGAAATATTAAAGACAAAAGTCATTTCTAGGTTTTATATTTTAAAATTGGAGCTGGTTTGCTGCTGCTGTGTGTGTGTGTCGGCTCATTGATGAGACAAATCAATATCAGTGTGAAAATGATCCTGTGACTCTGTGTCATAGGCCAATGTATATTTTCTTGTAGGATAATAGTCCTACTACTTTTGAATTCAGTGTTATTTTCACATGACTGTATTTCAACTTGGCAACATCTCTTTATTAGTTGTAATAAATATTTTAGTGCAGTATAGGTTCAGAAGTACAGCAGCTGGATTGGGTGCCTCATATCATATTACAGCCTTGTGCTGTAAATACAGAAGGGGTTGAAAAGCATTGGCTGCTGGTAGAAGTTTCCAGTGAGTGTAGGTGGCTTGAAGAAAATCATGTTAGCGAGTCGGTTTCTTGTAGTGGGAATAAATTATCATCAGAAAACACCACATGGTCCATTTTCAAGGTCACCTCCAAGCTCTATATGCACAAAGGAAATCATGAGAGAGCATTTAAAAGATGAATGGCTGCCGTATCACAATAGATAATTGCACAAGGGACAATAGGATGCGTGCTTCTGCTGCTTCAGGGGGCCTATATTATTCTTTATGCAAAATATGTTTGGCAGCAACAAAGAAGGTATTTATAATGAATATGAAATACATTCAGTTTTACATTTGAAGAGTCTCATTCAGAGACGCATCACCTTTAGAGAGGCGGCAGCTGATGTCATGGAACGATGCCTGGATAGAGAAAAGGAGTCAGGGCGATGTTTTATACAGAAGGCAAATGTGTGGAAGGCAGAAGAAGATACAAGTAGAAAGTATCTGAAAGACCTGGACGTCTGAGAAAGGATAACGAAAACTGAAATTCAGTAGAAAAGCATTCAGTGACGTAGCCTTTCACATCTAGCCTATAAGGATAGTTGTCCTAAATACTGCACAATACTCCTTACTACATAAACTTAAATTCTGTGAATGTCACAGTGGGAGCTTAAAATGTTCCTCTTTCCATATATTAGACAAAGAAATGACGCCTATAATTTACAACGTGGGCATTTAGCTGCTAGAACAAGAGAAGCTGAAATTGTTGACTGGCAACATAACAATGAAGAATGTAAGTGTTTCATCCGTCGTGGCCAAAGAGCTGCAGCAAATCTTTCAGCATTCACACGACGTGCGGCCATTGTTTCGCTGTGTTTACATCTCGGTCCTATCTGGCCTCCACACAGGCTGCTACAGAGCGGAGCCGCCTCCAGCTTGTAACGGGTTAACAATCTCCATGTGTAAATACGGCCCCGGCGCCATGATCGCACCCGCTGGCCTGCGACGCTCTGGGGCTGCGCTGGGCAGCAGCGCTCCCCCATTCATCACTGTCAAGTTGAATAGAAAATTAACAAATCCCTTAATTAAACGACCTCTCTAGACTCTGGTGTGTAGCACGTGCCAGCTGCAGTGAGACGCACACGCAGCCCACCAGCTCTATCAGCTGCATAATGTGGCTCAGCTTCGTCCTCTGCGCCTCCTCGGGAACGCAGTTGGGTCGGACTCAGTCGGGGCTTTGATCCCTGACCTCTGCCTCCTCTCCTGGGAATAAAGGGCTGCTTCCCTAACGGTCCAGCCATCTGCACCCCCCGGACCCGGCTCCTGGAGTCGTCACACCCACATACACGTGTCGGTGTCAGCAGCAGCGGTGAATGCTGAACAAGCCACGGTCAACCTGAAATTAGCGGCTGTCTTTCAGCCTGTCAGGGGCTTTGTCACGACCACCAGCTCCCTGAATGCAGCTCGCTGTTACTTACCACCTCCTCCGCTCTGTACCTGGGCATTTCTGGATTCACACGCACACAACATCCTCTTGACGTGGTTGAAGTGATGGGGCTGAAAAGGGCCGTGGGTCCAGGTTCATTTACACAGACGCCGCAGAAACCAGAGCACACACTCGAATGTGACGAGTCTGAACAATTTAAAATATGAACCCTTTGCAAATTAACTGCAGCACTTTTGGTGTCAGTTCTGGCTTCTCGTCTGATCTGCTTTGCTTTATTTTAGTTGTAATGAGCATCTTTCACTATTTTGTGACATTGTAAGGATCAAATAACAAACAGTAACTAATTACTGGCTGCAGGTAAAACAGAAAGGCTCCTGGTTAGAAGTAAGTAATGCAAAAAACACATTAACGTTCTTATTCCATGTCATAGTAAGAAATGAGGTAATTGGCTCCAGACGACAGCATCTTGTACTGAAACGCTGCTCAGCTCAGTTGCTGTAACTACACTTGGCCTCCGTCTCTGCTCGCCTTGGTGACGAGGAGGAGGTGGGATGTTGTGGACCCACGGATCAAAAACTTGTTAACTCACCCAAATCTGCAGAGATTAGAGGGGGAAGTGGTCAAAGGGTTTACAGTGTATCAGTACAATAGAGCCGAGAGGATTAGCAGCGGATTCGCTGAGCCCCTGCGATGCCCTTCATCTCTGGGGGTCCACAGCCAGAGCACCTTTGTTGGGTTAACTAACGGCACTTCCCATGAACACGGTGAAGAGACCAATCCCTTTTTAATGATGCAGGGAAAATTCCTTTGGCCCTGATTACCACAATGCTTTCCAGAGTGGCCATGTTGAGCTTTTAAACTGTGCAGCCAGGCGAGTGGGCTACGGAGCGTTTGAAGTCTGCCTGTGGAAGTTTAGCCTGGTAGAAACAACCATCAGGTTACGTGCTACTTCATGCTTGGAGTTTAGCTTGAAATGTAGGGAGTAGGACGCAGTTAATGGGTTGAAACGGAGCAGAAGTGCAGATGAGAGGTAAAGGCTGTGAGGTAACCATACAGATGATCCTGTCCTCTGGTTATAACTGCTGGTCAGCCATCAATCAAAGTGCTCCTCACTCATTACCGTCCTGTCAGGCTGTTCCAGTGTCTGAGGCAGATGTGGCTTGGCTCATATTAGCTGCTCTGCTGTGTCTTGTGATCTTTTGGCAACGCAGCTGCTGTCATGTTCACGTTTGGGCATCTTGCTGAATTAAAAGAAACCGTATACTTCAGTGCAACGCAGACGATACGTTTGGATCAGTCACCTCCGCGGCCGAGTGGCACGTTCTAACCTAATGCTGTGTCTGTTCTGTTTGCCCTGAGGCTGAGGTTTAGGTCTGATACCGTGATCAGTGAAATAGTGTCTAAGTGGAAGCTTTTAGACCAAAGTGTTTGTACGGTGACGTTTTTATCGACACGTTGCTGTTGCCTTAAACCCTGACACATTTTACTAGTACTTCACCTGAGCCTCTGTGAGTGAAACGTCTCACTGCTGTGCCACAGAGAGAGTGACTGGCTGCTGCTGATCCACCGTCCCATCTGCAGAACACACACCAACCAGTGGTCCCCTGTGCAGATCGGGTCTGGCTGTAATGGTCGATACCAGGCAGGACCACAGATGGGTCCCCACTCAGTGGAGCTGGCGGCTGGCGCCACAGCCTGGGCGCTGGCCAGATGGGCCACCCTGAGAGAGGCTCAGGCTGTTTGGCCCAAACAGGCTGATCTTATTACTGTGGGCCAAGACTGGAGTCTGGTTCCAAACACACACATCATCAGGGGCGTCCACATTATCAAGCCGGGGTCCCCCTGCTGTGTTTGTGTACGTCTGTGTTTTCACCTGTGCGGTTTGTCAGATGTTTTCATTGCTGCTTAAACCACAAAAATCAGGCTCCGTGTGCGTTTTCATGTCTAGATAACAAAAGTGAACTGTGATCCCAGGATGTGGAGCCTCCTTCCATTTGGTTGGGCGACAAAGCTCTACAGTTCGTATTTACAGTACAGTTTGTCTTTAGTGGTCTGTGCCCGGCTCCCTTTATGTTTTCACTGTTGTCTGCTGTGGATCACCGCTGCCCAGTGGGTAATAAATACCATAATACTGTATCAGGTGATGGCAGACTCCCCAGGATGTTTAAAGACGCAATAGTTTTCAGATCAAAGGCTGACAACAGTGCTACAGTCCTGTGGAAGAGCAGTGTAACGGGAACGCAGACGTCCATCTGGAGCCCTATCTGCTTACGCCTAATGGCTGAACTGCGCTGAAGGTCATGTGTAGGTATTTTTTGTTTCCACGTCATCTGTTGCAGTTACGTGGACGGTCGGTGAATCATATAACAATACAATAGATGGCGATGAAGCTGGCGTCTGTGACACATTGAGTCTTTGTAGCGTCACCCAGAAACAGAGTTCTGGCTTCGAGGCGCTGCTTGGCTGGAAGCCCGTCAGAATCCTAGCGAGGCCCCGTCTCTGCAGCAGCAGGTCAGAGGGTCCACGGCGTCTTCGCGTCTTCTTGGAAACCTTGTCCTGACATTCATGCTTACAGAGCTTTTATCTTTTTCACCCAGCAAAACCACGACATTCATGTTTCAGTGTGAAAGTTTCATCTAAAGCGTTGTTTGTTGCTAATTAGCAGCATCTGGCATAATAACACACCAAACTGTAACATATCACAAGAAGCTTGTGATGAATTATACACTGTAAATAAAGTAAACAAATAAGTACAGTACAGAAACCAAAGACTTCTCTACATCTTATTTCAGTTGTCTGTTGAGTCGATAGTGAACAGTTTGTATTTCAATCCGTTGAATTCTAATCAGACAGTGGTTTGACGTGTAATTACAGTGTCCGGAAGCTTTATTATCCATTTTCATGATGAGAAATGTGAATGGATGTAATCACTGGTATATTTAGCAAATGCCAAATCAGCTTCTTTGCATTGTCATTCACTCCAGCCCTTAATTTTCCTTTGGCAAATGGTGTTTCCACTTAGTAATGATAGAGTTCTATCTGTGGAGCACTGCTTAATGTTGCATGCTGCCACAAAGAAATGGATTTCCACTGCCAGAGTGTCATCCCAGTAATATAACCCGTCCTGGTGCTCGTTCTCCAACTGACAGGCCTGAAACAGGATGAATGAGAACGCTCTCCCAAGGTCAAGGTCACGGTGTGGGTTGATTTAAGCTCAGAGGCCCTTCTTATTGTCAGGAGGTATCTTCATTTGAAATTAGCATGAAGCCAGGTTTGACTGGCAGCACATGCAGGGCACATGGGGGCTACAGCAGCGGAGCAAGATGGATGGATAGGTTTCCTTACCGCACATTGATTTCCACATTCGGGTGATTACGTTTATTATCTGGCCCGCGGCTACATTAGCATGTGATTATGGAGCATATTTAAGTTTGGAGAACAAAGGCGGTGGTGGTCACCTGGGTCTGTGTTTGGATGCAGGAAGAAAGACCCGGCTGCTCCGGCCTGGGACTCAGTCTGCTTCTTTCCCTCTTTTCTTTCCATCCCCTAGCAAACAGTTCTCCCTGACTCTTTTGTTTGCCAAGATCCAAGTTACCATGGTTACCAACTGGCGCTTTATGAGCACCTCATCCCTCATCTAAATATTCCTAGTTATCTATGGTAATGAAATGCACACACCATTATCTGGCTTAATGAAATACACTCTATTGTGTGTGATTAGAGGGAGAACGTTTTCATCACAGTCCGGTGTTGCAGTCTTCTCCGGCTGCGATAACAACACCGGCATTGGAGCTGTGGGCTCTTTCAGGCTCTCTTCTGTTGTGGGCTTTTGGACAATAAAGAAACAATGTCCAGTTGCTGAGAGCGGCCCTGCTATGCAGCTTATGCACTACGGCGGCCGTTTGATTGCACTAATTGGCCTGTCTGCTCTCCCTTCGCCCTGCCATGGACTCGCTGTTGCTGTGAGATGTGCTCCCAAACTAATGCAGCCTATTAAAAAAGACGGATTATGACAATAAATATCTTTATGCTCTGACAAGGCTGCCACATAACAGGCTGCAGAGAGAGGAGGCAGAAATAGAGCATCATTATCTAACAGTCCAAATTCAGGATCTTTGTGTTATGTGTGGTTTTATGTGCAGGGAAGGAAAAGGCAGATGAGCTGTTCCCCGCACGGCCGCCTTCATCTGTGCTGTAGTGAAACCCTTTCAAATCAAAGGCATCATAAAAGAGATATACACTAAAAATGTGCATCTGATGTCGCCTGTTTCCCCTCGGCGCTATGAAAGTGACGAGAAGCGTGAGAGTGTGCTTTTGTAGGAGTGCGTCTGTGTGGCGCGTCTATTTCCAATTCAAGCCGGGGTAATATCTGCAGATTGGGTGGTTAAGTCACTCTGCATTTCATGAGCCAGCCCTGTCACTAACAGTTATCTCCTCACTGCCCTCTGAGGAGTTGTCTAGGTGAAATGATTCTCTGAAGCTCTGAATAATGCATGAAATTACGTAATGCAAATGGAGGCTTTATTTCCCCTGCCTCTCGCAGACGGTGGAGCCGGGGCCACTGTATTAGAACGGCACAGGAGAAACAGTGGGAGTCCCCAGAGGAAAGCGGCTACAGCAGAGAGCGAAAAGGTCAGCGATAAAACCCCAGCGCTTCTCTTCACATGCCGCTTTATCCAGTGTGAGCTGGAGATATTGCAGAGCGGGACGTTATTCACAAGGCTATCATGGGACTGTTATTGTGTGGAGGCAGTGAAATATTCATTAAGCAACAGCCTGGCTGGTTTCCACGCTGCCTGCCTGTAAACAGAAGCCCAGCCAGAGATAAATAATAACAGCAGAGCAGCGCTGGTGGATTTGATCAGATCAAGACACGTCACTTGCTTTATATGCACCAAATTAGGCTGCATTAAACTGTTGTCAGGTCCCTGCTTCAACAAGTAGATGAGCCCCCCCCCACCCCCTCGCTCTGTGTAGTGGGGAGACCTGAATGGCATTAATTGCCCCCTAAGATGACGGGCAGATGAAAGTGAGGTGGGTTTGCTGTGGGACGTGGGGGCCGGTTACAAAGAGAGGCTGAGGACGGCGACTTCAAAAGCAGATAAAGGCCCTTTTACACAAAAGATCCCCTTTTTCCTTTCGTCCCCTTTTTTTGGTTAATCTTCAGATTCAGAGGTTTATTCGTGCCAGCCTCCCGCCTTTGTCCACTTTGTGTCAGGTTTTAACGCCAGAGGATTAAATTGCTGTTGCGGAAATCATTGTTTGTGTTTTCTGTCTGCCTCCCATTGTCCCCTGACATAATCGACTGCTCTCTAACAATGTGAGAGGTTCATCTGTTGCCTTTGTGAGAAATGAACAGCGGACGGATCTGGTCACCTTGTTTGTCTGAGGAAACAGAGGCACAATGTGGTATTTTGTTTAGGCAAGAGTGCTCTTAACTCTTTAAGTAGCTTTTTTCAGTAGGTCTTACTGTGGAAAGGGTTGGAGGCGCGGCAGGGCAGGCGGAGAAAAGAGAGAGGATCACAGACTGTGTTGGCCCAGTGGTATATAAGAAACGCATTTGGACTGGGAGTCGCTCCTTAATGCAGAGAACCTTGAAACGACGCCGTGTTGAGTCGTACTCTGTCAGATCCTCTAAAGTCCACCCGGACCTTCCCCTACTGCCCAGATTCCTGTCATTCTCTAGTGAAGGTATTGGTGTCCGGCCGCACAGCCAGCCTCCATCTGCCCATGAATAGGACCAGTCACATTTCTGATAGCATTTAATGAAAAATCCAGCCAGGCTTTGGAGGAGAGGGAGGGAGGGGACAGGAGCGCTCAACAAAGACAGCCTTTCACTGGAGTGGAAAGCCTCGATTGCTCCCTCCCGCTCCCTCATTTTGTCTTTTTTGATTCAACATCAAAAATGTGCCAGTCGACTGGGCAGAACCCCAGAGGTTTTCAGGGAGTTCACGCGTTTCCAACGTCACACAAAGGGACAGGTGTCACCCGGTCTGAGGTGGGTCACGGCTTCACCTCGACTCGTCCTTCTGCAGTGCTCCGTCCTGAAAGCACAACCCGGAGCTTGTCCCGCATTCTGTAATGCCAGTAGCGACAGATTTAGACTTTCAGTTCCTGAAGCTCTGCTGTAGTAACATCCATGTAGTTTATGTTTTACCGGGAACTGAAGCTGTGCAGCCTGAATCTCAGCAACCACAGCGCAGCCTTAGCAACAGCTGGTTGCTGCCTAACTACTCTACAGAGGAAACTAGAGTAAGCGGCTTCATTATCTACCTCTGCTGTTTATCCCCATACACGGCCCTGTGTGATAATAGAGGCCTGCCTTCCTCCGCTGGGAGGATGTTTATCTGGAGGACACCCTCAGAGACCTGCTGTCATAATTGTCTGTCGCTTATCACTGCATCAAGGTTTTTATGTGTCTATACACAATGAAGTTTGGAGTCGTGCTCTCGCTTTTGCCATTTTCATAATATAGAAGTTTTAAAAGAAGCCGTCACAGGTTTTGGACTCGCGTCTAAAAACCAAAGCTTATGTTTACTACCCTGACATGTTGACTATATGTACATATATATGCAAACTATTGTGACATTTGTCCTTCATGTCATAAAAATGAGCAGAGGTGTCACTTTAGGTAAACACGTTTCCAAACAACACCCCTGAGTGACATGGCTCAGAAAAATGTGTCTCAGTCTGGCAGACTGAAAATCAAAAGGCGCCTGAAAAGCCTGGATGCTGCTGGATTTTTTCTGTGCGTGCACTGTGACAGCACTGTCAGGGCACCTTCCAGCCTCTCCCTGCTTTGTATACGATGAACAACCCAGCAGGTGCAAACAATCCTGAGAATGGCATCTTCTCAGATAACGGCCGCTGCCCTGACCAAATTTCATCAGTGCGATCTGAAGAGAGCAAACAGCAGCTCAGATTTGTTTGGGTTTGGTTTTGTTCTCGAAGAGCGAGGTCAGCCAGAGTCAGAGTGTCTGCTGCAGCCGTTAAGCACCAGCTTTATCTTCATCCAAACTACAAACAACAGGCCGCTAAGGGCACGTTCTGCTAATAGAACAGAACCACGGATTGTCTGCGTTGCTCACATGTGAACTGTTAATCAGCAGCCTGTGGAGGAATGTGACCAGCGAGCTGGTCCAGAATCTGCCCCTTAATACATAGACTTAATAGATGACTGGTGTTTCCACTGCATAGTTGGAGAACTAGACAACAGTATACAACCCAGTGTATCCAGAACCAGGCCCCGCAGGTACCAAATCTAATTTTGTAATTGATTAATCAGCTGTTAATTGTTTGGAAGCTCTAGATTTCTACTGTCCCAGCGCTCTGTGTTTTCATGGAGTGATGAAGTCATCCATCTCCGGCTCCCTCTGCTCATGCAGATGGCTTCTTTCTGCTTGTTGCTCCTGAAATTCATCCTTCTTCTAATCTGTCCATTAATCACAGTCATAAATGGCAGGTGAGCGGTGGGCTCCAGTGACCGAGCAGCACTGACAGCTGGATAGTGTAAACGTTTGGAGGTGACCGGGGAGGTGGAGCTGGGAGACTGCTGCACAACTAGAGCCAGGAGCTGGCGTTTGGTTACCAGGACAGAAAGACGGGGGGATGTGACGGGTAGTAAACACTGCAAGGGCGGAAGATGTGCTCTGAGTAGAAGCCACGGAGGCCGCGGTGCATGTGCACGTCTGAATGATGATTAACTGTAATTACCTAAGCAGTACCTGGCCTGGATGCCAGGAGGCAGCCCAAGATTAATGGGGCTCCGCTGAAAACGGAACAAAAGCTCACATTTCCGAGGTAATGAATCGTTCGGGTACTAAGGCTTCTTCACGTGGAGCGACCAGGCCCCCGGGGAGATTCATTACAACAGGAGAAGTAGATGGATCCTCTGCAGCATCTCAAACGGGTAAAGCAAGCGAGAGGAAGCCTTAAATTGTCCTAAACATCCTGGTTGATACACAACCTCTAAAGCCAAAAGAGAGACAAACAGCCTCCTGAGTGGTTCTTAAACAGTGGACAGCGAGCTTAATGTTTGCAAACTGGTTAAGTAATGACAATAAATTTGACTTAAGTGATGCTCGGAGGAGTTGGTGACGAAAACCGCCAGCGAGTTTTTGTTCCTCGCTCTTTCAAAACCACCCGTTTTAAGAAGTAAACGGAGATTTTAACGGAGCAGATGTGCCACTCAGCACTATCTGAATTAAAGGAAGCAGGTTTCATCAGTACAGGAAGCGCACGCTTTGGTAAAGCCTGGGGGGCAGAGTTTTATTACAAGTGTCTCCTGTTATAAATCACTGTTCAAGAAGTAACCCGCAGCCTGATGGTGACGTTATTTAGTTTGGCGTTTTGGAACTGAATCTATGTTCTTCTGGAAAAATACATGACAGAAAGCGGAAGCCAGACGCTGGACGGAAGGCTCGCGTGAGATTTAGCTGTGAGAGTTGTGCAGGAACGACGTCTGGTGATGAATGGACCGGGCATCAATTATTGGAAGTCAAACTGCTGGAGGCAACAATGGGAGGATTTACAGGTCGTGACATTTTTCATGCCCTTGAACATGTTCCCTCCAGATATGAAGGTCGATAGGGATGAAATACAGCCAAACCCACCGTTTTAGTGATTATAATGCACAGCTCACATATTTCATCCCATGAAGACACTGCTTGAAGGAAACACAAGCTGAGGCACGGCCAGCTGCACGCTGTCAGCAAACCCAAAGAGCTTCAGGTTTGCTTGTTTCTAATCGTTTAGCACTTTGCTCCCACACAGACACAAAGCACAGTTTGTGCCTCTACACACCGAAGGAGCTGAAATAGATGCGAGATTCAACCTTTAAAGGCCGTTTATCAGAGAAGGCAACAAAGGGAGTCAGTGCCCTGATCCTCCCCGTTGCATAATGCTCTCCATTCACACAGCCTGTGTGCGATCATAAACGCGTAAAGTGTGCACCTGAATAGATGAGTCAAATGAAAAGAAACACTGGGGAGAATATTATGTGCAGAAACATAAAGTGTGTGTTTTATAAAGACAACACCGACGTTTGTGTTACTGGGATCTTCACATCTACTGTTCAGTAGTTTTACCCTGTAGAACACAACAACCGCTGAAAGGGTTCGTCTACAAGAAGTAAAAGCTCTAAAGAATCTATGGAAACTACAAAGCTTATAAATAAAGCTTCCAGTTAAAAGTGTGTTCGCTAAATGATCATGAACATATTCATTCATTCACAACATAAACACACGCTGCTGTGATCTGCTGTGGGTCTGTTTAACTGCAGTTAAGGGTGGACGGATCCTCCACAAGCAGCAATGACAGAGTGGACAAAGGCCCAGACGTTCATTTATCTTCCCTGTACGGCTCTGATGCTAATGAGCAAAATGAAAGCAAGCAATCAATTCCCTAATTGGGTTTGTGCTATTCTAACTTGTTAACGGGGGCCGACGTGTAGATTACAGAGAAGGTCAAATTTCTCATTGTGACAGTTACTGTATTGGTTTTACAGTGCAACAAAGGAAGCCAGTGGCGACGAGACGCCTCCCATTGTGTGAGTTATTACACTTCTTTTGTTATGTTACTACTTTATTCTGCAGGAAAAGTCTGGATACGTCTGTAAAGCGAGAGCACGGGTGAGTTGAAAAGCCCTGAATGACTTCCCACCCGGAACAGCAAACAGCAGCAGCCCTGCTGGGAGGCCGTGACGCCGGGGCTCAGGCCCGTAGGCTGAGCCATCGAGCATTTACTTTGGCTCCCTGATCAGCAAATTAGACTTGATATACAGCACGGATCAGCTGCTCCCTCGTGTCCCATCAAGTTTATTTACCCGCGGAGAGAAACCACTGAATCAGAATGAGATTATGTATCTCCGCACTAAACCAAACATTAAATCACTGTAAACGTGAAGCAAGTGAGGAGGCGTCGTTTCACTCACTGTTCTTTTCCTCCAGTTGGAGTCAGAGAAAAAGCCTCACAAACTCAGCAGCCTTTTAACAAGACGCACTTAATCTTCCTGGTGTTTGCTTTGGTTAAGTGAGGGATCAGCTCTTTGTCCCGCGGTGGAACCCTAACCTCTTATCGGGCTTTATCTGCATGCGAGCCGGTCGGCACTGGAGCAAAGCCAAGCGAACCAATCAGGTTCCACCTGGACCCATTTTGCCAGTTGGTAATGTATCAAGCGCACGTCCCAGCGCTGCCTATGGGTTCACCCAGAGTTCATGTTATTAGTATTACAGACCTTTCATGCTCTCAAATCACACAGAGATCAAAAGGGCTTTGTGAGCTATGCCACCATCAGCCAATTAATGCTCCTGCGTACAGCTGCTCTGCCTGCACAGACCACACTAAGCACTTAACAGTGAAAACCTGCCCTGCCTTCACATAATCATCCAGCTTTTGGAAGCGCTTTGTAATCCACACCCTCAACATTGCATAACAGGAATCCTACAAGTGACCTTGAACTGCTCGAGCTAAACACCAAGCATCTGCTCACATCCCACACACCAACGGTGAGGAGATGGTCAGAGGTTGAACTGAGGCACTGAGTTGAACTTCGCTTCGGGTTTGGAATCAGTGCTAAGACCTGGGTTGTCCTCCGTATTATTCTGGGGATGTTGTAATGCTGCATCTTCCAGATCCTGCTCCTTTCAGCGATATTATCCCAGTTGCCACATTCTATCAGGAGCCGTTAGTCATGTCCAGGTATTTGTTCAGTCGCATTACAGGAACTTTACACGTAGTTGAGGCTTTATTTCTTCCTGGGCTGATGAAACTGCAGCCATAGTGCGACTGAAAGGCACTTTTATCATTCACGTCCAAGCGTTATATTAATACACATGTGACTACTGAACAGAGATATTATTCACCAGCACAGAACAAACCCACTACTCCAGCTCATAAACTGATTCTGAATTATGACATTTCAATGTAGTGGCAGCACAACTACTCAACAGCAGCCTAACAGCTGAGATAAAGACACTGGCGCCACCTACTGGTGAACTCAACAGAAACATATGTTCATTTAAACATGAAAGTGCAACAAAAGCAAATCAAGTGTTAACGAAATCTTTAAACACATTAGATCACAATATCCCTGACAAATGGATGCTGTGAAAGAACAGCTCGCAGGCTCATGCTCATAATTACCTACATGAATTATTACTGTGATACAGGCTTTGTAGCTTCCTTTTGCAGCCATACAGCAGTTGTGTCACCATATAAGTGCAGTTCTCCTGCAGCCGAACCTCCATTAGAACCTAATCAGCCCACGTTGGCACCGGGATGCTTGTTCTGTTGGGTTCCCTACACGTTGAAGCGTCCCAGTCTACTGGTGAACTTATCCCTGTCGATGTTCTTGTGTTCTGGCACGTGTTTGTAGGTGCAGTCCTGCCTCGTGCAGCCCGTGGTCCTCCAGAAGAAGCACTCCTTCTTGTACAAGCTACAACAACAGGTAAGTTCAGAGTGGATACAGGCTGCAAAGCTAATTCTTACTAGTTTATTTTTGCTGCTCAACTATTAACAAGCTTTTTTACACTTTGATAGGACAAACGTGTTCTTACCCGAGTCCCATGTGGTTTTTACTGGGGTATCGCACCGACAGAGGAGCCCCCTCCACCACCATTCCCTGAAGAGGAAACGGACAGGTAACGTCTGTAGATCTAGTCAAATAATGTTCTTCCACCAAGACTATGAACATGTACATGGCTGTTTATAAAAAAATGGAAAACTGTCTAAGCCTGTTTTGCATCTTTTTGAACTACATATTTTCTGGACATCTTTTCACCAACAGTTATTTGCACCAGAGATGATGCTGAGAATGAGAAGCTGCTCTACAGTGAAGCACTGGACCAGGTTCGTGTCAGGGTTGAGTTGTGTAATGGAAAAATAATGTTGCAGAGCCTTCAAACCTCTCCAGAGTGAAACGGCTACAGGTGTCACTGCTGTAATATAATATTAAATAATAGTGTTTGTCCCTTTAAAGTAACTCACTTAAACCATCACTGGTGCAACAATTCAGATTATCTAAGTGCAACAATAGTGTTTTAAATGACAAAACCATGTTTGGGTTTGGAGACAAGGTGCATTGAATACTTCATTCAGCCACGTGAACATACATTGAAACTCTGGATGGCTCTGTCACAGTCCTCCTTCCTCGTGTAGTTCACAAAGGCACATTGATGCTCCAGCAGCATCTTGATGCTGTAGACTACCCCAACTCTGAAACGGAGAAGGGGTTGAGTAGAGCTTTACGCATGGCTGTAAACATGCTAACATTGAATTCTGATGAAGCATCTGCTTAGAGACCAACACTAATCCAGGCTGTCTTCACCTGCTGAAGAGCTCGTGGAGTGTTGCATAGGTGACAGTAGGAGCCAAAGATCCAACCCAGATGGAGAGAAGCTCCCTTCATGCAAAACAGAAGGAATAATATTATAAAATAACGCTGTTTCACGATTAGTGTTTTTATCACTACATGGTTTCTCAGCCAGTAATGCTCCCAAAACGACCCCCCCCCCCAATAAAACTACAAAAACGACCTCTGAACTCACGGTTTCACTGAGCTCCTGGACGGAGGGGTTGGCGACTGGGATTTCGATCGGCTTTGGCTCAAAGCGTTGGACTCTTTCACCTGCTGCATCCTCAAACGGCTCGTTTGTTGGACAACCCAGTCTCCCTCACTGTCGCAGTCTTCCTGCTCCACGGGCTGATCCATTAGGGCTTTACTGACTGGAGAGGACAGATACTAAAGGTCAAGCACCAGGACATAACCGGAGACTCGTCTTCAGGGCTTTGACGAGTGGTTTCTTTGCATCTACCTGCAGCGTTTGAGTTACAAAACAGAGCTTCAACAGCGTGCTCCAAGGTGGCGTGTGTCTTCAAGGCCTCCAGGCTCTGCTCCCTGGTGAAGCCCATTTCCTGACAAGAGAGATGCATGGACAACCCTCTTAGCAAATACTACCATGTCATAATACCAAATATTCTATTATAGTGAGACTGATGGAAAAGGAATCACATGCAGATGAACTCCTGAAACCTTGGTTTCATTGACTCTTTAGATACTTTCACTGACAAGTTGACATCCTCAGACTGTTTTCCTACCATGAGATGCAGCGTCTGTGCTCGTTTCAGCTCTTGCTTGGCTTCGGCACTCGAACTGTCCAGTTTCAAGACCTCTGCGTAGATCAGCGAGGCCTCATAATATTTCTGAGGGAGGAGTGAAGGAGGCATCACGAAGCGTCAAGTAAGGATTGTGTGTGTTACACTTGAACCCAGGCTACAACGTGATTGTTTCACATTAGCTGGACTGAAGTGTCTCCTTTGGACACACACAACGTATACTTCCATTCAAACTGCTGATGCCTAGCAGTGTTCACACCAGAACAGGAAACGTGTGAGGTCACACTACTCAAAGGCTTTTGGGCTGCAAACTGAACCCAGGACTGTGAGAACTCTACAGCAGTGCTAATGAGATGCAGGAGCATCTGTTTACCTTGAGCCCACAGAGAGCCTTTCCTTTTCTAAATAATCCTTTTATCCAGCCTGGCTCCATGCAGAGAGCCAGGTCGGCATCCCTGAGGGCATTTTCATACTGCTGCATCCTCTCATAGCAGAGGGACCGATTTCCAAACAACCTGAAACAAAGTAAACACAATTCATTGACAGTGAAAACCTACTGCTCCTTAAAGAAGGTCTGACGTCAGTGAGGTCACTTTTCTTACTTATACTCCTTTGGGTTGAATTTAATGGCGTCCGTGAAGCATTTCACTGCGATCTCGTACTGTCCAGAAGCAGCCAAGCGGTTTCCTGTAGCTGGAGGGGGAGGAATCTAGCGTCACCTTTGCTTTAGATCCGAGTCTCTTCAAAAACATTGATGGAGGACGTGACTCACCAGCAAGGTCTCGGCTTCGTTTGGCACATTCTTCTGTAGAGGGATCTGATGCTTTCTGGTAATTATTAGTGTCAGTGAGTTTGTGAAGCAGATGACAGGAAAGTGTAGATTTGTAGCTTGTACTTCGATCTAGTTATTAGTTATTGCATTAATTTGCCTTATCTGGCAGTTTATTTAAACTGAATTATAAACAATGCTTTCAACGATCTCACCTCCTCTGTTTTGGTTTCATGTTTCTCATCTTTCTTTTCAACATTCAGATTCTCCATAGTTTTTGGCTTTTCCTCCTTGCGCTGCTGAATTTCTACTAATTGACTGTTTTTCTTTTTTTGTTCTTTCACTGGCTTCTGGTTAAACGTCTCCTCAGGCACCGATTTAGGAGTCGAATCATGGGAATTATTTAAATCAGTCTCCTGTGGATGATAAGACAAGGCATTTTATATCTTAAATTAGGATGAAGAACCGACATTAAAGCTTGTTGTAAACCAACTAGACAGCAGCAATAATAGATGTATGAAGCCCATTAAGTTAAACCAGTGGAGCCTCCTAGAAATGCTTCATTAATCTTTTCTACACACCTAATTCAGTAACAGTAGTAAATGAGGTTTCTCTCAAGATGTGGAGCACATTAAAACAAGTGAAAAACTTTCTGCACATACCTTTGCCTCCACATCTTGCTTATTGCGTTTCACTACGGTTTCTTCTTTACTAATAGCACAACCCTCATCACCTCCAGCAGCTTCTGTTACGCTTTGTGTTTTACTCGATTCATTTGCATCTACATTATTTACAATTATAGGATTTTCCTCTTGATTTTCTGAGGACTCTTTCTCCTGAAATAATAAAAACATTGCAGTGTCATTAGATTAATTTAGCTCTGTCTGTACTTCAGAGCATGAGAGTGATGCAACACTCACAGATAAATTCTCTTTAACAGCATTCTCCTTTTCCAACCGTTTCCGTTCTTTCTTACGCTGCAACAAAAACAGGACAATCTTATATAAGCCATGGTTAAAGGAAAAACAGCATTCAATGAACTATAACTTAACACAGACCATTTTTTTACGCTTGTTCCTCTCAGTTTTCCCTTTAAGTCGTTCCTCTTCTGCAATTAATTCTTTGGCATGTTGATCAGCCTCCTGGGAAATATTGGGATTTGAATTCATTATACTAAATGTACGAGTCTGTCAAAATGTTAGAATTGGGAATAAATAAACAGGAAAAGCATCTGAGTTAGTATCAAGTCTGTCACCTCTTCAGTGAGTTGTCTTATACGTGGATGTGGTTCTAAAGAACTGTACGCAGACCTGCTGGGATAAATGTCATCATCATCATCATCATCGGTGTCGTCATCTGAATACACGAAATCATCCCGCAGGTTGGCACCATAGTTCCCAAAAAAATTAAAACCTTCAGACAAAGACAAAAAATCACTTTATTCCAGTTTTCATTTCAATGACAAACATCAGTTTTACATGTTTAATGTATATGAGGAAGGATCCTCAGTCAACACATCTCTCCAGTATAATAATAATAAACCTGTGTAGTAGTAGCTGTTTACTGTTCCCAGGCTAAAGTACAGGCTGTAAAGGGGTTTCAGGTTAACTACATCCACCTACAGCCTGATTTATGGCCATTCTGACTAAGAACACTGCTCACAAAACACCGTCTTCTACGCTGATACGTCTGATCTGTTACCTACCGAGCTTCCATCCTGAAACAACGTTCAGTAAAAGTCTCACCTAAAACATCCAGAAAAGGCTGTCGAGGGTAACGTCCATTTATCAGGTCAACAAAAGATTCCTGGGGGGAAAGTAAATTAACATGCATCCATCAGTAGAGAGCTGAAACAAAACACTAATTACAACTAATTAGCCTCGAGCCAAAGGTGACAAAACCAGACGAAAAATGACGTAAAAGCACAACGTCACGAAGTTAATGAGCTTTTATTAATAATGGGCGCAGGGGACATTTCACAGTAAAGTACTGTGAATGCAGTTGGTGACGTTCACCTGTCGGCACGTGACCACAGCCACGTCTCACCTTCAGGCCCGTGGTTGACTCGAACTTACGTGCGTGTGCATGAGTGTGGACTGTTCTCGGATTCTGGGCATAGCAGCGCCTGGAAGGAGGAGACGGCGTTAAATACAAGGCTAAACACGAGGCTGAAGATGATCCGGCTGCGTTAGGTCGCTGGCTAACTGCCGTAGCATTAGCTAGCAGCTACTTCCCCACAAACGAAACCCAGGAAACAGACATGAGCCAAATAAAAGCCGAACTCGGTTCGTCTTACGTCTCACGATGTCCTTCTTATTGGCCATACTGTTAGCGTATCTCTGCCGACGTCTAATAGTCTGGTCTAGTCGCGTTGGAGGCTGATGTAGCAGCGATGCGTTGTTTTCTTCTGAGATCCTTGTGAAGATTCTGCTTTCGCTCGATGCTCCACCAATCACAGTGCGTCTTGCTGCTCGTCACGGTCTGATTCGATTAAGCGCTTGCCAATCAATGAAGTGGGCGGAGCTTCAATATAATTGAGTTTTCAGTCAGTAGGACGAACCTAACGGGACTGGACCTGATACCGAACCTTCCTGTGATTATTGTGTAGATTCGGTTGAAATAGCGATGCTCCATTCATGAGTGAAAAGCATCTTTTATGTGTTGATATGTGCTGTGTAGAGTGTGGAGCAGGACGTGGACTTGGTTCCACCCAGTAGCACATGGTAGCCGCTGCCTGTTCTTTCATTTCTTACTAAGATGGAAAAGCAACATAATGAACAACACGCGTTCATTTAATAATACAGGCATAGCTTAATATATGCTCTGGCTGTACCTGGTATTAAACACTTGACTTATGTTAAGTTACTGATGTTCAAAATTCATGGTTAAGGACCAACTTGTGTTACTTTCAGACAGAAGTCCAACCAAATCAACTTGAGACCTTCATGATGGTGTTTTTACTTCACTTGTTTTATGAGACGTCTACTTTTTTGCCACTTGTTCTCGTAGTGTTTTTTCTTGATGTTATCAGAACACTCAGATAGTTTGTGTTCTTCCATCTCTTTATTCTTCGCTGTTTGTTGTCCTGTCTGTGTCTCAGATCTTACTGCAGCAGCACAACAGTCAATGAGACGGTGAAAAATACACATGCACTAATTTCTGATATGCAACTTTATGTCTTGTTTCCCTGTTACTGAATTATTAAAATTATAGTTTGTGTGAAAATAAAACTTAACAAACCAAATCTAAAGATCAGAAACGAATGACATGATTTCCACGTGAGTAAATCAACAATAGAAACCCCCCCCAAAAAATACAGACAAATTAAAACCTAAAATGAGTCAGAACGGAACAAAGCTGCAGCAGAACAGGAGCAGGTCAACAGGTTAAAGTCAGGGAAGAAATAAACAACATTATGAATCTAAGCATCGTCTTTGTCTCTAACGTCTCTGATCCACTGTCACAGAGACCTTCACTGGTGAAATACTCAGTTTACCATCAGTGTCAAAGTATGGAAACAGTGTCTGAGTGAAGGTGTGTATGTGTGTGTTAGTATCAGGATCAGAGAAGAAAAGTTTTCCTCTGTTAAAGTCCAGATTCACTCTGATCCTCTGGAGATTCTTCTGCTCTGGGAGAACAGTGGATGGAGCTGATGGTGACCATGTGTAGTATTTACCTTTATATAACCATATTCGCCATAATCCAGAATCTATGTATCCCTTCCTCTTAACAGACTCTGTTAATACACCCAGTGTCCAGTATGAACTGTCTCCAACCTTCACATCCCAGCTGTGAGTCCCTGAGTTAAAACCCTCAGAGCCCAGGACAGAGCAGTAATAATCAAACCTCTCTGGATTGTCAGGAAGCTGCTGTTTCTGTCCTCGTCTCACACTGGTCAGATCTTCAGACAGGATCAGTTCTGGATTTGCGGTGTTTGGATCCAGCAGCACAGGAGTGTAGGAGACCACGTCCTTCATGCTGCTCCAGATGTTGAAGGTCAGGTTGCCCAGGTGTTTGGCCTGGTCTATCAGAGCTCCTGAGGGCAGCTGTGGATCCTCCAGCAGGGGGCGCTGCTGAACTCTTTCCACTGCAGCCTTGTAGTTGAGCAGGAAGGAGTGTGTTCAGCTCTCAGCTCCTCCTCTGTGGCTCTGACTGTGTCTGACAGAGCTGCTATCTCTCTGCTCAGAGCCTCCATCTTGTTTTTCATGGTGCGAGTCTTCTGCTCCTCTTCCTCCCTCAGTGCAGCCATCCTGGCCTCCTCTTCCTCTTCTAGGACCCGGTGCAGCTTCTTAAACTGCTCCTTAATCTGCGTCTCTGTGTGTCGGGCCTGGACCTTAATGTGTTCTGCTGTCTGAGCCAACTTCTCTTGAACTTGTTCACAAACCTTTAACTTCTGCTTTAATGGCTCCAGAGTTTCCTGAAGTTCCTTCTTGCGTTGTTGAGCAGCTTCATCGACGGGTCTGAATCTGTGGTCGGTGTGTTTTTCTGAATCTCTGCAGATCACACACACTGGCTGCTGATGGTCCAGACAGAAGAGTTTGAGTTTCTCAGAGTGCAGACTGCAGAGAGTCTCTGAAGATCTCTGGTGTCTGTCCTGTAGGAAGGACTCACACAGGTTCTTTAACGCCAGGTTACAGGGTGGATCTGACATCGTAGATCTCCTCTTACAGACTGGACATTCATGTGTCGGTTTCTCTTTCCACCATCTCTTCACACAGTCTCTGCAGCAGCTGTGGCTACAGGACAGAACAACAGGATCTCTGAAGACGTCCTGACAGACCGGACAGCAGAGATCCTCCTCTGATCTGGAAGCCATTTAGTGTCTGAGTGAAGCTGAAACCAAGCAGAGTCCAGTCAGTCATGGCTCCCTCCCTCCTCAGTTACTTTCACTCTTAGTGGTGTTGGAGCCAACTCACCTTCAGTGTTTGGAGCGTCAGCAGCTTGAAGCAGCAGAGTTGGAGTTTCCCACTTTTCTCTGGAGCTGGACTCACTCAGAGGAAGTTGTTAGTTTGGTCTGAAGCTGAATGTGATCGTCTGTTTTTCAGCCTGTGTCTGATCAGCGTCGAACTGGAACAAACGGTTTCCTGCTGTAGGTCAGGTGAGACAGGTGGAGCTTCAAATGCTGAGATTTTATAACAGGGTGTTGCAACAACTGAGGTCAAAGTTCAAAACAAACCTTCAATGACGTAGCTCAGGCTCATAAACATCTATTGTTTGGTTTTACTGTCATGGATCTCTCCTGATCTTCCTCCTCCATTTCTTCCTCCTTTGCTCCTTTTGTGTCTGTTTCTGTGCAGCAATTTACTAGATGTGTAAACGTTCTTGACAACATATCAGAACAAAATGTACAAAGTAGAAACCAAACCTCCAGAGTAAGAAGATAACAAACCCACCACAGTAAGGTGTGAACCAGAAGCAAGTACATCAGTATGATGGACAGTCTGTGGAGCTGAGCTGGAGTCCAGGCTGCGGTTTCTTGCTGAGGAGGAATTCAAGGCTTCAGTCTGGTGGTGAAGCTCGACCCCCAGACCAAGCGAAGGGACCTGGTCTTTACCACCTGCTCAGACCCCTTCCAGCTCCTTAGAGGGTCCTGCCCCTGCCTGGTTTCCAGGGGGGCTCTCCCGTCACTTCCTCTAGTTATTAGAATTGACTTTTTGGGGGGGTCATTCCTGTCTCTGGTGTAAACGATGGAATCTGGATATTGGTCAGATTATTGGAAAAAGCAGGAAACAACATCTTAGGAGTTTTGCTACTTGCTGTTGCTGCAGACTCAGATGTGATCTTTCCCTGTTTGTGAATCCACATCACACTCTCTCCTTTCTCTCTGGACTCCACCTCTTCTGCCTGCTCCTCTCTAGTCCCTCGTCTGAGCCCCTGTCTCTGGTTCTGGTCTGAATCTGATTGTCTGTTTTCCCGTTTGTCTCTGATCAGTGTTGAACTATAACAACCGGTTTCCTGCTTTGGGTCAGATGAAGGTCGAGCTTAAATCCTGATAATTTAGAGCAGGATGATGCAGCAGCTGAGTTTAGAGTTTAAGTGTAGCTTTAGCTTAACAAACCTAAGTTGCTCATTTGTTTTTTGGTCGTGTTGGTGCCATTTAAGGGAAAAACAAAACTTTGATTTGATTTTCACCAGTTTTCTATGAGAACAAGGCAGAGAATCAGTAAAAGAACAAGTGGTGGAAATTAAAGCCATCAATAATAAAACACTGAACATCATTAGGCCTAAACTGCCCGAAGGCAAACAGGACGTGGAACATGTGAATGTGATGTTGGTCAAAGTCACAGAACATGAGTGAAATCACTGTTGAAAGGAAATAAGAAGCAAAGAGAAGTAAAAGCAATCGAACAGGAGGAGAGTTGAAGGTTAACGGGTTCAATTCTGTCATTTTCCTCCGTAACGAACAAATGTCGTTTCTTCATCCTGCTGTTGTGTCTGCTCCACCGTGACTCAGACCTTCACTGATCCCAAACACAGAAACGTCTTCTCAGTGACAGAGAGTGTGTGTGTGTGTTTGTGTGTGTGTGTGTGTGTGTGTGTGTGTGTGTGTGTGTGTGTGTGTGTGTGTGTTAGTATCAGGATCAGACAGTTTCTTCTGGCAGGTTAATCAATGTTGAGTGTTTCAGTAAGTTTCTGTAGCAGCAGTGAATCAGACATAGTCAAATAAGAATCTATTTATTTTCAGAATTTTCTTTTGCACATACAACTTTATATCTCATTTCCTTTTACTGAATAATTAAAGTTGGGATTTTTGTCAAAATGAAACAAATAAACAAACCAAATCTAAAGATTAGAAAGTAAACAGACAACCTAAAATGAGTCAGAACGGAGCAAAGCTTTGTGATAATGAGGCACCAGCAGAACAGGAGCAGGTCAACAGGTTAAAGTCAGCGAAGAAATAAACAACATTATGAATCTAAGCATCGTCTTTGTCTCTAACGTCTCTGATCCACTGTCACAGAGACCTTCACTGGTGAAATACTCAGTTTATCATCAGTGATAAAGTATGGAAACAGTGTCTGAGTGAAGGTGTGTGTGAAGGTGTGTATGTGTGTGTTAGTATCAGGATCAGAGAAGAAAAGTTTTCCTCTGTTATAGTCCAGATTCACTCTGATCCTCTGGAGATTCTTCTGCTCTGGGAGAACAGTGGATGGAGCTGGTGGTGACCATGCGTAGTATTTACCTTTATAGAACCCTATTCTCCATAATTCAGACAAAATGACTCCCTTCCTCTGAACAGACTCTGTTAACACACCCAGTGCCCAGTCTGTGCTGTCTCCAACCTCCACATCCCAGCTGTGAGTCCCTGAGTTAAAACCCTCAGAGCCCAGGACAGAGCAGTAAGAATCAAACCTCTCTGTATTGTCAGGAAGCTGCTGTTTCTGTCCTCGTCTCACACTGGTCAGATCTTCAGACAGGATCAGTTTGATTCCAGCAGTGTTTGGATCCAGCAGCACAGGAGTGTAGGAGACCACGTCCTTCATGCTGCTCCAGATGTTGAAGGTCAGGTTGCCCAGGTGTTTGGCCTGGTCTATCAGAGCTCCTGAGGGCAGCTGTGGATCCTCCAGCAGGGGGCGCTGCTGGACTCTTTCCACTGCAGCCTTGTAGTTGAGCAGGAAGGAGTGTGTTCAGCTCTCAGCTCCTCCTCTGTGGCTCTGACTGTGTCTGACAGAGCTGCTATCTCTCTGCTCAGAGCCTCCATCTTGTTTTTCATGGTGCGAGTCTTCTGCTCCTCTTCCTCCCTCAGTGCAGCCATCCTGGCCTCCTCTTCCTCTTCTAGGACCCGGTGCAGCTTCTTAAACTGCTCCTTAATCTGCGTCTCTGTGTGTCGGGCCTGGACCTTAATGTGTTCTGCTGTCTGAGCCAACTTCTCTTGAACTTGTTCACAAACCTTTAACTTCTGCTTTAATGGCTCCAGAGTTTCCTGAAGTTCCTTCTTGCGTTGTTGAGCAGCTTCATCGACGGGTCTGAATCTGTGGTCGGTGTGTTTTTCTGAATCTCTGCAGATCACACACACTGGCTGCTGATGGTCCAGACAGAAGAGTTTGAGTTTCTCAGAGTGCAGACTGCAGAGAGTCTCTGAAGATCTCTGGTGTCTGTCCTGTAGGAAGGACTCACACAGGTTCTTTAACACCAGGTTACAGGGTGGATCTGACATCGTAGATCTCCTCTTACAGACTGGACATTCATGTGTCGGTTTCTCTTTCCACCATCTCTTCACACAGTCTCTGCAGCAGCTGTGGCTACAGGACAGAACAACAGGATCTCTGAAGACGTCCTGACAGACCGGACAGCAGAGATCCTCCTCTGATCTGGAAGCCATTTAGTGTCTGAGTGAAGCTGAAACCAAGCAGAGTCCAGTCAGTCATGGCTCCCTCCCTCCTCAGTTACTTTCACTCTTAGTGGTGTTGGAGCCAACTCACCTTCAGTGTTTGGAGCGTCAGCAGCTTGAAGCAGCAGAGTTGGAGTTTCCCACTTTTCTCTGGAGCTGGACTCACTCAGAGGAAGTTGTTAGTTTGGTCTGAAGCTGAATGTGATCGTCTGTTTTTCAGCCTGTGTCTGATCAGCGTCGAACTGGAACAAACGGTTTCCTGCTGTAGGTCAGGTGAGACAGGTGGAGCTTCAAATGCTGAGATTTTATAACAGGGTGTTGCAACAACTGAGGTCAAAGTTCAAAACAAACCTTCAATGACGTAGCTCAGGCTCATAAACATCTATTGTTTGGTTTTACTGTCATGGATCTCTCCTGATCTTCCTCCTCCATTTCTTCCTCCTTTGCTCCTTTTGTGTCTGTTTCTGTGCAGCAATTTACTAGATGTGTAAACGTTCTTGACAACATATCAGAACAAAATGTACAAAGTAGAAACCAAACCTCCAGAGTAAGAAGATAACAAACCCACCACAGTAAGGTGTGAACCAGAAGCAAGTACATCAGTATGATGGACAGTCTGTGGAGCTGAGCTGGAGTCCAGGCTGCGGTTTCTTGCTGAGGAGGAATTCAAGGCTTCAGTCTGGTGGTGAAGCTCGACCCCCAGACCAAGCGAAGGGACCTGGTCTTTACCACCTGCTCAGACCCCTTCCAGCTCCTTAGAGGGTCCTGCCCCTGCCTGGTTTCCAGGGGGGCTCTCCCGTCACTTCCTCTAGTTATTAGAATTGACTTTTTGGGGGGGTCATTCCTGTCTCTGGTGTAAACGATGGAATCTGGATATTGGTCAGATTATTGGAAAAAGCGGGAAACAACATCTTAGGAGTTTTGCTACTTGCTGTTGCTGCAGACTCAGATGTGATCTTTCCCTGTTTGTGAATCCACATCACACTCTCTCCTTTCTCTCTGGACTCCACCTCTTCTGCCTGCTCCTCTCTAGTCCCTCGTCTGAGCCCCTGTCTCTGGTTCTGGTCTGAATCTGATTGTCTGTTTTCCCGTTTGTCTCTGATCAGTGTTGAACTATAACAACCGGTTTCCTGCTTTGGGTCAGATGAAGGTCGAGCTTAAATCCTGATAATTTAGAGCAGGATGATGCAGCAGCTGAGTTTAGAGTTTAAGTGTAGCTTTAGCTTAACAAACCTAAGTTGCTCATTTGTTTTTTGGTCGTGTTGGTGCCATTTAAGGGAAAAACAAAACTTTGATTTGATTTTCACCAGTTTTCTATGAGAACAAGGCAGAGAATCAGTAAAAGAACAAGTGGTGGAAATTAAAGCCATCAATAATAAAACACTGAACATCATTAGGCCTAAACTGCCCGAAGGCAAACAGGACGTGGAACATGTGAATGTGATGTTGGTCAAAGTCACAGAACATGAGTGAAATCACTGTTGAAAGGAAATAAGAAGCAAAGAGAAGTAAAAGCAATCGAACAGGAGGAGAGTTGAAGGTTAACGGGTTCAATTCTGTCATTTTCCTCCGTAACGAACAAATGTCGTTTCTTCATCCTGCTGTTGTGTCTGCTCCACCGTGACTCAGACCTTCACTGATCCCAAACACAGAAACGTCTTCTCAGTGACAGAGAGTGTGTGTGTGTGTTTGTGTGTGTGTGTGTGTGTGTGTGTGTGTGTGTGTGTGTGTGTGTTAGTATCAGGATCAGACAGTTTCTTCTGGCAGGTTAATCAATGTTGAGTGTTTCAGTAAGTTTCTGTAGCAGCAGTGAATCAGACATAGTCAAATAAGAATCTATTTATTTTCAGAATTTTCTTTTGCACATACAACTTTATATCTCATTTCCTTTTACTGAATAATTAAAGTTGGGATTTTTGTCAAAATGAAACAAATAAACAAACCAAATCTAAAGATTAGAAAGTAAACAGACAACCTAAAATGAGTCAGAACGGAGCAAAGCTTTGTGATAATGAGGCACCAGCAGAACAGGAGCAGGTCAACAGGTTAAAGTCAGCGAAGAAATAAACAACATTATGAATCTAAGCATCGTCTTTGTCTCTAACGTCTCTGATCCACTGTCACAGAGACCTTCACTGGTGAAATACTCAGTTTATCATCAGTGATAAAGTATGGAAACAGTGTCTGAGTGAAGGTGTGTGTGAAGGTGTGTATGTGTGTGTTAGTATCAGGATCAGAGAAGAAAAGTTTTCCTCTGTTATAGTCCAGATTCACTCTGATCCTCTGGAGATTCTTCTGCTCTGGGAGAACAGTGGATGGAGCTGGTGGTGACCATGCGTAGTATTTACCTTTATAGAACCCTATTCTCCATAATTCAGACAAAATGACTCCCTTCCTCTGAACAGACTCTGTTAACACACCCAGTGCCCAGTCTGTGCTGTCTCCAACCTCCACATCCCAGCTGTGAGTCCCTGAGTTAAAACCCTCAGAGCCCAGGACAGAGCAGTAAGAATCAAACCTCTCTGTATTGTCAGGAAGCTGCTGTTTCTGTCCTCGTCTCACACTGGTCAGATCTTCAGACAGGATCACTTTGATTCCAGCAGTGTTTGGATCCAGCAGCACAGGAGTGTAGGAGACCACGTCCTTCATGCTGCTCCAGATGTTGAAGGTCAGGTTGCCCAGGTGTTTGGCCTGGTCTATCAGAGCTCCTGAGGGCAGCTGTGGATCCTCCAGCAGGGGGCGCTGCTGAACTCTTTCCACTGCAGCCTTGTAGTTGAGCAGGAAGGAGACGTGTTCAGCTCTCAGCTCCTCCTCTGTGGCTCTGACTGTGTCTGACAGAGCTGCTATCTCTCTGCTCAGAGCCTCCATCTTGTTTTTCATGGTGCGAGTCTTCTGCTCCTCTTCCTCCCTCAGTGCAGCCATCCTGGCCTCCTCTTCCTCTTCTAGGACCCGGTGCAGCTTCTTAAACTGCTCCTTAATCTGCGTCTCTGTGTGTCGGGCCTGGACCTTAATGTGTTCTGCTGTCTGAGCCAACTTCTCTTGAACTTGTTCACAAACCTTTAACTTCTGCTTTAATGGCTCCAGAGTTTCCTGAAGTTCCTTCTTGCGTTGTTGAGCAGCTTCATCGACGGGTCTGAATCTGTGGTCGGTGTGTTTTTCTGAATCTCTGCAGATCACACACACTGGCTGCTGATGGTCCAGACAGAAGAGTTTGAGTTTCTCAGAGTGCAGACTGCAGAGAGTCTCTGAAGATCTCTGGTGTCTGTCCTGTAGGAAGGACTCACACAGGTTCTTTAACGCCAGGTTACAGGGTGGATCTGACATCGTAGATCTCCTCTTACAGACTGGACATTCATGTGTCGGTTTCTCTTTCCACCATCTCTTCACACAGTCTCTGCAGAAGCTGTGGCTACAGGACAGAACAACAGGATCTCTGAAGACGTCCTGACAGACCGGACAGCAGAGATCCTCCTCTGATCTGGAAGCCATTTAGTGTCTGAGTGAAGCTGAAACCAATCAGAGTCCAGTCAGTCATGGCTCCCTCCCTCCTCAGTTACTTTCACTCTTAGTGGTGTTGGAGCCAACTCACCTTCAGTGTTTGGAGCGTCAGCAGCTTGAAGCAGCAGAGTTGGAGTTTCCCACTTTTCTCTGGAGCTGGACTCACTCAGAGGAAGTTGTTAGTTTGGTCTGAAGCTGAATGTGATCGTCTGTTTTTCAGTCTGTGTTTCTGATCAGCGTCGAACTGGAACAAACGGTTTCCTGCTTTGAGTCTTCTTCTTTTTCTTCTTCTTCTTTTAGTTTTGTGGCGGGTGGCGTCCAGTGTTAAGGAGCATTACTACAACCTACCTACTATGCTGGAGTGTGGATCAGAGCGCTACCAAAATACTCACTGTTAAAAAACAACATCTAGACTCTACCAGTTTCTTCTGTGTCTTTCAAGGATGTCAGTAGTTTTATAAATCCCCGTCTGATTCATTATATGTTTCCTATTAATTTCCCGTATCCCCTTAGCTTCAAGTGGCCTCTTTAATGTCTCTCTGTCTGAATTATATGTGTGACAGTGACACAACACCTGCTCCACTGACTCATCTGCTTTACTAAATGTACACAGACCTGTGTGATGTTTCGCATTCGATGTAGTGAATTAGTTTTCCCCCCTGTTTTCGAGGGCATGTGTGGTTTGGCTTGTTCTACTCACTGCAACGCTGCTGGAATAGTCAACGATTCCACCGAGTCCACTGTGAGATGATCTGATGTCCTTTGGTTAACGGAGACCTGCAAAGCTGGAAGAGTGAACCAACCCTGTTCTGCCTGTGTTTGGATTCTTGGCTTCATCTGCGTAAACCTCACACAGTGTACAGAGTGTGTGAGAGCCACGTCTGGAGACGGCATCCTGCGCTGGCTGCCCCGCGTCACGTGACCTGCTTTGACCTGTGACGTCAGGGAGCGATCGTCTGTTCACTACACGTTTTCTGACGTTCTTCAATTCAAATCCTGTCTCGCGCGAGTTCATTTCCTAGCAACGGTCCTTGGATACGAGCAGCGCGCTCACTGTGGATTAAAACCAACAACGAGGTAATTTGTTTACTTCAGACTAATTACTGCTATAAAACGTGTGTAATGGTGCATCATGTTACGCGCTTTCACGCAGTCTGGCTGAAGTTCACTCTGCGTTGCTAAGTGTTATTAGCTAGCGTAGTGCTCGATGGTTAGCTAGTGTGTTAGTTTGCTAATTTAACGGACTAAACTAACCAATTAAAACACACCAGGACTTTTACATTGTTAGTTGGCGATAACATGGATAATGACGACATGCAGCTACTTAAACGTGTAGCCATGTGTCGAAACAAGCTAATGTTTAACCTGTTGCCCGCTAGCTGACTTAGCTAGCTACCCAACTTCTAGTTCTGTTTGTCAGTTAACGCTGATTAGCACAGAATAAAAGCAACAGACTGAGCTTCATGTGATTCACAAAACTAGTGCAGCCTTTTAAAGTTCAGTCTTTTCTACAAAGGTAATTCAGCTATAACTGTAGAGATCAGCAAACCGTTTGAAATGAGATATTTACTATTCATCAGCTTCATCTGCTGCCGGATCATCCATTTCAAACACAAACACTTTTTAGGGTGGAGTAAGTATTAGATTCAGTTTTTCACATTGTTCTACTTACGTAGTCGGGTTTTTGAGACTTTTTTGTTTTCCTCATACTTTTGTTTTTGCTGCCATAGCACAACCTGAAGCGGTTTAACAGGAGCTATTATGTTAAATGTTATTTTAATGTATATGTTAATTTGTCACGTTGTTTAGGGTTTTAAATTGTAAGTCCGCTTGCAGATAAAGATCTTTTCTGTGACATCGTATTGTTTTTGTTATTTAACTAAGCTACCGAGCATTTTCTACAACACTTGAACCTTTAGGAGCGTAGGATTTACAGCTATGTCTAACTAATACAGTATAAATGGCAGATAATCAGCAAGAGTAATGTGTGATGTCATAAATAAAACGTTGGGTGGAGCTGTGTTTTCTGGTCAGATGGGAAGCTTGGTTCTTTGCTGGCCATCCTAACAGAGCTGGGCCTTCTTAGATGTAGTTGAGTGGAAGGCAGTAACACTGTTGATTCACACAGGATGGCCATGCTGCCGCATCTGCCAGCAGACGGACGCATGGGTCAGTCTGCTGGACAAACACCCAGAAACCAACCAGGAGATCAAAGCCAGCACCGTGTCAGTCCTGACTGGAGGCAGCCTAGGATGGCTACGGATGGCTCTGAGCTTCAGCCACCAGCGGGACACTCGTTGCACTTAGGTGTGTGTATTAAACAGCATATTTAATATTTGTTTATTGATTATTTAGAAACATTAATTAATTAATAAAAACCAGTGATTCTGAAATAGTAAAACATTCACATACAGTATAGGTTTGGGAAATCACATTTACATTTGTCTTGGTTTGGATACATTAGGTTCTTTAATTATTCAGTTTCTGTGTGTTCAGATTTTCAGGACAGTAACCTGTCTCCAGCACTTTCCTTGTTTCCTGCCAACTCTTTATTTGATCACAACTTCACTGAATATTCATTATTCCAGCAAAGTGACAATCAATTTGCCCCTTTGAGGTAAAACAACCCCATCAATTTAAACTAAATAATTCTCTAGACATACAACATGCCATTTAAATGTTTTATTAAAATCTTTTATTTTTATTTGAACAGAGCATACCCCGATGTTTCCATGGCATCTGAGCTCTTACCGCCACATGATCAGACCACTCAGGCATCTGGGCATGAGTCATTGTCTCAACACCCTTTGGCCCTGGCCAGCATTCTATCTGAAGAAAGAGCAGGCTGCTCTATGTCCCAGCATAGTTTGTCATCAGGCGATGAAGGAGAAAATATAGGTCACGCCGATCTAATTGCAATAGACAAACGAGAAAAGGGCTCAGAAGCAGCAGGCAGTCTAGTACAAGAGGCTCTTGAAGATGAGATGTTTTTTCTGAGAGAGGATGTTTCTGTGAAGCAACTTCTGGACCACCTTCAGAAAGATGTTGGCATGCTAAGCAGCAGTAGTGCAGTTTCCTCGGATTCAGGGGCTTCCGTGAAGAGCATTACATGTTTGGATGAAGGGTCTGCAAAAACAGATTTTTGCAAACCAGGCACCAACCACAGCAGGATTGAAAGAGAAGGTCCTCCAGGTGAAGCTTCTCTTCCACAGCATCAAACGCAACAATCCAACAGACTGCAACAGTCATCTGAGCTCTGTAATATCACCATGGGGTCACGCAGCACTCAACCCGATGACACTACTGAACTGTTGCACAGAGAGCTGCTGTCTGCGACAGGAAGGCAAGGTGCTTGTGAAGCTGAATCTAAAAGCCAGCAGCAGAAAGATTCATCCCTACCTGGTCAGTCTCTTACTCCAAATCTTACAGAGATGCCTGAGTGCAAGTCAGATGTGATGAGAACAAGTCAGCCTGTGCCTTGGACGGGGCCATTTTCAACAGGTATCACACAGACTCTCAAAGAACAAGACCTCTGGTCTTCAGCAAACCAAACCGGTATTGATGGCTCCTACTTAGGTTTCCTTCCGCAGTCTCAGTCCACTCCAGGGGTTTTTAAAGGGCCACCAAAATCCACTGGCAAAGTCAAATTAGGTCAACTTTCTGTTGTACAGTCCAGTAAAGATAATTCATATCAAACAAACACAGCCATCTCCCCACAACCAGCTGTTCCTGTACCTGCAGCAACTCAGTGCAAAGAGGAATCTACCACAGCAGAAGTCCAGTCTCTTCCAAGTCTCAACTATATGCAGAAAGTAGACGCTTGGAGGACAAATCAGAGTTCAGGCAAGACGTCACTCTTTGACAGCTTGGCACTGCAGGGGCTTTCTGGCATCTCTCCAAAAAAGAAAGCTTATGATGCAGTGTCTGACACCTTGAATCACATCCTCACTCAGCACGTGAAGAATCTACAACCTCCTGTTTCATGTGCTGTTAACCAGACTGTCACACAGAGCTCCTCCGCTCCCTCTGGCTCTTCCTCTCCCTCTCCAACCAGGGGCGAGGCAGTGGGCAGTGCTCCCAGCGACAAAGAAAACTCCAGGTCTGGAGCCCGACCCTCGTCTTCTCCGCTTGGCAGGTCACAGTCCCACTCCTCTCTAAGCACAGTTGTCATGTTGGTGCAGAAAGATCAGCACACAAACACACCTGCAGAAAAGGAGTCGATTGGGGAGCAGCAGCCCAGCGTCACAGTTCATCCCTCACCTCTGATGACCCTCGGTCGCTTCAGTGATGTGTCTGTTGATAAAGACGTCGCACACTCAAGTTCCCAAGACAGTTACAACAGTGTAATTAAGTTGGGGGCTTCTATCGGAGCTTCTTCAGTCGCCAGTCTAGAGGTGGATAATTATGCCCCATACTGGACGTGCAAGCTGTCAACACCACCACCTCTGGCCAGGCCTCGAGAGCTCAACATCGAAGAACGAATTCCGGTAACTGGAAATTATTAATACTGTGTGTGTAAAGTATCTGGAACAGTAAAAATTGTAAATTAGTTTATTCAAAAGCTAATTTTATCCATCAGTTCACTACATGTTTTTGTTCATGTCCGTTCAGTTGTATCTTCACAACCTGGGTATTGACCAGTCTCCCTCTGCAATCCTGACTCCATTTGTACCCAGAGGACCAATCAGGGAGCCTGAATTCTCTCCCACTGATCTCTGTACCATTAAAGGATCTGTTGGAACCCCGTCCAAGAGCACACAGCCCTCAGAAGGTAGCTAATGTCAGTACTGAACTTCAACTGTGAAATGCCCGGTTCTATCTTCATTTTAAAGATGTATAAACAATAAGGTGGATTTTGCCATTTTGTATTTTAGGTGGCAGTCCCCATAAAGGAGATTTTTCCAGGTCCAGCATTCTTTCAGTGGACTCCAGTGTTTCCATCCCACTTAGCCTTGACAGTCTTGGTCCAGCTGTAGTTCTTCCAGAGCAGATAAAGGAGACTTGCTCTTCATCACATACAGAAGCCCACAGTCAGCGCAGGCTGGCATCCTCCCCCCGGCCGGATGAAGAATCCCAGCTCAGCCAACAACAACAAGAGGGCAGTAGTTTAACCAGCAGCCAAAACACTGACCAAGACAGGTTTGACTCCGATGTGTTGTTTGGTACCAAGGTGAACCGTGTACAAGGACACATTGTGTCACTGATGCAGACAAACTGTAATCTGGATCAAAGTGCAGAAGATTCCTTTGTGAGCTCAAAGGCCTTGTGGGAGATCCGTAAACTGCTCTGTCAAGCAGACAATGTGGTAGACGCTGCCACCTCTGCAGCGTCTTCAGCCTCTGCTGCGCTGCCTTGTTTACTCTCTGACAGTGATATTTTCCTCTCGATGAATAAGAAAACCACCAGACTCCAGAACTCCTTGTTTTCTTCCTCATCCTCCTCTGCAGTGGAAAATTCCAGGAGTCGTTCCTCCTTCCTGGGAGCCAGATCATCATCTGACTCTGTGCTGATTTCAGAGAAACCAGCCTCTGCTGGTCGAGGCAGCGTCGCCTCATCGTGGCAACCTGTTTATGCATCAACACAAACCCCTTCTGCAGAGAGGGAGCCACAGCAGGCTACAGCAGGGGCATCTGTTCTTTCCAAATCAGCACGACGGGCAGAGCCTGAGGGCTGCAGCGCTGCACCCCCTGACAACACGATCCCAACACAACCACTAGTCATGAAGCCTCTCCCTTCTGTGAGCACACAACACACAGCAGGACTTCCTGAGGAGGAGAAGACTAGATCTGGAGGCTCTGCACAGAGCAGCTCCTCCTCCTCCATCCTCAAGGACATGGACCAGGGAGTGGTGAGCGATGGAAGCAGCGAGAGCTCACTAGCAGTCAGAGTAGCTAAGTTACTGCAGAGCGACTCTCCAGCTACAATGGCGTCCAGTACACCCAGCATCACTGACCAAGAGGACAGCAAAGCTAGAGGTATGACGACGGTGTCGGCCTTCGTCAGTAATACAGTCCTCACGCCAAGCTAACGCTTGATTTGTTGTTGCAGAGTGGATCAGGCAGAAGATCTCTGGACAACAATGTGAGTCTCTGGAGTTGGACAAAGAAGACAGAGAGCGAATTGAAGAAATCAAGAGAGAGCTGCTGTTGAAAGAGCCAATGAAGGTAGAAAAGTCCTCCGAGCTGCCTCTGTTCACTCCACGTAATCAGTCACATTTCTAAAGGATTTACTCGTAGTAAACTGTAAAACTGCTCCGGCTGTTGCATCTTTTAAATGTTTTTTGTTGTCTTGTGTCTGGACAGCACAGGTCTCACTCTTGAGGTAACGGATGCGTGTTTAGTGCTTCATACGGTGCTGAGCGCTGGCTTAATAATTAACTTAGAGCTTTGGTTGCTGTGTTGCCTTATCCACGCATGTTAGACCACTGGAACAAATGGCTCCAGTGATATTTTTCCTTCGCTGAAATGATTTGAAGTGAATCTTTGTGGTGGATAAATTGAATCACAGGATAAACTATTTCTCTGCCTGAATGTGTTGCTTTTGTTTTATTCCAGAGCCAGGGCAGCACAGATACAGAGAGCAGTTTAGCATCCAGTGTTAAAGCCCCTATGAGCCAGGATCAACACCAGTCAGCAGAGAAGCTCACCACCCTCAGGGAGGAGAACAACCCAACACGGCAAGACGTCAGCACAGGCCCCCTGGACCCCAGGGTTCAGCCTCCAAACTCTGCTTGTCCAGATTTGGAGGCTCAAGTACGTGAAATTGCAGCCAGAGAAGGAGTTAACCTCTCTAAAACAAACCCTCGGACTATAACCTCAATCACTATCGCTACCAGGAGGCGTTCCTCCTCACCCTCTTCCTCATCACCTGCACCTCCCCTCAGCCCAGCCCCAGAGCCGCTCCACCTCGCTGAACTCTCCACTGGGGCAGATGAAGGCGCGCAGGCTAACAGCGATCCTCCTTCTACTCAGGATGAAGATCAGAAAACAAGAGCAGCACTGGTGTTGGAACCAAACCATACACTCCACAATAGAAGTCAGAAGCTGGATTCTCGCTTTAAGTCAGGATATAAGAGGCTAAACACAGTTGGAGGCCAAACTGAAGGACGTCCTTCACCCTTGAGGGATTTAGATAGAGAAGAGAGAGAAGGACAGAGAGCAGAGCCGTCCACAGGTTCCACCACCTCTGAAGCTCCTGCTAAGACGGGTCACATGTCTCACGTTCATCTCACTCTGTCTCCCAAAACTGCTGAACACAGCTTGAACTTTCCGGCTCCTTCTAGTGACGCTGTCAATGTTACGAGGCTGCAAAGGAAAGATTTGGTTCCCCTCAGATCCTCCTCTTCTGATCCAAGCAGTCCAGACGAAGGTGTTGGTTTGTCCAGTCCACCAGAGTGGTTTGACTCCAGGGAGCCAAAAAGCTCTAAGCTGTTTAAAACCATGGCAGCCCAGGAAAGAATCATCTCCACGGCCACACAGTCCTTCACACAACAGCACAGACCTGAGGTGAAGAACGTAACCACTGATGCACCAGGTAGGCTTGTTACGAAAAGCATTTAATAAAGTAGCATCTGAAGGACCGCATCTAATTTTACTGTGATTTGTTTTATTGTTGCAGTTCTACATAACATAACGAAAGACAGTTTAAATGACAAATAACAAGAACATGACAACGGTCAAAGTAAACGGGAAGGACAGTTTAAATGTGTAAATCACAAGCTCATTCATGTTGGTGCAGTGATCTTAGTTTAGCAGCTGAAGTCCGTGTGCAGGTTTCTGATGTGTCTGTGCCTGAGGTCTCCTGTCAGACCTAGATCTGATCATCAAGCTCCTGGACAGTCTGTGGTAATTTTGGTGGCATCGGAGGCACCGGTACATAAAGTCCTGTTTAGGTCAGGGGAGCGTGAGGCTTCAGTGTCTTCATTATCCAGGAACCGCATACACACTTTAGCCACGTGAGGCATTGTCCTCCGGCAGATGAACCATCTTAATGAACTTTTTGAGCAGTGTGTCTTTTTAATGTAACGTGATGTAGTTGTTGTTGCCTTGTCTCTCCAGCAGCAGTGCCCGTCCTGTTGCCTTATAAACCTCATGGCAGCGAGGAGCTGTTCTACGTCCCTCAGACGGAAGCAGACGCCTCTGACACCACCATGGAGAGCTCACACACCGGTACATCGAGGCGTTTCTGACCATGTGTTTCTGTGAAGATCACACCGGCCTACGTTTAAACAGTCAATTAAAGGGGAAGAATATTCGTTTACGTTTATTCTGCAAACTGACATGGACTCATGGCTTGGCTCACTTTTCATGAATAGATTTAAATAAAAATCTGTAATGACTTGATTACTTTTTACAAGCTAAAGTTCAAGGCATTTGAACTAGTTTTTATTTTTTCATTTGATTTCAACTGAAAATTGTGCAATGAAATTTGAAATGGAGCAGATTATTACTGTAGAGAAGCTAATTGTCAGTTGAGTCTGAATGAGGAGCTTCAGCTCTCATTTCCCTTGTGACTGAGGGAAGCAGCTGCTCCATTGTAACATACACCAGGCAGCACATTGATTATTCATGTTCGGGGGCAGAGTCAGACAAAGGCAGCGCTGGGGCCCAGCAGACACAGGGAGAAGGGACTCGCCTCCATGTTTTTGAGCATCTTCTGCTCCTTAGTGGCTTTTTCCCAGTAGGATAATTTGTGTTTGTCAGACATTAGACCAGTCTGTCTCCTATATTCTCTGAGTTGGTCTCATTGAGATAACAAGCCAACATTTAATTCTTTCAGGCTCAGACGACGCGGTTCCCCCACGTTTCAGCAGTGAGGTCCTAGGGCACCAGGACCCAGGGTTGGACCGTGGAGTAAACATCCGCCACGCGGAGGGCATCTACAGCAAGAGGCTGAAGACGTTCAGAATGCAACAGCCTGAGCGTACAGGTGAGCATCTTAGGTGGAAGCATCGTGTTGTGTATTTATCTATGACAAATTAATACAGAATCCCAGATTCCATCTCATCCATCCTCTGTATCAACAGATAAATGTTTACAGACTGATGTTGGCCAAATTCCAAAAGCGCCTTCTCAGGTACCACATGCTTTTACTCGAGTGCCTTCATCGAGGAACCAAGAAGGCACAAAGAGAGACCAGGGGACCAGCCCGGTCCGGTTTCTTAGTTACGACCAACCAGAGCCAAGCAGAAGGGAATTTCGGTCTGTTTGTGTGGCTGTAGATCACAACAGAGTAAGATTCCTAAACCAAAGCTCAGGCCCTGAGGAAGAGCGGGACCGGTGGAGGAAGGACCCTGATGTCCCTGAGCCACGCAGCAATCTGGACCAGCTGTGGCAGAGGTTCTGTGACCGGTGGACTGTGGAGGAGGTACAGCCGACCAGAGAGAGAGAAGCATCGCTGCTGGAACGTCTGGAGCGCCTGTCACGTCTCATTCACACCACAAGGGCTGGTGATGTGTCAGGACAGCAACAGGTGGAATATTCAGATTCTGAAAAGAGGCGTGCTGCCAGAGAGACAGAGAGACGTTATGACACCGCAGAAACGAAGACGAACGTCAGAGGAAGCAGACGACCAGAAGACGATCACGCCTGGACACGGAGGCTACAGGTAGAGGAAACGTTGCAGCCTGTAGAGGAGGACGGTCGTGCCTCTGATGCCTCCAGCGTCTCCCACAGCTCCTTGCAGAGTCACCACCTCTGCCCTGCAGACAAAGACGAGTCAGAGACACTGTCCACTGCGTCCAGCTCCATGTCCACCATCGACACGGCACGACTTATCCGAGCATTTGGTGCTCACAGAGTCCAGCATCTGCAAACCAGCTCCAGCCTCAGTAAACTTTACAGCACCATCACCAGGCAGAAAGACGGGAGGGAGCAGAGGAGAGGGAGACACAGAGAGTCGGAGAACACGGGCACTGATGATTCAACCAGCACCTATTCTCTGCCATCACACCGCGGCCCCTCCAGGTCTCTGGCTGCCAAGAAGGGTGTTAGACTGGTCAGCAAAGGCATCCAGGCAGGTCAGTGCAGGACATTACTCTGATTCAGTCCTTTAGTTTGTCCAGTTATGTCACAACTTAATGTTATTTATCATTTTCATACTCTACTGACCAGTTAAAACGACTTGTCTTCACACTGGTTTCTTCCTCAGGTGACCTGGAGATTGTCAGTAACGGGACTCGACGCCACACCAGAGATGTTGGAACCACTTTCCCCTCGCCTCATGAAACTAGAGCTGCAAGAACGATCTCCTCTTCCTCGTCCAGCGCAGAGAGAGGAGGAGGCCAGAGGAGCCCTTCAACGAGCCAGACGTTACAACAGCAGAGGAAGAGCAAGAGGAGCCCGTCAAAACGTTTCCCTCAAGGTATTTGTTTGATGTGTATACCTTTAATAGTCTGATCACAATATTGAACATATCTAATGTTTTAGTTTTTGGGTTGTGTGTTGGTTATAGAATAGAACCAGTTACTGTATTGGTTTGTCACACTCAGGTGTTTCTTGGTTCATCTCTGCTGACAACCTGAGATCGGACGCTAAGAAGGAGAACGAGCCAGAAGAGTCGGCGTGGAGGCCAAGCACTACCTGTTTTGAACCATACAGCAGGAGACAACCGTGGAGAGAACCGCTCAGACAGAGACAGGTCCAGGACACTGAAACCGATCCAGAGCCTAGAGCCAAAACGGTGTCATCTGGTCTGACTCGTGTCTCGCTTCAGGTTTCTGTTTTGTTACTTCTCCACTAAGTACAGTTTCATAATTGTAATTAATTATGCTGCTGCTGGGTCACCAGAATTTCCCCACTGCGGGATAAATAAGGTCCTATCTATCTATCTATGTTTAATCTGAACCTCAAAAGTTACTGCCGTCTTAATCCTGCAGGAGGCGCTGGAGATGCGGCGTCCAGAGTTCATCTCTCGATCCAGACAGAGGGTGAGGCGGCTGGTTCTGCAGGTGGAGGAGAGGAAGCTGCAGTCCGTCTTCCTCAGAGAGCGAGACGAGTACTTGAACCAGCCCACAGGACTGAGGAGGCTGCCAAAGCCTGCAGGTACTGAACTGATCCAAGAAACGTTCATTGATGCAGCCGGTCTGTTGGATGCTGCTGCTGTAAGTGTCCCCGCAGAATAAGCACAGCCTCCTTTAACCAGTGCGTTTTTAGAAATTCTGTTTATACTGTTGGTGTTTAAATGATTTATTATCTGGACTAATTGGTTTGTTTGTTGCCTTGGTATTTAGGCGCTGCTTTCCTCAGAAGAGCCGTTCCCAGGAAGGAAATGATCCAGAGGTCCAGACAGTAAGATGCTTATTTGTATTTATGGATCTATATAAACTTTTTATTTTATATAATAGTAAGTCATCAAAAAGCTCAAGAAATACTTTATATTCAAACCAGTCATAATGAAATGTCCACGGGATTAAAGACCTTTGTCCTATTTTTTTGTTTTTCATCCATATCTAATAATAATTACTGCTCAGAGTCACTATTCATTTTGAGTTGAATGAAAACCTTTCTTGTATTTGTCAAATATAAAATGTTTCTTCTGCAGGATCTATGAGAATCTGCCGGAGGTGCAGAGGAGGAGAGAAGAAGAGAAGAGGAAAGCTGAGTATCAGTCGTATCGTCTGAACGCCCAACTCTACAACAAGGTACTGACTTCAACAGCCCCTTAACAGGCAGAGCAGCTTCAGCAGCGAACGACAAATTATGACTTTTCTAAAAAGTCAGCGTAAACGATTTAGATTCAGTTACAAAACCTTTATTCACTTTTTATTTTTCAGAGAATCACCAACCGCGTGCTGGGCCGATCAGCGTGGCAATAATCAGCTCACATTTACTGTTACACAAACCTACACGACTAACGAAGCTTTTATTTATTTGTAATGGCTTTTATTTTAAAAATTATGATGAAAACTAGAATTTTAATGAAATAGGATTATTTTTAAATGTTTTAATAAAAAAAAGGTTTCTTCAGATTCTTGTAGCGTTGACTCGTATCACAAACAAAGGTTCAATGGCGTTAATGTCTTTATTGAATGTAGTTATTGGTTGTGCAAGAGCAGGAAGCCACAGGAGGAACAAGCTGCAGACACCAGCTGTTCACTGAGTCACATAAACAACAGACGTTAAATTACCACTATGCCCATGAATTAAATTAAATGTAAAATAACTTCAAGTTACGGCAGTGCTGTGTAAACAATAAAATAATTAGGTTAATAAACTAAAATCAGTCATGGCAAACGTGAGAAACAAGGATTCTTTGGCAAAGATGTAGTTTTGCTTTAAACAAATGAAAAGTAAGGCAGGTGACGCTCGGACACAGCTGATACAACAGTTTGTTGTTTATACGAGCATGTGAAATTATACAGTATACAGACTTCATCACGTGTAATAAATACCCAATAATTTAAAGCATGTGGCATCGCGCTGATCTTAAATAAACATAACAAAAGCTAAGTGATGTCAGTAGCGTTTTACAGTACATCCCTTTAGCAGAGATTAGTCAGCTCGTCTTGTTCTGTGCAGTTTTACTTCACGTTCAGGAGCTTGATCTGTGGCTTCTGTCACTCACAACTTGTCAAATGTGCAAATAGTAAAACAGCCACTACTTCAAATAAATGACTCTTGAAATATTTTCTAAATATCATTTTTTCCCTTTAGACAGATGAGTTAAAACAAGACAAGTTAAATTACAACACAGTCATGATCCTCAGCATCTCAAGCAGTGTAACAACATCCAGCATTACAGCTTAACCACACTGTGCAGGTTCAGGAACTAGGAACAGCTCCTGGTGTGATGCGGAGCGTTGGTGTAGCAGGTTAGAGTCGCAGCAGACTGTGAACTCGCTGCAGCTGAGAGTGTGACAGGACCAGACGGTGGAGCTGCTCCTGACCACGAGGACACGGCACCATGACTCGACCCACCAGCACCGAGTCGCCCTGCTTCTCCTCTGTGACCTACAGGGAGACAAATGATGGATGTGATTGGTGTCACTTCCTACAGTGCAAGCATTGAGCTACATTTAGAAGCATTTGTTCACACACTGCACTGCAGCAGCTTGTTTCTTACTCTACCTTTACAAACGAGGTCGAAGGAAACGTGGCAAAGTCAGTCGAGACTCGAGCTCCAGGTTTCTGGTTGACGACGTGTTCTGCCACCTCATCCTGAGAGGGAAAACGGGACACGTTACAGCGGTAAGGTCACCTTTGTTTTTCCGTTCACTGCTGAGCAGATGGCGTTTTGTACCTTCAGTCTGTCCAGGGTGCAGTTGAGGGACTGTAGTCTGGTCGTTTGTTCCAGGAGTTGGGCACTAGGTGTCACTGCACAAATGATTATTCAGACAGGAAGTATTTAAGGTTCAACATAACCTTTGGCTGCACAGTAATAGTTTAGCATCATTCAGCTTTATGTTATTTAATGGGCTAATGGTAAATTCAGCTGATAACGTGCAGTGATTTTACTGCGCACCTGGAGATTTCCCGGTAATGTCCACCACCTTTACGTTGGCGCTCATCTGCAGCAGGGTCTCCAGGAGCTGGTCCGTCTTGCGGTAGAGGGCGCCGGAGAGCACCTCAGGACGGCCTCCGTCTCTGGAGGGAAGTTTGGGCGCGTGGAGAGGAGGCAGCGAGGCGAGCTGAGCGTGCATCTTCTCCGCCTGAAAGAGAGGTTAAACTCTACCCCGTTAACAAAACTAATCAAACTCAGCCAGCTTCAACTTTCACCTCGGTTCAAATTAATGCAGAACTACCTTAAGTCTGTTGTTCTCGTTCTTCAGTTGTTTGATGCAGAGTCTCTGAGCTTCAATCTGCTGAGTCAGCAGAGGCGAGTCGATCACCTGGACACCAGAACCTGCACCAACACCTGCCATCACGTTCGCTGTAAAGAGCAGGTAGAGTCACACAGAACTTCTTAGCATGGTTCTGTACAGCGACGGAGAGTATCGAGGTTTAGTTACTAATTTATACCACCTGTAATCGTTCATGTCAGTATCATTAAAATGAAAATAGGAGACGCTCAAAACTCAAAAACCACACAGGGGTTGGATGAACTCGTTCATCAGCCCACACGCGTTCATTGCTTGGATGTATTTATCCAACCCTTGTGTGTGTTTTTGAGCTTTGGCGCCTCCTAGTTTACAGTGGGGTCGATTTGACCCCCTGAAGGCTTCACGAGGGTTAATGTCACCATAACAACTGTAAAAGTCTCTGGGGTTTCTGCAGGGTTCATGTTTATGACGACTCTATTAATTACTTTTTCCACAATTTTTCAGTTGTTTCAAAAATGTGCCCTAATTATAGAAACAACCTCAGAACATGTAGAATCACAACAGAAGCTTCTTTTCCACCTGTTTTCCTAAGCTGACCTGCAGAAACCCTGGATGCATGCAGCATCAATCACGTTCAGGTGGGTTCGGTTCTGACGAGCATGCAGCACCACAGCAGACGTCAGTGTCAGGATGCAGATACCTTTTTGTTCCTCTGCAGATTAAATTGGTCAAATAGAAGAAATTCGAAGCAAAATGTTACACAGGGAAAAGAGGCGAAGTGGAAATGAACTTACACCCAGAAACACATTTCAGTCACACCCTTTAGCTAACGCCAGAGCTTCACACTCACCTCCAGCCATCCCTGTGACGATGGAAGCGATGCCTGACGAGCCGGTTCCCCTCAGTCCGTCCATAGTCATCTTCGATTGGTTGTTGAGTCGCTGCTTCAGCTCCAGCTTCTCTGACTCCAACTGGTCGATGTCGGCCTGCAGCGCGTCCATCGTCTCCTCAAACTCCCTGCAGAGAGAACAGCGTTACGCAGCTGTACACGGTCAGTGGAGGATGACATCACCCCTGAGGTCGGGGCTCGTACTTCTCCTTCTTCTTCAGCAGCGTCTGGGCCTCATCCAACCGAGTCTGGATCTTCTCGACACGTTCGTCAGCATCTTTGGAAGAGCTGTCGAGTTTCTTCTCCAGTAGACTCAGACGGACGTTCGCCTCGCTCAGCTCCTCTCCCTAAAAACACACTGTGGTCAAGCTACATGTTTGGTCCATTAGACGTCAGAAGGCAACTGCTCAGGGAACCAGGAGACTTGAGTTTACACGGGTGCAGGATGAACGTGAATTAAATGCAGCAGATATCTTCACAGAATACGACGCCAACTGACCGTATCCTCTACATGTTTTCAACCACATCTACCTTGATCTTCAGAGACTTCTTCAGCTCTTTGATGACGGTTTCTCTGTCCTCCAGCTTCAAGCCGAGACCCTCTGCATCTGTGATTTCTGCTCTAAGAGCCGCCGCTCGAACGTCCACAGGTGGAGGGTTCTACACCACAGCAAAGAGCAAAAGATGAAAGTGGAACTCGGCTTTGATTAGACGCTGAACTGAAACTGCACAAAGGCTGATTCATCACACTGAGTTACCTTGTTTTGAGGTTTCTCCGAGTCGTATTCTCCCTCCTGCATGGCGGTGGCCATCTTGTTCATGGTTGTGATGACGATGCCACAGGACTGTCGCAGACACTCGTAGGGGTTGGCCCCCTGCGAGCCGTAGATCTGAGGATTACACCACGAGTGTCAGTGAAGGAACGTCTACCCCAGACTCCAGGGGTAACTGAACGGAACAGGGTGTGTTTACCTGCTCCCCTGCCTTGAACGCCACGTCCTCCAGTTTGACGGCCGACAGCCCCTCCTGTTCGCCGAGCGGCGACATCATCTGAGCTCCGGCAGCTGCTACCTCCTGCAGAACCGCCACCACCCAGGTCAGGTGCTTCCTACAGTCTGAGAGTGTGTCTGACACCTGCGGGCAAAGGTTGAGCATTAATGGATGAGAGGACACAACAAAAAACTACAATCATTGGAAATAAGATCATTAAGATAGTTGTCATGGTAACCTGTTGGCCGAAGTTCAGCGCAGCTGGGATTCCGGGCGCGTCCGTTCCAGGCATCCTGCGGCGAATCTTCTTGCAGAACTGTCGGATGTCGCTGCAGGACGTCTCCAGGTCCTTGAGCAGCACGGCCAGGTCGGCCTTCTCCTGACCAGCGTGCAGGAACGACCGCAGGCGCCCGACCTCCACAGCCATGCAGTCCAAGGCACTCTGGGTAAACTGCAGCACAGGACGTCGTTAACGCACGGATTCTCCAGAAGCACGATTAAGGGATCGGTTGGCCACACTGCTACTCACCCTGATGTGATCGGCCAGCTGCACGGTGCAGTCCTCGCTCTGATCGGCCAGATGGATACTGTACAGGTGCTGGAAATGGAACGTCTTTAACTAACGTTGCTCTTCGTTTGAAGTAATATTGTTTTCACTGATATGTTTTAGTTGCTGGTATATTTTTCAAATACTACAAGTACGTACCTGATAGTATTTAATGGCCTTGGTGAGCGGCTCCACGTTCACGGTCTCGTCCAGTTGGTCTTTGTGCAGCAGGTCGATGAGGAAATCCAGAGAGCGTTCGTGGACGCTCATCTCCGGGTACAGAGAGCCGATCTTCTTGTAGACGTCCACGCTGCACTGGGCCAGAGCTCTGACACGGGAAGACAGCGATGGGAGACTGAACAGAGCAGGTACACGTGTGTTAAATTCAACGTGCGCGAGTGTTTGAACCTACTGCTCGTATTTGTGGAGCGTGGCCTGCAGCAGACTGAGGGAATAGACCAAACCACCGGCGAAGCTCAGCTGCTCCCCCACAGCCCCCCTCAGGCCGACCCGCTCCGCTCCGGTCTCGTTCAGGTCAAACTTCTCCTGCGCCTGTTTGCTGATCAGCTCGGCCTGAAAACAAACGGGTGCAGACACACTAGTAAACGTTTTATTAAGTCTTGTATTTCTTCTCTGATAACGTAGTAAAAGTAAGAACATTTTTTTACCTTGCAGATGAGCCTGGGGATGAGCAGCAGCACCAGGATGCAGTCGTGGTCTCCACCGTGACGGAGGAAGGACTCTGGCATGAAGGAGGTCAGCAGAGAAACGTGCCGGTTGGCCTGTCCCACCTCCATCTTCCTCAGCTCCATCTCAATGGCCTGAACACACAGAGTGAAGTGTCACAACCCGCAGCGTTAAAACACTCCCACTCAGTTCTCGTGTTCGCTGCCGTTCTGACCTTGGCGTAGGCCTTCGTCTCTGCAAACTTGATCTTGAAGTCGAACATCTCTGCCGGCGGCTGCTGCTGCAGCTCTGCTGAAGCTTCCTGCTGACTCGTCAGCTCTCTGTTCACCTCCTGCAGCAGGAAGCAGACAGACTCGTGACCGAACGCGTACGGTCACGCGTGTTAAATACAACATGTCCTGGGGCCGTACCTGCAGGTGAGCCGTGAGCTCGCGGTACTTCTTGATGGTCTGCTGGTAATCTGCCACCGTCTCCTGAGCGGCTTCCACGCGTTTCTCTGCCTCTCTGACTCTCGCTGCTCCCAGATCCAACGTCTCTCTCAGCTCCAACTCCGTCTCTCTGGCGTTTTCTTGCAGCTCATCGTTCATCTCGTTGATGGCTTCCTGGGGAAAGAAACACCAACATGCAAGGTCAGTTTCTGACTGGAGTCTTTTTTTACCCACTGCTGGCTGACATTTGGTTCTGTTGTTAAACATCGTCTCCCGTTTGTCACATTGAATTAACTGAGGTCGAAGGAGCCTGATGTGTTTCTCTCACCAGGTCCGTGACCGTTTCCCTCAGCTCTCGGACTTTCTCCTCCAGGTCCAGGTTTCTTTCTGTCAGCATCTCCACCATCTCCTCTGCACCTAGAGCCGCATCCACCTGCAACAATCAGGACCTGTAACACGACGGTTCAACGCTGAGTCGCAGGACGTTCCCGTAACACACCAACCTGCTCCTTCAGCTCGTCGATGGTCTTCTCTCCTGCCGTCATCTCCTCCTGCAGTTTCTCTTTCTGGCTCCTCAGAGAGTCCAGCTCCGTGTTCTTCTTCTCCATCTGCTTCTGCAACTTCACGTGTTCCTGCTTCTCCGATGCCGACAGATCGCGCATCCTGGGCCGCAGAGAGACAGTTTAAATAAACGCCATGTTGTCAGGACACGGGTCCGGTGCTCTGACCTACCTGACCAGTGCTTCCTTCAGTCTGGCGTTCTGCTCCTCCAGCTGCTTCACATGGTAACTGGAGGCGGCTCCGTCAGATCCTGTGTGAACAACAATCTGTGTCTGACGTTTCCTTCTTTTATATGTGTAATAAACGACTGATGGTGAATTTATGTTACTGCCAGAAGCGATGACAATAAACACATGGTCTCAGTTAAACACAGAGTTCAGTTACTTTGAAGACCTTTCAAGTTCAAACCTCATTTGATTGACCTTTTATTCAGGTCAATCCCACCACTAGGTTTTCTGAAGTGCGTTACTTTGTCAGACCTTTCTCCTCGATCTCGTGCTTGAGGATCTCCAGGTCCATGGTGAGCTCGTCCACTTTCTCCTTCAGGGAGTCGACCTCCAGCTGCAGAGACTCTGCTCTCTCCTCTGCCATCTCCTTATCCAGCGTAGCCATCTCGATGGCGTCTGCTGTGTCTGACATCTCCTCCATGTAGTGCTCCTTCGCCTCCTGGGCTTCTTTGGCCTCCTACACATACACAGACATCCAGTCATGAACAATGTCAGAGACTGTCCCTGTGGTCTCTACACCCTGAAATGTGAATGAAAAACTCTTCTCCACATACTATACTAAGACGTGTTTTTAGTCACATACTATACTATGACGTGTTTTTAGTCACATACTATACCATGACGTGTTTTTAGCAACATACTATACCAAGACGTGTTTTTGGGTCACATACTATACTATGACGTGTTTTTGGTCACATACTATACTATGACGTGTTTTTGGTCACATACTATACTATGACGTGTTTTTAGCAACATACTATACCAAGACGTGTTTTTGGCCACATACTATACTATGACGTGTTTTTAGTCACATACTATACTATGACGTGTTTTTAGTCACATACTATACTATGACGTGTTTTTAGTCACATACTATACTATGACGTGTTTTTCACCACATACTATACTATGATGTGTTTTTAGTCACATACTATACTATGATGTGTTTTTAGTCACATACTATACTATGACGTGTTTTTAGTCACATACTATACTATGACGTGTTTTTGGCCACATACTATACTATGACGTGTTTTTAGTCACATACTATACTATGACGTGTTTTTAGCAACATACTATACCAAGACGTGTTTTTGGCCACATACTATACTATGACGTGTTTTTGGCCACATACTATACTATGACGTGTTTTTAGTCACATACTATACTATGACGTGTTTTTCACCACATACTATACTATGATGTGTTTTTAGTCACATACTATACTATGATGTGTTTTTAGTCACATACTATACTATGATGTGTTTTTAGTCACATACTATACTATGACGTGTTTTTAGTCACATACTATACTATGACGTGTTTTTGGCCACATACTATACTATGACGTGTTTTTAGTCACATACTATACTATGACGTGTTTTTAGCAACATACTATACCAAGACGTGTTTTTGGCCACATACTATACTATGACGTGTTTTTGGCCACATACTATACTATGACGTGTTTTTGGTCACATACTATACTATGACGTGTTTTTGGTCACATACTATACTATGACGTGTTTTTAGTCACATACTATACTATGACGTGTTTTTAGTCACATACTATACTATGACGTGTTTTTGGCCACATACTATACTATGACGTGTTTTTAGTCACATACTATACTATGACGTGTTTTTAGCAACATACTATACCAAGACGTGTTTTTGGCCACATACTATACTATGACGTGTTTTTGGCCACATACTATACTATGACGTGTTTTTAGTCACATACTATACTATGACGTGTTTTTCACCACATACTATACTATGATGTGTTTTTAGTCACATACTATACTATGACGTGTTTTTAGTCACATACTATACTATGACGTGTTTTTGGCCACATACTATACTATGACGTGTTTTTGGCCACATACTATACTATGACGTGTTTTTAGCAACATACTATACCAAGACGTGTTTTTGGCCACATACTATACTATGACGTGTTTTTGGCCACATACTATACTATGACGTGTTTTTAGTCACATACTATACTATGACGTGTTTTTCACCACATACTATACTATGATGTGTTTTTAGTCACATACTATACTATGATGTGTTTTTAGTCACATACTATACTATGACGTGTTTTTAGTCACATACTATACTATGACGTGTTTTTGGCCACATACTATACTATGACGTGTTTTTAGTCACATACTATACTATGACGTGTTTTTAGCAACATACTATACCAAGACGTGTTTTTGGCCACATACTATACTATGACGTGTTTTTGGCCACATACTATACTATGACGTGTTTTTGGTCACATACTATACTATGACGTGTTTTTGGTCACATACTATACTATGACGTGTTTTTAGCAACATACTATACCAAGACGTGTTTTTGGCCACATACTATACTATGACGTGTTTTTGGCCACATACTATACTATGACGTGTTTTTGGTCACATACTATACTATGACGTGTTTTTGGTCACATACTATACTATGACGTGTTTTTAGCAACATACTATACCAAGACGTGTTTTTGGCCACATACTATACTATGACGTGTTTTTGGTCACATACTATACTATGACGTGTTTTTGGTCACATACTATACTATGACGTGTTTTTGGTCACATACTATACTATGACGTGTTTTTAGCAACATACTATACCAAGACGTGTTTTTGGCCACATACTATACTATGACGTGTTTTTGGTCACATACTATACTATGACGTGTTTTTGGTCACATACTATACTATGACGTGTTTTTGGTCACATACTATACTATGACGTGTTTTTAGCAACATACTATACCAAGACGTGTTTTTGGCCACATACTATACTATGACGTGTTTTTGGTCACATACTATACTATGACGTGTTTTTAGCAACATACTATACCAAGACGTGTTTTTGGCCACATACTATACTATGACGTGTTTTTAGTCACATACTATACTATGACGTGTTTTTAGTCACATACTATACTATGACGTGTTTTTCACCACATACTATACTATGATGTGTTTTTAGTCACATACTATACTATGATGTGTTTTTAGTCACATACTATACTATGACGTGTTTTTAGTCACATACTATACTATGACGTGTTTTTGGCCACATACTATACTATGACGTGTTTTTAGTCACATACTATACTATGACGTGTTTTTAGCAACATACTATACCAAGACGTGTTTTTGGCCACATACTATACTATGACGTGTTTTTGGCCACATACTATACTATGACGTGTTTTTAGTCACATACTATACTATGACGTGTTTTTCACCACATACTATACTATGATGTGTTTTTAGTCACATACTATACTATGATGTGTTTTTAGTCACATACTATACTATGACGTGTTTTTAGTCACATACTATACTATGACGTGTTTTTGGCCACATACTATACTATGACGTGTTTTTAGTCACATACTATACTATGACGTGTTTTTAGCAACATACTATACCAAGACGTGTTTTTGGCCACATACTATACTATGACGTGTTTTTGGCCACATACTATACTATGACGTGTTTTTGGTCACATACTATACTATGACGTGTTTTTGGTCACATACTATACTATGACGTGTTTTTAGTCACATACTATACTATGACGTGTTTTTAGTCACATACTATACTATGACGTGTTTTTGGCCACATACTATACTATGACGTGTTTTTAGTCACATACTATACTATGACGTGTTTTTAGCAACATACTATACCAAGACGTGTTTTTGGCCACATACTATACTATGACGTGTTTTTGGCCACATACTATACTATGACGTGTTTTTAGTCACATACTATACTATGACGTGTTTTTCACCACATACTATACTATGATGTGTTTTTAGTCACATACTATACTATGATGTGTTTTTAGTCACATACTATACTATGACGTGTTTTTAGTCACATACTATACTATGACGTGTTTTTAGTCACATACTATACTATGACGTGTTTTTGGCCACATACTATACTATGACGTGTTTTTAGTCACATACTATACTATGACGTGTTTTTAGCAACATACTATACCAAGACGTGTTTTTGGCCACATACTATACTATGACGTGTTTTTGGCCACATACTATACTATGACGTGTTTTTGGTCACATACTATACTATGACGTGTTTTTGGTCACATACTATACTATGACGTGTTTTTAGCAACATACTATACCAAGACGTGTTTTTGGCCACATACTATACTATGACGTGTTTTTGGCCACATACTATACTATGACGTGTTTTTGGTCACATACTATACTATGACGTGTTTTTGGTCACATACTATACTATGACGTGTTTTTAGCAACATACTATACCAAGACGTGTTTTTGGCCACATACTATACTATGACGTGTTTTTGGCCACATATTATACTATGACGTGTTTTTCACCACATACTATACTATGACGTGTTTTTAGTCACATACTATACTATGACGTGTTTTTAGTCACATACTATACTATGACGTGTTTTTAGTCACATACTATACTATGACGTGTTTTTTGGCCACATACTATACTATGACGTGTTTTTGGCCACATACTATACTATGACGTGTTTTTGGTCACATACTATACTATGACGTGTTTTTGGCCACATACTATACTATGACGTGTTTTTGGCCACATACTATACTATGGCGTGTTTTTTGGTCACATACTATACTATGACCTGTTTTTGGCCACATACTATACTATGACGTGTTTTTAGCAACATACTATACCAAGACATGTTTTTGGTCACATACTATACTATGACGTGTTTTTTGGCCACATACTATACTATGACGTGTTTTTGGCCACATACTATACTATGACGTGTTTTTGGCCACATACTATACTATGACGTGTTTTTGGCCACATACTATACTATGACCTGTTTTTGGCCACATACTATACTATGACGTGTTTTTAGCAACATACTATACCAAGACATGTTTTTGGTCACATACTATACTATGACGTGTTTTTCACCACATACTATACCATGACGTGTTTTTAGCAACATACTATACCAAGACGTGTTTTTGGGTCACATACTATACTATGACGTGTTTTTAGTCACATACTATACTATGACGTGTTTTTAGTCACATACTATACTATGACGTGTTTTTCACCACATACTATACCATGACGTGTTTTTAGCAACATACTATACCAAGACGTGTTTTTGGGTCACATACTATACTATGACGTGTTTTTAGTCACATACTATACTATGACGTGTTTTTTTGGTCACATACTATACTATGACGTGTTTTTGGGTCACATACTATACTATGACGTGTTTTTGGTCACATACTATACTATGACGTGTTTTTGGTCACATACTATACTATGACGTGTTTTTAGCAACATACTATACCAAGACGTGTTTTTGGCCACATACTATACTATGACGTGTTTTTGGCCACATACTATACTATGACGTGTTTTTCGCCACATACTATACTATGACGTGTTTTTAGTCACATACTATACTATGACCTGTTTTTGGCCACATACTATACTATGACGTGTTTTTAGCAACATACTATACCAAGACATGTTTTTGGTCACATACTATACTATGACGTGTTTTTCACCACATACTATACCATGACGTGTTTTTAGCAACATACTATACCAAGACGTGTTTTTGGGTCACATACTATACTATGACGTGTTTTTAGTCACATACTATACTATGACGTGTTTTTTTGGTCACATACTATACTATGACGTGTTTTTGGGTCACATACTATACTATGACGTGTTTTTGGTCACATACTATACTATGACGTGTTTTTGGTCACATACTATACTATGACGTGTTTTTAGCAACATACTATACCAAGACGTGTTTTTGGCCACATACTATACTATGACGTGTTTTTGGCCACATACTATACTATGACGTGTTTTTCGCCACATACTATACTATGACGTGTTTTTCGCCACATACTATACTATGACGTGTTTTTAGTCACATACTATACTATGACGTGTTTTTAGTCACATACTATACTATGACGTGTTTTTAGTCACATACTATACTATGACGTGTTTTTCACCACATACTATACTATGACGTGTTTTTTTGGTCACATACTATACTATGACGTGTTTTTTTGGTCACATACTATACTATGACGTGTTTTTAGTCACATACTATACTATGACGTGTTTTTAGCAACATACTATACCAAGACGTGTTTTTGGCCACATACTATACTATGACGTGTTTTTAGTCACATACTATACTATGACGTGTTTTTAGTCACATACTATACTATGACGTGTTTTTGGTCACATACTATACTATGACGTGTTTTTTGGCCACATACTATACTATGACGTGTTTTTGGCCACATACTATACTATGACGTGTTTTTGGTCACATACTATACTATGACGTGTTTTTGGCCACATACTATACTATGACGTGTTTTTGGCCACATACTATACTATGGCGTGTTTTTTGGTCACATACTATACTATGACCTGTTTTTGGCCACATACTATACTAAGACGTGTTTTTCACCACATACTATACTAAGACGTGTTTTTAGTCACATACTATACTATGATGTGTTTTTAGTCACATACTATACTATGACGTGTTTTTAGTCACATACTATACTATGACGTGTTTTTCACCACATACTATACTATGATGTGTTTTTAGTCACATACTATACTATGATGTGTTTTTAGTCACATACTATACTATGACGTGTTTTTAGTCACATACTATACTATGACGTGTTTTTGGCCACATACTATACTATGACGTGTTTTTAGTCACATACTATACTATGACGTGTTTTTGGCCACATACTATACTAAGACGTGTTTTTCACCACATACTATACTAAGACGTGTTTTTAGTCACATACTATACTATGACGTGTTTTTCACCACATACTATACTATGATGTGTTTTTAGTCACATACTATACTATGATGTGTTTTTAGTCACATACTATACTATGACGTGTTTTTGGCCACATACTATACTATGACGTGTTTTTGGTCACATGCTATACTATGACGTGTTTTTGGCCACATACTATACTATGACGTGTTTTTGGCCACATACTATACTATGGCGTGTTTTTTGGTCACATACTATACTAAGACGTGTTTTTCACCACATACTATACTAAGACGTGTTTTTCACCACATACTATACTATGACGTGTTTTTAGTCACATACTATACTATGACGTGTTTTTCACCACATACTATACTATGATGTGTTTTTAGTCACATACTATACTATGATGTGTTTTTAGTCACATACTATACTATGACGTGTTTTTGGCCACATACTATACTATGACGTGTTTTTGGCCACATACTATACTATGACGTGTTTTTGGTCACATACTATACTATGACGTGTTTTTGGCCACATACTATACTATGGCGTGTTTTTTGGTCACATACTATACTATGACCTGTTTTTGGCCACATACTATACTATGACGTGTTTTTCACCACATACTATACTATGACGTGTTTTTAGTCACATACTATACTATGACGTGTTTTTCACCACATACTATACTATGACGTGTTTTTGGCCACATACTATACTATGACGTGTTTTTTCACCACATACTATACTATGACGTGTTTTTTCACCACATACTATACTAAGACAGTTTTTGATAACGTACCGTGCTAAATGATTCCACACAGACACATTGAACACAAATATGTAAACACACTGTATCCATCCACGTCTCCATCCTTCTAGTGCTTCTTACCCTTTTGGCCTCTTTGAGTTGTTTCTGCAGCTCCGCCTGCTGCTCCTGCATCTTGGTTTTCCACTCTTGCAGCTGCTCCAACTGGATCTTGTGCTTCTCCAGCTCCTTCAGCTTGGCTTTGTCTTCAGTTCGCTTCATCTTTAGCGTCTCCAGCTTCTCCTCCAGGTCCTTCACCTGAGCGCGGAGAGCTTCTTCTTCCTGGATGCAGGACATTTGAAGGGAAACAGAAAAAGAAACAAAAGAAAGGTAGATATTTGACAATGAAGCAGTGACGAGGACGATCATAATCACATTTACCAACTAAGAGAAGCTTTAAATCCTCTAATGTTATTTTATATTGTTAGTGGATAATTAAAGTGACAGAACAAGGACAAAAGCTTTAACATCACTGGCCATGCAGAGCATTCAGCTGTGGAGAGAAAGTCAACATTAAGACCCACAGGCCTCAGAGCACACGCTCAACAGCAGCATCTCTCAGTTCAATTCTTCAGTAAATGTGTTGGAGAAAAGAATAACTTCAGTGAAAAAGACAAAGTCACTTCACACGCTGATTAACGAGGAGCAGTCACACCTGTCTGCAGCTTGTTAGACTGTTAGAGAAAAACAACACCTCAGTCTCATGGGCTAAAGCATCACACCACATCACTGCACCTGTGTTTCCATAGCAACGTCCTCCTGAGGAGAAAACGTGTCTGATTACGTTCACGTTAAGATGAAATGTCAGCTGACCTTAACCGAATATTAACATTATTCCCCCCGACATTCAAATACCATCGAAGGACATGAGGGACCTCCTGATGCTTAGTCTTAGTCAAACTTAAACTCTGGTGTCACACTGGTAAAATTCACCAGCTGAAGAGCAGGCGGCTGTACTGTATAGATACGCAGTAGCTTGTTCTTCCAGCCTTTATTCACACTATGTGTGAACTATGTCGTGATGCTTCGAGCCGATACTGACCTTGCTGGGGACGGGGGTCGGAGGGTTCCCAGGGGAGTGGAGGGTGGGGATGACCGGAGCAGCCAACGGCGTCTGGGCCGGCGTGCTGGGCTCGCTGCTGCTCATCTCTCCAGCTGAGGCGGAGGCCGAGCCGGACGCTGCCCCCTTTCCTCCGGTGCCAGTTCGGCTGGGCTGCTGAAGGAACCAAGAAAGTTACTCTAATAAAAGAGTTAACAGACAAGGACGGGGGTAAACTGGGTGGTTATTAATAAATCGCTCTATTTGATTAAACCTTATTATGTCAACTATACTTAAAGCGAGTGTTGAAATCAAAATGAGCAAAGAAATTATTTAGAATCACTCTGAAGCAAAAAGACATTTTAATGTTCCATCACATGCAGTGAACACAGAAAGACTCTGGAAGATAAATGTGATGAAGGATAAATCAAACTAGACCAAGAAGAATGAAAAAACTACGTGTCAGCTACATCGTGGCTCTGCTGAGTCAAATAAAAACAATCACACAAACAATGTTACAGACGAATAACAATGAGACGCCCTGACGGAGCTGAAGACTGAGCTCACCTTGGGCCTTCTGGCCGTGGTCTGAGGGGAGAAAAGAGGAAGGGAGGGACAAGTCAAAGGGCAGCAGAGGAGGAGAGAGGGAAACAAAGAGTCACGGGTTAGTGGCCGAGCTAAAGTTCACAGTAAAGGTTGAAATGATCTGACTCCACTGTGCTGGAAGCCCATTAAGACCCACTGAGGACGTTCTACCTACAAACAGCATCTCCGTCCATGTGACCGAGCCTCAGAAACAGCACGGCCACAGTGGCTGGTACGGACCCTGTGGCCTAAATGGCTGCTTTGTGTCTCAGGGGACGCAGCGGATCCGGTTCGGTTGTTCTGTGCTCTTACAGGATAAAGGCCTGTTCTGTGCTACACTGTGTCCGACATGCAGCTCAGTAAACGAGAGTCTGAACAGCCTGATGGAACATTTGTGTTTAAAGAATCGTCCGTCTAGGCCAACGTGAGTAAACCTGATGAGACATCAGCTACTGTTTAAATTTGCCTTTCAGGGTTTATTCTTAATGAGGCAGAAAAATCACACATCGTGATTCATTTTGCAGCTTTTCTGCAGCCGTTGATCTTAACGAAGCTTCAAACACGTAACCACTGCTTCCATTACTGACTAACTGCAGAAAAGCTTCACATCTGACAAAGTTTTCAATGAGGAGAAAATTATTTTACCAATCTACCAATTGTAGCAGTTCTGGCTCATAATAATATGTTAAAGCAGATGAAGCGTTTTCAGTTTTCATTAATCAACTAATAGGTTTTAAATGATTGGTTTTAATTTCTAGATCATTCGTTCACAACTTTCAGATTATTTCCTAAAAAGCTTCTTATTAAACAACAACAACATAATTAAATACTGAAGTAACGGTATAATGTTACAGCATCATTACGTGACACATTTCCTGTGTCTAAATAAAGCTCGTCTCTGTTTTCAAGGCTACATCTTGTAGCTCTTTAGACAGGAAACGTAAACTCTCTGCCATCACTGAGTTGCGTTTTAACTAAGCATCATGTGACCCGGGCTGTGCCGGATCCGACCGTTCCCTTAGTTATAGTTGTTGATTGGATTAGAGCCGAGCCGCTCAGCGGACGTTAGCCCTGCTAACAGCTGACAGCCGTCAAATTAGAACAAGCTGAGCTGGAATCACAGCAGCTACATCTGTAAACAAGTGAAATCATTTGATTGCAGACAAAAGAAAAGTCCCTGAACCTGTAAAACAACGTGAGAGATGTTCTGCGTGATGAGGCCAAATTAAAGTGAGCTGCACAGAAATGCAAAAGCCGCCGCAGACACACACTCAGCTGGATGAACAGTCCAACAGCAGCGCTGCAATAAATCCTCCCTTCATGAAGCTGCTCGTGGCCAGTGTTGTTCAGTTTCTCCACCTCGTCGAGCTCAGTGAAGCCAGGCTGAACAAACACCTCCCTGACTATGAGACACAGCTCACAGCCTCCAAACCGATCACACAGCTCAGCGAACACGTCTTTCATGAAGGTTTACTGCAGCACTTTGTTCCTAATAAACTGCAAATGATAAATGATTAGCAAAAATAAATAGTGAATGGAGCCCAGCCACGCTACAGGTAGCAAAGAACTCATCACTGGAGAAAAAATAAAACAATAAACGAGGAAAGAAATGAAAGTTCAGGCTCGATCTTCAGCAGCTGCAACAGAACAAATGGGAAGTGACAACAACAAGCGGCAGCATCCCAACAGATGAGAGCGATCAGAGGGAGTTCTGTACCTTCCGGGGCGCCGGAGTCTGTCTCATCATATTTGCAAGAGAAGAAGACGCACAGACGCGCACACGCGCACACACACACACACACACACACAGGTGATAAACAGGTAAAGATGCTCAGTCCAGGCTCAGAACGGACAGACAGCTGAAGCCGAGCAGGGAGACGGGCAGCTGCAGTGGAGCAAATGGCCGCTGTGCTCTTCTCCCTCCCTGCCTCCGTGCGTCCCTTCCTCCCTCTCGTCCTCCTTCGCGTCTCCTCTCTCAGTTCCTCTCATAATCCATTTGCCTCAACCCTCGGTCGCTGCCTCTCCTTCCCGTCCGCTACGATTCGAGCTGAAGCATCTCGCTGCCTCTGACCTGCTACTGCTCACAGGAGACGCCTCTCTCTCTCCCCTAACCTTCGTCTCCTCCCACTTCCCCCTCTCCTCGTTCTGCTTATTGCGATTTGCCCTGCTCCTGCATTACATCACTGCGCTGCCTGCCTCCCTCTCTCAGTGCTGCTCACCCACTCATCACCTCCACCACAGACAGACAGGGAGGGACGGGTGAGACGGTGTGTGAGCGTGAAGCAGTGATTGGGGGCAGACGGAGGAGGGTGGGGCCTGAAACGGAGGTGAGAGGGGAAAATGAGCAGCAACAACTGATGCAAGCCTCTGGTCTCCTAGCAACGCTGATATCCCTCCAATGGGCTTAATAAAATGAGGCTGACAAAAACAGGGGGGGCCTGAATCTGGATTCAGGTGCATCTATCTTAGGAACAGGTGTAAAATGTTGAATCAAGCAGTTTATCATGAATTTAGAAGGTGTCATTCTACAAAAACCTGACTAAATAAATAAAGATATATAATATAAATGATGAGTGAAGTTCAGTTTAACATCTGCAATTTCTATGAACATAAGCAACAATAGTCGTACACGAACAAAGGTAACAAACAACTGATACACATGAGGAGGATGCTTCAACGCCTCCAGTGTGGAGAGTTTCTGGTACCAGAAGGTGATTTGCCAGCTCAGTTAAGTAGTGATTGTAATATGCTCTTCACTAATCTGCTTCTCTGCACGAACTGCTCAGCAGGAAGAGAATCAAAGAGGATTAATCTAGAGGGATACTCTGATTAGCTGAGAGCTTTAAATGGAAAACACTTTCACAATGTGGCCTTGAAACCAGGGTTGAAGTAAACACAGGCAGTTTCCATCTAAGTTTATAAGACGCAATTAAGGGAGGAGGAGATGTATCCATTACAGAGCAGCTGAGGGAAATCTGTCCTGCTCAAATATTAAACACCTCTGAAACCTCACAGAGGAAGTCGGCGCTGATGGGATGAAGCCAGAGAGACGAAGGCTGCAGATGTATCGAGTTGCTGCCTTCCCAGCAGACGCAGCGACGGCCGCCGCTCTGCAGCCTCCAGGAGGGAAAAAGCACCAACGCGGCGCAACCCGAGGCTCCTGAAGCTACGTGGACCACTTCCATCCAGAGACATCATCATCAGATATTAACACAGACACTGTAAAACTCATCTGCAGCCTGAAAGTGATGGAGGCAACTCACGGCCTTGACAGAAACTAAAATGATCTACAGTGATTTCTGATGCGTCCTTCAGCTGAAGGACGTGAGGACAGTGAGGTGACGAGTTGGGCTTAGAGCCCTTGGATTTCAACAGCTGAGCTCTCCGTGTTATCTTCAGCCTGAATTCATTCGCTCTCTGCAGCAGCTTTTCTGTCGTCTGTAAATCCTCCAACCTCCCTCCTTGATCTGAACCCTCTGTCATCTCTGGACTCCATGAGTGAAGGTGTAAGAAGCCTCCTGGTTCAGACTGAAGTGAACTCTTCATGCTTCTCAGCGCAGATGCAGGACTAGAGACAATAAAGCAGGAGCGAGCAGACAGGAAATCCATACTCTGCAGGACGGAGCAGCGGAGGAACGCTGGCATGTTCAGTATGACTCAGCAGAGGAGGCTCGTTAAAGAGCAGTGGACGCATGAACCCTCACCGTCAGGAGTCTCTGGGGTCTTTTCATGTTGCCTTGTTCGACGTCTCCATGGATAAGATCCAGAAAAAGGGAGTCTAAGGCCTAAGCGGAAACTTTTACTGGATGTTAAATGAGCCTAAAAATGTGTTAGTATGAGTCAGAATCTGCCAAGATGACAAAGACATGCTTTAACGAGCAAACGCACCACGAGCCACAGACCAGAGCAGAGAGCTCAGGTGGAAGCGGCACGACGAACGACACAGGCATCGTCTGTCGCCACGGTAACACAGAGCGGTCCGCTAGCAAGGCGAGAATGATGGGTAAACACAGGGTGATGCCCTGACGCCATGCAGCAGCGAGGCCATTCAGAGACACGGTTACCACGGTTACTACAGTTACTACGGTCATCGCCATAACATCACCACTGTACTGAGGTTAGAGAAACATGCAGCACCTTTTTAGGCTTCACTCCTCGCTGCGTGGTAGAAGGAAGGAGGGACGGAAGGAAGGACAAAGCTGAGGTTTGTCAGTCATGAGTGATGGGAGCCTAGTGAGGCAGTGCTCTCTGCTGGTGAGCCACATCTCAAACACATGACACAGCAGATTCCTTCAGCTCGTCCCACAAGCAAAACACATAAACAATGTTCATTTATGCACAGGACTTGATTCGTTGGCTGCTAAACAGCACGAAACAAACACAATACAGACATTTGTGCAGTCAGACCATCCAGAACGTTCACTGAAATAAAGTGTAATAACATTCTAAACAACTTTTTCAGCACAGAACATAATTATAATGCTCACAGACACATATGCCACTGTGGCGTTTTCATCTACGTAAAGTATAAGAGAAATTCAATTCAAAGCAATTTAGTCTGTTAAAAAACAGCAGAACAGTTCAGTTCTCTCCTTGGTTCTGTCCTGCCTTAGGTTTAATTCAGGATTAAATCGGCCACCTGGAGTTTTTATAATAGTTTAACATGAGTAAAATCGTCATAACTACAGTCACATTCAGAAGGACACGTCGCCCTCTGCTGGTCGGAAAACAAACTACACTAAAAAGAAAACATTGAAAATATACAGATTGAACTGCAGCTTGTCAATGAATGTTTCCATGTTGTTCTCTATGTTTTGATTAACGGCGGTTTGAATATTTGTGATTAAGGAGGAGGATATTTCGCTTTACTGGCCGGGAGCCTTTTCATTCTGTCCTCTACGCTGCTGGATGCTGGGCAGCGCGGACAGAGACAGAAGAGACTTAACAAGTTGGAGGAGCTGGTTCTGTCCTGGACGCTGGACGCTGGACGCTGCGGAGGAGGCAGCAGACGTCATGGATGACCAGGCTGCGGAGGCACTGAGCAGCACCTTCAGCAGACTGTTACCTCCGTGGAGGACAGAGCGCTGCCGCTCATTCCTCCCCTCGACCATCACACCGCGCAGCACGACACTGCAGGGATGTATACGTGTGTACACTACATCTGGTTTTCTTCTACTGGGGAAATATTTTCTTTTTTTTCAGAGCCAGTGTAATATTTCGAATGTTCAAATATTTAGATTTGTCTTTCTTTATGATGGTTCAAACTGTTATTTGATAGATTTGATCCTGTTGATCTACTGTCTGCTGCTGTAAACTTTCACCACTGTGGGATTAATACAGTCCCGTCTGTCTTATCTTCTGTCCCACATTATTTATAATATATAGGTACAAGTCTCTGAACTGTTAATTACTACGTCCACCATAAACCTGTAAATGCATTTCACACCATCGTGTTCACACATTTGTTACTAGTGAATACTTTTTTTTTTTTAGCTGAATCAGGCTGAACCATCAGGTGTGGCTGTCGCTCTCCATCCTGATAGTCAACGGAAGCCTGGGCTTGTGTGTGTGTGTGTTCAGGTATATATCTGCTGTCATCTCCTGCAGAACAGCTGTGTGTCAGAGCAGCGTTATCACACTCACCAGTTTACTGGACTTGGGCGTCTCCAGGATCTCTGCACAGATAAAACCAAACAAAGGATGTTAAAAACCACGGAGCTCTGACTCTCACGTCTTACTACCTTCACACCACAGCGTTTAAACTAGAAAGTCACGACCACAACCTTAATTTAGATTAGAGACATTTTTCCCATGAGATCGGTCAAGTCTGCAGCAGCACAAGCTAAACATGTATAAACCAGCAACAGATTAAAACAGACTCTAAATTAATGACGAGACCGAAGATGCAGCTAAATAATAAACTGAAAAGAGGTTTTGTTCATTCTTGATGACAGACGAAACATGAATCATCATTAATCATCGTTCTGTCCTAACTTTGGTCCATTTACACCAACCGCAGAGTTTCAAGGACTTTCTCCAAGTTGTTGCCAGGTAACATCTGAGAGTCTAATCTTTCTTGTTGAACGTTGTCACCAGCTCCACCTCCACAGAATTAAACGTTTTGTGTGGAAAATACTTCAAATTAAAATAATCCAATCCCTTAAATTAAGTGAACAACGACCAAGGTCGCGCGTGTCCTCACCTCGTCTGGGAACCTTGCCGGTGCCGGGCTCAGGCGTCTCAGGAGACGTCGTGTCTGCTCCATCATCAACGAGCTGGATCTGAGACAGGGACAGAAATTTAGAACATCACTGGCTTTAATTCATCCACCAGCAAAGAGAAAGTGACAGATATTAAAAGAAGCCACAAAAATTGCTTGTTAACTCAAAATAGCGCCATCATAGGGACACGTCCTGTACCTGTTGTTTCCATAGCAACCGTTACAACTGCACCACTGGGTCACTTGGGGTCAGACAGAGTTTTTAGCAGCACAATAAGGAGGATTAGAGCCTCAGCAGCTGACCTGTGTTAATGTGCACATGCAACCAACAATGAGTGTTTTGATTTGAAGCTTCACCTTCACGCTGGCGTGTACGTCCCAGTCTCAGCTGCACACGGTGCAGAGCAGACTACACTACAACAGCTGACATTACAACGTCAGGATGAGTCTTTTCTACAGCAACAATTCATCTAAGTTTACACACAAAATAAATGATGACGTCAGCGCCGTCTCCTGTATTAAACCTCCGTCCTTACCTGCGACTGTCTCACAAAAATCCCGTGATTCTCCTCGCAGGTGAAGTAGCGCTTGCCCTGCACGGTGCCGTCGTTCTTGCCCTTCGCCTCGTCCAGGATGACCCCCACCCACTTCCCCGAGGCGAAGAGCGTGGTGCCGATGTAGGCCACGGTGCCGCGCTGCCCCTTGCCGATCACCTCCACCAGGGAGCCCACCTTGACGGGCCGCCCGCCCCCGTCTGAGCTCATCCTGCTGCTGCCGCTGCTGGTGGTCTGGGTGGGACGGATGAGGAGAGCACAGCGTTAAATGGGTCAGAGCCACGTCCGCAGCATTTCTATCGGTTCTACCGTGGCTTAACGTCAGTGGTCTGTACCCTGAGCCCAAAGCATCAGGCCCGTTCTCCGAGGACATGTTCAACGTTCTGTAATCAGTAATTCAGCATAACCCAATTTACTGTGCGGCGCGTCCTAGAACCGATGGTGACTCAGCAGAAGAGCAGAGAGGAGCCGAAGTCGTTACTGCGGTCGGAGAACATGCTGCGAGTTTAACCACAGTTTGCTGCTGTTTACGCCAACAAGACGCTGAACAACAGCAGACACTTAGAAGTGATTAACCTGAATTAGTGGTACTACAGACTTCACCAAGTCAATTTTAATTTAATTAATTTAATAGATCTGATTGTTCATCTGTCTTTGTTTCTCACCTGAAGTGTCTCAGTCTCTGTGTTTAAAACACATTCATAACAGAGGAGTCTGCTGCTTTTTGTGCTTCATGCCTTTTGTGAGCCAGTAAATATTAAAACCTCTGCAGTTATGTCTTCACCCATGTGAACAGTGTGTGACGGGCACCGGCAGCAGAGACGACCCGAGGAGGGTCGCTGAATTATTCAGTACCGCTCTACACTTACAACACGAGCTCGGGCTGAACAATAGCGTCAGATTAAAACAATGTCACAGTGCAGCTGATGAAACTTGATGCTGGATGAAGCTTTGTTTTCTCACAGATGATATACATGACATAATAATCTGTACAGTCTAAGGCTCATGACTAAATGAGGGGGTTTCTGTGAGAGAGTAGAGCCAAAGGAGCTGATGTCATCCCTGCCGGCGACAGGGAAGCTGCCTGACTAAGAGACGCATGACAAACAGGAAGTGTTTGAGGCTCCTGGTCTGTGGGTCCGGTGTCATAAACCCGTTACCGGCCGTCAAGCATCAGCAGGTTTACGGAGGGACGCGGTCAGACATCGTAGAGGTCTGGACCCCAGTGTCACGGCAGCGATGCTAAACCCGGAGCAGCTCTCGATCCAAACAAAGGGGCGACAAGTCACACAGCGGAATGCAGAGCTGAGATGGATTAGAGCCCCTTCTATTCACAGCAGAAACACACAGAGACCAACTGAACACACGCAACCAACATAAACACCACAGTCCAGCATTCATTCAGCGCTGGGACACTCACCCGTGAGTACGTGCTCCTCCTCGTCTGTGACATGCTTCCTGTCGCCGAACCCCACCTCCCGTCTGCGTATCTCTAAAGGAGCCTGTTAGTGGGCAGACGGCAGAGGGTAGAGGAGGGTGGGGGTCCAGTGATGCTACGCTCCGTACAGAATCACACCATCCCTCTGCTGAGCCTCACAGAGCTCCTCAGGCTTTCTAAACTCCAGACCCTCCTCTCCGCCTGCAGGGGAAGTTTCTGAGGGGCGGATGGTGCCGATCCAACCCTCCAATGAATGGACCAAGAGGACAGGGCAGAGCAAAATATGCCAGGATCGGTGTGATGCGAGTGCATCAGCTGAGCGGCAGCACTGCGCTGCGCTAGGTCTGCAGGAGGGAGGGTGATGTAGGCCCAGACAGAGGGCGCTGGGTCCTAAAGCCTGAGCCTCCTGAAGCTCCATCAAATAAACTCTACAAGCGTTTTTCCCACGCAGGACCTGCTAACGCAGCACAATGCAAACACGGGGTTGGTCTCATAGGCAGCCGTTAAAGTCCGATCCAACGCCTGTGACAACCACTAATGTTAGACAACATTACCTCATGTTAGACAACACCTCAAAGGCCAGTGTGTCAAAGAAATGTTTTATCTGCACTGCAGTAAAATCTCCTCAAAAACAATTGACTTCTGCTAAAACCCTGAGCACTGATGGGAAAACATCCACCCTGGACATAACAGATGCACAAACACGCATGTCTGAAGCGGTTCAGTTCAAGCTGATTCGCTTATTGTGTCTGAACACAAAAGGCCCAGGTGATGTTCTGTTCTGGGCTGGAGGCCCAGCCCGATGCCGCAGCCCTTCGCAGAGCGAGGATTAGCTCTTTTGTCAGCTAACTGCATGGCTGGGACTTTTCGGCTCAGAGTCCTCGTTTCTGTGTTGTCATCCTTTTGCAATGGAAGCAGACGCTGCAGGGTTTGTGGGTAAATGCTTTCAGCCCAGACGCTGATGAGAGACAGAAGAAAATCAGCTTTCACCTTCCAGATAACGCATCACTCATAATGCTTGAGCCGCCAAGCAGGACAGCAGAACGTACAGAACCACATCTGTGGCTTCTACTACTGCCTATGAAGAGCAAGCACTAAATCCACCCCTGCAGTGTCTTTGCACCTTTTTATGTAAATGACGACGCCCAGACCAAAGCAGGGGCGATGAGACCGTGATGAGGCCGTGGTCTCACCAAAACAACAATGAAGAGACAACTAGCAACCAGCCAAACTCAGAGGACGCGTCGCCTTAAAGAAGACGAGGACGGAGGCATCAACCGCAGGTGACCAGCATCTGCTGCTCAGGTCGCAGGAACAGAGCGACACCCTGCACCTCTACGGACCGGAGCCACCCAACAAGGTAACGAGAGGCTCTGATCAAATGTTCGTCATTTCTTCATTTTATATCGAAAATACAGATGTGGTTCATTTCACAGGGAGATGTCAGGGTTCAGCTGTGATGGCTCGACTGCAATTACAGCCTGTCCTGCATATGCAGCCGCTCTCTGCTCGCTTAATGATTAGTCAACCAGCTACAGGCTGTTAGATAAAAACACATTAAAGACCTTTGAACCGACAAATGACCAACAGGTTTTCAGCTGTAGGTCAGAGGATCAAGCAATTTAAAAGCTGAGCTTCTGGAAACGTGGTTTGCTTTTGTTTCAGGGAACAAACTGATGCTGTCAAACGATGAACAAACACAGTTTCACCCTTTCACTCATCACAAAACGTGGAGAAATAGGTCATCACACAAATCAGATCTCAGATCTGTTCACGCCACCGAGTCAGATAATAATGTATTTCATTTAATCTGCGTTTAAAGCCTCTGACGCGAATCAGTGTTTCTGAGTTTCTCTCATTAGCTCGTGGGGAGAAATCCCCGCGTGGGTGCGGCCGCTTTGACGCTGTCAACCAAACCGCGTGAAGGAGCAGATTTGACATGAACTGTGTGAATCGTCCCATCGGGGCCGGATCTCTGGACGAAAGCTGCTTAAACATCTCGTCGTCGTGTGCAAACACTGCGTTTCACCAGCTGGAGGTAGAAGCTTCCTGCTGCGGTCAGCGGGACACTCCCTGCCGGCCGCTAGCTTAGCAGCCGTTAGCCCGCCCGGCTCCTCCGTCAGAACACGGCGCAAAAAGCGTATTTTACAAAAACGCGCACGTTTACGGGTGTAGACAGGTGCGTGTGGCCACTTCCAATTCATGGCCACCCGCCCGGACAGCGGCGTGAGGCCAGTCTTACCCGTTAGTGTCGTGGAATCCGGCTAAAGGCGCAGCTCCGTCCCCGACAGGCTACATCCACCCGCGCGGCTGGGACCGGACACTTCCGGCCTGTGAGGTCCGAGCTGCGGCCGGACGCGGCCGGGCCGAAGCGCCGAGGTGCCCGCTGCAGGCAACCACGCGAAGCTTGTCACTCAATTTAGCAGAAATGGATAAAAGCCAGATAATTTAATACACAAATAAAACGTCCTGTGAATAATTTAACTGGATGTATTCATGATGTCATTCCATTATTTTGATAAAATGTCTTGTCTCCGTAATTAATAATAAACTGCTTTACAGTAAATTATGCAAAATCAAAGAGACAAAAACACTGAAACAAATACTACGATATTACAGCCGTCAGAATCAGCTGGATTCAGACCTTTCACTGAGTTTTAAACAGTAAAGGTGAAAGGTGACGACCTCCTAAAGCTGCAGGTCTGTTGGTTCCACCTCATGTGTGGAAAACTGATTCCTGTCCTTCCTGCTGACAGGCAGACGGGCCGCAGGCGTTTTAGAGAAAGGGATGATGCTACGCAGTTGGAGAAGCAAGCACAGTTTATTCCAGTTATAACGTTTAAACAAATTCAGTTTTACAAAATCAAATAGTCACATAACTTTCGATAAGTTGTTCAACAGTTTAATAGCAAGACTGTGTGATTAGTGAACGCTCCCAATGAAGAAGAAATCAAAGTATCAATAAGTGATGAAGCTGTGATTGAAACACAGGGAACATGTCTGATCTGACGAGTGTTTCGTGAACAGCTCTCCTGTGTCTCTGGTCCTGAGTTGGTTGCCTGAAATGCACGATGGGTAAATACAATGAAAGAAAATGGGCCGACTGACGGTTATGGCCCTGAAATTCTGCCTTTATTTCGGTTTCAGTCTCGTTTCGCGTCTGTGTGTAAGTTGAGTCTGTACTCGAACAGTGTAAAGTTGACGACGCGGGCAATAAACCCAGAAGCAACAAACTCCTTTGTTCTGACGTAGCCCAGGTTCTCATAGAGCTTCTGAGCGTCCGTCTGCACCACAGAAGTGAAGAGCAGCACCGCCATGAAGCCTCTCTCTCGAGTATAATCAGCTACTGTCTGACACAGAGTCTTGGCGATGCCCATCCTGCGGTGGCTGTGGCAGACAGACAAGCGTTTCAGCTCCAGGCACTCCGGCGCGTTCTTGGCAGGGAGGCAGCCCACCGTCCCGACCAGCCGACCGTCGCTTTCAGCCACCCAGAAACACGAGTCCTTCTGCTTCAGGTAGGTCTCGCCGATGTTGCCGAGGTCCTCCTTGATGGTGCTATCGATGTATCTATTGAACATGATGACGAGGGACTGCCGGGACGCGGCCAAGAACAAGGTGGCAGCCAGGATGGCCAGGAGGAAGGACTTGGAGCTCGTCAGCAGAGCGCAGACCAGGACCATTAGCACCAACTGGGTCAGCGGCTGTTTCAGCAGGTGCATGAAGGATGACGGCACGTGCTCACTCATCCCCAGGGTGAAGAGCTCCCTCACAGCCTCTGCATCCTCATCGCGATATTTACGTATCTGGACGCCGGCCATGGCTCAGCCCGCTGTGCAAAGAAACAAGAGTTCAAAGTCACATTATTAAGGGAAGCCGTGAAGGGGACAGCGTGAGGCAACGGTGGGACCTACTGAATCGGCCAAGTACATGACCTAAATCCTACTTCCACTTCAAATATCAAACGCATGCAGAGATTTACAAGGATATGTGGAAAGAAACAGCTTCAGGCCATTTCCAGGACATTTAAGTTCTTCTGGTATTGTTTGCTGGTAACGTATGATCATTAAGCGGGTGGAGGCATTTCAAGCAGGAGGAAGTCTGAACTACCCGTTGACCTCCATGTATGTTCCTTCTCCAAATACAGGGACAAAAGCACGATTCCAGTGAATGAACCACGCAATACATTTCTTACCAATAAGCGCTGTGGTGATGATGACCAGCAATGAACCGAGTCTATTCCACCCTGACGCGTTTCAGTGACGGCTCTTACTTGATTTTCCACCGGCGGCTCTTCCTGAGTGAAGCAGTTTCACCTCCAACCACAGTGAACCTCAAACCAAGACCACAACAACAAGAACCCTCCTAATGTGAGATCAAGCTGCTGTGAGCAGGGTTGAGGTTAAATATTATATGCGATGGATAATAATCTACAATGCTCGACAGTCTTGAGACTTTACTTTACTGATTAACTCTCCTTCGCCTATTAGCAGCTAGCATTAGCGCTAGCCCCGCAGCGGTCGCTTTGGGAGCGAGTCGCTGCCCGCTTCACTAAGGAGATGGAACCAAACACACCCACGTTATGCTGCAGCTCGAATGCGGAGATCTGGTCCTAGCGAGTTCGGCAGAGCGACTCCGAACTCAGCGCCGTCTCCTGTCAGTCCAGCTAGCTACGTCCCGAAGTGGATGTGTTCACGGAATGTCAACAGTATGGGAAGAACGACCAAACACTCAGTTCGTTAGAAAACAAACATTTTTTACATCTCATTACGGCTGTTTCTTGTCACACATTTACAAGACGCGTTTTCACATATTTGTCACACTAGAGATGTATGTAGGGGATTTTATATATATCTGACTCGACATCCGAATTATTCGGTCATCATGGAAATAATTCAAAATACGATGTCACCTGAACGCAACACTGGTTACTTTCTGGTCAATTTTGATTGGCTGCCACCGTCTGAATTAAAACTAATATTAATATCTATGTATTCATTTACAACTAGTTTACTTTATTGTTAAGGCCACACAATAATTATGTTGTATAATTAAGTTGTGTGAATCGGTTCCTATTTCCTCTACATGGAAATCATGAAAACAAACAATACACAATACGACACACAGCATGAAATCAGCACAATTTATTTTAAGCTTTATATTTAAAACGATACAATAACAACTGTACCATAAAAATGTAAAAACCTGTTTAATTTACAGCAGTTGGTTTTAAACCCCCCAGTACAATTGTGTGGATTTATTAAAATCTACCTTTAAAAACACAGTTTGCATAAAAAAGCCAAAACATAAAGAACAAATTATGAAGAAATTAACAATGTCTGTACTGAATAGAAGTGGTTCCGTTGTTTGTATTTACTCTTTGGTATTAAAGAGGTCAATCACCATAAAGTGGCTTTAACACTTAAAAATGTCACATAAATTCAAATGATATCATCAAACTCATTTGAATTTGAGCAACATGAACAGAACTCATCACATGATCCAACAGTGTCTGGATACTGAATTCACCCTCACACCTCATCCCATAACAACCATTTATTCACGAACCCGCAGACATCTTCCCCTCAAACGTCACTTCTGAGCTCCATTTATTATTTGGACATATAGTAGTGATGGTGTGGGAGTGTAGTGTAAGACTGGTCTGGTGTTATTAGTTTGTCCCCATTTTACCAACACAATAAACTCAGCGGTTCAGAGGTCAGAGGGCAAACTGCAGCAATAACAGTCAAAACAGTCGCACAGCATTTGAGCATTAGCTTACGATACAGCACCACTGAGGTACAATAAACATGACGTGTCATATGGAGACTGGAAGAAAATGTTTGTTTCCTTAAGCGAGTGCGACTAGTTTGTAAGATTTTCTCAGGTGATTGTGAAGTTTCCCCTATCATGGAGTAGATATATAACTACAGCGCTAGTCGACACATACAGAAGCTGGATTTCTACTTTAAACACATCATGAGTTTTGTCTACACAAAACATTGACTTACATTCACCTTCCTGCCCAGTGGAGTGAGCTGTGAGCAGAAACGGAAGCAGCTCTAAACGCGTTGGTTTTACTTGTTTGATTTTTTTAAGCCCCAGTTTGAGGTCCCCCCTTCTCTCCCTCCACCTCCTCCTTCTAGCCAAGGTTTATGTCTCCTGCGAACATGGTGATGAGCAGAATGATGGCAAAGCCGGTGAGCAGGCCTGCGTTCTGGATCAAGAAGAAGACGACCTTGGCGGAGGTGCGTTTCTGTTCTCGCGCTATGCTGTCCATCTCTGGAAACTGAGGAGAAACGACATCCAGGCACAGTCAAAGCTCATTCTCTGTGGTTTCATAGTCCATGAGAGCAGCGTTAGGGCAACCGAGGTCACACGGTCCTCACCATGTCGGCCAGAGCGATGTACAGGAACATCCCTCCAGCGATGGCGAAGATTACATTGGGGGCGAAGTTGCTCCCAAGCAGGATCCCAAGACAGAGCCCGACGTAACACGACAACGCCGACAGCAGGTTGAAGAAAACGGCCTGTGGGACGCTCATACCTGCGTTGAGCAGGATCACGAAGTCTCCTACAGGAGACAACACAGTGACCAGAGACGGGTCAGACTGAGTCTGATCGCTGTCCTTCACTCTCTAAAACTTGCTTCATGGCCTGTGTGGACAAGTCAAGTTCTCCTCAACAACACTGCTTCAACTGAGTACAGCTGTAATTCTGCAGCTTGGCTCTAGATGTCAGTAACAATCAGAAAGTCAGGCTGAGCCTCTCAGAGCGAAAAGACATAATCGGCTTTTAACACTCTGACACCGGTTTCATACCATCTAGTAGTTGTCCATGTTTTTATGGCTGCACTGTTACGTAACATGGAAACATCCTAAACGCTTTGTGGTGTTTACACACATTCTGTCCCTGAAATGTGTGTTTTTCTCTCCTATCTCTGTTTCCTCCATCATCTGTGGGTTTGAACACTGTGACTCACGTGGGGGTGAAGAGGTTAAATGTCTTTGCTTATCTCTCACCCAGCTCATGGGGAAACTCCTCACACACGATGGCGGTGGATGTGCTGAACCCAGCCAGCACTGACACGGTGAACGAGGCGCCGATGGCCAGACCGTCGATGAAGTTGTGCACCGCGTCGCTCAGCGTGATCATCCACGCCACCGTCTTGATGCTGGCGATGCGCTGCCCCCGCAGCCAGTAGCACATCACCCGAGATGTCCGGACGTCCTGCGAACGGACAGGACGGGTCAAAGGCAGCACCGCGCTCGCCCGACCAGGGACGAGTCACAGGCAAACAAACGTGTGGATTTAGAGGAAAGCTAACACACAAAGTTCAAACCGCACTTAGAATAAAGAGCAAAGTTGAACTTTTCACTTTTGGAGTCTCGTGAAAGTATTAACTGAAACAGTATGTATTTGTAAATCTACTTTAATCTACTGAACCGCACTAGTCTACAGCCCATGTTCTAACGTTAGCAGCCACTGAGATGATGTCAAGAACAGACCAGGGCGAAAAGCTGAAGCTTCAAGCCCAGAGCCCAGTTTAATTACCTGAATGCTGCGCAGACAAGATACTATTATTGTTAAACCAAGACATATATTAATTATTATTATTAGTTAATGGCTGAGGGATTCAGTCAAATTCTAATAGTAATAGTAATTCTAATCATTTCATTTATTTTCCTAAACGGACACAGCAATGATCCAGAAGTCTTCATTTCCAAATAATGGCACACGTGCTGCTAATGGGAAACCAGAGCACAGACGGGCACAAACAGAGGCTTCAGGACCTGGTTGAAGCGACTCTGCTGCGACAAAACGCCCATTTTACTCAGCCAACAATGAGGCTTTGTGCCCGGGTCAGAAAAAAGAAACATTCCAGGAGGAGAATTTACCAAGAGGGGAAGGATCTGAGGAGCCTGGCTTCACTACTTGATCCCTCTGTGTCACCGTGTGTCTGTTTGTTTAGTGGTTTGATCCATACGACGCAAGATATCACAGTTAAACACTGACAGCGGCTCCAATCAGCCAGTCTAACAAACACCACATTCAAATACTGACGCCATCTGATGCACAACTACATAATGCATCTGACCCATCTGAGCGCTCGTGTCTTTCATCTTTATCACTTGTATTTAGTTGTCCATGTGCAGCCACGTTGCATCAGACACAAACACATTTAAGGACGTTCAAAGGCTAATTTAGCCACGTGTAACAGCTGTAATCTCCTCTTGTTCTACCTGTTTTTAATTTAACATGGTGCAGGGGGAGGCTCACACATTCACAAGGCTGTTTACAGTCCGTCATGTGTGGACAGAAAACCACCCTGAAACACCCCGTGGCCTCAGATTAGCTGTCAGGAAGCACACACCTTTTTACAAGCATGGTTTCAGTCTACGGAGCTAATCACTAGATAAAATATCAGCAGATCAGAAGGACATGTGCAAACAGAGATAGTCAACTGCAACTCCCTGCCCATCGGTACCTGAGGAGACGTAAGGGTGGACGGCGGAGGTTCAGGTTTGGAGTTGCTGCCGTCGGTGGCGATGCTGCTGATGTTGGTCAGAACAATAGAGTTGTTCCTCCCCAGCACGTCTCCGTTGTGCAGGACGTTGTCTGGAGGTGGCTCTGAGGGGCTGAAGTGACTGTGACCGTGCTGAGGAAACAGATGATTCAATCGCAGAGCAGAGACCCAGTAGGTTATTTAACACACTGTCACGTTCGCTATGAACAGCTTTTATTAAAGGTCTATAACGTGATGTTACACATTCAGACGAAGGATTAATAAAACCAAAAAAAATGCATGTGGCCCCTATAAAGTTTTATTGTGCTTGTTTCAAGTCATTTCCCCTTTTTATCAGCCAAAAGTCATGAGGGATATCGAGATCCGTCTGCAATAAAGGAAATGTACCTTGCACATCAGGGAACTTTCTGTTCTCTTACCTCGTGCTCGATCCGCAGAGCCATTTTCAGAATCTTCTCCACAAAGAACAGGATATAAAACCCTCCAAATATTCCAACTGCATTTGCTACGTAGTTGTCAGCTTTGGGGTCGAAACCAAGGGCCTGTGGATTGACAGCAGCATGTGAGGGTCGAGGCCCCTGACGCTGATTTGTGCTGAACGCAGGTTGTTGCCATTCGGGTTTTGACCTCGTGTGTGGCTTCACGCAGCTCACGCCATCTTTAACAAACCTCTGGTATGAGCTGAAGCACCGCGTTAGAGAACAGCGTCCCGATGGCCAGGCCGATGAAGTAGGTCAGCACTTTGGGGAAATAAGGCTTCTTAGTGAAGGGGATCAGCAGGAGCCCAAGCAGAGAAGCCAGGTTGATCACAGTGACGGCCAGGAAGCCATAACCCCAAGCTGCCGGGAAGGAACAGACGAATACTTCAGGTGAGGAAACCACATTTAGCAGGTGAATCTCAGATAAAGCAACGATTGACCATCAGCAGACGTGCAGGCGACGTTTCAGCAGTTCACTGGTCTGATGCAAGCACCGACTGTTGATGCACATCTAAACCATTTCCAAGCTATGTCAGAAGCTTTCAAGACCATACGTTTGGTAAAACACGGAAGCTGACAAGCGTTGACTTCTCTTGCCACCGTATCAGAAACGCTTTGCTGTAAAGCTGCTCAGCCTCTACTTTCAGAGCTCCACAGGCTTTCTATTGTGAGGAATGTGTGCGGCCCTAAACCCAACGACAGAGCTGCAGCCCGTGGGGCTCGGCTCGGAGAAGAAAGCCTGACCTGTGTCCGACTTTTACGCTGGACGTGTCGTCACACGGTGCCCAAGCCTCCATGTGGATGTGTTTATTATGAAAAAATATGATGTACAGCAACTCAGGACCAGAAAAATTCTACTCCTGAGGCCGTGTGGAAGAAACAGCATGCACGCAGTCAACAGCTGTGGGGGAGTGATGATGGAGAATCAGTCAGCGGATGCAAAAAGTAAAGGCCCAGAAAACATCAGCCTTCATTTGTTTATTACTCTCATTAAGAAACTCTAACCCTTAAAAAAGAATAAAGTGAACCATGCGATTTAGCTGTTGTGCGTTTGTGTTGTGTCCTTGTTTACTAGTAGGGATCTTGTTTTGGTTTTTACTGTATTGATTATACTAAAAGGTCACATCTTTACAGATTTCTGCAATTTTGTGGATTAACGAGTCACGAACAAATAAAAAACGTGTCAGTGTGTTGTTCCTCTGAAATGATTAACTTCTTTATAGATCCTGATTTTCTACATTAATATTGATTAGAAAACCTAATCTAGTCCAGCCTGTCTTTAGTTTCCTTCACCCACAGACTCTTTAGCATTTGGGTCACTGAGAGGATAAAAGCACCGTCTGACGGGACTCACAGAACCAAACCCTTGTGACCTGTGAATTATCTGAGTTTCTGGGGGTTTGACAAATAAACCAGGGATGTGTGCGACAGTTAAGATGATGCAACTCACCACTGTAGTCAACAGGCGGCAGGGAGGTGGGGGTGGTGTAAGGGCAGGAGGGCAGCAGCACCTGGGTCAACACGGCAGGACAGATCCGGTCCAGATGTTCCACAGTCAGCTGACTGACGTTACCGAGCCCATAATGAACCAAGATCTGCTCCGCTGAGAGACACTGAGGGACGGGAGGACAGTTTCTACCAGCTCAAGGCTCTGAGTCTTGATTCGTGAGCAGCGTCTGTCGTTGTCTAAATGAAGCCTGTATTTATCGCTGAAATTCAGGTTTCATGACTATTTAACATGAAGTGAACCATGCGGTGAAACATTTGGAGAAATAGCAAAGAAGTGTTTATTTTAACACAACGTTTAAGAGTCTGACAAAGTTTATATATTTAAAAAAATTTGAATGAAAATAAAAACATGGGAGGATTAAAATAAAGGAATCTGAATGATACTAACTCGAGTCCACATTGAGAGTTTAAAAGTCCTTTCACCAAATGCACTACTGTAAAACTTTAATGGCACTAATGCTTTTCCACAACGGTCAGAGACATTTCACAAATAAATGTATGAAAAATAAGCTCTTAAACTAAACGATATTAAAAGAAAAAAACGTGTTTTAGAGTAAATTCAATTAAGGGGTTATTCAGCTTTTAATAGTTTACGCTCACCTCTACTGCTTCCAGCGGGTTCTGCTCAGTTATCGACTCGGACCGTCGGGTTGATATCAACAGCAGCAAATCTTCCAGATTCGCCTTTGAAATCGTTTTGTTTTCACCATAAAAGCGCAAAACGTTCTCCAGAAAGTCCTGGACGTCCCGCTCCAGCACATGCGCGCTGCGGGACGATGCGCCCAAAGCCAGGACGCAAACAAGAGCCAAAGCTGTCACGTTAAACATTTTGGTTCTGAGCTGGGTCGGGAAATAATCACGCAGCCCGGTCCAGAACCAGGTCCATGGCTGAAGCCGCCGTCTGCCTCTGAAGTCTGCCTCCGTTCCTCGCGTGCGCTCTGCAGCCCTGTCGGGTCTATATGAGGGTCACGTCCAGGGATCAGTCGTCAAGGAAAACGTGGAAATGACCGGCGTCCTGCCGCGTGCGCGCGCTGCCTCAGCCATTCCTTTGTGTGAGCGACTTTTCTCACACGCACGCGCCCTCTATGGCAGTATAACGTTATAGCGTGTGTGTAGCGGCTTTACAGACGTGTCAGAGGACGTCATTACAAAACAGCTGGAAGTCGAGTCATAAACATCTACAGCACGTGAGACGCCACACTTCAAAGTTTAAAGGTCCCTGTCGCCGCCTGGTGGCAGCTGACGGTCACTGCAGCAGGCGAAGCGCAAACACAGGGAAGTAGGAGTAAATCTGAGCAAACAGTGTCTGAGCAGGACAAAGTAGCAGTAACGTCAAACAAGCTGATGAGGACCAGTACTTTATAAAACTCGCAAAGCTTCAACAATGTCTGTCTGTCGAAAACCAAGACGTCAGATGCAGTGTGACCACGTTCACTCTGGTGAACCTCAATAGGGAGTCTGGCTGGTCTCAGGTCAGTAAACATCCATTAGCGACGTGATGCTGAGGGACTGGGAGAGCTCGGCTACGCTGGTGGGACGCCAAGGCCTGAAGGTGACCGTCACGTTTCCAGTAACCATCAGGAAGCCGTTGGAGCTGAAACGCCCGGCAACGTTTTCCACATCGAGCCAAACAAAGGGAGCGACGGAGGCCGAGTGGAGCGTGACGCTGTAGCCCGTTTCGTCCTGCTGCACCTTGGCCTGTGGGGTCAGAGACAAGCATCACAAACGGATGCTCAGTGAGTTCTGACAACCAGCTGCAGCTTCTTTTATTTGGTTTTACGTCTTTGGAGGTGTAATAATCAGGTCATGCTGCATATTTAACCGTACACCTACAGTAATGTTTGGTCTCTGGAGGCCCTGAGCTTCTTTGGGGGAGCAGAGGAAGTGGTGATTGGTGGGACCCTGCTGGACGCGACTGGCTTCCTCCAGGTGGAAGGTGAGCAGACAGGTGAGTCGAGTGCAGCACCCACATCGTGCCAGCAGGGAGTCGACTGGCTGCTTAAATATGGCCACGGCGCTGCCCCCCGGAACCAAGACCAGCTCCGAGTTCAGCGTGCACACAGAATCCAGACCCGCCCAGGAGAACACGGTCACCTGGACGGAAACAACCGACGTCTGCACAGAGAAGCGTGTGGCACGTGGTGAATATACTGTTGTTCAACACCTACCACAGCCCGGAGCTTCAGGTCGCGATTAAGGTCAGAGACGGCGTAGATGAGCAACGTGTTGTTCTCCTCAAAGCCCACAGGAAGCACATCTGCAAAGAAGTCCTGTGCAAAATAATGCAGCATTTTCCACTTCCCACCAAACTCTGTGCACACAGAGAACAAAGCGATTACTAACAAGTTCTGTGTGACGACTATCGGAACATTTCCTTTATAGCCGCTCACCGACTGACGACCAGGAAGGAGCCTGCCAGATGTCATTGAGCTGCCAGTAGAGGGCTCCCATAGTGTGGCCTCTACCGTCTATGATCTCGCTCCGACTCCGCCGATAAAACTCAGTCTGTGTCTTCACACACTGAGCCTGCATCACCTGGACACCAGCACAGGAGAAGCAGAATAAAAGGCAGAGCCACTGCGTTGGCTCCAACTAGACGGAACTTGTTTTACCTGAGTGATGTAGAGAGTGTCTCTAAATCTTTTCAAAGGCTCTGTGGCGTTCGGGAGCTTGAAGTGTAACGCAGCCTGCAGCATCATCTGCTGGTTGCCAGCTGCGTGGTGCTGACGATGGGAAGCGAAATTACTGCTGTAGCTCCAGTCGTCTGGAATCGAAACCTGAAATGTCACGTTTCATTAGGTCTGACTTCTAGAGCTAAAGACCTTGTCCTTCTTTTAAACCAAGGGTGTTTTAGTCCTGACTTAAAACACCAACACGAGACTAGCTCTAATATTTTGGATCGATAACCAACTGGGGGAAATAAAACCATTCACCGGCTGCAGAGTGGAGAAGGAAGGCCAGGACTGGAAGCCGTATTCTGATGCGAAACGCGTCCGAGGGAAAGTCCTCCAGTCCCAGCAGTCCTGGACGTAGCTGTAGAAATGCGTGTCCCCGTAGTGAGGGTCGTATGGGTCGGCAGCCACCCACCCTTCCTGCTCCGACTCCAACCCGTTGGTCGGGCTCGAGACCAGAAACGGTCGACTGTGGTCGTGCTGGAGGAACCGTTAACCGTCAATGGAAGGAAGAATAAACAAAACACAGGCAGCCTTTAAAATGACTCACGTCCTGCACGATCTTCCTTATGTTGTTCACGTAGAGCGTCACGTAGTCTTTGGTGTACGTGGGCCTCTGGGAAGCCGGGATGTTGAACCAGTCTGTGGCCAAAGCAGCCTCGTTTTCATTGTTCCCACTCCAAACGACGATGGACGGGTGGGATTTGAGGCGCTGAACCTACAACAAAGCTCAGTAATTAAATAAATGACAGACTGACTCCAACTGCTTGAGCGGTTTCATTGTCTCCGGTAGAAACACATTGTTATATTACATTTTGTGAAACGCCACCACTCACCTGCTGGACGACCTCCTCTCGAACGGTCTGGATGAAGGCGTTCTCCGTGGGATACATCGCACAGGCAAACATGAAGTCCTGCCAAACCTGAAGACGCATATTTAAACACTCTGAGCATCCATCTGTCCTGCAGTATGGTCATAAGTTATGCAACCAAAAAAAACAAGCGTAGAGAAACGTCACCATCTGTCTCAAAATAGACAAGTAGCAGAGATGCTGGTGAGGCGTCATTTTAGTTTCCTGAGTTAGCCCCAATAAAAACTAAATATCACTTGTTGGGGTCAGACTCTGGACAAACTGCTTTTATCTGGACAATCAGCGACTCTGTGATGATTTATTATGCTTCATGCTGACAGTAACAGGTGGAAGTGCAAGATGCCGGAAACATAGATATGTTACGTATGAATGATTAATTCTTCATAATCGAGTTTCTAACCTTTGCTCTGTCACAGTTTATCAGCAGGTACTGACTCTGCACCAAGCCGACGCCCCACGACACAAAACCGTGCAGCCAGCAAATAAACTACCCACCAGCTCTTTTACTTTAAAATTCAGACTAACAATGACACACAAACGTTATGTGAAATCGAGTGTTGCAGCACTTGCCATGATTCCCAGCTCGTCACAGATGCTGTAGAATAAGTCCTGCTCGTACACTCCTCCTCCCCACACCCTGAGGGCGTTCATATGGGCGTCCCTGGCTGACTGCAGCAGGTTCTTCAGGCTGCAGGACAAACAGGCAGCTTCAGCAATAATAATAATATTAATGCTCACCGCAGCACAAAGAACGCAGGTCTCCACACTAGACTCACACAGCAGGGGTCACCTGGTCCTGGAAGGAGTGTGCTGGGATCCAGTTGGAGCCTTTGAAGAAAACTGGTTTCCCATTGATGCGGAAATAAAAGCTCAGGCCTGGAGACCCAACGATCGGCTCCTGGATAAGTTCCACTGTGCGAAAATAAACCTGCGAATAGATTAACCGTACGTCGACCCTTTAAATCCACCACGACGTTAGGTATGTACAGTGCAGTTTACTCAGAAAAATGTGACATGTACAATTGTACTAGTATAAAATAATGTGAGCTGCCATGTAAACACTGAGGTTTCACCAATTAATAGTTGGTTAAATGACCTTAGACCCTGTTTCCAGGACTGAAACGCCATCCTGAAAACCCCTGACGGTCATCTGGTACGACGGCTGGCCTCCGTGTCCGTTGGGCCACCACAGCTTCACCTGGACACCCTGGAAGAAGAAGAAACTCAAACTTGGCCTATGCAGTAAGCAACAATAACGCACATAAAAGCCCACAAACTATTTTTATGAAATAGGTAACATCCACCTTGAGTTTGACCAGGCTGTACCGTGTTTATGGAGAGGACGAAGGTGTTCTCGGTCTTCCCTGAGTGAAACTGGGTCTCGAACGTCTGCTCGGTGTCCAGCTCGGGTACGGACACGGTGACTTGACAGTTAGTTGTCTGAACGGCATCGACATGAAGCTCGACCTGCACTCGCCACTGAGACACGCTGCGATCTAGAAAGAAAGTTCGTAAACAGAGGAAACAACTGGTTCAAGATGCGGACGCTAGACTTGCATGAGTTTCCTGAATCTTTTTAGTACGTTAAATAAAAGCATGCGTGTGGTTCATACTGTATAGAGGTAGAAATGAAGCCTGGACGAGCTGCAGGACATCGAATCCCTCTAATCGAACCTCCTTCCACAGTCCCATCGTGGGGAACGAAGGCCCCCAGTCCCAACTAAAGGAACTTTGCTCCTGCAAATATAAAGGATTAAACGTGTAAATGCCGTGTAAGGGAATCGTTTTCACTAACTGGACATGAGGTGGTAATGTTTTTATGCTGCACCTCTGCCCCGAACGTCATTGTTTAAATATGTTTGCTTTACTTAAACCCCAGAGGATGGCTGAGCTCACCTTTCTGATGAAATTGACGTGGCACTCTCCTCTCTGGACAGCTGGAGGACATTCAGGAGGAACTCTGTAGGCTGAATGCGCCTTTCTCTGCCCGGACGCAAAAACAACCGGAGACATCAAGCTGACTTTCAGCACGTTATCCTTCTCCGTCAGCAGGTGTCCCACTGAAAAGTCCTACACATGAACAGATATTTTCAAATCTCATTCATGTGGAAGATAAGGCGTCCGTGACCGGCTCATGCTTTACTTCACACACATATCTACGAAACATGTTGTCCGTCCTTCCGATGGCGACTCCATTCAGCCAAACTGATGCGACCGTGTCCACACCGTCCAAGACGAGAAGCACCTTCTGTTTGGCCCTGTTAAAACATTCAAACAGGTGAGTCCCTGCACGACAACACTGACACGGCGATGTAAACATTCATACTGACCTCAGCCGTGCGGACACAGTGAAGACGGTCGAGTACGTCCAGTTGTCATAAGCGATCCAGCGATAGGACAAATCGTTAAACCTGAAATATGGGTCCTGAAAGAGAAGGGATACTGCGTTTCTGCTAAACCAACACTACCTGGAACCCTGGTTGATACTGAAGGACGCATGAGGGAGTCCAAGTATTACACATGACATCATCCTGCTGCTGACGCTTGACATGCAGCCACCAGCCGAGGCCTGAGCCCATCCACTCACAGCCCGCACCTCTTACCTGGATGCGTCCCTGCTGGCGCAGAGCGGAGTGGACGCATCCCGGCACCTGTGCAGGCAGCGACAGCGAACCGTTGGAGTTCGACAGCGTCCATTTCCCGGCCAGACTCTGCGTCTGCGTCGCTACAGCACAAAGACAGTAACACGACACAACGCACACGACACGAAGGACGACGCTTCCACGCTCCATGACAGGAACGAAGCCGCTCACAAGATTCACGACGAACGCTTCCTTGTTGGTCACGCGACCCAACCCGAGGTGGTCACGTGGCTAGATGAATCCGTCTTGGCGCGAAAGTGTTTCGTTCGGCGTTTATGATTGAACAGTTTAAAACCATTTGCTCCATATTTCTCAGCTTCATGTGGTTTTTGTACATCAAACAACGGCGTTTTAGTGCCTGAACCAATATTCACTTTATTCAATCAAGACACTTTCGCTTTCCTGCGTTTCTAAAGGTTTTGCTGGAGCTGGATAAGAATTGAACCACGAGCAGGAATCATCAGCTGATGAGGCCTAACCGCTGATTCAGTTACACCTTCACTAAAACCACTTTCCAAGATCATGTTTTCACAAACTGTAGTAAAAACCAACGTTTTGCATGTATCCACAGAATCAGTCTGGTCAGTTGAATGGTTTAAGTAACTTTATTGAAGGGAAAACTAAAAAGAAACAGAGCCACAAGTTGATTATCAACCATTAGCTTTGCATCGTTATTTTGGGGCTACAAGAAGACAGTGTTTGAGTGGGCATAAAACTAATCTACTGGCTTCTACGTAACAAATAGAAAGCCGTTGAGGGGAACCAATTTTTTTTCCTCCAACTGTTCAGCTTTACGATCCACTTAATTTGCAGAAACAGATATAATAGCCTACCTTTATTAACATGCATAAAATACAACATTGAAATTCTTATATTTTGTTTTCTTAACATCAATATATACTGCAGTGCTCCTCTGTACATACACCAATAGTGGAATAAGATACACACACACCCTTGGGTAACAAGTCCACTCTTATGGATAGTTTCCAAAATCTTGCAGAAAATTGGCCTCTTATCCCCAATGTCAGATTTTAACCAGTCAAATTTTTAAATTTTGCCAATTCCAAACTTTAAAATTCACAATTTCAGGAATGGACTCAACTTTGAGAAAAGATTAACCACACAAGATCCAGCCAGTTTCCCGACTCCTTCGCCATGATGTCAATACGTTCTTTGAGCATCAGATTCCACTAAGTGTGCGCAGAGTAAATGATTAACATCACCAATTTTGGGTTGAAAACTCATGCTCAAGCTGGGTGTTCAGAACCATGGTGACTTTTTTTTTGTTAACTCCGTACAAACTGGAGTCAAAACTTCACAGAAACTGGCACATGTCCTAGAGAGAAAACACTATCTTCTTATGAGCGCGAAGGTGGAGAAAGGATGAGGGGGTAAAATGCTCTGATTAACAAAAAAATAAAATAAGTGAAAAAGAAAAACCGAATCCTGGAATTTTAAGTTTGAATGAGCAACATCTCCCATCAGCGTTCCACACGGTGCCATCACATTGCGTATTTTTGTGTCCATTCTTTTGCCATTTTGGTGTATCTGCCAAAAGAAAAACGTGGAAAGTCAGCAACACGACATCACTGCCTCAGACAAGTTAGCCATTGAAAAAAAATAAATAAATTTAAGCCACTAATATACAGACATGTCAAGAGTTCATCCGCAGGTTGACAAAGCGTTCATGTATCTTAAATGTAGGTGTTTTCGCAGGACAGCTGGGTGAAACAGCAGTCAAGCACACACTTAACTCAACAAGACAAAAGCAAGAAAGAGTTCAAGGTTTGGTCTGAATAATGGGAAATGTGCAAACTGTACATTAGTTCTTTAACTCAGGCACCAATACAACGTTCTTCCTTCAACACTAAACGTTACCATGCTGAGTTAGTGTCCCTTTCATGCGAAGACTTCTGCTTCTAATGCTGCAAGTCAGATTTTGGTTCCAACATTCAAGAGCCTCTTTGGAATGCGATTGGATTTAATCTATTTCAGCTGCTGTGATGTCCTGATCCAAAGTTTCACTCCTACCGTGACCCACGTACGTCACAGATCCATCCATTAAACTTTCACAAAACAAGAACTTCAACTCTCACTGTGTTACAGACTTGGCATGAAAGCAGTCCTTTTGGGAGTCAACCGTTCTAGATCGCACCACCAAGAATATTTTTCGCATTTGTTCATGCTGACAACTGCTTCATTATGCAACATTATGAAAAACAACCCCTTATTATAAACTCATGGACCATCTAGCTGAAGTCGACCTCAGGTCCAGACAAGCTCACTTTCCAATGATGAGCAAAAGAATTAAGCATGCTCTTCTACACTGTGTATAAACAAGCATTATACGCATTAAACAAGCCACACGTTAGCGTGCAATTGAAGACCAAATTATTTTGTCGTGTTTATAGACAATGAAAAAAAAAATGCAACAACCAGAACTGCTCAAAAACAGTTCATTTGAGCAACAGGCTGTAAAGAGCATCAAGGTCTGGTCTTAAAACTGTTCAAAGCCGTTTGTGTTGGGGGTCAGATAAAGCTGTGTATAAACAGGCAGATATTAGTGTGGGTCCTACTTTTGGGCCAGAGCATGACAACAATCCCACAACGCCAACCAAGATGCAGCCCTGCGTCTTGGCCTTACCCTAAAGCATGGCATACTTCACTGTCCACTCCTGAGCTAGTTTATTGTACCTGACAGGGTAAAACTAAATTACATACTGTATTCAGACATAAAAGGCAAATCGTTGCCTATACAGTTTTTCTACACCATACGCAACATAGCTTTTTTTAAATGAATCAGTTCTTTATTTCACATTTACAGAATAGATGACACCACATGTGCCAATTCATACTTACTTCTGACTATCTGTTTTGTAGATTCGTGCAATCTCTGGGACTAGTGGGTCATCAGGGTTTGGGTCACATAGGAGTGAGCAAATGGACAGAAGAACTAAAGGAAAAAATGAGCATTAAAATAAAAGTCTAGTGCCTTTGAGCTGGTCCAGCCAATATTTAAATCAGTCGATAAGCATGTAGTGTACCCTTTGGGGATCTCCCTTACCTTTAGAAATCGTAAGTGCTGGAGACCACTGCGATCTGAGAATATCCAGGCAGATACTGCCGTTACTGTTAATATTTGGGTGGTAAATTCTTGTTGTAAATGCAACCTAAAAAATAAAAAACGAGAAATGGAAAACTGTGACAACAGATCAGATAACGTCAAGCCTCCAACACACAGTTGCGCAATTAAAATTCCAGACACACGGCAGTGACGTCTGAAGTTCGCATGTATCAACTTCCTGATTGACAGGTATGACACGTATTAGATGATGAATGTTGTGCTGGATTGATTTTCAATTACAAGAACTGACAGACACAGAAGGAAGTGGGTTTAAATCAACTTAACTCAAATGTAATTAACTAAGAGCAAAAATGCTTGTTATGACCAGTGTCTCACCTTGGGTGGTTTGAAGGGGTAGTCTGTTGGGAAATGAATTGTCAAGAAGAAAACACCTCCCTGATATGGACTGTCACTCTGGGGAGGAAAAAAAACATTTACATACTATACAAAGGATGATCTAAGCCTCCAGCACACAGCTTCCCATTATCCAGTCAAATTTTAGCCTCTATGTTCTTTCGGTTTACTTTAAATGTATTTGTGGGATAAAGTGTCATAAAGTGTCACTTACAGGGCCCATGATTGTGGCTTGCCAGTGAAACACTGCAGAGAACAGAAAGTAAATGTTAGCAAACAGGTAAAGGTCATAGGTATGTGATCTGACAGGAACTGTGACTAATCAGTCTTTACAGCTTCCCAGCAAACTTATTTACCTCTGGGCACAGCTTAACATTGCTTTGCTATGAAGGAGGTTGTGATTTCGTTTTACTTCAATAGTTATCGCTTGGTTATAGTGTTGCCAAACAATTCTCATCCTGGAGCTACACAAACTGTGCTCGCACTAAAGTTGAACTTTCATAGTAATCTTCATTTTGAGCTCAATTTCGAATATCAGCGGATTCTGTCTATTTTATGGGTTTCATAGTTTCAAAAAGACATCTTCCCTAATCAGGGCACCCAAACCTGCCATTAGTAGATCGACAGAAACCATGGATAAGAAATTACTAAAAAAAATATTTTTTAGTAAAATATGGAAATGTTGTACACATTTCAACAGTTTATGGTACAGACTAAACTATGCTGGGGGCTCACTTACTGTCATCGCCCACTGGGCCAGCTGAGCACTGTGCTGGGGGGTCACGTGCCAGGTCATTGAGCTCCTGGAAGGAAAACAGGTTTAGAACCACCAACAATTAGATTTAAGTAACTACCTCCAAGTCAAGCCAACACCCGCTCGTGGTGTAGGGGCACTTTGTTATTGTCAGTTAAAGGCAAGATGAGACTCAAGCATATAGACTCACATAAACACCACCGGTTTATATTTAGGCCTTTAGCTATTTTAGAGCCAGGTGGAGGCCACTGCCCCACCCGGTGCTCCAACACCATGTCATAAGAACTTTATGGTTTCCCTGAAATACGACTCTGGTGAACTGCAGAGTGAACACAAAGCCACGGGGTGAACTACTGCTCTACTGGATTCTGCTGGTCCCAGGGTTCTCTTAAGTTACCAGAACACACACACACACGACAGAGTCCGTGATGTGACCGAGCACAAACACGGCCACATACCAAGGAAATGTATCATGAACAGATGAGCGATATGAGTCACGGCTTGTGGCAACGCCGCAGCTCAACGCTCAGACAGTTCGCCCGGACTCCCGGTGTCAACGTGGGGCTCCGGTAAAACGACAGAATAGCCACCAGACTGCGCTTAAACGCGCTTAAAGCGGTGAAGTGTTGTGTAAGTCTTGCGGCCTCTTTTGTGTTGCCACTTCGACAAACACACTCTGTAACAGAAACTGTTAATGCTAGCTGGCTTAGCTACAAGGCGCCGGTCAGGACCAAAAAAATATACAAGACCTAATTTAACGCAACATAAAACAACCAAAATCTATAAAAAATCATCGCAAAATATAAACGACCTAATAAGTTTGAGCGCCATGTTCCGCTGACCATAACAAGAAGAGCGATAACGTTAGCGGAGTTACGACATGGGAGGCTAGCGCAGCTAGGCTAGGCTAGCCAGCTAGCGCAGACGACGCGGCGAAATCTTACCTTGTGGATCCTTTTCAGGGCCATCCTCTCTCTGGTTCTGTTCTTTAGCCTGGGGTTGGTTCACGATCCGAGCACTGAGAGGTACCGTAATATACCAGGACGATCCGCCACCTGTTCAATTAGTGACACTGGGTCAGCTCGACGGCCTTTCTTCTCGAGCTAACGTAGTTAGCAAGCTAGCGTGCTAAAACTACGTAACAAAACTAGCTGTCGATCTTCTCCGAGCCACAGGCGGTTCGCTGGCCTTCAATAGCCCCAGGTTTCCTCCTATCTCGTTGCTATCGATTACTTCTATCTCCCAGTTCTCTAGGTAATAAGTGCGCGTGCCAGATGAAGTATTCCGGACGACAAAGCGGCTCCCGGTTCGGTTTCGGTCGACGCCGTTAGCCAACTAGCGGCTGCCTGCGCGTATTTGAAGCTTTATGACGGAGGCGGCGCAGAAGCTGCGGAGCGACGGGGCGGATGTGAAAGCTGATTGGCCACAAGCCCGCACGCGAGAAAAGTCCGGACGGGCCGCGTTTAATTAACCGATCCAAGTGAAACGTGCTTCCTCAGAACAGAACCTGTTACACGGTTATTTGTCCGCACAGTTAAAACCACAATCATCTGAGATAAAGCACAAAAACCTTCATTTTATTTCTGTACTGAGACGTGGTCTCCAACCAATAACGCTGTACATTACTTTACCCTAAAAGGCTTCACATTAAAGAGTTAATGTGAAGCTGTTTAATATTTCTAATAACTTTATAGTAATAACAGCTAGTAACGCTTTTTAATTTGGCTGATTTTTGCTGGATTTGAGCATGAGTAGAATCATTAGTATCAAAAACAAGTAACTAACAGTAAGTAACAAGTCAAACTGAGTCATGTACTACTATTGATACTGAAATGTTTATGAAGAGCTGCAGGGGACGTGTTCAAAATGTGTTGAGACCTCAAAAAGCAGACGCAGGTCGTCCGTCTCCTTGCGCACCATCATGATTTTATTAATACATTTTAAGGAAACGTACACATTCACTGGGAGACAGAGCTGTTTTTTGATGACTCATGAAAAGTATATTCAGGTTCTGATGGTTTTCCCTTCATCACACTTCCTGCACAAAAATGTCATAAGAACCAGACAACACTGGAAAAATGAAATGAAAAGGTCATTTAATTGATTGAAGTAAACATCTGTAAATGTAACCTGCTAGAACCTGAATATTGATGTAAGATAAGTGTCTGATAGTTACACAAAGTTACTTTTAATCTATATAGATTTTTTGTACAATTTCAGGTAAATTTGGTACAATGTGAACCCAACACAATTTAGTCTCTATTTTCCATGTAGACACATTATTTGCTAAACTGAAGCACATTCATCACAGTCTGGTAATTGAACCTTTTTTTTCTACTGGGTTACAGAAAGAAGGCAAATGTGTTTAATTCCTTGTGAAGAACCCTTCAAGGCACTGATGCAAACTCAGTGGTTGCCTGTGCTTGTGCAAGAGAAGGTGGCGTCCGAGTCTGTCAGGGGACAGGTTCGGCCTCGCCGAGCCCGTCCAGGTTTGGACACGTGCCGTTACCTTTACGACGCTGAGAATCGTCAGTGCAGTCTAAATGTTCAGACTTTTCTTCATGTGTTTGGCTCTCAGCAAGGCTCACTGGATGTGAGACAGCCTCTTGATTTTTTACAGCCTTGCTTGATTCCGGTGAACTAAGACGGCTCCATGGTTCAGGCTTCCCATCGTCGTCCTCTGGTAAACTATGACAGGACGTAGCGCTGCCTTTAAGCTCTGTGTCCTTAGAGTTCTGGTCCGCTACCTTGCTCTCATTTACAGTATTAGGAGTCAATGGTAGTGGTGAGTCCCTTCCATTCTCCTCACCTTGGCTCTGCACGCCTGAAAGACCTATACTTGACAAATCACAGGTACTAGAGACGCCTGAAGAGCAACTTGCCGCAGGGCTGATAAATCCCACAAAGTCTCCACTGGAGCTGAAACGAAGCCCTCGAGCTGGTTGGTCCTTCTCTTGTGTTCCACTGTCTCCTTTCTCCTCCAGCTGTTCCTCATCAGTGGAACCAGGAGTTACATCATCACTCTGCATCTCCTGGGGTGTGTCCATCTCTGGGTTCACATCCTGAGCAGCCGGTTCTGGCCCGGCATCTCTTTGAGGTGAAACTGGTGGTACTTCCTCTGAAGCTTGGTTCTGGCTTTGCAGAGTGGGTCGGACCGTTTGGTGGCACATGGGGCACGTCTCCTGCACATACAACCACTTACGCAGGCAGTTGCCGTGGAAGAAATGTCCACAGTATGTGATCACAGCAGAACTCATTTCCTGTAGAAGAAAAAGAAAATAAATAAGGACAACATTTCCTGTAGAGAACTTCAACAACACACCTACTCCTTGATCGTACTGTCAGTACCATCATTAATAAGGTAAATATAACTAAATGATTTTTCATACTCAAACTAATTATGGTGCACAACCAGTAAAACCAACATGATCCTCAATGATTCATCTAGAATCTTTAGTCAGAATCAAAATATTAGCTGTGAAAGGCTCCTTTGACCAAATGTTCAGAATTAGGTCCGATTCAAATTCAAAGAAGTTTCAGACTAAATTCACAACAAACTACTTTTATTGTCAAGGAGAAGAAAAAGACAGTGGCTGGTTTGAAATAAAATCCATGGCTGAGAGCCGAGGATTTGTCCTTTAGTCAAAGTAGAGATGGCGCCAAACCAGAAAAGCAGGAACAACATGCTGTAAAGTAAACACAATGTTAAGTATTATAGAACACACAGCAGTGTGTGTGCCTGCATGTGCACAGAGAGCTGGGTCATACAGTCAACGTCACGTGTCACGGTTCAATTTTAATGCTGTAAAATAGAAAATAATCAATATCACTAGTAAAAATAAATAAAAAGCCACAGAAGCAAGCAAAAATATAAAATTCAGCATATTCAAAACTACACGTTCCCTCTCATCCTTTCCCTTATGGAAAAAATACAGACAGTAAAGTAACTCTTTCGTGACATATTCCAGTGTTTGAATACAGGCTGAAACTGAAAGTTTCTGTACTTTTGGTTTGTCTTTGCAGATGACGGAATGGAGGAAAAGGTGGAAAAAAAAAAAGACACCAGCAGAACGAGTTATTACACCAACCAACATACAGGCCAGTGAACCACAGAGGACACGGGAAAAGCCGGGAGCATGTAGGGAAACCTATACAAACACCTGATCGGCTTTCTTCTTCTTCTTCAAATAAATGGGACACTTTGTGTGAGAGAGGCAAACGTTTGTACTCCCAGCTTTACCATTATCACCAAACCTAAACACAAGGATGTCTTGCCTCTGGCAGAGTGACTGACCTGGAAACAGATGGAGCAGACATCATTGTGTTGCTGCAGCTGCTCGGCTGTGGCTTTGGGGAGAGAGTTGATCTTCTTTGCAGCTTCCTGTCTGAGAAGGAAGCTCCTCCACCCAGACTGAGCTCTGAGCCAAACGTTGAAGTAAGAGTGGATGATAATGACAGAGGCGCCCATCCAGCTCCATTCCCCAAACAGCGACTCCCAGGTACCGTATGCCACCACGCAGAGCGCCACCAGGAACTCCAGCACCCTGCTGACGGCGTTCACCCAGTAGATCACCTCGTCCAGGCTCTCGATCGGGTCGCTGCGAAACAACTCCACCATGAAGAGGGAGTAGATCAGCATAGTTCCAGTCACCTGAAAAGATGAGCCGTTAACTTCTTCATTCCTGAGAACCTCTGTTTCAGATTTTTAAAAATTCTCTCCACCATTAAATATGCCTGATTTCACATGTCTGGATGTGGTAAACAAATTCAGGGGTGCTGAGACAATCTGACAACCATTGACAATAATAGATGGATGGATATGACCACTGGGGGGAACCAAAGTCAGTGATAATTATCCAAGGTGAGATAATAAAGAGTCAGCTAGAAGACAAAAACGCCAACTGGAGACAAACTATTTTCCAGACTCCTCCTACCTGCAGGGACGTCAACATGCAGCTAGAAACCAGTATCAGTAGCCAGAAGTCCATGTGGAAAAACTGGGAGATTTTATAGGCCATATAGACAGGAAAAACCAACAGGAGCACACACATGCTGAGGCCGCGGAAGTGTTTCCAGAGACTCCTGAAGCACAAAAAGACACTAGATTTAAAAACAGACTAAAGCAAAATCCATAGAGTTTAAATTATTGTTGCTGCTGTCACCTGTTGCGTGATGCACCCAGAGCTAGAATGATGGGATCTGTTATTTCAATCATGGATTGCAGGGTTGAAGTCACCACGATGAAGAGGATGATGCTGAGAAGGAAGGTGCGCTGCAGAGCCTGCATATCTAACAGACCTGTCTGAAGGGCGAGCAGGAGCAGAGTGACACCCTCAGTCACTCCTCTGAGGACAAGCAGCAGAAAATAGGTCAAAATAAAGTAGGAGTAACAAGCAAACAGCAGGTTTGACTTTAAGCTTGGACGCTACGCTGAAATCGAGACAAAGTCAAAATTAAAGTTGTCAAGATAACTCAATGAACATTTGGGTTGATGAACAGTATGGAAATCATTTGGGTCAAAGTGTCATGCAAATACGCGACTCGTAAGAGGATCTCAGAGGATTTAAGACCTTATCATTCACATGCGAGTAAACAGAGTTGAAGGCATTGAATAGTGGACACTAACATCTCACCTGTGCATGACGTTCTCATTCTGAACAGCTGCATAACCTCCCAGGTAGAACTTGCATAGGTTGAGCAGTCCGAGAGCCAGATACGACACCACAAAGGTCAGTCCCACAAGAGAGTAGGGTGTGGCACAACATTCAGAGACACTGCAGAAGTCAACAATTCAGAGGAGAAAGCAGAGTTTTAATAATGTCAGGAAAACGCACAAACAAAAGAATAATATGTATGTACGTAACACACCTTGTGAGCATGAAGAACACGATTCCCTGGTGGGCGGCTGAGGCGGCACTACTCGACATGGCGTCTGAGCACAGCTGGACCATAAACAGAACAAACCAGAAGACCGTGAAGAGCACTGGGACGGCAAACTGGTTCCAGAGAGATATTCCCACAGCCAGAAGTCTGTACAGCTCAATCACCTGAGGAGCAGAAACCAGTGCTGATGAGGACGTGTAAGACATAAGGTATAGATAATATTCCTACAAAGTTTGATGATTGGACTGGTTTCATTAAACAAGCCAAAAACTCTGCCTGTAACCTTGGCAGACAAACAGGATTCACAATGAATATGTTTTGGTAAGCAGAAGGATGTCAGACTAACAGTACCTCCAACTGAAGCAGCTCTGAATAGGCAACCCTTGCTAGACGATATGGCACGAAGAGGTGTGACAGGATGAACATGGTGATGCCCACTCCAGTCAGTCCCATGGAGAAAGTGTTGACAGTCAGCAGTGTGATGTGAGAAGTGGCACAGAGCCGAGCCAGCAATGGGAGCAAGTGAGCGGAGAACAACCACACCTTCCTGGTCTTCATCAGGAAGGCACAAAGCATACTGAGAATAATCTGACCTGGGCAGCAAACACAGTCACAACAACTTTGAAGTTAGAAACTGTTACCAGTTTACTCCAGGAACGAGTAAATTTGAGCTACAGTGAAAGGGCAGTGATACACAAAGCACAGTCAACAGCCAGCATTTGGATTCTCATCATTCACCAAAACCGTCTGATCACAGCAGCGCAGAGACACCCCCATAGCCAGAGTACTAAAGAACTATATACAGCAACAAGGAGTCCTGCAACAGATGCTGTGGCTCACACACAGCCCTGCTTTCAGTAAGTCTGGGATTACATGAACGGACAAAAAACAAACAAAGACAATCAGCCACAGCACAACTGGGTGTTTCCAAGATGCATGGAACAGTGTACTAAAGATCAGTACACAGGCTGTTCCTTCCTTATCAAAACTGATTTGAGTTATTGTTTTCTCATTTATTTGCCTCAAAGGCAGAATGTATATTATTTCCTGAAAGGCAGGTTACAAGACTCACTGGTCATTGCAGAGACAAATCTGTTGAAGGCCAAAGAATCCCGGTACACTGCTCCTTCATATCCGTACTGCAGCTCGTCACGAACATAGTCCCTTTAAAACAAACACAGTTTTTTTTGTTTTTATTGTTAGTTTTAACAATTAACTTTCTGCAATGTTGTTGAAGCGGGACAGAAATTGAGAAGCACATGAAATGTAAACAACTGTCGACCTCCTTAAATTTAATTCTAGATACACAGGAGCACAGTTACTGCTGCCAGTGAGTGGAAACTGAACCTGGCACAATAAATGCAGTAGGAGTCGTATTAGTAGTAGCACAATCTCACTTGGAAATCTGATGCCCCATGTACAGAAGAAGGGACACGAGAATATGGAGGTAGAGTGTCACAATATGTCTCAGCGGCAGAACCAAGACCACCACATTAATCAGATGACCTGGAAGGTAAAGAAGAACAGCCACTGTAGGTACACATTTGTGTGTTTGATGGGAGGTTAAAAGCATAATGAACAGATACACTCACACACAACCTGTTTCTGTGTTTATTTACTATTTGTTCTTTTTAACGGTGTGTACACCCCAAAGTATTTCTCACTCGGCCAGTAAGTCAGATTATTGTCTAGTTGGCTAGATTTCATACACACGAAGATGACTCGCACCCTTTTGAACTGAGCGTACGTGGCCTGTGGGGCTGAATGTCTTATCTTATCCTCCCACATCATACGCATACTCACCAAGGTAGTACATGTTCCAGATGACATACTTGTATTTGAAGAGCATGTCCTCATTTTTGGCCTTCAGATGCTCTGTTAAACCCTCAATATCACACTTATACAGCAGGTCCAGCACCAGTATGCTGGGCACCCTGAGGGCAACGTTGGCCAGCTCCTCCAGACGAGGCATCTTTAACTGATACCACCCTTCTGGGGGAGCTTCTATCACATGCTGTCAGCTTCCCGCACAAGATTCAGCCTTCCAGCAGTTTTCCTACCACTTTGCTGTTCGTCTTGTCATCTGCAACACACCCAGCAACTGAAGTTAACCTCTACAAAGTCACCAAATGACTCCTCTATTAGCAACCAGGCCGTTATTGAGCCTGGCTACGCGGCAGCTTTGATGGACAACTAGTGAGACTCATTCAGGGCTAACTTTCTGAATGGGAATGACTGACTTAACGTAGACACACAGAGACACAGTTCACTTACTTGGCGCAGTGACACACGCCCCAGACGACCGGGCGCTCGCTAGCTAACGCTAACGTTAGCTGCAGCTGGTTAGCCTTGTCAAACACCAGCGACATGCTTTCATAGCAGAGAGCGCAGAATATTACAGCTTCCCTGCAAAGTCGGCTTCTCGGCAACAGTTAGAAACACGCGTCGCTGAACAGCTAAATGAAAAAGCGCAAACAATGCGGCGTGAAGACAAGTTTGCAGACTGCAAATACAGTGATGTGTAGTGTTGTGTTGTGTTCCTCGGGCTTTCGCGGCCACTTCCTGTGTTGACGTTACGCCGATATAAACCAATCACATTAAAGGATTTGCCGATTTCAAAATAAGTTAATTATTATAAGTTAGTTATTATTATAATATTTGTCGTAGTTGTAATCTACTACTACTGAACTACAAAAATGTTGATTCGTTTCTAATATTAATTTCAACAAATGTTGGTGCTGCACATCAAGTGGAGGAACGTAGAGAAACATTTATCTTCAACTCATGCAACAAAGCTTCAAAGATCAAAGATCCTGTGAAGAAAATGTTACTAGTAATTATTAAAAAGCAGCTGGTGAAGGTGGAAGCAGTAATAGGAAGCATGGAATGGATTTCCTGTACTTTTGTGTTTGCATATAGGAAGAAACTCGCTTCTGACGTCTGATGCTGCTTGACTCTCACCTGAATAGTCAGCTTGCTAATGACCCTCTTATTATGTTTCTATCATTGTTATCTTGATCACACATTTAACTAAAATAAAGCCAGGCAGTAGACTCCTCGTCCTTCATGTCCTTGACTGCAACACGAGAATGTTGACCAGATGTTGACACCAAGCATGTTAAATCTGACACACAACGTAAACACAACACAGATGTGTGCTGGCTAGCACAAGTTGAAGGACGCTGTGTTTCCTGTCGTGAGTTGGTTACTTGAACAGTGATCTGTGTCTGTGCCTCTGTTTGTTGACAGTCTCATAAATATTCTACATTAGGAAGTTATTCTCCTCATGAACCGAAGCCCAGCATGTTATCTGTGTGGTGTGTTGTTATTCAGCATTTCTTCAGCTTTGTTCTTAGAAGCTCTGAGTCATGGCTTGGAAACAGATTGGCTGAGATACAAAAGGAAGGAAGAGGGGAGGCAACATGAACCACAAAAACATGAGAGGAGATTGGCTGCGTCATGGTGAATTTAGGTCGAAAAGGACTTTCGTCTAAAAGCAGGTCTGTGGGAAATGACTAATTTAAGTTCATTAAAAGGTTTCAGCAAATCAGCACAGATGTTTTATAAACTTGTACAGTACCTGTTTACTAATTATCATATAAGCTTTATTCTATGCAACATTTATCTGTTGCTTTACCATCAGAGACGAAGCAGAAACCAACCATGACAGGAGGCAAAATTAATGCAAGCACAGAAAAGAGAAACCACATTAATACAGGTCAGCATATTATGACAGACATACACTCCAACAATGCTGAAGCATTTAGAAGGAATCTGAAGGAGGCAGGGGAGGAGGAGGGATGTGGATGGAGGCCTGGCTCTGTCATCTCCTCATAAAATAGCCACAGATTTTCCCCCCTCATTCCTCCGGAGCAGCAAACACAGCAGCATGGAGCAGGCGCTGTGCGTCTTCACTGTCGTGGTGTTTCTGGGAGTAGTTTCAGACAAGACCGGTGCACAATTAATCAATGGAAGCACAGAAAGTTACTTGTCTACTACAACCAAGACGGTAAACTGGACGGAGTCTGTGTCTGTGGAGGATCACAGCAAAGTCCAACCAACTGCAACTACAGCTCAGACAACGTTACTCTCCACAGCTGCCAGGGGCAAACAGCTGGACACAGAACACAGAAGCAACCAAGAAGAAGAGGGGACGGACGACAGACAGACAGACGACGAGGAAATGCTGCTGGGTAAGAAAAGTGGTCAAACATCTGAACGTCGGCCAAGTGGGTCAGTTCAACTCTTTGCGTGCAGACATCGGGCTAATTAAAAGCAAATGCAGGAGAATGATGCCTTCACAGACAGGATGTGTTCAGCTTTCAGACGCGTAAAACATCAACTCAACAACAATAAATGAGTGAAAGGGAAGGAGATGTTACTGTATTTTGCGTCAGCGAGCAGATTTTGTGCTTTTTTTAATGATTTATTTGTGAACAACAGTTGTGTAATATGCACATCAGAGAACAAACAGATGTGTGCGTACTGGCTTGTTTCACTGGAGGGAATCTGCTTGTTGCCAGAATCATGAAACTCCTGCAGCTGAACCTTTGACTTAGTGGACGTTGAACACGTCTCTTGTTACATCCAAACCCTCCACAGATTCACTTATCTGCTCCACTCCCCCAGATGAACAGAGGAGGGGGCCTCCACTTCCACGGAACCAGAACAGCTTTGACCTCAAATTACAACAGTCATGAGTTTGTTTAGTTTGGGCAACGAGAACTGACTTTATCTCGGGTTTGCTTTTTCTTCCAGATTGTCCCCCTCTGGGGTTGGAGTCTCTGCGTGTCGATGACAGTCAGATCCAAGCGTCTTCCTACCAGCGGATGGGTTTGGGTCCTCATAGGGGGAGGCTGAACATCCAGGTCAGGAAAAAACGTCTGGAGACATCATTCCTGCTGAAATGAAAACACACACAACTGTTCTGAAAGAGATGATTCTTCTACTAAGTCAGACACGTGTGCAGTGCTTCACAGTCGTGTTCCTGAGCTGAAATAAACGCTGTGTGCTGGTTTATGTTCAGTCTGGCATCGAGGACGGGGACCTGTACGACGGGGCCTGGTGTGCTGAGTTCAAAGACCGGCACCAGTGGCTGGAGGTAGACGCCATGCACCCGACCCTGTTCACCGGACTCATCCTGCAGGGACGGAACTCCATCTGGAGGTCAGGAAGATCCACGTCTGAAAATGAAAGTGCATTTAGATCCCTTCATCTCCTGTCCTTCATGTTTGGTTTGGTTTGTTAAAGTTGGGACTGGGTGGAAACCTACAAAGTGCAGCTGAGCAACGACTCTGTGACGTGGGAAACCTGCATGAACGGGACAGAAGAAGCGGTGAGAGCCACTGGTTGAAGCAGGTACTGCACCAGCTGCTGGGTTTTTTCCTACTATTAAATTACTGCTTGATGCCACACTTGCAGATCTTTGAAGGAAACCAGAACCCGGAGACCCCGGTGCTCGGACTCCTTCCTGTTCCCACCGTCGCCCGGTACATTCGCATTAACCCGCAGACCTGGTACTCCAACGGCACCATCTGCCTCAGGGCTGAAATCCTGGGCTGCCGAGTTGACGGTAGGGAGAGATCCTGCATTATAAGCCCACAGACGGGTTTACCGTCAGCACAATGCATCTGAAGTTTGGCCTGTGGTCTTTCAGTCTGTTAGTAAAGGCGATCATTGTGTTTCCTCATAGATCCATCTGGCATCTACCGACCTGAGCAAGAACCAGGATCGGAGGATACTCTGGACTTCAGGCACCACAACTACAAAGAGATGAGAAAGGTTTGAGCATAACGAATGGCTGAGAGGCCACACAGGCACAGTGGGTAACTCTGAGTAACTGCTTCCCCCAAAGCTACTTCCAGGATTTTCACTCAGTCTTAACCATCTGCAGATTTCCCTCCAAGTTCACATTTAACCCTTTGGAGGCTTTTCAGTCTGACTCGTGTTCTGTCCCCTGAAGCTCATGAAGTCTGTGGCGGAGGAGTGTCCAAACATCACGCGCATCTACACCATTGGGAAGAGCTACATGGGCCTTAAACTCTACGTCATGGAGATGTCAGACAACCCTGGCAAGCATGAACTGGGTAAGGCGGTTTTGGACCAAAGTTCGTCACGTGTCTCCTGTTGCGCCGGCCTCAGCTGCTCAGGGGCCCGTTCCAACAACCTCTCAGTGTTTACTCCATCTGGTTTCTGCAGCAGCATCTTACATAAACAGACCAAAGTGAAACTTGAGGCTGCACAGTCAGCGCTTTCCTGCGTCGTGCGCATGCACAGGCCTCTGTGGCCACATCTGCCAGAAACATTGAATACATTCAATAGAGCACAATGAACATTATGACCCAGGGGAGCACGAAGGAAAATGTAGGTCACTCAGACGTCCACGGCTTATATCCATTTCCTTCTGCCAAATCAGAAGCTATTGCTTGGCCGGTTGAAGTCTTGATTTTTTATGATGTGCCATCATTTCTGGCCAATTCGTACTTAGTTGCTGGCAGAAGGAACTAGACACAGTCCAAGCCGTTGCATAACAAAGCTCAACAGTTAGTTTATGTGTCTCTGGGCTTAACCTTGACCTACAGAACTAAATCAAACCCAGATCTCCACGTCCTCCAGGACATGTTACTGTATGTGATGTTATGTGCTGTTCACTTGAATTTAGCGGCAGGTTAAGCAACCCTCTGCTCGACTTTGGCAGGCGAGCCGGAGTTTCGCTACGTAGCGGGGATGCACGGCAACGAGGCTCTGGGCCGAGAGCTGCTCCTCAACCTCATGCAGTACTTATGCAAAGAATACAGGAAAGGCAATCAACGAATCGTCCGGCTGATCACGGAGACTCGCATCCACCTCCTGCCCTCCATGAACCCTGATGGTTATGAAGTGGCCTATGAGAAGGTGAGCCTCCGTCCTCCTGTCTGGAGCGGTAGCCCCGGGCTCGCGTGACTGTGGTTGGTCTGCTTCAGGGCTCTGAACTGGCCGGCTGGGCCGACGGGCGATACAGCTTTGATGGAATCGACCTGAATCACAACTTTCCTGACCTGAACAACATCATGTGGGACACGCAAGAGAAGGCAACGGACAAGTCCAAAGTGTCCAACCACTACATCCCCATCCCAGAGTACTACACCCAGGAGGACGCCATGGTAACGACAGTAATGCTCACTAGGCTGAAGAATGGATGAATTGTTGTCAGATGTGTTGTATGCTGGAAAAATCTAAATCAAAATTACAATGATTATCATAGAAAGTCCCACATCCGCCTGAGGCACCACAGCGTCTGGCCTGCGTGGTTCTAGGGTTTCCAGTTTATTATGAATGTGGGTCAAATGCTGAAATGATTCAGCCTCAGTGATGAGCGTCGTCCTGAACAGAAGAACTTTGTTTTTGAATGAATGTGCTGTAATTAGTGGCCTCCCGTCTCTCCCAGGTTGCCCCAGAGACCCGTGCTGTCATCAGCTGGATGCAGGACATCCCCTTCGTGCTCAGTGCCAACCTCCACGGCGGAGAGCTGGTGGTAACGTACCCCTACGACTGCACGCGCGACTGGGCCCCCCAGGAAGACACCCCCACGGCAGACAACGCCTTCTTTCGCTGGCTGGCCACCGTCTACGCCTCCACTAACCTGGCGATGGTCGACCCCGAGCGTCGCATCTGTCACTACGAGGACTTCCAGGCGCACAACAACATCATCAACGGCGGAGCCTGGCACACGGTCCCTGGCAGTGAGTCCCAGCCGGAGCCACCTGACACATGCAGAAAGCAACCTGGATCATATGTAGGGCTGATAAGATGGAATTAAACCCCCCATGTGCTGAACCAAAGCCTTTTCTGCAGGTATGAATGACTTCAGCTACCTGCACACCAACTGCTTCGAGGTGACGGTGGAGCTGTCCTGCGATAAGTTCCCTCACTCCAGCGAACTTCCCATCGAGTGGGACAACAACAGGGAGTCTCTGCTGGTTTATATGGAGCAGGTCGGTCTGAAGTACTGTATCTCTCAGTATCCATCTGTTCAGTTTGAGGATTTGGAAACAAAGCGGTTTGACGTCCACTCAGGTCCACAGAGGGATCAAAGGTGTGGTGAGAGACAAGCTGACCAAGCAGGGAATAGCAGATGCTATAATCAAGGTGGAGGGCCACGACCACAACATCCGATCAGGTCAGACACGGGTGATGTTGGGAGGAGGAGGCTGTGGAGACAAAAGACTCCACCTCTACTTTTGTTCTCCTGTCCTTTCTCCCGGTAGCTGTTGATGGGGACTACTGGCGTCTTCTGAACCCTGGCGAGTACAAGGTGGTGGTTTGGGCGGAGGGCTACTTCCCATCCATGCGCCGCTGTCACGTGGGAATGGAGCCGCATCCCACCATCTGTGACTTCTCCCTCAGCAAAATACCCATTCAGAGGTTGAAGGAGATCCGGGCCAAAGGAGGAAAGATCCTGCAGGACCTTCAGCTGCGGCTTCGCGCCCTGAGGCTCCGCAAGCTCCGCGCCAGCACCAAGGTACTGAACCGTCGCAGGGAGAGCCAGCGGCTGCAGAGGAGGGGAGCTCGGTCCTCCGACGCCTGGAGAGCGTGAGAGGAGAGATGACGACGAACCGTCATCCATCTGGATCATGGGCTAAAGATCAGGCCCAGAGGTTAAAGGGTCACTTTTCCATTTAAGCTGTGATGGGTTAAGTTGAGGACTGACTTGAGTTTCAGTGTCAGCTGGTCTGATATGTGACATGTTTCATTTTGTAACACTGAACCTTTGTTAAATCTGAAATCTGCGCGGTTCATGTGTGTTATTTAAATCGAAACTGCAAAGCAACGCAGGATTTTCTCTGCAGTGTCAGTAGACGGTGGTGGTGCTGTGCCACCTATGTAAGATTAGCTTAAGTAATACAAACACTCACTACGATAACAACGCGGAGGCGTCTCAGGCCCAGTAGGTAGAAAACCGCCACCACTTCTCCCAGTACAAGATCCCTTTTAGTGACTATGCATCACCACATTACAGGGATTTCTCCACAATCAGGTTACATGGAACCACCTTTCGATGATTAATCCATCATCTGGAATCACTGGTTTCCAGCTCAGGCCTGGTAGCTGGTGTGCTCAGCCATCTGGTGGACGTTTACTGTCAGTGCTCAAAAACGAAAACTACAGAACAGAACAGTGGGCGACGCAGAAGAGGCCAACCTTTTATTTCAGTGCTCCAGTCGGTGCCACTTAGCATCAGCGTTGGGATTACTGGCTGTCAAGCCACGTAGGAATCAGCAGTACGAGCAGTTCAGCATGTTTCATGTCAGCTCAGAGCCACGGAGAACAGAGAACAGCAGAACCACAGAACATTCAATCAACCCACACTGGTACCGGTAAAAACCCAGAACAAGGACCGAGACCAACGCAACACACAATAAACTCATGAAAATGAACAGGGGGTCTTCTGATACCCTTCCTCTGAAAAGGTTGTGAATGTAAATGAAATGAGAGCAGCAGTGAATAGAAAGCAGAGGTGATCCCTTCACACTGAGCTCAGGCAATAAACATTTAATCATTTTATTATTATGCTAAATTATTCTACATTTCTTGATGCTAATCTGTTGGAGGCAAAATTCCCTAAACTGACTGAAAGTGTAACTGAAATTAACCCAAATCTGTGAAACTGAACGACATGGGTACAAAGTGTTAAAAGCATCTTCTTCATTACACACAAGCAAGTTGAGAAACATCGACTCACATCTGCATTCAGACGTCAAAGGTCACCAACGTCTCAGCCACATTAAACAGTTCACAGTTCAATGTGACGACCAACAGTCGCATGCAGAATGCTGGTCCTAAAACACATCTACGTTCCTTTAAAAATGCAATTTGTCCAATTTAAAGAATGTTCATAAATTACAGCAGATGATCAGGTTTAGTCCTCAGCTCACAGTTCACTACAAAGAAGAGCAAAACTTGTTTTGGCATCTGATCTTTCATAAATAAAGGAGAATCTCCATTAAGGCTGGTCTGCATAGTAATATACACTCACGTCTCTTTTGTTTACATAACAGCACATTATCATCTATCGCGCAGTCGGTCGGTGCGAACTGCTGCGATCCAACGCGTGCGGCTGCGCTAAACTGGCTGCACACACACAGAAACAGTCAAACAAGCAGAGGAAAAGCGGAACAAAAGCCTGGTGGGGCCTTGTACTGACATCGTAAAAGTGAGAAACTGGATGAGGAGAAAATAGTCAAACACTAAAAACCAAAGGAAGAGGTACAAGGTCAGAGAGCAGGTCGAAGCTGCTGCCACCCTGCTAAGGTTAAACAGTGAGAGTCCACGTTTCCCACGAAAAGATAAATTAGCAATGAACGGATCCTACTAACAAATACAGTAGAACGCTGATGAAACAGAGCTGCACTGCTGTAAAAAACACCAATGAGCCACAGCAGTGCAATCATGTAGCTTGTTTAGAATCATTTTAGTCCCTACGGCTGAAGATCTGCAGCACGTTTGCGAATCCACCGCTGACAGTAGTCCTGGCTGGGTAAAACTTAAAAACCTACAGAGGCAGGACTAAGGGTTAAACTAACGTTCTCATTCCAGCCAAGTGGACCAACATGCTGCAGATAACGCCCTGAAATCTGGAAAACCGAGCTTCTGACTTGAGGGAGATGAGGAGTGATCCCAGTCTAGTCCGTCCTAAAGCAGCTTCAACCATCACACGTCAACACTGTGTTACAAATAGTGCCAAGGTTATCACACAAACATAACCACAACGCATTAAAGATCAGGGGTAGAAACAGAGGGAAGAAAGTGAGATGCCTCGATGAGCGAAGACGAAAGGCGTTGATGACGAGGTCCTTGGAGGAGGGAGTCAAACGTCCGATTGTATGAGCAGAAAAGCAGCACCTGTAGAAGAAGGCATGAGCAAAGCAGAGCAGCTGAGGAGACGCGAACGCCAGAGGACGCCGCCACATCAACACGACGGCAGACGGACAGGCGGCGGACGCGGTCGCCTCCCGGCCGACTGCCTGGTTAGACCCAAAGGAATTAAATCTGTCTGTATTCTTAGTGTTTTTGTCCCAAGGCAGCACCTGAACGTGCAGAGTCTCAAAACAGGTGGTTTCCCACCAGTCGCCTGCAGTTAGTTTTGGACTGAGCTCGATTTAATGGAGTGTGGACTTCGAAGCTTCAGTCTAGTCTGCAGCAGCAGAGGGCGCGTCTGCGTCCAGGACCACCCGCGTCCTACGTTTGTCACCTCACACAGCACGGCTGCAGACCTGGGTCCAGAAGTGCTGAAGTATGTGTCAATTTAGTTGCTTAGGTGTCAGATGGGTGGAGTTTTAAATTACAGCCCGTCTAAGAGCATTTGGAAGAAAACAAACAACATTATACAAATAGCCTCAAAAGACACGACTGCATCGTTCAAAGACTGCAGGTACTCGCACCCACCTGGTCCACCGACAGTTTTCATACAGTTCCTCCAAATAGCTGCATATATTCAATGAAATTCATTCACGTTAGAATGAAATAGAGTCTAAAAGTCTATTGATTCATTCAGCTGCATACACTGACTGGCCACTTTATGAGGTACACCTCTGCAGCGTGTGGAACTGAATGAACAAACTGGAACGTGATCTGCCACTACGATAGCTCTGGTGGCAGAACCTAGAACCTCATTAGAACCTCTGTACCAAGGTCTGCAGGGCATTACTCTGACAGGGACCAGGGATCCAGGAGTGACGCTAAAACTTGGGCTGGTAGAGGGCCACGCGTCCGCTGAGGCAGCCCGAGGCCAGCTGGCAGTGTGTCGGAGAGAACTTGGTGGTGAGCACCACGTCGCTGTGCGAGTAGATGGAGCGGATCTCCCTGAGGCAGCTGGTTTGGACCGGCAGGCAGTCGGCCAGCTCGGCGCAACGCTCGTCAAAGGCCAGCAGGCGGACGCCGTAGCCGTAGGGGGAGCAGATGAGCCGTCCGTCAGGGCTGAAGCACAGCTCCTTGATGTATCCCCGCCCCACGTTGGCCTCCTCAATGTAGTGTGTGAGGCGGAGGGAGCAGCGAGGGGACACGAGCGGGCGGGTGGGCGCTCCCTCCTGGAACTCGTACACACACGTCCACTAGAGGGAGAAAGGACAAAGGATGGAAGAGTGGTCAGGTGTGGTCACCATCACAGGAGACTCTGCAAGTACTAATCCAGGTCCAGGAAAGCAAACAGCCTTTTGTTTTACAATATATCCGCAGTTACGCGTCGCTCACCTCTTGGTCGTCCATGTTGCTGGAGCATCGGATGAGTGTGGCCCAGCCTTTAGGATGGAGCTGAAGGGACGTGATGCAGTTCCCTCTGTCCCTCTCTCCTGGGATCTCTGGGGTCAAAACCTCCAGACTGTTCCTGGGAGAAAGGCCTGTGAGAAAAGACAACAGTTACCTTTATAGCCCAGAGCCTCTGCAGGCATCTGTGAGCGTCCCTGACCTTCTCTGTGGGGGTGGATCTTGCTGGAGTCATTCCCCTGTCGAGGAGTTCCAGCCAACCTGGACGCTGATGTGCCTCCATCTGCAGCATCACGTCAGGGTGAAAGGTCATTTTCTTTAACTGCACACACGTTCAACAACAAGGCAACAGAACCAAAGCATGTGATCGGACCTGAGGTGAGCGGAGTCCGTCGGGCTCGCAGCATGCGGTAGCTGCCCACCTCGAGACTCTGGGTGAGGTCCAGGTCGTGGAGGATGAGCAGGTACCCGGAGGAAGTGGAGATGAGCATCTTGGAACAATCGGGCGTCAGACGCATCCTCATCAGGTAGCGAGTGTGGAAGAACTTTTTGTGCGGGCAGCCGTCCTCTGTAAACCTGCAGAGAAAGACACAGAGTTCAGCAGCTGAAGCGTCCCATGACTGATGAAAAGCCATTTACTAAAGAGAAAAGTGGATTTTCTTTCCCCGTTTTCAACACCTGTTAGTGTCCCATGTGATGACGTTGCCATCGAAGCCGGACGTGACGAGGAGACGCGTGTTGGTGTCGTACTCGATGTTCTTCACCCAACTGGCGTGGCCGTGCAGCGAGCAAACCTTCGAGTTGAGCTTACGGAGATCCCACAATGCAATTGTGGTGTCGTCGGAGCAAGTGGCAAACAAACGATTGTCCAGAAATCTGCAGGGCACAGACAGCGAGGGGTCAGTTCAAGACCCTGCAGACATGCATCAGCGGCAGCACGTCATCAGGATCAGAAAAACAAACCTTATGTTGTTCACACAGTCCTCGTGGGCCTCGGTTAGAGTTTTGATGTGTCTGGAAGAGACGGGATCAAAGAGCAGGACTTCAGTCTGCTCACAGGCCACAGTCAGTACAGACCTAAGCAAAGAAGAAACACAATACATCAAACAAGAGGTGGAAACGCCACGTTTTCACCTTCAGCACAGCAAAACAAGTAGTTCTGGTCAACAACACAAAGGGTCTGACGCAGTAAAAGGTACTTTCTGATGACGTGAATGAATATTTAGTCCTGTGTGAGTAAACTGCGTTTTGCGCTGCACTCGTGCGCGTTAGATGTTGACACCGCAGTGAGAGAACATGTGTTTGTCCTGCTGTCACATAAGCGTTTGACCCAGACTGGACACAGCTTGACCTGGTTTGGCTGCGGGACTTAACTCCTGCTTCTGCGTGTCTGGCTGCTCACTGATGCTGCTGTTAGCGAGATTCTCTGGGGTTTGTTTGGCAAATTCACTGAGCTGTGTTTGTTGTGCATGTGTCCATTTGCAGCTAAACGGTCTGTCGAATCAGCTTCAACAGTTTATTCTGGAGGTGAAGCGATTCTAGACCTGAGATGCGATGGTGGAATTCAAGCACTTTCCAGGCAACTAACACAAACCCCATCACACCTTGGCTCCTTTCCAGGAACACGGACCCACTGGGACCCACTCTGCCTTACCCGTCCGGGGAGTACTCCAGGTTGAAGACCGCTCCGTGGGTCTGGCTGCTCAGGTTCACGGACTCCACAGCCGGATTCATGGAGCAGTACAGACTGGTCATTGTCCTGAAGTTGTCCCGGGCTGGATCCACAAACACCCCGCGTCTTATCGTCCTGCTCTGCAGCCAGTTGAACAGGCTGTTCCCCCGGACGCTGTCGGAACCGGAGCCCCCGGCGCTGCCTGTCTGAGGCGCGGCGGCCGCTCGGTCCTCCGCGCCGCTGGCCGGCTGCCGCCCCACGTCATCTTCCCCGTCCGAGCGGTCGACGTCGGGGTCTTTGTCGGGGGCACCGCCGCCGCTGCTGGGCCTGTCCCGCGACTCGTCCGCGTCCTCGCAGCCGCTCTGGCGCTCCGAGCTCATTGTGGCGGCGTCCGTTGGCGTCTCGGGTCGCAGCGTCTCGGCTCGAGATCGCGGAAAGCAGAACAACTCCGGTCACCTAGCGAGCATGAACCCGTGCGTGGAGCCGCCTTCTACGGTGCAGTGGCGGCAGGTTTCGGCCGCATGTGCGACGCTCAGCGGGTATTTTGTTGCCGACTTGGCAGCGCCTTAACGCCGCGCGTCAAACCCTGCAGGATTAGCTAAAGTGCTACCGGAATAAGCCGGGTGTAGCTTTCAAAATAAACGCAACAATAAATCTTGTAAACATATGACTGCCTTTAAGTGCAAATAAAGGCAAAACACACGACTTCTGGCGCCCAGTGCTTTGTTATAATTATGTATTAGCTAATTTCTTGGCATTTTACCTTTTAATTGACCATAACAGTATCCTTTTCGTAATAATTATCTTAAGATGAAAAGCCGAGGCGGAAATCAACAGCTTTAATCTTAGCTAGCTTGAAACGTTTTTCTTCTTCACCAAAACAAACGCTGAATAAAAAGAAATGACGTAGTTCCGCTTCCTCGTTCACCTTCAGGAGCGTCCGTGGTTCGGTTGCTGCCACCTGCTGGACAAAAGCAGCATCGCTCGTCTCTGGCCTTAGAACAAACGCCCTAAAAGCCTTATGATGAGGAGTATTTTTCATGTCTTCTGATCGCAGAGAACGGAGTAAACCTACTATGTGACCTCCGTTATTTTAATTCACGTTGCCTCCGAAATAAGGAGCAGTAACGTTCTACACATCCAGGTAACAAGGACAGTTTATCCACATGCATTAATTTCTCACTGAATCAACCAGCAGATTAAAACTAAAGTGTGATCTTTCAGGTAAATAAATGTAATTATTAAAATAAGATTGAATTTACATCAACCTACAACTAAACACCTCTTGCAAAATCACAACAGTGGAATCATAACACTGTACTACGAGTCTTTGCGTGTCTACTACTGTGTAGAAGTAATCAGGCCTTTCTCATTCTTATTTTTTTCTTGGCATCCGTCCAAGATGACACAGACGTCTCTGACACCTCGTGCTCGTTGACATGCTGGGACAGTAGGTGAGTCTTCATACTGTAGAACGAAGCTCGTCTCCTGCCAAGATGTTCTCCGTGCAGCATGTTGCCTGCAGGCGCTTTTCCACAGCCTCCTGTTTTGTATATGTTTGCGTGCAAGCAGACTGTGCCTGTATGCTCATCTGGCAACTGTGCTTCAAAATCTGTTTAAGAGGAGACAATAAAACATAAATCACATAATATTTATCACCACTCTGTGTTATCTATAACTGTAACTAATTATTTTAATGGGAGGCTGAACCAGCAAGAGGTCGCGTCAGTCTTTCTCCTCCCAACTTCATTCTTTTACGCACATGTAACACGCATGTCCACGTCCACGCACGCGTGCACGAGCACACGCACACGCTGTAGTTCATATATAAAGAAGAGCAGAAAAAACTTTCGGGGGAACACGGTAAAAATGACAAGTATCCGAGGCGCTGCGCTCCATCCAAGCAGTCTCAGCTGCGCACATTTACGCGCGGCTGCAGGTCCGAGCACATCCCCAAAGACCCTGAGGTTTCGTGGGTTTATTTTGATCATGTCCGTGAACTTCCTCGTTCGGGTCCAGCAAAGCTCAGCTCATCCTCAGTGTCTGGATTTCAAGCCACCTTTCAAGCCTGTGTGGCACCTGGAGTTCTGCGCGCAGTACGAAGAGTTCGGCTGCTGTGACCAGAAGGCGGACAACACGATAGCGGAGAGATACTGGGACATTATTGACCAGTTGGAAGTAGCGGGTGTGGACCTGTGTGCTGACATGCTGAAGGAAGTCATGTGCCAGGTACGTGCTTGTTCTCTTCTAAGGTCAGTGTGTTACTGTGATGGACATTCATTTACTGGAATCACAAAGGGACAGTGCACCAAAAAAAAACTAAGGAGCAGTGACGCCACATTCTGCATTAACTGTAATGAATATTAATTCAGCCTGTGTCAGATAAACATGTGTCCTAACAGACATAAAGATTTACAGCATACTAATTAATTTAATTCAGTCCAGGTGAGGACACATTACAGATGGTAACATATGTTGATAGAAGTGAATTATTGTAAACTACGTGTGAATTGGGTTTAGTTCCCCTCCAGCGTTACTGTAGAAAACATTCCTGAACTTCTTACTGGTGTGAAGCACCTTCGGGCTTCATTTATCTAAAGCCACGCTCAGGTAGGTCCAGGAACCTGCTTTGTTCAAGGCCGGGTCGTCAGATGCCTCGGTAAACGTGTCGTTTGTCCCATCAGGAGTGCTCTCCGTATGCCGCGCACCTGTTCGATGCGGAGGACCCCTACACGCCGGTCAGGGAGCTACCGGGCCTTTGCTTTGGCTACTGCTCAGAGTTTCATGGCAGGTGCCGCCATGTTGTGAAGTATTTGACTGAGAACCAGCTGCTGCGGGACACAGCTGAGCGGGACGCGTCTACGTTCTGCAGCCTGGTGGAACTGTCGGACCGTGACTACTGCTACCCAGACGTTCTGAGGAGCGATGACCTCAACAGCAACCTGGGCCAGGTGGTGGAAGACCCCAGAGGCTGTCTCCAGCTGTGCCTGGCAGAGGTTGCCAATAGTCTGAGGAACCCTGTGCTGATGCTGCACAGCGGTGATGACACCCACCGGATGTTCATCGCAGAGCAGGTGGGCTTCGTGTGGGTTTACCTGCCTGACGGCACCCGGCTGGAGCAGCCCTTCCTGGACATGAGTGGGGAGGTGCTGACCACGCCGTGGCTGGGGGACGAGAGGGGATTCTTGGGCATGGCCTTCCACCCCAGGTACCGGGACAACGGGCGCTTCTTTGTCTACTACTCCATCCAGGTCGACGGTCAGCTGGACAAGATCAGAATCAGTGAGATGAAGGTGTCTGAACACGATATGAACATGGCTGATCCGTACTCGGAGAGGTATGGTGCTTCCCTCTCCCCTCAGAGCCCATCTGACGATATACAAACGAGTCTGCGCTTACAGCTCGGCTCTGACAGATATATAGGACCCAACTGTCATGCACTCCCCTGGGCTGCAATTACACCAGAGCTTGCATTAACACGTTTTGAACTAAATAATGTCAATGACCTCAGGGTCACTCAGGCTCTTTGGGCAAAATTAAGACAGTTGTCAGTGGGCTTCAGTTGGGTGTTAATTAAGAATTACACGGCCTCGAAAGACAAATGGGAAACCCTGAAACATTCCAGGTATCGTGTAGCAGAGGCAGCTCTCAAAACCTGGATAAACACTGGGCCTATCAGCATTCAGTAATGGCTGGAGGCTTTGGGGGAGATACTGTACAGCCCCAGGTCTGCTCCCTTAAGAGAAACTATGTTAAATTACATAATGAATGATACCCTGACACCAAAGCAGAGCGATGAGAGGATAAAACGGATGACAACACGGCCCAGGGGCAAACGTGTTTATGCTTGGAAACAAGAACATAACCGGTAGCGTGAAGGGATTGTGCTGCTTCTTCTCACCTTCAGAGTCATTTTAGAGATTGATGAGCCAGCTGCAAACCACAACGGAGGCCAGCTGCTGTTCGGCCTTGATGGATATTTGTATATCTTCACTGGAGACGGTGGGAAGGCCGGGGATCCGTTTGGGAAGTACGGCAACGCACAAAACAAGTAAGTAGGTTCCCCCAAAGCTCAGCTGTCCCAGTGGCCTAGACCAAAGCGAATTTAAACACACAACACCTCTGACCTCTTTGCCGCCCCAGGACCGCTTTGCTGGGAAAAGCTCTGCGGATTGACGTGGATGGAGGTGCGTCCGACGAGGGCCGCTACGCGATCCCCCCCGACAACCCGTTCATCGCTCAGCCCGACGCTCGGCCAGAGGTGTTTGCCTACGGAGTCCGGAACATGTGGCGATGCTCAGTGGACCGCGGAGACCCGGTCAGCCGCCGTGGCAGAGGCCGGATCTTCTGCGGAGACGTTGGCCAGAACCGCTACGAGGAGATCGACATCATAGTGAAGGGAGGAAACTATGGCTGGAGGGCCAAGGAGGGCTTCGAGTGCTACGATCTGAAGCTGTGCCAGAACTCCTCCTTGAGTGAGTCAAAGTCCGAAAGTCTGATAGAAATCACCAGCTGCCACCGACACATTAGCACTTTTCGTTTTTGCCATGTTTTAACCTCTTTCCAACGCTTCAGATTTGTGCTTATTTCTCTGCCACGACAGATGACATCCTCCCTATATTTGCATACAGCCATCATGTTGGGAAGTCTGTGACGGGGGGATATGTGTACAGAGGATGTGAATCACCCAATCTGAACGGCCTGTACGTCTTTGGAGACTTTATGAGTGGGTACGTTGATCTGAGCCAAATAGTTCACTCCAACTGTCTCCAACCTGTTGGGTTAACTAAAATCCTGATTCTGTCCGATTTCCAGCAGGGAGGGAAAAGCTGAGCTGGTTAGTTTGAACTCGCTTCTGATCATCCCTGGTGGATTTTGGAAGTTAAATGCGGAGATTGCACCTGCTGACGGCTCAGCAGCCTGCGAGCATTAAATACAGACACAATGTAAAGCTGATTAACGCGTGAACCGGAGACAACACTTTACTGTTTACCACTATGTTTCTGCCAAGTCTGGCACATAAGTCCCTGTAAAACCGCAAATTGTCCGTTTCACGCCTCAGCTGCTGTAAGTAGAAAAACAAAGGGGATGTAGACGCTTCCCTGGTTCCATATGAGCGCCGAGCTGGCTGTGGCATAAGGAGAGAGCGACGTCACGCTTCACCGGTGTGTGTCTGGCAGCAATAAGTTAAAGGATGAACCGATTCCTGTCGATGTTGCAGCCGGATCCTGGCCTTAGAGGAAGACGAGGCCACGGGAGCCTGGAGGGAGAGGAATGTGTGTATGGGCGACGCCAAGACCTGCTCCTTCCCTGGACTCATCAACCACCACCACAAGTTCATCATCTCCTTTGCTGAAGATGAAGCAGGTAACGTGTTCAGTCTCCCGCGCTGTTAGCAGTGAACCGGACCTCGACGCCTCGGTGACCACAGGCTCCTTCTTTCTCCAGGGGAGCTGTATTTCCTGGCCACTTCCTACCCCAGCGCCTTGTCTCCCTTTGGGACGGTCTTCAAGTTCATGGACCCGTCCAGGTGAAGATCAGACGCAGCTTCCCTTCGTCATTCACAGCTTGAGGAGTAATTCACAACTGAGCACAACTGTGCTTTTCCATCATGATATATTACCACAAGAGGTTTAAGCACAAAAGCAGCATAAAAGAGCTGGAGTTTGGTTTCACTTATTTAGATAAAGCTAAAGTTAAGATGCTGCTACAGTGTAATTATTAATTATGAAGGACTGAATTTACATAAAATATGCACATAGAGCACGAGACACAGAAAAACTGCTAGAACTTTAGCATCGGTAGCAACAACTGATGTCCAGCTTTTGTATTCTTGAAAATCCAACAAAAAAATTGTACCTTTTTATTCTAAACAGACTCAAGAGGCAAATAATGTGATAAACGTAGAGAAAGGTTACCGTTTTATTTCACTATTTCACTTGCAGGAGAGCTCCACCAGGCAAGTGTAAGAAGAAGCCCCTGCCTGTCAAAGTGAGGGGGAAAAAGATTCCATTTGTGCCGAGGGAATGTAAGTCATGTCGTGACAACTTTGCCTTTTTAACACCTTTAGCTTCCTTCAAAGCGAAGCCGCACCAGCTGAACACGAACCTGCGATGCAGCTGCGATTGGTTAGGATTTAAAAGTGAAACTAGATCTAAATATACACTGGATGTTGGTCCGACTCGTACGAAGGGGGACATTCGCTAGTTTGGCTGGAGCAGAACCTGCTTTTTCCAGTTTTGTGTCTATATGCAGCCAGATTCTATCGCACTGGCCTCATATACCGCTATAAAAAGCAGGCTCCTCTTTTAGATCACACATATTTAAATTAGAGACAAAAGAGGAAAGCATTTCAAACATTCAGACCCAGTTTTCTGAGCCAGACTTTCATCCAGCTTCGTAAAATTCAACATATGTGGCTGCGAGTAAAACGGTGAAAATGGGTGCTTACTGACGTCTGTGCCATTTCAGTGACTGTGCTGGACACGGATGCCAAACCTACAAGACCACCACCAAAAAAGATCAAATTAACCCCCAAACCGCTGGTGGCGAGCAGCCGGACCCGACCCACTGCAGCCAGCGAGTCGACGCCGGCCGCTGTGAAGCCCAGATGGGAATCCGTCAACAAAACAAGGAAGGACAAACCTGTGAAGCCATGGGGGAAAAACAAGGTGTTAAACAAGCAGGAAACGAACACAGACATGAAGAAGAACAGCGTGAAGCACAAGCCCCTCACACAGCCCAGGAAGACGACTGTGACGAAGCCCGTCAAGAGCGAAGACAAAAGAAAAGCAAAGACAGATCAAAGCGATGGCAACGCTCTGAAAACCTCCAACAGCCAGAAGGACAAGACGGGGATCACGAAGAGGAAGCTCCCTCCGAGGAAAGGAGCGCAGAAGAAAACCCACCTACAGAAAGAAGCCGTGAAGGTGAAGCAACGTCCAAAAGAGCATCTCAGCTTCAGGAACAAAACCAAGACGAGTCCTGTGTTAAACAAACTACAGGCCTGAGGCGCCACCGCACGGAAGCGGCGCTGGCCAGCGTCACCTGCGGACAGAACCTCTGATGCTGAGCTGAGTCACGTGTCACAAAACCATGTAGTCTGTGTAGCTTTTATTTTTGACTGTCATAAAGCTAAAGTTAATCCCTGCTGTCAGATCGGTTTGAAGTTGATAAAACGCTTTCTAACTATAACAAGGCCCAGTATAGTAAAACTCTTCTAATTTAGCCACACACGCATGTGTTAAGAATAAACATTGAGAAGTGTGTGTGTGCGCCGAGCGCCCGTCTGTAATTAAACCCTGCTCCTGATCGTAGCTGGAACCGCTGGCTCCTGTAATCACTGCTGTATGCGTGAAGCTATGCGCTGTGGTTCTCCAGCCGCTCGACGGCCTTCTGCGACAGCACAACACCATCCTCCACGATACCAGAACCGCGTGGCCTCGCAAACGGCTGCTGCTAAAAAGGTCAAAGGTCACATGCAGCCTTTTAACTTCCCCTCTGGTCCACCAACGATCACACACACGGCATCGAGTCCTGCAGACGTTCGCTCATCCCGTCATACAAACGTCTGGGATTCTTCGCTTGTTCCTGCCTAACTCGTTAAATGCTGGAGACACCACGATGGATCCTCATGTAGTCATTAGCCTCCACATCAGACCAGCGTGGCTGTCGTGTGCAGTCTGGACTTGTAGGTGAGTTTACCGGTCGCTCTCTATTCGTTCAACCACAAGGAAAATTACAGACGGCACAAGTCTGCGTTCAAGAACGTCTCACTGCTCAAATTGACGCATTGGATCTTCTTGCTTCACACACACCACACAACAAAAGGGAGGTAACGGCTCCTCCAAGGCCCTGGTTCTGTGACGACGGGTCTTCTCCTGCGGTGCAGCTCAGTTTGTCATTAGCTGCAGGCGTTTCTGCTTTGAACTGCAGGTAAACAGGTCAAACGCAACGATCTCGTGAAATCTAATATGAAATAATAAATAACAGCAAATAAGTCGTCGACAGATTCAACCGACGCCTCTGATGACGTTTAGCTGAACAGCACAAACCCAGCGACTCTGTTACATTTCAGGAACCAGTCGACTCAACGTGCAGCTGTTAGAAATCTTTACTTCAAGTTCCTTTAGTTACACAGGAGGCGACTAGAAAGGATTCTTATTACAGTATATGTTCATCTGCATGTGATGCGTGTGTAGTTATAGTAAAGTTGTGTATTCTCAGTATTTCCATTTTACTTCTCGCTCCGTCTGGTGACTGTCGTGACGTTTCCTCAGCGGCTGATCCTATAAACCTCGTCGCCGACCTGCAGCTCTCCCGTTTTATTCACCGTGTGCAGCTGCCCGAACAGCGGAGACGACTTGTAGATGTGTTTCTCGGACGGATCGCACAGACGATAGCTGCGTGGACATTGTTCAGAGGGATTAGGAGAACAAACAGCGACCAACCGTCCCTGCGTGCTGGATCTCGGGCTTCACCTTTTCAGAGTGTCCAGTGGCTCCTTCCTGCTGATTATCCCGGTTTCGGGGTCAACTGTGGTGAGAAGACATCTGGAGACGACAACAGCCACAGTAGGTTTTCATCATTTAAGACGAGCCCACGCAAATAAAACGAAGTCGAACAAAGATCTCAGCCAGGGAATCGAACCCTAAACCTTCCACCGTCTCTGGCCACAGTCTGAGCGCAGCAGCAACACGTTACCTTCCACACGACATCACGCGCTGCAGTCGCACGCTGCCAATCTGAAGCTCTTCCCACGAATCCTGAAAAAGCAGAGCAGTTGGCGTTAAATTTAGTCCACGCTGAGAAGGGCGAAGTATTAGTCACGAGCAGATGATGCGTTTTCAGCCAGGAGGAATAAAACCTTGTGTTTCTAAGTGCGGAGACCGTTAGTTCTGTCGTGTATTTGATTTCATTTGTCTGCCCTGAGGTTCGACCTTGAGCTCACCTCAGCAAACGGCTCACAGTCGCTTATCACGATGTTTGGGCGGAACTGCTCCACGGTGACGGCCTTCTCCAGCTTGCTGCTCAGATCCTTAACGGAGGCCGCGGACAGCAGCATCACGGGCGCGACGTCTGGGTACGCCACCTTCTGGACAGACGGGAGGAACCGGCAGCGTCAGGCAGCGGGACGGGCATCAGCAGCGTCATTTAGCATTTGTCCTGCACCATCCACCACATGGACGCTTATAAAGCCAGCTGCTGTTCTTACGTTTTCACCTCGCTGGGCTTAAGCCAAATCAGATGAATCAGCACAATATGCCAGAGGGAGGCATCCAAGGCAGGTGAACAGCTTAGAAAACCAACGTTTTGTTTACACACTTTCACCTGCTGCTAAGACAAACTGGTCAAAGGTCCAGATGCACTTTATCACTGCGTCAGGACCTTTAACCTGCAAATGAACCACACACGCTACCTCAGCTTTCGGGAAGAGAGGCTCGCTGTCCACCGACCTCCTCGGCTTCATCTGCGGTTCAAAGTGCACCAGGCGAAAGGTTTTCTCTGCGCCCAGGTACCGAGTGAACCAGCGAGACGCCTCGTCGCCGCAGTCCCGGCCCTGGATGTCGGTGCTGAACACTCTGCGGCACAAACACCCCAAGAAGCGTGAACGCGGTGACAACAGCTGGAGGTTGGGTTCCGTCCCGACACTGACCTGCAGTCCATGACGCGGTTGTCCGGCTGCCTCACGGGGAACCTCAGCTCCTCCATGTCGGGTCCGTTCAGGCAAACCAGGCCCCCGTTGCAGGTCAGGGACACCAGCACCAGGCGAGGCTCCTGCCTGGCCGTCACCATGTGCCCGTCCTCCGTCACCACCAGCCAGTGCCTGAAACCAGAACGACAACCGTGGGTTGTCCTGCCGGGTCCAGCGACAGCTTCTCACAGACACGAGGCAAAGCGACAGGGATAAAAACAAAACGAGAGCTGGTGGCAACACACGGCAGCACTGATGCTACGGCGTCTGACTCATGCAGAAATCCCACTTTTATTTTCAGACACTGAACAAAACCAGGATTATGTGAGGAATTAATCGTTTAACGACACAAATGCTGTGCTGGACTTCAGTAAACCGGAGACGGGCTGTGCTCAGACTGGAGCCAGGAGAGCGTTCGACGCCGCGGCTCTTTGGCTCTTTGGCCTGTTGGGTGCAGTGACCACAGGCTGCTTCTCCATCACTTTTTCATCAGCTATTCTAAGGCCTCTAGGATCCGCTGTCCCTCTAGCGCCACCGTGAGGTTGGGCCTTATCTCCTCCAAGGCTCCGTTTCACCACCTGTGTGTGTTTATTTCATCCGCTTAGAGACGTCAAACCCCAGATGCTTCCACGGTTCTGCAGCAGGACGTTTGTTTGCTTCCGTTACCTCCGTGTTTCACAGCGTCAGGAGCCAATTTCAATAGTTTAGCAGCAGAAACGTACAGAACAGCAAACGGCGGTTCGGTGCTGGTGACTCTGGCCCGAGGAGGTAACAGCTGGCGAAGCGCCGTTTGCTGAACCGAACCGGGGCCTTCGTGCCCAACTCACCGGTCCTGCGCGTCTCCGGACCTCAGGCCGAGTTTGTGGCAGTGCGCGCGCGCCACACGCTGCGCTTTCCCAGACTTCAGCGGGTGGATGAAGAGCTGCGACACTACGCCCACGCGGACCCGCTTCTCCGGCCTGCGCAGGTACCTATAGGCCAGACCGAGCCCCAGACCGAGCCCCAGCGCGGCGGCGCCGGCTCCCGCCACCAGGAGCGCGGCCCGTCGGTTCTGGGCCACCGAGTTCGCCACCGCGTCTCTGAGGTTCATGTTGGATCCTCGGGGCTTCGCGGAGTCTGAACTTTAGTCAGTGTACGCGTGACGTTCACTGCCCCTCGGACACTGCAACGCCCCGCTCGCTCACTGTGCGCGACCTGCTCGGGCCCCGGTTTGGTAACTGGCCTCACGCGACTTTATCAACTCCGCCGGTGAACGCGCCCCTGCGCCGAGCGGCTAAATCCCGATGACGTCATTCGGAGGCGTTTCCGTAATCTGGGCTGAATGGATGTATTTGTGGCGGCCCGTGGGATCCGCGCTGGTCGCACGTCCTGCTACTTGTGACTCACACTTTACTTGGAGCTTGTAAACACATTTATCCAGCTCGTCATCAAACTATGCGACGAAAGTGCAGCATTAGTGACAAAATGTAGCTTGAGCTCAGCAGCTAAACGCCAGCACGTCTGTTAACAGGTAACCACACTGGTGACAGCGACTAAGCCACAGAACGGAGCAGTTCACCTGAGGAACAAGAAAGAAACTGAGCCACAGACAGATGTTTCCTTTGCCTCGTCTTCCGCTAAGCTACCTGCTAACTGCCTTCATATTTATTGATTGATTGAGATGAAAGGTTCAACATTTCTGTCACAGATAAAAGCTAAGCTGTCAACATTCAGTCCAAACGGGCAAACACATGCGACACCTTCACTTTCAACCTGCCCACGACTTTCTCCAGAACCGCAGAAGAGAGCGATGATGTGATGCCGTCGCTGACCTTCTGCACGGAGCTATTTCTGTCTTTGACATAGATACTCAGGTCTATGGCCAAAGCAGAAAACAGCAGATGCTCCCTCCGCGGGGGGTCAATACAGGGATTTGTCGAATGGATACTCCTTCTGCTGCCTCTCTGTGCTCGTCTGATGGCTGAAGGCAGAGTCACCGGCACCGGGCCAGAACCTACAAGCTGGTTTGATGTTGCACTGACAAGCAAGTTCTGATAACGAGACACGCGGCGCTTTGATGTCATAATCCTGTTCTCAGTGACACAACACTAATTATGACTTTGACGCGTTCATGGCACCGAGCGCTTTTAATTCTCGAGATGTCATGAGTCTCTACTGATCCGATAATTAGACGTCAGACTCGTGTTCAGTTTGTCTCGTTAATCATCGGTTATCTTATCTGTCTTGGCCTGACCAACGTTCAGTGTCAGCTCAGTTATGTATGAATTAAAGCAATGTCAAGTCATTTAGGTTAAACAAGACGGATGATTGGTGACAGTTTATTTTCTTGCATCCGTAACATTTTACTGGAACGAATAGTAAGAACAATAACAATTTAATAATACAAACATCTTATTCATTCACTGTGTTACACGGAATTGCTTTACTTAATGGAAGCGTTGCCTCTGCTGCGGGTCGGGGTGGGGATGGGTGGGCGGCCTGTCGCTGCTCCCCCCAGAACCACCCAGTCCTGCACCGTTGTTCAGGTGCTGGAGCTTTGGTTTTGTCCACCTCTTCATTATGGTACCACACGATGATGGGAGTCGACAAAATGAAGTAAAGCCTGAATAGCAGAGAAGGCTCCCGAATTCCACCCTCAAAACACCCAACAGGAGAATATGCTGTGGACCAGAACCTCACCAACACACCATTGGTTCGCCTTTAATCTGTGTGTACGCACGTAGTACCACGAACATGACATAACGATACACTGCCACACTTCCGCTTATGACTAACCTGCTGTACGTTGTCAGGAATTGGACCTCAGTCAGAATTCCCATGGGGAAACCATCTGGACCCGACCGTTATTTCTATACATTCAGCAGAGTTTCCTCACACGACACATGTTGAGAAACAGCATAGAAACGGTGAAACGGCACGACTACAGCTTCTACAACGGACAGTGTCCACACACTGATTCCATAAAACTGTTCTAGATGATGGATCTGGGATCAGTGCGTCCAGAAAAAGAACAAAGCTCAACAACAAACAGGTGCTTGTGGATTATTTTCCAGTGTTTTACAGTAGACATGATGTGCGACAGACTTGTAGTCTGCACATTCATCCCTTGGCCCAAAAGAGGTTTTTTCAAGTACTAGTCTGCTCCCATCATCAGTCAAACCCTTCCATCAAGTCTGTTTGTGCTAGTGCAACGTGATTTGGTCCTAATACAGTACTTGGATGAATTAGTTGTTTTCTGTGTTGTTTCTGGTTAAAGTCACGTCAGAAGGAAAATCGTGATGATTTTTCAGCTTCGTCCACTTCACTGGTGCAATAGTGCTAAAGACTTTGAGTAGGTACCGTCCATGACAGGGATCATCACGAACCAGAGCAGATCAGTTCACTTCACACGGTGCCAACGAGCATCTCTCATGGTGGAAAGATGTGAACGGGGAAGATTCTGCGTCGTCCAGGTGACTTTGTCTGGACCATTCGAGTCATCAAATGAAGTTTAGCCTCAGAAACAACTGTAACGTGACATCGCGTCAAGCTGCCTATAAACAAACACTGAACTCTAAAATAGAACCAGAAACATAAGGGGCTGTGTCTGAGGGCGGATTTCGCCTTTTCCATCAGTCACACACCCGCAGCCTATTGTTGCATAATTGTCTGTGAGTGACAAGTCGCGTTATCCGTTGTCCAAACACAGAAAACCTGCTCCCATCTGCCACCACAGACTGCTGCTAAAAATAGTTAGCATCCACTGTTGGGGCCAGATGTGACTTGGATTGCTCTGCAAGCTACATATCAGAATCCTGGAGGTTTCATTTGACAGCGTGGAGGCTGAAACGCTTGGCGTCCGACTCCTGCCTGAGGGTCTGAGGTGTCGCTGGGTCCAGAAATACGAACGACAACAGCTTTCAGCAATGTGGGGAACACGCTGCTGTTCATTCACCGCCAGTAAGACGAGGCCACGCGTTGAGTGGTGTGTGATTGTTTTACTGAGGTTCAAGTCCAGGACTGAGAGGCAGAACCAGGAACCAGTTGGCTTAGCCTATATTGTGCTTCTGTCTGTGTCTTTGCTGTTTAGTCTAAATTTTAAAGGCTCTTTCTTCTGTTTCAAGCCTTTGTGCTAAGCTAAGCGAACTGTGCCATAGCTACGTATCTAACAGCGCGTCACAATGAGGGACTGTAACCCTGCAGCAGACGCCAGGCAGAGTAGGCTGGAGTGGGCTGGAGTAGGCTGGAGTAGGCTGGAGTAGGCTGGAGTAAGCTGGAGTAAGCTGGAGTAAGCTGGAGTAAGCTGGAGTAAGCTGGAGTAGGCTGGAGTAGGCTGGAGTAAGCTGGAGTAAGCTGGAGTAAGCTGGAGTAGGCTGGAGTAGGCTGGAGTAAGCTGGAGTAAGCTGGAGTAGGCTGGAGTAAGCTGGAGTAAGCTGGAGTAGGCTGGAGTGAGCTGGAGTAAGCTGGAGTAGGCTGGAGTAAGCTGGAGTAAGCTGGAGTAGGCTGGAGTAAGCTGGAGTAGGCTGGAGTAGGCTGGAGTAAGCTGGAGTAGGCTGGAGTAGGCTGGAGTAAGCTGGAGTAGGCTGGAGTAAGCTGGAGTAGGCTGGAGTAGGCTGGAGTAAGCTGGAGTAGGCTGGAGTAAGCTGGAGTAGGCTGGAGTAAGCTGGAGTAGGCTGGAGTAGGCTGGAGTAGGCTGGAGTGAGCTGGAGTAAGCTGGAGTAGGCTGGAGTAAGCTGGAGTAGGCTGGAGTAGGCTGGAGTAAGCTGGAGTAGGCTGGAGTAGGCTGGAGTAGGCTGGAGTGAGCTGGAGTAAGCTGGAGTAGGCTGGAGTAGGCTGGAGTGAGCTGGAGTAAGCTGGAGTAGGCTGGAGTAGGCTGGAGTAGGCTGGAGTAAGCTGGAGTAGGCTGGAGTAAGCTGGAGTAAGCTGGAGTAGGCTGGAGTAGGCTGGAGTGAGCTGGAGTAAGCTGGAGTAGGCTGGAGTAGGCTTCGCGTCGGTCGCTCACCAGCAGAGCTTTGCTGCTCTAGCGCCGCTTTGGGACGTGTTCCTGTGTTTCCACTTATGCTGATGTGATGTTAGGTAATTCGTCCGTTTCTGGGGCTGATGCACCAGTAGTTTGGGCAGCGAGTGAGATTCTACACATGAGTCAGCATCAGCTTTTGTAAAGCTCTGGCAGTCACGACTGCATTAGTCACTAATACTACGATGGCAAAATCATGAAGACGACTTTAAAAAGTCAGACCCTGAGTTGAATCAGCACCTCAACGATTAATGATGCTTCAGTTATGTAGTTTTGTTTTATGGTGCCATTAACCGAGCGCGACTCCGGCAGCACCTGCTCTGCTGTGTACACTGTGCAACACGCGTGACCGGACGCCTCCCGACACGCCTACTTGACTGCTCAGCACACAGAGCGGCCGATCGAGCCGTTGACAGTACTGTGCGCGCTTCTCCTCTTGTGTGTCCCACTGCTGGTTTACTGGGATCGTAGCACCACAAAGCACCGCGCCGCACCGCGGGCTACACGGAGCTGCGTCTCTTAAACACCCTGAACGGAGACAGAATGTGTAGGCCTGTTGTTATGGAGCTGATGCTCGTGCACTGACGCGGGCTGCACACGCAGCCTGTGGATCCAGGCTCCATGTAGTGAGGACAGTTGCTACTCTGCTGCAAGTAGGCATCGGAGAACGTCAGCTCCTGAGGGATCGTGGCGGAGGCCTGCAGCTTCTCTTTGCTCCGGTACCACAGGCAGGAGCAGAAAGTCTGGAAATGCAGCACTTCAGTGTAGACACCTTTTAAATCTTTAGGCTTTGTGGCGCCGTCCGCTACAGGCGTGCAGGAGGTCGAGGCCGAGATGGGTATCAAACGAGCCACCTCTCCTCTGGGCTTGTTAACGGACAGCAGGGCCTTCTGCTTGGCATCCCTCCACTCGTCCTCCGTGTTCATGGTCAGGAAGCGAAGCACCACCAGGTTTAAGAACGCGCCGATCACCGTGAGGCCCATGAGGATGTAGACAAAGCAGAACGCCACGTAGCGAGGGTCGTTCTGCAGCGCGTCATCCTTCTGCAGCGCCACGTAGTCTCCGAAGCCGATGGTAGTGAGGGTGATGAAGCAGTAGTAGAAGGCGTGGAGGTAGCTCCAGCCCTCGCTGTAGGAGAACGCCACAGCCCCCACACACAGGGTGCTCATGCAGGAGAAGAAGCCCACCGTCACCATGTTCGCCATGGAGACCTCGGTCTGACGCATTCCCAGGCACTTCTTGGCTTGATGAAGCAGGTACCTGACGAACGTGTTGATCCGCTCGCCCAGGCTCTGGAACATGACCAGGGTGAGCGGGATCCCCAGGAGGGCGTAGAACATGCAGAACACTTTCCCTGAGTCGGTGCTGGGCGCCGCGTGGCCGTAACCTGAGCGAGAGATCGGCACCTTTTAACGCCAACACAATTAATAATTAAATAAACCAGAACAACGAGATGGACAGCAACACACTGAATTAAATTTAAAATCCCACAACCTGCATGACATTAAAATAAACCACCAAGGACAGAGGGTGAGTCTGGTTAAAGTAAAATATAAAAAAAAGTGAATTTGACGTTACACTGAGTCAAATCCTCACACTCGTCAAGCTAAGTAGATGAAGAACCGGATAATAGTAATAGTAATAACAGATCTTTCTTCTTTTCTTTTTTCCATTTCCTTGTTCACCTCAGTTATGCAACGTGTTTTTATGCTAATCTAATTTTATGTGTCAAAATTCAAATATCTTTTATCAAGGTGCTGTATAATTTAGAAACAGACATTTACCTGAAGGATTTCATTTAAACGGCTACAGCAGCCTTTTATCTGTAAATCTGTTCGGGGGTTGAATTAGTGGCTTAAAGCAAACCCTCCAGGGTTCGGAGGCCTGGTCTGAACGACCGGGACCCGCTGAGCAACACAACCCGCAGTTGGCTTTCGACCCTTTCATGGATCTGCTAATCAGACCCTACAAACACAAGCTGTGGTTCAGAGGTGGGTCCACGGCCTCGGGCCGCTGAAAGCCCGGCTACGGCCCTGGAACGAGCATCTTTGAGTAACATGCGTTTGCGTTCAGCCTCGACAAAAACACAATTTCACAGTAGACCTGGCGACAACGTGCCTGGTGCTCACCTATGGTCGTAATCACAGTGATGGCGAAGTAAAAGGACCCGGAGAATTTCCACTGCACCCCAGCTTTGTGGGGCTTGAGCTGCACAACCACGTTCTCCAGCTCCTCGAAGTTCTCTTTGGTCAAGTTGTATTTGCGCATGAGCTCGTACTTTCTGGCGTCGAGCTTCCTCTTGTGACTTTTCTCCTGCTTCGACTCCAGGGAATCGAACACGGCCGCGCCGACCACCAGGTAGGTGAGGATGCTGACGATGAGGGCGAGCGTCCTGGCGTTTTGTCTCTTCATGATAACGGAGAGGAGATGAGCTGCGACCTTCTCCTTACGCGCTCCGGATCCGACAGAGGGACTTTGGAGACGGAGCTGTTCTCTCGGCACCACCCCCACATCACAGTTGGGTTGCTACTGTATTTGGAATATTTGTCACCGACTTATATTTAGATCGTGCAGAAGAGAAACACTGGGCAATCCCACAAACTGCCAGAACCGGAGTAGCAGCGCAAAGCAGCTCTGTTTCCTCTGTCCAAGTTTTTACGCACACGCGTTTCCACCGAAGTAAGTTGGAATCTTCTGTTAAATACAACTTAGTCTGATTCATGTGTTCGTTCGCAGATAAAATATTTACCCAGGGCCTATTTAAACAGACCGGGCTGACAAGTTGTCTAGCAACCCGACGATAACCATCATTCCCGTGAGTCAATATTTAATGGACACGAGCAAAGCCACGAACATATTTATTAGTCAGACCACTGACAGGTGTTGTTCTTTTTTATTTGAAGGCACAGAGGAGACAATCTTCACGACAACCGGACCGGACGTGGGATTCTCTTTCACTGTTCTCCTGTCTGAACAGAAGCTGGTTTAAAGGAGCAGAGTAGGCTCTTATTTTGGAATGCAGGTGTTTTGATGAGACTCTTCGCCCAACTGCATCATGGGAACTCGTGTGTTCGGAGCCTGTCGCACACCGGAAACTACAACAAACTGGGATGTGACCGGTTCTGCAGCTTCGGTTTCATATCCTTCATTTCATCACCATTTAGATCAAACATCAACGTGATGTGTGTTAAATGCAAATTCAAATTAAGGTGACAACAGAAATTTCTCTCGTGTTTCGGGGAAGTGGAGACGAACTGAAACCTCAAACAGGATGTTTGGCCTCGTGCTGAATCAGGACACACGAGACTGTGGACCCGCTGATGGGTCAAAGGGTTCTAAGCAGAGTGTCAGTCTGATTTGAGGTGGGTTGGACGTGATGTAGAGAAAACGATTCGCTGTAAATCAATCAAATAGTTGTTGCAGCTGCATTTATCACAACAAATCTGCTTTGTTCACACTGAACCTGGGCGACAGCAGCAGCGACGTTACGGTTTAATGGGCCCGAACAGAACAGAACAAACTACACAGACAGCTTCAAATAAAGGTTAATCCATTACAGCCACAGGTCAGGTCACTGTCAGACATCGGCTCCACGCGTTTTCTGGGGTCGCTACGTCTCTTTGAATGGCAGGATGCTGGAGGTATTCGCTGGGGGTCGTCAGGTCTCTGGGTTTTTTGTTTACAGGGCCTCGAACTCATCGATCCTCTGCTTGGTGTTGCCCTGGCGGATCTGCCGCAGGGTCTTGTACTTGTCGCGTCCGGCTCGGACGTTCTCGGCGTGGAGCAGGTCGTTCTGGGTCTTCTTGTTCTGGTCTCGTGCTTGTTCCAGGTCTGAGCTCAGGGTCTGAGGAGGGTCCGATGTCAGTTATTTAAGCGTGAGGACGCACGAGCAGAACGCGCAGAACATTGGGGCTGAACTCACCATCAGTTGCTTCTGCAGACGCTCGTTCTTCTCGGCCTCGGTGAGACGCTCCTCCTCGTGACGGTGGTCGTTGATGCCCTGCGACTGCAGCTCGGCGCTGTAGGTGCTGTTCTCCTCGCTGTGCTCGTGGTCGCTCTCGCTGTCCGAGGAGGACGAAGGCGCCGCAGGGGCGGAGTTAGCCGAGCTCATCACGCTGCTCAGCTCCTCTTTGGTCCTGATCAGACTCTCCTCCACTTCCTTGGCCTGTGAGCAGGTTCAGTGTGGGACATGAAACGTGGAACCAGCTCCCAGCTCGGGTTGGAGCGTTTGGGAAACTCACCTTGATGTGCCATGTCTCGGCCTCCTCCTCCTTGGCCCTCTTGGCCTCCTCCAGCAGCGTGATCTTCGTGCTGTACTCAGCCAGCTCTGCAGCCTGAAGGAGACGAAACCATCATCTGCAGAGTTCAGCCTTTTCTAAAGCACTAACTCAACTGTGTCTTTCTCACATGAAGGGTTTGAGTGCACTCACCAGCTGCTCCTGGCTCTTTATCTGCTCCTCAGCCTGCCTGGCCAGCTCCTCCTTGGCTATTATGGCCTCGATTCTCTCAGCCTCCAGCCGGGCCGCCTCCTGCTCCACCTTCTTCCTCTCCTCCTCCAGCCTCATGGCTCGTTCCAGCTGCTCCCGAAGCTCTGCGAGGAAAAGTTGAAATGAAGGCGCGTTTCTCGTGACGTCATCACGACGCCGTGCAGCATGTTCTCAGAGCAGAACCAACGCCAGCAGAGGGCAGCGAAGCGCTGGTCGTCCAGTCGCAGCGGTTCGAACGTGGGCGCGGACTCTCACACTCACCTATTTCTGCTTTCTTGGTCTTCTCCTCAAACTGGCTGAGCTTCATCATCAGCTCCTGCTTCTCTCGCTCCATCTGCTCCTTCTCCTTCTCGATGGCCTCCCTCTTCTTCTTCTCATTCTCCAGCTGATCCCTGCAGAGCAGCAAACAGCAGAAAAGACTCGTTAGGCTACAAACTGGATGGAGCTGCCGCCTCGTTTCTCCTTCTCCCACCTCTCCATCTTCTTTTGCAGCCTCTCCTCTTTGGCCTGAGCCTTCATCTGCTGGACCTCGATGCTGTCCGGCTTGCGGCGGCGCATGTACAGCTCGTGGTTTCCCATGCAGAGCTGCAGGATGCGCTTGTTGACCCGCAGCCGTGGGGCGTAGAAGATGAAGTCCTGGACAAACAAAGACATTTTGTCACATATGACACAATAAGAGAGAGGCTGTTTGACTTTTTTGACATTTTGACATGGAACAAAAATTCATGCAAAACAAAGTGACTAAGATGCAAAATAAGAATTTAATCTTTGCTTTGGCAGTGGCCAGAGGTCGAAGTTCATCCCAAACGGGCTGAACTCGGACGCTGCTGCTGTTGGACCGGGTCAGCACTTACGGGGGCTTTCTTGTCGATGGGCTTGATCACAAACTTCCTGTCACTGAATGAAATATTCCTGATTTCGCTCCAGGGAAAGCCGATCTTTGGAGAGAGCCTGGAGGACGCAGACAAACAGAGAAGCGACGCATGGTTCAGAACAACGGCCCAGAGCTCGTGCTGCAGTAGGAAGCAGAGAACCAGGTCGATGGCCTTATTTAACATTTCAGTCGGAGCAGGGCTCAGTGACCGAGCGGCTGCTCGTGTGTTGACGCGTGACACAGCAGAGTGAGACCAACGTGGAGAAGATAAATAAACACCACACGGGCCGACGTCACGCCCGTTAGATCACACATAGGAAAGAAAGGCACCTGTCGTCCTTCTCGTAGATGTTGAGCCCCAGAGCGTCGACCCCCAACCACAGATCTGTGCCCTTCTTGTTCTTGATCTCGAAGTAGTTGACGCCGTACATCTCCAGGTCCTGAGCGATCTTCAGGTACTCGATTATGGCCTCTTCCCTGATGAAAGACGAGGGACATGAGCGCTCGCTCCCTCCAGTACACAGGATTTATTAGAATATTAATATTTCCAATTCTAGTGCAATTTTAACAGAATCGAGTGTGAGGCTGTAACTAAAGGTTTGAAAATACAGTAAAATAATGGTTGATGCTCTGAGCTAAAACATAGGTTTCTGCTCTGTTTACTTTTTGTTTCATGTGGAACAAACTAAAACAGAAGCCAGAACTTGTCCCTAAGCCCAACTTCTCGGCGTGGACTCACTTCAGCATCGATCTGTGCTCCTCGTGCCAGACGTTGATTCTCTCTTCCCACTGCTCCTTGGACAGTTTGTGTTGTTCCAGGACTCTGAGGGCACAGAGATCAACGCATTGTCACGTCTTTGTCCGTGGTCAGTAATTCAGCTCTCTGGGAGTCGTCTCTGCGCAGCTGTCACTCACCTCTTGGGCAGCAGGCGCTCGGAGGACAGGTAGCCTGGCTGGTGCTCCGACTTGACGAACTCCCCGTACTTGGCCTGGACGGCGTAGGAGGCGAGCAGCACGGCCGACTCCGGAGGACAGTAGACCTCCTCCGTCAGGATGTCCTCCTTCACCTGCAGGAAGAAAAGCCTCCGGGTGACGTCTTGGATCAGCTCCTCGGTCACGTCCTCGGGGTAGAACTTGGCCCGGAGTTTGAACTGCAGGGGAGTTTCCTTCTTCATGTCCTGAGACATCACCTGCGTGTTTACAGAGGAAGCAGATTGTGACAGGGACCACAGAACCTCGCTGGAGAGGCGGAGAACAGGACGGATCACGAACAACACTCGCCTTCTTCTCAAAGTTCAGCCAGGAGATGAAGCCTTTGGCATCGACGAACTGAAGCCCGAAGTACCAGGTCTCACGCAGGCCGATGGTTCTGACGACCTGCGACACAGAGTTTACGCTCAGGCCGTTGTCTTTAGAGATGAACAACCGAAAACGTGTTCGTCCATCATCCTGCACGGGACACAGACCCAGCGGAGACCGGGTCAGACCCGGACGCGTGAGGGCCGTGTCTGAGCAGCGGAAAGCAGTGAGCGAACATCCGCAAAGACACACACTGGGAGGCCTCAGGAGCCCGTTATCACACTTCCTGTCCAGGACGAAGGCTAATGATCTACCACGGACGGATCTCCAGCGAGGGTGGTGCCGGCCCTCACCTCTAGTTATCCATTATCTGTAGGCTGCAGAAACGCTTCCACCCCAGTGACACCATAAAGTCACCGGTTTTGCCCCCACCCTCACGTAGATGGTGCAGGTGTGAGGCCAGTGGGTGGAATCTGAGGCCTGCAGTGCTTTGTGTTCACCGACGTACGAACCTGGTCGAAGAGCTGCTTCCCGGTGGTGTTGGGCTGGAAGGAAAACTCCAGCTCCGCGTCCATCGTCGTGACGCGAACGTTGACCTGCGGCAGAGAGAAGAGCGGTGAACCTCCGCATCTCCCACAGCTGCAGACATCACGATAAACGCGATGGGGTCAGTTATGCGACAGGCTGCGGAGCTGTGAAGTGGATTGTTCATAAACCTTAATCGCTCACTATCTCGTTAGACTTTGGACCACGCTGGCAGGTGTGACAAGGCTGCCTGCGCAGATTAAAATATTCAAACAACCTCCTGACCTTCTGACTTTATCACCGCTAGTTAAGATCAAACCAGATCTTAAATAAACCCGACGCAAACATTTTGCTCACATGACGCTTGAAAGTCAAAGTGTGTGAATCTCATTGTTCCTGACGGACGCAGAGCGAGCTGCCAGCAGTTACACAAGGATTTTATGGAGCAACACGGCCCAGGTGTCATAAAGATAAAGCCACAGAAACTGGAGCGTCCATTTATGAGACCTCCGCAGTTTCCACTTCCAGTGATCACATGCAGTAGATAACGGGTCTTTAGCCTGGACGGTGACGTCATCACGGGTCCAGGTCCGTCATCAGCTCTGCTACCGGCCGGGGCTGGATGAGCAGCGTAGCTCCAGCTCCGGTCCGGGCCGTGAAGGAGCATTTCAGGGCTGTTTGCGGGTCAAACGCTCCATTGGGTTAATGAGTAGAGGAGAAAACACGGCTTCAACAACAGACTAAAACCGTTTAAAGGTCAAATACACGCGACCGGGCCGTGAATTTAAAGTTAAAACAAACCCGGACATTGCAGTGACGCCTTCACTGACCAGCAAAAGCATGGGAGACCTCACCGTTTTGGGCATCTTGGCTCCGGTTGGTGGCTGAGCTCCAGCAGAATGTGATTCCCAGGCTGACTGAGGCTGCAGTGGCCGACTCCCAGCAGAGGCTGCACCTGATAAAGAGCCGCTGCGCTGCCGCTGGCAGACCCAAGGGCAGGGCTGGTGTCCTTTGAACTGGGCTGTAGCTCACTGGCACCGACGTGGGAGGTGCAACTCCGCTACTATCACAGCCCACAGCTCCACCCGAAGACAATCACCTGTCTGACCTTCGGTCGGAGCAGCAGAATGGGTGAGTCATGAAGAGACTGGATCAGAGGATCGTCCCCGATGAAGTAACATTTAAGACGCTTGACTTTACAGACTTTATTGACAGCGACATAACAGGCAGAAACGACAGAACGGATCCAGGTGGTGTAAACATTCAGTGACGTTCTACTTGGTGGCCGCTCAGCGGACGGATCGTTTATTAAGCAGCGAAACAAACATTTCACAGCTGGAGGTTTAGAGGATGAGACACGGGCCTCAGCTTCTCTCTGCATCTTCATTTGACCTCTGTTGACCCTGCCGTGTCTCTCTTCTTCGTTGGTTTGTGCCCTTTGTCTCCTCGGTTCTAGCTGGTTGTTCTACTTGCTCCGTGTCTTGTTTCTGTCTTTCTATCATCTGTGTCCCTGCCTGGTTCGGGTGCTGACTCTTCTTTAGTGTTTCCTGCTACGTCATGTGGTGTCTGACTTCTAGCCACCGTTTCCCTGCCTGCTCCTTACGTTGTGTCTCTTTTTGGGTCGGCCTGGTTAAAGCTCTTCCTTGGCCTGAAGCTGCGGCTGCTCCTCGGCTCTGAAGTCCTCGTTGGGGCTTCCGTCCTCGTTGAGGACGCGCGACGCCATGTAGCCCACGATGGGATACTTCTTTTTGTACGTGCCTTCAAATATACTGTCCAGAGATTTGAGCTGCTCGTCGGTGAGGCCGCTCTGGAAAGACAAGGACCAAACAGTCTTAATGCTGGAAATTAACTTTGATTTCATATGTAAATCATCCAAAACATTTCTCTAGAAAATGTGAAACCCCTTTGCTTTCATTAACAGGCTTCCTGTTGGTTTTTGTTTTATATCCGTTTTCTCATTTACTGGTTTTGTGTCTTTTCTCTCTTGGAAGCAAGTGACTCCGTCCAAAGGTCCACGGTTCACTAATTAACGCGTCGTTTCTCAGCTGATGAGCAGCTTTGACTGGACTCACGGTGTCTGACGTCAGGTCTTCCGGGGCCAGAGACATCTTGGCGACGGCGCGCGTGGAGTCCTTCCCCACCAGCGCGTTGTACGGAGCGTCTCTGCCGTAAAACTCTGCCAAGAGCCCAAGAAAAAGTCGTGAAATGCACTTAACTTACTTTTACCCGGTTTGAGCGCGTGCTTTTATTTATACTAGTAGCGAATGTTTCTGTGGCTTCACACATCTCGAAGTGTGGCTGTGGTGCGTTTGAGGGCCTCTCCACCTTTCCCCCCGGTGACGTCAAACACGGCGCCTTTCACCGCCATGTAAATGGGCCGCCCGTCCTGCAGACACAAGACCCATGAGACGGCTGGAGCGCACCTCTACGTGTCCGTGAACGCGTCGCCGGCGGTTACCTCGGTGCCGTCGTGTCTCCGCAGCTGCTCCTCGGTGAACAGCCGAACCGGTTGACGCTTCAGCTTCACGTCCGACAAAGTCACGGAAGCGGCCACGAGCAGGAGCCAGACGTGCGCCGTTGCCATGGTAAAGCCGCTGTTTGAAACGCTTCGCGCTGCTTCCGTATCGCGGCGGGACAAGTTCAGCCTGAGCTGCGTTCAAAGCCGTGGGAGTTTCCCAACACGGTTGCGCCCAGTTGGTCACAGATGGAGGAAAAATATCACACGACCCAGAAACACGTGGTTTCACAAACGTCTTCACAGAAACGATCGCGACTTTCCTAAACGGAGTCCACTAACATTCCTCAGTATTCATATCAGATTAATTTGCCTAAGTAGCGGAAAACGTAAAATCCTTAGCGATGACACTGTAACGCAGCTGTGCGCAGTTCAGGGTCCGTCCAGCAGGTGGTGCCCGTCAGCTTCTCTCGCGACTGTTGCCTGAAACAGAAAATGCTTCACAGCTTTTCCAGCCACCTTCTGTCTCTGTCTGTGTATTTACTCTCACATTTAGTATTTTTGTTCTGGGCCCAGGATGAAACCATCCAACCTCTGCTCACTTTCCTATATTTTATTGTTCAGTGCGTTCGGATGTTTGAGTAATAAAACATGAACGTTGCTGTAGTTTGGTGTAAAACTGTGACAATAGGAATAATTTCACAAAGTTAAAGAAGGAAAACGCGGCCCAGCAGCTTTGGAAAAAACCTTTATTGGAAACATTACGGAAAGAAAGAAGAACTTTGTTTTAGAGTCTCATTTCTGAAAATCATTTTTATTTACTATAATACACAGCGGATGATGTTAGAAGTCAGGTGGTTTGTACACCGGTGTGACAATACGATACAAACTGAAAACGACAGATTGATGGAAAACTACACAAACACCTTAATGTTGTATCCAGCAGCTGCTGAAGCCCAGACTTTCCCTTCCCTCCCTAAAAACTGGAGCTTGTAGATCAGGACGCTCTTGGCTCAGTTCCACTCCTGCCATTCGCTCCCGTTCATGTGCCCTTCAACATCCTCCTCAGTCCATCACCACAGAAGCTTCAAATGGGCTTTTGACGGCGATCCAGTTGGAGTATTTACGCCCTTAAACGCCTCTTATTCACATATCCAAGGAAAATTAGTTCTCACTTGTCCCATTGCAGACACGTGTCCCCTTCACGGTGCCCTTTAAAGTTCGGTAAATCGGGTTTTGGCTTTGTTCATGTCCCATCAGCACATGACCTTTGATTAATAACAGTATTATCGATGCTGCGTCGTTGGCCCTTAAATCATTTAGTTTGCACTAATTAAACATCCTCAAATGTGTCGTTTAAAGACAATTATGTTCACACATCAATATAATTTATTGATGTGTGAACAGCTCAAAACCTTCAAATAGCTCAAGTTATTAAATATGAACTAGTAAATCCTCACACTGGAGAATTACATGAGAAACATTTCATCAAACTGACAGAGGAGCAGGAGACGTGTCTGAAGTGAGACTGGCCTCTTCCCCTCGTCGCTGACATTCAGACGCCGTTCAGGAACCGTTCTACACGACACGGCTCAGCTTGTGCTTCTCAGGTCGCTGAAGGACAAACGCGATCCCCGTCGTCACTTTAACAGTTTCAAGCCGTTTTCTGACGTTCGTGTAAAAACGTCCGGGCGAACAAACGGGATTCGTCTTTCAGACAAACACGCAGCAACGTGAAGTGAGACGAGAAACAAACTGGTGCAAACACAAACTGAACGCGAGCTCGAGGTGGATTCTGCGTAAACCCGACTTTTCAGCGTGTGATGAGGGAAGCGAGGAAGGACCACGCGAATTTCAAAGCGTGTCAGACTGTTGTCGAGCCCCCTCCCCTCACACACACAGACACACACCATCAGAAAAAATACGTGTTTCATTAGAACCACAAAGAAAATGATTATAGCTTCTGTCAGATTATACAGTCCAGTACCCCGTGGTATTTCACTAGATCAGCAATCTCTGCTGCTGATAAATCTTTATATATATTTATATATATTTATATATATATACTTATATATACTTCTTTCCTCTATTTAGGAAAAACTATTCAACATATGACCAAAAATATGATATTAAGAGTGTTTCTTGCATGATGAAAATGAAATTGATAGAAAAAAATGAATCTATACTTTTCCTGTTGAAATGTTCCCCAGAAACGGTTCAGACAGAACAAAGCAGATCTGAAGAACAGCGCCTGCAGAGTTTCCTCTTTTTTTAACTGTAAAGTTCTTTTTTTCACTAAGTGGCAAAAACAGAGACATGCAAATTTCAGTTTCCAACAAACGAACAGGAGAACTAAAGCGGAGAGGAGAAAGCGTTGAGGCGCCTCCTTGAACCGAACGGGTCCTAGATGCATCGCGACATAGTGGTTTTCTTGTCATGTGCCTTCGTCGGGGGGTCGGGGGGGAGGCGGGATTCTACTCAGAACCACACGTCTGTCGCTGCATTGAGAGTTAGACTAAAGTCTGTCAAGTCTCAGACGCAGCGAGTCTACGCTTAGGTCCTTCTTCCCTCCTGAATCCCCCCTTCACTAAGCGGAAGGTTCAAGCTGGCTGTAATGCAGACCACAGGTCAGTTCACACAGAAACACCGTCACACATCATCATCATCCACACACACACACACACACACACACACTGGTAGAAACCATCAGACATTACAAAAAAATATAAAAAAGAAATGAAATTGGCATGAGGGACCCCCGACCCAAGTCGTGCATGTGCTGCCCTTTGAGGGGGTCAAAGTTCACATAGTGGGTACAGGGTTGTTTCATCAAGTCTTTAAAAGCGGATCTTCTCCTTTCAAATTCCCAAAAGAAAAAACAATCCACCATCTGTGAGCGCGTTTGATGTGTGGAGCGCTGGCAGAGGAGAGGTGCGTTCCCTCTGATTCCACAATAATTAGAAGAAGAAATGTAGGAATCTGCAGGAAGACTCTGAAATCTTTTCAGCCCACAGATGGTGAGTCAGGTAGCAGTCAGTCAGTGTCAGGGTTTGCAGTCATGGAGTCTCCAGCTTCCCTTTCCTCCCGTCTCGGAGCAGAGATGATGAGCGAGGGGCGACTGTTTACGACTGTGTGCTATTCGATCAGAAGTGTCTTTACTTGACTCAAACGTAGCTCAGAATCCCTGTAGTCCAAGTCCAACCCTGCTCAACGATTAGTGTTGTCACTATGTGCCACATTAAATCAATTCATTCATCAGCTCGTTTCAGTCCCTGCATCATTAGTGTGTTTGAGTCAGAGCCGAAGTTCTGTTGCAGAAGCGACGTCCAATTGTAAATCTCTAATCCAGGAAGTAGCTGATCTCACAGGTTAACAAACGATCAAAGTGTCTCCAAACTCGGTAGCAGATCCCTAAAGCTCACCCAGCAGGTTCATGTTTTCTCAGGTTGTAACAGGGCAGAAGACGACCTCCGGGTGACTGCTGGTCGAAAGCAGCCGGCAGCACGGTTCAGGTCCCAGCGGGACGGTCTGGGTCTCAGATCAGCGGGTCAGGGTGCAGGCTGTGCTGGATCTGCTGCGGCTGAAGAGGTGGGGGCAGCTGCAGCGGCAGCAGAGCCTCCACCATGTTGTGGCAGTGCGGCGGCGGCGTGCCCTCGCTGCTGGAGCTCTCTGCCACCTCGCCGCCGTGGAAGAAGTAGTCGCTCTGCACAATGAAGGACTCGATGACCGCCTGGTTCAGCTTGGTGGTCGACAGCGTGTCTTTATTCTCGAAGTCCGGCCGCATCAGCGTGGGCCAGAAGCAGATGGACAGGTTGTCGGCTGTCATCAGGGTGGTCTTGCTGTGCTGACTCACCCTGCAGAGGAACCGGCAGAGAAATGTTTAAGAACCAGACGAGGACAAAAGAACCCGGGTCAGACCAGACTGAAGTTCTGTTGAGGGCGTAAAGGCCAAGGCAGTGGCTTAAGGGTGGACTACGGTCCCGACATGTGAGGGAGTGTCCTACCTGTTCAGGTGTGTGATGATGTATTTGAAGACCTGGTAGTTGACGGGAGGAAACTTCTTGGAGATCTCCCTGAGGACCTGCAGCCGCTCCATGTAGTCCACGGTTTCTGACACACGGGAGAGAATTTCACATTTTACACACGCGCTCTCCTGGGAACAGAAGTGATACTGTGCAACAACAAAAGGTTGAGCCGCTGCCAGCAGCAGCTCCCACACACACACCATCACTAAGCAACTCCAACACCCGCCTGCACCTCATCTCACGTAAAACAAGTCCAAACGGGGTCCGTTTAATTCACATACTGACCAGTTAGTTCTATCCTGATTAAGCTGTGTGAGCCTTGGGTCACATAGGCTGTAAATTCCAGAAATTATTTTTAGTTACAGCAAATAACTTCCACAATCTAAATGTGTCCTTCCTCTGCAGATTGCTCAGGTTATTTCTGTCTTTCCTGCTCTGTTTAGTCATTTGGGTTTTCAGACCTTTCATCGTTGTAACTCAAAGACAAACAAACATCACAAGCCGAGTTAGTCTTCTATAGATTTCACTACTCCAGTCTGGAATATTCTCACACAAACATTTTTCACCCGGGACACAGACAATCAATCGTCTTAACGAGGAGCTCAGGTGAGACTCTGCCTTTCTAATGGCCACCAGAGGTCAGAGGTCAATAATGGAGTCTACCACAGCTCAACATCACTGACAGGAACAGTTGATGATGGCACCAATGGCAGTTTAAACCCTTTTATTTAATGTACATCAGTATGAAGGAGAGGTTCTGCTGAGCCACATCAAACTACTGTAGAGACAACGCTTCACCTTCATACGAGTCATTTCCAGAGGAATGCGAGATGGCAGCACAGTCTCTAAGTCTCTTCTTCTCACAGGCTCAGAAACTTATGGAAGTATTATTTTTACATTTCTGGTTGAGCGTATTTTTGGCTCGTTAATCTGCCATCGTCAGCCTGGGGGTTTCAGCACCGAGTATCAGCAGAGTGGGAGAGCACAGCGTGGATGTGTGACAGCATCCCAGGGCTGGAAGAAAGCCTCTTAAGAGCCTATGATGTGACAGAAAGCTCTGCAGCAGTGAAGAGAGCAGCTGCGACACAAGAGGCCACTAAGTGATATATTAACTGTGTATCTGTGCATGTTCAGGCTCTTACTTGCGGCCTCCACCAGCTCTGGGTGCAGGCTGTAGGGGATCAGGGGGCTGGGCAGGTCAGCGAAGAAAGCCTTCAGCGCTCCCGCAGCAGCGTTCACCGCCACGTCCATCGCCACAAAGTCGATGCTGTGATCTAGAGGGGACAAAGGGAAGGAAGAGGCTCAGCAGCGGATTCACAAGGTCGATATCGTTTTGAAGGTGGAAAACCTGAATCCTTCAGCTCGTTTCGCCTCGTGCATCTTAAACACAGCCAGCAGGAAAACAGCTGCACCCAGGCAGAGCTGCAGGCTGTGACCAAACCCACGGTGATGTGAACTCTCTACACGACCTGGTGTGCCCACACATCTCCCAGTCCTGAACCACGCTCCTCAAATTAGCTCTAACAGCGCACACAGGCGCATTGCTGCCGTTGTTATTGTTGTTTGCCAAAAAACATTTGCTACGAAATATGAGCACAGAGAAAACCCACGTTTCACTACACGCAAACACGACTCATTCTGTTCACATCCCCTGAACATTGTCAAACAGCAAATATCATTTAGGAAACACGATAGTTCTAGAGGAGTTTACTGTTCGACTGCAAACACTGAAATTGTTTGCTTCCCTCCTTTTACTAAATTAAAGTAAAATGGGCAGAGGAGCTTGGCTACAAAAAGTAATTTATGAACAGTATTTGATATTTGTGTTGCAACTTGATATTTCATCTGAATAATTCAGCATTGTTTTGCATGGACTGCTGCACTGTGTCACTGACACGTGACCAGCAACCTTCAGGAATACGAGTATCTGATGTGAGCATGAGGAGCCGTGCGTGAGGAAGGGCAGCTCTATCGCAAGGGCCCAAAGCAGATGAGGAAAATAAACCGCCTGAGAAGACAAGTCCCCGTAACATCCACACTAAGCCACGCGACGAACCGGGAGTCCAACCCGGCTCCCATAGCCAGACGGGAATTTCCTGGGACAGAGCCTCACTTTGAAAAAGGCTCTTAAAAAGCTTGTGGGTAGTTGTGGAGTCGTGGAGGACGGAGCTCGTCTCTGATCACAGCTAACAGAGGTTATCACCGGTCCAACTCAAACAACAAGGGTGTTTTTCCCAGAGGAGATCTTCAGTCTGGAGTCTGCGCTCACACACCAAACCCCTGTCAACATTCCCATTAACCCGGACGACGGCTCCTGGGAGAAAAGAAATATACAAACATACACATATGATGATGATGGGAAGGAGGAGAAAAGAAGGGCGAGAGAACGAGGACAGAGCCCTGAGGTAACAACAGCTGTCGAAGTACATCTGAAAGCCTGCCAACATACAAACACTCGCACGGAGTCCAACAGAAATACAGCTGAGAGGCAAAACAGAGACGCTACCACGTCAAAGACAGAGGAGACAGAAGGCGTTTATTAAAAGTTAATTAATGAACTTAAAATTAGTAATAAGGCAGAGGCACAGTAATCCTGGACTAGTCCTCAGGCAATTTCATTTAAATTGAACCATTTCCATAAAAACACTCTCAGCAGCAGGGCTCAGCAGCCCACTGGCCCTCTTACTGACGGAGGAGCTAATTGGCAGTAATGGCGCGCGACTCACAGACAGCGGAACCACTGCAACATGCATGTGCAGCATCGGCACAGGAAAATCTGAGCTGACACAGTCGCCTACGGCAAGTCATGAGCAGCACGCTGCAGGGAGTGACTACTGTTTACTTAACACGTGTAAGAACAGCAGGTTTAGACACCTGCGACCCCAAGCACAGCAGCCCTCGCCAGCCTGAATCACCCGGACAGCCGCGAGAAGACACTTCACAATTTACTGTTACTCTGTAAATACGAAGGAAAGAGACAGAGATATTTGAATACACCGAGTTCAAACAACTGCACGAGCAACTCACGTTCTGCAGTTTATTCGCTAATCAGGTTCAAATTCATCTCCAGAGAGAGAGAAGGGGAGATGGCGACATCGCGGTTATCCCTGCGTAAAGGTTAGTGGGGTCAACGCTGCCAAACAATTCAATGCTAATTTTACGTTATTCTATGGTCTCCAAGTCCAGGTGGGTCAACAGTCGCCTGAGGTCCCTCAGCTGCTTTAAATCCTGAGGACGCGAACCGATCAATCACAATAAAAAAGAAATCATGATTAATGATCAGTCCCTGGTGCCAGTCAGCCCAGTCTGCCTGTAAATAAGTGCTGGTGATTTCTGCCTGCGGTGACTCTATTTACTCCGACAGTCCGTTTGGCCGCTGACCAGATCCTGTGCATGTGTTTCTCTTTAAGCGCTTCTGCTGTGTGGTCACAGTCAGGGAGCTTGAGTTTCTGCGCTCGTTCAATTTATTGCGCACATTGTTTAAGTGCACCTCGATCGGCAGCACGTTTTCCAGAGAACGAGTTAAAAGGCTTGATTTAAGTTTGTTGAGAAATTATTTAGAGCCTCGATCTGTGAAAATAACGAGAACCGGCAGCTGCCGCGCTTTGAAACCACATTACACACATGCTCTATGTTCAGGTGACTGCATGTGTCTGACCTTGATCAAACTGCTTCTGGATGTTGTCCTGGTCCGTCTTGTTCCCACTGACGCGGTACAGTCCCTCTGTCGTCAGGCCTGCAAGCACAAGAAAACAGACATCTGGTTTATTACCAGTTCACGTTTAGGCAGGATGACACAAAAGCACAGCGATGCAGGGTTAAACAGAAACAGATGGGCCGACAGGAGCAGTGTAAGAGGCTTCATCAAATCTTTGTTTTCATTCAACGAAAATCTGTAGGCAACAAGAATGTCCCAGGACTTTTTGCTTTCTGGGTTCACCATTTATCTCCTTTCATTGCTCCTTTGCAGTGTATGCGCAGGGTGACGCAGGCTTCTGTTTAGGACAAGGCTTCATTAAGGTCACCAGCTGATCCCCGGCTGCGATGCACACGAGCAGCCTGCCGCCAGCCCGTCCTCTACCCGTCCCCCGATGGACGCCACTGCATTCATCCTCCCTGGCTCCAATGCCAACTATCACAGAATCACGTATCAACTCTAGGGTTGAATTTTATTTCCCTTTAACTTTACGTACAGATTTTACAATGAAGACAGTGAATCTAGTCTTTGTTTATTCACTTGGTCAAACTATTTGTGTTCGGATTAATATATTTGCTGAACATATTTTAACCGAATGCTTTGTTGTGAGTCATTGTTGTTTTATGCATGTGTAGGTCAACGTTCAGAAATACGCATCAACGCTGATCTGATCCTGGTCTGAGACGTCAGAACATCAAGGCTCCAATATAACAGACTGGCAATGATGTTTCTAGAGCAACAACAATAAAAGCTAATATTTATACAAGAATTTTACAGTAATTAACAGCCAGTTGGTCTGAGAACTGCATTTTTGAGTCTCTCACTGTAAACTTCCCAGCCAGCTGGCAGGGGACGGCTGATCTGAGACCAGCACATGTGGAGACAGGCGGTCTTAATTACAGCTATAATGTGTGTCCTGGCTGCAGAAATAAACAGAAAACGCAGAGAAGCTAAACTGAACACGAAGTTCTGCTGGTTGCTGCTGCAAGGTCACTCACTGCAGCGTACACACACGTGTCTGCAGGGGACACGCTGCATTATGTAGATTCAGCTTTAATGGACTGTGTGAGGTGACGTGTGCTGCTAAGGCTCGACTGTGTTGACTCAGGTGTGTGATGCTCTTATATTAGCAGGAAACCGAGCAGAACACGCGTCTTGTTTTTGTAACCTACTGGAACCAGTTTGCCTCACTCAGTCAGCAGGAAGCTCAGGAACCAGTGGGAGCTTTGAGCATGTTCTGTTGCTCAACATACATTGATATGTTTCAACTGCTGCATTTGTGAAGAATCCAAAGCTGCTACGATGATAAACGACATGACAAAGCAACACGTGGTTAAAAAGGTCCAACTGGTTTCCAGCTTTTGAGTCAGTCACGAAACATTTCTCTGCAGATTCTGGTTGTTCCTGCTCAACACACCTGAACTTGGCAATGACGCAAGAGTGTGTTCGACCACCGACCTGCCCGAAGCTGAACATTCCTCCCAGAGAATTTTAACAAGGACAGAGAAATGAGCTGAAAGCAGCTCCAATGACCTTTTGTATTTAAACATACAGTAAGCACTAGATCTCATCTAAATATTGGCTTCATTCGCATCACGTTCAGATCCCGATGGTTCACACTGATGTTTGGAGACAGGTACGAGGCTCCAGTGTCATCCCAGCGGTTCAGAAATCTGAAATCTGAGTCAAGAGCAGCAGCAGCATTTGTGCGACAGTCTCCTGCTTGGTTACAAACGTTGCTCCAGTTCGTCCGTCTACATCAAACCAGCCTGAAACGCTCTCTTCGCTGTGGGCACCTTGGCCTCGGCTGGCGCCCTCCTTAATGTTTACTTTTACCGAAGTGCGAGTTGCCAGCGCTGATTGATGATGACGGGCCATAAGCACACGTGCACAGGAGTGGAATGTTAATAAAAACCACATGAGTTCCTAAAGCTACATGGTTCTGCTGCAGGACTTTAACTTTACACGCTGTTATGTGGGAGACACCATCAGCTTAGCGCTCGCCGTGCATCCGCATCTCATCTGAGCTCCAACGCACTTTAATGTGGCAGCTTATGAAAGTAAACAAACATCTTGGACAACACGTAACACGCAGCAGCGTGTTGTACCTGTATCAAATCAAAGCGCTTCTCTCCAGACTGTTTAACGTTACAGTAAATACGTAGCTAAAAACGCCATAACTCAGTAAACTAAGTGTCTGTTTATACACACTCACTTCCCACTGTTGCCACTTGTGGCCTGTTTCCTGCAGCGATCACAAGTCGATGACGTAACACGTTACTGATTTTCTCTGTGACCTGAATTCAGCCTCGCTCATTCACTTTTGACCTTAGACTGACTTCTGCAACGCCCTGTGATGAAATGTCATCACCCCGTACGTTTGTGTCCCTGCGGGGAGATTTGATTCAACAGGATGTACAGTAACACACAGAGGACCTGAGGGGAAGGAAGTTAACAGTGTGGCTCATGTTTGCGTGTTGGGATCTGATAAGACTCTTACTGTGATAGGATCTAATAGTCTTCACACCGTTTCCGTACCACAGCTCAGCTCATCAGTCTCCATCTAACCTCAGAGCTGCTTCACTGTCTCACCCTCTGCCCGTCTGCCCACGGGAAAGCGTTTCATCGCCGTGGCAGCAGGAAGCCAGATATTTTTAACTCTTCTGCTGGTCAGGGAGCAAACGCCCGGATCATCATGGTGGCAACGGCAATACAAGACCCAGACACCCTGTTTGATAAAGGGTACAAATACCTAAAACCTACAGCAAATGTACCCGACTAACAACTATGAAGTTTGAGCTATGATTTATCTCCATTAAAAGAAGAAGGAGAGAATAATGAAAGCACTGAGGAAAAGGTCCAAACACACCCTCAGCTGCATCATCCCTTCTGCTGTTGAACCAACATCTGTATCACTGTGATGACCTTTGACCCGTACAGACTGATAATGACACGTCTGAATGAAATGTTTACATGACCTTATAAACCGACGAACTGGTGACAGCCGTTCCATTTTAAACACATTATTCTCATTAAGATAACGACTTGGATGCATCAGGCTCAGCAGCACAATCAGATTAAAGATAACGTGACGTGAAAAAACCTTTACACAGAGGAGATGTGAGCAGTCGTTCTACTCTCTACGCTGTGTCCACACTGGCTGCTGCATTTTGCATTTACTGGAGACTAAACATCATGAAACAGTTCTGACTGGAATTAGCAGCAGAGATCATATTCCTCCTGCGTTAGCTTACACACAAAGCTCCATCTTATTTTAAAAAGACCTCATAGCTAATATGCGCCCAACAGATTTCTGATCTCTACCTGTGATGAAGCGGAGTCATGTGAGTGAAGCTGCTGGAGCCTCCTTCATACACTCCTCTCGTTAACACCAGTATTAGTGCCCTAGCAGCTCTGAACACACCCAAGGACAGCGTCAAGTGTGAAGTCAAGATTTAGGAAAATCACAACATCGGAGCCGAAGTCATTCATGTTAAATGCTCAGTCCAGAGAAGAAGCAGGAGCAGAACCTTATCTGGGTTTGTCTTTGAAACATACATTTCTACGTTTTAATGCTGCTGCTCCTGCGTTTTGTACACTAATCCTAATGTGTTAAACGACTGATCTTTACAATCCCAACCAGACATTTGCTTTGGATTCTGAACTTAAACAGTGCTTATTACAGAAAGCTCACTTGCAGGGGTCAGAGGTGAAAGTGTGTAGTGTTTGAGTGAACAGCTCCTTTTACGCTTTTCTGAACGAGGCGTTGGTAAAACACAAATGAGTTTTTATCTACGTAGACACATGATGATGTTGCAGCGTTAATCCTAAGCCCAACAACAAACACGCTGCTTCCACGTATCAGCACAGCCCAGCCTGCACGTTCCAGTTTCTCATAACCAGGACATTTAGGACTTGTGCCGCTCATTATACAGGGAATATGAGGAAGATGAATGTGCAGGTAAAAGCGCTGGTTTTCCCAGAGGAAACCAAACACAGCTTTCCCACAATCCTCTGAAGGCTGAAGAATGATGTGAGCGCCCTGGTCTGGAAGTCATTCTGCCGCTGATACAGTCCAGCAGAGAGCGTTCAGCTTCATGTGTATGGAAGTAATGACCTAAAGTAAGCACTTTCTTTGTCTTTTCAGTCCAGGCTGGTCTGGTGGAGTCATCAGTTTCTCTGCTGGTGTGTTAATTTAATGGCCGACCATCCACACAACAGTGGGTCAATATAAATCAATACATAGGCTGCGAGCGCAAGTATGATTTAATGTCTGGGCACCTTGGATAACTGGAGCCATAACCCACCACCCCACCCACACCGTCCCCAGACGGTGTCCCGCAGACAACAGGCAGCTGTGGTCGACTTTTCAACAGGACTCGGCTAACGCTCACATATCCACTGTTCAATCACGATTTCATCAAACGACCAGTTTCTCTTTGTGTCCATATCAAATGATTTTCTGGGGCTTTCGGAGGCTGACTGCAGTTTCTGCTGTGACGTCATGATACAGAAAAAACTAACATCAAGCAGGGCTGCAATTAGGCTTTTCATCGCCTGAATCAGATGCTGTCTCAAGTTACTGAGCTGCAGTTTTGGTCTTGATCTTGGCCAGTGATTCTGGGAGGAGGTGGGAAGATCAGGACGCCGACCACGAGGTGACCTGCCCAAGTTAGAGGGTTTAGCACCCTGCAGGATGCAGCTCGTTAAGAACTGAAGCTATAGGATGCAGCGGCGGATTTAAAGGATCAAGCCATTTTAAAGCTTGACCCATACACTTTGCACTAAAAGTCAGGATATCCCATCGTCTGCTGCATCTATTCTGACCCTTTGTTCAAAATCCGCCTCCTCTAAATCCTCCAGCTTTGTGGAAGTGCAATTACAAACCTATTCTGTGCTCTTTTAGGTTGGACAATGGGAACAAATATATGACATGGCGTTAATGTCATTAAACCAGTCATTCAACATGCGGGTCCAACACTGCAAAAGAACTTTTTTTTCCAACTGCAGTTTTTCGAGGACGAGCGACAGAGCGTTTTCGTTTTCTCTGCTCAAAAGAAGAAGAAAAATAAAGCTGATGAGAAGAAGCAGCTGACAGGGGACTAGTGTGTGGCTGACACAGGGTAAAACGTTTCAAACTGCTCCTCTTTCATTCTGTCTGTTTCTGATGTGTAAATGTCTCATTTACATCCTGTCTCTCTGAATCTGAGAACCTTATTTTCTGTGTTATCACCGAGCAAAACGAATGAGAGAGAAATGAAAGCAGACAGGAGGGAGGACTTGTCAGGCTGCTGCAGCAGGGAGGAGAACGGTTAACACAAGCACCTCCACCTCCCTCTGTAGCTACACGTCTCTATTTCACATCTTCCACTTCCTGTCTCTTGGAAGCTGCCATCGGATTAAACTCCTCATGCTGCACTGGTACGAAACGTAAATTAGTTTATATTATAGGTGATGACCAGGAATCTGATTTACTGATGCAACAAAATTCACCATCTTACTGGCATGTGCTGGACAAAGGAATGAGGAAAAGTGGAGCCACTGGGTGACAATGCAGGTCATTAAACGAATGTCACTCTGAAACAGACTTGATTTGTAGGAGTCTGAATGATGTGGTTTGACGTTTGGCATATTTGAGTGTGAACCTAACTTCATCCTGGCTTCATGGATGCCGTCTCCTCCAGACGCTCCTGTGACGTCTCTCCAGAGCAGGACAGACCTGAGGGCGGTGACCTTGACTCTCAACTTTAACTGAAATTCCTACAAGCTTGGGTCCAAGTGGACATGTGTGGCAAAGTGAAAGAAATTCCCTCCGGGTGATCGTAACAACACGGGTTCACAGCAACCTTGACATTTACCCAAGTCTCAGGCCTAAAGGTCAGGAAGTAGCATCTTGTGTGTTCACACAGATGTGTGAGCCGTTTAAAAACTGATCACTGATCTGCTGCTGTAAAAAAACATAATAGGAACCATTGTGGATGATTCCCAGTTCAAACCACACAGCCTTCGTCACAGATGTCCAGCTTTAGGGAGCGGGTGACAACACACACACTCATTTCTAATATAACAGAGACAGATGGCCCAGTATTATAAATAGAGCCATCGCACTGCAGCCACCTAGCTACTGCTCTATTTACTCACACAAGACGCAAACCGTTGTTCACTTTGTGTCGTCCTCTGGATTTCCTCTAACCAGAATATGACTAATTCATAATCAGGCCTCACACACTGAAATAAATCATGAAGATTATATTTTTATTAAATAATATATTATTCCATTGATGAATATTTAATTAAAATTCCTTATTGATCCAAAGTGATTGTAGTGTAGGTGCCACACAAGCTGCGTTGCTCAAGGACACTCAATGTGGTCGAGAGGAGCTGGGGATTGAACCGTCAAACCTGTGATTAATGGCTAACCCACTCTACACCCTGAGCCATAGCCGCTTTCAAATTCAGATTCTATATGAACGACAATATTTAATGGGGGAACATGCAAAATCCCAAACTGAATAAAAATAAAAAAGGTTGATTAGTCCTTTAGGTTGCACCAACGTGAAGCAGCTGTGGGCTGGGCTGACTTCATGATGCCAGCACTAATGAGTCAGCTCTACTACACACACACACACACTCTTCTTGGCTGCTATATTCTGTTACTAATAATCGAGCACATTCTGCATTTTTAATGTGTCATTGTGCTCCAACACACGCACACTATGTGAATTTAGTCTGGATAGGCTGAGTGACAACCCAGGGGAGACGTGGAAGGAGCCAAGAGATAATGATGAGGCGCAGAAGGTGTGGGGGCATGAGCATAGAGAAAGATGAGAGGCTGGAAGGAGAAGACTGAAAAGAGTAGGATGGAAGGTAAAGCAAGAAAAGACTGAGGAAATAAAAGAAACGTTGAGGAGCAACACAAGAAATTTTACAAAGGGAGAGAAGAAAGAGAAAAGAGGACGGTGAGGAAGAGAAAAAAAGAGATTTGAGGGAGGAAGAGGGATAAGATGGCAGAGCACTAGAAAGCGAGGTTGAGACTGAACACAGCAAACAAACTTTCTGCTAAGAGCCACAGAGAATTCAACTAATCACACATGCATCACAAACTGAACTCAAGCCCAAACCTGCAGACACACAAAGACCCATCACAGACAAGACATGAAGCAAAACATGGGGGTTAATGTGGAAAAGCTGGAAACACTCACTTCCTTTGCTGGATGAGAGTGAGGGAAATTATAAAATGAGTCCAAGCTCCGGTGGCAGCGAGGCTGAGGTGAAACACAGGCATGTGTTCGCCAGAGATAGCGTCACCGCTGCTCATCCAATTTCAACAAAGTTTGGGGAAACGCTCATTCAAAATGACACCGATCGACGAGACCTGCAGTCGCGGCTCCAACAAGGTGACATTTCACTGGTGATCGGCGGAGACAGATATGACAAAACCAATGAGCCTGGACATTTTCCTGCTGTCTTGTTATCAGCGAGGTTACGGTTGGAAGAGTTTATTTTACCCTTTCATCTTTTGCTGAATGTCAACTGAATACATTTGAGTGACGCAGCCTCCAAAATTCATAACCAAGCGGTTTTTCGTCATTTTTGGCTGGACAGAACATGTCAAACACAACTTGTTATAGAACCTGTCACAAAGTTTAGGGAGAGAAGCTAAATGAAGGAGGTGTTAGTGGTGCTGACGGAAGATCTGGGACTGTGGTGCACTGTAATAATGATTTAAATCCAACTGAAATTTAGAAGCTATAGATGCCATTGCAGTAATTTGGGTCATCTCCTTATTGAAGACTCCCACCAGATAATCTGCTCCTGTAAGACGCGGCTTTGTCTCAGCTCCACATCACAGCCTGTTTCTGGCTGCTCACACTGAAGCCTGTTCTAACGCGGTCAGTCGCTGGCTGCTGGTTTGCTCTCCACAAACTCACGTTCGCCGGCGGCATCGTGGCAGAAAACATGAGAGGAAGAGAGATTTTAAAAAAGGAGGGAGAAGGGCAACATAAGGGCTTTTCAAGGTAAACAAATGGAAGGCTGGACTGCTCAAACACAGCCACAGGACACACACACACACTAGCTCACAAGTCCCATTAGGCCAGATGACTGCCTTGGAGCCAGGTGGCACCGCACCAGCCTCTCCCTCACCCACTTTCCTTTTTCTCTTCACAGCCTGCCCCCAAGACACCCACACATACAGAAACACCCACAGAGAGTTGGTAGCATGTTAATTTCTCTAAGCAGGGCGTATGTTAGCCCCCAGCCAGGCTCATACTGGCCTCGTCTGTCCCTCGCCTTCAGGTTTGGACACTGCCCTAATACTCTGCTGCAGACACACACGCTAGGGGCCAGAACCAATCGCCTTAATCTAATCCTTGTACTGGCTCTCTCACTTAAAGAGAGGGAAGAAAAGAGAGACAAATATGTCACCAATACAGCAGATGTATTGAAAAAAACCCACCATTTCTAAACAGCAACACAACTGTTCCTTCCTCTTTCAGTCAGCAAACACCGAACATATTCATCACAACCAACATGTGGTCAGCAGTGGGTCAGCAGTGGGATGAAATATCTGGTTCCTCTAAGGAGTCGCAGCTGGTGCAGCCTCTCTAGGCTCTAGATCTCTAGTTTGGTGCCTGAAATGTCAGAAACATTCACACAACTCAGGGTGAAAGTGAGAACAACGCAAAGCCCAGAATCGTAGACTGGAAAGACAAACACTAAATATTTACAGAGACATGGTAATTATGGCCGATTATTAAGAACCTTTGCTGAAAGATTTTCTAAATATGGAAAACGCCAGAGCACTGAATGAGCCTTAACTAACTAAACCCGAGGTGAAGATGTTGCTGAAGCCAAAAACAGACACATCACATTCAATTAGCCGAACTACAAAGGCAGAACTATGGCCACTTAATTCTCTCTCTCTGGGGTTGATCAGCGCACAGAGAACAAACAAATGAAAAGAAATACAGAGGGCGGGCGAGGGAGGGGGCTGCATGGATGAAAGGGGTTGGAGTCCCAGCTTCACCTACTGCCCAGGAGAAGGAGAGAGGAACGGAGGACTGGCTGAGACGACCAGGAGCCGCACACACGATACAGCTGTGATTGGAAAGACATTTAAAATCATGCAACCATGCAAAACATGGAATATTATAAAAACACACACAAGGCTGAACTAGTAATGGAAGCACACTTTAGGTTCTACTTCATTACAACATACATGCAGAGACACACAGCAACGTCTTGTGTGGCCACGATCAACAACACAGATTCAGCATCACCTCAGTGTGACCACTATTACCACAGCAACATCCTCTCGCTCACCTCATTTACACACACACACACACACACACACACACACACACACACACACACACACACACACACACACACACACACACACACACACACACACACACACACACACACACACACTAATCTCCTCAGAGACCACAGGCAACGCAAAAAGCTCCCATCACCCCTCTGCATCACAGCTGGTGGTTCATCACGTGTGGTTAAAACCCAACCAACCATCGGCTTGTGAGCCCGCAGTCCCTCTGCCTAACTGGGAAAAACCAAACACCACTTAGTGACTAACGTGCTTAAATTATTTAGATGCTCAGCAGAAGAAGCCCTGACTCAGACCCAAAGAAGACGCTCTTTTATTAGATTACTACTGTAAAACAGTCAGGTTGCAGGAGTCGGCTCGTCAGAAAAAGCCAGCGGGGAGTTAATGAGTTAATCAGTGCCGTCTGACATTGTAACAACGTTGTATGAAACACCTGCTGGTCCTGAAATATCACAAACCCCAGAGTTTGACTCGACTCGTTCATGTGAGAAATGAAATTCATCAGTGACCCGGATGTAATTGTAAAAGGTCAAGATTTTGTGCTCGGCGACTTCCCGGTCCAGTGGAGAAAAACTCCAGAGAACAGAGGCGAGTCAAAAACAAATTACTTCTGTTGTAATGAAGGGTTTGACTTCTTCTGGAATAAAGTGTGTAAACAAAGCTGGGATTTCACTTAAATTACACACATGACTGAGTCGCAGGAAGAAATAACCTGACTTCATGCCCTCAAACACAGACTCGTCCACGTCAACGAGCATCATGCGTCTGGTCTGTAGCCGTGGACTGGTTATCGGACAGACTGCAGACTAGGCCACCGGTCCATCAGGCGGCTGGGAGCAAAGCCCACTCCCATCGCTGAACAGGAAGTTTCCATTGGACATGACGTCAGTGCTGCTACCAGCAGAGAAACACCACACACATCACATCACAGACCACAGACATGAAAAGACCTTCTCCTGGAGCACAGAGGCTTCAATAAGAAGGAGGTAGAAGATGACTGACAGGGAAGGGCAGACGGACTCAGTGTATTAAAATTATTCCTCACTGCTGTCATTTGTGTTTTTGCAGCCTCTCATATCATTCTGACTCTGTCTTGGGTTCACTGAACTGCTACAGTCTTCAAGTCCGAGGACGTACATCAAAAATGCATGAGTTGCTTTTATAAACCAATTACACTGCATTGTGAGGAGTGATGAGCTGAAGCAGGCTGACGACAGCCAATAATCAGCTTTGCTACCAGCCTAATGATTTGGCTTCTGAATAAACCTCATAGTCCACCGGGCTTCCTCTGTTTTACTGCAGCGAAAACAGACATCTACGCAAGCGAACAATCCCACTGACATAAACACAGACGCAACGTCCAAGTCTAATTTATGTTTCTGCCTTCTGCTACTGTTGTGAGTATTTATACTTGGAGGCAACGGTGCCAAACTCAGCAGGTTCTGTTGAAGCTACTAGTCTCTGTTAAACGGCAGCTACATAAAGCTGAAGCTACGGCAACACAAAATAGAAGAGATGGATGGATACTACTGGAAAAGGAGAACATCATAAAGTAAATATAAATTACACAAATAGACAAACATTTTCCAAGGAAACTTGGTCTTGTAATTAGTCAAATGTCCAGTGGAAGTTCAATCGAGGAGCAGAGCACAGCTCGTCTCCTCTACTCGCCCCATCCATCCTTCTTCACATTATGCTAAGTGCTGGGGAAGATAACAACCAATGGGATTTCCAAACGCATCAACATCAAAAAGCCATTTAATCACTGCTCTACCTCGCTCCCTCTTCTTTCCCCAGCCTCCGTGCCAAACACCATTTCATGTCTTTGGGGAGCAGGAAACATTTAATAAAACTTCTCTAAACGAGTTTCAGCAGAAGGGAGCTGCATGGCCCCGCATGTGCAGTCAAAGCCATCTGCTCATCATCCAGGAAACAGACCACACTCAAAGGGTTTCATTCTGAGACCCAAACACCCCGATACGCCTTTGGCTTCGGGCCCACAGGTCGCCAAAAGAAGGGTTCAAGCCCCTTTAGGGCTGGAGTTAAAACTGGGGTCTGTTTCAGTGACAGTTACTACGGCCGTGGACTTTAAGCTGAGAGTAGAACGTCTGCAGCTGTAACTGGTGCAGACTGGAGCCGGGGGGGGTGTGTTTTGGCCATTTTAAAATACCAAGATGTCAGCGATTTGGAGGAAGAAAAGGAGCTTTGGGAGGAGATGCTTACATCCCACTTCACCTATTCCTTAAAGCATTTTACCACCAGGACAAGCACAACAACAACAGCCTTCAGTCCCATGAAATGCACAAATGCTCCTTTGTTCTACAGCAGGACATGTTTTATACAAAGCTGGCTTGTGCAGCGATCTGGTTACTTAACAGTGCTACTAAAAAGCTAAAGAGGCCACATGGGTGACATATAAAATATGAAGAATATGCATCAGAGCCCGGCATCAGTGAGCACTCAGAGTTAAATATTTACTTCAGTGCCGTGTATTAATAAAAAGCTTTTAGCTTGATGGCTCAAATTAGAAATTAGTGAAACTCTTCTAACGTTGATGATGATCAGTGGTTTGCGTCTTAACTTTACCGTCTCAGAATACATTTAAAAATAATGTAAATGGTTTACAGCTCAGTCCAAAAACTACCAAGGCGTCTCCCTCTGTGGCTGGACAGTGTGATTTTTGTAATGCTACTACTGTTCTCTGAATATCTGGGTGGACTTCTCATACAGAGAGAGAGGATGCCGAGTGCGTGGGCAGGAGCCTTTAAAGCACTACCTCATGTCACCTTCGTTCCACTCGCTATTCATTCTTTCTTTTTTAATCCTTTACAGTCTTCTGTAGCCTCTTTGATTTCTTTTCCACAGCAATTCTCTCCCAGAAGTATTATCAGGTCTCTGCAGCTCTGACCCTTCACCTCCGCACTAGTGGATGCTAGTAGAAAGTTTTTTCTGCCACCGAGTTCTCAGTACAGCGTTACGGATAACAGCAAGAGCTTAATGCTGAAAATACAGAGTAGAGATTTGTGCTCGACCATATACACTTGGGTAAAACCGTAACCGTCTAAAAGCATGATCCCTGTCTGCTGCGTTTTAGAGAAATGTAAGGTCAGGACCCATCACTGCGCTGTAAAGGCCAGACGTACAAAGAGATGCCCAAGGCGGACGCAGGCTTGGTCCTTTGGGGAAGAAAAACAAACTCTTCAGATACAGTCGTTCAGACTCTAGTACACAAACACTCCACACTGACACACATTCAGGAACATGTATAGTTCATTTTTGGGCAGCGCAGTGAAGACTGTACGATGGATGCCTGACCACTACGCAGCATTTAACCCTGCTGGAGAACATGTAGTTCCTTTCTCACCTTGGTTGTGAAGCACATTCTGGACTCCTGAGCTTAATTTATCATCGTGTCCAACCAAAACAAGGTAATGATGTAATCTGACACGATGAATAAAGGTTTAGAGGTCTAATTTACTGCAGTGTTCTCAAGGGCACCCTTTCTTTAGAAAGATTAGCTTCACACTTCACGTTTTAACCAACAACCCTTTAAGGGTTTCAAGGCCGTTGGGAAGCCTGTTAGTTGTGTTATTAGTTGAATACAGTGACTTCAATGCAATAACAAGCAGCACTTCTCAAAGAAAACAGAAGCAGCGAGCACAGAACACACAGCATTTTTATTTAATGGCAGCATTTTATCTCCGTCTTTCTTTGATGCTGGCAACTAAGACAAAACTCTTGAAACAGATGTGCAGTTAATGAGCTACTTCCTGGCAAATCTCACATGGAGTCGAGGCAGCAACAGCTCAGAAATGTTGACTATCTGCATTAAAGCTGAAGCTTCAGGAGAGGATGAAGCATCCCCGAGTCTCATCCCACACAAAATAACGGGGCACAGTTTCGTATCGCCACACTTTCAGACACACTTTTGTCTCACAAAGTCACAGTTTTCCTCCGACACTTCTGGTCTGAAACCACAGGCACCACAAATAGCTTTCGCCACCTCTCTGCCTCTGTGCCTCTCAGCTGCAGCAGCCTATTACATGCTGTTAAACTCCACCAAGCAGCTGTCTGGCCTCCTACAGGTCTCTGCTGCCTTGAACAACCAAAAGCAACGATGACCGATCTAGGGCTCAAGCTAAGCTTAGCTGTAGATTATTGAGGAGATGAAACAATAAATGGATTTATGTCTTGGTCAAGGTCAGTTTTTCAGTCCCGTCCTATGGTCCAATTTGCTCCTGATATGTTGATATTAATACATGTGTCATGCAACATATGCGTTTCTATTTCAATGAGTCTATTTGTGTACACTGTACTGCAAGTATTGTGCTTCAACTAGTATCCGTTCTACTTGGCATATCCATTAATAAGAAGTTACCCTATTTGTTCTTGACCATTAATCATGTCGCTTTTAAAGGGTCAACAGACAAAAAAAATAACCCCAACGTCCCCAAAAGGTCAAACAACTGAGACGTGCATTTATCTGTTCACCATGAGCTCACTCAGGTTTAGCACAGATACAGAAACATGCCAAATATGAGGGTGTGCCACTATTTCATTACGTTCTCAAAATCACAATAAAAAACCTGTGAGACACCTTGACCTGATCGTATAGGTAAAAATAAATACATTCTGTAGATGGAGAAACTATTACAATTTAACATTTTGACTTCCACACCCATTAACGTGACAAGTGTCTAATGAAAAGACAGCAACAATACAAACGTTGTTTGGGACCGTTTCTCCTCCTCCACTGCTCAGAGGTCAGGTACAGCTGTAAAGCTGGCAGGTATTCAGTGTCTAACTTTAGCAGATGATGGCCGGGGGCGTCTCTTAAACAGTGTGGTTTAAACCCAGGTTTTTCACTGAACTGTCAACCCAGTGACGCTATAAGTGCACTGCGTTAGCAGGATGGCCCCACCCGCAGAGCTATAAACTAAAATTTGCTATACAAGCAGATTAGACTGCTAACAAGGACGCCAGGCTGCATAGGACGGCTACCTAAGCCTCTGCATAGGCTCCCTAACAAGGAAACGGCCTCAAAAGTCTCATCAAAAAGCCGTCTGGATATGAAACACCTTACACAAGAGTAGCTTTAGAAAAAATGAAACAGACAATGATGTTGTTGCAGCGTCTGTTGAGAAACGATGTTCCGGAAAAAGAAGTGAAGGGAAAAGCTGTTAAATCCACCCAACAGACCGTCTGGACTTAGAGGGTTTCACAGCACTGGCCATGAAATCTCAGATACACTGCTGTCAACTGGCAGGCGTCCGCCCACACATGCACATCCACACACATACAGCGTTGGGATTAATCCTAAATTTGGTTGGCAGCCACCAACGGGCTCATGTAGATCCAGCTGAATATCAAAACATATTCGGAGGGGATTTTCAGGACAGGAATTAACAGCCCCAGAACGAAAAGAGCTCAGACACAAACGCTACCTTCAGAACCCAGCGCAACTCACTGCAGGTAGGAACACAGGAAATACCTCCGGTACTGTACAGACCAGACATTTGCTGAACATATGGCTTCAGAGGGAGATTGAGGAGGAGGAGAGAAAATAAAAAGGACATGATAAGATGCCTTTTCCACATTTTATTGAAGCGATGTTTTCTTTGGTAAACAGCTGAGAGGCTCCTTCATTGATTTAACCGCAGAGGGAACAATTCCAAAACAACGGTCCCTAAAACAACATCAAAAAACCTTTAGAAAGCCTTTTCCAACTGATCCTGATTTGAGCACACGAGCACGCAGCAGCAGAGGCTCGACAGGAAACGTCATGTCAGTCGATATCTCCGAGAATTTGACTCTGGGAGGAAAAGTTACTTTGAGGTCACTTTTGCTTTTTAGAGCTCATTGAGAGGGAAGAAGTACTGGACCGTGTGTAAATACATTATGCAACAAACTCATAAAATATTGAATGTGTTTAAAATATTAATGTCAGTGGTCAGAGGGAAGTTCTTTGAGATGCTTTGGTCTCTAACAAGCAGCGGAGAAGCTTTATGTGTTGATATATGTGCAGAACAACACATCAAAAAGTGCCTGGAGTTGGGATCTGAATCTCACTGCAGTCACACATAAACAATCAGAGACTCTCTGGATCAAGTGTCCGCCACAGAGCGTATAAATATGGAGCTGAACTATGACTTCACTGAGGAATCTCAGACCTTAGCAGAGGCCTTCTTCAACAGCTGGGCAGGAAGCCAGGCGCATACCCGGTATGCACCAGAGGCTTGCGTCACTTGGAGACACACATGTCCAAACAGGCCGAGTGCCTTATTTGAAAGCTTTATTTAACTAGAACAAGCCAGGGACTGGATCTACTCTTGCCGACTGCCTTGCTCAGGGGCATTTCAACACACGTTTGTGATGTAAGGGAAAAGTTTTGTCTTACATATTTTCAACCCCCAGTTCAGGAAATATTCATCAGCATGTGTTTGACTTTGCTGTCACTGGTGCCAACTCCTTTTCTTTCTTCGTCCTTGTGTACATTAACCCGTCGTTGGAGCTCTGAAATCTTTACCATCTCATGTTGTAATCACTGCAGCGGTGCTTTGGCAGCACATCAAACACAAACCCAATGAAGCAGCACATTGACTTGTATTGACTGGCGGCCTAGCAGACAAGCTGATAGAGCAAACAATACATGACATCAGAGCCCAGAAGTGAAATCAGAGGATTCCCCCTCCCACTGTAAACATACCTCAATCCCACACTCTCTCACTCATTGTCTCATGTGAAAAAACACACGAAGAACAGTAAAGCGTTTGCAACTAAATCCAAACAAGCTTGACCTATAAGGAGTTGTGAAACACCAGCCCGAGGGCCTGCTTGCACGTCAACAGGCAGGAAAGAAAGATACAAAGAAGAGCTGTGACAGTTTGAAAGAGAAACGCGTGACTCACCTGTTCGCTCTATGTAGTCAACACATTTCTCGATAAACAGCGGGATGGGTCGGTCTGGGGTCACCAGGTTCTGCAAGGGAACGCCAAAGTAATTGCTCTCCCAGGTTCTCCGGGTGGGAGGGTACAGAGGCTTGGGAGGCTTGTTGGATTTTCCCTAAACAGACAGAAAGGACGATTAAAACAAATGGTTGGTGAGTCAAAGTGACATAGGGAAGACCAGGTTAATATTAAAGAAGAAAGGGGTAAGACGCAAACAGATGAAAAGTAGACGAGGTGTGAAACAAGGAGGATGGAAGAAAATGCAGAAAGAGTGATCAAGGATCAAGAGAAGAAAACTAAAACAACAGGGAAGTAAATTTAAAGACAAGATTGGGGGCAGTAAAAAGAGAAAAGGAAGGAGATATGATGACGAGGACAGACAGAACAGGAACAAAAACACAAGGAAAATTAAGAGCATGAGCAATTGAGAAAGACACAAGGGAGAGCAGAGATGGAGGAGGAGAGAGTTGAAGAGGAGGCAGAACATATCAGAAGAGAGGAGGAGGAGGGCAATCGGGGAATAGATCAGAAAGAAAGTCAGTGGGATGAAGGGAGAAAACAGAGAGAGGTTCATGGAAGACGAGAAGAAACACGACAACAGACAAAACCGTTATTCACGACTAAAGCTGGGGCAAGTAACAAGGTGCTGAAATGGCTTTGATTTCCCACACTGCTCTGCTCTTCAAAGTGTTGTCATGCCTACAGCGTCCGGGCTTCTCTGTAATTGGTCCGGACGGCTACTAAGCACCTTCCATTTTGTACCTTGTGGTTCTCCGCTCGCTCTGCTCTCTGATTATCAAAGACAGTTTGAATGTTCCAACAATGCCCCGCATTCATGACGCCCATGTAGCGCCAGCGGCTGCTTCTCTGCACATTTGCACGTTACTATCTGATTGGCGCTGGCGTGCTCATGCACGCACACGTGTGTGATTGTCAAAGTCCAATTGTGTCGTGCACGAATCGTCATGAAGTGATTATTTTGCTGAAAGCAGCAATTGCTAAATAGCAGCGATCACAACAGTCACATTATTGTGGATTATATTTTTCGCCTGACTACATTTTTAATCAAAAGAAGATGTTGCTGCTTCAGACAACGACCCTAAAATTCCTGCTGCTATTGCCATTACATATTTCAGAATGTAAATATGCCTTTATTAGGTAGCATTCTGGTGTAAGTGCTTGTGTTTGGGAGTGTACATGCACTGCAGGCTAACGTGCGCTTTCATAGGCGTGTTTTATTGTTATGGCTCGTCCTTACATGTTGGATTATTTGTACATGTGTGTCTGGTTGTAAACCAGTGTTCAGATGTCTACGTCTTTAATATTTATCATGGAGTCTGAAGCGAGTCCACTGAGCGTGAACGGCTCAGCAGCCTCAGACAAGCATTCAGGGAGATGCTGTGCAGCACTAGACAGCGTCTTATCACGGAGGCATCCTCTGCTTCCAGACAGAACCTAATGTCTTTAACAGCTTTTATAAAGACTTTTTATTGGCTGTCTGAGGCCTTTAAGGTGTGGATGCTCATAAAACATTTCAGTTCTGGGGCCTGATCAATCAATTATCAAATTAGTTGACTCTTACCATGAGCCCCAAGCCTATTAAAACCCCAAATCATCTCCCACCCACACACATCTGCTCATACATTACGACACACAATCTCTTCTGCTTCCATTCACTCACTCACACACCAACACACACTTTGCCTTCTCTCACAAATTCTTCTGTACCATCAGCCTCTTTCAGTCCTTAAAAAAAGAAAGTGTCTTCAGACTTGAACATCTTTGTTTTGGCTTCTGTCTTTTGTTATTTGTAGCACTTTAAAATAGGTAAAGTTAAAAAAAAATATTAAAGGCAGATTAGATTCACCTTTTTCGGCTCCTTTGGCATCTTCTGCGTCTTCTTTTTCTTCAGCTTCTTGTCCTCCTGCTCAGGATCAGATGTGATAGCAGGGTTATCTATCCCACTCTTCCAGGGGTCGACAGGGGACAGCAGCGGGTCCTCCTCACTGCCCCTGTGGGCTCTTCCCTTTTTCTTTTTCTGCATAGCAGGTCCGGTTTCCTCTCCATCACTTTCAGAGTGGGATCGTCTTTGGTAAGCCTTTGTCTTGCTGAACAGGATTTTAGAACGATGTTTGTACTTCGATGGCCGTCGTCCAGCCTGATACTTCCTGTCGAATCCGTTCTCCTCCTCTCCTCCAACGTGAAGACCATGTAACCCTCCAAAGTTTCTTATTTTGACCAGGCGGCTGTGCGCGTCATCAGGTACAGCATAGATGTCGTCGCTGTGAAGGCCCCTGGACCTCGGCATCGTGTCCACAGGGTCTGCATAGTTGTCCGACGCCTCCACGTCTTCAGTGTGCGTCATTGGACCGCGTTGCATCCGACGATTACTTCGCATGCCGGCCTCGATGGTCTTGAGCAGGTTGGGGTCCAGCTTTTTGACGTTGGGTTTAGGGAGCACGGGTTTTGGGCGGACAGGTGGAGGCACTTTATGGTTGCGTTCGTGTTCCCCGACAGGTGTGCTATGGACTGGGTACTCGTTGCCTTCAACGTCAATCCGGTACTTGGCCCGTTCGCTGGGCGTAGGGAGGAGCTGGACATCATCCCCTATTGGACTGTAAGGTGGCGGGGCCTCGTTGTCGTCATCTGATTCTGGGTAATAGGTGTTGTAGGCCGAGGAGTGGCTACGGGGTGAGGTGGGGAACACGTCTTCACTGGCACCAGTAGTGCACTCACGTGATGAGCTGTCAAACACTACCGAGCTCTCAATGCTCGCCTTCTTCTCCAACACTTCATTGAAGAAGGGTGTGAAAACCTCAGTCTGCCTGTGATACTGAGACAGAGAGTACAGTGCTGTAAACTTGGCCGCAATCTCTGTGGCTATGTGCTCCCCCTCCGTCATCAGCTCCTTAATGGCGTCATTCTCAAAGAAGTCTGCCTGGCTGTCTGTGATAGCCACCATCTGGACGGGGATCACATCCTGAACTTCAGCCAAGAATGCCCGTAGGGTTGCCATAGAAGCCTTGCGCTTCGCCGAGTAGACCAAAATATATCCGTGCACCATTTCATCTTTTCGGACACCAATAGCAGAGTGGTAGGAGAGGACAGTGACCTGGATCCTCCTTCTGCTGTCCCCGATAATCTTATCCAGGATCAGTGTGTTGGTCTGGCCTGGAGGCCCTGCACTACAGCAATGTGAGTCAAGGAAGGGCGAGAGGATGAGGTCAACACTGAACGGATCCCAACACATGGCGCACATGACTATCCTAAGATCTGCCTCGGACACGTCTTTGATAAAGGGCGGAGGGGCAAAGACGTCAAAGTTATGCTTTAGTCCGTCCAGCACGGCACGCAGACCCTGTTTAATTTGGAATTCTGTGAATTTACGTGGAAAGGCACCAGATGGAATGTCTACAAAGGTGCACTGCAGCTTGTTTGCCAGCTGTTGGCCCTGGTGCCTCAGGATTGGTATGTTTTTGCAAACGTTGTCCCTCTGATTTGCCAGGATGAGAATGAACGGCAGTGGCTGAGCAAATCTGTCTCTCCTACTCTGTGCTATCTCTGCTCTGATCCTGCCGATGCAATCCCCAATACAGTTGAGGGACTCTATAGAGTTGAATACACAAAAGCAACCATGCGGCTTAAAAGCATTGTCCCACGTGTGGCTGAAGAGCAGCGTGGAGTTTACATCCACAGGGAGAAGCTGCAGTTCATAAATCTTACCATCCAAGGTGTACTCGTCGTCTGTGGACTGAGCTCGGATCTCGTTGGCTAGTTCCTGTGACAGACCCTCTTTTCCCAGGAGGCAGAGGTTGATCTTATCGATGTTGGCACTGTTATAGTACAGATTAGAGCGTCCATGGTCGAGCTGCACCAGCCTGTTTGCTAGAACCTGCTCCACTTTCAGATCCACACAATTCTGCCCACTCAGACACGTCTCCTTGGTAGGATGGTAAACAAACCCAATGTGTTTGAGGAGAAGCGACTCTCTATCTGGGGCAAGCTTTTGCAGCGCTCTGTATCTGGGCTCCTCATTCAGCACACAGTGAATTTCACTCATCTTGTCACAGCTAGGAGTGGCGTTGAGATCCAAGTCGTAGAACAGCTCAGCATGCTCAAAAAGCATTTCCTGAAAATCCTCTTTGGCCCTTTCAACTATTTCCTGCTGATGTCTACAGTAAACATCCCTTCTATCTGATTCTGTGATGTACTTGTAAGCCTCGTCCTCCATGACGAAGCACATGACTTCCTCCCAAGGCTGCCCTGGACTAATAAAATGAACCCGCTCTAGTGTTTTCTTGAACCGCTCCTTCATCTCCACCCTTCTCTTCTCTGACAGCAGGTGCTGGACGTGGTTGTAGTAAATTCTCTCAGCTTCGTGGGTATCAAGGAGGTCAAAGGGTATCCTGCGATCACTGTTGTCGATGTGGTCCGTCTCATCCCACGGCGTTTGCTCCAAAACTAGAAACCAGTACTGGAAATCAGGCCGGTTGCGGATAACACTCTGTGCCTCGGGCCACTTGAGATGTTCGACCTCTTCCAGGTTGTTAAGGAGGTTGTTAAGGGTTTTCGGTAGTGTTGTCAGGTACTCTTCCCTCCTCCTCTTAATGTGTTCCTGCTTTAGCTGTGCAATGTGCTTTGTGAACATGTTTCGTGCTTTCTTGGTGCCCTCCAATGTGATGAACTCATCATAGTCGGGTTGGCCCTTCATATTATTGATCACCGTTTTCCACGTGGTGTGGTAATCTCTTACGGTGTGCACCATCAACTTCTCAAATCTATCCGTTACCGAGGCCACAAGCTGCCGTTGGATTTTATAGGCTTCCAGGTATGGCACAGTTTTTGGCTTTCCCCTTGCTTTGTCCAGCTGCTGAATGAGGGCGTTGAAGCAGAGCTCCACGTTGACATTAGAGCGCGCCGACGTCTCAATTAGCATCAGGTTCTTCTTGCTGGCAACAAAAGCCTGCAGGTCTCTCAGATGCTGGTCCACACACTCGTCACATTTTGTGGCTGCAACAACAATGGGCTTCTTTGACTTAACAATCTGGGAGTAGAGACTGTTGACAAACTTCATTTGGTCGTCAAACTTCCTATTGCAACCTTTGCTAACGTCAATGCAGAGAACAAAGCCATCGATGTTTAGCTTCCCATCAGGCATTTGCTTCTGGTCAAAGTCCTGCTCCAAGCCTAGCTGGTCTGTGCAGATGTACATTAGCTTCTCTGCCGACTGGAGTTTGGTTGCTGCGGCCCGTTTGGTGTACGGCTGCAGGTTTGTACTCCGATGCGGAAGAAACGTCTGGTCATCGATGAACTCTGTCTGTTCAATAACTTGGATTTTGCAGTCCAGCCCATCGTCTCCTCGATGGGACACATCCCCCCAGTACAGAAAGTGGTCATTGTTAACAACACGTCCACCAAAGTCTATTGTGCTCAGTACTGAGGTGTGCTCCAAATAGTAGCTGTCTGCATCAGGACGCACATATCGATTGCATAGGCAGGACTTGCCCACACCACAATTCCCCTTCTCCTTCTCCGTCCCCGAGAGGCCAACCACGCTGACGGCGAATGTCGGGGGGCGCGCATCCTTGTTCTTGGCCATTATATCCCCCCGCTCATCGCTAACTTTGTCGCTTCCAGGAAAAAAGGTCAAGATATCATTCCAGTTCTGCTCGTTAGTAGTACAGAGGCACTTTCATTCTGACTCTCCCGTGGTACCGATGAATCCCCCTCCAACTCTGTATCTGTCTCCGTTTCTACCCTGGGGCTTCTCTAAGCTGGGCTACAGCAGCCGGTTCTCCTTTTATCACCTGCCTGCAAGACACGGAATTCACAATTAGAAAAGATAAAGGCAAAACAAACAAAAACATATTTGCACTGATTTGTCCTCAGAGCACCTCAGCCTCCTTATCGCTAATAATATAATTAGCTTTTTGTTTCTCGATCCCTGTGGGACAGACATGTCAATATGCATCCAGGGTTTAGTGATTTGAAACAACAAATCAGACATGTTAATCTGGCATTACACGGAGTTATCAGAAAAATACACAAGTGCGCGTTCTCCGTTTTGAGCACAGCAACATAATGCACACGAACCCCTCAATCAAAGACTGATTGGCTTTTCTCGCTATTCTCTACAGTAAAAGGTTTGTAAGGAAATGTGATGGAAAAACGCGTCTGGGTTTTTAAAGTCAACTATAAATGTTTAAAAAAACGCAAAATGGCCTTTTGAAACAGTACAACTTATATAAGAGAAAGGGACAGTAATTCAATCACGGCTCGTGCTCCACAATGTCACTTCTCCCCTCGCAGAGAAAAAGAAGTGCTTTCAACCAATTTGTGCCCAGGCAAGATAAAAATGGCATGCAACTCAAGCCCTTTGACAGCCACTGACCTAGAAATAATTTGCTTCTCTGTGAGAGTGAAACAGAGAAAATAAATCAGTTCATAGATTTGTTATCAGCGCAGCCGACGGCTACACGATTAGGGCTAAATGCATAATCCTGGTCATTTCGCTGCTTCTCACAGCACAGATTTCATGATATTTTGTTCGTAGTCGTTAATTTAGATTAGCAGCGTTGATTATTGGTATCTGCATCTTGTCGGTTTCACATCAGGCAGGTGAAAAAGGTTTCACTACTGATGACATCACACTGTAGGAACAGAAATGTGACGAATGCCTCTGCTTTCTTCCAGTCAGTAATATCTGGAACAGCCACAGTCGCATAAGCCTGAACCCTAACATGACCTAACTAGAGGCCGATAGCTGATAACTGCAGAGAGAATTGCAGTTATTGTTGTGTTTTACAGAACGATGGCAATCAGCCAGTGAATTTGCCTGTGTGAGCTGGAAGCGCTGGCCGTAGCACAACGACATGCTGAGCCTGAGAAACTGCACCAGAGCAGCAATCCAGTCCGCTGAGGCGATGCCACGAGGTTTACCTGACTGCTTATAAAGGCCGAGGTGATGAGGTCACCTGTACAGGGAGGAAGGGCGTTGATGGGAAACACAGGCATGCAGTGCAGCAGACATACAGCTACATAGGAGACAACTGGTTAAGGAGCCTGAAAACAGGACAGATGTGAGACACCAGGGGGAGAATTGCTCAATTACACGTGGAAACCTCAAGTTAATTGTCCAATCACCTGACATAGCTCACAGTTACATCACCTCTAGTCATAAACTACGTTGCCCTGAACACACCCAGGATATTGGATCATGTCACAAAGCGAACCGACCAGCAGGTCGTTCAGGTTTGAAAATCTAACCACTATTATCTGCAGCAGTTACTGTGCCACACCTGACTGTAGCAAGCAGGGAGAGGTACATCAGAGCTGACGCACAGGAAAGCACTGCACATACGCACATACCAGTAAAGTGGCACAAATGCCCGCCAGCAAGGTATTTATCCCTCTGGGTCTAAAGCTAACCGTTACTAATTAAGCAATCACTGTTTAGCTTATTTACTAATTGCCGATTTGAAAACGGCATTTCTTTACCTCTGTGATATGTGGAGACGCAGAGCCTTTACTTGGCAACGGAAAACAACCAATAAAAAACTGAAATAATTATTCCTGCTAATCAACTCACCAACTGAGTATTAGAGCCTGGCATTCCTACCATGATTCCGGTCCAAGCCAGTGTTAGAGAGGATCAGTCACCCAGTTTTTGACAGCCAGTATCAAAGGCTATATTCACTATGTTGTCACATTGTCATCATGTCTTCATCAGTTTTATATCAACATAGATGAGGTGGGAAGCAGAAGCTGTGGTAGCCAGCAAGCTGTGTGCGTTAAACACCTGGACTGAGATTGTCTTATTTCTGCTGGAAGCCAACACGCCACTTCACAAATAGCTAAAAGTAGCCTGGTGCATCATAATTAGTCTATTCACTGTGAGGCTGCAAGGGGGATTAAGGTATCACTTGGCAAGCTGGTTTCGGAGATGACTAAACGCTGTTAAGCCCTGAAACACAGCGGAGCACACTGGAAGGTTTACTATCCCTGGCAAAGCTTCACCCAGCTGATATTCAGGTTAAAATAAGCGGGTTCCAACTGAGGCGAGCGTCCCATCTACTTTTAAATGAGCTGCCAATGACTCATTAGATTCTCCCCACTGAAATTCTGATCTCCGGTACAGACAACTCTCCCCCCACAGGAAAAGATTAATCAAAACTCACAAGCGAAATCCGAACTGTCTCCTAAAAGAGCAAAGAGAGAAATGGATCCATTAACACCCAATACTTTTGTTCCACCCTCTTAGAATAACACACTGCCTGTGAATGACCAGCTGAGGCGGTGACAGCATACTGATTGTGCTCCACTGAATTTTTGAGGTGCTCATTTTCAGCTGCATAATAGAGTCCAGTTCATCTCAGACACCTCATTGTGAGAATTACAGCAAAACACAACACGCAAACATCGATGTCCAGACAGAATCTGATGCGGTCAGCCTACTTCAGACGTTCCTATAGTGGCTTTCAAATGTATTTGTCTTAACCGGGCTTCCTTCCATCTTCCAGTCATATAAGGGGACTTTATTTTTGTATTCACTGTGGAGCTGCTAACAAAACATCTTTGTTGCTGCCAATTTAAATAAACCTTTGATTACATCTACACAAGTATGAAAGGCACTGGAGACGTGCCTCTTGTAAAACGACGTCCTTTAAACAACCTCGGACGTATTCAATCACAGCCCAAGTTCATTTAAAAACAACGCTGTCTTACTCCAGAGCCCTGTCCAGCATCTTTCTTTCCACGTTCCCAAAGTGCCGATGAAATCAACGTTTAGAAGCACGGTGCTGCATTTTACCGGCCCAAACCCATCCAAGAGAGAAGGCTCCTCACAGAGTGGCAATAGCGGAGACAGAGCTCTGCTGAATCATTTCCAAGAGTGGACACAACACCACACGGTTTACGCTTGGTGCTACTAAATGACAGCTGCTCTGCCACAGTCACTCAGCTCTTGGTGCCGGAACAACCTTCAATGAGCGTTTGGGCTGCAGCAGCCTGAGTCGACGCAAAGGGCACAAACCAGTGACCTGCGGGCGGACTGATGCTGCCCACAGGCTCCGGAAAGTGAGAGGACGCAGCTTCAGCCGAGACTGAGCCGGACACAGCCCGGACCAGGGACCTTCCCAGCGGGTCTCCTGGATGTGACCCTGCGTCCACTAACTCCTAACGTTAGCGATTAGCAGGACAGCAACTTCCAAAATCACTAAACACTGACAGACAAGCCGAGCGTCTGGAGGCTGTGATGGAGGAGGCTCCGCGGTTAGGACGGAACCCTCCTTCCTACTCCCAAAGTCATGTTGGGTTTTCCCGTTTGGACACAGTTGTTACGTTGTTATGGTGCCAGAAAAGGGAGGACATCGCGTTCAACACACAACTTTGCGAAATAAAGACTCGGGGAGTTTAGTTATCGTTGATGAGTTAGTTAAACCTGGATTAAACCCAACAGACGTTTTTGTTAATGCGTCAGTGCCCCGTGGCTCATTCGCGACCACGGCCAGAAACGGCGGCTGTTCGCTCATTTCTCCTGGGGATAAATGAAAGATGAAACCCGGCCCGGCCCGGCTTGGCCCAGATACTCCAGGAAAGAAAATCCCACCTTTCCAACTCCGATTAGCTAGCATTAGCCGAGCTGCGCTAGCGTAGCATGAGGGAGAGTTAGCTAGCTCGGTTAGCTGGCGTTAGCAGCAGCGAGTCCGTCCTACCGCCGGGAAGAAAGCGGGTCAGAATCCCGGCACGGGCTGGTTCTCCAGCCGGGACCCGCGGCTTCACTGTGCCCGACGCAGCGCAGGAGGAGCGCTGGCTAAGCTAACTTAGTCCCGGTGCGAAAGCATTCCCCTACCCACCTAATAACATGGTCGCTCCCAGATCCACATACCACGGAGAGGAGGAGAAAGCATTCCCACAGTAAAAGCCACAAAACTCCGCTGTACAATCCACGACCTGCGCTCGTTGTTGTGTCCGACCGGCTCCGGCTCGGGTCCAGCGGGGGTTCAGTCCCTTCAGTCCCGAGCGGCCGCTGAGCCTGGGTTTGCTGGCTTTTGGAGGCGTTGGTGCGGTTGGCGTTGAAGCCGAAGCTGCTCTGCTCCCTCCCCTCAGCAGCGCTGCCAGGCAGCAATGGCGACTCCCTCCCTCTCCCCTGTCGCTCCACCACTTCCACTCAGCCTCTCTCACGTTTTATTCAAGTCAAAGCAGCAGAGTAATGTTACCCGCACGGGTCCCTGAACACAACTCACGGCCAGATGAACCACTTGCGCGGCCCGGGGCCAAACGCTGTCTCCCAGGCGCCTGGAGATCAACTAGCAGAGCACAAGGCTTCTCCTTATGTGGGAGCCCTGACAAAGCCCCGGGAGGGATCACTGCACAACCTGCGTCCCCCAAACTTCCCCGTCTGCCGCCGCATGTCCCCCTGTAGTGAGTTACGACAATAACTGCGGCACCGCTGGACGTCTGTCCCCTCTGCCTCTTGCTAAACACCGAAGGACGCAAATGTCCCACACATCTGGGTTCAGCGCACACACTCCGTCCACCGGCCTCTGTGGCAGGTCCACCTGCTGCTACCGGGGCCGCAGCGGAGGCAGGAGGCGGCGCAGCATCCTCGGCGTTGGAACAGTCCGCAGCTCGGAGGCGCGGCAGGTCTGTGGGGGTTGAAAGATTAGGTTTTGTGCTGCGCTTTCCTGTGTTTTCCTTTCGCTGTCATTGTGCGACTGTCTCTTTGATCCTGTTTGTGCAAATATAGAATAACTGTTTCTGATTCATCTCAATAATCCTCTTTATTGGCATGAACGTCAGATGAAGCATGTTGCCAGAGCATCTAAATACAAATTAAAATCTCTCTTTCGCTCTATGATGTAATTATGCAGGGGATTATTTTTTTCCTGTGAAAATTGTTTAATTATGTATAATGTGCCTGAATAGAAAAGCAGAAATGTTCTCTACGGGGAATGCAGGTGGATGGATGCGGTGCCTCTGTGTGCTCACCAGAAACCAGCCTTGGATGCTGTAGTTTCCTGCTTTTAGTATAAAACCATCTGAAGCCATTTGCAGCCCAACCAGCTCATCAGCAAGACACGCATCTGTTTAGTCTCGATTGGTTGTGGCTGCTTTGGTTTTTTTAATGGGTGAGCCAAAACAACAATGCAGTCAAAATATTGACTGAGATAAAACCGAAGCTCTGCTGACGCAGTTGGAAGATGGAGCCCACAGTGGAAGCCCTTCATTTATATTTTACTGGTTCTGGGTTGGGATCAATATGGGCGGCTGGTTCCAGCGCACTCCCTCGAGTGCATTGCTGTGTTAATGAGCCTCAGAGCTCAGATAGACGATGACACGAGAGCTGCTACAGTCAGTGGGGAAGGGCCCAGATCTAAAATTAACCCAGTGCAAAATAACACTGAAAACTGTGATGGCGTTAAATACTCGAAACCCCTCGTTAATACGTTAAGTCACTGAAAAGCTGATCATCTGCATCAGATGAAGATAAACAAACAAAAATATACAGTATATGGGAGACGTTGTGCTTCTGTGTCTGCTCCGAAAAAACCGAAAGCTTCACCTTTTAGGTCCAGTCGGTGAGGCAGAATAAAGCCACTGGCCTCTTTATTAGGAATCCCTCAGTACCCCTCACCAGCTGCTGAATCAACACGGCTCGCTGTGCTGCCTTCACGCAAGCAGAACAGACTTGAACATGAAACTCTTGTTCTCTCAGGTTGTATTTGAGCCTTGGGGGAAAGTTTTCTCAATTCAATCACAGAAGAAACCTGATATGAGACAATGAGGTGTCGTGACCAAGCAGCACATGAAGCTACATCCAGTCTTAATGTGCACAAATGGGAACTAAATGTGTTTTAGACAAACGCGCTATCGTTGACGGGCATCCTGGGAAGTGTAGTCCACAGGCACCAGCGCTGGAGCTGCTGAGGAGGTTTGGTTGAGTGCAGTGCGGCCGGTGGCTGCCACAGGCGCTGCACCATCAGCACCTCCATACGGAATCTGCACATTTCTCACTTTCTGTCAGCCTTTCATGTTTCACACCTTTCTGCTCGCTGAAATCCTGACAGGGTGGTTTTTTCCACACATCTCAGCATGCACCCAAAACCCTTCGGTTTTCCTCCACTCTCAAAGTTTGTGGTGCTGAACAGCAGCGCGGCCGAACTCACGCTTCCTCTGAGCAAGGCAGGATGCAGCCGCAGCGCAGGCTTCATTAGCCACTTTGACATTCAGGCGTTAGAGGAACAGAAGGCAGCTGTTGCTGTGGGAGCAGAAGCTGCAGACACACAAATCAAGAAAAGCAAGGAAGACTATAAATACAAGACAGCAGCGACAGAAATAACAGCACAACACGAGTTATTGTAGAGAACAAGTGCAAAAACGAAGGACGAAGCTGTGTCACTATAGAGACTTAGAACAAGCAGTGCAGCTAAAAGCAGTGACAGCGTTTCATGCTCATTGTTGATGAGACTTTTTTGTCACCCTCACACACACAGTTCTTCTCGGTTCAAGATGCTCCTGTGCTCAGGAGCTGGTCCTCGTCTAGTGGGAGCATACGTGACGTGCTGCCTCCGCTGATGTGAAGAGGTCCTTGGGAAGTGGAGAAGCGTCTCCTCTTCCTCTGACTTTGTGAGCGAGACTGTTGTCCTTGCAGCGGCTCGTCTTCATCTCCGCGGGCTGACTCATCCTCGTTAGTGAAGAGCTGCTCTGCTGTGGTGTCATCAGCACATTTAATGGCATGATTGCTCTGATGTGCGGCGATGCAGGCCGGGGTCAGCGGGGGGGCGACGCTGTATAGTGTCAGAGCCGCGAGACCAGTTGCTAGGAGCCGAACGCTGATGGAGTCTGAAAGAGAGGATTCGGATTCAGCGTCTGTAGTGAAGATGTCAACACGTACTATCATGTGGTATTTTTATGGTTCTGCCTTAACTATATGTCTCCTCTATATTTAACTGACACCTTCATCTGCTGGTTGCTTCACTTCACAAGTTCCCTCAACGTCTACATTTGTCCACATCTATTAGAAGGAAATCTAAAAATGGATTAAATTGTGCTTTGTTTTTCACATTTTCTCTCAAGTAACAGATAAACAGGTGGTGTTCTGCTGCTTCTCTGCTCATCACTTGATGTTGTCAAACTTAAACCATCTGTAAAGACGGGCTGGTGTGGTAGTTAGCACTGTCGCCTCACGGCGAGAAGATCCCGGGTCCAATTTATTCAACTGTTTTATTTAAAGATTTATCAGCTGATTATCTGCCGAAGTCGACAGTGTGGACACAGAGACAAACATTATAAACATTCCTCTGACGAGAGAACGCGTCCTTCTTCCTTCACACGTCATTCAGAAGTGACACTCAAGGGCTTATGAAACCGAGTTTTTCTGGAAAATCTCCTTAAAGCGGCTCTGAAAGTAAAGCCCCCTGGGCGTCAGAGCTGTGGCAGAGGCATCAGATTGGTTGAGAGGACGTCCTGTCCTCCCTTCGGCTGGTGTTTCATAAACCGCTGCTCCTTCACAGGCAGGATTTCCCCTCCAGTCGTGATGTAATGTTTATTATACACATGCATTTGATTTGTGCTGATGAAAGATGTCTGCTTCATCAGAACCAGTCCTCTCCAGCATGTTTTCTGGGTTTAATCTCATTCTTATCTCATTTTCCAGAGAACTATTTCGCAGCTGTTGTGTCTGTTTCGTTTGGTAGTAGTTTCTCTCTTGGCAGTAGTTGCCAGCTTGTAGCTCGTAGTTTTATATTTTAAACGAGTCACAGCTCCGTCGTCTCTGAGGGGAGATTTAAACATGACTTCATTAACTTGTCCTTTAAGAAAACACATAAGCTGTGAGTGTCTGTCCGTCTCGCTCCGAATGAAACTATGAAGGAGAGCAGGCAGCGATAATCCCTTCACATGGTGCCAGGCTTGGAGAAGCGGCCCAGGCCGGTCCATTGTGTCGGGGTGTGTGCTCAGCTGGGACGGCTCTACTACAACGTAGCCGTGAATGGGCCAAGACTGTTAGAACCACTGCTTCCGTCCACTAACAGTAGATGATGTACGTGGCAGAAAACACACCGTTTGACAACAGGAATTATTGATGCTGTTCTACTTATACTAACAAAATATTTATTTTTCCTGCTAAGGTGACAGAGAACAACTGAATGTAGACGCGCAATTCTGTCACGTCTGTCAGGACCAAGCGAGGTCACAGCATTAAAACAAATCATCGGCAGACGCAGCCGATGCAAGTTGTTAACAAAACAAAACGTTGAAATGCAGAGTCCTGATTATTCACAGCCTACATGACCCATTTCTTCCTAATCCTGTTTACAGCCTTAACGAGCAATTGAACTGTGAAAACGCGAATGAAGTGGCTCTAAACTATGAAAATTGTCCTTTAAACTGAAGCAATCAACTCATTCAGCTGTAAGTGGAAAGACAGATGGAGGTGAAGCCTTGTAGCTCATAATAATTCTTCTCAGGGTGGAGCGTTGTTTTCCAGTCTGAGCACACAGACTGTTTATTTAGTGATGTTTGACTGGGAGAAAGTTTGTTACGCTGCATCTCTGTAACAGCAGGAGGCCATCGGCTTCTGTCATTGCGGCCCTGAGTCAAAGCTGTAAATGCATAGTGAGCACGTTGTACAGTAAAACCTCTCCCAGGCCTTCATCGCGCCGCGTCGGTGCTGCCTGCCTCACAACTTCCTGTCTTTGATCCAGAAACCCCGCAGGCATATGCAAAGCAGGCTGGGAAGATGCCACCATGCTGGGAAGGCGCGCACAAAGCCAGGCAGTACTTCGCACCGCCGCTCTGCCACTCCCTGCAGGAGACGGGTGTCCTCCGGTGTCAAAGTCCAGCGTTTATGGCGTGACTGTAATATACATCACCTTACCGCGCAGAACCAGACAAAATCTGTTTTCTACATTAAGGTCTGAGGCCAGAGCAGCTCACGAAGGCAGAACAGGTGAGACACAAATAACTGGCGGAGAGAAGCATTCACCACACGTGGTCTGAGCAGGAAGCTGAGCCTGGAGCCGTGACGTTGCCCAGTGTGATGGTGCTTCCTGGGAACGAGACAGCTCAGGGCTTAGGGTGATTCACAGGCGCACGTTGACTGACTGTCACGTTCCCATACATACGAGTCTGGTGATAATCACCTTAATGCTGAGAGGAAACAGCCGCAGCTCTGAGCCGCACATTCCTGTTTTGTGAAACTTCAAAGTTCACAGCGTTGGATCCTCACAGCCTCCGCGTGTCATGGATTTTTAATAAACCCTCTGAAAAGCGAACAATGAAGGAACACTGCCTTCGGTTTCATCACACGGTTCTGCACGCAGACACGTGAAGGCGCTGAGCAGAGAAACCAGCGTTCTGGTGTTTTTTAATCAGGATGACTTGAACGGCTTCGTACGAGGGCGGACACACACCGAGGTTTATCCAGCGTCCACGGGGGGTGGTTGCTGCAGCAGAGAGCAGCTGGCTGGAGGCAGTTAACAGCAGTGTGCGCGTACTGCAATAGAAATATTTTGGCGCAATATGCAGTTATGAGTGTGTGAAGGAAGGACAGTCGTACTTAGCAATGTGGGAACCTGTGGGAGTAAAAACAACAACATTCTGCTGCATAAACTAAATATTTTACTTATCATGATCAATCATTTCCATCAACTTTGGCCAGATAGTGTGTAAAGACGAAAAGACACAGCCCAATAAAGAGAAGAGTGAAGAGGAGGGAGCAGGAGGTGAGAGGACTGAGACAGGAGGGAGGAGCAGGCGTGAGTTTGCATAAAGCGAAGAGGGAGCGAGGGAAGGACACCAGGAGAGAGAGGTGACATTTAGAAACAGAGGACACAGAGGGAGAGCGAGGCAGCAGCTGTTTGCATCCACCCAGTGAATATTAAATCTCAGCAGTAACTTCCAATGATCCTCTGCTCACCTGAGTGAGTGTGTGTGTGTGTGTGTGTGTGTGTGTCCACCATTTTAAACCAAGAGGTGTCGCTGACAACAGCAAACATGGGTCAGAAATAAGCCTGTATGTTCCTCTTCATGTCAGTGATGACAGGATGCAGATGGCGCATATTAATAATAATAATAAGAAGAAGAAGAAGAAGAATAAAATGACCTCCATGTTTTGAAAAAAACTACTTTGACCACCTAAATTTAATGTCACTGATTTGAGGTGGATATTTGTGCCGTTTTCCTCAGAGTCACCGGTGCAGGTGAACTTACTACATGCAAAACAGGCTTAGCCAAAGTCAAGCAAGAACCAGGAGGGAATGACGGGAAGCAAATTTAAAGTCAAACCAAAAGTCAGGAGGAACAAGCAAAAGGTCAAAACCAGGCAGACGAGGCAGGGAGATAATCCCAACGCGGACGCTGCGGGTTTGAAGCGTTGATAAGATGAATGTTGACATTTATGATCCAGATTTGAGTCCTAGACAAAATCTCTATTTTCAACTGACGTTGAAGGAGAATAAGAAAATCTGATTTTGATTTGCAGGATTGACTGTGTGTCCATCCTCTCAGTCCCACGGAGGATGGAGCTGTGGCAGGATTGAGATTCATCCGTGTATCAAACGAGTTTTCCAGAAGCTGGTGAGTAAAACAGAAGCTGAGACAATAGCTGGATTTAGTCAAAGCGTGTAAATTAGTGAGTGTGAGCCCAGAGAAGGAAACGGCCTCAAAATCGAAACAAAAGCTCGCCATGAATCACTTCTCTCTCTTTCCTGTAAAGACTGACCAGCAGCTCCTTCACTCGCAGCTGCATGAGTCAACAGAAGCGTCAGAGACTCTGCAGCTACAGGCTGAGTTTGACAATCAGGGCTGGAGGAAGCGAACATGTTCTCGTTCCACACTGACTGACACGTTTCTGCACCAACAAACCGCTCTGGCTTTTTGGAGTCTTACAGTAAACCAGCCGTTTTAAATTCAACAAGTGTGGAGAAAGAACAGAAGTTCCTCCGGGAAGTGAAAGCAGAAGCATTAAAACTAAAAACGGGAGAAAACGGCAGCTTTCCATGACAAACAGACACAAGCTGCAACATCCAAATACTGAAAAACTGCTTCAGGGGATGAACAAGAAGATTCAATAATGAGCAGAAGGAAGGGAAAGAGTCTGTGACGCTGTGAATGGATGCAGATAAACGGTCGAGTCTGTTCACATCCACATACAACAAAGGACAAATGTAGAAGTTTTTTTCATAATTGTGGTGATGAGACGCAGGTAAATGAACGATTAACATGCTTCACGGCGTTTACACCTTAACCCCAGCCTGTCCGTCTCAAATCTCTCCTGAAGCACTTCGGTTCACCTGTATCGCCATAGCAACCTGAGCCTGTTTTTAATTGGCGCCTGAGGCTAGTCTGCATCCCTTTCATCTCCGACACATACACAGAGAGTCGCAGCGTCGACGGCTTCGCTCGCTGAGGCTCGTACAAATGCACTTTCTGTGTTTCCACACGCGCTGCGAGGCGTCGTCTCCCGGTGAGACCGAGCGACGTGGAGCCAGTTACGCCTCCTGAAGCCTGAGGGTCACATCGGGGTCACGAGCATCCGACAGTTTGTCGCTGAATGACTTTTACTTCCAGCTGTGAGTCTGATGCCTTCAGTAACGTATCCACCAAAACAACGGCACCTCTGCGCTGTCATGGTCACTCGAGTTCGATGGACGTGGGTGAACAACCAGGTGCTGCTGGGATTCAAACCCAGGACAAGGGCATCAACCAGAGTCACAGCAGATATGATGTTTTAGAGCCTGTTCTACACAACATTACATCATTTATCTGGGTTTTATGGCACATTAGCGCCATAATCGACAGTCTCTTCCTGTAACTGCTCCTTAACCAGCCCTGTGTGGTTTCCTGCACCGTCTGCATGATCACACACTGTTTTATTGAGGCACCTGCATTCCAGCACATCCTGCTCGCGTTTCACATCGTCTCTGCGCTGATTTATTCATCCGAGCTGTCGCGGCAATAATGCAGAGAAAGTACAATTACGAGGAGAGAGATAAAACTGTGACTTTCATATAAATTATTCAGGCTGACACACAAACCCACACGCGTCTGGTGGTGTGGCCCGAGGCTGGAGGGACTCAGGTGAACCACAGAGCTTATTAACCCTCTGACGAACACACACACACACTACAATCCAATCCATGCATCGACGCCAGACACACACACAAAGACCTTCATCAACACAAAGGGAGGATCTGTCTTTTGACAGCAGGAGTGAAGAGGGTGTTCCACTCTATCTTTGTTCGGTTTCAAACCAATGGAGCAAAAAGCATCATGGGAAATAAAAGGGGGAGGGCTCTGTCCGATTTCCATCCCTGAATATAGAAGCAATCAATCTGCAGCCTCAGCAATTAGGCCTCTGGTTGTAAGGTCAGCGAAGAAAGGAAGAAAGAGAAGGAAGAGAGAAAATATTAGCGTGGAAATGAAACAGTGAGAAAAAGAAGAAGCTGTAAAGTGACTCATGCTCTAACAAAGTGGAAGAAGAAACAAGCAGGAATGTGTAGCTGAGGCCAAATGATGTGACTCCTGGGTTGTTATTATTAAAGCGGATGACGATGTGGAACAAAACGGGTCTTTGTAGTGATTTGCTGTCTATTTGTTGTCATCTTTTGTTTGTTTGTCTCGTCTTTTGTCTCTTTTGGTGTTTTCGGACTCTTTTATGTATCTGGTCGCTGTTGTCTGTCTCTTGTGGAATGTTTTGTGGGTCTTTGTGTTCTGCTTCAGAACGTGTCTCTTCTGATTTCTGCTTTGATGAAGCTCTGTGACTTTTTTAGTAACAGCTTTTACTGACGACATTTGCGCCGTATGGGGGGCAGGGTGGACGAGAGAAGAAATAAAGCAGCAGAGCCTCCCAGAGGAAGAAGACGGATGAGTGGGGGGGCGCTGCCTTAATGAGGTCCCACACACACACTGACCTCGCAGTCTCAGCGCTCGCCTTCAGTCCTGCACGTCGCCTCGACGACGCTGCATCACTTGTGGCCGGATAAACAGAAGCAGCTGCTCTGAGTTGTGCTGTGTCACTCTGTGAGTTGGGGAGCAACTAATTGTAAAAAGGTGAATGTGCAGAATATTTTACTTCCTGTTTCACTATAGGAATGTGAGATACACAAATAAAACATCAACCATGACCCAGGTCAGTGCACAGAAATAAAACGTGTTCAGTGGTTATGCAGCAGATGTGGCTTGTGTGTCATAGACTTTCATTTCCGTCTCAGGCTCTACCTCTTGTTTGTGGTGAACCAGGTCCATGTGCTGAGCTCTGTTTTGCCTGGAGTTCCTACAGCGGGCGGGCAGGGGGCCGCTTCCAGCCAGCGCCGGCCCTCACAGCAACGGAGAAGCCGCCGTGTGTGCCTGCTCGGCCATCTCCCCTCCAGGCAAACCGCCAGTAGCACCTCCAGCCAGGAAGACGTGTGGGCTGCCCCCAGATGAGGCGAGTTTGTGTGCACTCATTCCTGTCACCTTTCCAGACTCTGTGCCTGCGTCTCCCAGGATGCGGTTGTGTTGCTCTCATCCTACACAGTGAGACATTTCACAGCTGTGCTCCACAGTCTCTGGCGCAGGGTGTGTGAAAAACACCCGTTGTGACCCAAACATCTCACTCTGGTCCCAGAAACAGTCCCGTGACTCCAGTCCGGTCCAAAACACAAAAGAAATGTATTTATGGTAACACTCAGCTTGGTAACTGTATGTGGACGTGTGACTACGACATCTAAACACACAGAATTACTGATTTAAACACTAGCGTTTGGAAAAAAATGTCACAGGCTGTGGTCTTGCTTGAGAGCACACCAACCAGAAACGTTTCCTCAATTTCATGTACAGCCGTCGCCCCCTGCTGTTAGTCCATGGAAATGCACAATGCTCAGAGTCGTCCATTCGCACTGGTATCACTTTTATTGTTTGAGTACGTTTACATTCATGTAACAAACAAAATCTCTTTTCTGTCATTCAACAATATCACATTCTTGTGAAAGGTCAATTTTTACGTGGTTCTTTTAAATTTGAATAATCACAAACAGAAGGATTGATTTTATGTTACAATTGCAATATTTATTTATGCTTCATTTACACTTCAGGTAATAAATAGTTTGTTTTGCAGCTCTGTGAAGTTCAACACAAGAAAAGTGAAATATTAAGAGTTTGATCCTCAATGGCTCACTTTTCTAGTATTGTGTTAGAGTACGACAGTAAGGAAGTTTGTGCGTTTGTGTTTCTCTTTCAGAAATGTGTGTTTACATACAATGAAGAGCCCGTGTTCATCAGCTGTTGGAGCAGTCAATCAAAGTTTGACCTCCTCTAGTCTCTGCACCACCGCAGACGCCACTTTCCTGTACGCGTCGGCCTGGAGAGCGAATAGCAAACACGTCTTATAAATGAAGAACACGGTAGAAAGGAATAAAAGTGAATAAACAGGGCAGAACATAACGGTGACCTCAGGGCTGTCAGGAGATGAGACAACCACAGGCGTTCCTCTGTCGGACGTCTCTCTGATGTTTAGATGCAGAGGAACATCACCTGGAGGGAGACACAGATTAAACCTGATGTTAAAGGACAAATGCCCACACATGGGTAACACCTATGAAACCCACGTCACTCAGCTGGTTGGACTGTAGACATTTGTTGGGGTTCTTACCTAACAATTTGACTCCCAGAGTGTCTGCGAGCTGTCGGGCACCATCTGAGCCAAAGATATGAGTCTGGTGGTTACAGTTGGGACACTGGAACACGCTCATGTTCTGCACCAGACCAAGAACCTACAGAAACACAAGCAACGTTTTATCTGAGTTAATAAAGTTGTTGTCACATCTAGTTGAACAGTATTGAATCGACATAATCAGCTGTTTCACTGTACAGTCACATTTTGATGTGCCTTCTGCTTTAATTCATGAACCATGGGTTTGTATTTACACACCGGCACGTTAACTTTCTTAAACATCTCGGCTCCTCTGCGAGCGTCCAGCAAAGCGATGTCCTGAGGCGTCGACACAATTACAGCTCCTCCACGATAAAAGACAAACGTGCACATGTGAGTTAAACTCTTCTGCTTGTGACCAAAAAAAACACACACACTGTATTATGTTAATCAGTACAATCAGAAATATACAGTGAGTGTTACCCGATATGGGGATGTTCTGCGTGATTGACAGCTGGACATCTCCCGTGCCTGGAGGCATGTCGACCACCAGGTAGTCCAACGAGCCCCAGTCCACCTACAGACGAGAATACCCTGCCTTAGTATTTAATTCTGACCTGAGCCGGTGACTTAACTAACCATCTGACGAAGGTTGTTACCTGCCTGAGCAGTTTCTCAATAGCTGACATCACCATCAACCCCCTCCACACTATGGGTGCAACATCCTCCACCAGGAAACCCATGGACATGCTGAGAGAGAAAATAAATTATAAAGGAGAAGGAGAGTCGCAAAGAAATCCTCTACATGTGCCTATTTATTGTCATTTACTGTTCTATAAGTCAAGAAACCCACCAAGGAATCCCATAGTTAATGAGTGGAATCATCAGATTGTCTGAAAGGAGGATGAAACAGTTCAGCTACAACGTTACAGACAAACACCTGAACAATCATGCAACGTTCAGGAGAAAGGTGTCATGTGACATACTGTCAGTGAGCTCTGGGTTTCCCTTCAGGTTCATCAGCTTGGGAATAGATGGGCCATAAACATCAGCGTCCAACATACCGACAGACTTGGACTGAGGAAGACAGAACCAGAACACAATGACTGACTAAACTGTAAAAGTACAGGAAAACTAAGTATGACAACGAGACAGGACGCTGCTCACCGAGTCGTTGGCCATTAACCCCAGAGCCAGATTCACTGAAGACACAGAAAAAGATATTAAAAAGCAAGTAGGACATCATTCAACACGACTACTGGACTGACAGACTAACAGACTCCTGACATTTCAGAAGGACTGTACCTGCAGTGGTGGACTTGCCGACACCACCTTTCCCAGAAGCCACAACAATGACCTGCTTGACCCCAGGGATGGGCTTCTGTCTGGGAAGACCTTTGGCCATCTGCTGCTTCTGTCTCTCCTGCAGCGCCTTGGAGTCCACAGACCTCTGAAGAACACACACGACTCATATCCAGTGATCGGTAGCGCCACTACAACTCACTGAAGCAATAATCATAATAATAATAATGACAGCCTCTTGGTTGCGTGCACAGCTGGTTGTCACCAGTCAACCGTCATTGTAATAATATGAGTTTCCCCACCAAATTCAAAACAGCGCAAATAAACAAACTTCCGGTTTTATTTATCCAATTTCTATCCTTTGGAGTTAAGAGAAATCTAAATATCCGATCAACCGTGGCCACAACCAGGTTCCTTTGCTAAAGCCTACAGGCTGCTGCACTAAGCAGAAGCAGCGCAGAGCTGTTCTTGTCATAAAAATCAATTTTGACGTAAGTGTTTCTGCGCCAGCTCTTTTACTTTGAATGTCCTGTTCTTGCTTCCTGTTGCCTAACTAACTAGCCTGACGAGCTAGCTAGCCTAACTCGAGCTAAACATAAACCTTACCTGGCAGCGTATGAACTGCACAGAACCTGCAGGCCCATGTTTCGCCTCCGTCCTTGTCCGTAAAACCGACATTTTATCAACAGGTAACCTGAGTAAATGTAACATTCTGCTGTACGTTAGCTGAGCCATGTTTAAGCTGTTTAAGCGCCTCGCGCACATTAGTACACTTCAAGTTTGCGCAGGTTACGCAGGAGTTTTTTTCCACCAAATTTAATTTTAATTTTATTTTTTTGCTGTTTCCTAGATTACGCGTATTATCGGCTGTTTTTCGTAGATAACAATCGTACGGGGTAAATACAATACAATACAATAAGCTACTAGATGTTTACAAATATTGGAATTACAGGGAAACAAAGATAAAACGAAATGCTGCGTAAGCAACACGCAGCGTTGAGCTCCTCTGAGTAACTTTATTAGACGTCAATAAGGAAATGCTCCGCATGACTGTCAGGAGGTTCCCGTTCATCCGTTTGTCTTAGTTGTGGCTCGTTTGTTTTGCGGTAGACTTGGCCTCTCTCGCTCCTTTCCTCCGTTTCTAAGCAGACGCAGCGATGACAGAGAAAAGCGGCTTCCCTGCAGCTCGCACGGTGCTGCAGCAGTGTCTGCAGGCCAGGCTGCAGGTGAAGCCAGCTGATGGACAGTCAGACGCACAGTTTGTCCAGGTGAGGAAGGAAAAGTTGGTATGAACGAGGTGACAGGTCAACGCTGAATGAAGCAAATACCTACTGTACAATAATTCCATTCCCAATATCATATGAATAAAAAATGCTATAAAAAAGCTATGAATGTAAACTTGGACAGATGTTCAGTCTTTCTTAATAGATTTAATTGGGAAACTATAAGGACATTTTCTGACACTTCATGTAAGGGTTTAATTATTTAACTGAGGGTTTAACGTTTCCTGCTCTCAGATCGACAGAGGAATGGTGATCTACGTCTGCTTCTTCAAAGGAGCAACAGAAGACCTTCTGCCAAAGATGGGTAGGAAACCCGTTCTATCCGATGATGTAGACAACATAATTTCAACCTGCTCTGCGTTTAATGTAAATCACTAAACATGAAACATAAATATTGTGTCCTCCACACTCGCGTCCAGCATCCGCTGTGCTGAACCTGCGCCTGTGCGAGTCCGACTCAGGGAAGCTGGTTTCAGTGTTGGAACTTCCTGGCAGCCTGCTGATCGTGCCTCAGGCCACGCTGGGTGGGAAGGCCAAAGGCAGGGGGATGCAGTACCACAACAACATTGGCAAAGAGGACGGGCTGCAGCTGTACAGCGCCTTCGTTTCTCTGTGCGAGAAGGAAGTGGCAGCTGGGGGCAAAGCTGAAGTGACTGTGAAACACGGGACGTATGGAAACAGACAAGTGCTGAAGCTCGACACTAACGGACCATACACACATCTGGTGGAGTTCTGAACTGCAGGAAGTTTAGCCAAGTGAAGCTTTGATTGGGTCACATGTTGTGACTTTAGGGAGAAAACTGTGTTAATCCTAATCACGTCCTATCTATTAATGTTTGATTTGTACATTTTTGACAGGACTACATGGATCTGGAAATTGTTAGTTACATGCAAATCAGCTGACAAGTGACACTCAGGGGCTTTGTTCTATAGGTAATAATCACACTCCACCTTTGCCACCTCACCTTCTGAAATTGTTTTTTGGGTATAAATCATTAGGACTGACTTGTCTTCCTGAAGATTCTCAGTGTTGGCCAAGACGCCAGGCTTTCACCCTGAGCGCTGTGAGCTGGTGGATGTGCTTAGTGCTTCAGCCTGACCTTCAGTTAATTCAGCACAAATCAGAGGCTACGCGTCCATAGTTAAATTCTGAGTGTGATTCTTCATATGCATTTCATTCTTTACTCATGGTTTTCTAGTGAAACGTATAATGTTTAAGCAGGTGATATAACAGACATTATTATAAGATCCATTATATACAGGATTAAAAGGAGAAATGTGCAGAATCTGTATGTATGTATGTCTGTATGAATGTTAAATAAAGACAGTGACGTCATCGCGGCGCGACGGTTGTAGGGTGGCGGTTCTGAGCTGGCTGTGATTGTAAACATTACGGGTGTTTAGTGAGATCGGTGAATAAACGCTGTTCGCAGCCTTTCGCTTTAAGTGCAGCCTCGGTCTGATCCACAGCTGCCACTTGTGCCGTTCTCTGGTTTCGTGGAGCGGGTCGGGCTGCAGCTCTCCTCTCTGCTAATGGAGGATCTGCCGCAGCTTCCACCTGAAGTCTGGGTCTACGTGTTCAGCTTCCTGAGCCTGGAGGAGAAACACACGGTGCGCACGTGCTGCAGGTACACCAGGAAGCTCGTGGACCACTCCTCCCTGTGGCGGGACTACACGGTGGTGCTGTCCGACCTCCGCCGCTACACCTACGGCTTCTGGGAAACCCTGCAGCAGCGCAAGCTCACCCGGGTGGCGGTGCGACATCTGCGGCGCAAAGAGTGGCGGCGGCTCGTCAAGTTCCTCCCGAGTCTCACCGCCATTGTGTTTGCGGACGGAGGGCGGCGGTACAAGGAGAAGTACCTGGACAACCTGTCGCGGTTCCCCGAGCTGAAAGACCTCGGGGTGCGGAACGCCACCTGGGACGAGCCGATGCTGGGAGCGAGCCTGACCGAGCAGCTGCAGCAGCGGCTGACTCACCTGAGCGTGTGCAGCGTGCGGCTGCCCTGCATGGTGGCGTTCATCAACACGGTGTCGCACCTGGTCAACCTCAGGTACCTGCTCTTCCACCAGCAAGGGGAGGGCTACGGGCTGGACACGGTCAGACCGGTGCCCCGCGACGTCTTCCACAATCTGCTGCTCAGCCTCAAGAAGCTGAAGCTCCTGTCCTGGGGGATGAGGGGCGAACCGCCGGAACCGCTGCCCGACGACTACCTCAGTCCCCCGGACCCGGGGCATCCAGGTTAGCCGGTAACTCTCACCTACAGACAAACTGAGAGAGAGCGTCAACGTGTTGGCGAGCAGCCTCCTTTCAGATGAGGAAGAAGGTGCCAGGAGGCTGCAGAGCCTGATCTGGCAGCGATCAGCTTGAGTCGTTGTTATGGAGACAGTCATTACCTTGTCAGCTGTTAACCATAACTTCCCTCTAGTTCCAGTAAGAGAGAACGAGTTCTGATCTGTCTTGTGTCTTACAGCATCAGGCATCCAAATAGAAAAGCGCTTTACGTCAGAGTTGCCTGACCTATGTTGCACCCGTCTGTCTGTATTAAAGCCAACTGAAATCCTTCTGCCTCTTCTGCTCGTAGGAGCGTTCCGGTACGGCGGCCCAGCTCTGGCCAGCCTGGAGCTGGTGGATTACCCAGAGACCATCCTGCCGAAGAACGCCCTAAGCAGTCTCACCTCGCTCAGGTCGCTGACCGTCCGCTACAGGTACATCAGAGAGGGCATCGAGTGTCGCCTCCCGTCCTGGCTCAGTCCTCTGCATCAGCTGGAGACTCTCACCATCATCGGTCAGCTGTGCTTTTCTTTTTTGACTGCTGCTGACGTGCAGGGATGTAGTAATCCACCAGCTCCATTTTACAGTTTTAACGCCACTGCTGCTTTCTTTCATCCCAGGTGGAAACTCTCTCGCCACGTATACAACCACTATTCCACCCAGTGTCACCAGGCTGACGTTGCGTGTAGCCATAACTCTGAAAGACATGGACTCCATCGCTCCTAAAGTCCCTGGACTTCAACACCTGGACATCGAACAGAACCGTTCCAGCGGCAGCCTCTGCAGACGGATCCCCATGTTGTTTCCCCAGCTCAGGACGCTCAGAATACGGTCAGCCCGGAGTAGTCTAGTCAGGAAAACTGATTTATTACAATGAATAGGAAATTCAAAATAAAAGTCTTCCATAGATCTTCACTTCCTGCTGTGTCCCTGTAGTAATTGTCTGATTTCTCTATTTCAGATTTTTCCGTCGGGAACCAGAAAAAGACCTGCTGAGCCTCCATCGTCTGCGACGCCTGGTGCAGCTGGAGCTGCTGGTGGAGCGCTCGTTCATCCTCAGAGATTACCTGAACGGGCACCCCTGGCCCAGCCCCTGCGTGCAGGAGCTGATCAACCAGCTCAAAGTCCTGTCTGAGAACAGGATCACCATCATCACCACAATGCGCCAGAGAAACCCTCTGAGAGAGTGTGACTGTGTGTGGGAGGGGGACTGATGATGGGATGACAGGGAAAGTGGGGAAGTAGAGCTTTCCTGTTGTCTATAAAGGCCACAACATTCTCTGGACACCACCTTGACAGCCGGGGCTTAAATGACGACATGCGGATCATTATGTCATACAGTATTATGCTATTTATAACAGAATTATAAAGAGAGGAAGTCGACAACCATCAGTCAGCGAGCACTGGACGACAGTGGCAAGAAAGATCTAGCAAGTTTTTAGGACGGATACGTGTTTCAGAATCAGAAATGTGTTTGTTGCCAGGTACAGTAGCTGTTTGCAGTACTTGGAACTTGGCCTACACTGACTGTTACACTGTGTAAAAAGGTTCACGGGGATGTAGCTCTGATGTTCATGAGCTCTTCCCTGGAGTAGCAGCTTCCGTAACTGCGGCAGGAAGGCGAATTAAAACCGATAACTAGTAACAGAGCGCACCACAGCACGGAGGCGTCCGTCTGCGGCGCCATCTTCAACACTATGTCTTGCTAAGACTTTACTAAAGATGGTTGAGATCAGAAATGTCTCAAGTTTAAAGACTGGACTAAAGACATTTTGGTACATGTGTAACAATCATGTTAAGACTTGAACAAAACAAATTAACGCCTGAATAGCAAAATGGAAAACTTTGAATCAAGCACAAAAACTCTTCACGTTTTTAACAAAATGTGTTTTGTTAGGCACATTTTTTATTTGTTTTATTTTAGTTCAAATAATTACATTTTTTTTTCATATTTTTATTTTGTAACCCAAGAATATGTGTAAACAGCAAAGACAGGGGAAGCAGCTAAACGTATGAATAATTACATGAAATGAGAATCACGTTTAATCATTTTAAACAGGAAACTAATGAACATTTGATTTTGCTGCACTACATGTGTTTTTGTTTCAATAGAAAATGTTATGTAGCTACGTCTTAACGGTGCAGGTCACTGAAAGTGTTAAAGTGTGTTTTTAATTAAATGGTTTTAATACACAAAGTTTTTTTCCTCTGTTCTGGTTTCATTATGTCATAAACTGCAACTGTTACAGATCAGTAATCAATGATAAAATAAAACATTATTTATACTGTTTGCTTTATTATCTGGTTGCTTTTTATTACTTGTGGAAAACCACCTCTAACATATTCACCAACATTTAAACTAGTTTCAAACGTTTCATGTTCACGTCCACGGTCAAAAATACTGGTTGGACAAACAGGAAAATGCGACCCTTATTTTGAAAGGGCACGCACGGGCACGTCAAAGCGTTTCTGCTGCTAGCATTAACCTTCACACCACCAAATGCTCCCTTTCGCTACTAGTTTGACGTGAAACGCACGTCTTTGCGCGGTTTGTTGGTAAAGTCGGATCAAGCAGAGTAAGTTACGTTTCTTTAGCCGGTTCGCCCTGTTCGGCGGCGCCGCAGTGATTCTACAGCTGCGGTGAAGGTGGACAGCGGTGTAACGAAGATTTGTGTCGACCGAGCGCAGGATGGGCAGGGTGAGCAGTTAGCATTAGCTCCTGCTGCTACTCAGCCAGCAGTTACAGGACTTTCAGGACAACATTTCAGGAGGAAGTAATTGACTTTTTCTTTACTGCGTTTATTTTAGTAGTTGCTGCTCTAACACATTTTGTCTGACAGTACATTTTAAAATACTAATACTTTTAAATGTTCCATATACCAGCTGTTTTGTGCGTTGTTGGTACTGTTACATTTGTGCATCAGAGATCATGATCCAGTAATGTCATACAACTGCAGCACCGTGCTTTTACTTTTTAGTGACGCAGGAGGATCTTTACAGTTTCTACTCTGTGATGTTGCTACTTTTAGAAACTCCAAAGCTTTGGTCATGTAAATGTGTAAACGTGCTCCAAACAAACAGAATACAGTGGTGTGCAAACCTGCTACACCCATGTGACAGAACGTCTCATGTTTTGTCTCCGTGCTCTTCTCCTACAGAAAGCAACTTTTGACTTCATTGATAAGGTGGAGCTTTTTTTGCGGACTGGGACATTTCCTGCAGATGCGACTAAGAACTCGAAGAAAGTGACCAGAGCTGCCAGCAAACGCTTCACATACAAAGGTACGTTGGAGCTCAGGTCACACTGAGACGTAACAAAAATGTATCTCAAATTCAACTCGGAGCAGTTTGCTTGTGCCTACGCTCACTGCGTCCCCTCCCTCCATCCGTCCCCCAGATGGTTGTCTGTGGCGACACTTTCGGGGTCGCCTTCTCCGAGTTGTCAGGAATGACGAAGAAGTGCGAGAGGTCCTGACCCGTTACCATGACAACAACAACCACGCAGGCCAGAGCCGGGCAGTTAAGGAGATAATGGTGAGTTCCTCCTCTCGAGCTTCGTCAGATTTAATAAAAGGTGATTGTGAAGTGACATGTTCAGGTCTGTCTGCTCATGTTCCGTGAGTCTTGACTGGATCACGACATCAAAAACGTGACCATGTTTTCCTCCTTGGTCTCTCCAGATGATGTACTACTGGGCCGGAGTGACACCAGCGGTGAAGAAGTGGATCAAAGAGTGTGCTCTTTGTCGAAACCGAACCCGCCCCGACACACAGGAGGCGCCTGTCCAGTGTTGCCTGGTCTACAACTGTGAGGCCAACAGCTTCATTTCCCCTGAACTCAGCTTCCACAAGTGAGATGGCACCGTTGTTTGTTGAGGATATTGGTCTTGTTTGTAAATGTTTGTGTTTGCTGCTCAGGTTTTTATGCAGCATATCAGTAATATTTTGATTACTAGTGAACGTGGACTCCTGGCCATGTTTTGCTTTGACCTACTTCTTCTTGAGGCTTTTCTTTTATTGTCATGTCAGTTAACCATGTGGTGATTGTGCAGGTTCCCGAAGGACACTGAGTTGCGGCAGAAGTGGCTGCTGCTGGCTCAGAGGGATGAAGGGTCCCTGCGCTCAAACTCCTACCTGTGTTCTAAACACTTTGAGTCGTCCTGCTTCACGCAGAACGAGGCGAAGCAGCTGACTCTGTCTCCAGAAGCTGTACCAACAATCTGTGCTGAGGTGGTGAGGGACGACGAGGTAACAGCATACGTGAAGTACAGATACTATAAGTATTTTTAGGTTAGTGTTGGATGTTAAGCAGCATCAGGGCAGAAATGCACTGATCAACTAATTCTTTTTCAGGTTCTCGTCCCTTCAGAGGATGACATCCTTGATTCCAACACTCTTGAAGAGCTGCTCTTTGCATGTGATGCAGAGACAGCAAATGCCTCTGAATCAGTCATCGGCCCTCCTGAAACATCTGTGGAGCTGCAGGAACACCAGTACTGCCTCACCGCTCCCAATCCGTACTCCAGGACTGTCCAGACAGCGAGGACGGACCACGAGAGGAAGACCAGCATCGATCCGAGCTTCGGAGTTTACAACCAGATAGCCAGGTGGGTACGACCGTCGACCACTTTGTTCACACATGAAAGGTTACGTTTAACTGAGGGTAGCCTTTTCTTTTTTCTCTGCAGGTATCTGAGCCACAGGGCCATACCCCTTCTGAGTAAGAAAAACAGAAGCTCGTTTGTCAGGAGAGCCAGGCGCTTTAGCCTCATAGGTGAGAGGAAAGGGGGAATGAACATAGACAGAAATCACTGGATCCCAAACATTTCTGATATTGAAACGCTTCTCTGTTGTAGACGGAGTCCTGATGTACGCGCGAGTCTCTCCGCCTGTCAGAGTACCACGCAACAGAGAGGAGGTTTGGATTATTTACGTAGCGCTTTGTTTAAGTTGAATGAACACGTGTGCAGGTAACCATGGGTTTACCTGTGTAGAAATACTCAGATGGATCCATGCCTGCATTTGGTCCCAGGTAAACTCCATCCTGCAGCAGTTCCATGACAACCAGGGTCACGCCGGCCAGGGAATCTGCCAGCGAGAGATCACAAAGCACTTCTACTGGCGCAACATGACCCGAGACCTGGCCAGCTGGATCGCCAGCTGCCACACCTGTCTCAGCAGAACCAAGAGGAAGTGGCTCCGCTGCAGCATCTACTGCTGCACAAACTGCTGTGGGCCCGTGGAGAGAGGCCTGGGCCTCACCTTCCACAAGTACGGAGCAGTTTCTCCACATTACATCCTAGGTTATAGACTAGTCAAGTTAGCATCACTGAAATGTAATTGAAATATTTATGCACAGATGTTAACTGTGAACCTCTTGTGCTATTGACCTGTTTCACTCCACCTTCAGGTTTCCTCTACACAACTCGGCCCTGCTTGCTCAGTGGATGAAGGCTGTTGGTCGTCCTAATTGGCATCCTCGGCTTCGTTCGTCCATTTGTTCGACCCATTTCACAGAGGACTGCTTCGATCGCAGTGTGGATAAAGTTACCCTCTATCCAGATGCTGTGCCCACACTCTTCCTCCACAGAGATGCAGCGGTAGAACACAGGGGTTATCACTACCTCCTATGATTCAGTGGCAGCAGTCGTTGGTGCAGTTTTAAAACAGGAAGCTTAGTTTCTGTTCTTCGTCCACAGGCTAAGACGAGTGGTCCCACTGAGCCTGCTGTGGGGGAGGAGGTATGTCCTGCCTGGGGTGAATATTTGAGGACTAACAGGATACTAAAGCACATCTGTCTGTGTCCCTTTCTCCATGTGAGACTAGGCCTATTTTGCCAAGTTCGATGCTGTGGAGCTCTACTTCCGTAAACGCATTTATCCACCTGGACTGAGCTACGTTGAGAAAAACACATTCAGGAGGTTTTGCAAGAGCTTTGCCATCAAAGGTTTGTATCTGCATTGTACTGTCCTGTACTATGCAAGACACAGAAACTGAATCTCAATCCTTTCATGATATTGTTGTGTTAACTGTCTGTGCCCTGGTTTCTCAGATGGTGAGCTCCACTTCGTGAAGAGGGACCGAGTTTGTTTGGTTCTGAGGAGCAGGCAGCAGGTTGAAGTCATCCTCAATGAGTATCACAACGAATTAAACCACCTGGACGTCAACAAGTGCCTCCGACTGCTCAATGAGAGGTTTTACATTTCTCATCGCTGATTGTTCTTCAGCATCGTGGTGTTGTGTTAATATCCATCTCTGGCAGGTTTTACTGGAAAACCATGAGACCTGATGTGGCGCATTGGATCAACATCTGCTCCCAGTGCAACAAAAAGAAGATGAATAAACCAGAAAAGCAAACGGAACCGAGAGGCTCAGAGTCGCTGCTGCAGGCGCTGAGGTCGCCACAGAGACACGACGATGACTCAGACAGGTACAGACTTTCCTGTTACAGCTGTCCACCAAATGACAAAGAGCTCAGAACCGTGGAAACGCCTCATGTTGAGGTCACGAGAGTCATGGCCAGTGAGTTCCTTTGCTGCGGTGCAACCACCTATTCTGTCTGTCTTGACAGTGGGAAGGATGAAACCAGTTACAACGACGATGATGATGAAGGCGACGTGAGCGGAGGCAATGCAGGAACTCAGCCAGCAGCTAAACATGTAAACACAGCTTCTCACACTGTTCAGTGATATGATAACTCATATTAAATGTTCTCGCACTGATGGTTGCAGCTGGAACGTCTTTAAAAATTCACTAAATTTAAGTGTTTATACTAAAAACTAGCATGTGTGGTAGAGATGAACTTACAGAGACCTGTGAGCTCAATGTGCAGCTTCCCTCAGTTTTTACTGTCACTGCTCAAAAGAAGCCCTTCACATTATTTATCCACTAAAGATTCATTGTTTGCTTTCTGTCTCTCAATTTCGTCTGCTTTGTCCCCTTCGCCTGTAATGTCCATCGTTCACCAGCTAAAAGCTTCCACCAACCTCCAGTCCGGGGCGTCTACCACCTGCCTGGGCTCCATGCCGGTCCAGACAAACCCTCCACAGTCTGACGTCAGTCCTGAGACCGACAGTGTGGAGGTTCACCCTGTGAGTCACAGCCAGACGGAGCTGCAGGAGAATGAAACCTGTGGATCTCAGGGCAGTGCCAGAACGCGCCACTGCATCCCGGTCCAGGGGGGAGCCACAGAACCCACACAGCCGCATCCTGAGCCAGCGGAGCTCCCGGCAAACCTGCCGCAATCCACAAGCGAGCCACTTCAGCCAGCAAAGAGTGGATCAAAGACCCAGTCCAAATCCCAAACATCACCACGATCCCAGAGTTCTCACAGGGTCCAGCGTGCGGTGAAAAGGAAGAGGGCACCAGAGGACAGCCCCTCATCTAAGAGGAGCTCCGGCTTGGAGCCGGTGGAGGCCCCGAGCACCAAACCCTGGCCTGTGTTCACCATCTCCCACTCCAGCCAGGCACTCACGGCAAAATCCAGTCCTGAGGCTCACAGGTACCAGAGAAACGTTATTGTCTCACTGTACAGGTGTTTACTTAATGAGTATTAATTACTCAGCTAATGAAACCATATGTGTGTGAGCAGCAAGACTCCTGCCCAGGGGCCCAGGAAGCTTCAGGCCCGAGCCGTCATCCAGCAGTGCAGCCAGGCCAAAGTTAAGATTAGACCAGCTCTAAATGAGGTTGACGCTCAGTGGGCTGAGGTGGGTGTTTAAGCAAAACACATTTCATGTCAGATTGGCAGGTTTTAGTGAGATTACCCTGGTTGTGAAGCCAACTTGTCTTAGGTTGGTGATGGTAAAGCTCTGTGTTGTCTTTTAGCTAAAGTCATTAGTGCTGTTTCTTCCTGCCTCCAGTCAGTTTACACTGAACTAAGCTATTTCATACATAGAGATGTGGATATAATTTAACGTTCTGATTATTCTCCATCAATCTGATGCTGCAGATCCAGACGGGCATGGTGGTGTATGTGTGCTTCTTCAATGGAGCTTCCGAGGACGTCACTTATGAGATGGGTAAGCTGTCGCTTCACTGTGGCTTATATATTATTTTAAGAAAACATTCATCAGACATCGTTCAGCTTTTGTATTTCCCTGTGATCTTCCAACAGCCAACAGTCTGATGACCACCAGATTCTTCAGAAAAGGCACCCGTCAAGCTGTGTCCCTCCTCAACCTTCCTGGGAGCGTTTTATTCATCCCCCAGGACTCGCTGGTCGGGGAGCCGGCGCCTAAGAAAGCAGTGCAGTATAAAGGTACGTGTGAGCCGTGGTGGGGTGCCCAGCTCTTCTCCACCCTGGTGTCCACCTGCATCGACCTTATGTCAGACTCTGCAAAGTGCAAGACGGCAGGCGTGAAGGTGGAGCAGGGAGTCTACGGACAGAAACAAGAACTAGTTTTCAGCTCTGTGGAGCCGCTGACGCTTCTGCTGGAGTTCTGACGTACTAGAAGCGAACGAAGGGAAGTACTGTTACAGTCGAGAGCCGGAGTTTCTCCGGCTGATGGGTTCCAGAGAAAACATCCGGTAAATCATCTACAAGATTTTTGAGAAGATGATGGGATGAAAGCTCTGCAAAAATAAAACAACTCTGCTGATGAACCAGCGTGACAGTTTTGACACCACTGCATCAGCGTCGTAAAGAAAACGTGCAGAGCTCTTTCAGCTTCTGTGACAAATGAAGCAACCAGTGATGTTCAGTGCTGCAGATCGTCCTCGACAAATAAATTAGAATTAAAATGATGCCAAAGATCTGCTCTTTTAGAACCTTTACATAAACTCACTGCAGATAAAAATGTTTTCATTTATTTATCTAAATGAATACACATAAATTAGAATGAACACAAACAGTGACTTTGGAGAAATTAAAGACAAGAAATCTAACTGCTAAGCAGGGGTCAAAGGTCATCAGGCAGGTTAGTATAAAGTGGAAACATCAGTTGATTGATCACAACCATAAACCACAGTCAGAATCTTTAAAGTTAAAAGATTTGCTTGGAGACTTCATTACTTAGGATCATCAGCCTGTGGTTTCCTGAGTTTATTGAACTGACCCGATTCTCTTACTTTTCCCAGAATTAATTTCAATCACAGCATCTTAACATGAACATTCTGCTGCTGGTATGAGATGACCGTGAAGACCTGACTCAGCTGGAAACGCTTTCTGCTTCCACTACATCAAAACATAAAGCAGCGTAATAAACGGTTCCATCACCATCTTTTCATTTCAGTGTAGTTACCCTGGCACCAAGCAGACCTCAAACAACACGTATGCATCAGTCAACCGTTAAGAGTGAGTCTGCAACTACTGACTGTTATTGGTTTACTGGAAGCTCTTGGAATGAGAGAGACTTAGATTTGCCTTTCTTAGACCTCTTATCTTGACGAGATGGTGAATATTTTACATGTAATCATTGTTCCTGCTTTGAGTCCAGCAGGCGGTGTTCGATGCAGGTCACTTCCTGTTTCTAAAATGCCTAAACCAACAGGCTGCAGTCAGTCGCTCACTCCACAGCAGCTTGAAAGTGTAAAGCATTTAGTCAGACTGCATCAAAACGTCTGCAAAATGTTGACTAATGTGCACAGGGTGACTGGACGTATCAGTACTGTTGCCGTTTTTTATATTTCACCCAAAGTGTCACCACCATCGGAGCCCTCGTAGTTCAGACATAGAACGTTTCGCTACACAGTCCTAAAGATTTTATTATATTCAGCTAGGAAACACATCTGACGGACAAATTGGAAAAATATGAAGCTGTTCATCAGCTTTTTTTAACACTCCATTAGCAGCACAGCCTCACATGGAGACGTCCAGAGACTTAATGCTGCTTTAGAAACTGGGGAACGCTCAGTCAGGTCAGTAGTCATTCAAAGGCAGATTCTGGTGTTTCACTCCATGTGATGGAGTCTGTCCCACTGGTTGTCAGTTCAACCTGCTCTACTGTGTTGGGGCGAACGTCAGGATCATCCACGCAATCACGAAGTAGAAGAGGAACACCGGGTACACCACCAGCGCCTTGCGGTTGGGCGGCTGGCTGTCTGCGAGGAAGGCCGTGGAGGCGAAGGTGGACCAGCCGAAAGACGCCGTCACCACCACCAGACGCACGACGAAGCTGACCGGCGAGTTGGGGACGAGCAAGACGATCCGGCACGTGGCCATGGCCACCGTCAGAGGCATGATGCAGTATCCCAACACACACAGGCTCTGGAAGAAGGAGATCGCCCCACCCAGCAGTTTGGAGTTAAGAGTGATAATGATGGAGCCGAACCACACGATGACGAAGACCTGGGCAGAGAACAAAATACTAAATGTTAGTGTGGAGTCAGACCAAAGATTAATCATACGTGTTTAACTGGGCTCCATTCACTGTACACAAACTTCAGAACAGTATTAGAATTCTCAGTTCAACACTGTCTACGTAAATACACAAAGTCTTTACACAGCAAACGCTGTGTGAAGAAAAATTAAGCTTCAGTGGCAACGTCACAAATCAAACAAAGAACTCCGCCAAACTAGAAATACTAGATTCCTGTTGCGTCTCCACCAACACGGGACGTCGTCCTTTATGTGTCCAGACTCATCTAATCGGTTTAACCGTGAGTCAAGTGGGCGTTAGTGCCAGAGTTGATGGAATTCCCTCCCCTGCCTCAACCTTTACACACCAGAGGTCAGATGGCTGTGGGGCAGCGGCGTCCCCTCCCCGTTCAGACAGTCCCACTGCGCAGGTGGCTATATCTAGACTTAACTGGCTCTGCTGGACGTTTAGTGGAACTGTTCGTTCATTCATCTTCTTCCCCGCAGGGGTCGTGGGTGCTGCAGCCTGTCCCAGCTGTCAATGGTTCACCCTGGACAGGTCTCCAGTCTGTCGCAGGGCCACACATACAGACGCGCACACTCACACCTACGGGCAGTTTAGAGTTTCCCATCAACCCCGCAGAGAACCCACGTAGACTCCCACGCCGTGCAGCCCTGGTTTAATTGTTTGATCTCTTAATTATCGTAGGTGAAACACTGAGTGTCCATTTTGTGTGACTGGTGGCAGATTGCGTTGCCACCGTCATGAGTCCTACCTCGGCGAACTGCGGCCCCCCCTGGTCGTCGCTGTCGGCCGCGCCGCCCTGCAGCAGCAGAGCCAGCGTCACGCACAGCAGCAGCGGGCCCCACAGGTCCCAGTCCCGCAGCAGAGACGAGCTCCGCTTCGGGTACAGGACGTGGATGAACTTGTTCCCCACGGCCCGCAGGTCGCGCAGGATGGTCTCCTTCACCGGCTCGTCCAGCGTGGAGAACTCGTCGTCTCTTCTGGATGGACCCACGGGCACGGAGATGTCCCCCTCCACCGGGATGTCCCCGGAGATGGAGACGTCTGACAGGCCGGCGAACGGCCTGCTGGACTCATCGGCTGCGGCCATTTTACTCAACGGGGAAGCTGTTTTCAAGAACCGTTCGATGCTGTGTGAGTTCAGATGACGTCAGCGGAGTCCATGCAATATTCCAGACAATAACCCAGCGACAGAAGCGACAACTGTTTCTCTAAAACAGCAGATTCGGCTCCAATTTGTCCGACAAGGGGCGAAGTGTGTCCCTCCACGTCACCTGGGGATTGTTTACTTCCGCAGGACGTGGCTAACGCACATCCGGGTGGTGCGTTCACGAACATACGTTGACGTGGAAACTGCCTTAACATTTTGTTTTCTGAGTGAAAACTCGTTTCATTGTACTCATTGAGACACCGAGGTAAAAAAAAAAGAAAGAAAAAAGGCCAAATTATGAGATGGTCATGGTTTAGGTTTGAGTGATTTTTAGGAGACATGATTTCACGTCTTGACATGAAATCAAAGCTTTTGTTAGTTACATAAATCTCACCCATGCGCCCTTTAAGTTGATTCCAACGTCCAGGAAAGAAGAAGAAGAAGAAAAATAATCAACGGCAAATCTCCTAAAATACAGAAGTCATACCAGTATGAAAGTTTTTGAAACGCAATAGAGTCTGACTACAAACCCGCGACTGTCGACAGTTCGTGAATGCATCGCCCAAAGGAGGCGTCGGCTGTTGATGACGTACTAAAGACTCGACAGTCGTAGTTGGAGTGTGTTTTTATATTCTACACTGTTTTTGTGTGTATTATTTTGTTAAGAGTTTGTTTTTATGGTTTATTTTTGATCCAGGCTTATGGATCCTTGTAGGAAACAGGTGAAATCAGACTGCGAGGAGCTGCTGAGCCGCTTCCAGAGAACCGGGTCGGTCCGCTTCGAGATTTTCTCCAAAATATGGAGAGAAATGAAGTTCTCCCAAATCTTCCAGTAGGTTATGGCTTGAAAATGAGCATGAAACGCCACATTAAATTGTGCATCAGGAGTCTGTTATTAATGAGTAATCTAGAGTTTAAGGGTGTTTTCTGTGTTTAACCGATGTGTTTTTGTTGTGATCAGCGGCACCACGAAGCATGAGAAGCGACAGTTCAGCCGCCTGGTTCTGGACTCGGCCTACAGCTTCTTCCTGCCTCCCTTTAGTTTCCAGATTCGAGTGGGAGCACTGTACCTGCTGTACAGCCTCTATCACTGCCAGAGCGCCTCGCCCCCGGAGCAGGTCAGGTCACAACACGCAGCACCCGGTCTTTAAAGGTGGGTCACTTTATGATTTCACGCCTGTGAGAAGGTTCTGTGTCTGACGGCAGATCCGTCTGGCGCTGAAGGACTGGGAAGACCTAAAGAAGTTTGAGAAAGATGCTTTAAACGCCCAACACCACGACACCGTCTACATCCTGCATCGGCTGATGTTTCTCAAAGCTTTCCTCTTCACTGCTATGCCCACTATGGTGAGCTGGACATTTGCACAGTCATGGTCGTCCTGTTCCCCGTTCATGGGTGCAGGTCGATAAACAATCGGTTCAGTCATAAATTGTTTTTGCTATTTAATACTGCATTAAATTCTTCCCTCTCTTTTTCTGTCTCTCCAGCTTGTCTACAAGAAGAAGAAAAAAGCTGAGAGGTCGGTGTTGTGTGAGGAGTTTATGGAGCGAGCCTGTCGTCCACAGGAGCTGATCAACGCTGAGCTGCTGGAGGTAAATAACAAAAGGACACGTTCGCTTCAACTTTAAGACAAAGCTGTGAACTGAAAGACTTTTCGTGTTGCAGGAATTGTCCAACATTCACAAGTTCTACGAGAAGCTGAAGACCTCCGTTTGTTCAGAAAAGGCAGATTCGTCGGTCAGCCTGATCCATAAAAACCTTGTCCCCCAGTTACGCAGCACTGTGATGGAATTCTACAAGTGGCAGCAAAGGAAGGTCAGAGAGTAATAAGATGTTGAGCCCTGTCATTTGTAAATCACATCATGTAATATGAATGTTTTTCTGTCTGTTACGACTTCACAAGGCTCCGTTGTCTGTTGTCATCGTATTTCTGACAGTCAATTGACCATGGTATCTTCATATCCATGATGGTCTCTCTCACTGTTGCTGTGATGGTCTGACCTGTTTTGTCTTGACAGAACGAGCCAGATGATGAGGAGGACGACAGCGGTGAGGGGACATCGTCTCAGCGGGCTGTGAGTAACGCTTTATTCTACTTTGGTTGAACGATCTCATTGTAAATGGGATTAATTGAGCATCACTGGTCCACCTCATGTCTCTTTCAAGATACTAAACACAACTCAAACAAAGTCAGTCAGTATTAACTCACTATATCAAACTGGCTCCGTAACTCTCTACCTTTTCTTTACCTTTCTTAAATGATAGTTAACTGAGTCTGGAAGGTCGTGACCTTTATTTTGTGTTCTCAGTGCTCCAGAAGAGCTGAGCGCCTTGCTTTCATCAAATCAAAAGCATATGGACAGGCACTAGAGGTTTGTGCTTTTGTTTTTAAACGTATTATAAATGAACAATTATTTGTTTTATTTATGAAATGTCATTCTTTGAAATTGATGAGGTACAGCATGCATAAAAATGCATGTGCGTGTGTTTCAGGCGCCGAAGTCACGACGCCATCGTCAGGTCGAAGTGGATTTCACCAGCAGCGAGGCCGGACCCTCCAACTCGTCAGGATCCTCTAGAATAAGCAAACCGTCACTCAAAACCAGAATTAGTGAGAGTTTACAAATATCAGGTATGTTCCTGTCTGTGGCCTGAAATAAAAGCCTAAATAGATACTATTACAAAACAAATTACAGGAAAGCTGGACTTGAAGGACAGTTCAGGTTTGAATTTTTTAACTTTTCCGTGTATTTTCTTTCTTTAATGGAACAATTTACACAGAATAATCGAACAAGTGAGACTTTTCCTCTGCAGGAAGCTACCAGCACAGTCCTCACTCATCACAACTCTATTTTTCAGGTGACGTGTGGAAAGATGCCACAACGACCACTTATATCAACTGTCTCACCACAATGGACTCTGCTCCTGGTACGCTGCCAGCTCTCACATACTGCTCCCACTTTATTATTTTAACAAGCCGAGTCTTTGGGTTTTAGAGTTGGAGTCATTTTACAAAGGTTCCAAACCTTTGTAAAATGTCACTTTGACAGTGTACTAGAAATGCATTATTTTGTTTTTCCTCCTTTCAGAAAAATCTAAACCCTTAAGGAAGTTCAAGTGGTCGTGATGGGAGTGGATCTGAACCGGACCTGCTGTTTTTGAGGAAGTTAGTGTTAAGTTAGGGACATGTTACTGTTGTTTGTTTTTATTTCTAAAACAACATTTAAACCTTTGTGCTATATTACACTGATATAAACAATATGACCAGAGAATAGAGTTGTTCTAACGTTGATGGACTGTAACGCAGCGCAGCGCTTCACTAAATGTAAATTAGTGTTGTCTCAGCCATAAAGGATCAGTGTTGAGTCTTTCTTACTAAACAGTCGCCTTGAAAGTTTATCGTTATCTGTGTTAGCGTTTCTCTCGTACATACGGACAGTGATTAAGTACAATGTGCTTATTGAGCCGGATACATATCATATATAATATGAACTTTGTCTCCTGAAGTGAAGTTTATCTCCTGTGCAGCATCTCTGAACTTAAATCTTGCCTCTGGCTTCATTTTTATTGTTGATGCTTTATATTTCACAATTTAATACAGTGTCATTTTTTACAGAAAGCTGGGTTTTATTTTTGTTGCCTTTAACCATACGTCCATTAATTTGCAATTTAATGCTGTTGAATATGTAACTTAAAAGTAGTTTGCTCTGCTGGCTTTGAGCTACAACCATCGGAAGCTAAGTGGTTGTAGCCTGAGTTCAACAGTTATTATCTGGACCGGATTTAGCTGGAACGAACATTAAAGTTGTTAATCTGAATTTATTTGCTTTAGTTTGGAAAAACGGCCAAGAGCCAAAGTGAAAAGTAAGTAATTAGACTTAGTTTACTATTGTTTGGTTCATCTCAAAAATGCTTGTTAGCTGTTCGCTCGTGTTCTTAGCGTTAGACTGAATACGATTAAAACTGGTTCATTGTAGTTCATATTGTGCTGACAGCTGAGGAGAAAGACCATTTAACAAGCTGCTAATTAGAAGAACGTAGCAGTGGATCACGTGACTTCAGTCAAACAAATGCTAACACGATGGATTCACGTGTAGCCTCGTGTTTGTTAGTTTGTTTCTGGTTTACTGAACCTTTGATTTGTAAGGACCTCAACGGAAATGAAAGGTACTTCAAAGACAGTTCGTGAAAAAATTTAAAAATTCATATTTTTCATTTGCAACAATTTTAGGAACTTATGGGACGATTCTATTGTATGAAACTGACGTTTAAGATGCGTAAGTTGTTATTTAAAGTTCGGAATCCATACATTTAGAAAGCAAGGTGATCGCGCACCCACTGATGCTACAGTTTCCTACAGTCCGTGAAGGGGCCATCGCTCCCTCCGTGATGCTGCGGGTCTGCGGGTCTGGAGGACGAGCAGCGGGGATGCTGCTGCCTCTGCTCCGCCGAGCGCACAGCCAGTCCCGCTCCACTGCGAAGCGAAGCAGCCGCAGCCATGGCCTCGGACAGTAAGTACGACCGTGTCCTCGCCGTCTAAGCGCCTCTTGTGCTCATTTTTCCGGTGTCGGGCCACAGATTTGACGCCGTTTACAGGCTGCTGGGATTTGGACGGAAAGCAGAGAGCGACGGGCGAACAGGCCGGTTTCCGTGCGTCCACCCAGCTCGGCTGTTCTGCAGAGCTGTAGCGCGTTTGCAGTGTTGCTGCAGGGCTCCGGCTGCTCGTGGTTCCCCTGGACGCTTGAGATGCCTCATCATGGCCGCTTCAGGCATCTCCTGCACCGAAGTGACCGTTTATTAAAGCTTCAGACTGTTGAGCTTATTAAAACATCATTTACTGCGCAGTTATACGTTTGTTGTGTGACTGGGCGCCAGTACAGCACAGTCCATCTGCCGCTTAGGTTTAAAACTGCAAATGTGATTTGTTGACACCTTTATGAACATTATCCATTAACAGATTTCCAACATTTGCAGCTGCAGTATGTCTGATGTTTGTGCCGGTTTTGGTTCACAGGTGTTGCAGGTCCACAGTGAATTACACAACCAAGAAGACAAACGGGCCTGGAAAAGCATTATCAGCGATAGAAGAGTGTTACGCAGGATAACGCATCCATCGATGATTCTGGAGCCGTTGAGGGGCTTTAATTACAGCTTAGCTGGTCTAGCACCGTCTCCTGCGTTTGGCTCTGTCACCCCTTGGAACAAACTGTTCTGTTTATAGGACCTGCTTATGTTCCTAGTTGAGCAAAGGACACGGTTTGCTCCTTTATGCAAACTTCTACTTTCTTGCTGAATATAGTGGATGGACCCGTCTCCATCTTCTCCCTCTGGTTTTCTTGCACTAGAACCAAAAGCTTAATAAACATCAGCAATAACAATCCAGTAATTCTAAATGCAATGATATAAACAAAGCAGTTATACTTAATATCATTTTTCATACCCTTCATCCATCAGTTTTGCATTTGTCTTTGTGCAGAAAGGTTGATGTTGAGTTTCCATATGTGATGGAAGTGGACGGAACGGTGCTGTTTCATTCAGCCTGTTTCTTCTTGGAGCTAATGCTCGCTAACGCCTGTCTGCAGGTATCAGGCTGATGTCAACACGCACAGAGCAGATGAATCAGTGACGGACTTCCATGGTGACGTGAATCTAGTTTCTGCTGCCAAGCGGAACTAACCATGGACTCACCTGTCCTGTGTTGAGGTGTCAGGTTGATCGTCTCGGTCTCTTTCGTGTGACCGTGTAGGACATTTTCCTTCCCTCCCGTTCGACCCACGTGTGCATTTGCAAACAAAGTGACTCGGCTGAATTTAGGTAGTTCAGTCAGCCATGTGTCAGATGCCATCGCTGGTTGTTGTGTCCTACTTACCGACTGGTTCGATGTGTAATTCTTGGCTTTGTCCTCCCTGCTGTGAGCTCAGATGTCTGACAGTCATACTGTTGATACTGATTGCTGCTGCGTGAGTGTGCATGTGTGTGATTAGCTGTACCAGGAAATTGAAACCGCCTTGAAGTCCATGTTTGTTCCTGTTCATCTGAGCTCTGGGGCCTTTTCATGGAGCTCTGCTGCTTTCAACCCAGCCCGACGGGAAACGAGACTCATCACCCTCATTTACAGTCACTTTAACTTTGCGCTGCAGGCTAATTACAGCTGCATAAAAACGTCTCAGCGGGGTTCGTTCAGATTACTGAGGGTGAAGTTAATCATCCAGAGATAGAACTGTTGAACAGGGAGCATTAGAACATCACGACATCAGGTCCAGGTCTAAGTTTGTTGTTTGTTGTTAACCTTTTGCCCTCGTTTCAGCATCAGTACCTGAAAATGTTTTCAAGGATCAGAGGTGTAGCAGGTCTGGCCTTTGTAGTCCAGCAGTTTCTAGTCTGCTGTGTGGAGCTCAGGAAGAGACTCGCCCAGTGGGAGGCAGGAAAGCTGTGCTGATTGACGGCGTACACAGGATGCAGAACAGCTCAGAGGACTCGCTTAAGTGTCCGGGCAGCTTCTGTGTGGCGAGAGGAGAAAAGAGCAGACATGGCCGGTGAAGGAACAGCTGAGCCTCCGCCAGCAGCGGCAGACAGCTCCGCACATGGATTCTGTGAGTTCATATTGACTTTAGAGATGGCTGCAGGATGTTTGGGGTTAATGAACCCGTTCGGTGTTTTGTGAAGGAGAGGTTCGCTGTCTTAAAGCCCCTTAGAGGCCTGTCTGAACAGGAGCAGTCGTAGCAGACGAAGCGCTGAGTCTGTGTAATGCAGCATTTCACCAGGAGATGGAGCGTTGACATCAGTGTTGTTTGTTTTTCATGGTTGCGAATGCGTCTGATCAACGTCTCTGAATTACAGATATGTGTTAGTGTGAATTCAGCAGCGTCAGCTCGCTACGTTACAGTAGCCTGGAGGCCTGGTTTCTTAGGCTGTACTGACTGGAATAAATGGCAGGAGACAGGATTAAAACAGCCGAGTCCACTGGCTGCCTCCTTCTTGTTCTTCTCAGATGCTCTGGTCCTCCCGGCCGTTCAGGACAAACACCGGGTGCCATGGTAACGCGAGACCTTGTTACATGTGGGTGGGAACAGGCACACTCATTATACCTTAATAAAGCCACTGGGCTGTTTCCAGGGCGACCATGGTTTTCACGTGTTCGCGTGTGTTTGCCTTTCAGTCACTGGGTTTGACTCACACTGAAAACACGATGTGCTAATGTTTCTGGGTTGATTTGACCTCCCGTCCTGGCAACAACAACAGATTGGCCGCCTGCGCGTTAAGTGCACCGGGGTCAGTGAACGTATCTCTGGGGTTTAAGAGATCATCAGTTCTGTAACCAGGACCCACTGACCTCTGACCAATCACCAGATGAAAAGCTGTTAATGTACAACAACACAAAACGAGTCAGTTCGTCAGATGGTTTCACCCTGTCTGAGTAGACACGCTCGCTGTTGTGTACGTTTGCTTTTCACAGAGATTTTCCTGTGGGAGTGAAAAACACCCGAGTTAATCCAGCGAGGACGGAGTCCGACACAAACCGAACTGTAAAACGGCGTCTAAAGAAAAGCACGGTCAGCTCGTCTGCTTCAAACTCGCACCTGACACCATGGACCGGTATCAGCCCCTGGTCTGCTTTAGTCTCAGCCTGTACCGTATGTGACAGGAAACTGTCTTTACAGAGCACAGCTGGCCCAGTAAATGTGTCTCAGAAAAAAAAGAACAAGACAAGTTGAAGCTAGAAGCGACTGCAGCACCGTGTTAACTGTACACCCTGTGGCTCGAAACGTGTCCGATCCTTGTCTCCCTCCGCCGTAGATGGACCACGCAGGGTCCTGCAGCACTTCAGGGTCTCCTGTGTCCCTCGTCAATGAGCTGTAACGCGGCCTTCGTCTTCGTGTTTTCTCTCCCGTCCTACTATAACACTCACATCAAAGTGCTCTCTTTTCTCCTCTAGAGCTACTCGCTTCAAAGCTGTGCTGGAAATGTCAGCAGCTGCATAGTAATGAGGGGATAAAGGTTTAGTATGCGAACACAACAGGCTGTCTGTCACGTTAGACTTCATCACGTTGAGCAGCAGCTTCTTCATCTCTCTCCATTAGTCTTTGTGCCTTAAACATTTACTTACTGCAGTGTATTCAATACAAATAGTTTTATTCACGAGTGAGTGCGTTTCACTAGAATTGTGTTATTTTTATTAGGGAGGGGGCCAATTGGAAACATGGATGACCAGCATTTAACGTTCTGGAGTGAAATAAACGTAGACGGGAGGTTCGGTTGTTTGAATGTGGAAGTGTAGTTAAAAACCCAACTAGAAATGGAACAGAGACACTTTCTAAACAGGAGAGCAGCGTTTATGAAGACCTGAGTTAGTCCCATCAGATCCCTGACGTAGAGGAAGCCAAGCAAACAGGAATCTCTGCGTAGTGAATGGATGCGTCAGTGTGCAGCAGGTGTGAGGCCAGACGTTGACCCAGGGTCTCTTCCTGTCCATCTGGCTGCAGACAGTAGGAGGCTCTGAGGCTCCAACACTGGGCTCTGTGTCTGACTGTCGCAGCAGCTGAGAGGGAAACTCCACTTAACCGCAGCACCCAAACACACCGTCCAAGCGTCTGCGGTGCTCATCTCACCCGGGGCTTCCTCCGTTTGTGTTCACTCAGATCCTCGTTCTGGAACTAATACTACATGTTGCATATAAGCTGGCGTTTAGCCATAATCAGATGAGTACAGCTGAGGGTTTATATGAACCGTGGAGGTGTCCTGACACCAGCAGAGATCCTGGTTATGTGGAAGTGGGAGGTCGCTCCGTGTTTTACCGAACATCAATGGATGAAGGTTAAGCTGACGCGTCTACGGCTACAGGACCCTCCTCTGTCGTCGTCATCCTGAGTGTGTGTGAGGAGACTGTAGCTGAAAACACTTGTTACCAGTTAACAGTCGGCAGAAGGATGAACATGAATTAATACGACAACAAATCAAGTCTTGCAGGTGTTTCTGGGTGAGGCTGAAGTAATGACAGCGTCTTCGCTGTTGCTCATTATTTTTGCCTAAGCGTACAAACAAACGCTCTGCGGCTCAGTGATGCGGATGTTTTCACTGCAGATTCGTATTGTACATCTGTAAAGCGTGTGTGTGTGTGTGTGTGTGTGTGTGTGTGTGTGCTTCCTAAAAATGACACCGAGCTGAGAGACGTCAGTGTGTCACAACAAGACACGTGCCTGCGCTTTCTTTGGTGCTGGCTCTCAGCAGGATGTGTCCTCATCTCTGTTTGCTCCCGTTGATTTATTTCGCTCCTCGCTGAAACGTTACCGTGGAAACAGGAGATGTTGGACCCCCTAAACACACATCATGCATTTCTATTCATCTGCGTTGAAGGAGACTCATTCGCCTCTTTGAGAGCAGAGTAGTGCGATCCAGCTCCCGCTCGGTTGTTTACTTACCTCATTATTTACGTATTTTTAATCATTGTTTGCTTTTTAATTTTGTACAGATGCCTCCTGCTTTTAGAAAGTCACTCTGACTGTGGCAGTTCAGTCCCAGTGTGGAGCCTCTGAGGACGGTGGTGAAGCCTGGGTTCATGGCGTTAGTCTGGACGAGCCGTGTAGCTGCTCCAGGCTGAGATGTAGACTCAAAGTGTTCAGCTTTTCTCATTCACCATTGTTCCTTTTTATTTCCTATACTCAAAATGTTCGAAATATCTGTAATTCTTCCCGCAAAAAAGTGTCACCTGTAATAGTGGAACAGTCATGAAAGCCGTTCAACACAGAGCATTGACGGTCAGCGACGACACGTCACACAGTTTCCTCCTCAAGTGTCAAAGTCAGTCAATTGAAATCATTCGTGACGTCTTGAGCGCACATGTAGTTTACCGTGTTTCTGAAGGCTTGACTTACACATAACGCAGGAGACGCAACATGTGGTTAAGGCTCATTTACTTCCTTACTTACTGCAGCCATGTCACATTTTTAATTTCACCTTCAGTGCTTGTGTATATAAAATGTCCCTAAGGCTGCTCTTGAGCAAGGCGCCGACGGTAGTTCAAATACTAAAGTCTCACTTATTCTGTCTGTGTGTATCACGTGTGCCATGCGTACTGTGTGTGTGTGCGTGCGTGTGTCCAGGCTGCCTGTTTGTGTGGTCTGATCAGTGTGTCATTGTATGTCCCCTCTCCCTCTCCCTCCTCCTGCCAGTCACCCCGGAGGCCATCGGCTTCCTGTCGGCGGTGGGAGTCTTCATCGTGGCGTTGGCCGTCCTCTTCCTCTTCATCAACAAGAAGCTGTGTTTCTCACGTGTTGGTGGACTGCCCTGCCTGGAGCCGCATGGCCGCCGGAGGAAAGGGCGTCTGGGGATCCACCAAGGACTCGGTGAGTTGCCAACGCTAACGATTCCCTGCGTTTTAAAGTTATTGGGGTGAGCGCTGTTGCTTTCTAACCTGAGGAATCTCTGAGCGAGTGTGTGCCTGTGCATTCTGACTCCAATGAAGCTGCTCAGTAACACGGAGAGAGGACGTGGGTGAGTTTGTATTTGTCCGGTGGCTGCTGTGGGCGAGTTTGTGTGTCACATACTGCACAAAGCTCTGCAGCAGCTCACAGCACACAGGCCAACGAGTTAAACCTCCAAGAGAAGACGTGACTCTGAGACACTGAACAGGACGCTCGGTCTGTAGATGTTCGCTCTCGTTTCCTCCCACTTGACAAACAAAGCGAACGCCCAGAGCAAAGTTCAGCTAAACGCTAAAGGAACCTCAGGTTGAACTGACTGAGGTTTGTCGCAGTCGTTCTGACCACAGGCTGTAACTAGACCCGTACGTGTTATATGTATACAGTGTTGTAATAAGCAACCACCTGGAGAACCACTAGTCTCAGCAGCAGCAGCTCAGCACACAACACAGGATTCTCTCGCGGTGTTTGCTGGGAGGACTCAGATTTTCTGCCGGTTCACTGGACTAGACAACGTTTGTCATATTTGTACAGCTGCTTCAGAATGAACCGGCACTTTCCCACCAGCAGGGATGGTTGAGTCAAACACTAAGCAAACACTGAGCTGGTTTGTTGGTTCCTCACCTGCAGCAGGTGGAGCCTCTGGTATTTCCATTCGGTTTCCTGGACAAACAGCAGATCCTGTTAGGAGACGCTTCGAAACACTGACAGTTTAAAATCCTCTGGACGTCACGGGACGAGGTAGGGGCTCGTCGTCTCAGACCAAACGATCCTGAAGCGTTGGAAGGGCCGTAGCCGATACTCGCTGCCTGTGTATTTGTCAGTTCACCTCTGCGCGTTTGTGTGTTGCGTTGTGAAACGTGCCTGATGTTCTCTTAAACCTCCAGCACCTCTTCACATCTTACGCCTTCTGTGTTGGACAAACAGGAAGCGTGTGGGACCTTTACTGAAATGATCTTTCACTCAGATTAATCTTCTTTCACCGTCTCTTAACATCAGACTCTGTGACCTGCTCAATAACAATCTGCAGAGCTCCTCTTACATGATTTAAGTGTGTGGCTGATGTCAGTCCGACCAAACCAGCGTGTGAGCTGGAAGTGGGCCTTTGTGCGTATGAGTGCATTATACTTTCATATAATCAGCGAGCTACATTTCTCTGAGAGCTTCCGCCTGTGAATAGCTTTAGACGACAGGAGTCAACAGACCAATCCGCCGTCGCTCGCCCACTCGCATAATGGCTTCCTGCTGCAGAAGTAACCATGGCGATCGCTCAGGTAGCGACGGTGACCTGTGCTGATCACTCCACCCCTGCATCTTCTTATTCAGCTGCTGCTTCCACATTATGCTTAGATCCGTGCGCATTTTAGCAGCATTTACATCTTCTAAGGAGAGATAATTGTGTTTCCACCAGCATGGAAGTGACTGTAAACATCGGGCAGCTCCAGCTCAACGCCACGTCCAAACTAAAGGCATCTTATATTCAGCCCAGTCAGCTCCATGCTTCAGATTCATGTCAGGTGTCAGGGTGTTGCAGGTGTCCAGCCCCAGAGCATCACTGAGCCGCCACCACGCTTCACTGATCTGTTTGGTCTGTACTTCAGACCAGAGGTGATGGAGGCAAATTATGCAGCTAAATTGATGGTATAGTGATGATGTTAAAATTCTCTCTGCTACTTTATTCTTTCTTTCCACCTGGGTTCCCTCCTCTCCCAGCTTTTCCCGTTTGTCACCTCCTTGCTTTCCCTGTGCTTATCTCCCTCCAGTGAACAGCTACGGTGACGACGACGGCGGTGGCAGCAGCTCCTCCGACAGTGAAGCAGAGATCCTGAAACAGTTTGAAATCTCGGTGTCCCGATCGCAGAGTTTCCGCACAGCAGCAGGCGCCAGCGGAGGTGAACATCAGTCCCACCACACGCAGCTCGCACTGACTCGACGGCACAAGTTCACCCGACTGTCAGACCAGGAGGAGGGCAGCACCGAGCCGTCGGACTGTGAAGGTTTGTGGTTGTTTTATCTTGTTACTTTGTCTTGTGCGATCTTTCGATGAAGCAGTTTTTTATAGGAACAGACGAGGACAAAGCCGTAAAACTGACAAACGAAACACAGAGTTCACAAACAGACACTTATTAATATGCACATAATGCAAATGACTAATTTCCCAAACGTTCTTCCCAAAACTGTGATTAATGATAATCCCAGCATCAGTCCCAACATAATCTGGATTTTCATTTCAGCCTGGATGTGTCGGTCAAATCACGTCTCACACGTTTAGCTTCTGTGTAAATCATAAATATGTCATGTTACAGTCACCGTGTAAAATACTGACCCGGTTCCTGACCATGAAAACCAGGTGAGCGGCCTTGTTGCTGGGCGCAGACGTAGCTGGTTGTGGCCGTTTCTGTCTCGACTGGTATTTATTCGCCATCTTGTCAGTGACACGATGAGATGCTGCAGTGACATAACCCTGGATCTAGGTAACACACGCAGGCGGGTGAGTCAGCTCAGCCCATTGCCGCGGTGAAGACTATCCAGCCTTTCATATAACAGTCGGAACGACCTTAATGATGACAAAGTGGAGATAATTGCTATTGATTGCTCTGAGGTACAGTCTGTTCTGGAAGCAAATCTGTCTCAGGAGGAAGCTGAGCTTCAGGAAATATTCTGGTATCACAACAGCCCCAAACGACATCTAGCATTTCAACAGCAACGCACCCGAACAGGTTGAAGCTACAATCAGTGTTAATGTAGTTACTGATTGTGTAGAGGATGCACCATTGTCAGAGTCGCACTTTGTTCACGTCATGAAGCTCTGGAAACGTTTTCACTGGTCGGTAGTTTGTCTCATTGAGGTTTTAGGTGTTTGACAGTCAGAGGATGTTTGATTAGACCCTTGTTCATGGATGCATCCACGCCTTTAAAGCCACAGGCTCTTCTGACTTCCCTCCCTTGTTGCCTTCCTTCAGAAATGGAGGCTCAGAGTCTGCCGGCGTTCCAGGACCCGCTTTCAGCCGCCGTAGAGGAGAGCGAGAAGGCGTCAGTCTGCTCCCTGGATAGAGCCGCTGTGGTCGAGGCGTCCAGCGCCAGGGACAGTCCCACGTCCAGCATGAACCGACAGGCAGCAGACGGCAGCGAGGACGCAGAGAAGGCGGATCAGGACAGAAATGAGGGCACAGACAGCTCGTCCACCTGGAGCCCAGAGGTACTTCAGCCTGACATCACAGGCTTTATTAGGTCCACCTGTACAGTGGAAGCTCTGCCACCAATTCTAGCGTAGATCAAGTTAATTAGCGATGTCACGCTAGAGTAAATGTTAGTGCTTCTAAAACACCAGAAACAGCAGCTTCTGTGGAGACTAAGAGAATCCATAGCATTTCATATAAATGACTGCAGCCGAGCCGTCACCATCGGCTGTGAGTGACTCTCTGCCACGTTATTCTCTCAGGTTCATTTAGGAAGAAACAAATCGAGCCCAGCTCTCAGGTCTCCTATAAATACTTGATATTTCCTCCACTCTCCACCGCGCTGTGTTGGGTAACAAACAGAATCTCATGAATAATACTCAGCGCGTGTAAACAAAGCGCCCGTACGTGTATTTGTGCGTACACGGTGTTCTCGTGTGCTCTGTTGTGTTTGTGTCTCAGCTTGTGTTGGTGTTCTGGAGAGCAGGAATGTAGACTCTACCAGCCTCCCAGTAGCCAAATCACACCTTGAAATTGGGAGCAATCTGTGCAGCAAACACCTCCCACACACACACACACACACACCTAACATCAAGCAGCAACGCTTCATAAATAACAAATGAGGTTGGATGAGTTCAGTGGAGCTGCAGAAAGCAGAGACAGCCATGTTGTAGCAGTTTATTTATACCGTTACATAAGAACAGAGCCAATGCAGCAGCTACTGTTTCTAATAATAAATCCTGCCTCTGCTACGATGGTACAGCACAAACGCTGAGCAGGGTGAGGTAAACCTGCTGAGCTGGACTGGGGGACAGGGATTCCACGGTACAGCCACTGGTCCTCCACCTCCCACTGGATGTCATCCAGCTGAAGTTGAGTCACGGCCTTCTCCTTGTAGTCCGTCTGATTCGTGTCCTGCCTGTTTACCTAGATCAGAAAGCACATCGTGTTGAACATCGTGTAATATGCAGCAGGTGAGCTTTTCCTGCCTCTGCCTGTTCTTGGCGCGTTGACCTCCTGACCTGCACGTTCAATAGACTCCTGCGGCAGCGCCGTGATTATCTTATCGCCTCTGCGGTTGCCATGTCGACGCTGACACTCAGCCCTTCTCTGTCAACACGCGGCACAATCGATGTTGTGTTTGCTGTTTGTACGTTGACTGCGGAGTGAGTGGGTGGAGTGGGCTCCTTTCTGCCTGGTGACATTATTTCTGCCCAGTTTCGCTTTCTGAACATTCAAAACGGAGACATCACACACAAACGAGAATATCGATGTACATGTTTATCGTTCAACAGTCCAGACTCCTGTGTAATTTCTTGTGACTGTGATGCAGTGGTCCTCACATCCTGGCTCTGACTGCTCTTCGAGTGGGTTGGAAGTGATAAGCGTGAACCTTTGGCCGCATCTAGTTGTTTTCTTTGTCTTTGCCTCAGCTGATGCCACCTTAACGTTTAAATAGATGCAGCAGCAGGGTTTTGTGGGAGCAAAAAGCTTTTAGACAGCGTGACGTTGACTCGTTCAGCTGCCACTAAAACAACACATTAGAGTTAACTACTTCATCATTGCAGTATTTCTACATCCACGAGACAAAAGCCCGATGCTCTTTCTCAGCAGGAGCAGCCTCCCGTCAGTGAGGTCTCATCTCAGCCGGTCGCCTCTTCCCCTCGGACGCCCATCTCTAAATGTGGAGACCTGGTCCTCTCTCTGGGGTACCATCCTGACATGGAGAAGGTGCTGGTGTCTGTGATCGCGGCTCGGGACATCCCGGACAAGGCTCGCAGCGGCATGGACTCCTGGCAGGTGCACATGGTCCTGCTGCCCTCCAAGAAGCAACGGCACAAGACGTCGGTGCAGAAAGGGTCTCTGCCGCACTTCAACGAGACGTTTCGCTTCTCGCGCCTGGAGCCCTCTGACCTGCAGATGTCGGCCATCAGGTTCAGGCTGTACGCCCTCGGAGGAAGGATGTCCCGCGAGAGGATGATGGGGGAGAAGGTGCTGCGTCTAGGAGGCCTCGACCCAAACGGTGGCACGATGGAGACGACGCTGGTTCTGGAGCCTCGGAGCAACCTCAAGGTGGGTTCGTCCCAGAGCTGCTCATTGTTATCAGTGACCAGTTGAAGTAATGGTGAGTCGTTGTGTTTTCCTAGAGTGTGGACTCCCAGCTGAGTCTGTCAGCCGTGTCTCAGAGCGACAGCGCCTCGTCCACGCAGTCTCTGACCCACGGCGGCGTCCCTGAGCTGCTGGTGGGTCTCTCCTACAATGCCACAACTGGACGCATGTCTGTGGAGCTGATCAAGGGCAGCCACTTCAGGAACCTGGCCATCAACCGGCCCCCAGGTCTGCAGGAGACACAAACACTGTGTTGCATACTCATCGTCACGTAGCTTCGCTAACACTTTCTCCTGTCGCCCTGTTCAGACACCTACGGTCGTCTCACGCTGCTGAACTCTGTGGGTCAGGAGATCTCGCGGTGTAAGACGTCAGTGCGCCGTGGTCAACCCAACCCCGTCTACAAGGAGACCTTTGTCTTCCAGGTGGCGCTGTTCCAGCTGTCGGACGTCACGCTGCTGATCTCCATATACAACCGCCGCAGCATGAAGCGCAAGGAGATGGTGGGCTGGGTGGCTCTGGGCCAGAACAGCAGCGGCGAGGAGGAGCAGCTCCACTGGCAGGACATGAAGGAGAGCCGAGGACAGCAGGTCTGCCGCTGGCATGTGCTGCTGGAAGCGTAGCGCTGCCTCCTGGACTGGATCTAGTTTCTTTTTAAGGTTCATTTGCTAGTTTAAAAGCTGGAAGGACTTTGATGAGGATGAGGTCGACTGATTCAGCACAATATTACATGACAAAGCCACATAAACACGTATTTGTTTCATTCAGGCAGAAACTGTCTGTCGTCTAATGTCCTACGGTTGGTTCGCACAGAGCACATCCCTTCACTTATTCCACATCCACCGCGTTTACTGAGGTACTTCGGTTAACGTAGCTGCAGTTTAGTTAGTGATGACTGCTGCTGCGTTGCTCCACCAACGGCCTTGTGATCAGTCTGCTCTGTTTACCACCACTTGACAAAAAGCACAGCAGGTTTTCTGTGATGATGTAGATGCTGGTGAGAAGCTGGTGGTGACGTCACCCTGAGCTAAGTGCTGAGAAAAGTTCATCCGAGTGGCCCTGAAGTAGCTTTTAATGGAGGAGGCGTCTCGCTCATGTTCATTCATGCTACTACAGGCAGGAAGACCAGCAGCTGGAGACTCTTCACCCCGTCGGGATGAGGCCTCTTCCCCTCGACATCCTCCACACTCAGTGAGGTTATTTCACGGGGCAAAGCTCATTTCAGCAGCCGTCAGCGCTGAGCTGCAAAACAGCTTTAAATGTCTCACTGAAACCGTTAACGACATGCATGAATGTGTGTTTTCTCCACTCAGTCTGTGGTAATTGGTAGTTACGGCGAGCGTGACGACGGTAATGCTGCCGCTAAGGCTCATCCTCTTCCCATCTGAGCATCACTGAGTCATGAGGCAGCGGTTCAGCCCGCAGGGGGGATTAAATGTGTTGGTGTAGAAGACTCTGCAGCTTCTAGATCCTGGGGCGTTCACACACAGCAGCAGAGATGCTTTCAGCAAGCGGGTGGAAAAAACCCTGACATGACTAGAAACAGGACGTCACGCTAACGTTCCACTAGTTGAGGAGGTCATGGCTCATATTCATGGTCAGTTCACCCAGATACACAAACCAGACAAAGCTTCGTTTATTGGTTGAATTTAGTCTCTAAATTTATAGAAGACACATGACTCTAACGTGATTTTCAGATATATTGAGACATTTTATATTGTCAACTCCACTTTTACCACATATCATCACGTATTTATCATTTTTCTTGCATGATTTCTCCAAGTTTGGCCTCACATGTCTTTTATCTCTTGCTTCTGTGAGGAATTTCAAACACATTTCTGATTCTTGGAATGAAATCTGATCCTGAGGTTGTCGTTGCTTATACAATATTTCCTCTGATTTCACTCCATGAAATTCAGGATGATTAGAAAACCTTATGTAGAACTGAGAAGAATAACAAAGTCACTTCATCATCGGAGTCATGAGGTTTAGAGTCACCACACATTTCAAACTGTGAAGAAACACAGCTGCTTTCATTCAGCCTCCAACTTCACCTTTACAAAGACGTTTCTGAAGCGGAGGCGACCCAGCGCATCACAAACAAACCGATTCAGGGACGCTTCTACTCCACAGTCAGATGTGAACAGTGACTTGACATATTTAATGCATGAAGAGTTGTACAGAATCTATAGCATCTAGCCTCTAGTTTTTTAAAGCAGTAAATGTTAATGTTCTTATATCTATTTCCCAGGATTTCTATTGTCGTTGCACATGTGCATGCTGCGTCCGTGAGCTCCCGGCTTGTTTCACACAGACAATCAGACTGAGCTGCAGACTGAATAACCTCGTTGTGATACTCTGATGAAGTGCCTGTAACCTTCTGACATGAAACATATCCTAACCTGAACTTGCATGAAGCCGCCTTGTTGTTCCCTGTGAATGCTGCTGTGGGACTGCTCGCATGCAAGGTTCGTTCCTGATGTCAAGGCCTGGACCAGGCCTGGAGTCCAAGGTTAGGTCCTAGTAATATTTTTACAGTCATTAACTGTCGCGATTCCTGGGATTCTTAAAATCAGTCCGTTTATATAGAATAAATATATTAGTTGTGTTAAATTAGTTTAGTTTCAGTTTTACACAAATCCAAAGTGAAATTTGTAAAAAAGTAAAAAAAACAAAATCAGCAGATTGAACGAAGCTAAACGCTCAGAAAACCCTGTAGATAAACGGGGCACGGTCTGACCCACTGTTGGCGACGCAGGACTGCAGAGGCTCCGGTCCTGCAGGCCTGGTCCGGGCCGTGCGTGCCGAGCCCCCACAGCACCAGAAAGCACTTTCTGTACCAAGTTTTGTGGTTGCCAATAAAACCCAGAGGATCCCTGCTGAGGGAACGTCTGTCTGCCATCTGCTGTCTTCTCAAGTCAGATGTCTTAGTTCTGAGATTCAGGGATCTTTCAACCTTAGTGAACGAGAGAGAAAACATTTATCTGTTTGTGACGGTGATTTCCCAGCAACACATGGAGATTATCTGAGATTAGGGAAAGTGCCTCGTGTTTTTCTTGTGTTTATGTTCGAGTTCTTTGGCAGCAGATGCTTCAGTGTTGGAATTAGATTTAGCCAACAAACACGCTGCCGTTTATGGGGGAGAGTCAAGTATCAAGTTCCTTACTCTGAAAACACGTCTAGATATTAAGTCTGACGCAGCTAAGCAACATTTAGTCTGTTTTAGCCTCATGTTTACAGAACCATCCTAAAATGCAATAAAAATTATAATCTGTTCAAAAGACAAAACTGTTTTGTAACCAGTAACTTCTCTACCTTCAGGCTCTTATTTTGGTCCATCTACTTAGTTTTTGCTTCCGTCTGTTTAACTGCTTCGTTTCTCTACACACTAACGCGGACGAACATCTTTCTTTATTTCTGGCGCACAAACCTTCACTCCTCCTTGTTCTGCGATGAAAAACGACGGAAACGCGCAGCGCTTCATGCAGGAAGTTAAGGAGAGATGCTACCGCGTCATCGGAGCTACTCGGTCTCCTAGCAACAGGTAGCCTCTGCCTCCGCGAGGACCAATCAGGGCGCGGGTGCAGCGGAGTGCGTTGTCTCTTGTTGCCGTGAACGGGATATTTCAGGAGGCTGCGGAGCTGTGAGCGTCTCACCCCCGAGGAGCCGGAGCCGTCGAGGTGTCTGAGCGGGAACCGACCGGCGGAGACTCGCACTTCAGGCCGAACTGGAGCCGCTCACGGTGTGAGGACGCTGAAGATCGCGACGAGTGGATTCACTCATCTGCTGCTGGACGCAACCAAATAAAGGTAAAAGGCTTCGAAGGACATTAACGGGTTTTGTTGGTTGTAGGTTAGAAATTAACCAGCGGCCACTCGCGATTCATGAGGAGGATCAGTGGATTTAAACGATGATCTGAAGTTCAACACTGCATAAATACTAAAAAGAAAACAGGGCGTTATGTGTTTAAAGTGGGTTAAATTACTATAAATAAATACAAACAGGAAGCAACACATGGCTACAAACATGGACAACCACCAAAAAAACGCCTGCTCGCAAAATGAAGGAAACGTTGGTTTTATGTTCTAAACAAGGTTTTACGGTTTCCTGAACGTGAATCGGCTGAGTTAAAAAAAATCAGCTTCAACCCTTCACGCGTCTGTGCAGACTCCACCTTAACAAACTGAAAACACCTCAAAAGAGATGCAGCAAGTGTTCACCACACACACACACACACACACACACACACACACACACACACACACACACACACACTCTCTCTCTTCCCACGCAGCCTCTCTCTCACACCCGTCTGTCTTTATTCTCCCACTGATGAGAGAGCTGCAGTTGGATGTTAAAGCCTGAGTGAGTCACTGCAGCAGCTTCAGGGGAGTCGTCCTGAACGTTTTGTAACGAGTTTGGGATGGATTTACGGCATTTTAAAGAATTACTCCCACACACTCTCAGTTACACACACGTCCCCTCGATCCTCTTCTGCTCGTTTACTGACTTTACAGTAAATATTTAAAAGCCTGAGAAGACGACAGAGATCATGTAACATTAATGGATAGAATAAAATGTGCATCTATAGTGTTTGACCTGAACTTTGTGCAGAGGAGGGTCGTGTATGTGACACAAAGCAGCTCGTAGATCAGCTGCTCTGCCTTTTACCTCTGGTGACCAACACTGGGGCTTTAACATGATCATAGATCGTTTCTCGGCCCTTCGCGCTGCTTCTGCATCCGTGTTTGGCTGTTCTCTGGCTCCTCTTCACTCCTCTCCCCTGCGTCTCCCTGCAGCGGCCCCAGAGCGATGCGGAGGCTCCGTCCAGCTCAGACGCACTGATTCCCCCAGAGCTGAGTGCTGGCTGTGGACCGTCAGCAGGTAATCACCGCTGAAGCAGCTCACAGAGTAACAGAGCACATACACCAGCAATAGTCGAGATGGCTCCTGGAACCACCAGCTTATGCAACAGCCGTTAGTTCTGTACCTTAACCTGTCATCCGTCCTCCAGCTGCCGCTTCCCTGCGAGAGAGACCAAACCATTTAACGACGTCGAAAGTTGCTTACTTCAAGAGGAAATATGCGGAGGAGGAGGATTTACATGGAGGCCTGCGTGGATATTTTCAAAAAGTATGAACGTGTCCTTTTTTGGCTTTAGCTCAGGGTCAGCTTAGTTCCTTGAAGGCTGAATTTGTTCAACTTTTCAGGGACTGTTTTCTGCATGAAGCGTTTACTGTCTGTTCTTCAAGGTTATTTTGTGTTTTCCAAACCGGCAGCACCTGATACTGCAGGAGGACCGGAGCTGCATCCTGAAGCTGTCCCTGGAGAAGCTGAGGTTCCTGGAAGACCCGGAGGCCTACCTGCGGCGCTCTGTCCTCATCAACAACCTGCTGAGGAAGATTCACCATGAGGAGGAGGATCTGGAGGCTGAGGAAGAGGAAGAAGACGAAGAGGAAGAGGATCCTGTGGAGAGGGGGCAGCACAGGCTGATGTACCCGGACAGGAAGAGGGTGAAGGTGCTGGTGGCGGACTGCTGTTCTCCGGCGTTTGGCCTGAAGGAGCTGCAGCACTACCGGCTGGTGCCCTGCTACCCCTCAGCCGGTTGCCTGTACAACCTGGGACCCTGCCAGGGATTCGCTCCCAGCCACCAGGTCCTGCTCTACAACCTGGACGACAACGGCTGAGGCCCACACCTCGCCGCCACCTTTAAGCTGGGAAATGCAAACCACCATGTGCAGGAGGAAACCTGCGGCTGTTTCGCTCCAGTTTACCCCTAAAACCCCGAGGGGAGAGTCGTAGGCTCTGTTCGCCTCCTCTCGTCTCCTTGCTAGGAAGCAGTGATTTAATCCTGAGCCTTCTCTCTCAGGATCGACAGGGTCTCTGATGTCAAAGCGCTGCAGCGTCACTGCCAATCGTGTATTCGTGCAAATGTGAGAACCGAGCAGACAGGAATGTTTTTCTTTGCTGTTGCTGTGATGTTGCTACTGTTGCTCATGTGAACCGTGAGCGCGTTCAGGGATTTACAGGCTGCAGGCTGCGTTTGACGTGTTATGCTATCGTGAGGTTTCTGATGAGCCCTGTCACTGAGGTGCATCTATCTGTGCGAAGACTGTTCCTCTCTGTAATTGATGTGTTGTGTTCATTCCACGCGATCCCAGTGTTGCATCGTTCTACTGCCCTCTGCTGGAAAAACGCTCCATCTTCCTCTTGAGGCCTTCGAGGCTGTGTTTAGACCCATCAGCCCCACAAGCGTTTAAACGGTGGAAACGGTGTAGATGTATTTCCATTTTTAAATAAGTGCTGCTGGAGACGCAGCCAATGCTTTTCTCAATGCCAAATATTATTTTGTTAACTGGTTAGTGTTTTTTAATTAAAGCTGTTTTATTGCATATTTCCTACCGTCTGTTCTCATCTGATGCAGGGTATTGTGGTGGCTTTCAGTGCAAATATACCAATTTTTCACAAACACTGGGAAGCTTTTTTACTGTAATGGCCTCTGCAGTTTTGCAAAATTGTGAGAAGATATTTTGTTAATGTGGCACAAAGCTGCTTTATGAAGCTAAACTGTTGTATGATGATGTAATTAATGATTCATCCTTTTCAGTGTCTCTTTCTGTGTTTTGACTATTCAGTCTCTGTGTAAACGTTTGGAAATCTAACATCACTACAAACAAACAAGAAGTAAAGGCAACGATTGAAGAGAAGCCGAATATTTTAAAACAAGAATTTATATTTTGATGAAAATGCAAATTCTATTCCATATTTAAAAGAAACTATTTTGAAACATGGACATTTCATTTTTTTTCAAGTGGTTGATTATCAAATAAAATATGTATATAGATGAACAAACGCCTCTTTCCTCATTGTTCATTTTATTGTGTCTATGTCCACCTTTTATGTATTTATGTTAGAAATAAACGTCATGACGTCTGGAGGTTTACTCTCAGTTTAAAGCTGATGCGGGTGAATCTGCTAAATCTGATTCTCAGCACTTTGAGCGGAAACAAACGGTCCAAACAAATGAGGAACAACTTCAATCCGACCCAAACGTGGTGTCTGGACACACAATGCACGGATTTCCGACAGCACTGGAAGGCACCAGGAAAGGCGCGCTCCCGTGACCCCCTCCGCAGAGCTGTCATTTTAAGACAGATAGCGGGTCAGTGAACGTATCGGGACCGCGTCGAACGGCTACGGCGCAGTTCGGTTCGTCCGTTACTGTGTAGCTGACGACGGGCGAACCTTAAAAAACCACAACTCGCCGCGATAAGTTGCTTGACTTCAACAGCAGTTCGCGGTTGAGCCGTGATGCACGCGCTAGCTAGCTAACGTTAGCCGGGCAGCTAGCGTCCAGAGAGGGGAGTCCGGGCAGCTCGAGTCGGCGGAGCCGGAGTCGTAACCCGGCTTAAACATGGAGAACAGGAACCGTTTTGTGGAGCTGTTCCACCGCCTCCAGGACCCTCACCTCGTCTCCCGCTTTCAGCAAATGTGTGGGGTTCGCGGGACGTTCTCCAGAAGCTCCGCCAAAGGCAGCAGCGAGGAAGCGGACCGGGCTCACTCGCACAACAACGGGGCATGTGGTCGTCTCATCGCCGGGGAGCCGGAGGGTGAAGCCTGGGCTGAAGCCTGGGCTGGGGGCGCTGGCGAGGGAGAGAAGGAGCATGGGCTTCGGAAGAGGACCACCGAGAAGCGCGCCGGGAAGGAAGGGGGGAATGCGCCCCAGAATGGGGCCGTGGTTTCCGCCGGGGGAGAGACGTTGGGCGCAGGGAGCAACGGGTCTACAGCCGAGGGGGAGCCGGAGGAGGGCGGCGAAGCCCCGGCTTCCCCGCGGAGCAGCACGCTGAAGCCCCTGCGTAAGAACTCCCTCACCGGCGATGCCGGGCAGGAGTTTCAGATCGAGAACCGGATCCTCTACTACCTGTTCACATTCGGAACCGAGCTGGGCAACGAGTTCTTCTACATCACCTTCTTCCCCTCCGTCATCTGGAACGTGGACGCCTTCGTGGGCAGGAGGCTGATCATGGTCTGGGTCTGGGTCATGTATCTGGGCCAGTGCACGAAGGACGTGCTCGGCTGGTCCCGACCCGCTTCACCACCTGTGGTCAAAGTGGAGATGTTCTACAACTCCGAGTACAGCATGCCGTCCACCCACGCCATGTCGGGCACGGCCATCCCCTTCGCCCTGTTCTTCATGACCTACGGCCGGTGGCAGGTAAAGTGACGCGTCAGGGTGGTTGGAACCGCAGAGGTTCCTAATAATGTGACCAGCGCAATGGAGAAGTGAGCAGGACGCACTTCCTCCTCACTTAAGCCAGTGAAAGAGAAACTTCCTCTTGTGTGCGACAACGTTTGCTGTTTACTCTTTGTTTTTATAAAGGTTCCAGCCTCAGGTGAGACTCGCTTGTTCTGACCGTCCCCTAGTTTCAGAACCATCAAGTTACTGCTCCAACCAAACTTTTTGATTTGAACTTGCACTGAAAACCTAAAAATATTATTGTTACTGAAAAGGAACAAAACACAAGCGTCAGAGATTCTGTTAATGTGTAAACAGAACCGCTGCTGCATCAGCTAAAGGTGGAGCTGATTGGAATCACTGTATCTGCCTCCAGCTGGTTAATCTACAGTCATAGTCAATTCATGTGTGTCAGTCCGACCCAGGAACGGACACGTGCATCAGCCTCATTAGTAGAAGCTGCTGGTTTAACGTGGAAGCCATTTGGTGTCGCATCCATTTCCTGCCCACTATGAAAATGGTTGTTGCTCGGTCACTAATCTACAGTTTCAACGCTTAGCTTGTGCTAAAACAGTCCTCGGAGACGCGGAGCAGTTCGGCTCATCTGTTCTTTGTTTCGGCTGAAATGCCTCCAGCCTGGTGTCCTCGCCCTGAACCTGTCGTTCTCGTTCTTTTGCTTGCTGGTCCATTCCACGCTTTGCGTTGAGGACATGCCTGTGTGTGTAAAGTGAGTCTGGGGAATCATGGACACCTGGCATTGCAGCATTTTTACGCCAAGTCACTAAAGACAAGTGTGGCTTGACAAACTTTGCAATAGGAAACCCTTAGATCTGCTGCAGCCCAGACACAGCAGAAGTCACCCAGATATACTAAAAATAAAAAAAAAATACTACATTTATAGGCTTATTCTTTGTAGTTATTGAGGTCACCCAGCTCTGCTCTACAGGGGCCAGTGGAGGAGGAGCAGACTAAAGCAGCGCTTCCTTCACCACGTGGCCTTTGCTGCTTTGCTCCGCTGACCGTGTGAAACTGGTGGATTCAGAGCCAAAGCCGTGATCCTGCTGCTTACAGAGCAGACTTGGTCGCCGTGTGTCCAACAGACGCGTCCGGCGCCTGACACAGGATCACAAGTCGTCTGCAGCTCCATCATTAACCGTTAATGAGCAGTTGGCTCCGCTGACGGTCAGAGAGCAGCTTTCTGAATTTCAGCCTGTTGACTTCTTTGAATACACGCTTTCTTTTGCTGCCTGACATGGATCAAATTGGTGAAGTATCTCTCACAGTCCACCTTCTGTTAAAGTAGATCAAACTGATGCCAGTGTCTCACATCACTGGGATAACATTCATGCTGGAATCTAGTTTTAACAGTCCACTGCCTGTTATGTGCTTCATGTCCTGCTGTTCACTCTGGAGGAGCAGCTCTCTATTGTTTGTTCTGTAGAAGCCAACAGAGCAACCGTCCAGTCCCGTTGTCTGCACGGCAAGATAAAAACACTGGAGCAAGTTCTTGCATAACGGACACTCGAGGGGAATGTGATCAATTTGTAGGCGAGTTTGTCGGTGGAACAAAGGCATCAGTGCTGCAGTGGCAAAATGTGGACAGTGATGCAGCTGCAGGGCAGCGTTTATCTGCTCAAGGACCTGGTTAAGCCCTGTGTTGCAGGCTCTGTCGTTTTCTAGTGTTGGGTACTTAAGAAGATGAAGCGCTGAGCTTTGAGCTGTGAAGCTGAGGAGGATCCTGAGTCGTGTCGGTAAAGAGCAGATGTTGGAGTAATTTACGACACTTGGCCTCCACGTGTTTGCCAGAGCGGGCGATAACAGACCCTGACTTTGGAGTGAAGGACGGAGATAAGGCAGATTTAGTGTCTTTATCGCCCTCCTCTGCTTACTCTCACAACAAGTCCTTTTTTCCCCTCCTGAATACAGCAACACATCCCAAACCCTCTGCCTGCACAGGCCTCCTCACCGAGGGGACAAAGCGATCCCTCAGCTGCTGACCTGCTCGTGTACAACACCAGATAAAACTCTGACCTTTGTCTGACTTGGGATGTAACACTCACATGTATTTTTAGTCCCCATGTCGCCTTGAACTCTGGTCTGACTACGATTGTAAGTTCTGATATGTGGTTGACGCATATATTTAAAGGTTTTATTCTTTCACTGTGCCACAACTGCATGGATTGTGTTTCCAACACAGCCGTTCTGTGGCTCCTGGCTGTTACGTTGGTGGTTTCCTCTAGAATATGTTACAAAAAATGACGTGTACGGGGCCACATTAACACAAGTTCACTTCATTATCATCCCTCTGCACTGGAAGCATGTACGCACAATATGGCGTAAAGATCATATAGATTGTGTTTTATAGTCCAACGTGTGCATGCGTCATATCATAGCTCATGTAAAGGACACTTGCTTCACAGGAAACATGTTTGGAGCCACATACATGTAGCTTCAAGTCACAGAGCTCATCACACTATTTGATTAGAAAATACTTGCAAATCACCTTCGACTTTGTGCAACAACTTTCACTTTAATATTCTCCTGAAGTGAAATAAGTTTCAATTCTGTAGCAGAAAACACATTTGGTTTGAACGTGAAATTGATTTGACACATTAAATGTGAAGTAGAAGATGTGAGTCTGAAAAGGTTTCGAGGTTTCCTGAATCTCTGTATCGACTAACTTGTCTAAACAAAGCCGGAATGTCGTGATTTGGATGGGCTGCAGTCAGACCGACTTCCTCCCATCCCACCACGCTCCAGCTCAGTAACTGCAACCAAACAGCAGAGGATGAGAAAAGGAATGAGCAGCTCAACAAGAGGCGAGGAGGATGGAGGAGGAGGAAAGGGAGGGAGAGATACGACTCGAAAGGTGAAGCGGAATGAGAGGAGGCAGACCAAGAGCTTAAAAAGGTGACGAGAGCAGGTTAGACCAGCTGAGAAAAAACACAGGGAAAATAAGACTGTGGTGGAAATTCTCAGTTACAGAAAACACCAGCGTAAACAGGCTTTGTGTTCCACTTCCTCCCTGGAGCAGGAACGTTAGCTGGCAGCACCACAGCCTTTCCTGCCAACGTAAATGGCTTCAGCAGTATAGAGTTTATAGAGTTTCCCATCAGCCCCGAGCTGTGCGTTATGAGAATGTTCAGCAGAAGTTAGTCAGACGTCCCTCAGCCCGTTCAGCCCTTCTCTCACACAAACCTGTTGATGAAATGAAGGAGTTACTGTACAGTAGACGAGCCAAAACAAATGTTCAGGGGATGAGGTGTGAAGCATTACAGAAGCTATGACTCCATGTATTGTGATATTTTCCAATATGTAGGCAAGAGTTTTGCATTTTTAATTTGCATTTGATATTAAGAAAATGATCAACAATGAGAGGATGCAGAGATCTCTATGTTGGAAACGCTTTGCATAAGGTCCCAGGCAAGCAAATATGCGAATATGCTGACGAGTTCACGATACGACCTCTGTGGTTGGGACGGCGTCACCCTCCACTAGAGACTAACCCTCTGAAGAAGTTGTTCCTCCACTGTGTGGTCTTGTTTTTGGCCGTTATCTGTAGCATGTGTTAAAGCCAGTTCCTTTCTGCCCACGCAAACAAGTCCCCACCGCAGAAACCACAAAAGCCTGAATAGGTACAGAGGTAGTTCAGTGAAACAGCACTGATAACCTTAATTCTAACCTTGGACAGTTCACTCAAACTCTACGTCTCCTTGAAACGTGACACCAGCAGCTTTGGATGAAAGTTGGTCAGTTTCTTCTGTGGTTACTTTATCTGCTGTGCTTTAGCAGATAAGCAGTGATTATGTGGAACAAAGGTTTTTTTCTGTGCCTCAGAAACATGCATGCGTCAGACTCAGGCAGGTTCTAAAATCGCTCGTGTTTCTGTCTCTTTGACTTGAGACTAAAGGACGGAAGAGTTAGTTTCTCTTCACTTTGGTGACTGCTGTCGCTGGGACGTTTGTGTCTTTGTTCTTTTTTTTTCGTGGACTTTGACCATGGAAGCTTTGGCAGAACAACAGTAGCCCACACAAAGTAACTTAGTACAAGCTGTTGGTGCCAGAAAGTCAAAGCATAATTTAAAATGAGAGCCGTTCCCATGACGCCCTAAAACCACACCTGATCTGTGCTGAATCCATCCACAGAGCAGGTCTCTGATGTGTTATTTCCCTGCAGGCTGGAGGTCTGGGAGTCGGTGGAGGTGTGGGATTTGTTCCATGACTGTGGGTGTGAGAGGAAATCAGAGCTGTCTAAACACACCGGAGCTGCAATAAGGAGAACAAAAGCCTTTACGCAAGCGTTCACACGTCAGCAGCTCAGAGAACTGCACGTTCTCACACGTAACGGTGTATTAGAGCTCATTAGATGGTGGCAGGCAAACCGAGTGATGTGCAGCTCTGAAATCATTGTCGAGCTGGGCTTTAGTTGTTTTCTTGCGTCATGTGTTGTCTGTTTACCTGCCAAAGTCACATTTATTTATTTGTGCTCTACATCACCTTGTCCTGACTGAGACAAAGTCCAAGTCCGCTGAGCTACACGTCACACGTGGGTCTCATGGCTGTGGATCCGATTTTGAGGCATGTGACGGCCCCGTGACTCACTCAGCGTTATTTTAGCTTGATTAGAAAACAATCCCAGTCACATGAGGGAAACGGTCTGACTTTGGACACTTTTAGTGGTGAGAACACAGCCTTCCTCCCTCTGGCACAAGCACAGCACATGAAAAAAACGCAGAATGGCTGAAATATTTACGAGGCTCTCATTAGCAGATAATCGTGTCCACTTAATCGCTGCAACACTTTATCACATGTTACTGCCTCCAAACTGAACAAAGTGTCAACACACAGGTGTTTCATAACGATAAGCAGCTCAGTGACGTAATGTGTTGGTCCCACATTCTAAATAGTCATTTTATTAGTATTTGTTGTGTCTTCATGAATCATTTGGTGATGTTTGCGTCTTCTTTCACCCCCACAGTACTCATTCGCCCTGGGCTTCAGCCTGGCTCTCAGTTGGTGTCTGCTGGTCTGTGTTAGCAGAATCTACATGGGAATGCACTCGGTTCTGGTAAGTCTCCTCTCTCACGTACACGGACACAGGTGGCACCTGCGGCGGTGTAGCGTCATCTCGTCCTTTTTCTGATACGTGATAGCTGAGCTGTGGGAAACGGGATCCGAGCAGCAGCCGCTGGGCCGTCAGGCTCTGGCTCCACATCACAATCACCTGTGTAACTTTAGACAGACAGCACACGGAACAACGGCACATTTATAACAGGAGCCATTTACCTGAAAAGAACAAAGGGGAACGGGACACAATCGTCAGCTTTACTTTGTCCTCTAACGTGCTTGAGTTGGTCCAGACCTCGACTTGCTTTAGTTGTGTCACAGCTCTAATAGCATCGTTTGCCTGCAGCAGGCAGCTGCACACAGCAGGAAGGCACAGTTGGAGTCAAGCTGGTGAACATATGGTGCATTTAGAGCCTGGGATTCCCCTCAAGAATGGGTGGAAACCAAAAACTAGAGCAAAAAGAGTAGAGGATGAGAGTCCTTGCTAAAAAGTTAGCCATGGAACAGGATTTATGTGTTATTACATGTTCACAGAGGTTCACAGAGCACAATGTTAATTTTGTGAGAGCTTGTACATCGTCCGTTTCTTTCTGTGCGGCAGCGGTTCTGCCTTCGTCTCGTCTTGTGCAGCTGCAGGTTTTAACCATACATGGCAGCATCACACAGTTCAAGCGGCTGAGGAGCTTGGTGCCTGCAAAAACCTGCCCTTTTGTCTTTTATTTGCCGCTCTCACGTCTCCAGATCACTTTGCCGACAGCAGGGCTTCGACTTGGTGAGGTCACAGCCCGCAGACATGTGGTTGGGCTACAGGTACAGTCATGAGAAACATAATCCGACACCACTGGCTGCGTGCGTTTGCTTCTGTTGTAGTCTTTGTTGTGGGAGACACATCCTCAAATAGAAAAACATCCATTAAGAACTTGACTGTGTGAAACTGGAAGAAAGACATTTTCGTCGTGCTGCAGTTGGTGTGTTTTTCAGTAACTCTGCATGTGGAGGTTTGTCTGTGTCGTTGGGGAGCAGCCTCTGTGGTCGTGGCTGTGGGAGCAGCAGACGTTACAGCACGCTGGCGGTCGGCCCAGACTAAGCTAGACCGTCCACATCAGACTGACTTAAGAGCTTTTTACGGTGGAGACCTCCACCTCAGGAACCACATACGCATCTGCTCTCTCATGTTCCTCATCAGATCACTGCTCTGTGACCATCTTAACAGAAACCATTCACTCACATACGCAGGGTGTTGACTAGGAAAACATATTTAAAATGACCAGCTCAACACAGATTCAAAGGGAGCAAATGGCAGGAAACAAGTCTGAGCGACGTTCCCCTGCTCCTCAGAGAGCAGCTCCTAATCTCCACAAACACACCCACGAGTAATAAGACGCTCTTTAATGTCCTTCATCAGATCGACGGGCCAGCTTGTCCCATGTGCCTCGAGGCCTTCGTGTTCTGAATGATAGGTGTTCGAACTCGTAATGGCTCGTGTTGTAGCGTTTTTTTTCGTTTGTATCATGGGCAGACATGTTCTGATTCTGGTGAATTGCCTCGTTCAGGCCTTCAGGGCTTGGAACCACCAACGGCCGCCTGCAGCACCTGTCAGCTCAGCTTTTTACCGTCACGGCGTCATCTGCGATTTTTTAGACTCGTGGAATTTGCAGCACACCTGTTGGTGAGCCCACTCTGATTGGCTGAGCCTAGCACATGTCTGCATGAGAGGAGGAACGGACTGTTTCCAACTGTTAGCTGCTTAATGTCAGCACCAGCTATGAGGGCGTCAGTCACAGAATTTAGTTTGGTTGTTTTCTGTCGCTCCCTCGGTTGTTTCAGAACCGACCTGAAACGTGTGGCGTGGTTGCGTTTGTATTTGGGCCTGGAGTCTGGCTCACAAGCGTGAACTCCAAGGCTTTAAGAGTCACCGCAGCTTCGTGTTTTGTGCGACCACCATTAGTTTCAACAGTGATACCAGAATCACAGTTTGGGTCGAGAGCACAGAGCTGGAGTTACAGGACTGAGCAGCTCTGCCTCCTGATAAAGCCGACCTGCTGTCTGCTCTGAGGCCTGGAGGCCGTTTGAGGGAGCCATTAGTGGTCTGCTGTGCCAGACCCGCTGAGTTCCTAATGTGTTCTGGAAATCATCAGCCGCAATGAGCCCTTCCTGCAGAACAAAGGAGGAGGAAGTTGTTTCAGACACAAAAAGCTTCTCTGCTTCTGACGATGCTGTTGACAGCTGCACATCTTCGCTGCTAAAGAAGCACTTTCACTTGGTGTTGACTGGCTGAAGTTTTAGCTTCTGTCTGTTAGAGCTCGTAGAAACTAAATAGAAGCCATTAGAATCTGGATAAATGAGGCAGTAAATGTGAAGTTTATCTGGGAAGTAAGTTTGTTGATGTGACCACACATTCATGTCTCTTTCCTTCGGGGGCTGCTCGTGTCCAGAGCTAATGCCCAGTGAACTTGTACAATAACGTAATGACTTAATGGATCCTGCTTTCAGGAGTAGAGTAGACAGGAGTCACACGGGGTCAGACTGTTAGTGCTTCTGTTTTCATTGACAAGCTCTGCTGCTCCTCCAGGGCGCTGCGCCGCCGAGCCGTCCTCTATCTGGACGCGTTTACCTCAGCAGAGAGGAGCTGGACGCGCTTGTCATTGGGACTGAAATGGGGCTGATAAGTTCACAGCGTGATAAAGGACGGTATCCTCCAGGTTTCCTGCCTGTTATCTCGCTGCACCTTGAAATGGCCCAACAGTAAAACATGTCCTTGCTGGCAGTCAGATTACAGGACGAAGCTCCCTGTGACGCCACCTCTGCCGATGGTGACATCAGCACAACACGCATTTTAGCATCTGCATAGAGCTAAAGAGTCATTTAAATGATGTTTTTTATTAATTTATTTTGTAGTTTGAAACCCTGAACTAGCTTCATTTACAGGACGTCTGATTATTGTGCAGTGTCCCTACATTAATCAACGTAGTAAGATTGAAAACTGCAGCTGGACAGTTTTTTTCTACTGGAGTCTGTAAAGTCTTGGCTGTGACGACCTTTGTGTTCATGACGTGTTGTCTTGGCTGATTTCCTGTTTCGTAAACGCTATTTCGCTTCCTTCAACCTTTACAAGGAATCTCTCCAACAAACAACAACTGCAAGGCTGAATGAAAGCACAGATTTAATGTTTGTCCAGGTGAATCTGGTTGAGTTTCTGTAGATCAGAACCTTCACCGGAACCTTTTCTGTCTTTCCTCCAGGATGTCATCGCCGGCGTCCTCTACAGCAGCCTGATCCTTCTCTTCTTCCTGCCGGCGCTGGATCTGATCGACGGCTTCAACCTGACCTGCCGCTACGCTCCGCTCATCATCATCTCCCTCCACCTGGGCCTGGGTCTCTTCTCCTTCACCCTGGACACGTGGAGCACCTCGCGGGGCGACACCGCTCAGATCCTGGGGACGGGTGCTGGCATAGCGCTGGCCTCTCACGTCAACCACTACTTGGGTGCGATGCCCGACCAGACACCAGACCAGCTTCCGCTGATCATGCCCGGCATCAGCTTGGGTCTGGTGGGCATGGTCCTGCTGCGCGTGATCCTGGGCGTCCTGGTGCTCGTGGCCACGCGGGCCGTCATGAAGGCCATCACCATACCGCTGGTGTGCCGGATCTCTGGGGTGCCCAGTGGGGACGTGAGGAAAGCCAGGCAGCACATGGAGGTGGAGCTGCCCTACCGCTACATCGTCTACGGGTCGGTGGGCTTCAACGTGCTCTTCCTGGTCCCGCTGCTTTTCCGCCACATGCAGCTGTCCTGATCGGCTTGACCGCTTCCTTCGATGGAGGCGGCGGATTAGGGACCGAAGGTGAATTAAAGCTCAGAGGTAGCATTCAGACCCGATGGACCACGAGCAGCTAGAAGCTCCACTGACAGCCGGAAACTCTGTCAGTTTGGCCTCGACTGTTATCACTTCTACCTGTGGAGAGTGACGTCTCTGCGGTGTCCTGTAGATTTATTTAGCCAGACCTCAGGACACACTGGAGATGCGTTCACTCCTTAACCAACTCAGCTCATTCTGAAAAACTGAAAATGCCACTGACTGCTACTCATAGACCTGAGATTTACTTATTATTTACACTCTATTATTAAGAGTTCAGACAAAGAGGCAAACGGGTAGGAAGACTAGAAGCACTGAAGGCAACATGTCACAGCTGTGCAGGGAACCTTTCAACGTAGATCATTCAGTCTTAAATCCCTGACATCACAGACACCGATCTCGTCAATAAACTATTAAATGTCACATTTAGTCAGACCTGCAGTCAAAATTAAAGTTCTAGTTCTATAAAAGGGGAAAGTAACAAATCAATTATCGAAATGACAAAAGGCTCGTGTTTGATCTTCAAACTTTGTTGGTTCTTTGTCTGCTGGCTTTTAATAATAACTTTTACTCTGAAAGCAATAAGATCCCTGTGATTCTAAAATCTCATCTTCCCGTGTGGACTTTATTCCAGTGCAAAGTCAAAGTTTAACCGTCTAACTGAAACCACACATGCAGTATTTTACTGTGTATTCAACGTCTGTTCTCTGCTCTGAGGTGTTTTGACTTGAGCTGATGGGAGAAACACGGAGACAGGCCACGTGTTGTACGGTCCAGATGCAAGGAAGCGTCCCTTTGTACAGGATGTTTTCATAGTTCACATTTTTGGTCCGGTTTGATGACTTGGAGATGCTCTCGATGGCACTGGTGCACTTCCTGAACAGAAGATATTCATCTCCTGGTGTCAGCAGGGAGGAGGCGGCGGGAGAACGCTGCTCTCAGGAGGAAAGACGAGAGTCGCTGATCAGGGTGATGACAGGAGGAACTGAATGCAGAGGGATACGTCAGCTCACTGTGGTTTTATCTCTCAGCACAGTGTTGGCTAGAAATACTGCAGTAATCCGATTTAAAAGGGTCATAATTTTAAAATGATTAATCCTCCTTTATCTCCAGAAGTTTCTTCCTGTGCCTTCTTTGTGTTTTTACTTCAGAAGGGACCTGCTCAGTGTTTAGAATGGCACCAAGTGACGTCATGTCAGGCTCTGGTGACCGAGCTCATTCTAACATCACATGCCTGAACTTGTGGACGTCTGTAACTCTGCAGGTGTTGCTGAAGTGCCTTGCTCGTGGGCCCTTTGAGGAGGAGAAAATCACTCTCAGCGGTTTTTCAGCAGGAAGTGACTAACGGGCCTGTTGTGTGTTGATGCTGATGTTTGCGGTCTTGTCCTAATAATAAGCGTCGTTTCCAGAACGCCTCCCCCGACACAAACACAACGACCACAAGCTGAGTACGAATGATAAAAGCTGAAAGTTGTCATGTTCGGGCTTTCGTTGAGCTTCTCCATCGCCTCTGGTTTCTCTCCGCACCAGCTTCAGTAGAAGGAAACATTCAGCCCCAGTCTGCGAAGTCGAACTGAACCGTGACCTCTGCAGGGCCGAACAGTTTGTGGCACACGTTTTGTTTTCTGTATTTAAATGTCGCTGAGGCAGGTTATTGCTGTGGCGTCTGCTGAAACTTCCTCAGCTGCTTTCTGCTGTTTGGTTTGTTAATTAACAGAGATGTTGTTTGATAAAATGCTGCCACGTCCTGTTTTCAACTTCAAACCACGAGATACGGGAAACGTGTAAGAATCTAAAAAGACAACTTCTATCGTCACAGTGCAGAAGCAGAACAATTAATTTAGCTTGTTCTTCTCAGAACAACCCAAAAGAAACCCAGCTGCTTTCACATCCTTGGAGTTTTCCTCATGCGTGAGCACATTTTCTGTTTGTAGCTTTTTGTTTGCTTTAGTTTAGCCCGTCCCGTCATTTAGGCTTGTTAAATGTAGCTACAACTCTGGGATTTGAATTCACATTCCTGTGTTTTAAATTGATTTTACTAACTTGATGGTCACAAACTCTAGATGAAACCATCTCTTAATCCTGTTTTATGAGGTTTTGCAAACTGAGAGGAGGTGATTTGATTTCATAAAATCAAGACCAGATGGATCGGAGTCGCTGCTTGGTCCTTGGACGGCCTTCGTTGGTGTCCCAGTGACCTGATGAATAAACCCTGGTGGATGAGAGCCTGGCTCTGGTCTTAGTTTAACAGTGTTTTAACTTGGTTGGAGGAAAACTTGTGATTTTATGTAGAATCTGCTCCATGAATGCCGTCAGTGCCTTTATCAGACAGCGTTGTCTCTTGATGTCGCATCTGTTTTTTGTTATTCTTCACTCACTGTGTTGATTTTTTGTTGGCTGCACAATTCGTCACTGCAAAAAAAAGGTGTTTGGACGAGAAACATTGGAAATGGTTAAAATGGGGCCAACCCTGGTCCCCAAGAGCTTCTGTCCTGTTTTCCTATTCATCTGTTTCACTAAAATACTTTACGTTACATCTACATCAGCAGTATTTTGGTGTTTTCATCTTTAATACTAGTTTCCGTTGTTCATTTCTGCTGTTGCCAAGATTAGATCTGGTTGTATTGTTGTATTTCTGGTTCAGTATGAAACTTTATTTCTCTTGTGTGAAATTAATAAAAATTCAAATTCTTTCTGCTCCTCTGCCATCATGCTGTGTTAATTCTAACATTAAAACAAGCTTCCCGGTGACTCCTGCTCAAAACTTGGTTGTAAGGGTGTACGTGGATGATGGTGGAACTAAGAAAACCTTAAATCCTGTGTGACCGAAGTGCAGCTGAGAAACATACGACAATAAGAAGCAAAATCAGATAAAAGTTGCTTCAAAGTCTAAGCAGAGCTCATGTTATTAGGGCTGTATTACTGTCGAGCTCTTTTATCTGCTGCTTCTACTGCCTGGACATGATTCAATAAGGCTGAGGGTTTGGATGATGTCACCTCTGCACAGTTAATGTTTCTCCTGCTGGGATTCACTTCATCCACATGAATGATGAGTGATGTGGTGCGTTTTCCACTTGGTTTGGCCAAAGCTGTGGCTGAGGAGACAGATTCCAGCTTTGACGTTAGTTTCCCTGTTGCTTCTTTCTGCACAGCAGCGTCATCAGACGTCAGAACGTACAGCTGTGGGTGGACACGAAGAACAGCTGCTCTGCTACGCCTCAGAGGCCGAGGTCACAATGAAATCACGTCCAAGGGCATTAAAAGCCATAGAACCATCAGGGAGTCAAAGCGAGATTTCTTTCCTCGTCAGCAAAACCAAAATGACCAACAATGAAACAGGTTCCTGTTTGGAGTCGGTTCCTCTTCGAAACCACTTTATATTTGGGTCAGCTGGGAAGCTTTAAGCTTCATTCACCCTGAGCTGCTGCCCCCTGCTGGACGACGCAGGACTCACAGCCCAGGAACCATTTGTTGAGGGAGAGTTTCCATTAGGATGTTTTCACTGTGACACAACATATCGTCCATGCGTGTTTTGGACTGAATTTAGTGTTTCAAATTCGCTGAGGTGCCTGAGATGCTGCCCACAACTGTTAATATACACTTAGTTCATAATGTTGTTATAACGTGTTGAGTCGTTTTGGCTGAAATGGAGACTGACGCGTCTCGGTAGTTTACGGTTGATTTCGCTTGGTTTGTGTCATCTGGCAACTAGGTATGTGAAAAATCTTAACCTTATTATTACACTGCTAATAAACAAACAATTGGTAAAATAATTGAAAGTAGGGGAACAAGATGGACCTATTTAGAAGTAGTACATTTAGTTTCTTTGCTAAACTGAACCGTAGTTTTTGGACCGTATGGAAACTATTATTACTGTTATTATACTATTAATTACAAATTCGCTAAATGATATGGTGACGTGCACGTGTAGAAGCCTAAAACGTGTTGTGTGTAGACGCGCTGAGCTGCCATGGAGGAGCTGGAGGTGATGCTCAAGGGTCTGTCCATTGCTCGGAGGTCTCGTCCTGCAGAGCCCACTTACCTGCTGGACGTCGCCCTGCAGCCGACCGGACTGCTGGCCGTGTCCTGCTCCAACTTCAACATCCACCTTCACAGCAAAGACACTCTGGACCTGATGGGACAGTATCGAGGCCACCACGGACCCCTTTGTGGGGTTACGTTCTCCCACAACTCCCCTGACCTCCTTTATTCTGGTTCTGCTGACGGGACGGTCCGAGGCTGGGATGTTCGACGACCTGGGACAGAGGCAGCACAGGTGTTTAAAAGTGAATCGTCACACAGCTACTGCAGCTTCGACCTGAGCTGCAGCGACACGCTGCTGTGTGCAGGCACCGAGCAGCTGAACGGAGAGGACAGCTTTCTGGTTTTCTGGGATGCCAGGAAACCAGGTGTCGGGCTTCTGGGGGTGTACTCTGAGTCACACAGTGATGACATCACACAGGTGCGCTTCCATCCTCGGGACAGAGACCGCCTGGCATCCGGTTCCACGGATGGCCTCGTTAATGTTTTCGACCTGAGCCGTGGGGGAGAGGAGGAGGCGCTGCTGCTCACCTGCAACAGCCACTCTTCTGCGGGATCGGTGTGCTGGTCTGGAGCAGATTACACCCAGCTGCTGTGTCTCAGCCTCGATGAGGGCCTTCACCTGTGGGATCTCGGACAGGTGGACACAGAGGAGCCTCTCACTGTGTTCAGCACCTCTGATGCCCGCAGCCTGACTCCCCTGCCTGGCGGAGGAGGGGTGGATTACTTGGTTGGGGGCAGGTGGCTGGAAAAAGCCCAGAAGCTGCTGGTGGTCGGAGGGAACAACAGCGGCGGGCTCCACCTGATGGAGTGTGACAGCAGGGGGCTTCGTCTGCTGAGGAGCCTGGAGGGGGGCCACTCCTCCACAGTGCGCTGCTTTGCGTGGGACTCGCTGGGTGACGCTTTGGTGACGGGGGGAGAAGACGCTCAGCTGCTCTTGTGGAAACCAGGAGGGGAGGAGCTCACAGCGGGTAAAAGAGAGTCCATGAAGAGTGAATCAGCCGTAAGAGCCAAATCCAGACCACATAAACAACATGGTTACCAGAGAACGAAGAAGGCAGACTAACATATACTAATGTGACTGAGCTGTGGTAAAGCTCGGCTAATTATTACTTTCTTTAATAACATCAAGACCCTCTGGAAAGAAAAATATTACAATTGAGTGCACATATAAGATGGTTGGAGTTTAACAAAACATGGACACTGATCTCCTGCAATGCACAAAGGAAAAACAGAGTCAGGTTGACAAAGTAAAGGAGGTCAATACCAGGCAGAACCAGGACCAGAATTATTGTCATAAGCACCGAAATCGACTCTTTCTAGTGCTGGAGCAACTAATATGAAATATGTCATAACAGCAGAGCTACTGCTGTTTAAATCACCAGGGCTGACTGGTGTCATCTGCACCGTGTCTCATGTTGCCAGTTTTCTTTTCCCAACTCTACCACTTTGTATTTGCCTCTTTCTTGTAGAAACCTTCACAGCTCTTTTTAAACAAATACTATGGTGACATGTTTGGTGAGAAGGAAACGTCACCTGGTACTGCAGCGTATTTCACACAGTGGAGCTCTACGGCAAGGACAAGAAAAGATTCTGAAGTCACAGACTAGAAAATAACCAACCTTGTGATTTAATTATTAAGATATTCGAGAGCATTTTTGCTATTCTTAATATTTGAGTTAGTGCTGTGGTTGCATTGATGTGCAAGTATTGTAGAATTTTCTGAAAGTAAAAAACAGTGAAGTAGGGTTTATTGAGTGCTGAGCCAGTGATACCAGAATTACCTATTAAGCTGCATTTGTCATACAAAACTTGAACCAGATTTGTGTTCTGAATGCATGAAATGAAACAGCTGGGAGGGAGAGGGCCCCTCATAGCAGTAGTACTATTATAAATCTATATAATACTACAAAGTGCTGTAAAACTAATTAGAAAATTAAATATTGTATTATATTGGTATCAGCTTTGCTCATTTAACACCTTGTACTCTTGTTTTTAAGATAATATGTTTTTAATGCAATTATATGAGTGTGATGTACAGTAATAGTCCACATGACATTAAAAGTGAATGAAATTAAAGTTAGTCCTGGTTACTACAGCTTTTAACACAACAATACCAGGAGTCTGTGGTAAAGTGCCACACGTGTTATTCTAACCCCGCCAGCGGCCCAGCATTAGCTACATACTCAGCAGACCTATATATCACAGTTATGTAAGCGTCTTTCTGCTAAACGGACCCCGTCGAATCTCTGGAGCTGCGCTGACTCCCGCTGGTTAAAACACAGCAGATCTGCGGTGAAGATGCGTTAAGAGCAGGGCCGAGCCCGGAGACGACCAGCCTCGTTCCAGCGCACTGTGCTGGAACGCGCACACGCACACGCGCCCTCCGCTTTCTGCCCCGATCTCTTTTCTTGTCCCTTCTGCTCCACCTAACCGACGGACCCAGAGCCTCGCTCCCCTCTCTGTGACTGACAGCCTCTCTTGTCCAATCACAGCGTCCGATTTCACCCGCCGCAGCCAATCCCCGTCGTACGTCGGCCCGAACCCTCGTCAAGCACGTTACGATGCGCGTCTGTTATGTGTGCCATGGTCTCAGCCCAGCAGTGTTGACAATAGGGTGAAAAGAAGCAGCCCGAACCACGAACGAGTCGAGGAAAACGCCAGATCCGGGGTTTGGGGACGACGAGCAATTGAATCAGTACCAGGAATGTAATTGCGTGAAGCTAATCGTTTTATAGAGCCGTGTTCCGGTATTAATGGGAGTTTGAGGGTTATTCCGTTGGAAGGCAGACGGTACTCGTGGGTTTGGCTGTTTCAGGCCAAGATTTTCCTGCTGTTCCGCCGCTTCTTGGGAAAAACTGTTTGGACCGAGCTGGAGGTAGCCTCACAGTTAGCCCGGTAGATTTGCCCACACGTAGGATAACACCTCGTCGCCGTCTCCGTTGCGAACCGCAGAGGATCAAGGTAAAGTACTACGATTGGAGAGCTAACAGCCACTCGGTCGGCTGCAGCTTGTCGGGCTCGGGTCGGGACTCGGGACGGTGTGTGATTCCCAGCCCAGTCGGTCTGTCAGTCTGTGAGCGCTAGCTATCGGTAGCAGCAATAGCACTGCCCCTGTATTTACATCTGGGATGATGGGTGATCGCCCAAGTCCGCCCAGGTAAAGTTATCTTATTAGCACACATTTAAGTTTAGTTTTGATCTATTCACTGTTTTTTGTGGAAGCTTCTTGTGTTTCCTTTTTGCACAGAAAGCTAGCTGGTGGCGGCTAATAAGCTAAGGCTGCATGTTCAACTTGAGCTAACCCGCGATAGCCGCAGCACTAACGTTAGCTAGCAGCTAGCTAACGTTACCTAAGATGCCGTTTTCTCAAAAACACCTTGACAAGTTTGGCGTAAGACTGCGTCGTCTCTATGTAAATATTATTTGCCATTTTTTTGTGCTACGAGGAGACGGCTAGCTAACGACAAAAGCACAAAATTCAGACGGTTGGTAACGGTTAAGCCTTAAGCTAACCTTGCTAGCAGGCTAACGTTATTGAGGTTATCGCGCTGTCAAGTTTTGAATGTTCTGCTTCTCGCTGCTGCCAGGCCCAACATGGCCAAGCGAACGAACGCTCTCCCAGCTTGGTTTTTGACCCCATGCAGCTGATGGCGGATTTTACAGCTTCTGCTGATAGCAGTAAATATTTAACATCAGCCTGCGTCGTAAACAGTTGTTGAGCCGTTTCTCTCCGCGGCCGATCTTTTCTGGCAGAGCTGATGTCAGGTCTGCTCATAGTCACCTTTTGTTTTTGGTGAATGCTGGTGTTTAATCCTCATGTGCTGAACAATCCTTGAAAGTGAATCTGGCCTGAGACAAGTTAAGCTTTTGCTGTCACGTGTGGTGATGATCTGATATGATCTGACCGACTTTGCATTAAGACCATCTCCTGCCGTCAAATATGCTGCTTTCTGCTCAGCGTTTGTGTAGCAGTGACACTGAAGCCGTGGATGATTAAAGGTAGTTAGTGAGCGAGAGATAAAGTTGACTGACTTTTATTGTCAGCTCTGATTTTTAGTGTAGTTTCCATCTAATCTCTTTGTTGCTGGTAATGTGTTAAGGACAGCAGCGCGTCAGAGGCCAGGTGTGGTGATATGCTTTACCGGTGATGGTATTTATGAAGGCGTACTCCAAGAATCTCTACTGGCTCATCTTCAAGGTTTCACACCACGTTGATGGCAGGAACCTCCCAGGCTGAGATAGCGTGACAACCAGAAAGTCCTGTGTTTATGGTGATGCTGCTGTTGTAACTGACTTCTTCTTATCAGCGATGTGTGCGCTTCCAAGTTGCTCACTTCACTTGTTCTCCGTAGTGTGAACAGAGTAATTATCGCATGGATGAATCGCACCAATTAGGTGTTCTGTCATACTGTTAATACTAGAAGCAGGAGGCTTTCAGAGCAAACGAGCAGTAGTAGAAGGTTTGGAAATAGTAGATCTGAGCTTTATAAAGATAGAAGTAGTTCTGGGAAAACATCCACTTATCAGTAACTTTACGACACAATTCTTTCAGTAATGCACACAATAAGGAAGGTAAAGCATGTTTTGGCGTACAAACATTTCTAAGGATCTGTAATAGTCAAGCATAAAAAATGGGAATGTGTAGGATGTTTAATACAGACGTAAAAAGGAACCACCACTAAACGAAATAACTCTTACTGTATGATTGGAAGATGATTCTGCACTTAATCAAAGTTTGCCTTACAGCGTTACTTGTAGGTTGTTTAGTTGTTATTGCAGTCCCCTAAGTAACGCTGTGAACTGTTCGTTATTGAAGCAGTGAGACTATGGACGTCTCTGTTATACTCGATTTACTCAATAAGTACACTTTAGACCAAACACTTAATATTAAATATAATACAACAATTTACTGACTGACAACATTGGTTTTAGTTGCATTATAATATTGCTCTTTAGGTGGACCTCCGTATTTTCCATTTATCATCATCTGAGTTCAGACATATTCACACCTGGAGATGACTCATAAAAACTGTAATGTTTGTTTTGGTCTTGACCTTTCGTTTAGTCCATTTTGCCTTCTGTTTTGTCCCCTCACTCTAACTTACCTCGGCCTATTTGTTGACTTCCTGCCTACTGCAGCTCCCTCCCTGCCTCCTCTTCCTCCCTTTCCGTTGCTCCCCGTTACGGGCTGTGCCTCCTCCCCTCTCTTTCCTCCTTCTTTAATCCCACCCTCCCCGAGCCTTTTTGGATGTCATCTGGTCTCTTATGTAAGAGGTGCGGGAGGAGATTAGCTTTGGTGCTTGGGTGCCATACGTCTGACCAGCCGCCGTAGTTCTGCTGTCGTTCGTGTGTAGTGGTGGCACTGGAGTGTTTTCACCATTAGTCGACAAGTCAGAGAAAGTGAGGGACTGATGGTTGTACACGGGGAGGCCAGTGCTCCTTTGCATGGGTAAGTCACGCCGGCTAGCTTGTATATTTTTGTACAGGCCAGTCAAGTGGAGACTTAGTGTAGTTGGTAGTGAAAGTGTTAAAGACATTTTTGAATGTTCGTTGTTGCTAGTGGTGATGAAAAAGGCAGGAACAAAGTTGGTTTCTCATGAGTCTTCAATCACTGCTAATCAAGATGTACAACCTCTCAGGTGCTTAACCCTGCACAGCGAGGAAGTCGCATCAGGTCATACTGTGCCTTTTAGTAGCTTTTACGTTTCCCCAGTGCGATGTCTTTACATGTCAGACAACAACCCCAAAGATGTTATACCTCTCACGTGTGACCAAGGAAGTATTAAATGAGAAGATAGAAAGGGTCAATGTCTGATACAATTTCATTTAATCAATGATTAAAATGAGCTTACAGCACTTGTAGTTGTTTAAAAATTAATGCATGTGCAAAAATAATGGCAGCTTTATGACTTCTACACAAACCACTTTTATTTTTGACTTTGTTTCTAATCAACATCCTGGAAATAAGGATTTAACTGGTTACAGAAATAAAACCTGGATGTCACAAAGATGTCAAAGAGCGCGTACGTCAGAACTGTTCCATTATAAGCCATTAACCGGAGATAATCTCAGCGTGAAGGTGATTTCAGAGGCCCTGGCCTGCTTTGTCTAGGCTGTGAGGCTCAGAAGCAACACACCACAAACGGGTGTACGTTCACACTCAAACTTCAACAGATGTTTTCAGTGCCAGGAAACTGATGGTCAGTTCTCAGCTGGAGGTATTTTCCCATCCTGGCGACAATGGTGATGCAGAAGGAATGTTTGATTACGAAAGATCTGACAGTGAGTTGTGTTGACAGATGCCTTTCCTGTCATGTCACTGGTCATATGTTAATCTGGATGTGGGGAATTTACATAATAGTAATTTAGACAGCAGATATTAGTGTTATTTAGTTTTCAGAATTAATCTGAGATGGTTACATATCTTTTTTTGAAGTTGCATATTCTCCAAACCTAAATATCAATTTATACATATAATAATAATTTGGTCAAGTTGGGCCTCTACAGTTAAGGTCTGATAGGTTCAGTTGATTCCTGTTGTTGTATTCTGACGTGTTCCAGGCTTTAAGTGAGTTCTGAAGCGCTGCTGACTCATATTAATCACAGTTGACCGTCTTGTTGTCTCCCTCCACTTGGACTTAGATCCACGCCTCATGGTCTCTAACCACAGATGGACATCCTGCTTCTGCAAACGTTAATCATCTGCGTAACAGCAGCATGTTGTATAAGATGATGGACGATCAGCTGTGCGGCCTCTTGCAGCCTGCAAAGGTCTTTCACAGTCAGCGAGTGTTGCCCATATCCTCAGGCAACAGGATGACGTTGTTCGCCTGCACTGAAGGCTGCGTGTGTCCCGGTGCCTTTGCTCTCCTTGTTTGTCAGCCCTGTCCAGTCCTGGTGGACGTACTGTATGATGGCCCGTGTGACTGAGCGTTAGAGATGCAGCCAGCTCAGAGTACGGCCTGCAGCTTCTCGTTCACGTCTCATTATGCAACGAGGTTTTTAAAGAGCTTTACTTCACTTCTTATGCTTTTTACCATCCAGCTGAATTAGTGGGGACTGAAGTAGTGACATCACCATGTGCACAGTCAGAAATCTGACTCACATTTGACGACCAATCCATGTCATACGCTTTGGATGAATTTCCATCAGGTGTATAGTGAATGAATCCTGATCTTCTACAGTCAACGGATGAAACGTGCAGGTGTTAAACACTTGACTTTTAAGTTCTTATTGGATTGGACAATCTCAGCTTGCTAAGACTTTATCTGGCAAATGATTGACCAGTTGTATACATTCACCTCACGACTGAGAGTTTTACTGTTTTAAATGAACGTTGTTTGGCATTTTCGCTAAATGACCAGAACCCAAAAGGGAGAAAATCTAAACACTTTGGTAGCAACCACTGTGTCTCTACAAGCTTTGCTCGTCAGAGAGGTCGGCCTTGTCCTCAGGCTCTGCATCCCCTGGGCTTCATACCTTTGTGTAGTGTTTGTCATGCTGAAAGATGAACTAAAGTCCTTTCTTCCCTCGTCACTCACTTTGCCTGGATGGTCAAAATGAAAGACACAGTCGACTTCATCATCAGCCGACTCTGCAACCAGTGTTAAAATGTGATCCTTAGGATGCTTTATAGAAATAATCTGTAAAACCACAGGAGGAAGATTGAAATGGATCCCTCTTACCAGAAACAAATGTCATGCTTTTCTCTTAACACGTTGCATTAAAGGCTCCAAACCTCGGCAGACTTATTATGAAAAAGCAGCTTCTGCTAACTGCTTTTTTCAAGGTCACTAGTGGACTTTGAACCTTAAAGTCCTCAGGGGGAAAATACCCTGGAAAGCTGGGCTGAGCATGAAAGACAATCGGAACACTTCAACCGACCGTCTTTCAGCCAGTGTTACATTTTGAAGTCTGTATGTTTAGCTTTTTACATTTAGAACGTAACATTTAGAACCCTAACTTTCACGTGTCCAGTAGCCCTACAGTTCCTTTATTGTTTAAACATGTTCTCATGGGTGTTGTTCACATTAAGCAGTCTATAAAACGTGAATGCTGCTTGTTTTTGTTGTTGCCGCCTGAGCAGCGCGTCTCTTTTTACTTGTAATCAGCAGCCAACACACAGCGGTGGACGTTTCCTTGGCTTCCTCCCACTGTGGCCACGGCGTGCAGCCACAGAACCAGTTGTCATAGGCAGACGTCGGTGTTTTTGTTTTGTGTGATGGTCCATTGGCAGGTAGGAAGGTGGTGTGTTTGTGTACTGTAACCAGGCCTCAGCTGAGACCTAAATAGCCTCCTGTACTGGGAACACGAGGCTGCACAGGTTTGTTATGAGGCCAGTAAAACGCTGCAGGAAGATGGAGATATAGCAGTGATGTGGCCACAGGTCGTGGGTCTTGCAGCACCGGGTGAGGTTGGGTGCAGCTTCGTGTAGACCGAGGTGTGGGTCTGGTGCAGAGCTTTGCAGGTGTGGGCCGGGCGCAGCATTGCAAATCTGGGACTGCAGAACTCTGAATCAGAATAAACGCAATTAATACATTAATAATTTATTGGCTAATTTCACAATCTATTGCATCACTTATAAAATGAATGCTTTCATGATTTCTTTCTCATATTTTGGTGGTGCTTAGGGGGTTTTGGTGAATCATTACTGAACTAAAGAACTCCATGAATGCTTATTGAATCTGATCTTATTGACGGCCTACGTTCGTCTGTGTGTGTTTCTTCCAGCAGGGCTATGTCCTCGGCAGCCACCACATCTCCATCTGTGGACAAAGTGGACGGATTTTCACGGAAGTCTGTCAGGAAGGCCAAGCAGAAGCGGTCGCAGAGTTCGTCCCAGTTTCGCTCTCAGGGCAAACCCATAGAGCTCACGCCCTTGCCACTGCTCAAGGGTAAGATGAAGTGTGTGTGTGTAGGGGGGGTGGTAGAGTCACTAAGTTAACAGTTAACTAAGACTTACGATTAATAAGATCAGGCTTGTTCTGTCGAATAATATCGCTTTATCATAAAATGAATGATGTGAAGCAGATGCGTTTTACAAAGTCAGCAAACACCTTTTTATTTGAGGCTTGTAGCAGATCAGAGAACATTTCTGACCGAAGGTGGCAGCTGTCCTGTTGAATGTTTGCTCCACTATATAAAAAGCAAGTTGAGGAGAGGAATGTAAATCTTTGAAGAAGCCAAAACATTCGCATAAACTGTCATGTTAGACATTAAAGGTTTTTACGATAGAACACTTTTAAGAAGTTGTGTCCTCGGCCATTTACTGCATGAAACGTATCGACTTTATAGACAACTGGCTGATCAGACAGAAGTGTTACTAGCATCGCTACAGCCACTTTATCTGAAGTATTTCCTAACCTCCCTCTCTGATACTAAATTTGTCTTTTTGGTGTAACAAAAAGTCACATACTGCAAAGCAAGGACAGCATTCCTTCGATATCCTATTGTTCCTGTGTGTCAAAGCTTCAGCTGTGGAAAGTACCTGTTATCGAACGTGAGTAGAGGCCAGTCAAGCTGAGCTGGTACCATGTGGTGGAACGCGAAGACTACCAATATTATACATATGAGACTTAATAACTCCTGGAAGCGTTTAGAACTTTGAAGCTGTGGCATATTTGTGCTACTATATTTGCGATGGACTGATTTTTCCATCATATAGAAAAAAACATTTTTTCTCAAAACTCCCTTGATTTTAATTTGACATATTTGGTGCTTTGTGAACTTTGCAGCCTTCACAAAAATCTGAAATGTTCTGGTTTAAATAGTTTCTAGGGCAGGTTTTGGGGTTTTAAAGTGGACCCAGCAGGTTTGAGTCTTCATAGTCTGGTTTTGTCAAACTTCTGTTTGTCTTTGTAAGGCGTCTAAACCATGAGTCAGTTCTTTCCTGTGTGTCTCTGAATGTGCTGCAGAGGTTCCTATGCCAACTCTGCTGTGTTTGTCTGCGTTAGCGACGCGCCTGAACAGGATGAACCCTGCGACAATCACCGTTTCCCTCAGCGGAAGACAAACGTGTAGATCCCTCGATTGGTTCGGCGACTGTTCGTTCATCACTGTGAATGCTTTAAAGCATTCACAGTATTGTTTTCCTAATCTTTATTATCACTGTGAATGCTTTAAAGCATTCACAGTATTGTTTTCCTAATCTTTTCACTGTGAATGCTGAAAGCATTCACAGTATTGTTTTCCTAATCTTTATTATTATTATATTTATTATTCCATCCGTTTTTTGGCATCTAACTCTACTTGAACTATTTGAGCTATAGGAACCATTCAAATATCAAAATGTGCAGCTATTCTAGGAATCGACTGCTTCTATACAACTTTTTGATATATTTTATACTTTTTGAAATATTAAGCTATTTGCACAATTTTTGCCCCATTGAAAATGAATGGGAATCTGTATAGGGCAACTGGACTCACCCGCAGGAGACCCCTGTTCAAATCCCGCTCAAGGCATCTATGTTCTGCTTGTTGTAACAATGCTTTGAAAGCTTCTTGTACTTACAGCGCCGTCTTCTGGTTGTTCCTAAGAATTGCATTATAGGTGTTTTAAAATTCAACCCTGTTAAGCTGTTTGGCGTTGATGCCTTAAAAAGTGTATGTTGACAGTTACAGCGGTTTGAATTCGCTGACGATTCAACAATTGTGAGTTTTCAGACATGAAACTCACTCAGGTTGTAGAATGAAGTACATTTAAACCGCGGTTTCTCTATAAACGTTCACTTGTAAATTGTCGCCACGGCCGCAATTTTCGCTCTTTTTAAAAGATTCTTTCACTCAGATGTAGACACACTTGTCTACTTGCTAACTGGGCACATGGCAAAACCGACCGACCGACAAATTTCGCCGTATTTGTCTCGTAGCAGCGGCAGCGGCCGCTTTTGCGTCATTAATTTGCCTGATTCGCGAGCAGATCGGATCGTTTTGAACTCGATATAAATTCAACAATTGTCAGTCTTTCGACACGAAACTCACACAGGTTATAGATTAAAGTCTTGGCTTTCATTTGATGTGGTGGTCTTTGTGATTACTGTTACGGTTTCGCCGCTACGAACCCGTTTAGCGGGCTTCGTTTCTATCGTTTCATAGTCGCAGCTGCTGCTGCTGTCAGCCTCTTATAGACCTTCGCGAGCTGATACTATAAGCAGCCCAGTGGCCTAGTGGATAGTGCGGTGAGCTACGGAGTCAGAGGCCACAGGTTCAATCCCCGGTCGAGTCAACCATTTTTAGACTGATGTCTGTTACCAAGCTGAGGGTCTAATACACCTTCGGGCGCGGCCAATTTCAGCTGCTCAGATAGCTGAGCGGTTAATCTGCTGCACTGCGAAGCGGGAGATCCCGGTTCAAACCCCGGTCCAGGCAACTGTCTTCAGATTGATGTTTGTTACCAGCACATTGAATCTGGATGTTCTGCTTGTTGTAACAAAGCTTTTAAAGCTTCAGCAATGTCAGGAAAGTCTTGCAAAATTCAATCAACATATCTTAGGGGTTATCTATACTTTTACTGTGTAGATCAACTCACCTGTGTTTTATTCAATTATTGAATTATTAATACTTACTTAATATTTTTTCATTATGCTTTATTTTGAAATTTAAGACTTTTAACTTCTTCTGGACCTGTACAACCCTATTCTATCCACTTCTATTTTTCTTAAGCTACTTTTAAGAACGTTTTAAAGTCTCGAGCTGCAGTCAGCAGTTATTGGGAATACATTCAGCATAAAGCATTCACAGTGCATTTTCTTATGGAAATGCTTTTTCTAGTTTATTATTATAGTTCTTCCGTACGTTTTTTGGCATCTAACTAGTGCCGCACCGTTTGAGCTATTGGAACCATTCAAATATTAAAATGTGCAGCTTTTCCGGGAATCGAGTGCTTCTATACAACTTTTTGATATCTTTTATACTTTTTGAAATATTAAGCTATTTTCACTTTTTTTTCCCCATTGAAAATGAATGGGAAGCTGTATAGGGCAACTGGACACTCCCGCAAGAGACCCCAGTTCAAATCCCGCTCAAGGCATCTATGTTCTGCTTCCAAGCTTTGATGCCTTAAACAGTGTATGTTGACAGTTACAGCGGTTTGGAATCGCTGACGATTCAACAATTGTGAGTTTTCCGACATGAAACTCACTCAGGTTGTAGAACGAAGTACATTTAATTAAAGTACAGATTTGAGCGTTTTGAACTAGCTGTAAATTCAACAATTGTCAATCTTCCGACATGAAACTCACACAGGTTGTAGATATAAGTCTTGGCTCTAATTTGATGTGGTGGTGATTTTTTGTGATTACTGTTACGGTTTCGCCGCAACGGACCCGTTTAGCGGGCTTTGTTTTAATCGTCTTTTTGTCACAAGCTTAAAACGTTCACTTGTAAATTGTCGCCACGGCCGCAATTTTCGCTGTTTTCAAACGATTCTTTCACTCAGATGTAGACACACTTGTCTACTTGCTAACTGGGCACATGGCAAAACCGAAAGACCGACAAATTTCGCCGTATTTGTCTCGTAGCGGCCGCCTCTGCGTCGTCTGCCCGCCTGATTAGCAGGCAGATTGATCGTTTTGAACTCGCTGTAATTCAACAATTGTCAGTCTTTCGACATGACACTCACACAGGTTGTAGATTAAACTCTCGGCTTTCATTTGATATGGTGGTTGTCGTGATTACTGTTACGGTTTCGCCGCTACGAACCCGTTTAGCGGGCTTCGTTTCTATCGTTTCGTAGCCGCAGCGGCTGCTGTTGTCAGCCTCTTATAGACCTTTGCGAACAGACATTTCAAGCAGCCCAGTAGCCCAGTGGATAGTGCGATGAGCACCGGACCCAGAGGCCACGGGTTCAATCCCCGGTCGAGTCAACTAATTTTAGACTGATGTTTGTTACCAAGCTGAGGGTCTAATACACCTTCGGACGCGGCCAATTTCAGCTGTTTAAATGGCCAAGCGGTTAATCTGCTGCGCTGCGAAGCGGGAGATCCCGGTTCGAACCCCAGTCCAGGCAACTGTCTTCATACTGATGTTTGTTACCAGCACATTGAATCTGGATCTTCTGCTTGTTGTAACAAAGCTTTTAAAGCTTCAGCAATGTCAGGAAAACCTTGCAAAATTCAATCAACAAATCTTAGGGGTTATCTATTCTTTTACTGTGTAGATCAACTCACCTGTGTTTTATTAAATTATTGAATTATTAATACTTACTTAATATTTTTTCATTATGCTTTATTTTGAAATGTAAGACTTTTAACTTGTTCTGGACCTGTACAAGCCTATTCTATCCACTTCTATTTTTCTTAAACTACTTTTAAGAACGTTTTAAACTCTCGAGCTACAGTCAGCAGTTATTGGGAATACATTCAGCATAAAGCATTCACAGTGCATTTTCTTATGGAAATGCTTTTTCTAGTTATTATATTTATTATTCCATCCGTTTTTTGGCATCTAACTCTACTTGCACTATTTGAGCTATAGGAACCATTCAAATATCAAAATGTGCAGCTATTCTAGGAATCGACTGCTTCTATACAACTTTTCGATATATTTTATACTTTTTGAAATATTAAGCTATTTTCACTATTTTTGCCCCATTGAAAATGAATAGGAATCTGTTTAGGGCAACTGGACTCACCCGCAGGAGACCCCTGTTCAAATCCCGCTCAAGGCATCTATGTTTTGCTTGTTGTAACAATGCTTTGAAAGCTTCTTGTACTTACAGCGCCGTCCTCTGGTTGTTCCTAAGAATTGCATTATAGGTGTATAAACGTTCACTTGTAAATTGTCGCCACGGCCGCAATTTTCGCTCTTTTTAAAAGATTCTTTCACTCAGATGTAGACACACTTGTCTACTTGCTAACTGGGCACATGGCAAAACCGAACGACCGACACATTTCGCCGTATTTGTCTCGTAGCAGCGGCAGCGGCCGCTTTTGCGTCATTAATTTGCCTGATTCGCGAGCAGATCTGATCGTTTTGAACTCGATATAAATTCAACAATTGTCAGTCTTTCGACACGAAACTCACACAGGTTATAGATTAAAGTATTGGCTTTCATTTGATGTGGTGGTCTTTGTGATTACTGTTACGGTTTCGCCGCTACGAACCCGTTTAGCGGGCTTCGTTTTCATCGTCTTTTTTGCCACAAGCTTGAAACTGTCACTTGTAAAATGTCGCTACGGCCGCAATTTTCGCTCTTTTTAAAAGATTCTTTCACTCAGATGTAGACACACTTGTCTACTTGCTAACTGGGCACATGACAAACTCGAAAGACCGACACATTTCGCCGTATTTGTCTCGTAGCGGCCGCCATTAATTCGCCTGGCTCGCGAGACAGAAAAGACACATCTGAACGTTTTGAACTCGCTATAAATTCAACAATTGTCAGCCTTTCGACATAAAACTCACACAGGTTGTAGATTAAAGTCTCTGCTTTCATTTGATGTGGTGGTTGTTGTGATTACTGTTACGGTTTCGCCGCTACGAACCCGTTTAGCGGGCTTCGTTTCTATCGTTTCATAGCCACAGCTGCTGCTGCTGTCAGCTTCTTATAGACCTTCGCGAACTGGTATTTCAAGCAGTCCAGTGGCCTAGTGGATAGTGCGGTGAGCTCCAGAGTCAGAGGCCACGAGTTCAATCCCCGGTCAAGACAACTGTTTTTAGACTGATGTTTGTTACCAAGCTGAGGGTCTAATACACCTTCGGGCGCGGCCGATTCAGCTATTCAGTTGGCCGAGCGGTTGATCTGCTGCACTGCAAAGCGGGAGACCTCGGTTCGAACCCCAGCCGATGCAACTGTCTTCAGACTGATGTTTGTTACGAGCACATTGAATCTGGATGTTCTGCTTGTTGTAACAAAGCTTGTAAAGCTTCAGCAATGTCAGGAAAGTCTTGCAAAATTCAATCAACATATCTTTAGGGGTTATCTATACTTTTATTAAATTGTTGAATTATTAATACTTACTTAATATTTTTTCATTATGCTTTATTTTGAAATTTAAGACTTTTAACTTGTTCTGGACCTGTACAAGCCTATTCTATCCACTTCTATTTTTCTTGAACTACTTTTAAGAACTTTTTAAAATCTCGAGCTACAGTCAGCAGTTATTGGGAATACATTCAGCATAAAGCATTCACAGTGCATGTTCTTATGGAAATGCTTTTTCTAGTTTGACTTGAGTTTTCACATTGTCTCAGCCTTTTGTGTGATGCATGTGTTTGTGGTGTGTTCACATAAAGGAGCAGTGAAGGCATCAGCTGCTGTCCATTCTTGCCTTTTTGGATGAGAGCGCTACGCAGTGAAGCGTACTAGTGCCACAAGTAATACCACTTGGCAGATCACAATCCAGGTCAAGGTGAATTAGGTTACGTGTGTTATGCAGCTAGACACACATTGAGACACACCCTCATATTTCACATGTGCACCTGAAGCTGTGTTGTGATGTGTTTTGCTGGTGAAAGCAGGAATGCTGCCAGACAGAAACCAGACAGATCCACTACTTGTCAAAGTTGAATGTGAAACCACATCCTGCCGTCTCTTGGGGCAGGTCTTCCCTTCGGAACGGGAGGAGAACCCTTTTCCCTCCCTGTGTTTGTGTTCAAATGGCACAAACGCGTGTGTGTGTTCATATGTAAACACAACAGCTGACGTCCACCATCATCAGAAGCTTCAGTGTTGTACGCAAGCACAACACAGACATGCACACTGTTTGGTAAAGAGTAAAATTTAGACGTATTTGACCTGTTTCCAAGAAAGTCAGAGCTCACTCCCTCGAAAGCAGAATGTCTCATTTCCCTCTTCTGAAAATGACCAAAGGACGTATTAAACTGTTCGTCACAAACGCTTCTGTTATTGAAAAAGATAATAATACATTTGGTTCTTTTGATTTTGACTTTGACTGTAAAAACATGTTTACAGTGTTCAGGTAATTCTTTCTTCCTGTCTTTGTGGCAGACTCTGCTGAATGTCTGAGTGCTGTTCTTTGAACCACTCCCCTGCTACAGGGTAATATACTGTCCAGCGTCACAGTTAGTAGCCATCTCCCAACGCAGGGACTACACACTCACAAACGTGCCCCCCATTCTCATTTTTGATTAATTGTAACAGTAATAGTGACACCAGAAAGCTCTGACAGAAACTAATGTGAAGTGACTAACTTGAGCATGGTCTCTGGGTAACGTACCGGCCGTTGAGTCCGGTTCCCACAGGATATCCCCTCTAGAACTTCAATAAACACAGTAGTCCTCCCAGCTCACTCATAATCGGTCAGTCGCTCTGCTGTGCAGTGGCAACATGCAGATTGTACTTTACACCATTGTTGTAGTTTGTTTTTATAGTCTTGCTGTATTTATCTGAGGCTGAGCAGTACCGAACGGCCTCTCTGCACGGTCCTGCTTCGGTTTCACATGCTGCCTTCACATTCACGCGGCTCCACACATTTCTCACCTCCCCAGCGCAATCGCTGTGTCGACTGGAGCTCTGCTTTTAGCCCGGCACAGTAGCTTCAGGAGGCGTTTCGCTTACAACAAAGTCAGGTGGTCCTGAATTAGAAGCTGGGCCCACAGCAGATTTAACTGCTAGGTGTTATTCCCCGTCTGCCGCTTCTCTACCGTATTATGTTTCTGCAGAGACATATCGTACATTGTGTGGACGGCCATGTTCCGCCTGTGCGGTGAGGTGTAACTAAGCTGCTGTATGAACCTGTTTACGTCTTTTATATGTTGTATAGAGACGTTTGTTTGTTGCATCCCTGGCACTAATCCGTCAGCTTTAAACGCAGAGCGAGCACAGATGTTTGGAAGACATGCCTGGTCAGGTCATGTTGTTTGCTTGGGCTGGGTTGGTTCTGAGTATGGGTTAACATGATGGAAATAGTTTAGAATAGTTTATTCTGTTGTCTTGTACGAGCAAGTATAGCATCACATAGCATTGATTGAAAACTAAGAAGAAGAAGAACATATGCGCTTGGAGAAGCAGCTTCATCTCTGCTCCTGAGATGCAAACATACCACAGCCCAGATCAGGAAACCTTCCCTCCAGTCATAAGACGTCTACTCCGACCTCCGGGCCTCCCTGTGCTCCCATATATGTCCACGTAAACCAAGTGGAAGAACAAGGATTAAGTTTGTCTTTTCCACTTGTCTGTTGTGAACTTTAAGTCCTAGATAAACAGTAGACTCTCTGTGAAGAGCGTCAAAGCCCTGTGTCAGATCTCCAACCCGTAAAATGAACTTCACAAATGGATTCAGCTCAGACGGACGCAGCACAGGCGTCAGGTTGACCACGCAGAGTCCTCGTCGTCTCTCTTCCCGACGGTCTTCCGTCTCTAATCTGTCAGCGTTATATAACTGACGGGAGGATGTGTGTCAGGCAGGCCTGCGTTTTGTTTACTGGCCTGAGGCTCAGCCTTTCTGAACACATTCACCAGCACTGATCAGGGATGTATAGATTTCTGTTCCTCTGGTTTCTGTAGGTGTGCGTTGTGCATCATTGTATTTTGTACATTTATCGTTGCTTTACATTTTTGACTTCGTTTAGACACATGTGCTTTGCAAGTCAACGTTCCTGTTCTCCTGCTGTTTGTGGTTTGTTTTTTTTTTATAGAACGTCATAGTATTGGTGTCTTTTCGTTTGAGGACACTTCAGAAGCAAAACGTAACAGTTCTCTCATCTGTTTATTGTTAAACACCTGTAGGACAGTGTCATTGATTTCTCTGTTGTTGGCTGCATAATTAACATTTCTGATGGAGAAGGCTGCTTTGCTTTATTTCCATAATCTCTTGGTGCTTACCTTCCGCCTCGAGGTACACATGTTCGTGGACATGGCAGCAGCAGTGGGTGTACATATACGGACGGCTGTTTCCCTTGGTGCTGTCTGTTTAGCACACATCAACGAGCTCCAATCGCTTGTTTCTTTCCTCCTCCTCTTGCTTGTGGGTTAGTCACCGTCACAGGTCAGACTCGAGCTGGAAATGACAAGCAGGGTCTTGGTGAGGCACGGCGGATTACATAAATCCCATCGTTGGGAGTGCAGCTCATTCCCAGACGTTCAGAGGAAGACCAGGAGGGTGCAGTTCCTTAAGGGGATCCCTGTGCAGCTCGCATGACACACACCCTCAGGAATTCCCACAGTAGATGCAGTTGATGTGACAAAGCCACACCCTGATAGAACAGATAAAAACCTGTGGCAGTGGATTCTACTCTTTGGTGCAGATTTCTGTCAGTGATCAGATCTCATTTATGTCAATTTTGTGTAATTAAGAAGGTTTGGAAAAAGCACAAAGAAAATAATATTTTTATAACGTTTAAAAATGAATTATGTGATGCATAGTTGCTTGTCGGAGTAAATGCTTTTCTTCCATAGTCGTACTAGGAGGGAAGTTTGCAGATTGTGTTTCCTTGATGACTAGAACAAATCTAAATCAAGTTGAAGCTCCTCACACCTTCCTCAACACCTCCTGGCAGGCTGCCCTTTAGCAAGGCTCTAATTCCTCAGCGCAGCGCCGACGTTGTACTACACAGCTCCCGGTCGGGAACGTATGTGAAGGAAAACAAAACATGGACGCCGGCAGAAGATGCCTGTAGACCTCCAGGGCTTTGTGCGGCTGTACTTGTGCACATGTAAATTGAAAAGTTTTCTTTGAGTTATAAATATTTATAAAAGCCGAAAACAATGGCAGAACCGTTCTGTAACACGGTGTGAGCAGCTACTGCTGTAGTGTCAAATATAGAAGCAGCATCTTCTAATCTCGTTTACTGGCTACGTAGTGGAGGCTTCATTAAGTGATGGGACGTTCGCTTACTTGAACGAGGCAGGAATGCAAACATGAGCGAGAGGTGGTGATGAGTCTGGCGGGAAACCTGGAGGAAGGATTAAGAGTCCTTTAATGTTCTCTGGCAGAGGAAGGAAAGGAGGGGAAGGACATGCGTCCGTCCCATCTTTCTTTTATTCTCCTTTTGTCATGTGAATATTGGCATTGAAATGTTTCAAGTTACATATCATGATGTTATGATATTAGAAGCAACATAAGATCTAGGCACACACTCCAATGTGAGAATCAATCCTACACTTCCCTGGAGGAATCGTTTCCAGTTACAGGAAGACTGTAAAATGTCTTTCATGTAGCTTTACTGAGGTTCAAACTTGTTACTATGATCCAACCCTCAGATGTCAGAACAGCTGTTGCCCCTCATAAATATGCAAACCTCTCATTAGCCTGATTGTCCTTCCAGTTTAAGTGCTGCTTTATTATTACAATAAGAATATTGTAAAAGCATGAATTACTCTAGGAAACAACCACCCTGCTCAAGTCAAGCGTCGCTTTGTTTTTCCCCAAGCAGGACATTTTAAGTAACAACAGTTTTCTGGTATTTGTTCACAGAAAGAAAAGAGAAATTACTACCAGGCCCAGTTTTTATTCTTGCCTCTGTCTCTGGGTGATAAACGGCACCAGAACCAGGGTGAATGTGAAGTCAGCGTCCACGTGAGGAGCGGAGAAGGACTTGTGAATAAAATCAGGCTTCCTTTCATCCTCCTCCTCGCTCTGCTGTTGTGATTGAGTGTTTTTCTCGCGGCTCTCCTGGAGATGTTCCCCCTACTGCCACGCTGACGTCTGTGGATCAGCCCCCTCCCATCACAGATGCTGTGGCATATATGAGGAAAACGTGACAAGCGCGGCCTGTTGGAGCACATATCTGATTTCCACAGCAGCTCGGTCTGGTGTGGGCCAAATGCTCCTGCGGTTGAAGGTGGTGTCGGCATTTTCCGCCTGAATTGGTTTCCTTTCACATCTCGGGCGCTGATCCACCTCATGTAGGAGGACTGATCTGTCTCCGACCTCCCCGTGTGTTTAAAAAAAGAGAGAAGCAAAAAATAGAAAGCGGGAGATGCACAATGCTGCACAGCCCGCCCCTGGCTCTCTGCGGCTTCCTCCGGTCTCTGTTTGGCCAATGGAGCCCACTGACACGCCGCCTCAGCCTCCCTCCCTCCACGTTCTCCCCTCAGGGGAAACCTGACCCACGAGGTGTCTCTTTACATTTTTCCAGCCCTACTTGCTACAAACAAGTCAAGAGGAGTGTTGTTCCGATAAACGTCTGTGGTGCACATGTTTGGCCGAAACGTGACGTTCATGACTGCTGGTGTCTAACAAGGAGCGGAAACCTGATTAAGTGAGTGACGGTGTTAATGTGCGAGGGTTGTGGGGGAGCGTGGAGTCTTAAAGTTAGCTGCTGCTGTCAGGGCTGTCGCTGCTACCAGCCGGCCCAGCTCGTCATGTGTCTGAGGCGCGACTTAAAATGGACTGGGACGGTAACAGAAGAAGTGTTTCTACTGGCTGAGAGAAGAGTGGAAAGTTCACTGGTGGAATGACTTCGTTTTATCTTTGTGACTCGATGTGGAAGAATGTTGCACATCCATCATCACGGTCTTCCTCAGCTTTTCGCCCACCGCCACAACGTCTGACTGGTTAGCCAGCACCTTCCCGTCCGTCTGGACCTGGACGTCCGGGATCTTTACCTTTGTTGTCTTTTTGAGTAGGCTGCCGTCTGGACGTGGGAGCGACCAGCCCAGACTCTGCCAGTGTTCCTCTACACAGTGGCAGCTGTTTGGTTGTTCCTGCCAGTATGTGTTGGATCGTCCCTGACGCCGGTTCCCGTTTTGTTAGTCCAGCGTCTTCCAGCCAGTGGAGGCGTTCGCGGTGTTCCCCACCTCAGCTGTCAGGCGATGACACTCAAGGAGGGCCTTGTCTTTCTGTGAGACGCCTGGACTACACTCCCTGTGAATGACATTCATTTTGTGTGTCTGAGTAACTGTCTAAGCACAAAGCAAACAGTAGGACAAGTCAGCGACTAAGAAGTTTTCCTATAACAGACAAAGCATTTATTGCAGGACCATGTGCTTCTTTATAAATTATTATAGCTAGAGATGCAGTCTGACATTTTTAGTAATCAGGGCCACTGACACCTGCATTGTCGTCTAAGTTGATAGCCAGTCCTAGAGCAACCCGCCAGGTTGACTAAGGTGCCTTCTGTTGTATTCAGGGCCGTGGTGCTCCCATCAGGAGGAATTCCTGCTATGTGAGCGGCCCAGCCCACTCACCTGGACTCCTGAACGCTGTCTTTGTGTATTTAGCCCCAGACCTGCCCTCCTCCTCCTGCTGCTCCGCCAGAGAGCAGCTTTTAATATGCACACGTGGATGCGAGTTCAGCGGTTAGATATCAGAGTGAAATCTCTATTCGAGGAAGCGCCGCTACTGAACCTGTGTCTTTTTTGATAAGCAGACTTTCAGCCTTTACATAAAGTCTGTTTTTTGTCCCTGACCTCCTAATGTCTCCTACTTTGTGTCAGACGCTCTGTACCTGCGACGCCCTGCCATCTAAACACCGGAGTGAAAGTGAGCACGGCCTCCATGTTCCTGCCATCTGCTGCGGCGGAGCAAACTTTGTCCAGGTCGGCGCCGAGCGTTAATGATTGACAGCACGCCGGCGCCTTGCAGGGCTGCTTATATGAGAGCGTGGAGATATGAGCACAGGGAGCTTGAATCCGGGTCATGAATGTATATTTCCGCTAGAGGTCCTTTACATGCATGTGTAGCGCGGTGTCTTGGTTCTTTTATTGTTTCTGATTTAGTCTTACGTCCACACTGAAATTGGCTTGTTTCATAATGTGAAAGGATGGTGATGTGTAGACGTTTTAGACTTTAAGATCAAAGTTCAAACTAACGCAGGGTATGTCTCGCACCGTTTAAAGCTTCTGTGCTCTGCGTGTCTCCCTGCTTTGGGGACTGAAGCAGAGCAGATGTTCACACGGTGTCTGTTTTTACTGTCTTCACACTAATCGTTTATGCAATGTTTAACCTCAGTGGGAGTGAAACTGTTAACCCCCACAGGAAACATGACACACAGCTGTGTTCTCTGTTCGCTACGTCCGTTTCTTTGTTTACTATAGTTATTTGCAGATAATGTTGCGCTAACGCTTCCAAAAGCAAAACTGAAACCACAGTTCGCACGGGCTGAAGACTCTAAAGAGAACCCACAGGCCGTCTTTGTGTGCAGGCTGCATTTATATTTGCAGTAAGTTGTACGTTGCTAGTTAAATTCCAGTCAGTCTCAGAACACCTGAGTGTCCCAGCAGCAGGAACCTGCTGGTTTCCTCTGGGTGCAACTGGAACGCGGCTCCTTTCGCTGGGTAAATAAGGTTAATTAGAAGCCGCCAGTCTCCAGGGAGGCGAACAAAGGTCACACTCTGTGACTTGACATTTCTGACGGTAGCTCTGCGTGTCTGGCTGATTATTCCACTAATTTCCAGGCCCACTCCACTGTTTATACACTTTATAGCAGCTGGTTGTAGAGGAGCCGTGTGTACATGCATCATATCATCGTAGCCGGCACCTGATATGCTACAAACTGACCTTCAGGACCGGGTCCAGTCACCTTCTGTCCATCTGCTGGAGCTGTTACCGCTCTCTCTCCGTCCGTACTGTAACTCGCCCACATACCCGCTGCTTTTAGAGTCGAGGGGCTTTCCCGCTGACACTGAGTGTGTGTGGACTGTTCTTAAAGAGTGCAGCGTCTGGTCATCTTACACCTTGCAACGCTGTCCTTCCTAGTCGTGCGTTTCCACTGAAATCTCTGCAGCACGTTCTGTGCACAGAACAGTATCATCTAAGAATAGTGGACTACTTTCCATTGAGCCAGTCGTTTTCTGTCACCCGCTGACTACACAACTTTAACTTGATCTTGCACTTGAATGCATCATTTGTAGAAAATAAAAAGAAATACATAAAACATTTGGACAGAAGTCAAATGTAGTGTGTTTGCACTTCTGGCCTCCTGGATCCAGACCTGGATTTGTCAGTGAAGGTTGCTTTGTCCTGCTGTGTTAAACTCTCGGCATCATGGAGCCACTTAGTAGATCCAGAGGCTGTTGAATAACCACACGGAAACATTTGAGCCGTCACCCACATGCATGACTCTGCAGCAGAAACCTGTAACCTGCAGAAACATGGACGTCCTCAGCCTCCACAGATCTCAGCCCAGTCTTTAAGCATTTTGTCTTAAATACGCTTTTTGCTGTTTGTCCACTGACTGTTTTGCTGTGTGCATCCCAACGGCTCCTTGTAGCGCGTGCGTTCTTATTAGTAATGTTTGGTGACTGCAGTAATGATGTAATCCGAGCTTTTCCTTGTTTGCATCTCCTGAAGAATTCATGTTTTGGTTTCTAATTAAGCTCTTGTCACTAAATATCTGTAAACATGGTAGCCACGGATTTACGAGCTAATTTGTCAGAGAAGTGCATGTGTACGCGCAGCCTGCTAGCTCCTGACCTTGTTGTCCTGATAGGGTGATGCTGTTATGTAATTATCCCAACTTAAAGGAGTTCCAGTGGTGAGCCCATCCGACTGCTCTGTCTTACGCGCTGCGAGTCGTTAAGCTTTTTTCCACCATTAATTAAGCAGCAGCGACTTCTCTCTTCCTCTGCCAAGGGAGCCCAAAGCCGAGAAACAGAACGAGCAGGGAGGAGAAAACCAGGCCGAGGCTGCTGAAGCCAGAGCAGAGCATCAGTGTTTCCACAGGCCGCGGCCGCACTCATAAAGCGTCTCAGAATAGTTGCGTTGATATGGGACCAGTTTGCTTCAAGAAGCAGTGACGTGACCCGGTGTCGCACTCATCCTCCACGGGTGCTTGCTCCCAGAACGTTCTGTGTTTCTCTGCAGAGACTGGCGCTGGGTCAGGTTAAGTGGTGGTTTAGTCGCTCGGGTCCCATCTTCATGTCGATAATGTAATAATATTAAGGACAACCTGTCAGGAAAGCTGAGGAGTGAACTAGCGTTAAGATGAGCAGTTCATCATTTAAGTCTGTTAAGCATTGTAAACAGCATTAATCAAGCATAAAGTGACAGATGGTTAGTCAGGCATGAACGTTTCAGCTGCCCCACGTCTTCACGTAGCAGAGGCCTGATTGGCTGCGGGATCTCATCCTCCTACCACAGTAGCTGATGAACCGGGCGTCTCACTGGACAGTGGCTTCTGCTAACTGTTGCTGTTGTGATATAGCCATAATAATCCTCCAAACGATGGCTGGATTATACACAGAGCTCAGCAGAGTGGATCAGCACACAACCATTTCAATCTATGGACACGGAGGCAGCTGGATTACAGGAGGATCACATGTAAACTAAATGGATTCAGGGATAAAGATGGATGGAAAAGTAAAAGCTCTGAGTGATATGATGAGGGCAGTTTAGACGTTGGAAGAGGTTTCGTCCTTGTTGTCTAAGACTTTTGTCTGTTCAACGTAGTAGTTTGTCCCTATAAAACTAATACTTACCGTCGGTTGTGTGAATCTTGGGCAGACAGTTTGTGAACTGGCAGCATCTTAGTCCATTGGTCGTGTCCTTTCCACAGGTGTGGTTGTGTTGTACAGGCACCACCTCCTTGCCGTGTGTGGGCCCGGCTGGGCCTCTGTGTGTATGGGTACGGCTTCTACTCCAGGGCTGTTCCTTGCTGATGCATATGAAGGCTTTCTGGATTATTCTGGGCTACAGCGCGCACACACGCTCGCACACTTAAGTACAGTCACACACATTTACGTGCACACAGCTGCAGAGTCTCTGTTTCTTTCCCCCTCACACATCGATAGTCTCTCACCCAGCTCCAAGCCTGTTAGCTGTGCTCTCTGTGTCTCCGTACAGGGATTACTGTGTCCCGTGTGATTATCTGTCTATTAATAGCTTCCTTTAAGGCTGTTCACATGCTCGTATCACGGCAGAGCTGCAGGATCCAGAGGCCCCTGGCTCCTGCGATGCAAGCTGACCCCAAATCCTGCAGCCAGTAATTACTGTAATGAACCACACTGTAAACGGCGACTTGCACACGACCACAGCCAATAACCACCAACGGTCCAAAGATGTGCGTCCTCGACGTTTGAATTAGATCCTGTAGCCACGACCCATGGAAGCGTCTTCCTGTGTTGAAGAGCCTCAGGTGGACGTCAGTCTGTTCTTGGCTGCAGCTTGTTTGTTTGAATCGGTCATTTATCTAATTCTCATTTTTATGCACGTTGTACTTTTACGTTACATTACCTACTGCAAATCAAACCTTTGATTTGCCATAAAGACGCACACGCCTTATGTCTGCATTGCACAATAGAAGCAGGTGGATAGTGGAGACCGACACGCCTGATGCTGTGTGGCAGGATCACACGCTACTAACTGATGCAGCCACTGGAAAATCCTCCGTCTTGACTTGATAAATGCTTCTGCTTTTTATTTCTTGTTTGTTTGATAGCTGACAGATGTGGGTGATGAACCGTTCTGTAGGGTTTAGGCCCATTCCCCTCTTATTAAATTGTAACAACACACGGCTCATTCTAGTCGAACTACTGTATGTGACGAGTTTGAAAGCTGCTGATGCATGACTGGTATTTGTGCTTTTCTTAGTCTTCTCTTTGGCCTAAGACCGTTTTAGGGACTTCAACTGATTATTGAGGCCATAAATCAGTATTTGTAATTAGTTTTACTTAAGCTGGGGCAGTGGAGACGATCTGGAGACGGACGGTTGCTTCTTGCTCATTCAGCAGATATAGGGCAACATTCCAGTTCATTTTCAGTTGCGTCATTTTGAAACGAACCGTTGACTGTAATAAATAAATGAGTGAATGTTCTTCGTCGCTCCTGTTGTGGAGCAGGCCCAGGACTGATGCCAGCCACTCGGGGCTGGGGTTTGTTTTGTGCCCGGCCTGGTTGGGGGCGTTCTCAATGAGCCGAGCTGAAGCAGGAGGCCAACAGGTCGTGAGTAACCAGCGGCATTTGGATCAAAACATATTCACTTTAATCACTTTAAATGCGCTCGGTGTGATCTGCCGAAGCTCGTTTCCCAGGAAGTGAGGGCTGCAGGAAGCAGTTCAGCACTTTTCTGTTGTATAGTGTAGCTTCGTACTTCATGACGTCCTTGCCGTTGAAAGGTGTGACGACAGTTACGCCCCTCAAATGGAAACAGGAGACCTCACAGACGCTGAAGAATATGGAAACCTTCTAGAGTCAGCTGAAGCTAAAGCAGCACAAAAACCCACTCAAACAAGACCAAGTTCTGTAGGACAAGAAAACCTACAGATGGGCTTAAACTCTCTGAAACCACGAGACATCACAACGTCAGGAAGTTAATGAAATCACGCCTCAGCAGGAGGCAGAGGGAGACGCCTGCTAACCTCTGTTAGCAGAGCTGGTTTGTCTGTAGGACGGTGAGGCTCCTCATCCATTCGCATCCTGTCAGGATCATTCATGTGACATTGGGTTTTGGCTTTTGACGGCGGTGTAGGCTGCATAACTGACCGGCTAATTACTCTCAATCACTCTGGTATGAGGTGAAAAAGTCATTTCATTGCTACCTGGAAAGCTTCTCACTCATTTCTATGCTGCGTGCGACTCAACGTGAAGTTCAGCAGAATTCATAATGACAGACAGGGCTTTGAAGTGTAATTTCAGAGGATGCTCACGCTTCAGACACAGGGCTGCTGCTGTGCTTTCAGAGCAGCTTATCTCTTACATAATAGCGGCCTGGTCCTGCTGGGACGGAAACATAAGGTCTGAGTTGTGGCGATGAGGAAGACGGTCGTTCGTCTGAACTCCGTGTGACCCTGTCTTCAACACCGACACCTGTACGTCCTGTTGGTGACGCCTCAACCTGCTGCAATAACGAGTCAGCGTCACCGTCCGAGCAGACGGTGAACATTTCTTCTGCCTCGCCTGGTGCGTAGCCATTGTTTCTGAGACAAACACTTCTGCTGATGAAACGAAGCAAATAGGTGGAGAACTCGTAGCAGCTGCTGAGCACAGTGTTGTAGTAGAATACCCAGTTCATCTTCTGCTCACACCGCATGAAGCTGAAGGAGGTGCTCTGCGCTACGAAGCCGTTCTAATGACAAGGAGCAGAGCTTTTACCAGGCAAAGCTACTTTGTGGAACATCTATGTCCAGATTGGACCCAGAGGCATCGTAGTTACGTCCACACTGACTAACTCCCCGTGTCTCCATTTTTACGGACGCTGTCTCTGTTATTGAGCTCTCAGCAGCTCCCTGACCTCTGTGAGAGTCGGTGACGTCCGTGTGCTTCAGATTTATTCGGCACCGCTTCAACAGACCTTCCTCTTCCTGTGTGTGTTGCAGACGTGCCGACACCGGAGCAGCCGGAGCTGTTCCTGAAGAAGCTGCAGCAGTGCTGTACCGTGTTTGACTTCATGGACACGCTGTCGGACCTCAAGATGAAGGAGTACAAGCGCTCCACGCTCAACGAGCTGGTGGACTATGTGACCGTCAGCCGGGGCTACCTGACAGAGCAGGCCTATCCGGAGGTCGTCAAAATGGTGAGAGCGATAAAACACACTGTCCAGACAAAACGGCCTCCACCTGCTGCTTCCCATCACTGGTGCCTGGATGTCATACACACATCTTATACATGTTACTGCTGTCTCAGACATTTTAAGTTGTTTTCTCAAGTAATTATTCGAGTAATTTTCTACCACTGCATATTTAAGGCTATGACCCAGTTGTGTTCAATCGGCTTTTCCTTGTCTTCCAGGTGTCTCACAACATTTTCCGGACCCTTCCGCCCAGTGACAGCAATGAGTTTGACCCTGAGGAGGACGAGCCGACGCTTGAGGCCTCCTGGCCCCACTTACAGGTAAACATGTCCTTCAACTACAGCCTGTACAAGACGTTATTTCCCAACGAACAGCAGTTGATTCAGCTACGCTGTGCTGTATGAGCTGTGGTTCTATGTTGTTGTCAGCTCTGCACCGTCTCCATGCAGACAAGCAGATGCTGCAGCTCATTTCCTTCCATCCGTAACAAAACTATGGCGACCAGGAAATATTAATTATAATATAATTATATTTACATTCATATGCATCCAAAGGGTCAGTAAATAGTCTATGTTAAAGTTAGTAAAGCTGTAACTGCATCGTCCTCCCTCCCTGAATTAAACCAGCAGACCACTGAACCTAATGGTAACATTCAGGGGGTGATGAGTCAGAGAGATGATGGTGTAAGTTTAGGGTTTTGTCTTTTCTTACTTCGTTTAAATGCTATTGTGTCTGCGACATATTATTATGTAGCTGAAAATGATGAGTGAGTCCGAGCGAGTCCAGTGGACGCGTTTAACGTTGAGGAGGGTAAATGTGCTTGTTGTGTTTGGCTCCTGCTGGTTGGATGGGCTTTGTCCAGCTCTGAAGCCAGGCTCTCTGGTCTCTCCCTCCCCCTCCTCCTTCCTGCTGCTCAGGAGTCCTTTAGAAATGAGATGCAAATCTCAAGGAGAAGCTTCCTGGTAAAATCTTTTTATTTTCTGATTCGTCTTATTCGCCATAAGCAACATTCTTAATCCAGTCAAACTCCCTTTATCGCCCAAATCCCGACTAATCCAGACGTTTTCCTCTGTGGCTTCTGTGACCTTTGACCCATACTAGCTTCCCCTACCAGCCCATGGGTCAGTTCTAAGAGCAGCCTCCGTCTTGGAGCCTCCACTTTTTTAATCAGCTTGTTGTTGAACAGAACAAATTCTGCTAATGTGTAGTTTGTGTCTGAGTCATTGTTATAACTGCACAAATCAAAGTATTTAACAGCCATTTGAACCCTCTCTCTCTCTCTATCTCTCTCTCTTTGACACCCTCCTTCCGTCCTCCCCATCCTTGTCTTCTCTCCAGTTGGTATACGAGTTCTTCATCCGCTTCTTGGAGAGTCAGGAATTCCAGCCCAGCATTGCCAAAAAGTACATAGACCAGAAGTTTGTCCTACAGGTGAGTCTCTGCGTCGTTCTGCATCTTTTGCTTACATTCTTCATTTGCATCCTCTTTTTTTCCGTTCCAACGCCCACTTCCCTTCTGTCTCCTCTTGTCTTCTGTTCCAGCTCTTGGAGTTGTTTGACAGCGAGGATCCTCGGGAGAGGGACTACCTGAAGACAGTCTTGCATAGAATCTATGGCAAATTCCTGGGGCTGAGGGCTTTTATACGAAAACAGATCAATAATATTTTTCTACGGTGAGTGGACACGTGCTCCTCGTGTCTGAGGACGTCGTATTCAGACGCGATTGTTGAACCTTTGTGTTTTTCTTTCCTGTCCGGTCTAGTTTTGTTTATGAGACGGAGCACTTCAACGGGGTGGCTGAGTTGCTGGAGATCCTGGGGAGGTATGTGGAGGCCTCCGGCTGTCAAACGCTCACATTTACATCAGTCCTGATGAGTTTTAACGACACAGACATTTTGAAGCTTTTTATTTCACAAGGTTTTTTAAAAAAAAAATTTGTAGAGATTAATCTTTTTCAGGAGAGTTCATAGAAGGTAAAAGATCAAAGAAATGGAGTCGGAAGCAGAGCTTGACTTGTAGATAAGAAAGAAATGAGTCCACAGCTTAAACACAGTATCAGCTGTGTGAGGGGTTTTATGAGGTGGAGTGACTTCATAATGCAGTTAGACGTATGTCTGCGCTTCATAGAAGGTTGGGTCAGACTCAGGTAACAAGACCCTGGTTGTTCACACAGTAAAGCACAAATACCTGCTCAGTTAACCCTTCAGTGATGGGGACATGAAACCAGAGCAGTGATGATGCTGATCCCTGGTGTCTGCGACTCCACAGAATCGTCCTCATGAACCCAGTAGAGAGCAGCCCCAGTACCGACAGTTTTAACAGCATCACTTATATTTCCCCTTTTTTCTGCTGCTCATTGATCTTCCACTTTCTTTCAGAGGCTCACAATGAATCTCTTTCATGTGTTCATGTTTAATTTATGTTTGTATTTTCTCTGTTACTCCTCTGCTCTTTCTCTCTCTCACCTCTACAGTATAATCAATGGTTTTGCTCTTCCTCTGAAAGCGGAGCATAAACAGTTTCTGGTCAAAGTGTTGATCCCCCTCCACACTGTCAGGAGTCTGTCTCTCTTCCATGCACAGGTAAAACATGTTCGAATGTTCCCTCTACTAACCAGCAGCACTAGATCCTGCTTGACATCTCCCTGGTCAAACACCTACAGCTGTGTAGTGTAATCCTTTAAGCCAGCAGATGTGTGTTTGTTTGTTTTGTAGCGACATAGTTTTAACTTTTAGAATCACTGCTGTGTCACGTGATTAAACCTGTGGTTTCCTCTTCCTGCAGCTGGCGTATTGCATTGTACAATTCCTAGAGAAAGACCCGACATTAACAGAACCAGTAAGTAAAAAACGACAGCGCTCAGTAACTGAACACGTGTTCCTGAAGCCTCAACAACTGTAATATTTGTACATATATAAACTTGTTGACACCTGTAGAAGTCCTGAATGAATGAATCATATCTTGGTCAGTAACCTGGTCGTGTCTTCCTTAGGTCATCAGAGGGCTACTGAAGTTCTGGCCAAAAACCTGCAGTCAAAAGGAGGTGAGGCTCTTCCTTGAGCTCTTTAACTTGCCCTTGTGTTTCTGTGCGTTCACGGTTTGCTCCCTCTCTGCGACCAGGTGATGTTTTTAGGCGAGCTGGAGGAGATACTGGACGTCATTGAACCCACACAGTTTGTCAAGATCCAGGAGCCGCTCTTCAAACAGATTTCCAGATGTGTCTCCAGCCCACATTTCCAGGTGTGTGACGACCCGTCATTTACGAGCTGACCCAGTTCCAGTGTGAATGAGTTGACACATGCGTGAACAGAGTGGATGTAACAAACACAAACCTTTAAGCTTCTCTGTTCAGACGGAGGCAGAACGCTTCCTGTTGTCACTTCATGTGCAGAGTTGCTTTTATTCCCAAGGTGGCAGAGCGAGCTCTGTACTACTGGAACAACGAGTACATCATGAGTCTGATCGAGGAGAACTCCAGCGTCATCCTGCCCATCATGTTCGCCAGCCTCTACAGGATCTCCAAAGAGCACTGGAATCCGTGAGTGGCTTAAAATAACTGAACGCTAGCTCCAACAACAACACGTGGAAAACTACAAACCAGCATATGTGCAGCTTCCTTCTTTTCAAGACTGTTAACTGTGTCTCATTACAAAAGCAGTTCATAACAAAACTGATTCCAGGTGAAAATAACTTCAGACGACTCTTTATAGAAACTCAGTTGTTCTTCACTGAGACTAACGTGATTGATCAGTGAGTAACAGCAAACATAGGCGTCAGTGCCACACTGACTAGTCTTTAGGGAACTAAGCAGGCGACGGTGTCCAGCAGACGTGAAGCCTGGTCCTGCTGCTGCTGCTGCTCTTTACCAGGAGACATCTTAACAGACAGTCACCCTGTATTTAATTCATGGTTTCCCTCATGTTCCACAGCTGAACTGTTACAGATGTTTAGTGAAGCATGTTCTCTGTGCTCAGGGCCATCGTGGCGCTGGTGTACAACGTACTGAAGGCCTTCATGGAGATGAACAGTACCTTATTCGATGAACTCACAGCCACTTACAAGTCAGACCGCCAACGGTAAGAAGCAGCTCCATCGCCTGCCTGACGACGTCACACCCGTTGTAATAGTCAGCTCAACGTATATCTGCGTTTGTTTTGGTTTGTCAGGGAGAAGAAGAAGGAGAAGGAGCGGGAGGAGCTGTGGAAGAAGCTGGAGGACTTGGAGCTGAAGCGGGGCCTTAGGAGAGACGGGATCATCCCAACTTAACGAAGACAGCGCCACGCTCCCTCCTGACCTCTGAGCTCCCCCCTTAGCCTCCCTCCCCCCTCCCCTCCACCCTGACCCCGGCTCCCCCGTCCCCCTTCCTCATCAACCATGTCTGCCCAGAGCTCCGAGAAATCCTGGTAAAGGCCGTTGCCTCTGGATCGACACAGGGCGCCCGCTGGTTTCTTAATTGTGTTTTTTTATGTTTTTTTTCTCCTGTGTTTGTGCGACTTACTTTACAGTAGATTCATCACGTCTGTTTTCATTATTTCAACAGCACTGTAAATAATTATTTTTCTTTTTTCCCTTAAACTGATATTATTGCAAACAGAAAAACAAACAATAATAATAAAAAAACCAAGAAAAAAATAGAAAATGAGAAAATGACTTGTGTGGGAGGGGAATTAAACGACGACAAACTCCTTCTGGGACTGTAGGACACGAAACGGACTCTTGGGAAACAGACAGGACAAAAAGAGAAGCTAGATTGATTTTCCTCCTCATCCGTTCTGCAGTGTGGTCCTGTATGGAACCTTTCTTTCCTGGTCCTCTGTGCTTCTCGTCGCCTCATCTTCCTGTCCCTCGATGGTGCGTCTGCTATTTCTGCCCCCAGTACACAAGGTGGGACAGACGATGGTTCCCTCTCTGCCCTGCAGCTTCCTGAAGGACTGGCCCCTTCTCTCCCTCTGCTTCCTGTTGTGACCAGAAACGCATTAGAACCACAGCAGGGACACAAACACGTTCCAGATGCGTGTCTTTGAGTGCGTTTCCATGTGTGGAGGGTGGAGGGAACGTGTCTCATCAGTGGTTTCCTCTCATTTCAACGTGTCGTCCTGCTTCATCCACGCGTTCGTTCCCTGAATCTGCTCGTTTCTCACCTGAAGCACCCAGTTAATGGTGACTGGCTCCGTCACGCTGTCCCTCACTGCTGCTTCATTTCCTGCCTGTTTCATTGTGACCCTGAGGATCCAGAGCCTGAGAGACGCATCAGTCACAAATCAGTGGGTAGAAAAGCAGCAGACAAGGCCTGAAGGAACCTGTGCTGCTTCCTGTTGACCTGGTTTCCTGCCTTCACATCGTGTCTGGTTAAACTTGGTGTTTAGATCATGTCGCAGGTGGTTGTTGTTGTGATGCTGCAGCTTCTACAGGAAGGAAATGCAGCAACGATCGGCTTTTGTCTTTAATGGGAACTTTGTTCAGAGGCAGAGAGGTTGGACTTGTTGACATCTGCTCAGCGACTGATCACAGTCCCGTCAAACACACATCAGCTCTACGAGGGTTAATGTGATAGATTCACAGCGTTAATGGCAGCAGAAACTCATGTTCAACACTAAGCAGCAGGGAAACGGCTCAATGTTTGACTGTTAATAGAAACAAATTGACCAGAAGCCACCGAGTTCCTTCATATGTGAATTATTATCCGGCTTCCTTCCATTGAAGCCCAGACATTAGCTTTAATCAGCTTCATCTGCTGGTGACTCAGGTGTGACTGACAGGTGTCTGTGTGGTTTCTATGATCCTGGTGCTGACGCTGCTGCTTCATTCCGACACAGCGACGCAGTGAAGGGAAGGCTCTGAGCCGACACTCGGCCCTGTGCCTGCACCACCTGCAGACTCTAGCGTCCTGTTAAAGCCTGCTTCTGTACTGGTGTTTCTTCATCCTGGTCTTCTGTGATCTTAGTGGTGACAGGTGAGATGAGTCTCTGCTCACATGAATCCATGAGCCAGTGTAAATATGAGCAACCGAGTCCAGACGCGTCACATGGAAACGCACTCCACTCACTTCCACCCACGACATGAACGGACTCTTCATCATCATTTGATCGTTTTCTTGTTCCCTCCATCTTTTTTTTGTGGCCCAGATATAAAATGATTTAAAAGCTGACAAAAGATAAAAAGGGTTGGAGAAATACAAATGTTTAATTATTTTAAAAAATAAAGATATTAAATTAAACCTGTTTTGTGGTAAAGCGCAGATGCTGATACTGCTTCATTCACTGGCTTCAGTGTGTGTGTGTTTACAGCAGGAGACCACATCCAACCCGACGTCCTTGATTCGTGAATCGTTTTGTCTCGGCTCCATCAGCGTTGCTTCGTTAGTGGACTTCATTAGTGGGGGCTCAGCACCTCTGCCTCCGATGGGACGCGTCATCCTTAAATATTAACATGGAGCTTTGTTATGCGTCATTCAAGGTTCACATTTCAGGTGTTTTTTTATCATAATGTGTAGAAGTTTGCAGCAACAGAACAGTTGTCTGGTGACGTGTGTTGCGTCAGGAAGAAGCAAACGTTTCCACAGAGACTCAGTGAAGTTTCTTCCAGCGACGGACTGACTGAACATCTGATCCCACTGATGATCTGCAAGCATATCAGGAGAAATCAAGCAGGACCGAGAGCTTTGAGGACTGGATCTGTCCGACCCACAGGCCATCTGGCAGATGTCTTGGCGTTGCGGTTGTCATAGCAACACAGGCGATGGCCACGGCTGTAGAGGAGGTGAGCAGCTTGAAATTAAAATACACACACAGACACACAGCTGACCACTTTATTAGGAACACCAACACAGTTTAATCCAACTCATTACAGCTACAACCAAATGAATGATGGCAGGAGCTGTAGCAGCCATTACCCCGTTCTCTGTCACATGTCACTGGACCTGAAATACTCAAATATTTACCTGAAGGATCCCTGAAAGTACCTCCTGAATTCTCCACGTGTTAAACCGTCATCCTCTAACTTCAGATCTCGTTCACTGCTACCAATGATTAAATGAGAAATAAAAGACGAAACAAACCAAACCTGAAGATCAAAAAATGCCTTAAACTATTTTGCTCATGTGAGAAAATCAACAGCAGAAACAAAATTTGAATCAAGTATAAAGGAATAAAATTAAATAATAAATCAGTGATGAAGCAAAAATTTGTGATAATGAGGCAGCAGGTTAACAGGTTAAAGTCAGTGAAGAAATAAACAACATTATGAATCTAAGCATCGTCTTTGTCTCTAACGTCTCTGATCCACTGTCACAGAGACCTTCACTGGGGAAATACTCAGTTTATCCACAGTGTCAAAGAATGGAAACAGTGTCTGAGTGAAGGTGTGTGTGAAGGTGTGTATGTGTGTGTTAGTATCAGGATCAGAGAAGAAAAGTTTTCCTCTGTTATAGTCCAGATTCACTCTGATCCTCTGGAGATTCTTCTGCTCTGGGAGAACAGTGAATGAAGCTGGAGGTGAATATGCTGAGTATTTGCCTTCATGGAAGCATAATTCACACCATATGTCTCTCTTCCTCTGAACAGACTCTGTTAACACACCCAGTGTCCAGTTTGTACTGTCTCCAACCTCCACATCCCAGCTGTGAGTCCCTGAGTTAAAACCCTCAGAGCCCAGGACAGAGTAGTAATAATCAAACCTCTCTGGATTGTCAGGAAGCTGCTGTTTCTGTCCTCGTCTCACACTGGTCAGATCTTCAGACAGGATCAGTTCTGGATTTGCGGTGTTTGGATCCAGCAGCACAGGAGTGTAGGAGACCACGTCCTTCATGCTGCTCCAGATGTTGAAGGTCAGGTTGCCCAGGTGTTTGGCCTGGTCTATCAGAGCTCCTGAGGGCAGCTGTGGATCCTCCAGCAGGGGGCGCTGCTGGACTCTTTCCACTGCAGCCTTGTAGTTGAGCAGGAAGGAGACGTGTTCAGCTCTCAGCTCCTCCTCTGTGGCTCTGACTGTGTCTGACAGAGCTGCTATCTCTCTGCTCAGAGCCTCCATCTTGTTTTTCATGGTGCGAGTCTTCTGCTCCTCTTCCTCCCTCAGTGCAGCCATCCTGGCCTCCTCTTCCTCTTCTAGGACCCGGTGCAGCTTCTTAAACTGCTCCTTAATCTGCGTCTCTGTGTGTCGGGCCTGGACCTTAATGTGTTCTGCTGTCTGAGCCAACTTCTCTTGAACTTGTTCACAAACCTTTAACTTCTGCTTTAATGGCTCCAGAGTTTCCTGAAGTTCCTTCTTGTGTTGTTGAGCAGCTTCATCGACGGGTCTGAATCTGTGGTCGGTGTGTTTTTCTGAATCTCTGCAGATCACACACACTGGCTGCTGATGGTCCAGACAGAAGAGTTTGAGTTTCTCAGAGTGCAGACTGCAGAGAGTCTCTGAAGATCTCTGGTGTCTGTCCTGTAGGAAGGACTCACACAGGTTCTTTAACACCAGGTTACAGGGTGGATCTGACATCGTAGATATCCTCTTACAGACTGGACATTCATGTGTTGGTTTCTCTTTCCACCATCTCTTCACACAGTCTCTGCAGAAGCTGTGGCTACAGGACAGAATAACAGGATCTCTGAAGACGTCCTGACAGACCGGACAGCAGAGATCCTCCTCTGATCTGGAAGCCATTTAGTGTCTGAGTGAAGCTGAAACCAAGCAGAGTCCAGTCAGTCATGGCTCCCTCCCTCCTCAGTTACTTTCACTCTTAGTGGTGTTGGAGCCAACTCACCTTCAGTGTTTGGAGCGTCAGCAGCTTGAAGCAGCAGAGTTGGAGTTTCCCACTTTTCTCTGGAGCTGGACTCACTTAGAGGAAGTTGTTAGTTTGGTCTGAAGCTGAATGTGATCGTCTGTTTTTCAGTCTGTGTCTTTGATCAGCGTCGAACTGGAACAAACGGTTTCCTGCTCTGAGTCAGGTGAAGGTGGAGCTTAACCACTGAAAGTTGAAGCAACAGCTGAGTTCAAGTTTAGTCTTGTACCAAATATTTCACAAATATGAACCAAATATACTATTGAATATTAAGTGTCCAACGTGCTGCATTTTTAATTAGCAGTTAAAAATATCAGAACCTTTGCATTTATGTCAGAAATTGTTTTTGGTGCAAATGTTTCGATTTTCACATGTTTATTTCGTTGGTTTGCATTAGAACAACACAATCAACCACAGAAGAAAAGTCAAATGTGATCCTGTTTCACACAGAAACCCAGAAATGCACTGGACACAGTGACTGGCAGCCTTCGCTTCATATTTGGTAGCAGCCTCTTTGGAAGCAGTGACTGAACTCAGCGGCTCCTGTGACTGTGGATGAGTTTCTTCCACCTCTGTTCTGTTTCACAGCAGCTGAACCGTTTCCAGTGTTTTGTGTGAAACACTGCCCCCTTCTGGTCAGATCACAGTAGTGGTTCAGAGCTGGAGCGACTCGCTTAGAGGCCGCAAACATCACCTGGTTGCTGAAGTGTTGTTCGACTTTATACTAGCGGTGAAATTTAGTCTCTTCTGGATAAACTCCATCGTTGCTGTTGTGAGTGAACCTGCATCTGTTAGACGTGTGTGATGTCTGAAGGCCTGTTGTTGTTTGTGGTTGTCCAGTGCTTGAGTAAAGCGGCGCCTTTGTTTGCTGGAAACCCTCCTGCTGCTGTCGGCTAACTGTCCTCTGGACAGTCTCACCTCTACTGCTGCAGCTCGTTCACATTTGAAGTCGTCCTCTCCCAGCGGCTGTGTTGACACCTGTCCCCAGGTGCTGGATGGGATTCAGACGTGGACTCATTGCTGCCGTTTCTCAACTCTCCAGCTTTGTTTGGAACCGTTTCTGCTCGTGTTTGGGGTGGTTGTCCTGCTGGACGACCTATGACCTCTGGTGGAGACGCAGCTTTCTGACACCGGCCTCAAAGTTCTTCGGTGACGGTCAGGTTTCCTGCTCGCGTTCACACAGTGGAGGCGTCCGGTGCCAGAAGCAGCAAAGTAACCCCAACACGTCTTTGACCCTCCTCCACGTTTGACTGTTAACTAACAACAGACGTCGTCTCAATGAACTTTACAGTATAACAGTTAAAACATTACATCTACAGAAAACCCAACAAGTCCCACTGAGCAGCAGGTGAACATGTGGGAACTGAAACATCACCTCAGTGGATCCTGCAGAATGTGAATTAATAAGTGAACAATCATATCATATGGATTCGTCCATGAAAAACACTGAAGGAGCAAAGAGTCCAAAGAAGCAGGAATGAACGTGGAAGCAGAAGCTGCTGATCAAACACCGAGCAGATGCTCAGTCCGCCGACAGGGGGCAGCAGAGGCCTGCAACAGGAGCAGACACGTGACCAGCGCAGCCGCACGAGGACGTTTCTGTTTCAGCAGTATTTGTTTAATCCTCCAACGTTTCCTTCACTACTACAAAGTGATGGTGTTTAGGTTAGAAATGAGCTGAAACACAGCACAAAGCAGATTTAAAGCAGGTATGAGACACACATTTATAAAGATAGATACATATACAGGGAGACATAAATAAATACAGAGACGAATGGAGAAATATATTGAAATACAAAAAAATAAAATAATAAACAGAGACGTCTGGCTCCGACCTGAATGTGCTGCACGTGACGCCGCCTCATAGCAATGCAGGCGCGCGACCGTGGCCATAGAAGAGGTGAGTAGCTTCAAACGTTTCTCCACAAAACTGGGTCAAACAAAGTCTGTTTCCTCAGATAAACAACATTTATCGTCGTCGTGTTGTCCAGCGTGAAGCCTGGTTCGTTCTGTGACTCATAGCTTCAGTTGTGTTGTATTAAATCCAGTGCAGGCGGCTAATGTTGAGGAGGAGCTAGCTTAAACTCCCGCCGTTAGGCGCCACACACTGAAACAGACACAGCGGGGACCTACCTGACACAGGTGTGGACACGTTTCACTCCTGGTTCATGTCATGACACGCATTCAAACGTCTGCAGTCAATTCAGAGTTAAACTGATCAACGGGACGTGATGGATGGGGGCGTAGTGACGGTGTAACGGGCGCGGCGCCCCTGGTGGAGGAAGCCGGTACTGCGGCCTCCACCTCTGGTATGATCATCTCCACCAACATTACACATATGACGAATGTACACACACAGACACACAGCTGACCACTTTATTAGGAACACCAACACAGTTTAATCCAACTCATTACAGCTACAACCAAATGAATGAGGGCAGGAGCTGTAGCAGCCATTACCCCGTTCTCTGTCACATGTCACTGGACCTGAAATACTCAAATGTTTAGGATCCCTGAAAGTACCTCCTGAATTCTCCACGTGTTAAACCGTCATCCTCTAACTTCAGATCTCGTTCACTGTTACCAATGATTAAATGAGAAAAAAAAAGACGAAACAAACCAAACCTGAAGATCAAAAAATGCCTTAAACTATTTTGCTCATGTGAGAAAATCAACAGTAGAAACGAAAAGTGAAATAAGTATAAAGGAAGAAAATTCAAAAATAAATCAGTGATGAAGCAAAGCTTTGTGATAATGAGGCAGCAGGTTAACAGGTTAAAGTCAGTGAAGAAATAAACAACATTATGAATCTAAGCATCGTCTTTGTCTCTAACGTCTCTGATCCACTGTCACAGAGACCTTCACTGGTGAAATACTCAGTTTATCCACAGTGTCAAAGTATGGAAACAGTGTCTGAGTGAAAGTGTGTGTGAAGGTGTGTATGTGTGTGTTAGTATCAGGATCAGAGAAGAAAAGTTTTCCTCTGTTATAGTCCAGATTCACTCTGATCCTCTGGAGATTCTTCTGCTCTGGGAGATCAGTGGATGGAGCTGGAGGTGACCATACTTTGTATTTACTTTTATAAAACCATATTCTCCATAATCCAGACCGTATGATTCCCTTCTTCTTAACAGACTCTTCTAACACACCCAGTGCCCAGTCTGTGCTGTCTCCAACCTCCACATCCCAGCTGTGAGTCCCTGAGTTAAAACCCTCAGAGCCCAGGACAGAGCAGTAAGAATCAAACCTCTCTGGATTGTCAGGAAGCTGCTGTTTCTGTCCTCGTCTCACACTGGTCAGATCTTCAGACAGGATCAGTTTGATTCCAGCAGTGTTTGGCTCCAGCAGTACAGGAGTGTAGGAGACCACGTCCTTCATGCTGCTCCAGATGTTGAAGGTCAGGTTGCCCAGGTGTTTGGCCTGGTCTATCAGAGCTCCTGAGGGCAGCTGTGGATCCTCCAGCAGGGGGCGCTGCTGGACTCTTTCCACTGCAGCCTTGTAGTTGAGCAGGAAGGAGACGTGTTCAGCTCTCAGCTCCTCCTCTGTGGCTCTGACTGTGTCTGACAGAGCTGCTATCTCTCTGCTCAGAGCCTCCATCTTGTTTTTCATGGTGCGAGTCTTCTGCTCCTCTTCCTCCCTCAGTGCAGCCATCCTGGCCTCCTCTTCCTCTTCTAGGACCCGGTGCAGCTTCTTAAACTGCTCCTTAATCTGCGTCTCTGTGTGTCGGGCCTGGACCTTAATGTGTTCTGCTGTCTGAGCCAACTTCTCTTGAACTTGTTCACAAACCTTTAACTTCTGCTTTAATGGCTCCAGAGTTTCCTGAAGTTCCTTCTTGTGTTGTTGAGCAGCTTCATCGACGGGTCTGAATCTGTGGTCGGTGTGTTTTTCTGAATCTCTGCAGATCACACACACTGGCTGCTGATGGTCCAGACAGAAGAGTTTGAGTTTCTCAGAGTGCAGACTGCAGAGAGTCTCTGAAGATCTCTGGTGTCTGTCCTGTAGGAAGGACTCACACAGGTTCTTTAACACCAGGTTACAGGGTGGATCTGACATCGTAGATATCCTCTTACAGACTGGACATTCATGTGTTGGTTTCTCTTTCCACCATCTCTTCACACAGTCTCTGCAGAAGCTGTGGCTACAGGACAGAATAACAGGATCTCTGAAGACGTCCTGACAGACCGGACAGCAGAGATCCTCCTCTGATCTGGAAGCCATTTAGTGTCTGAGTGAAGCTGAAACCAAGCAGAGTCCAGTCAGTCATGGCTCCCTCCCTCCTCAGTTACTTTCACTCTTAGTGGTGTTGGAGCCAACTCACCTTCAGTGTTTGGAGCGTCAGCAGCTTGAAGCAGCAGAGTTGGAGTTTCCCACTTTTCTCTGGAGTTGGACTCACTCAGAGGAAGTTGTTAGTTTGGTCTGAAACTGAATGTGATCCTCTGTTTTTCAGTCTGTGTCTCTGATCAGCGTCGAACTGGAACAAACGGTTTCCTGCATTGAGTCAGATGAAGGTGGAGCTTAACCACTGAAAGTTGAAGCAACAGCTGAGTTCAAGTTTAGTCTTGTACCAAATATTTTGCTACATAGAAACTGTGATATGTTTTTATTATATCAACATTGATTATTTTTATAATACTATACTATTGAACATTAAGTGTCCAACGTGCTGCATTTTTAATTAGCAGTTAAAAATATCAGCATTTATGTCAAAAATTGTTTTTGGTGCAAATGTTTCGGTTCTCACATGTTTATTTCATTGGTTTGCATTAGAACAACACAATCAAACACAGAAGAAAAGTCAAATGTGATCCTGTTCCACACAGAAACCCAGACAAGCACTGGACACAGTGACTGGCAGCCTTCGCTTCATATTTGGTAGCAGCCTCTTTGGAAGCAGTGACTGAACTCAGCGGCTCCTGTGACCGTGGATGAGTTTCTTCCACCTCTGTTCTGTTTCACAGCAGCTGAACCGTTTCCAGTGTTTTGTGTGAAACACTGCCCCCTTCTGGTCAGATCACAGTAGTGGCTCAGAGCTGGAGCGACTCGCTTAGAGGCAGCAAACATCACCTGGTTGCTGAAGTGTTGTTCGACTTTATACTAGCGGTGAAATTTAATCTCTTCTGGATAAACTCCATCGTTGCTGTTGTGAGTGAACCTGCATCTGTTAGACGTGTGTGATGTCTGAAGGTCTGTTGTTGTTTGTGGTTGTCACATTTGAAGTCGTTGAATCTGTGGTCGGTGTGTTTTTCTGAATGCAGACAGATGAGACACACTGGCTGCTGATGGTCCAGACAGAAGAGTTTGAGTTTCTCAGAGTGCAGACTGCAGAGAGTCTCTGAAGATCTCTGGTGTCTGTCCTGTAGGAAGGACTCACACAGGTTCTTTAACACCAGGTTACAGGGTGGATCTGACATCGTAGATCTCCTCTTACAGACTGGACATTCATGTGTTGGTTTCTCTTTCCACCATCTCTTCACACAGTCTCTGCAGCAGCTGTGGCTACAGGACAGAATAACAGGATCTCTGAAGACGTCCTGACAGACCGGACAGCAGAGATCCTCCTCTGATCTGGAAGCCATTTAGTGTCTGAGTGAAGCTGAAACCAAGCAGAGTCCAGTCAGTCATGGCTCCCTCCCTCCTCAGTTACTTTCACTCTTAGTGGTGTTGGAGCCAACTCACCTTCAGTGTTTGGAGCGTCAGCAGCTTGAAGCAGCAGAGTTGGAGTTTCCCACTTTTCTCTGGAGTTGGACTCACTCAGAGGAAGTTGTTAGTTTGGTCTGAAACTGAATGTGATCGTCTGTTTTTCAGTCTGTGTCTCTGATCAGCGTCGAACTGGAACAAACGGTTTCCTGCATTGAGTCAGATGAAGGTGGAGCTTAACCACTGAAAGTTGAAGCAACAGCTGAGTTCAAGTTTAGTCTTGTACCAAATATTTTGCTACATAGAAACTGTGATATGTTTTTATTATATCAACATTGATTATTTTTATAATACTATACTATTGAACATTAAGTGTCCAACGTGCTGCATTTTTAATTAGCAGTTAAAAATATCAGCATTTATGTCAAAAATTGTTTTTGGTGCAAATGTTTCGGTTCTCACATGTTTATTTCATTGGTTTGCATTAGAACAACACAATCAAACACAGAAGAAAAGTCAAATGTGATCCTGTTTCACACAGAAACCCAGAAATGCACTGGACACAGTGACTGGCAGCCTTCGCTTCATATTTGGTAGCAGCCTCTTTGGAAGCAGTGACTGAACTCAGCGGCTCCTGTGACCGTGGATGAGTTTCTTCCACCTCTGTTCTGTTTCACAGCAGCTGAACCGTTTCCAGTGTTTTGTGTGAAACACTGCCCCCTTCTGGTCAGATCACAGTAGTGGCTCAGAGCTGGAGCGACTCGCTTAGAGGCTGCAAACATCACCTGGTTGCTGAAGTGTTGTTCGACTTTATACTAGCGGTGAAATTTAATCTCTTCTGGATAAACTCCATCGTTGCTGTTGTGAGTGAACCTGCATCTGTTAGACGTGTGTGATGTCTGAAGGTCTGTTGTTGTTTGTGGTTGTCACATTTGAAGTCGTTGAATCTGTGGTCGGTGTGTTTTTCTGAATGCAGACAGATGAGACACACTGGCTGCTGATGGTCCAGACAGAAGAGTTTGAGTTTCTCAGAGTGCAGACTGCAGAGAGTCTCTGAAGATCTCTGGTGTCTGTCCTGTAGGAAGGACTCACACAGGTTCTTTAACACCAGGTTACAGGGTGGATCTGACATCGTAGATCTCCTCTTACAGACTGGACATTCATGTGTTGGTTTCTCTTTCCACCATCTCTTCACACAGTCTCTGCAGCAGCTGTGGCTACAGGACAGAATAACAGGATCTCTGAAGACGTCCTGACAGACCGGACAGCAGAGATCCTCCTCTGATCTGGAAGCCATTTAGTGTCTGAGTGAAGCTGAAACCAAGCAGAGTCCAGTCAGTCATGGCTCCCTCCCTCCTCAGTTACTTTCACTCTTAGTGGTGTTGGAGCCAACTCACCTTCAGTGTTTGGAGCGTCAGCAGCTTGAAGCAGCAGAGTTGGAGTTTCCCACTTTTCTCTGGAGCTGGACTCTGTCTGTTTTTCAGTCTGTGTCTCTGATCAGCGTCGAACCTGCTTTGACTCAGGTAAAACAGGTGAAACAAGTCAGTCAGATGAAGGTGGAACTTAAAGGCTGATAGTTTACAGGGGGTTGATGCTATTGCTGAGTTCAGAATTCAAGTTTACTGTTACGTGCCAGGAGGAGGGTGACGGGGAGATTGTAGTTTTGTCTGTGCTGCTGTTTATGATCTCTCCCCAGGATCACGCTGCCTGATTGGCCCATTTTGTATTTGTCTGGAACCAACCAGCATTGAGTGGAAGGAGCCTCTCTCTCTCTCTGCCCTCCCTGATAAGACATCCATGTTGCTGCCACTCCATGAAAGTAGCCTGGGCTCGACTTTTCTTAGTTCTGTTTATAGACCTGTTCAGTGGTAAGAGGCTGGATCTAGGTAAGTTGTGGGCCCCCTGTACACACACAACACGCAGCTGAGACTTTTGTTAGACACACCAGGTGAGGCAGCTGCTGCCCCCCGGTGATGTCTTGAACCTACTGTTCTTAGAGTAGAGAGACAGGCCTTTTGGTTCCTTTAGTTTTCTGCATAGCTAGATAGACAGGCCCTGTTTAGTTTTGTTCAGTTCTTTAATTTGGCACAGCTGTGGTCCAGTCCTCTTACCTTGTACGTGTGTTCTGACCCATACCTCATTTGTGCACCAATAAACCAGCAGTATCCACTAAACACCGGCTGCTCCGGTGGGTACTTAGTGTTAGGGCCTCCTCCTCCCACTAGACCGAGCTCGATTGGGAGGGGCCGAAACATTTACTAATTTTAAATGTTATATGTTATACTCATGTTATACTCATATTAAATGTTAATATATATGGTTGATTATAATTAATGCTATACTATTTAATAATAAGTGTCAAATTGATATTGATATTTTTTATATAATAAGAATATATATATGTAAGATGTTACATATAAAACTTTAACATATATTTAACTTTCTGTCAGTTCTTAAAACTTTTGCATTAAACCTCAAGAGAAATTATTTTAATTTTTTTATACAGCACCAACGCACAACAGTCCACAGATCCCACTGAGCAGCACCAGGAGACAGTGGATGAAGATGGAGATTCCTGCAGCAGGGTGGGCGGCCACCTGCCTCGAGTGGTGGGGATGAGGGAGAGGAAAGAACAACAGCTAACCAGGTTCAGGAGGCTTCTCTGCTGTGTCCCAATGTTAAAAGATAGTCAAAGGAGATCACTGATTAAAGAGAAACATAGGACTGTAAGAGTTTATTAAACACCCTCCTGCCTTCTTACTGTGATTTACTCATGCATCTACACGGCTGCATACGACTGTGTTGGAGTAGCAGGTAATGGCCTGAAGGGGGAGTCAAGCTCCAGCCGCCCTCGTCCTGAAATTGACAGACTGATCTGATGATAGTTTGGTGTTTTCTGTGAAATCACCAGGCTGTCGTGGTTCCGGGTTTTCTCCCGTTCACCCACTTCTCATCTCTGTTCCCTCCAGTGGTTCGTTCTGCTCTTCATGTTCTCTTTGGAGACACCTGCTCTACTGAACCTGTGATTGTCACCAGAAACCTTCCAGCACTCTGACCCGCTTCCAGTCTCAATCTGCTCGTGGTTCTGCTGTTCTTCGTAAGTGACTTCGTTTCTATGAACAGTGTGGACTAAACATTAGAACCACCTACTATAACCCAGTGTGACTGCAGCTGCCACTGTGACCTCAGTAATAAACATACTGTACAGTAGAATGATCAGATGGGAAATGATAAGCTTGTCAAAGCAGAGTTAATGGCAGATACAGACAGTGGTCAAGTTAGATGAGCTGTTATTAGGTAACTTATATAAAATATAAAAACCTGTTTCTAACTCTGTGGTACAGGAGCAGTTTCTATCCTTCTCCTCTCTTTTTTCGTTTTCCTATTTTCTCTCCTCGTTCTCTCTTTGTCTGTTTCCTCTCTGTTATTATTCGTATTATTATTCTTTCCACTCCATCTTCTCCTTTGGCAGGTACAGTTATAACATTTTTATTAGACCTTTTCTTCCTTTATTCTTTTCCATTTCCTTGTTTTCTGCTTTTTCTACGTAATTCTTTTATTTGTGTCCTTGTTTTTCTCTTCTTCCTCCTTCTCTCTTGTTCCTTCACCTTGTTTCTCTACTCTTCTTTCTCTTCTTTTTCCTCCTCAAATCTAATGTTTCTTACTTTTGCCTCCTTTGATTGTACTTCATCCTTCCTCCTCCTCCGTCCTCTCTTCTTGCCAGAATCATTACACGATGTCTTTCTCCTCTCTGGATGCTTCCTCTCGTCCTGCACCTTAATCCCTGTGCTGTAATGAATATAATGTCATATTGCCTCAGGTTAATCTTTACCTATTAGCGATTTGTGACATAAAAACAAGAGCCCACAGGGATTTCAATGCACAGAGTAGATAAAAGTAGATAAAAGCTTTTTTTTTTGACAGAAGTATTAAACGCATGAAACCTCCCACTCACCTGCCATAAATATGCTGCTGTAGGAGCCGTGAGCCCACACACGACCTGTAGTTACGAATGCGTGATGTGTGATATACAACAAGTCTGTGTCACACTAACCCATCCAGAGGCTGATGCACCAGTAGCTGCTCTGATGAATTATTACATCTGGTTCATCAACCCCTCCACATCAGGTGCATACATAGAACAGAGGACGGCTTAGATATTCCTCCACGTCTTTGATTGGTGGGTGGGATCTCAATATAAACTTCACAGGAGTCAGCGAGGAGTAATAAAACACGCCGACACCTACAAACGCACACACTGAGCCTGAGGCAACAGAAACGGTAGTTTCCTGGAGGCTTGATTGAGAATTCACATTTCACTAGTAGTTTTAGCCAGATGTCCACACTGTGTGAGCACGTGGCGTCTGATGTTAGTTAAAAAAGCATCCTATGCAGAAATCCTTCCACCAGTTAGTCAGTGATACTGATGAACTTGAACTTCACTTCCTTTTATCTGTCTGGAAAACAAATCACATTACTAGTCTCTAATTTCATGACTTTACAGCTGTGGGATACGCGTTAAATGCTCTTCAGATGTGATGCTCTCCTGTGTGACCGCCCCAGCTTGTGATTCGCGCTGATACAGCTGGAGTATTTTTACTTTGGAGACTTGCCAACTGGGACGCCACATCATTCTGACAGCCTGGGGTCGACTGTGGTCTGTTTCTTACTCCTTTGTTTTTGTGTCTCGTCCTAATGTGCAGACAAAACTCGTGACTGCATCACCGTCTTAAATGTTTAATTGGGACTTTTTTATTTGTGATATTTTCCCTGACTCTCGGGTTTTACGTTTTTGCTAAGTTAATTAATCCCAGTAAATGCAGCAGATGCTCTGACAGAACCAGGCCTGTTTCTCACAGCGAATGCTGGGGGACGGAGGTTAGAAATCCACTGAGGCCTCTAAACATCCATTTTGGCTCTTTCAAGGCAGCACATTTAAATATTTAACACAACTTAATGCAGCATGCTCTGAAACAGGCTGTCAAATTGTGTAAGAACCACCTCACCCTGACCAAGTCAGTCTGCGCTGGATTGCACGGTTTTCTTTCCTTCCATCTTTTGTAGTTGGAAAAGCTCAAAACCTTCTGACGCACAAATCCAGTGACCCAACACGCAGATGGATGGTGTGTGTTTCTTTTCATAAGATTTCATGCTGCAGGAAGTGATGATCAGAAAATGCATCCTTCACTCTTCTATTGTAACTTTATGACACACCTTTGTGCTCTGTCCATTTAATCTGCACAGGCCCAGTCGACATCGAAACTGAGGCCGTGACTCACGGTGCAGCTTCCTGAAAAAGGTCTCGTAACTAAAGATTAGTCCCGTTGGAATTTGTTGTTGGTAGTGAACTACTTTTTCCCACAGTATTTAAAATGTAATCAGTATTTTATTTCAGCGCCTTCTCTTCAACAGAAAACTAATAAAAGATTATTTCACTTATCTCCAATAGCAATAAGAGACGATGTTTTGCAGAATCCTATGAATCAGATGTGTGATGTAAAATGCTGAACGGTTTGTCCTGAGGCGGCTGCTGTTTATTGTAAACTTTCATCTAACTTGACAACAGATTAAGTAGTGAATTACAGCCACTTGGGGACATGAATGTGGTCAGAAATGGTCTCGTTAGCCGTTTGTGTTTCTTTTGTCCAGGAGGGGGAGAGAGAAATTAAATATTTACAGCTCTTTCTTTGGGGATCATATAGATCCACAACATTTTATGAGCACCTATATATTAGTTTTAAACAAAAGTCAAAAACACTCTGGGCATCCACCTTGGGTCTTAGGTCCCACTAGTAAAAACTGTTGATCACATTTCACTAAGTTCTACAAAAAAGCCTACTGCAGATTTGCATAATCAGTATTTTTAGCAGTTATTCCTGTGGAGAATGTAAATTCAGATGTCATAGTTATCTGGGCAAACATTTTAAAGGTGCTACCAGACGTTATACTGTATGTGTGAGGAAAACTTTATGTCAACAGAATTCTAGGAACACATGACTCAAATTCTGAAACTCTTCAAAAAAAAAAGGAAAAATTCTGAAAATCCCTATAAAGTCATTTTGATGGATGAGGATGACGACCAGAATATTGTGGTACCATGGTACCAAATACCAGAATACTGTGGTACCATGGTACCAAATACCAGGAGCCGTCAGACAGGCAGTGATGCTGACCGTGGTTTTCTCCAGGCTTCTCCTTGTTGTCAGGTTTCTGGCCTGTTGCTTCTTCTCTGACCTTGGCAGCAACGTAGTCGATAGTCTGTGGATCCAGACATGGTGCAAATACCAATGAGGAGGATTTAAAGTGCCTCTGCTCTGATTTTGTGTCAGGCTTCTATTCCCTGCTCCTGAGGCTTTCATTTAACTGCATCCTGAGTCATAATGTGTGCGTCTCTATTCCACAGCTTCCGAGAATAAGAGGAAGTGATTAACAGAAAGCTGCAGAATTACGAGGCCTGTTCAAGCAGCAACGCTCGGTTGAAGGAGAAGACAGAGGTAAGAACGGCAGCAGGAGCAGACCATTGTAATTAGCAGTAACAGCAAACAGGTTACGTCAGAGCGCTACAGCAGGTTAGAAGACTTTACTGGATGCCACCGAACGGTTTATGCAACTTGTAAACATGCGTGTAATAACTGAATTAACTCCTTGTTTGCCAGAAAACACCTCAACCATCTCATATTGTTATTATTATATTTATTTTAGGTTTAGAAGTCAGGGAGGTAGTTTGAGCGCGGGAGCATCGACTGATCTAATAAAGTTGTCATGAAGTCTATTTATTGGCAACTCGCGTTTTCAGGAGCCTAACAGTGAATTCCCAACATGTTGATTTGGTTCTTTATCCAATCAATGGAGCAGAGCTTTTTATTATTGACTGGACCTCATGTCGGACCCCAGACGTACAGTAGCAGACACACAGGGCTGGTCAGACCTGTAGGCAGAACCCTCGCGCTCCCTGGGCTCAGCCGTCTCCAGTCTGATTTAGCATCACTCATTAAGCATCTTTTCTTCCATCAGAGGCCTTTTTTCCTCCTTTGACGGGGCTGCAGGACGAGTTGGAAGTTCGGTGGGTGTAGTCGTGCTGGAGGTCAGCACTTTTTTGATCCCAGCAAGAGCGGTAGAAGTTTGACTAATTAATCCTGAGATCAATAAGGAAGGATGCGGCTCTCCCTCCCTCCAGATGTGCAGGCGGTGCATTGATCAGCACTGCTGGGTTCGATACCTCGATCCCTGTCTCGTTCTTCACGCTCTCCCTCCACAAATGAGGCATCTGATCTCCACTGTGTGACATTTACTGGTTCCTACTCATTGAGCAGCAGAGCTAGAAATGACAGACGCTCTGAATCTGAGCTGCAGAAACACAAATTCCATCTGTTGCTTGTTAGGACGCGAGTGTTCTGTCGATGGGGTGATTTGCTCGTTTTCTTGCTCCGGGGGTTGGTGGCCGTGGTTCCACATGGACAGTGCTGGAGAATACTGATGGGGCATAATTAGGACTTAGTGATGCTGTGCATTTAGAGTGATTACGGTCATCAGAGAGACTCTGGCTGTTCAACATGGTCCGTCTGGGACTGGACTTCATTCAGTGATGCAGAGTTTTCATACTCCCTGGTCTTTACACATTCCCAGCACATCCCGCGTCATCGACCTGAACACTGGACAATTCACCACAGTGATGGCGCTCACACAAACACTGACTCATCACTTTCTGAACACAATCTACGGAGGCCTATTCATGACAAGACTGTTAAATACAATCAGACCATTCAAAAACAAGACACATTTAAGTTTGAATTACTCTACAGGTCAGAATGTGAAGCAGCCGAGTGAAATGTGCCAGTACCAGTCATTTGAGTAGCAGCATGTCTATGTGCATGTATTGTATATGCACACAGCTTTCTTAACAGTCGTAAGCCTGAACTGTAGATGTTGCAGCCTCTGCTCTACTTCACGTCCTCCACTAATTAGAAAATCACCACGTCAGCTTGTGTCTGTGGCCTCCACGTTCTCGGTTTCGTGGTTCTGCTTTAATGAGTTCTGTTTATTTGAACCAAGTCAGGGTTACCTTCAACCACACACGCATTAAGCGCATCACACCTCATAACTGAGGAAGGAGCCCGCAGCAGCGCGCACGCATGCGTCCTGGCAGCCGGGCGGGCAGCGGGATGCAGCGCTGCCGTGGCTCAGTGCGCCTCGAGCAGCCGGAGCGCACGGTTACAATGAGCTTCTCCATCGGTCCGACTGAGAGCCAGCGTCAGAACCGAGCGCCGAGCAGCAGACACAACGCGACCCAGCCTGACCGACAGCAGGTCCGCCCGCCCGCAGCAGGATGCCCGGGGGAAAGAGAGGGCTTGTGGCACCGCAGAACACTTTCCTGGAGAACATCGTCCGGCGTTCAAGTGGTGAGTCCGCGCCTTGGAGCCGGGCTTGTGTTGGGCGACTGGGACCCGAACTGTCTGTTTGATCTCGGAGGTTCGGCGGAGGACAAACCAGCCGAAACTCACTTCTAGGCGCGTTTCTTGGCAGGGACGGAGTTTACGCTCTGTTCCATCATACCTTCACCTTTTCACGATGATGTTTGCAGCCGTAACTTTGCGCCAGGACGCTCGGTCGGAGCCACTTTTATTACCGCCACATTGTTGTGTGTTGGGCTTTTCTAGATCTCTAAATTCAGTGACGTCATCACGGGAGACCAAAATAGAAAGTAGTTGCTGAGAAAGCAGTCGCTACTGCGTTATTGGATGGATTAAAAGTTTCTTTGCGGCTTTAACTCGCCAGTAAAACCTGCGCAGCCTTCTGATCAATTATTTTTCTTACAAGGAGACACTGAAGTCAGTTATCCCCCTCGTTTGTTATTCAGCTTTGGATTCCTGTAGAATTCAGCTGCGTTATTGTCTGTTTTTTTCTCAGTGTTTCCTCTGCCTCTGAGCTGTAAACTGAGACACACGCTCCATCCCGTGATTAGATTGATTGCTTGGTTTTATCCTCCCAGAAAAGTGATCGGAGCAATTTTCCGGAATGGAAGTCGGCTGTGGATGAGGAGGCTGAGCGGTGTCTGGGTGGAGATGAGGTCAGGAGGACTCATCAGAAATGTGCTGGTGTTTGTCAGCAGGTGCTTGTTGTGCGTCCTGGGATGAATTGAACATGTATTGGTTGTTGTTTTTACACGTGAGGAGAAAGATTGGGACAGATAATGAGAGTAAAAACAAAAAAGGATCACAGGAGCATATTTGTGTATATGCTGCCATTTATTCAACTAAGCAAATATAGATGTGTGTTAAAATCCATAATCCAGAGGGTTAAGCTTATATGGCTCAGGATTTGTATGTGTAATATATATTTTAATAACATTAAAGCAAAATGTTTGTTTCTGGAAAAACAATCATCAGTCAAACATATTTTGTTGATGGAGTCATAGTCAAAATTTGGATCCATAAATCTATGACAATGGCTGAGACCTTGTTGTGAGGTAGTATAACTAACACGTGAAAGCACCAGCTCATCTGTGATTTGAAAAGTCTCAGATCACTACAAGCTCAAGCTTTGCTCTCAGCTGAACCAGGCTCTGCTTTCTGCTGTGTTTCCCACCTGCAACCTCCTCCAAGCTCATTTCCTGTTATTAATAATCAGCCTCAGAACCTTTTGTTCTCTGATCCTACCTGGCCTCAGTCGCATTTGCTGCTCATTAGCCAGTATATACAGCAGTTTCCCTTGTTTGCTCACTGTCAGATTGTTGGTCATTATTGTTTCTCTCTGCCTGCTTAGTTCAGTTCCTGATCCCGCCAGGCTGCTGAGTTTGTCTCCTGTTCTGAGGTCTGCATAGTGATCCTGTTTGCTCTAATAAACTAAGCTCCACCTGCATCATACACTAGACCTGGGACCCTGAACATACCGAGCTACCGTTAGCTTTAGGGCCTTTCATTACAACTGTGATGTAATAATGGATTCTTCAGCAAAGCGTGACCTTAATAATCTAATTTGAGCAGCGTGTATTAAGAGGCTTCAGTGATGAAGCTGTCAGAACATGTTGACATGTGACCCTGAGTCTAAAATCGTGGCCACTGCTCTGGTTTTTGTGTTCCATGTTACAGATGAGAGCATAGAAACGCTGCAGTAATTCTCTGCTTCCTCTCCACTGGCGCAGCCTCTGATTCACTCAGGTCTCTCACGTTGGTGTAAATTAGGCCTCAAATTAAATGGTCTCATGCAGCTTATCGTAGAGTTCTCTGAGAATTGAATCAGAGCTGTTAATGACTAAATAATCACATCAGTGCTCTTCAGTACAGACCTGAGGTCCTGTGCTGTCTGAGCGCTGCCTCTCAGACTGCGACTGTATGGGCTTCCAGGCAGCCATGTTGATTAAATCTGTGTTTTGTCTGTGTGGTTGGTTTGAAGAAAGAGCAGAAAAGGTCGAGATGACTGCGTTTTTCTTCTTTAAGTCTTAGTCAGCTCTTTTATTTCAAAGGGCACAAAGCAGGCTGCGTGTTTTTGGTTTGAAATCACAGGGTGATAAATTTAAGGATCCTCTGTACCTTTGCGCTGAAACGTCACTGAAGTGGTTGTTTGGAAAGAGAAGCAGAGAACAGATGAGGGCGATATTGTTCTGGACTGTTCTTTGTTAAAGGAGTGACCCTCCCACGCCTTCCTTACCTTATGGCACAATCCGTGACTTTGGTGTGTCTGGGTTGTTGGTGGGAAGAACGGTGGACAGTCGTGCCCTGTCGCCGGCTGGCTCCTTGTCCAGGTTAGTGCTGCTGAGTGGCACATGTTTGTTCTGGATTTCCAGCCCACTTGAATTGTCTTAATGAGAATGTGACCCCGTAGTGTTGAGTCCTTTCTGTGTGGAGTTGTTACCTGCTGAGTGTATGGGTTCTGTGCGGGAACGTCAGCTTCCTCCCACCACCCATGGTCTCCCATCCTCTCGCCCAGTTACAGCTGGGATTGACTCCAGCATCTGCTCTGAAGATGATCTAAGGATCTAAGACCCTGGGGTTTGGTTTGTGCCTGCTCTGGAACGTATCGTGTGTTTTATGATGGAAATGCTGGAACATTAGATAGTGGTTTGCTAACTATGATTAGATGCTTCTTCTGACGCTTGGGAATCGTCTCTGACGTGTTGATCTCACACACTGCACATGGAAAATAATGTATTTAGCTGAAGTTTGTTCGTGAAAATGTCCTGGTTGTCAAAACCCACAGCAAGTGCTGCTCGTGTGAATTCTGCACTACTTGGGTTACTGGGTGATTTAGCGCGTGGCATCGGGTAATGTACAGAATAATTAACGAGGCTCAGCAATAAGTAAAAATATAAAATAATAACTCTGTGTCCACATGCTGAGATATTCCCATACGTTGAATAAGTTGGGCTTTGAATCGCAAACTTTGGCTGAGCATCTAATTTACCAGATACAGTTTGAAGAATGTGACAAAATGCAAAAAACAGATGGAAGATGTCCAAAATAACCTCAAAAGGGGACAAGGGAAGAGTGTATGTGGAGGTTTAATTACTTTGATGGAGTCCGGTGCCTGGTCAGCAGGACATTAGCGGTTCCTGTGCATTCTTCTCATCACCTGTTATCACTGAGGGCCTCGTTTGTTCCACTGACATGACTGCAGTGAGAAGTGTTTTAAAAAATAATCCAGAAGGTTTCAGAGTAAAAACTAGTGACAAATTGGAGCCACGGTAATGATGTTTCTACCGAGCAAACTTCAAGATAATCAGCCTCCTGCTACATCTTCATGGAGATTCTAAAAGGTCACTACGCGCACTAACATATACAGTTGGACTCGAAGCTTCCTTATGTGTGTCTCCAATTAATGTGGCCACGTGATTATTGGAAAGAGTTTGACTGATATACAGAAGCAATTTGGTGTTTTATTAAAAATTGGATTTTACTCTGTCAGTGCTGATATAGTGAAGGCTTTTCCCTGACTACAGCTAGAAGAGTTTTATTAGGGTTACTATTTTTTTATTTCATCAGATGGCTGACCAGTAAAATCAATGGACTGTGCTGTTTGAAGGTTTTACTCATTGCTCTGTAAAACCTGCCTGACAGCTGCTGACACATCTTCTCCATCCGTCTGTAGTTCGATGAAGGAAATGTTAGTGTAACTCTGTTCAAATGCTTCTTCACAGGTGTGAACACACACACACACACACAGTCGACATCATTTGTGTAGTGTTTTTATTTTGGCATCTACATAATCAAATTTGTATTATTTTATTCCTGAACGCATTCTTTGAGCAGCCAGAAAACAGGGGCTCTTTGAATAGTGGGTCCCTGCCAATGGTAGCAGGTCAGATTTGGCAGGCGTTGAAGTGCTTCGACTGTGGCTTTGTATGTAACTTCAGATTTGAATTCTTTCAGTAACATTAGATTTCCCTACTGAGACGTAGCTGAGCTGTGGAAGCATAAGCACATCATCAGACGACTAGAGGTGAGACGAGTCAGAATGATTTCCATAATGGTTTCCAGCTCACGCCCTGCTCCAGCTCCAGACTATGTATAAACACAAGCTTTGGACATTATACTGTCGGTATATCTGCTTTGTTTGTGGTTTCCACATGTCAAATCCACGCGTACGGCCAGAGCTACAACAGCAACAGCTCATCTAAGAAAGCAGTGAAATGAAAGTGAAGGCCCGTGTGATGAATCATGAATCTGAGTGTAATGAGCCTGTAAGTTGACGGTCATCCATCTAAAACTCTAGTCTGCTGACTGGTTGACAGCCCTGTGACGCACATGAGCTTTTCAGCTTTTCAGGAACTGTTAAAGAGTTAAAAACACCTTTATTGTTTTTCTGGTGATCAAGCCGTCCCCAGGCAGAATGTGTCAGATGATTATTTAATATGTGTGTGGTTATATAAGGGTGTGGAGGAACAACAAGGTGCTGCAGGTAATCTTTCCACTGCAGATGTTTCTGTAACGTGATATCTCCCAGGCTGTCTGTCTGTATTTTCACTTGGCTGTAGCTGTAACTTGATCAGGTCTTATGAGGGAATTGATGTTTTTTTCTCTTTGTTTTGTTACATATTTCATAGTTGGTGGGAAGAAAGTCGTGGGTTGGTAATTTTCTTTAATAATCACACGCCTTCTGTCCACTTTATCCTCCCCCAAACAAAGTCTCCAGATGCTGCCTGCAGACGGTGTTTCTGCATGAATTTATTGCGGTTTTGTTGCCTAATGACTTTGTTTTGTTATGATTTGCTTTATGTGACGGGACATTTGCTTCTGCGCTGTAATCAGGCTGCAGCGTTAATGGAATAAAATCCTACATGAGGTATTGTTGTTTAAATACCTAGTGTTTTTAAGCTGAGAAGCAAAAAGCAAATACAGTAACATACAGTACAGAGACACATTATACGTCACTGTTCTAGTCACACTGTACGTCTATATACTACTTCACATGCACACTGGCCCTGGTATGTATTATTCTGTTTGAATTATATCCAGGTTGTCTTACAGTAACCTAATTATTTATATCTGTGCCTTTGATGTGTCTTCTTGACGTAAACTCAGGTCTACTGAGTGAAAGTGTCTCCAGACTGAGTTCTATATTTTATATTGCCAGATTTATTTTACTTAATTATACAAGTTTCACTGCTCTAACCGGAGAGACAGGACATTCCAGCAGCAACGTGTTGCTTTTATGAAAAGTTCATTATCAGCGTGCTGAGGTTAATTCTCCCTGCTGAGTTCTGTTCTGTCGTGTTGATGCATTTTCTGCAGCAGCCATTAAGGACTGTTTTCTGTGGGAGATGTTAGCCCAGTGTGGTTGGCTGCACAGCTAATGGCTTCCTCGTTCCTAAAAAGCTCATCATTTGCTATTTGTCACATATAAAGTGCTCCTAAAGCGAAGAGGAAAGGGCTGCGTCTGCTAAGTGATTGGCCCGTCAGTGTCGGTGTGTAACGTTAGCATGGCGCTTACAGGATGGGATTCTTTGATAGCAGTGCAAGCAAACGGAGCATTGTAGCAGAGCCAGCTCCCAGCAGCGCGGCCTGGAGCGTGTCTCTGCTCCCCTCAGGGAGGAAACAGGTCAAGAGCAAATGCAAAACATTTCTTTTATTGAGCGTCCCTAAAATGGCCCTGAGTATATTTATACTTTTGTAAGGCTGGTTTAATTCAACACAAACACGTATTTCCTGAGACACACAGGTAGAAAACTGGTTTCATCCCTAAACACATGTTAGTTGGCTGAGATGTTTAAATCTTGCTTTCAGAAGCAAAGCAAATATGTGAATGCATATTAACAACGTGCTAACGATGTTTGTTGGTTTAACACCTTTACATTCCAATACTGTGATTAGTAGTAAATAAAGTTGCCTTCAAAGGTTGTGTTTTAAGGCAGAACTGGCTCAGAGCAAGACTTGAGTTTAGTAACGCTCTTACTTTAATGGAAGAAAAAAAGACTAATGTGACGAGATGACAATCTTCCTGAGGGATGAAGAAGCTCTGTGACCTTTGATCAGTTTCTCCCGTTGCTGATGTTCTCCCCGTTCTGTCCATTTATCAGAGACCAGCTTCCTCCTGGGAAACGCCCAGATCGTGGAGTGGCCTGTAGTTTACAGCAATGACGGCTTCTGCAAACTGTCTGGCTTCCACAGGGCTGAGGTCATGCAGAAGAGCAGCACATGCAGGTAAACGTCACGGCTTATGTCAATATGTATGTATGATGAATCTTTTGCCGTTGTATGAGGTACAAAGCTCTACGGTACTAGTCTTTGGTCTAAAAGTATCTTTACCTGCTCCTGGTCACACCTACTTTATAATCACTAGGAGTCCACGCACTGAATGTAAAGCAGTTTAAACGCTGGCTTTACGCCGTCAGGCCTCAGTTAAGGAAACATCTCAAAACCTATATTTATATACCGTGGTACCAATGTGGTTATAGTCGCATCACAGAAGCAGTGAGTCATTGTTGTCAAGACTAAAACCACTGCCTTTTCATAGCTCTCCAAGGATTCTGCAAAAATCACTGAATACATCCCTTTTATTCCGTTTGATGCATTATTCAAGGATAGAAATGGAGGGAAAAGATTAACAGTGGACAGTATTTCTCACCACCCTGCGTCTGTCCCTCTGCACTGATCATTAAAAGCACATTTTGATGCCCTGGAGAGCTGTTTATGTGACGCTAACGTTGTTTAGCGCTCAAGAGAACCTCCGATGTCATGCATCAAAAGTGTGCAGCTCAGCACAGTCCAAAGACGAAAGCACAGCATATGGCGTTTACACTTGCTGGGAAGGGAGGAGTGAAAGAGAAGAGATGGCAAACTGCTCAGTGAGACTCGGAGATGAATCCAATTTAGAGCTGCCAGGGGAGCTCTGCCGCCTCGAGGATGGGTCTCGCTCTGCCGTTAGTCAAGTCACTTTAAAATTTGAGTCCAGAGGACAACTTTTCATCCTCAGGCAACTCAGATCTCTCCGAGGGTGACGGCCCTGACTAGCCACCAGCTAAAACACTAAGCCGAGTAAGAACAGAGGCTCCGAGAGTCATCCGTCAACTCCCTTGGCTCCGGACCGAGGACACTGAGGTTGACGGTCCACTCACACGTGACGCTCACAGGATAGAAGAGCCCACAGAGAGCTTAGACTTACAGGGTCCTGCCAGATGGAAGACAGGGGCCTGGTTATAGCAGTGAGACATATTTTACAGGGCTTGAATTGGTAACAGAAATATTCAAGTAACACAAGCATCACAGATGTTCACATGCGAAGCTCAAGTGTCTTTGAATTTCTTTGAAAGGTCAGGACTGACGTTTGTTTTGACAGTATTTGGGTTAAATACTCCCACAGGCTCAGTGCTGCCTGTCCTCAGGTCACATCCATCCACCTCTCACACCGTGTGATTGGTTGTGTTGTCCCTGACCCACCAGTGACCTTTAGGCGGCTGATTTACACTGAACCATCCAGTAGCTTCTGTCAGTTCTCAGTAAACAAACCTGACTTGACATGAAACTACGCTCTGCCTTGTGTCATGACATGATGATATGGATGTGTAGAGGATGTGGGATCTGAACACTTCCTCTAAATGCTTCTACTGATTCCCACAGTTCAACATGCTCCATTTTGATTAAACCTTCACTGTTTTTCACTCCTAGGAGACAACATAACTGGTGGGTAGTTTCTCTGTTTATTTATTAGTCTATGGAGACGCTGCAGCTGTTGGGAGTGAGAGTAATCACTTAAGCTAATTATATTAGCTCAAATTAAAGTGTCCTCAGTCCTTTTTACAGAATAATCTTTACCATGCCAGGAAATGCAGGCTGCACCAGTCCAGAACCTAAATGAACGCTGCGTCAATTCGTTCCCTAATCACCAAAATAGCTTTACAGATTGTCTTTATGTGATGTTACACATGATCAGAGGCTACACGGTTGGGGTTGATCGCAGCTGTCTCTCACATCTGTTGTTTTCCTCGTAGTTTTATGTACGGAGAGTTGACGGACAAGAAGACCATCGACAAAGTCAGGCAGACGTTCGACAACTATGAGTCCAACTGCGTCGAAATCCTGCTGTACAGAAAGAACAGTGAGTTCTCACCTGCTTTGTTCCTTGACATTGTCTCATGGTGTCTCTTGGTTCTTGTCTTTAATACTGACAGAATTATGCATGACTTCCTATCCTCATGCCTGGGGCTGCAGAGAACCATCATTCTCATTTCAGAATTATTTGCTTATTGTCTGTTTTTAATTATTCAGTGGACCATTTGATTATAACTGTCAAATGTCCCACATGCTCAGATGACTGTTTTTCAATCTGAAACTCAAGTATATTATATTTAAAAGAAAGTGAAACACATGCTTGCATAATAACAAACTTAATGAAGTGCTCAGGTCAGAAATCAGTCTATGTGTGATTGAGTGCTATAGAAAACAATAAATACTGGATTCACATGGCTAGAAAATAGCACAATGGGCAGAAAGTCCCAGATACGAGAGAAAGATGCAGCAACACAAAGAAACAAGGGAGAGAGAAAAAATGAAGAGATCAATTTTAAAGGGGCTCAAATTTGCTGACAAATCAGGTGAGTGGGAGGAACGGTACGGAACAGGGTGGATACCAATGAGCTGGATGATACCTGCGAGCTGCTCGCATCCAAACGTGATGGGCTAAGGTGTGTGCAGTGAACTTTAGCCCTTCACAAAGTGTGAGCTGCTACAAGGTTCTGCAGAGAACAGTGAGTTCCCTGTGACGACGCAGGGATGTGACCGAGGATAAACAAAATCTCTGAACGCAACAGAAGTTGTCTCTATATGCAAATTACAGGTAAATGCATATTGAACCGGTGGCTTTATCATCTGGATTATGACTCATTTCTCTGAGTAACTTGTTCATTAAAGTATCTAGAGGAGGAAAAACGTACCAGTGTCCAAAATAATAGAAAAACTTTATTTAAAAGAGATGTTGAAGAAACAATAGTTTCTTAGCCAAACTCAACCTTTGAGTATATTCTAAAGAGAGGTAGGCAGGAAAACTAGAGCCTGCCAACCAACATGTGGACTGAGCAGCACAGGCCATTTGGTGCTGAAGAAAAAAGTCCTTGAACTGCTCAGCAGAGCAACAAGCTTGGATGTAGGCGAGCTTGTTTTCTTGTCAGCGTTTGTGACCACGACCTCAGGGTCAACGCAAGATGCAAACCCCTGGTGTAGCTCACACAGAACGGACGAGTTCACTAAAGCCTGCGAAAAAGATCTCAGAGCAAACACCTCAAAGGGATGGAGATGCGAAAGCGTGGAGGAAATAAAGCAACAGTTCCTGGCCTGGAGCATGGTCTGTTTATCCATCATTCACTGTCACAGATTCTGCCTCACGGCCTCCACCGATAAGCTGGAAGACAACATACTAAGTGACTGAACACCAGATCTAAAGACTAGGTTTGGTTCAGAGCACAGGTCAGGTCGTTTCTCAGATCAGCCTCTAATTGCTTTAGGGAGAACCTTTGTTTGCTTTATTCTGGAGACATTTGATGGCTGGGCATTAATGTTGTTGGAAACATGCTGCTTATGACAAAAGAAGCCGTGAATGTCAGGGTGCTTTCTGAATTTAGTGATTAGTTCCTTGACACGTTGGAAAGACATCAGCAAACGTTACCAGTTGAATGTGAGCATCACGTCTTTCTCTGAAAACATAAACAGACCACTGACGCTTTGCTTCGTCTTTTCCAGGGAGTCCAGTGTGGTTTTACATGCAGGTGGCTCCCATCAGGAACGAGAACGACAAGGTGGTTCTGTTTCTCTGCACTTTTAAGGACATCACCCTTTTCAAGCAGCCCATTGAGGACGAAGCCACTAAAGGTGAGTGTTTCACTGCTGTGACTCAGATGCAGCGTCTCTGTCCAAGCAGCGATGGAACAAACAGTGTCTCTCTCTGTTTTTAGAGACTTGGCTGTGTCATTATGAGATAATTCACTGTAGAATGTTAAAATGAATATGGAATGATCCAAGTCTTTGATGGATTTGAAAAGGCTGATGCTGTGAGTACATGATGTGCAGCTTAGTGTGGCATGACACCAGAAAGCATGGCCTGTGTTAGCAGATATCCCTGTAAAGAGTGACAGGAGGGAGGCACTGGAACGGGAGCACGTGGCGAAACTGGCTCACTAACATTTTCGACTGTTGCTATGTATCATTTCATTCTGCTCCGATTTCTCATTTGTACCTTTTTTTATTTTATCACTCTTTGTCCTGTTCTGCCGCCTCTTCTCGTTGTCTTCCTCTTTGTCCTCCTCTCCTCTGTCCCCTTCTTCCTTCCTCTGTCATCTTCATCCTTCCTCTTCTCCTCTGTCCTCTTTTTCCTTCCTCTTCTCCTCTGTCCTCTTTTTCCTTCCTCTTCTCTGTTCTCTTCTTCCTCCTCCTCCTCTGTCCCCTTCTTCCTTCCTCTGTCATCTTCATCCTTCCTCTTCTCCTCTGTCCTCTTTTTCCTTCCTCTTCTCCTCTGTCCTCTTTTTCCTTCCTCTTCTCTGTTCTCTTCTTCCTCCTCCTCTGTCCCCTTCTTCCTTCCTCTGTCATCTTCATCCTTCCTCTTCTCCTCTGTCCTCTTTTTCCTTCCTCTTCTCTGTTCTCTTCTTCCTCCTCCTCTTCTGTCCCCTTCTTCCTTCCTTCTCTCCTAACTCTAACCCTCCCTTCCTCCTCTCCTCTGTCCTCTTCTTCCTTCTCACTGCTGTGGGGTCTCAGAACATTTTTGCTTGCTACAAATCTTTTTTATATTTCATCTAAAACTTTAACTGTTAAATCTTGTTTCCCTGCGACGTGGGAGCGTCTTGAGCTGTCACATGGAGTTTGAGGTGGTTGTGATGCTGTGCGGAATCACAGGAAATGTCATCTGTGGACTGATGCACAGTGTCAGCATCCTGCCCTGAGAGTTGATCCTGGCAAGCTGAACCCTTTTGTCCTTTGACAACGGTCCCCATGCTGCTCTCCTGCCCCCTTTTAATGTACACAACCGACGTGCATGCACAGATACAGTCATGTACATCCTCCACAGACCTGCCCACAGTTGTCGTGTGCTCTGTTCTTCCACTTTGTCCTCATGTACTGTAATAAACATAGGCTGCAATTAGAGGTCGCACGGTTGGATTAGTCTGTTGACCTTTTGTGAGTTGCTGGAGTTGCTGATGGCAACATGACAAAATTTTGATGAAGTTCTGCATTAGACAGTTGTGCTTTCTTCAAACTGACACCTCTGTATTAGTGGGTGTTTGTCTTGAATAGATCCTTTCTTAAAGCTCATCAAGTGGAAATGATCACAGTCCACAGTGGACACGTTTCAAAAGAGTTGGTTACAATGAAAGATACTAATAAAGAAAGGGGCCGTTAACTAAAAGAGATGCAACACAAAGCCGATTAGCACAAAGGAGGAATGTAGGTTCCTCTGCCTTCACTTGCAGCACAGTGATGCTCATGCTCTTAAAGGACTGTACTAACAGGAAGAATGTCTGTTGTTTTAAGACCCAGCATAATTACGTAGGACAGCTGTGACACATAAACCAAGCGAACCCATGGCCTCACCTTTGGCCTTGGAAAATGATTTAGTCGGAGGCAATTAACAGAAAACATAATCCACCAACCGATCAATAATGAAAGCAACCATGAGCTGCACCTCTAATACTCCCCAAACGAGTCATCTTACTGTTAATGTCCTGGCGGTTTCAGAATCGTCTTCAAAATAAAATCGTGCCACTACTTTTAAACAACCAGGTTTTTGTTGTGGCCGCTCATATCAGCCAACTCGCTGCAGCCAGGCCCCTACATACATCAGCACCGGGGCCACGGTGAGGACACAGCATCACTCTGCTTTGCTGCCGAGCAGCGTCCTGAGGGCTGCAGCTCGACCTGCCTGGTTATTAGAGGGGTGGGAGAGGCCGTGAGCGAGGAGGGGAGATTTACCGCTGCAGGCGCTGGCAGCTGAGTTCGCTCGTGCTGCGGACCACGACTCGCTCCCAACGTCGTCTCTGGCTGCTCCGGCAGCTCCGCACGCCACAACGCGTCAGCGTCAGCTGAGTGGGAGAGAGATCCCGGTCTGCTAAAGATACTCCGCCGAAAAATACCAGCAGGTTTAAAAGGCATTAGCTGTAGTGTGTGACCCTGTGTGTGTTTGTATTTATCTTTCCCTGTCTCTGCCCAAGAACGTCATAACTCCTCTTGTTTAATATGAACAACCCCTCACGTGTTTGTGTGTGTGCTGTCCTCGGTGCAGAACTGCTGATCAGAATCTCATTTCAGAATTCACTTTGGTTGCATGTGCCAGTTCTGCTCCTGTGCTATTTTTAGTCCAGGCCTTTTGCTTTTTTAAATTTCCACTTCCATTGTGCTTGTGTCTGTTAAATCATGCAGTGTTGCCTCCCTGAGGGAAGCCACAGCTCTGCATGAGGCCCGTTGGTAGAGTCAGTGTGTACAGTGGAGGCCTGTAAGCTGCCAGCACACATTTAAGGGTCACCATTTCCTTGGTTGTGTGTCTCAAGAAGAACAGGTTTGCTTTCAGTGCCGTTAGTTTCTAGAACGTAGGTGGTTAAAACTTTAATTATGAGCATCTACTGAACTGTAGAAAATGACCTACACAACCACGTCACCCTCTAAAAGTACATTAGGACTCAGAGTAAATTCAGAATCTTCCTGGTGATTCTCTGAATTAAAGTATTTTGAGGTTGACTTCCATTCACAGAGGTTAAAGGCTGCATCTGCCTCATTTTGAACAGAATGAACGGGGGTTGAAGCATCTAGGGGTTAAAGTCCATTTCACAGTCCACTTTTTATTCGTAATGGCCTCTTCAAAGGCTCGGGTCGATCGCGATGTGCGACTGCTGCATGTGGCGTGCCTCTGTTGTGCTGCTGTTTGCCCTTTCAGACATTTGATTTTATTTTTAGAGCAGCACATACAGTGGCGGCGCCCTTTTCATTCAGCAGGGCAGTGGTTGGCGCCGCGGATAGAAAATGACCACTGCTGCACAGGGCAGTGTTGTTTATTTATTAGCTGTGTATACAACTGTTGATTATTGATACTGATATGCGTTTTGTTGGCTAAGGTTTGTCCAGAGACTCATTTGATGGCCTCAGCTTTACAGTATTTAACTGACCAATGTTTGTCCTGGTTCCTAAATTCATCTCACTGAATATGAGCCAGTTAGACCAGATTCAGATGTTAAAGGAGACTCCAACGTTCTTTGGATCAAACTTTATATGAAAATATATATACAAAGTATAATTGATGATGTGGACTATACCCACAGACGCCTGTCCTTCTTTCTGTCTTCAGTGATTGTGTGATATTGATTCCTTAAAGACACATTATTATTTTTGACCCTGCGTCCACATAGAGGTCAGAGTATGTTGGTTGGCTGCAGAGCAGAGCCCAGCAGCTAACGGTGATGCTGCTGAGTTCAAGGACACTATGTGCAGGGTGGGCGTGTGCCATAAAGGCAACACTGCTGAATTCACATCGCGTTGTATGTGCCGTAAATATGAACTACTGGGAAAACACTGTTCCTGCCAGACCTCTAGTGGCAAAGCTGTGGGAATATTTTGTAATGCCTCTATGTCAACAGTGTCGTGATGGTGCTTGTGTATCATGAAGTGTGTGATGCTGTGCTCAGGTGTGATGAATGCAGCTTATTAGTGTTTCATTCCTGCAGGATGGACCAAGTTTGCTCGACTGACACGAGCACTGACCAACAACCGCAACACGCTGCAGCAGCTGGCACCTATAGGCAAACACGAGGTCAGCCATAAACAGTCCAGACTGGCAGAGGTGAGCTCAAGCACACAAGTGAGTCATAATGAATCATAAGTCAAGTTTGCACCTCATACTGGTCATCCCACCCTAATCCCGTCTGTCTGCACAGGGACAGGAGGTGGCTAATGTTTAAGTGAAGCGTTGCCTCTCAGCTGTTCTCGTTCATTTCACGCCTCTGGGTCACACACTGTACCAGCCTTCTGTTGTCAACCCACTGACATTTGGTTGTTGTTCCTACGTCCGCATACAAAAGTTCTCATTTCAGATGCACATAGGAGCAAGTCACGATAGACAGGAGTCAGAAACTGGAGCTACTATATGGCCAAGGACTCTAGAGCTCACAGCTTAAAGTAGCTTAGCATCAACATGCTGGAATACGGAGCTGCAGAAAGATGGGAGGGACAAGAGAAGAGATAAACTGTAGGAGCAAAGGTTTATGGTGACTCTCAACTGGCTTCTAGAATTAACTCTGGCCTTTTAGTTCTGTGAAGCTGTCTGACACTCAATCTGGCTCATTTATTAAAATGTTACAAAACTCAACACAGAAATTTAAACAAGCTGCTACATCCTCTCTAGAAAAGGTAACACGTTTATACTATTTTGAAAGCGTGAGTTTGCAGAATCCCAATTTTTTTAGGACACTTAAATTAATAATGTTCAACAAAGCTCAAGGCAACAGGACAAAAACATCAATTATTTGAAGGAGTGAACTCAGCTTTGGGGTTCATGCAGCAAGAAAGAGCTGCCAGTAATGGAATCTCATCGGTCACTGCAGAAAAACCGCTCCTGCACATGTGAACCCCTCATATCAAACCCCTCCGGTCATCGCACGTTATCAGCTCCGTGTTAACAGGCACGTTAAGAGACAGACGCAGGCACATGGGCGGATCGTAGTTTCCCACTCAGAACCACGCCCTCGACATCCACCCCACGCTCTCCTGACACGCACAGACCTGCAGTTGTTGCTTTCTCCGCTCCCATCGACTGTGGCTTTCGTAAATATTTGATGCTGGGTGGAGAAACAGCAGCAGCTCTGTGTGCACTCTGAATGATTGTGACTGCTGCTCAAAATTTAGAAAATGGATTTTGGGTGGGAGGAGACGTCTCGTGTCTTACTTTGCTGGAGCTGGTTTATTCATGAAGGTTTGTATGAGGGGTATCGCCTTTAATCAGGATTTGTTTGAGTTTCATTCCTCTGTAGCGGTGAGCATCTGTGAGGACCGGTGGGGGTTTTAGCAGGAAGACTTACTTCCCAGGTGGTTTAAAGGTGATGAGGGCAGAAAAAGGCTGTGGTGGAGAGCAGGTGAAAGAGGGAAGGGGAAGAACAGAAAGAGAGACAGAGGATGATGTGTGATGTAGGGCAGAAAGAAAAGAAAAGGATGCGTGTTGGAGAAAGTGGCCACGTCATGTTTAGTGTTCTGTCAAACCTAAACTGCTAACATGTGTTTAACAAATGAGAGTTAATACGAGAACATAAGAGACAATGTTGCTGCTGTTGAAAGTAGCAGCTACAGTACAGAAAGAAAAAGACAAACAGAAGAGAGGAAAGGTTGTAATGAACTACTGTAGGAAGGAAGACGCTGAGCTGGAGACATGTACGAATCAGTGTAACAAGCTAATACAGACTCCTTCCCATTTTACCAGTAGGCGCAGGAAGTATAATGTAATGTCCTGAACACGCTCCATGGACATCGCAGGTGATCCATCTGCTGCGCAGCCTGAAAGGCACAGCTGCCGTCTTCTGTGAGGACGCCGTCGAGTGTCGCATTAGCAGAGCCGTTTTTCCTCTCTCTGCCCACTACGCCGCCGGCTCCTAATTGGCAGTCTGGGCTTTGAGAGACGCGGCGGCTCTTGACCAGGGGCTGTTTGATTGGCAGCTCTGATGATGAGGATTAGATGAGCCGCAGCTCTGCCGTTATGAAGCTCAGTGTTGGTCCTCAGCTCCTCCGGCGTGTTACTGAACATCAACCAGGTCCACTGTGAGGACAAGTGAGGCAGCAGAAGCTAAGCTCAGACGTCTGTAGGAGGAGAGAGAGAATTATCTACGACGTAATAATGACTCTAACACTACACTAGTTCACTTGTGTTTATATTAAGAAGCTATGGGGCCAGTAAGTATGTGCCAGTCATAGTTACTGCTGTTAGAGGTTATAAATGCTTGGAGAGGCAAGCAGCAATAGATTCAGATGTACAGTATTAGCAACAGTAATACAGCTTGAAGTAGTAGAAAAATAGTAGAGATGAGTTGTGTGCACAGACTCGTTTTACTAATCTGATTTAATCCTGCAGCCGCGTTGTTGCAGTAAAATCACTGAAATGATCATCTTTTTATTTGCAGTGAGGTCAGTAACTACAAGCGCTAATGATGTAGCACAGTTTACATATTCAGATTATTGTGTTGACAGTACTACTACTGCAGCTGCTATTTTAAATGCATGTGACTGGTGTTTATGAATCGCATCGTGAAGTATGATCGTGGATTTGCAGCTGCAGACAGTTTTCAGCCTCGTGTGTGTAACAGCTGGAAACAAACAGAATAGTCTGCAGTTTGGTGTAAAGGGGTTTAATGGTTGATGTGTGATCTGAGCGAGGCCTGCAGAGGAAACCAAACGTCTCTCTGCTGGATTTAATGTAGTCTTTGTTCTGCAGAGGAGGCCGAGCTCAGCGGGGATGATCATCACCGCTCTGCAAAGCGTAATGTCAGGTTTTAATCCTATTTTCTTTGTCTCATCATCTTTGGCTTCTGTTTCATTTCAAGCCAAATTTATTCATAATGTGGGTTTGTGACGGAGAACTGCAAAGATGAATACAGATGAAAACTAGAGAGGAAATGCTGTCGCTCCTCTCTGCACCACATCCCAGCCTCCACACACACAGAGCAGTAGGTGATAATTACAACCAGCCTCACACAAAGTCAGTTTTTGTTTATCTTTACTTTCTGAATCTCTTCATTAGATTCATTCTTCTGTTTCGTTTGTATCGCCTCCCTTCCTTTCCCTGATCTGTGCTGTCTTTCAGAAATATAGAACTGCAGAAGTGAAACTTTTCAGAAAATTTTCTGCCACAAATTAACTACTGGAAACATAAGAGACCATTAAGCCTGAACTACTGTCACAGCAGCACAGCCGGGTTTATCAATAAATCAGGTTCAGGCTGATATCACAGGATCCAGCCAAAATAAGGACAGAAACAATGATGAATGGTCCAGTAGACAAAGTTGAATGTTTAGTGGTTTTTTACCTGCTCAACCGTTTCTTGCTGTGCCTCGTCCCCAGGTTTTGCAGCTGAACTCTGACATCCTCCCTCAGTACAAGCAGGAGGCCCCCAAGACGCCTCCACACATCATCCTCCACTACTGCACCTTCAAGACCACCTGGGACTGGGTCATCCTCATCCTCACGTTCTACACGGCCATCATGGTGCCCTACAACGTCTCCTTCAAGACCAAGCAGAACAACATCGTGTGGCTGGTGCTGGACAGCGTGGTGGACGTCATTTTCCTGGTGGACATTGTCCTTAACTTCCACACCACCTTTGTGGGCCCGGGCGGAGAGGTGATCTCTGACCCCAAACTTATTCGCATGAACTACCTGAAGACCTGGTTTGTCATCGACCTGCTGTCCTGCCTGCCCTATGACATCATCAATGCCTTCGAGAATGTGGATGAGGTACAGTTGGAGATTCTTTTAAGCTCTTGTAAGTTGTGAGCTGTTGTTAGGGACAAACCAGAGCGATCAGCCTGGAACAGACACGAGAACACCACCTGAACCACAGCGGTAGGTCTGATAGCTGTTCCTCTAACTGACCATAAAGGTTAAGTGAGGAATAGATGCTAAGTTTAATAAGCTAAAGGACTATGGTAGTGTTAGACGTGGTTGGCGACCTGCTGTATGCGGTTGTTTGTAACGGGAGGACGTTCACTCCTTGTTCCAGCTGGTCTGAGCTCGCTGCACCCGCTGACTCACACATGGACTCGCCTTTTATTTAAAGCTGTGACATTTAGCCCAAGAAAACTTGAGGCTCATGGGAAATGGTGTTCTTTAAAGGTCGCTGTGAAACTACGTTTGGCTTTAAGTACTGGAAGCTTGGATTGTTTTAAAACATGTCATGCTTATCTTATGCACCGTGATGTTTGTGTGAACTTGTTTTACGCCGTCACTCATTTTATGTGATGGCCAAAACATTGGCACCACCTGCTTCATTCTGCTGCTTAACTAGTCTGGGTGTGATGTGACATATGTTGGGTTTCATTGCTCGAGGCTCCGGCTGCTGTGCTCTGCAGAGGGAGTGACCTGGTTTACACCTGGTTTTATCACGTGGGCCGTATCTTGATGTTTCGTCATGATAAGGCGAAAAGCATTTATTGCAGGCAGACTCCAATCACCTCATCTGGAGGTGGTCTGGCTTCCATTATGACACCAGTGCAGCATGACCCAAAGGACAGATTAAAGATCTCGGTATAGATAGGAATGATTATTAATAACAAGCATTATCTGATGTCGTCATTCAGATAACGCATCAGATGAGGATCTGTGTTGAAAACTTGAACGGGTGGGTTTAATGTGAGTTTTTGTACTTGATTGGTTTGAACTTTTTGTTGTTGCAGACGACAGATAACTGGTCAGACAAGAAGTAAAACAAACGTCCATAACCATGAAGACATGAAGTAACGGCTTCAGAAATACACAGGAGAGAAGCTTATTCTGCCTTTAACATAACAGTTGAATGAATCTGTGTCTGGGAGTTTTTTTTTCCTGCTGGTTTGATGGTTTCATAATGAGATCAGACCTGCTCGGAGCATTTTTCACAGCCACTTACATCCATCAGATATTGAGGAGTTGTATCAATATGGCCTAAAGTCCATTAGAGGTGATTTTCCACTTGATTTCCCTCTGAATTAATTAAACCTCAGTCTGAGTGGATGGAGCCGTCTATCGAAGTCATGTCTGCTGATCATGTACTTGCTGGTTGTTTGTCTTTGTTTCAGTGTTTCATCTTTTTCTGGGAGGTTGTGTGTTTTTGTAACACACTTGTGTTACACACTGTGGAGTTGTCTCTGACATCCATCATTGTGTTTGAACTGTACGTGTGTCCCTGCCAAGACGGGTTTAATCACGAGTTTCTAAAAGCCAGTTATGATAATAGCAGTGTTTAAGCTGCCAGTTGCTGAATTTTGAACATCTATTCATTTTTCAGGCCAGAAATCGATTCCTCTCCTCCCTCAGCAGTTTGCGGAGCAGCTTTAGGACCAATTTAAATCTCTCGTCCTCCATCTGATGAGACACGTTTCAAAGCAGCTCAAAGTCGACGGTGGATTCTTTGACCAAACCAAATTTAAAGGACATAATTAAGTAACAAAATATCGCAGGTCTGATAATTGATAAATGTGTTTCCATGGTAACAGGTTGAAATGTGTAGAGTGAGTTGAGCTGTGGTTACCTGCAGGTAGTTGTACTTCACTGGCTATTTTCAGTTGATCAGTGTGGTGAATACACCTTAAAGGCGTAATGGCCTCACAGGATACATTACTTTGTTTAAGTTACACAATAAAGTATGTGCCATGAAAATTAAATTTCCCTGTGGACTCTACAGATTCAGCGTTTAACGTAGCCTACATACGGTGCGTTTGTAATAACTTCAAGGCCAATATTAAGCTCGTATGTCTGCTACAGAGAATAAAACCTGCTTCACGCTATAGTTATGTCTGCGTCCCCTCCGGCCCAGCAGTGTATTGTACTGTGGATCATTCATTACCTGTCTAGAGAGGTGCTGTCTTGGCTTGGGTGTCTCTCATCCTCCAGCTTCTCTACCGCTCGCTGATGGATTCGATGAAATCCCGCTGGGTGGAGTTTTCTGTTGTGGCTCTTAGACAGCAGACAGCGCTGAGCGGGGGAGACAGGCTGAGAGGAAATCGATGGCACGTAAATTTCCAGCCACTAAAGAGGACAAAGCCAGAGTCTCTCTTCCACTCTTTGGTAAATTGATGTTTCTTTCCTGTATTAGAAGCCTGGAAGAATGGACGGTTAGTGACTGATGACACTGTGTGGGAGGCTTAAGGTGCAGCGTGAAGGAAAATGGGAGATGTTATTATAGTCTCATTGCAGACTGAATTCCCCCGTTGCTGTGTGTGATGGCTGAAACGGACGGAAGTATTTTTAGTTGTAATGCGGGTTCCTAGACACGGTTGAGCCGTGCCAAGCTGGTGACACGCAGGTGCTGCCAACCCGCATACATACCCACACAAGCACATGCATATTTATGGTGCGAAACCCAGCCACTGCCAAGTCATTACTGTGAAATCTGTTCATGGCTAACCTTCCTCATTTCACCGACACTGAAAACATGCTCATGCTAAACATACAGTAACCAAGCGACTTCACAAGAGTTGGTCTTGGCCTTTATGGACATAGTAATTAATAAATTTTTCTTCTAATGAATTAGTCTTTGAGGCACTAAAGTAGTCTTCAAATGAGCTTCTTTGCACCATGAGGACGATTAAAACATATTAAATTTATGGCCATAGGTTGCTGGTTGTTGTAGATGATGAATCCATGTAGTAACGTTGGCACACGCTCAGATCGCACCAGTCTGGTTGGGCAGTAAAATGTCATCGTAACGGACTGAACACATGGTGAAGTTCTTCTGAACGTGACTGTCCTGAAGGCGTGAAGAAACTTTTTAGGTTTTCTGCTGACATTTGGAGATACACAGTTTTCTCCTATCTCAAAAATAGCAACACCTACACGAAGACGCATGCGGGTCAGCATTAAAGAAAACAAAACGAGCGAAGTCAGGAGGCTGATGTAACGGTTTCAGTTGTGCCGTGAGCAGAGATGGTGTGAGGAGTCTGCATGCGTGCGAGCAACCCGCGGGTTCTGAAGCCACCTGCTGTCATGGAGGAGCCCAGCGGCCCAACGGGGGCTCTCCGTGTGGGGCTGCAGGCGCCCGGCAGCTCAGGAGGCTCTAATCCAGACTGACCTTTCTGCATTGTGTGCACGCTGCCTCCGCCGTCGCCGGCCAAGCTGACAGAGCCGGGAGGAAGCCGTGCACCGTGCAGGCAGGAGTGTGAGGCGCTAAGCCTTCACATGATAACATAGAGGCAAGAAGGAAATGAACGGAAGCAAGCGGAGTCTGTTGTGCCTGCTAGGACGTTGTGTGAGGCGCGTTAGAGGAAGGGGTGAGGTGTAGAAAGGTGTGGACAGCAGCTGGATACAGTCATCAGTAATTAAAGCAGCAGCTGACCAGCCTTGCTGTTACTCTGCTATGTTCAAATGTTCTGATGCTTGCCTTTTATTTTTTGCTCCTCTGGGTTTTGATTTTGGCTTTAGTTTATGTAGAGTGACAATTGGGAACTCAGCTGAGGCTCGGCGCTCTGTGGCTAAAAGCTGAGACAGTTTAAATTTTTAATGCCTGCTGGATTGAGCAGTGGAAACATGTTAAGCTCCCAGTGCTGTCAGCAACACGCAACAGTGCATCCGCTGCTTTGAAAATAACGAGAGAAAAAGCCGAACTTCCCGGTGGACACGTAATCTCCGTCTACACGCCGTCTGCCTGCGCCGGGCTCGGTTTGGATAAACAGGTGCTTATGAGCCATGATTTTACATGGGTTGCAAGCTCTTGACTCATGCTCTTTTCATCTGTGCTGCTCTGTCCTGTGGCTACTTAATTTAGAGGCATTTACATATGAGCTGGGAACCCGGGTCCCAGGGGAGGCCTTTGAAGCTGCAGCTGGAGGAGCTGGGGAGAGCTGGCTGGATTAGAGAAGGAAGTAGAAGAATCTGCAACAGGAGTTTGAGCTGAGCTGCAGGTCCAGGACAAACTGTTATTTGTATCTGTGTCTCTTGGGATAGATACTGAAACTCTGTGGTGGCGCCATCAACTACGTACAGCTCTAAAGTATTCAAACCTGATGTACCTGAGACCGGATGTCTCTCGAATGGACGACGGCATGGTTGTAATCCATTCATTAGCTGTTAGAATACGTTTGGCACATTTGGGTGGAAGTGGAGCTACGCTAGTAGAACAGAATAAGGAGTAGACAGTGGATCTCAGTCATACTTGATACGATAAAGATGTGACAAAACGAACGCTGGTGCTTTCAACCTCGCCTGACATTGAGCTCCAATCTCCTGAAGATGGTGAGCTGTGGTTTCCAGCTGTGTGTGTCTAATATTTCTAATAGTGTCTGCATATTTTATGGGCTTTGTCTAACATACTGTGGATTCTATTGTTTATGCTTCATAAAAGTCTCATACAACAAGTTCCCTCATAAACCCTCATACGAGCTGTTTTAAGTGTTTGTGCCTCGTCTATCTGGTGGGTGGCGTATATCTACAGGGAACGTCGTCTTTTCAAACCAAACCTCTTCAGTCTGAGTTCAGTTAGCAGTTATATCTGAACATGTGTGTGATGGTACTCAGTCGTACACACTTCAGTGTGGCGCAAACAAAGGCTCAGCTCAGGTCAAAGGAGGCACCAGGGCTGGATGGAGCTAGTTTGCAGCTGAGGATGATGAGGTTGAGCCTGGAAATGAAAGAGGAAGGAGGTGAAAGCTGAGAGGAAACTGCTGAGAGCAGCTTGCCTTGTCCTCAGCAGCCTCCCTTTGTTGCATAACCCCATCGCCTGAACCATCAGATAGCCCTGCTGGCTTTCATCAGGCCTTTTTCTCTGCATGTTCCCAAATGAGAAAATTCTTAATGTTGGTAAATATTTAGCTCCAGGTTGTACAGTGTTGGCCCCTGCTGTTCCTGACGCTCTGCTTTGTTAATTGTGCAGAGCGTGCCAATGCCTCTGGCTTCTGGCTGCCGCTCCTGTTGTGGAAACAAATCACTTTTGTTTATCCTGAGTGTCTTTGTCAGCTGACTGACGGAACAGAGGATAAAGGACATGGAGCAGCTACTAATGCAGAGAAGAAGGTTTAGGACCTCAGTATTTGCGTCTGGATGACGCTCACACTCACAGACATGGAATGATTTAATATACGAAACGAAAGATTTGGGGTTTAAGGCTGGAACTAGTTGCTTGTTTAACCGTATTAAAGAAAACTTGGTAGCAATGCTTTTAATTTTAAACTTTGTGTTTGGTGGATTAATTAGTGCTTCAATGCGATGTCTCAAATCAAATCCTTGGTTTCCCTGTTTTGATATGTCGCCCTCAGTATTTCTACGCTCACTTCTGTGGTGATCGTAAAAATATATTCTCACACCCGTCTTTTGATACCGAACTAAAATGAACCAAACAGATTAAAGCTACATGTGGGAAATGTCGTCTGTTCATTTCTTCAGTTGTCTTTAGTGAGGACAGATAAAGTTTTCACCAAGTGGAAGTTTTTCCTGTAAAACTGTCTCCATTGCTTCGTGTGTTGACACACGTGCAGGATGTTTGCTGTGGGTGTGTGTAGTGAGTAAATCCCCTGCAACCATGTTCCTGCTTTTAGATGGACCTTTTGCTGTTAGAGCTCGATGTGTTGTGATGCCAGCGGACAGTAACACGTCTCAAAATAGTTGCTGTTTGCTTGTACTGCATCACTGTAGGCTCAGCATCAGCATCCGAACCATCTGAACCTGGACCCAGTGAGGGATGAGTTAAGCAGAGACCCAGCTCACGTAGGAGGAGCAGCATCTCATCCACGGCTTCACCACTCAGTGGTCCAGCTTGTGTTGCTTTGGTATTAGGAGTAGTAGGAGAAGAACATAATCAGTGCTGAGGGGGCCACACAGCATTAACCTCTACACGCAGAACAGAACAGCTCCACTAGGCCTCTCCATAAGCTAGTAAGAAAACAGTGGAGAAACAGGGTTAATACATTTAGTTTTGCTTTTGTGTTTCTAACAAAGTTTTAAAAGTGTTAATTGCTGTAGGCAGCAGCAATTAAAGTCTGTTGTCAGACGAAGATGTGCTATTATAAATGCAACTTACTGTAAGTGTTTTGGAAGCATTAGGCCCAGAAGTACAGTAGGAATCCAGTGCTTGTTGTGAGTTATGTAATGTGTTTTTGATTTTAAGCTGTATGTTTAGAGGCGTTAAACGTTCTGTGGACTGGAGCCGTTTACAGTAGAGTGAACATCCCTCCATTCTCCACCGTTTATCCCTTCTTTCACTTTCTGTTCACTCTTTCAACCTTCCCATTTAATTTTCTTCTTTTTCTCCCTCCCCCTCAGGGCATCAGCAGTCTGTTCAGCTCTCTGAAGGTGGTCCGCCTGCTACGCCTGGGCCGAGTGGCCAGGAAACTGGACCACTACCTGGAGTACGGTGCCGCTGTCCTGGTGCTGTTGGTCTGTGTGTTTGGACTGGTGGCCCACTGGCTCGCCTGCATCTGGTAAACAGCTTTAATGGTTTTTACTGGTGGGACATTTTCTCCTCTTTTTAAAGTCCTACGTCCTTGGATCACGTGATAATTGATTTTACAAACAGGATACACGCAAATGAGTCTGCTCTTACATTATTGATTAATGGTTTTAATAACCATAATTAAAGTTTGCTTAAGTGGTCTTAAAAGCAACTAAGATGAAATCTGAGGCAATACGTTTAGAAATGTACTGATCTCTAAGGTGAACAGGTGTGTAAAGGGAGGCTTAAGAAATGAATTCTTCTCACACTTTGATGGGAAACTTAATTGAGTAGTTTGTTGGCTATAATTACATCCTCAACTTTGAAACAAAAATGGTCTCGTGCTTGAAGTCAATTTTAAACATCACAGTCACAGGAAAGACGCTTTAGTCACTATAATGTTATCAGACCACACGCACTGGTTAAAGCTCTGCTGTCAACAGGTACAGCATCGGCGACTATGAGGTTATCGACGAGGCCACCAACACCATCAAGATGGACAGCTGGCTCTACCAGCTGGCCATCAGCATCGGGTCACCGTACCGCTACAACGCCAGCGGTTCTGGCCAATGGGAAGGCGGCCCTGGCAAGGACTCGCTGTACATCACCTCTCTGTATTTCACCATGACCAGCCTGACGACCATCGGCTTCGGAAACATCGCCCCCACCACAGATGGAGAGAAGATCTTCTCTGTGGCCATGATGATGGTGGGATGTAAGTACGAGGCTGACACAGTTGTGCTCTCACATATCTGATGCTTATCTGGGAAGGTTCATCTCGTTGGTGTGGTCCTGCTAAATTCAGTACAGATTAGTTGTATGTAATGTATGTAATTCAGACAAGAAGCTGCTTTGAGAAAGTCTAAGCAGGAGGAGGAACTCTGAAGCTCTTCAGAGTGAGGCTCACTGTTGCCTATAGCGTGACGCAGAGAGGAGGGGGTTCTGTTTGCCAAGCACAGCTGCAGACGGCTGGAAAGCTTTTCCATATTTAAAATCAGTGAGGGAATCAAAACATTAGTCAGTTCGTAATCCTATCCACTCCAGTCTGACTCCATCGCCCACAAACAAAAACAGAAAGAGTAAAGGAAGGCAGCAGTTACAGCGAGTTGAAAAGCACGAGCTGATTCTATAATTAAACTCTTTCCAAACATCCCAGTGGAGTTAAGACAAGTAGGAATGTTACATAAATATAAAACAGGGTTTTGCTACTTCAGAGGCTGCACAGCAGGAGACACCACAGGTATGAGAGCAGGAAATGACTGAGGAGACTATTAGAAAGCAGCCAACACGTGACCAGTGGCAGCCACAACCCCCGTGGTCATGTGACTTATCTAAACAGAAAATGATGAGCCAGCAAATGGTTTAGAAGTTATGGCTTTGAATAATCATCAGAATTCATAAATGATAATTAACTCAACATCATTCCAGACAGTTAACCTACTGTATCGTTGTTTTCCTATAAATGGGTTCAGTCTTAGTCAAACTACAGACCTTGTGTCTGAACAATTAGTTTAATTAGTAATTAGTCATTAAATCTCGTTGCTGCGCCTGCTGGCCTCACAGCGTTTGTAACTGGAGGAAAAGCTACTTTCTGGACATCAGTTTTTAAACTGCATACACAGTATTTTGGAATCTGCCAACAATATTATTACAATGTTATAATGAATGTTTGTGTTTTGGGGGGAGGTTCTCCCACTAATCGTTGGTTTAGCAGCTCCATTCATTACATTTACCTCTGAATAATATAACTAGACCCTGTTAGGTCTTTGAAAATATCATATTCTCTGTTGTAATGAAGAGAATTAATTTTGCCCCAGATGCTATTTGCTGTGATGGTCAGCTTCCAGTTCGCATTTCATTTTGTACCTGACATGAATATGCACTACACCGGGTGCAGGCACAAAGCGATGGGGATGTTTTAGTGTCAACTCCTCACTGAAGCTTTTACTCTCACAAAAACACTTAGAGCACGGAGCTGCTGGGAGTTTTCTGCAGGAAGAACAAACTTACACCACACAAGTTGTGAGTCCAGAAACCGAAGCCAATAGTTATTTTTCAGAGCGTTAAGTGTCTTCATATCTGTCCTTAAAGTGTTTGGCGGGACGCTCTAATGCTCCTCATGTTGTAGGGTTGGCTGCCAGAACTGCAGCACAGCCTGCCTGGTGAAAGTGCTGTGACTGGGCCACAGCGAAGCCTTATTTGGAACAGGGGTGTTTTTCTGTTTTTGTCTTGGTCCGATCTGTCCCTGCCCCGGAGTTTAGTATCGGGCCAAGCCAGAACCTCCCTGGGCTGTTTTCCACATTGTTTGTTCCTGGCAACTGGACAGTGAAGTGTCTCAGCCTGGTAGTAAACAATAGACAGGCGCGATATGCTGCTCATGTCTGTTCTGCCTGGCTGTGACTGATAGTCTTCTCGGCGTGGCAGACCTTCAAACAGGCTGCGTGGGCACTTTCCTTATCTCAGCAAATGAGCGCTGACAGTGAGACGAGCAAGCGGGAGGTCCGTTAATTTAGCTTTTCTGATTCTGTGAGCGACGCAGGACATTGCAACATAAATCAGTTGAGGCACAGAGAGAAATAATTTGGTACCACTTCCTGATAAGGCAACATCTAAGGTTAAGTATTCAGATCAGGTTTGGGCCTTTTAGAAGAACACATTTTAGTTGCCAGGTTGTAAAATATCTCCTTGGTTGGTGTGAATTCTCCTTCAGTATGACACCGGCTCGTCTCTCCAGGACATTAAAACAGACGCCTGCTGCTATAAATTCTGATAAAGTCACAGAGTTTAAAGATGTAAAAGTAAGGTTTACTCATAGAGCATCAATAAGGAATTTAGAAATGATAAATTAGGTTTGAGCACAAAATTCTCATCCTGGAAAAATAAAGGATCAATAAATACAAAATAACCGAACAATCAACAAGAATAAAATAATGTTCTGATGACATTTTAATAAGCTGTAATGACAGTTGTATCAGGTTTGTTATGTAAGATAAGATAATATAAGATAATCCTTTATTGATCCCACGTTGGGGAAATTTAATCACTACAGCAGCTTTAGATAGTAGGCAAAAAAGGCAGAAATGTGCAATATCTACAGTATTTAGTGCAAAATGTAGGGTGTGCATGGTGGGCTGCCAGGCCGATTGGTTGGAAGTCAGTCACCATCTCCTTCGTTCTACTGGTGTTTAAGCAGGTTGTTGCTCTCACACCAGTTCACAAAGTCCCTGATGACGACCTGTATCCAGCCCGTTCCCCTCACGGTCAACAATGGCCGAGTCGTCAGAGAGCTTCTGGAGGTGCTGGTGTTGTCTGTCCGAAGTGTAGAGTGTGATATGAACCTGATCAGAAACCAGACACACACCTTCTGATTCTATGTGCTACATCTGTGACGGCTGCGTTTGTGGCCAGTCGGCAGAGATTTATTTCCAAAAATCTCATCGTCTGACATTCAGACCGAGACTAAAACTGACAATTACACAAAAATATCCTGTCAAGAGAATAAATAAAAGGGGAAGTCAGACGTTGACTGGGTCAGGTGTTGTGTGCCAAGCCTCCTGTCTGTTCGTCTCTGGACCTGAGCTCCTTCATTTCAAAGTGAATCCCTCTTGACGACAGGAAGCCAGAGGTGACAGAGATGTCTTGTCCGGACCTCTGATTGGGCCTGTGGTCGATCGTGGTGAAGCCCTGATGGGTCAAACTTACAGGCAGGTTGGTCGAATTAGAATTGGTCGTCAATGAAGGAACCTTTGCAAGCTAACTTTGTTGTTTCCAGTGATAGAGTGAATCTGCTGACTCAGCAGCTAGTCTGGGTCCATGTGGTGTAATACACATAGTACAGTGCAATGATACATTTTACCTCAAACCCTAACGCTGATACAAAATCTCTGGACGTGTTTGTCTAAACACTGATTTTTTTTCCTCCCTGACTCCAGCTTAATTGGAAGAATGTTTACCAGCCTGTAGAGGAAAGATATTCTGTACAAAGGAGCAGGAATTAGTTCAGACCAAACTTCTCCTTCCTTTAATCATGTTGGCAGCCTCTGGGGAACCTTCCCCAGATTTAGAAACCGTGATGCAGCATTTTGACAAGTTGAAATCATTTGAGCTTTAGTTGATAACAGTTACTAGATCATGTTGCTATGACCACAGCCCACGTTATGTAGAGGTCAGTAGTAGCTCAGAGATGACAAATATCCAGAACAATGACTTGTTGATGATGGCGACCAATTACTTAACAGCCAGGATGAAACTGTCATCTTCACACTGATGGATGCACTGCAATGTAAGAATATAATGTAAAGGCTCTATGAAACCTTCACGGAGCAGCATTGATCTAATGTGAAGGGACATTGTTCATTTGAATATTTCTATGATGCTGTAAAGTCAGCAACACGAATGCCAAAGGCTCAAGGAAGCACTTGTTCAGCTGTTATTCTCCTGCTCATGCAGCACTTCTGAAGCAGCCAACTGCACTGGATCGCCTGTGATAATACAATAGGTGCTTAGATGATTGCATCTGTTCTGCTGGTTCGGGTCCAGATGGATGTTATTTCTGTTGCCCAGTATCACAAATGTCACGTCTGCCTCCCTCTGTCCAGGTGTCGGGTTCGGGGTTAGCCATCTGGTTGCTCACTTGGAGGATGTTTCCTCCTTCTATTGGAGAAAATGCAGTTTTGAGACTCGTGTCATAAGAATTTTGAGCAGATCAAAATATATTTCTGTTGAGATTTAAGCAGAAAGTGAGGTGAGGCAGCAAACCAGGCTCAGTTGACAGGCTCCTGCTCGCAGGGAATTATGGGAATTACCTGGGCTCCGAAGGGTTTGGCGGCGCCGGTGGTGTGCCCAGCCAGGCGGAAGGATCTAGCTGATTTGGCCCGGGGAGCCCAGCACGATGGCTGTGAATCTTAAGCAGAACGGACTCACCAGACTCAGCAGGAGAGGAATAAAGGAGGCGAGGTGGGTAATGAGAGATGAAAGCGGGAAGGAAGACATCGAGGAAAGATCTGTTTGACGCTCCCGCCCTTGGCCAAGTATTTATCTGACTCTGAACCCCACCTGATCAGAAAAGGGCTCTAGTCAAGACACGGAGGAGCACGTTTCACTGAGTGGATTGAAACTCCCCCTGACCCGCCCTCTCTGCCCAGTCCACTTATCCAACCTACAGGCCTGCAGGGAGGGAAGGGAGAGCGGAGGGGATTGAAAAGGTGGGCTGAAGAAAATGATGCCTGGAGATGGAGAGGGAGGGAAAGAGATGACTGAGCCAGAGAAGAATATAAAAGGGGCAGGCATTAAAATTAGGGAATAAGAAGATGAAAAGAGGAGGATGCTGGAGAAGGGGGCAGCTCTGAGTGTCGTCCTTCCGTCTGCGTCCTTCAGCTGAGATGCTCTGATTAATGTGGAAAGAAGGCACAGGAGAGAGACATGCACTCAAACTATGTGATGAAGAAAAACATACAGTAAGCAAAAGGGTTTACTGTGTTCCCTGATCCTGTGGGAGGCTCTGCTGTGTGTGGCCTGACAGCAGCACCCACCAACTGATTAGTCCACTAATCCATGAAGACCCGTCTTCCTCTGTGTCTCATCAGTTTTTCCTCACTAACCTTTTGTGTCTAACTCTCATTATCTCCCCCTTTCCCCACGTTTTTCCTGAAGGCATCCCTTCATATCTACTCAGCCGCTCACGCTCTCGCTTGCATTCTGGTCAGGATTCTTCTGTGAACGTCCAGCACCTAGTTCTGTATCTAGTCTCCTGACATCTCATCAGATCCATTACTTCAACGTCTCCTGGACAAAGCTGAGGGTTTCTCTTGTGTTTGTGGTGTGTGACTTTACAGGAGAGAGGAGTTTCTGTGTAATGGGGTCATTTTCACAGATATAAGTTGCAGCGGGAGCCTTTCTCATCCATCTTTGCGAGTCGTGGCTACGCGGTGCCTTGCGGTCATTTGTTTTGAACACTCGATGATACTGCTGTGCAATGGATTCTTGCGTTGTTGTCTAACTTGCCTTTTACAGTTTGCCGTCACCTTGTTCATTTATGATGAATAATGCTCTTTTTATTATGTATTACTCCGTAGTACGTGACATTTATTACTAGTATTTCCTAGTGGTTGTCTGCTGATGCTGTAGGTAGAGCACAGTTTACCTCCATTTTCATAGCTGGACCTGTGCTGTGACCTTATGTTGCTGCTCCAGTTGTAACGTCTCCTTCGTGTGGATTCTGTAAACGCGTGGCTGTTTATGAGTCTCGTGACTGTGTTGCATTCACTGTCCTGTCCTCTAGGGGTTGCATTACCACTCAGTCTCCTTTAGTCTCGTCTTCTTCGCTTTCATCACGACACCATCCTCTCGTCAGCAGGCTTTAGAAAGTCACAGCGTTGTCCGTAACAGAATGCTAAACATGGTGGCGTGTGCACACTGGGCGCCTGGATGCTCTGAATAATAAATGCAAAGAAAGGATTACAGTTTTCTGGCTTCCCTTGCAGTGTTTTCACCTCAAGGTCCTGGAGTATAGTAGTTCTCCAAACAAGGATGTTGTCACAGAGATGCTGCAAGCATCAGAAATGTTTTCACGTTGTCCACTTTGCACGTCTGCTTTTCTGTCCTATATTGATGCAGCTGTGGAAGGGATGTGCCGTTCAATGTCATCATATCGCCTCAGGAAAATCCTTAGAAAGCAAATCTCACCAGCCTAACACTAGGCTTATTCTTTGTAGGAGATGATAAAGAGTGACAAAGCAGTGAGCTCTGGTCCTGTCGGTATTTATGTAAACGGAGAGAGCTCGTTATTTATCTCTGAATGGTTACGTCTTGGTTTTCTCGCCTACGGAGACCCAGACAAATGTTTGCTCTGATTTGTGGTTTTGTTGTTGGCCATTTACGGTTTTCATTCTCCCTGGTGCTGTGTGAAAACTATACATCTGTGTTCTCATAATGACTTGATGCATAATGTGTCCCTGCAACCACAAGACTGAAGCTGTCAACAAAGGCTTTTGTATTCTCCACTAATGTGGCGGAGAGATGCAGCCTTCTCTGCTTGATGTGTTTGTGGTCACATGTTCAGGGGCTGCTGCTAAATCCATCAATCAGTAAAGCAGTCAGAGCAGGGTGTAAATAACAGAGCCCAAAAAATAATAATAGTAACCGTAACGTGACACATCTTGTAGTGAGGAGAGAAGACAGCTTTTCAGTTCCTTTATCTCCCAACTGAGGAAGAGCTGTGTCATAATAAAACAGATGCTGCCATTAATAGATTCAGATTCAGATTGTGTGTTTTGCTTCCTGGAAGAACTGACATGACCCCTAACAAACACACTGTGCTTCTCCCTTACACCCCGACATGCTGATCTGACCACAGCAGGAAACGAAGCCACCTGTCCAATCCCTGATTCTCAGACTAGAGTAGAGATACCAGCTATTACGTGTCTGGACAGATGAGCAGGTAAATGTCGGCCTGCTCAGCCAGAGCGAACGTTGTCAAGAACTATCTAGACTCCCAGCAGCTACCGTCCTCCTTCACCCTGGCCTGTCTCGCTTAACTTGTTGACATGGTAACGGCAGAAAGAGCAAGAACTCACGCTGTGAGAGTATATTGCTGCTGTCGAGTAACAACCTTCTGATATTGGAGAGTTCATTATTACTCAGTTGAAAGAGCGCGTGGAGAGAAGCTCTCTGTCCTTGTGAAACATACCAGAACCAAGTAGATGAAGGTGAAGCTGCATCACATCCAGACTCGTGTCCTGTTAGTGAACAGACAGATGTAAGTTGAACTTCACCGACATCTCAGGTCAGTGTAATACATCTGTGCTACGAACCTTAGATTAGGAGAAGCGGAGCATCTTCATGTAGAGGATTAATGCTGCATAACTTCCAACCTGCAGCTGAATAACTGATTGATTGGTGAGTTATTTCCAACTGCTCCTAACATCACAACGTACTTGAGGGGTCGGTGGTAGTTTTCTTTATTTCAGTGGTAGTTTGTGTTGGTCAGCTTCTACTGTGGTGGTCACCTGGGTTTTAATGTACTTACTTGGTTAAACACTTCATGTAAGGCTAGACTGTAACACTGCTGCTCTATTTGACCAGACACGTGTCCTTGCATTTCTTTGTTGGCCAACTCTTGACAACTGATCCTCACCAGCACAGTGACCACACTAACAGTCTGTAAACTATCTGGATGAGATTCCTTCATAATGTGGAGGGAAGCATGTGACGTCACTGTCTTATGATGCTTGTAGCAAAAAAATACAAACGATAGTAATGAGATGCAGCTTTTAGATGAAGGGAGGCCTCTGTTTGCAAAGCGAAGATTAGAGCACCTTTAAAAAGCTGGTGGGAGAACAACCATCCACTGTGTTGCTGTGTTTATGCAGATTACTGCTCAGTGTGTTGGATTTATCTTAGCAGTCTTTGAACAAAATGACACCAACTAACAACATTACACTGGAGCTGAGCCCAAAATAATTAATATCAGTTCCATCTATTTTACGTGTGCTCTGTAAATCACCCGGAGGTTTGGGTTTGTAGTGATTCACAGCCCATTTCCATAATCATAACCAGCTGTAATCGCCCTCATGGTGAATCTCTTCCCCGCTCGTTCATTTATGAACCCAATCTCCCAATCATTCCCACAGTGAAAAGCCTCTAAAATTGGCAATCATTTCCTATTTTTATTCTAATTTTTTAATTTCTGCTCTTGTAATTTATGCCGGATCCATCGCTGTGGCGCCTGCAGTCAGACAGGTAGCTTGGGTGTAATTGAATCATGCAGGTGCCAGGATGATAGATTGGTCCTTCTCAGGTATAATTGCTGACAGTGGGGTAAATGGGGCCAAGCTGTGATTGCCACCAGTCCCAGGGAGTGTGAGCTTTCATCACTGCTCCGTACCCGTCTCACCCGCTGATCTTAGTCCCAGCCGTTAGAAAACCACCCTCAGATGGTTAAATAGTGAAAGCCAGACGGTGAGTGGATGAGCTGCCAAACCAGACCGGCTGAGCCAAAGTCAGACGAAAACAAGAGCTGGAAGGTCGATCGATGTCTGCTGCAGGTGTCATCTGATGCTAATGCACTGTACGGGGCAACTGGGCTCTACTGCCGCAGCACCAAGGACTAATCAGAGCAGCGACTCTTTAAAGCTGGGTCTTTGCCGAACCTCTCAGACGTAGGAGGCTGAAATTGTTCTGAAACACTCAGCTGACAAACACAACGCAATGAGGAATAATACAGTCGGTTTTCACCTGGTGTCGACCCTGAAGCTCCATTTATGCAAATGTTGGACCGTGATGTGCATCAACCATTACAGGCTACTGACATCAGCAAATATATGCAGATTTCCTCCTAATGTGAAACAAGTAGCAAAAGTAAATGAAGTCAATGTGAAATGTTGTATGAGTGAGAAATGTCACAACAAATAGTGCATGACTTTATGACAGAGCTAATTGCTAACTAGCATCCAACTGCAATTAGCATCTTTATTCCTCTTCATTTAGGTTGTTTCTCATTTGCAGCTTTACTGATTTTCTCCAAGCTATTCTTTAATTTAACACAGAATTATTACTGAACTACTTATAGCGCATGAGCCTCCAGAAACCTGGTGTTTTCTCTGGTGAAGTTGTAGAAACCACGTCAACTGACTGACACGAAGCTGCAGCGCTGCTCTGATTCGGTGCACTTTATTTTGAAAGGTCCTCCCTAAAAGCTGACTGTAGCAATCATTTCATTTCTTAGCATGTTTTATGTGTTTGGCTGAACTGATCCTTGACTCCTTGGCTGCATGCGTCCTGTTCTCTTCCTCATTTAATTCATCCCTATGTGAACTGACCCACCTGACATATTGGCTCTTATTCCCCAGTCAACATTATCGGCTCAGATGCTCATCTGTCCCCAGCTCTCGTACTCGTCCCTCCTCATAAAAACAGGTCCTGTTGTTTACCAGACGCTCGTGGTTTGATGCGAGTGCTCCTCCATGACTTCATTAGTCCTGCCTCGGCTCGGCTCCTGGTCCACTGGGACCCCGGCTCGGCCCCTGATGGCCTTGTTACCTTCTGCAGTGAAACCTCCGAAGTGGATTATTTGTGCTGTGTTTTAATTCAGTCCCATTAGTCAAACTGCAACTCTTTGTCTTTGTGACTTCTAAACGTAAGACTAACAACACATGTGCACAGACATTTGATGGCGGATCGTAATATTCAGAAGAATTTCTGTGCCCTTTATCAATTAATAGCATGAAGAAATTATGAAAATAATGCAGCAGCAAGCAAGAAAACTTCCATTGTAGGACCAGCGCATTGTTTTCTTTGCATTACAACCAACTAGATGTGTGATCAGTGCTTTTGACAAATACATTTTAAGTCTGAACGCTAGCTACGTCACGTTAGCTACTCCAGGTACTGGCTTTGCTGTCTTGCACTGCTGAGCTGTGAAGATTGGTGTCCGGACATCAGATTGTCTGTGTGCGCGTAAAATCAGTTACCGATTAGCACCCGTCCCACTGCGCCTCACTCCAAAACCCATTATCACAGCATTAGGTAGTCTATTAAACTGACCTAATGAGAAAAACAATGCACCTTTGATAGAAACGTATTTAGTGAGTTAGATCGACAATCACAGAACGATGGTTTGATACGTGACCAACGCCAGGATGCCTGCAGATTCTTCAGTCAATATCCATTTTGAGACAATCAGCCAGAATGTTTCACTTACTCACATGGTGCTTGATGCAGAATCGCTGCTTGTCACAACGGGTTTATACAGTAGCTTCCTTTTTGTCCTGCCTGTGTGGTGATGCTGTCTGGATGCTGCTTCATTCTGTGTGTTTGCATCAGGTTGCAAAAACAAGAATAACATATAATAACATTTGTTATCGTACACGTGCTACGCGTTGACATCATGTTGGCTCATAATGTTCTGCCAACATGTGAAAGTCTGGTGAATGTGAATGAGAAAAGCTGGTGTCCACTAACTTTGTGTTATGAGAGTGTTTGTGTCCTGGTTGTCGTGTCCTGTCTGGGATGGATATTTTCAGGGTGTCTGGGCTGCAGGCGGTGATGCTGTGTCTCCGGCTCTGCTGCTGGACTGACACATTTCTGACGCTCAAACTCATTCGCTCTGACAAATTATCTTAAACTCCTCTGGCAGCTTGATCCAAAACCCAGAAAAGAGAAACACGCAGGGCGGTGGGGGCTGTGGGCCTCGTAACTTCCCACAAACAAGAAATCTGCTTTGGTATAAATCCACAAAAATGCTTTTTGGCATTTGCCACATTTACAGTATGTAAAGTGAAACGCTGTTACTGACCTGCTCGGTCTGATTCATGGCTGGTCACTGGGAGGAACAGACACACTGGAAATGAACACTTAGCAACAATTCAAGAAACAACACGCTGCCGTGACTTTTGAGAGCTTTAAGCAGACTCCAGGCGGTGCATAGATCCCCTCCACGCTGCTCGTCCGCTAACTCGAGGAAATGAAGCTCATTGGCTGCTTCATCTGCTCCTCAGCCTCCTCTGTCCACCAGAGGGGAGAGCAGGGACACATTTAAACTCGTGGAGCCACAGGGGACAGATCAGATTCCACATCTAATATTGAGATGACAGCTATAAACCTCTGAACTGACGTTCATCCAGTCTCTTGAGGAGCTGTAGGTCGTAGCAGGATGGATGTGTGACCACAGTCTTTTATTCAGCAGTACGATGTGTCAAAGCGCGTCTGCCACCTGTGCCAGCTTCTTCCCAGTACGTCAGGGTTTCTGTAGAAATCACTGCTGGCTGTAGATAAGCTCTGTCGTGCAGGTTGCTCAGCTGGAAACAGGAATTTCAGAGGTGGACAAACTTCTGTATGATAAGCACAGCTGCTGTAAAAGAGGTTGTATCTATGTTGTTGCTCTCTTACTTGCGTTGAGGCTTTTTGGCAGCTGGTGTGTCAGCGGTGATAACACCAGACCATGTTTACATCTCTCTGTCCATGGCTGAGGCCCTGGGGCTTAGAGCTTCTATTTCCTGCAGCTTTCATACAGTGCCTGTCGCAGGTATTTGTGGGGGAACCTTCAGTCTCACCTGGATGAATGAACCAAACTCTCCAGGACGTTTGAATTACCCACTTGAAATCCTGCTGAGTGTTAGTGGGTCGTTTCAGCTCAGCGCAGAAGCTTCTGGGGAAAGTTCAAACTTCACTGGTTCTTTGTGCTGAGGTGACATTGACCAACCGCTGAGCCACCGAGTCGCCAATTAGAAGTGTTGTTTGGCTGAAGTGACAGTGGCGTCATTAAGACTTCAGTTCCAGTTCGTCAGAGTCCTTCTTTAGCGCCAGACGAGGTCCTGGAAGGTGCTGGAGGGTCCTGAAAGGCGACCAGATAAACCAGGACAATGTTTATCTCCCCGGTGACGCGCTACACCTTTGTCTGTCGCTGCCTCTCAATCTTCTTTCGCTTTGTGTTTCTGTATCCGTCTGTTTTGGTTTCCAGTTCTCGCTGCTACTGTGAGATATACTCTGAGCATGACAGAGTCACTCTGCTTCTCCTGCTTCTCTTTGTTCCTCTTTATCACCATTCCTCATACGTATATACACGGTCTCTCTGTCCAGCAGTTCCTTTCCCACTTCTCACTCGTCCCGTCTTCCATGTTTTGTGTCGTCACCACATCCCTCTAAGCCGACCCATCTCCATTTTTAATGGGTCTTCATACTTGTCCTTAATTCTCTTTATTGTCTTATGTATATTGGCTGGGAGAAGGAGGAAGAGGAGGAGATGGAGGTGGAGGGGGAGAAAGAGGCAGAACTATTTTGAGTGAGTCTCTATGGAAACAGCAGGGTAAAGAGGAGGCTGTCGGTTCAGCGTGATGGCTTCAAGTTCAAGAGGAAGGGAAAACAACACCTCAGCAGTAAAAGTCACTGTGCTTGTTTCATCAAGTCCTCAGCGTTTTGCTATTTTTCTACTGTTCTACACTTTTGCACATTTCGGATGGTAACTGCATTTCAGCTCTTAGTGAGTGCGAGTCTTAAGATGAACGCTCAGCAATCGATGCAGACTCATATCGAGGACAGAGAGGCTCAATCCTCTGGTTTACTAGTGCAGTACATACTAACAGCAAAAGTACAAAATGCAATTTGCTGTGGTTTGCTGCGTATCCTGTAAATCATACTTAAGAAGGCCTTGTTAGGTTTGGTGTTAGTTCGATTTTGCTCTTTAGTTTGTGTTATTGTTTGTTACTGACTGTCGTCTGTGCAGTAAAATCTCCTCTGTCTCCTGTCTAGCGCTGCTCTACGCCACCATCTTTGGAAACGTCACCACCATCTTCCAGCAGATGTACGCCAACACCAACCGCTACCACGAGATGCTCAACAACGTCAGGGACTTCCTGAAGCTCTACCAGGTTCCCAAGGGCCTGAGCGAGCGGGTGATGGACTACATCGTCTCCACCTGGTCCATGTCCAAAGGCATCGATACGGAGAAGGTGAGACTGGAGGGTCATGGTCAACCACTGCCAGACATCATGACTGCTGTGATATGAAAGCGTTCTCTCTGACTACAGGAAATCTGAATCCAGTTTTAGCTGCGGTAGCCTCATGTACAGTAACCACACAGAAACATTTACTGTTCCTAAGCTCATTTACTCAGACAGCTGTGTCACGCAGATGAGACAAAAAGCCACGAACAAAGCAGCATAATAAAAACAGAAGCACAAGGATTAGCCCAGAGGAGAAAACCACAAAGCTAAGAAAGTTTTAAAGCTGCTCACGAGTCACAGAGTGTGACAACCTAATTTACCCAACACGCTCAGAGACAGACAGATGGAGGGTTAACATACGCTGCACTGGACCCGTTCCACTGTGGAGAGCTGTAGAGCTGTAGCTCCTGATGTCTTGGCTGCAGCCCACGTGTTGTCTCCATCTTTCCACCCATCTGCTTCTTGCTTAATGTTTAAACACATGGAGGCATTAAAGAGAGCTGGTACCAGACTAGTGTGTTACACATATATAACCTCAGGGTGTGTGGCCACAACAGGTGTTTATTGTACGCTGAAATCAAACACGTGACGCCTGAATGTGTGAACTGACATGATGCTCTGGAGACAGGACGAGATTCTCTCCCAACGGCAGTAAGATCCTCTCACTGCATCCTCTCTGCCTCGGACACATGGCTCAGTCGTTATTTGTTATTCTCTCGCTCTCTACGTTCTGGGGCTTTTTTACTATTGTGAATCATGAGCCTCTTTGTCATCAGTCTTATTTCTGTAGTCTTAGTTATATTTATATAGGCTCATCAGAGTCTTCCCACCCTCACTACAAATACCTCGCCATCAGTGCTGGGGCCAATTAGTGGGTATTTTCTGCCACTGGGAGCTGTTATACAGTAACACTGTCAGCTGTTTATTCAGATACACACCCAAAAAGGCCAGAGGCTCCACAAAGCTGCTCCGTGATACTAATACCTCCACCTTTAATAGTCAAGGAATTCAGAGACGGTCGTGTTTCTTTAGAAGCTTTTAGATTAATTATTATTCCTCTTGGCTGAGTTTGTTCGGTTTCAACAAGGGGCGGCTGCTGGGAAAATATCTGACTTTCTCGGTTTGTATCTAAATGCTTTGGTTAATTCAGCTCCATTTCCATTTGTGGAATGAACTGGTTTGAGGTGGAGGTAGTGAGTGAATTAGTAGCTGCGTTAGCCGTAGGAACGCTGAGTGGAAACAGCTACTGAATGAAACCCAGGCCTTTTAGAAGCTTTACAAGCTCCAGGTTGGTGAAGGTCCACTGAGTCCTGATGCCAGATGGAATCACATTATGTTTTTCTACTGTGTAACTACTTGAAATGTTCTTTTTATTCTCTTGTTAAATAGATTTTCCACAAGATCTGGTGTCTAACGTACTTTCCACTCCGACTTTAATTAACCTTTGAGTGTGTTTCCGTGTTGAGCCTCTCACCAACAGCCTCTCTCAGTCAACCGAGCACCGTGCTCGGTTTCCCTTCCTGTAACAGGCCTCCATCAGTTATTGTCTGTGGATTATCTTTTGACACAGGGAATCCTCAGAAGAAAACCAGAGCTGGAAGAAGAGAATTAATTAACCTTCTGCCAAACAGAGAAATCTCCACACAGCAGCGTGACTCCCTTATGTCTTCCTGTTCTGCAGGTCTTATCCATCTGTCCCAAAGACATGCGGGCTGACATCTGTGTCCACCTCAACAGGAAGGCAAGTTGTCTAAACTCAGCTGTGTGTTAGAACAGTCACCGCTAGGTTATTTAGTGACTATCTTTAGGTTTCGTTTGGACACATTATTACATAACTAGGTGGAGGCTGGGTCTGTTGTGATCTGGGCATCACATGATACGACTGATATGGGCCATAAAACCTTGGCAGACTCGAGCTGCTGCTCTGCCGTCCAACAGAGGACCTTCAGTCGTTGGACTGTGTTAGGAAAGTCTCTACAATCAGTCCCGTCTTTCAGTGCAGGCAGTTTTCGTATGTCTTCTGTATACTGTACCTCATGCTGTCACTAGTCAAACCAGGTAAACGTGCTACTTTAAACACTTGTCTTTGTGTTGTAAAAGTGATCACAGCTAAATAATTAAGATCAAGGTTAGTAAACGCTGAAGCTGCAGATTCCCTGAAGGTAGAAAGTAAATAATAGATTCAGCAAAATGCTCAGACGTTATTATGTAAAACACGTCGTTAAGAAGAACAGCTCCAGCTGAAACTGAACCTAGTGGCGCAGATCGATTACTTCACTTTCTCTGCCGACTGCTGTCCCCTCAAAACACAAGCTCTAAATGAAAAGATTTGACCGTGAGGTTTGCAAGACAACAGAGTTTCGAAGCGTCTCTTCCTGGTGGAAAACTTTCTCTTAAGGCTTTAAGAGGATTGGCAGGAAGCTCTGATGTTTTGTTCTGAATAATGGCTTCACTGTTACTGTGATGGATTATCTCAGTAGGTGGAGGTTGGTTTTCATTTTTCAGGTGTGAATCGATGTCTGTAAATGGCTGTTATACACAAACAGGGAGAGTCCAGACTGTTTCCACAAATGAAAACTGAGACGACCTTTTCAGGTTCCTCCAGCCCTTAGAGGCTGCAGGTTTCGTTTCATTAGACTCAGAAATGAATCACTGCACGATTCAACTCCTCTGAATCTTGATCCAATCTTTTGTTGATAGTAATTAAATCTATATTAATCAGAAGGCTGACTGTAATAACCATCAAGTTTGTATGTCTTTAACTCAACATTCATCAGTTTAACTTTAGGTCTCATTATACCACTGTTCTTGTTAGAAGTGCTGCACATCAGCTCTAGAGAATCTTCCACTGAGTGAAGACTGAGACCTTTCAGCCGATACCAGTGACGGAGACTCTCAGGCAGACGGTTGACTGTCCGACCTGCTTGGCTCTTCCTCAGGTGTTCAACGAGCACCCGGCCTTCAGGCTGGCCAGCGACGGCTGCCTGCGTTCGCTGGCGGTGGAGTTTCAGACCACCCACTGTGCCCCCGGAGACCTGATCTTTCACGCGGGAGAGAGCGTCGACACGCTTTGTTTCGTGGTGTCGGGATCACTGGAGGTCATCCAGGACGACGAGGTCATCGCCATCTTAGGTATGTGCTTGATATTTAGTACACGTTGAAGGTGAAGGAGACTGAAAGAAGGGAGTTTCGTAGTAGGATTAGTTTAGTGCCTTGACTAATGTGTTCGTTTGACCTCCACTCAGATTTTGTATAAGGTCAGAAAACTTTCATACAGACGAGCCCTCCAGCACACAGCACTCGTACATGGCAACTCTGCGAACGGTTGCCATAAAGCCGGACAGAGTGATTGAGAGCTGAGTCACTTCACTCAGTGCATTCGAACAGCTGACGTCATTTCTGAATTTGAAGTGTTAAACACAAACAGACTCTTATCTGCTGCCGTACATGTGGCTGTCTGCAGCCTCATACTGTAATATTCATGAGGAGAAGACGAGCGAGGGAACCGGAACCGAGGAATAAGAGGCTAACAGAGATAATGTCAGGAACTGCTTATTATTGAGACAAGCACAGATAACATTGATGGCAGAAACGGCTGCAGGAGCCGGTGTGGTGCTCGTAAGCATCAGCCCCACGTGAGCGTTTACTGACAGTCAATGGGAAGGAGCGATGACTAATACAGAGCTGACTCTCAAACCCAACGCAGCAGCGACAGAACTTCACTCAGTTTGCTCTCATGAAATGATAGAAGCTGAGGCTCATGTGTGACATCCTGTTAAAACAAACATGATTCAGGTTCTGGTTCAACCCTTTAGGCCTTAAGCTGTTTTCTCAAAGTACCTGGAAAGAAACATTTCTGCCCACACATACTTTATGAATAAGATGAGTTAAAATGAATGAGACCGCTCATCCCATCACTGGGCCACAGTAGAAAAAAGAAGCGAAAGCCCAACAAACTGCTCCATGGTCTGTTGATGTTCTGTGTTGCCTGCAGCAGACACGGGATCCGTTAGGCTTGAGCCGTAGCTCTGCCAATTCAATACGGTACCATAAAATCTGTGATCATAAGTGAGAGACACGTTAAGAGACAAAGAAAATGTTGGGGTCCGACATGGCAGCCTCTCCAATCCCTAAACGTCATTAGGAGGCCGACGAGCAGTCAGACGTTCATAAAAAGCACATTAGTTGTGTGATGAATTGCTTCACGCTGTGACATTAATCAATAAGTTGTCAGCTGGTGTCATTAGGAGCTGGTGTTGCCACGGACGGACACGTGCTCACACACACACACACACATCGTATTGATTTGTTTCCTCATTTCCTGCAGGAAGCTCCTGCTGAGTAACATTAACATCAGCTCTGACCACATTCGGGGCAAACTCTTAAGTCTGAAGTTGAACTTCAAGCTCTGCAAACACACTTCATGTCACATGCAGATCATACAGAATCATCAGAGGAACAAAGGATTTCCAAATTATTTTGTAGCCTCTCAAACATCCCTGTTACAGCGCTAAGCGTATTTAATGAGACAGCTGTTACAACGTGGACGGAGCTTTGACGCTCCTGCTCTCTGTTTGAGGCGAGCATGATGATATTCTGAAGGGACGTCTCGCCGTCGTCGGAGCTGCTCAGCTGTTGTTGCTGTAGCAGAGTCTCTGTAGGAGCAGAATCCCTCCTACGGTTATGCGTGTGCGCTGCGTGTCAGCTTTTATTAACAGTTGCTTGACAAATTCAATTCCCAGAGTTGGTAAAACCAAATGAAACCAGGGGACAGTTATATAAACAATGTAGAAACTTTAAATACCACAGCGACAGATAAACGCTTCCCACTTTGAAGATGATGTTTGTCTTCTCTCACGGCTGATGAACAGAAGACTCATTTAGCAACTTTCAGTAAAATAATTCCATGTACTGTATCACTCCCCTCACTGTGGTTGCCATGGTAACCGGTGATCCTCGTGGAAAGTGGATAGTCCAGCAACGCAGAGTGGCAGCAGCATCCCCCTCCTCCAGCTGACAGTGATACTGATCTTAGCAACAGATGATAACAGCTTTTTAAGCAGACTCAGGAATGAAAATCATGAGCTAAACCTCCCAGTGTTCAGAGCGACACTTAGAGATGCTTGTGTCTGAGCATGAGAGCAAAGCTGCTGTGTCATCAGAGCCTTAAGAGGGAGGAGAGGACGGAGGGACGAGGCGGTCAGAGCCAACGGAGAGAGCAAATGAAAAGTTCTGAAAAGCCCTTTCTCCTCTTCCTGGTGGCAGCCAGCTCTCAGCCAACGTCCATTTCCTTCGTGGTGAGAAGGAAGCGAGGCTGTGACAGCACCAGAGCTCACATTGGGAAAGTTAGGGTAGCTAATAAAAACGCACAATTCATTAAATATGTCAAAGTGGTTTCAGTTCATGATGCTGGAGGAAACGTCGCACTTGGTCTCAGCAAGGCAGGAAGCAACATGGAAACTGAACATGGAGGGTAAAGATGGAAGTCAACAGGATGAGTGGAAGAGAAGTGGAAAGACCAGAGCAACAAAACTAGAGGATAAAGGAACAAAAGTGAAAGAGAGTAAGTGAATTGTTCAACAGGGGAACGATCTAATAGAGACACAAGGAGAACAGACGAAGAACAGATCCAGAAAATATGACAAAGATGGGAACAAATGAGGCAACGAAGAAGAATGAAAAGGACAAGAAGACGTATGGGAGAGAGATGGTTGCAGGTTTAAAGGCACACATTTCCCCAGGCTAAGCTGTGAGGCTGACACCGTAACACACTCTGCTCTCATTAGTGTCCAACGGCATCAGGTGGAGCCACGTTTGAGCAGCAAAGGTACAAATGAGGGTGTGTGTGCGTTTCCGGGCTTCCTATAGTTCTTTAACGTGTTCTGACGTGGGACAGATAAACACACTCACATCCTCAACTCTGAGTACCCTCATCGTTTCCCGTGGTCCTCGTCCACCCTCATTCACCAACATCTGCAAAAGGCCGTTGAATGTGACAGAGGAGATCTCAGTGGGTCAGTGATGAACCATGGACAAACCCCCACAGCCTTATTAGACCAGCAGCCAGATCGATGTCCAGGCTCAGGTTTCAGATAAAGCAGTGACCAGGTCCTTTGTTGCATTGACTCAAAGATGTTCACTCAGTTTACCAAAGTAGGCCAAAGATTAGGAAATGACAAAATATCACAACAGAAGTTCGTTGGAGGCTCATTGTTGAGCCTGTAAAAGCAGCGTGACGCCTGATTTTTCACCTCCTTGGCCTAATACCTCGAAAACCAAGCAGATCCATCCTCAAGTGCAAACGAACGTTCACCTCAAACCAAGGCTCACCTGATGTTTGCTACAGCTCTGTTTGTTAGAGGGGTTTAGTATAATTATATATATGTGCATGGATTTGATGGTTTCAAAACCTGGCGTTGATTTCAAAGCAACCACACCGTGAGCGCTGAGTAAAGAACCTGAAGGATCTGTTTAACGGCTGTCATTTCCATTGTTTCACTGGTGAAGTTAAATTCAGCTCCTGTTGTAAAAGTTGTTGCTCGTTGAGCCGTGAATGAGCAGCTGGATAAACAGAGTTCGCCCTTTAGCCTCAGTTACGTATTCAGCTGAGAGAAACACCCGCCTTCTATTTCTTTGTTTCACCAAAATGATGAGCTGATTAATTTCTTAATCCATTATTCATGCTTGGTTATGAGATGGGGATTTTAGCCTGGCCTTCTATTCACACAGCAATATGTTCCGGTCCAGCGAGCGATGTCAGCAGCGAGCAGGGCGACAAGCTCCAGTAATGAGGATCCGTTGGGGAAGGCTTGTGTCAGACTGAGCGTTAAGGGACGGGGAGAAAAGAAAACTGCTTGATAAATATCTCAGACCAAAGTGAGATGTTGTTCGCTGCGACATTGTGCAACTTGCCAGTAGTTTAAACAATCACACCTGTTTGTGTGTTTGCCTACTGTATAAATGGACGACGTACAGGAAAGCGAGTCTTCACAACCATAATTATTCCGGCTACTCTCACTGTTCGTCTGACGACTGCTCTTGATGTGAGGACCTGCTCTTTCAGCAGGAAGCGTTTTGAGTACGTTCCTACTACAACAGCCTCCTGCTGCAGGTTAAATGAGCGAATGGCTCCATTTCTTGGATTTTACTGTTGTCTGGTGTGTTAATGCTCATGTGGACGACAAACTACCACCATTATTACCACTGTACCTGAAGAGCGATGCTTATTTATTTGTTTAGCTTCTTTATGAACAGCTCCTCCAGACTTAATAATGTATATACAGTCACGAGGACCAGGCTCTGCTACGTTTGGTGATTATTACATCATTTATCTTCATTAATGCCTCATTAGAATAAGTGTTTGTGATTAATATGGTGTCGATCAAGTGCAGACTTCCAGCTAAATGAAGTTCTTCTGTTGAATATGGAATGAGCTTCATTAATTTTACATTCTTTTTTCTTCAGTCAACATATTGAGTCGAAGCCAGTAATAAATTCAGCTGGAACTGGACAGAATAAACCACTTAAACATACTGTAGTAAAACTGTAGCCACTATTTATCTGTTGCAGGAGCAACGTTTGTCAAAAGCCTGGGAGCACAAGTACCTCGATTAGTGGGAGTAGTGCTCCGAATGCTAACAGCAGGGCTGCTTCTAGTACAGTAAGAGTGGAGACTGGTGTCACAGCCGCTGTCTCCACCCACTCGCTTTTGCGGGATAATGGCCTGACAGGGGTCACGGCAGCATCAGCACGGTAGCGTCACAGGCTGAAGCGCCTCTCAGCGGTCCGGCGTCTGGCGAGCTGCGTTGCACGATGGAGCGATACGAGGCTACACACCCGCCCACAGGCAATTTCTTTTTCTGCTGATGGGGGACACAGGCTGCAGCAGCGTTTAGTGGCGTCAACACATTTGTTAGGATGTTTAAGTAGGAGCTAATCCTCCACTGGCCCAGAAAATCTGCTCATAGGTAATTTAACACACATATGTTGAAGAATAACACCCAAAGGAAGGAGAAGTCTCTGCACTGTTACGCCGCCCCGTCAGCTCCGGGAGTCCCAGAATTCATCAGTCGGACTACAGCTTGTAGTGGAAATGTCCTGACACCTGCATGATAACGACTGATAGTTTTAGTTGTGGGTGCCACGCTGCTAAAGCCTGGCGTCGAGCTCGCTCTAAGTGCGCGCTTAGTGCTCACGGATGCCCGTCGCCGCGTTCACATCCAAACACGTAATTGGCGCAGAGCTGCCAGGCTCCAGGGAGCTCATTCCAGAGAAGTCCTGCTGCCGAGCTGCCGTTTGTTCAGAGAGGAAGTGGCCCTCGGGGCTCAGAGGAGTGATTGTTGGGAGGAGATCCACTCTCTTACGCTGGCGGTGACACATGTGCACTCTGCTGGCATTTTGCGACAGTGTCCCAGGCTTTATACATACATTACTCAGGGTGTTGTGACAGCTCGCGGACAGCGCCGACTGCTTTTTGTCACATCCCATCCAGGTCAGCTGTCGGGAAAATGCTGAGCTGATGGTTTTGGCAGTTTTGACACATGTTCCAATTGGGTGGTGATTAGCACAGATTCCATTTTCTTTTGCGGCCTTGAGTCTTTAGGGAGACCAGTAAAATGTGTAAACATTTGATTCTCAGCTCTTAAAAACATTCACCGTTTGGCCTGTTAAAGCCTGATTGAATGGGCGACGGCAGCTGATCAGCCAAGTGTTGACGCCAGTGAAGAACAGCCGGTCGATCTGAGTCCATGCTTCAAGAGTTTGGTTTACTTTCATGTTTTTCCTCCAAACATCCTCATTATGTAAAACCTCTTTAACTGGTTTTGTTTCCAGTCCTGTACAAACATGAACAGAGCAACTGATCACAGCAGGTGAACAAGATGGTGCCAACAAGACGTTTATCACTCTGGGTGGAAAGGTTGGGTCTGAGTTCAGCTGGAGGAGAATCATGTCTCTGAGTTGAAAAAGTAAAAGTTGAAATGTACACACAGCAAAGAGCAGATTTCAGTGGGTTACATCTGACAAAGAAGATGACACACAAAACACTTAACTAAACTAACTGTGACTGTGCATGTTGTTATCTATGGGACCAGATCAGACCAGAACTTTAAATGTGTCTTCATGTCTGTCTGAGCCTCCAGCAGCTCAACTGGATGAATTCTTTCAGCTGCTACTCGTTTTCTTGCCACTTCCTGACTGTGTTCTCTTCGTTTAGCCTTTTTTCTGTCTACCAGGTGTCTTTGCTTTGGTGGATCTTAAACTGCTGGAGAGTCTGTACCTGAGCTTGTTACATGCTGCTGGTTTCAGTTTCAGCTCTGCTTGTTAAAAATGTAAAAAGCATCGGTGTGTCGCTGGCGCAGTGATGCGGGCGATTTGTGTTTCATGTCTCACTGCTCGTGCCTGCCCTCAGCGGCCCGTGCGGCTAATTCGTGCCGTTCCGTACGTCGTTAATGTCTAATGAACTGCCTCCTTTCACCCCTTCTCCAAGTTCACATGAGAAGTTGCTCCACAGAAGTTTGTCCAGTTTTTCTCTCATCTCTGCTTGTTGTAGATGTTTCTGCTAGGAATTAGTCTTAATTAGCACATTACTTTATCTTCACGTTTTCTGTCTGCTTGTCTTCTTTTGTGGTCTTATGGCTCCTACACGCAACACTAACTATAGAAAAGTAATAGAAAATACACAGTAGTGAGCTGGAGAACTTGTGGCGCATAAACAACCTCTGGGCACATCTCCAAATTTACTTTACTTTATACTTTTCCTTTTGATGCTTCCTATTCGAATCCAATTTAAGTTAACATATAAAATGGCCTGAAATGTCCTTTTCAGTGTCAATCATCAGAGGCTCCAACTCACACAACCGGTGTAATTTTCCAAAAAGGGCAATTCAGCAATCAAACCCACTTTACATGACAAAGGGAGGGCACTTATCACAAAGTGTGTCTGACTTTAGGGAGCGCAGCGCATGCAGCACCTGGCTCCGAATGGCCAGTTTAAAACATTCAGAGCGTTCTGGTCCAGGTCGTTTGTTGCAGTTGTGAAAAGTTTTGTAAGTCCCTAAATCCCCTCCTCCCCTCCTCAGGTAAAGGGGACGTGTTTGGTGACGTCTTCTGGAAGGAGACCACCCTTGCACATGCGTGTGCTAACGTCAGAGCGCTGACCTACTGCGACCTCCACGTCATCAAGAGGGAGGCCCTGCTCAAGGTGTTGGAGTTTTACACGGCCTTCGCCAACTCCTTCTCCCGCAACCTCATCCTCACCTGCAACCTGCGCAAGCGGGTAAGTTGTCCAGCTTCTGCAGCACGGTACCAACAGACGGGCCTGAAAATACCGTCTCGCCTGACACGGATGTTAGCGTCAAGCAGACCATCACACATTCAGAGGCCTTGACCTGATTTCATTTGTTCTCTTACCTTCGTCTTCAAGGTGCTTTTGCTTACGGACTTCACATTCTCTCAGCTCAGTAGGTTTTCCTGTCAGCATGCATTGAACATAATAAATTATAGATAAGAGGCCAGCAGCCTCATTATGTCTGTGCCCTTTCGCTGGATCCTGGAGGTGCTAGCAGGTGGTCTCTCTGCTCTCAGTGGCTGTTTTTATACCGTGTTTGTTTTTGAAGTCAGTTTTAATACGTCGTAATTGACTGACCACATTTTTGTATGAATACATACAATCGGTGTCTGTTACAGTGGACATTGACTTAACCTGGCTCCATCTCCTTGGATTGGCCGGGTATTAATTGAAGTAAGTCACAAATATTTATCGATCGCAGTCTTAAAGGAAATGATCTTAATGCAGGCAGATATCTGAGCGAATAAGCGAAGGCTTGGTATTGATTCAGTCCTTTAGTCGCTCTGTGTTCGCGGTTGGAAGCTGCTTTGTCAGTCTGTTAATCGGCCACTTCATGAAGTTTCCTGGTTTCCTGTATAGATTTTTTTATTGTGACTCTGTGCTGCTCATTTGTCATAGTTCACAACTACTGATTCAACTAAATTCAACCTTGACTGTAATCTGTGACTAATCTACATATTGAGTTGTGAATGTGGTTGGTTCCAGATAGTTGGGCCTTTCTTTCAGACTGTATCTCAGCATGTTTGATGGATGGTCAGGGACGTTATCCATAACTCGCTCTGGCTCAAAACATAACCTGCCTTCAACATCATCCATAAACAAGCTGAACCCGTCGTCTGCGCTTTCTCTACGCCGAGTTAATTGTTAAGACGCGTTTCTGCTGCGTGAAGCCGACCCGGTGGTGGAACAGCAGCGTGAGCACAACTTTCTCCTCTGTTAGCTCTTTAGTTGCTGGGATGCACGACAGCTGTTGGAGCGTCACCATGACAAAGATAAACAAGGCTGTTTGACGCTCATTCGGTATCGACTGGTTACTAATCTGCTTCCATAAGCACCTTGCTCTCTCTGCACCCACTCCTCAGCGTCTCTGTCCTTATTAGTTCCACCCTGACTCCGTTGCATTATGACCTCCTGCGTTTCCTGCCTGCACTGAAAAAAGTTGTGTTGTTGTTCAGTTCTGTGCTCATTAAGCCCAGACCGTGGTTCCCAACCTTTCCCCAGTGTATCTCCACAGACAGGCTCATCGCATGTAATACAATTAGTATTCGTAGCAAGCTTTGTTTACACGTGTGTCTGCTGTGGATGCACAGCCTGGTTCTTTTCGTGGTTACATTTCTAAACGGGATTGAAAAGCATATCAAGGGGAAACAGTTGTTTATGTCAGTCACACCAGTCCAGTCTAGACACTCAGCTCGATGTGCGGAGTGATTTACAGCAACGCCTGCAGTTTCACTCGCAAGGGGAACATTGGGATGCAAAAAGGCTGAGCAGCGAGCCAAGATAATCACTATTCTGATCTTTATGGAGCTCCACTACCTTAAGGCCGGAATAACTGCCAGGACAGAAAGTGTTCCAGTCCTAAAATTGTCTGCTCCGGTGTTTATTTGCAGTTTAAATGCAAATGCGCAAATGATCTTAGTCACTGATAAGTAAGTACAGTAGCCGGACGAAGCTGCTGTGTTGAGTCAAACGAGTCACTGTGTTTATCACAGGTCTGAACTGAGCCATTTAAGAGACAAATATGATGTGAGAAGATTGTTGAAATTGTGTTTGAGCGCTCGCAGGGTGCAGTTATACATGATTTGTTCAGTGTCAACATATTTGCAAGTAAAGGTCTCTGCCAGACTGAGCTGCGGCTCCCTGGGTGTCCAGATTGGCTGCACATCAAACAGACAGTTAATTTACAAATGGTCGTTGCTGCTGTTCCTCCACGGCTCAGTATCTCAGACCTACTCAAGCTGTTTCCATCCACGGGGTTTTATGTGAAAATTGAAAGTGCATATGAGAATGTGCGGGAAAACATTGGGGGAATAAATCTGTAAAGGGTGGAAAAGCGATAAATCCTCACACACATGCAGCTTTTGCTTCCAGCGGCCGCTGGAGCGTTTATTACAGGAATAATAGAGAAGAGGGAGGAAAACGTAAACAACACATCACCATCATGTTTCCACGCCGTTTAACTCATTTCACGTTTGACTGGGCATCGTCTCATGTACAGCTTCAGATTTTCTTCTTGGGACCAGCCGTTCATGTCCATGCACCAACTTCTAACAGTGATGAAACAGCAAAGGGGCCTTTTCATTCCTGTTGCATAAAACACCACAGGTTTCCACACTCCTTTACCCTGAACAGTGGAGCCCTGGACTAGAGCGGAAGCCTACATTGAAGGGAAGAGTGTCTGTGATTTCGCTGAGGTCCGTCGCCGGCTTGAACATCGTCGTAGGGACACGTTTAGCAGCCTAAGTAAACAGCGCAGCGTGATGCAGCACAGATAAACCCACATCACCAGAGCTCCTGTTAGGAGAGCAGTGTGTAAACGTGGCTCCTCTTTTGACCAATTCCCCAGGGCTCTTCAACATTTCCTCACCTGTCTAGAGGAGATATATTACCTGTGGAAAAAGTGCAGATTTGCTGTTTCTCCATTGTTGCTTCAGGGCGTCTCTGGAGCTTGTTATCCTCGAGTCCCGGCGCTGCAGGAAAGAGTCCTGGCTTCTCACCAGCACATGCTAATGAGTGCTCATCTCTACGTCGGCTGAACTTTCTTGGCCAAGTTCAGGAAATGTGCAGGAATTAGTGTTTGATTCTGGTGCAGTGAACTAATGAGAGCAAATCCAACAGGCAGCGTAGATGAGCTGCAGCCTCTGCATGAAGAGTCTCTGGAGGCTGAAATGTCTGAGCAGAAGACGCCGCTTCAGTCCGTGGGATGTTTTGCTCTGACGTGATCCTGTCGAACCAGCGCTTTTCCAGATAATGTTGTTGTCGTTCCCTTAAGCTGTGGTTAATTGAACTGCTAATAGGGTTTTTCTGCCTGTTACATTGTTATTGTTTTTAGCTTTTGCTGTCGTCAGTTTAAAACCTATTTAACTTGTGTTGTCTGACTTCCTGCCTCTGATGCCAGCACACAGCAGCTGTAGACGAGCCTCCTGCGTCGCGTGAGCCCGTTTCATGTTGCTGGGTGTTCTTCCTTGTTCGGTCTTTCTGAGTTTTAGACCTAAATAAACAAGTAAACAGGCTCTTGAGGCGTCTCCTGGCAGGCTTCACATGCTGTGCTGGGTTTTTCTGGGCAGCTTCTGCTGAGAGGGACAGTCTTCAGGGCTAAAGCCTGCAGACTGGAAGGCTTTTACCAGCCTCTATTGGATTATTCATGTGTCCAACAATAAAGGAGAGTGGTCATGGTGTGTGTGTGTGTGTGTGTGTGTCTGTGTGTGTGTGTGTGTGTGTGTGTGTGTGTGTGTGTGTGTTTGTGTGTGTGTGTGTGTGTGTGTGTGTGTGTGTGTGTGTCAAATAACATTTATTTCGATGCACTGAAGCAAATTCAGAGCAGCTGTGTGTGTGTGAGGCCAAGCGTTATCTCACCTTAGTAAACGTGTGTACTCTCCCTAAGGACGTACATTTTTAACAGCGAGCAGGCGGGAGCTAAAATGTGTGTGTGTGTGTGTGTGTGTGTGTGTGTGTGTGTGTGTGTGTGTGTTGCATGATGAGGAGCAGTGTGGTACCTTTTCTGCAGTATGCACCTGAGCCTGTGGGTCATAACGCGTCTGTGCAGGTTGTATATGTCAGGAATTGGACAAATAATGCAAATTCCCAGAACTGCATCCATCTGTAATAATCAACCATCTGTTTGGCAGCTTTGGTACTGGTACAATGTACAGCAATCAGATCTACTGTTTATGTGGAAGGCATGACTTCATTAGGTACCTGTGTGCCGCCCTACGTTTATTAGCGGGAGGTTCCACACGAGCTCTTTGAAGCGGCTGTCGACCCGCAGCTCGTTGAGGCGGACCCTCCCCAACGCTTCAGCTTCACTCCGTTCACTCACAGTGGGAGGAAAGTTAATGTGATAATTAATCGATCGCTGAGAGGAATTAGTTTGTGCTTCCACCCCCTGCTGTGACACAGCCTCCCTCGGCCCAGATCCAAGCGTTTCACATTTAGTAGACTTCTGAAACCCTCGCGTTATTGAGATGTGTTATTCGCTTTCTCCCACTTTTCTACAACAAGTTCACTTTTTCCCAAAGGTCTGTGGAGCACTTTGGTTTTTAAAGGTCAGAGGTCAGGATCTGCTGCCGGACAGCACTTCTGCAGTTTTGTAGATTTATATTGTTGACATTTTGGAAAGTCTGTATTTATTGACAGAGGCAGCGCTCGCTCACTGTCGCTACTGTTTTGGCTCTAACCCTTTTTGGGGTTTTATCTGTGTCCTGTTCACATCTGGGATTAAAAGAGCAGATTGTGGTTGTGAAAGGTTTAGGTCGTCCCTGATGCAGATGTGTGCAGCATGTACCAAACCACCCGCCCCATGCAACGCGTGTTCAGACTGCAGCCATCTGCCTGCTGCCCCTGGTGTCCAGTCACAAACTGCATCGTGGCAGATCTGTAGCTATATGTAGATAGACAACGCCGACACGCAGGGCTCACTGAAATGACGCCAAGTCAACAGAAAGGCTTGCTGCTATATTTGTTGCCCTTCGCCTTGGGCTCAATTCTGGGACGTTCTATATGAGTCCAAAGCCTGAGGGGTTTGTCGTCCATGGCTATGCCTTCACAGTAGTACAGTGCAAAGTAGGCTAGCGCCCAACTTGGCAGCAACATTAGCCCCAAGTTCTCAGGGCTAAAAATAGAAAAGTAGCATTTCAGTGACCCGGGGGCTGACTGGTCCAGCCACAGGCCACGAGGACAGAGCGTCCAGCAGCTTGCATGAGTCTGATCGTTCGCGTTCATGTGTGTACGAAGCCAACGAGCCGCTCGGAGTTTAGACAGAGCACAAGATTTAGAAGCAAATAAAAAATCACAAAGTCAAATCTGCTTCGACTTTCAAGAACAGAAGTGGAATCAGTTGATCTCAGCCAGTTGCTGTCAGCACTCGCTGTTACGTTTCTCACATCCAGAGCTGACAGTGACTGTGGAGCTTTCAACAAAGACACGAGTCTGATCAGCAGCGCTTCAGGAAACATCTGCTGATTTTATGTGGTTACTCCTTTAGCTCTATCGTCAGCTGTGTAGAGTAGAAACCTTCATGACACTGGCTCCGACTGCAGCCTGCTCCCAAAAGTACAAACTTAAATGTGAGCTGAACTTGGGCCAAGTGTCCGTCGCAGGTTCCCTGCATCTGCAACAGCCCACATTGATTTGCTGTTTCGTCTCTACAGTTAATGTCACGGATCTTTCTACTGATGGACTTCATTAGGCCGATCAAAGCAGCCGTAATTAGATTTAATGGGTTTGTCAATGTTTGGATTCTTCAGTCATCACTGCCCTGCTCTGTGCCTCATTTCAGTCGCAGAGATCACATTGATGTTTAATAGTGTTTTCATGGTTAACATGTTGATGCCTGTCTGCAACATGGGAAAAGACCACAGCTGTTTGTGTTGAACCTGGTCATTTCAGTGTCAGGAAAAGCACAGATTCAACTTTTCACAATTCAAAGGATCTTTTTAGTATTGGAAAAACAAAGAGCTCGTTATGAAATATTACCAGCATTCAATGAGCGTCATACTATTATGTAATTGCACCAGATCCTGCTGTGCACGTTAATGACAATCAGTCACTCAGCTGAGTGATAATGGCTACGCTCCAGATTTCATGTCATCATGTTTGATCATATCATCGCTGGGCTGGGTGCCGTCACGTTAAAACTCGTTACATGAGTCCTCACATGAGAACAGCTTTGATTGTTCATCAGCTTGTTGTTGTTCTGATTAAGCAGCCAGAAACATGGGACATACTCGCTTCTCTGTGTCTCGTTATACTGCCAGGCTAAGTTCAGTGTTTGTGTTTTATAATAAAGCTTCATAAGCAGTAGTTTAGAATGTCTTTATTTGATTTCTTTGGCTGATATTCCATTATTAGACTTTATGACTTTGAGGTTTCTCATCCAGCCACGACAGCGACTTCCATCAGACTCCGGCGTTCGTCGCTGTACTTTCCTCTTTGTCGTCATCACTACAGGCCTTAGAGGTTCTTGCTGTGCGTCAGTGTGTTCAGCGACACGTTGGTGTTTGTGTGTTTACTCACATTCATTTCAGAGTCAGTGTTTCTTTAAATAAGCTGATCTAAGTCCCTTTTTCCTCTCGCTTCCTCCTGCAGTCTCGTCTTCTGACCGGCAGACGTTTCTATTTATAGCAGCTTTGTAATTCGTGCTCCTTTTGATGCCGTAGCGAAGCTGTAGCGTCTTTTCCCATCACTCGCTCTTATTGTTAGTTCATTTTCTCACTGATGCAGCGTCGGAGTAAACAGTCAGATCCAGGACACGTGGTTTAGATCCTTTATTCTATTGTTATTTTATTGTTGTGTAAGCCGGTGGAGCATCCATCCATCACCCTGACTGCTGTGTGTGTGTGTGTGTAACAACTACAACTCTACAAAACGGATTTAATCAAGTGCAGGATTGAGTTGCTCCTCCACACATCTCACACACACACAAACAGTTTCTCCTCCAGGGTCCAGGATTAAAGTCCTGTCTTGGGGGTTTTACTCTGCTCTACATGCACTTGTTGTGGTGAATTGTGCTTTGTCTAGAAGAGACCCGAGGGAGAGCTGCGATGTGTTGGGTAAAGGTCAAGAAACCACAGGGACGGCTCCGTTAGCTAAGGCCCTTCACCAGTGAGAACCCAACCCCTTTGATTCCAGACGGAATCAGTTCATCAGAATGAATGAATGGATGTTTGTGAGCTTGTTGGGTTCGTGTCCAGGGCTGATCCATGTGAACCTGTTGTTCTACGGTAGAAGCAGAAAAGCTGCTGCTCGCTCGCTGCTTCTAGTTCTCATGGTCACTGTGGCCCTGCGCCACTAATGAATATTAACTTGTTGTCTCCTCACCCGGTCACCAGCGTCGTCGCGTCCACTCTCTATCAGCCTTTTTTCATTTCTTCTTCGGCTCTGTTTGCTGCTTCCTGCCAACTGTAACCGTGTATATTGATTTCTGAATTACATAAGCCTCCTATGACTCAACCCTGCCTGCATTTGGAACCTGCTGTTAGTAGAGCGGGCGGCACGGTGGTGTGGTGGTTAGCACTGTCGCCTCACAGGTCCCGGGTTCGATTCCTGGAGGCGAGCGGGGTCCTTTCTGCGTGGGTTTACATGTTCTCCCCATGTCTGCGTGGGTTTACATGCAGATAGGTCAATTGGAAAAACTGCGTAAGTTGCCCGTAGGTGTGAGTGTGTGTGACTTGTCTGTCTCTATGTGTGGCCCTGTGATGGACTGGCGATCTGTCCAGGTGTACCCTGCTTCCTGCCCATAGCCTGCTGGGAAAGCTCCAGCCCGCCCGCGACCCCTTCAGGGAATAATAAAATGAGCCTTTAGTTTTATTGTATCGCTACAGCTATCGTGAGGAGGCAGAAATGCTGATTGGATCACGGACTCATTACTCTGAGTATTTGACCTACTGTTGGTTGGCAGCTGCAGATGTGTTTCAAAGTGTTGGTCTGGCTTAAGGTTCTACATACGACTTTATACAGAAAAGAAGTTAGAACGTCTATTGTGCGAAAACACATACATGTTATTAAATTTGACAGCTTAGCCAAAATGTTACTGGCTGCGTTTGCTTGTTTTGTGGCTTTGACCTGCTACACAAACCGGGCTCCTCTGTCAACGCTGCGTGATGCCTGCTCAGCCAGGGTTCTGCTGGACGTGTGACCTCTTCAGCTGAGCATCAGGAGTAGCGCGAGGCGAGGGCAGCTCCTCAGCTGCTTTGTCTGCACAAAGTCATATCACATAATGAGGGAGCAGGTAAACACTATGGAATCGCATCCATCTCCACCTGCTTGTTTGCTGAGGCTCTTCTCTTTAACGTACGTACTGTAGCTGGTAGTGGTTACGGGTTTGAGTAATAACCCAGGTGTGATTATTACTGTTAAACGTCTCTCGTGTATGGAACACTGAGCTGTGTCTATGCTCCTACCGTATGCTTTGCTTTATATTGCATCATAATTCCTCCTCCTCCGCGTCTTTACGGTGTTTTCGCCGGCGTCTCAGAAGTGCAGCGTCGTCTTCTTGCTCCGTGGTGTAGCCATGGCTCAGGTATTCAAGGTGTGGACATAGCTTCATACCGAGCACGCTTCAGTGTGTTGCGCAGCCAGTTATAGATTTGGCATAAATCAGAATTCAGAGTTGTACAGTCTCAACTGTATTATACTGTAGAGTTTTGGTTCTCGCTCTCTGACCTCCTTCCGTCTGGATTTCTCTCCTTTTTGGGAGCTGCATCTTTCTTCCTGTCCTGTTTTGCTGTTTCTCGAGGCCAATCTCTACACTAAGCTTTATTGTCTTGCCTTTTTGCGTCTTTGCTGCAATTTGTCTTTGTCTTGTGTTTCCGTGTTGTCCCAGCATGCTTTTGTCCTTTTCTCTGCATTTTTCATGTCTTCTCTCTCCTCCTTCCTTCTTCAGCTGCATGTACTTCACTTGTTCTTACAATTAAATCAGCTTTAATAGCGAAGTGATCGAGTTATTGTAACACCAGCTGTGCTTTGTAAGCACATAATCATCTCATACTCAGATATTACGCTGGACAGTGCATTTATATATGCTGTTATATATAATATTGTGTTTGGTTTAATATTACATCATAATTCACAGGGTGTAATGTTTTCTTTTATTCCTCCCCTTTAGTCGTATTATCATGACCTGAGTGAAATGAAGGCATTACTCAGCCCAACCAGCGTCTGCCTGTGACACTGAATAAACCCTGACACCCTCCCTCTGCTCTTGAATACTTAACCGCTCGATGCGCTCAGCTCATAAACACAGTGTTGGGTTGGTTCTCGCTGTCTTTCTTTCTGGCCTTTGTCAGCGCTGAAGTCCACAGAACTAGATTCATAATGAGACAAGCAGGATTTTCTCCTGGAATCCTTTCCAGCTCTTCAGACATCGTCGAGCGGTGACGCTAATAGATACCCGAGGTCAGAGGTTCCAGGCTCTTGTAGACGTTTACACCTGAATAGTCAAAGATGGTTCAGGTCATGACTAAACTCCTTTTAGCCTTAAGCTTCTTTAGCTTTACTCAACGTTTCTAATTATACTCATCAAGTGATGCTGCAGCTCAGGTCACGGTCCTGGTGTCATAGTAATCTCTACAGTAATGTATAAAGTCATGTGTCATAGTAATGTGACAGCTGTTTAGGCGGCTTGCAGAGAGTCGTTTATGCTTCGCTCCTTTTCAGACAGCAAAGAGAAAAAGGAGCCGGCGATTCAGTGCCTGTGTCACGGACGGACGCTTGACACTGAGGCTCCGTATGTGGGCGCTGGCTGTCAGGAGACAGAAGGATGGAATAATTGGGTCAGCAGAAATTAGGCTGAGTGTGAGACTCAGTGTGAGCCTCAGCCAAGGCTTCCCAAACCCTGACTGGCAGCCAGAGTCTGGCTCTGATGGATTCTGGTGAATTACAGTTTGTGTAACAGTGACTAACAGCCTGGCTTTGGTTTTTGGTTCATGGTTCAACGGCCTGGATCAGCGCAGCCCAGCTTCACTGTCACTAACTGCAGTCTGTCGACCTGAAACAAGCTGTGACGCATTGGTGAAGTCTCTCTGTCGTGTCATTTAGCTTGTTTCCTCCCAGCCTGTCTTCCGTGAAATAAAACCACCTCAGACGAGCCAGTAGGTCCTCAGACGTCCATTGCTCATAAAGAAACAGAAAATGGACCTGAAGTGACTTTTCCCCTGCTGTAAAGTTTCTATAAAGTCTGGGGAGAAGCCAGTGAGATGGATGCTGTGTTTCCGTGCTGTGGACTCACGGTGAGTTAAAACCAAATGACACTTGAGCAAAGAGAAGCTTTCCTGAGCATCAGGTGTCCACCAGGTCTCACACTTTTTGACATGTGAATGTCACCCTATTTTAAGAGCAGATGACGAGCTGTCCACTGGGCAGCTTCTGCCCTTATTACTAATAAAATGGACAGAACCATCCCAAAGCTTGTAAGACGCAGAGACACAGCTCTCAGTTATTTGACAGGAAGGAGTGGACCCGCTGTCTGTTTACTGGCCAGCTGAGGCTTAACCTCCTGCTTTCTAGAAATGATTGACTTGATTATGGGAAATCCAGCGAGTGGACGTCCTGTCTCGCTCCGGTATTGTTGCTTGGTCTGGCCTCTGCCTTCCTTCGGTGCATCTCTCCAGTCCAACCTCCTACCAGTCCCTTCAGCACCAGTTTGTCCCGTGTGTTAAGTCCTTCTGCAGCAGAATCAGCTGCAGTTCGGCATCTTCCCCCAAATATTTAAACTTGATGTGTTTCCCTTAAAATCAACTCTTCAGGCAGTTACTGGTCAAATGTAGACGTAAAATATTATTGTTAATAAAAATCTCTATTTCTATTTACCTGAATCGGTCATTTGGAGCCTGTGGTGTAACATCAGTGACTCACAGCCTGAGTCACTACCTAAAGATAAAGAAGCGTGTTTCCTTTGTTTTCTAATGTGTGTTGTTCCAGCAGCGTTTGTGGCTCTTTACATTAATACCATGTGACGGTAAGTTAAAGATTCATCAGGTCGGTCGTGACAGATTCTAGACATTTTGTTCTTTCAGGTAATGTCAAGTAAACGCAAATACACCAGCTACAACTTTTGTGTTGCTCTCAGTGAAACCACACTGTTCATATAATTTAATTATTGTGTTGATCTTTGTGCCTCCAGGAGACGTGAAGTGATTGACAGGGTGTGTGCCTCATATTCTCGCCTCTAGCTGAGAGGAGCGTTTCCTGCGTTGGCTCAGGCAGCTCTGCAGCAGTGCAGGATGGACAGGAAGTGTATAAACGGATGAAAGGACAAAGCTTAGGAGGTAAAACTGTTGCTTGGGTAGATGGATGGACAGCTACAGGAGGTGGGCGACCGCCCTCGCTTTCTAAGTTTAACTCCGATCAACCGAGCTGGCTAGCGTATGGGTGCTTTATCATTGTAACCAAGAATAACACTTGGATGGCTGCCTGGCAGGGATTTCTGTCATTCCCAATGTAATTAGTGTGTAAGGGGAGCCAGGAGAGAGCCTGGCGCCAGACTGAGGCTGAATACAGGGAGGTGTAGCAGCACTGATGGATAATTTAACACGGATCTCCTGAAGCCAGCTTCACGTCGCCGTTACCTGAGTTCACTGCAGAACGAATGTGGCGTGAAAGTGCTGAAGCAAAAAAGCTGATGCAGACTGACAGATTTCCATAATAATAAATCATCCTTTTCTATCATTGTTGTAGAAAAACACTTTGTGAAGATGAATGTGCAGAGCTCTGAGGAACGTCCAGTAGAAGTTTATTATTCATAGTATTCATATGAAGGACGTCTCCTGATAAGGGCCTTGTTGTTTTTCTTTCTGTTTCCCTCGCAGATAATTTTCCGCAAGATTAGTGAGGTGAAGAAGGAGGAAGAGGAGCGTCAGCGAGCGAAGAACGAAGTGCAGCTCACTATCCCGCAGGACCATCCTGTCCGGAAGTTGTTCCAGAAGTTCAAGCAGCAGAAGGAGCTCCGCAACCAGGGAGCCGCCGCTGCGTCGCAGCTGGATGTGGAGAAGAACCAGCTGCAGGTGGAGCAGCAGCTGCACCCCCACAGCCTGCAGCTGGGCCACTCCAGCCTGCAGCACTCTCTGCCGCTCAGCCTGCAGCGGCCTCACTGCTCCATGCAGAACGGCAGCGCGCCCAGCAGCAGCGTGCTGACCGTGTCTCAGGTCACGCCCATGCAGGGCTCCCTGGCGTACAGCCACCCCGGGGAGCCTCCCACCAAACAGAACAACTGCGACATCATGGAGCTGCAGCCCAGCTCTGCTGGGGCCGTGGGAGAGCAGACAGTCAGGCTCAAAGTCAGCACCAGCCCTGCCCTGGGAAAGCCGGCCCCAAAGGCCAGTGGCTGGATGCGCCTGAAAAGCAATATGGCCCCAGTGGAGGCCAGGAAGGACGGACTGAACAACAACGTCAAGGCAGTTTCTGTGGAGCTGCTGTCTCAGGAGGGCAAAGGTCAGGACGCAGGAGGGAGTAGGGATGTAGAGGAGGGCGGCGTGTCGGCCAACAACCCCCTCCGCAAGACGGACTCCTGCGACAGCGGCATCACCAAGAGCGAACTGAGAATCGACCGGGCGGGGGAAGCAAGGACCCCCGCCGCAGTCACCCCCCTCCTCCACAGCCCTCTGCCTGGAGCAGGGTCCCCTCACCCCTTCTGCCCCATCCCAGAGCAGGCCCTGCAGACGGCACTGCACGAGACCCGGCTGGAGCTCCGGGCAGACCTCCAGACTCTGGGAGGACGCCTCGGTGCGCTGGAAAGCCAGGTAGCCGAAATTATCAAACTGCTGTCGCACAAGAGGCGGCCGTCGGCAGAGGCACCCGCTGCCTCCACCACCCCAAAAACCAAAATACTACGTCAGGACATCTTCACCGTTTCCAGGCCTGTTTCTCCAGACTCAGAGAAGGACGAGGGGCTCTGAAGGGAGCTCAGCTAGTGGTGTTTGGTCAATGGCGCATTGTCCTATGATCAGTTATCAGAGGGGGGGTCATCGTTTGACCTCTGACCTCTGTCAGGTCCAGTCAAACCACTGGTCTCAATCCTCCGAGATGAAAACTGGCTTCTTTAACATTTGCACACAGACTTTAATCTTCAGGTTCTGAGAGTCCCAGCTCGTCAGACTCCTGGGAGCCCGTTTTCTGATTGTATATACCTCTATGCATGTCCAGCTGGATTCTGGCCTGCCAAAGAAACTACTGAACCTACTTATTGCCTGTATATTATGCAGTTGACTGCATGCGTATTGAATTTACAAACGTTTTATTGAGCCGCACTGTACATATGACTATTTTTCATTGATAATTTACTATGTGGACATTCAGGGTTTGCATACTGGTAGCACTATGAACACTGAACAACAGAGGATCTTACTTGCTAGGGATTTGTGCATGGATCGCTTTAGATGAGATGAAGCAGACGTTTACTTTCTTTCCGTCAGCGAACACAGATTCACAAACGTGACGATGAAGCGTCCCTTAGCGCAGTGCGGGCATTTTGTGAATTGAGGTAAATATTTTTTATATTGGTTAATGGTTTTTGCTTATAATAATTTCTATTTTTGATTATGGAATCGGCCTCGTTGTGACGTGTGGTAAAATCCCAAATGGTTGTTTTGTGAGTCTCCTCCTCGTGTCTATGCATCGCTCGGGTACGTCGCTGCGGATAATCTGAATGTTGTACCTCTGTTACTGCGCTGATGAAGGAAGGGGTATTTTTCTTGTTCCATTCCTTTGCATGAATCAGGGATGGCAAAATGCACTTTGGGTAAAGCTGGGATGACGAGAAGGCAGAGTTTAGCTCACATAAAAGTCCACTCAGCACAGTGACATGTAATCCCACAGCTCCACAACCACACACGGCGGCTGGGCCTCGAGTCCCAGCAGCAACAGCCGCTTCGCTGATGACAAATGAATCTGCATGCGGAGCAGCAGCTTCGTGCTCCAGGGTGCAAACATGTGTGTTATATGTGGGCTGACACACATTTCTCCACTTACACATGCTCAGCGTGACGGCGCCGGGGGATGTGAGGCCGTAGAGCTTTAGTTGTTCACCCTCGAGGTTCTGACACGCTCACACTCGGCCGTATTTAATAAAGCAGAGATGGAAGCCGTAGATTCTGCAGAAGCAGATAAAGAATAAACACACAAAGGAAAATGTTGAGGAGAAAGTCTGAGTGAAGTTTGAAAGCTAATGGTGTTGCTGCAGTGCATGGATCTGTCGTCACTGTTATACCAGTGAGTCCTCTGCATTACCTGCATTTAGCATGCGTTTTTAATTCAAGTGTCTCAGTTGCAAGTCAAGACAATGTGTTAGATTCTTTTTTAAAAAACATTTATCCTAAATCAAGACCTCTGTGTCATTGAGTTTTCTGAATATATCTGCTGCTGCTTGGCTGATGTCCATCGTGAGGTCACCTTCAGAAACTGGACCTGAAGTCACACGGGATGCGTCCGGTTGAGCTTAAACTAAATGCGAGTTCCCTTCGGTGCACACCGGCCGGGCTTCTGCTCCTCATGGGTTTGGGTTGACCCACTGTCACTGCTGCGAGTTCCCTCCTGCTCTGTCTCTTGGCCACTGAGCAGATCCCCTGCCAGAGTCAGGGCTAAGTGCCTTGCTCAGGGGCACCTCAGCAGACCAATAATCGTGGCCAGCTCATTCCCCAATGCTTCACAATTCTGCCACTGGCATCAAGCGTCATGCGAAGCTATGCAACACGTGATTCTCTTATAGCTGTAAAGAGCCTGATTCCATAGTTTATAGCCTCAGTAAGGACGGATCTAGATAATCCTGCGTTTGAAGGGCTGAGGGTTTGTTTGCATGTGTAGATCCCAAATCAGATATTTACTGTAGATCAATAGACCCAACGTGAGCAACAGGCAGACTTTGAGCGTCTCGTTAACACGTTATTCTCCTGAACTTTATATATGTAGCACTTTAAAAGCAAGTAGAATTAAGAAACAAACTCATACAGTGAAGTGTGATGAGATCTCCTCCAGCCCATCATTCTGTTTTAAAGTTCTGCATCCACAGATGGTCGTACGTGACTCGACTCAGCGTGGTTTTACTCCTCGCTCAGTAGCATCAGGCAGCAGAATCAGCAGGGAAGCATTAGTGCAGCAGAAACTCCCAGCATGCACCAGAGGTTAGACGTGTGTCCATGTGTGCCGACCTGCCTTCGTCTGCAGCGGCCTCAACGGGCGTCTGGACAGTGGAGGAGTCCTGCTCACCGGGTTTCAGTAGGTAGTGTCTGCGCCCACTGACAGCGTCCTGGGTCGGATTCCGGTGGAGTCCTCGGCTTCTTGAATGACTCTCAGATCTTGTGCTTTAAAACACCCCGTGCTGTTAGATTTGCGACACAGTCGTTCTGTGTTCAGCTGGACGCGAGACGCCCCCTCAGCCGTTCGGACTCAGCTGAAAACCTTCGCCTGTCAGGTTGTGTGAGGAGACGAGCGGCGGGACACTCGTCCTGTTCTTTATTAATTTGACGCTAGAATGACCTGAGCCCTGCACACACACACACACACACACACAGCACAGGGTTTGGCTTTGCCACTTGAATGTAAACCTTCCCGGCCTGTGCTCTGCTCTTCCAGCACGTTCACTGGGACTGACGGTGGTTCCTTCGCCTGGTGTGTGTTTACATCTGAGCGAATTCTCATCGGTCTTCCCCTCTCCATCCTTCAGCTTAACCCCTCTGATCCTCCTCCTTCATCTCCTCCTCCCCTCAGCATGCTGGTGGCGAACAGTCTGACACCATGAATCCACCTCTCTGGGGAGGACAGGGCGGCGAGGGGCCTCCTTTATTAAAATGATCATTCCATTCTGCATAACACTGAAGATGACAGTAGAGAAATTGAAAGTCATTTGCTGTGAAGTGAATATTTTATTGTTTCAATTGACACAACCTGCAGAGTTTCCTCATCAGGATAAATGTTTCCATCGGTCTCAGCTTTATCTCAGATCTGGCCATAAAACGCTGGATGACTTTAATAAACGAGGCCCTTCAGGAAAAGTTTTCCTCCATTTTTTTACTGGAATGTTCACTTTCTACTGGTTTTGTTAAGCGATGCTTTGGATCAGCACTGAAGTTGTTTTACAGTTGCTCACCTGAACTGTAGTGTCAGAATAATAAACAGCTGTCTGGGATATTCTCTCTGGGCCTCCTGCCTCTGTGTCCGTCTGTCTTCTAGAAACACGGCTCTGACTAATCAGTGTCACCTTGATTGATCTGAGAAGTTTCTTCTCTCTCCCCGTCAGCAGACAGATGAACATTCGGAAAAATCCTGTTTAACCTTTAATATTCATTGCTCTGACTTTTCCTTTTCTTCCTTCAGCTTCACCTTTTCTCAGTGATTCTTCCTTTTGTGGCCTGAAACGAGATCACAGGCTCCCGACTGCTGCTTTCTAAGAGGATCAGTGTATGTAACATGAAATAATCTTCGGGTTCACACAGAATCTCATTAAGGTACTTTGGCAGTTAAGAGGTGTTTACAGACTTTGAGGGCCTGACTCACTAATCTCATCAGTTGTTCCTTTGACATCAGCAACCGTTCGTGAGGTGACAGGCTCTGGATCTCCGCAGCCAATTACCAGCAGACAGCAGAATTATCACGGTTAGTTTCCCGCGGACGGTGAGGGCTGACAGCGAGCCAAAGAAAACGCAGAGGAGAAATTAGCCTGTCAGGACTCTGCTGCAGCTTCAGCCGACCCACCTGCAGCTCTGCCCGGACACGTGGAGCCTCCGCTGTCTCCCAGCGTCAGGATGGAGCACATGCTTATCCCCATTAGTGTCTCATCACTGCTCCTGGAAATAGAGAGGAGACGCTCTCTTTTACCCAAACTGACACCCGTCAGCGTGGGATCTGCCAGAGAATCTCTGGGAGAACGAGAAAACACATTTAATTGCTGAAGGTCTGTGAGTTAGTGCAGGCGGTAGTGCTGTTGAAGCTCATTTACTCCTGAATGGTTCCTTTTTAGTGCCAGTCACGCTGTGTGGTTGTTGGTACTTTAACTCAGCATCTTTATCACTTCCTTCAAAGCACAAACAATGTCACAACTTCCCATCAGAGTGTGATTCTGAAATGCAAACGATGCAGCACATTTCAGCAAAAATTCATTAATATGATAACAAATATATTTATTTTGACAGCTAGGTGTTTCATCTGTGTATTAAAATCAGCTGTAATTGATTTCAGATTGGTGCGTTTGCGACTCTTGAAATGCAAATATTCAACTTTTCAACTGGAGTGATTTAATTTCTCACAGCTGCCTGATGGAGAAGTTCCTACCAAACGTATTTATTATTCATGCATGAATTCAGCTTCGCCCTTTTATTGTCCCCACCGCAGATTCAACCGAATGACTCCTTTAAAATCACATTACAGATGTGGGCGATGAGACGCCACAATTTGGTAGGATCTAAAAACATTTACTCTTATTAGAAAAATTACTGTTTCTAAAAAGAGAAACCTGACTGAATTACTAATAACTAACTAATGTCCATCTCTTTCTTGAAGGGACACAAACCTGCCTGACAAGGAGAAGCATGATGCAGTGAAGCAAAGAGTAAGTGAGGGTTCCTGTACTTTGACCACATTCAGTGATCTCTGTGATCATCTGTGCACTCAGACAAAATGAAAGACGCCAGAAAGTCTGATTAATGAGCTTGATGTATGACATGTTCGTAAACCTTCTGTCATCGCTACATTGAAGCTAAGTATCTTTAATCTCTTGCTCTACTTTAATCCCTGTTCTCATTACAGGTTCCACTTAACAACTTTTTCCTGATGTGAGAACTGATGACGGCTGCAAGATGTGTGAAATCCCCACAAATAAAGCCGGTGAATAGGACGTGTTGGCAAAACACAGCAGCTGCAATAATTATAACTACTATTAAAGTATAGTGTCAAGCGGTTGGTCGTGTGCTGACCTCCAGGCTCAAAGCACGTAGATCAGATCAGCTGCATGCAAGTCGAAGCTTCAACACAAACACCGGCCTAAGCCAACACGTCCATTATGGGCTGGTCGTCCTTAACAAAAAACACATCATTCCGTCTGTGTAACGACAGTCAGACCAGTGTCAAGAGGCTGAAACTGCTGCTCGCATCGAAAGCGGTGGCTGTGTCCTGCTTCATCAGGCCCAAGGACGAGCTGCTATGGATGAGAGAAGCACCTGAGTGTGAGAACAGGCTCCAAGCACTTACACAAGCTTTTACACAACTGCACAGTCACAACGAACATAAAACACGTTGAGGCACCAGGTTTAGAGTTTTGTCAGTGTGAAAAGGCCTGATCTGGGCGGCTGCTTTAAACGGGATCTGCTTTAGGTCTTTAAAAGTGATTTGCTTCAGAGTAAGAGGATGAAACTTGCTGTGTAATCTCCTCTTCCTTTCCACTGCTGCAGATACCAGTGGGACAGAGAAGCCTATAATGTTTCTATAATAACTGTTAAATATCCTGGTGAAGGATGAGTGTTAGAAAAAACAGTGTGTTGTGAGAAATGTGTCTCCCAGCGTTGCTCCCCACAGGCTCCACCTCCTTACTTTCCAAATTGAATCTGGTCCCGGAGCCTGTGGGACAGTAGACGGTTAACTTGTCAGTCTGATCTCGTCTTCAACAAACCTTTTCTCCAAACAGCCGCTCGTTTTCAGCAGCAGTAAAGAGAGTTGTGCAATATTTGCATATTTAGTGTGACCGTGTCCCGGAGTCACTAAATGAACCTCGTGTGCTGTCCTGTGTCTTCTCTGCTGCCGCTTTCAGGCTGAGCAGGACGAGGCCACGCGCTGTGAGGGTGGCGTTATAGTTTTATCTCCTGTGACCCCACCACCTCCCTCACGGTGGGCTGTACGTGAGTGGCATTTACGGCTGACGGACCGGATCCAGTAGCAATCAGTTGTAGTGCAGCGAGGGGGATGGTGAAGGCCCGTGAACACGCGCACGTGCTGGGTGCAGCCTCTGAGTGATTTCATCTTTCACTGCGCTTTTGCCTTTTTATTGCATTTATTCATCTTCATCTAATTGTATCTTTCAGCGCACACAGCAATTCTAGAGCAGCGGAACTGAAGACATGTTCCAACAAAAGCTGTTGTCTGTCTGGTTATTTGGTTTTAGTGTGAACTGAAGGGAAACTTTCAAAAACAATAAGTGCAAAATGTGCAAAATCAACACAGAAGCTGATCGGTTCTTTCTTCTTCATGACTCCTCTCCTGGAAAAACGCTGCGTGCACAATGTTCTCCCAGAGAAAGCTCATCCATCAGCCCCCATCACGTCAGTGACTGTTAAGGCGATAACCGTCGGAAACTGGCTTCACCCCCACAGGAACCGTCTCCATCCTCAGCTGTTTAATTCATACCAGAGCTGGTACCTGTCACGACTAGAGGCTGCAAACTCTCCTCACCGTCACCTACTAGTGCTATGGACTATTGCCCCAATAACTCAGTTCTGACTGTTGATCTGCTCATTGAGATGTGACCTAGTCTACAGATCTGATACTGTCTCAGCTTTTGGTCTCCACTAAATCCTGAAGGAAAAACCTTTGACTCGTCCACATACTGCCAGGTTCACGTTAGTGCTGCTGACCCCTGGAGCTATAAACATAAAGATCCGTGTTGTGTCTCAAATCAGTAGGATCAGCCTGAATGAAAGGCTTGATGTGAGCGAGTTGCTGAGCCTCTCTGCTCTCAGAAGACGCTGCAGACCTCAGGTCAGGAACCTTCATTTACGTTTCACAAAGAGCCTCCTCCTCCTCCTCCTCCTCCTCCTCCTCCTCCTCCTCCTCCTCTTACCGTCCTCCTGCCAAGAGCTGTTGCCGCTCTGCCACCGCCCTGCAGTCGAAGGAGGAAGTGATAATGTCAGGAATGATTAGGACAGCGGGGATCGTTGGAGGGACTCTGCTGTCAGGGCTGCTGAAGATAACAAAGGTCTGTGGAGAGGAGGCAGCCCAGACACCGAGCTGGTTCTGTGTGTAGCCTCCATGGTGGCTTTACCCAGGACTCGCACAAATGCTTTGTTTGAATGTCTGTAGCAAGACAGTGTCATGCTAACGGTTTTTACCACAGAGCTAAACTCGTTCATCAGACCATTTTTTTAAACCCAAACTCTGTCTTTAACAGAGAAATGATGTAGAGGAGACATCACTTAATGTTAAATACTCGGAATAAATCTTTTTATTTCTTCAGACAATTTCAGTCTCCGTTTTCGTGTGACGTGAACTCAGCCATTACATAAACCCTGTTCTCTATAACGAAGCTCTAGTTTTCAGTCCCACCGCTGGTGACGAACCAGCAGGACCTCAGAGCTCAGGCCGGTTAATGAAGCGCTAACGAGTGGCTGCACCATTAGGCTCTGTGAGGACTAATTGTTCTTTGAAAGATTAATCACTAATTATGTAAATTACAGCAACTGTGAGCTTTGAAAGTGGCTGCATCCTAAGGAAAGGAGGCAGAGATCCAGCAGACAGATTTTACCGCTTAGACGCTAACCCTGGGCCCTGAAGCTGCCCGACCTTTGACCCCTGTAGAGCCTTGGACCTTTCTGCAGGAATCCGTGGCCCTACCCTGTGCTTCCCGTTCACCGCCCACAGCCAGTCGAGGCAGAACCAGTCAAACCTAATGTTCGTTAGGTGGCACTGATGTCTAGACTACAACGTGAGGGAAGGCATCAATAATTACAAAGGCTCTGAATCGTGGATAAGACTTTACTGTTGGGCAACACAGAGAAGCACTCAGGTGTTAGCAGGGCTCGTCACACAGAGGTTATGCACTCGGTGGTGCTGGTCAGACACACTCCGCAGTCACACCTCAGGGCCACGGGGTAGGTGTAGGTCGGGTCCACGTTGGGCTGGCAGTTGGGCAGTTCCACCGTGGCCATGCGGGTCTCGTTGTAGGTGCACACCCGCTGGAAGGACTCGACGTAGGGAGGGTCCACGACGGGCTTCTGGAAATAGAGACCACATGTGAGCTGTGTCGTGTGGGTGTGAGTGGTTGTCCACGTCTGTTAACAGTCACCGGGCCTCTGATCCATTTAATGGTGCGGAGAGTTCACAGCTAATGAGTGGGTGACGGTGGGAACGGTCCGCTGCTTGGTGCTGTGGGACCTCTCCATCACTGACACGTCCAGTTTAACAGATGACGCTTTAGCAGCACTGGCCAGTGAACCTCTGTGACACATGTGCAAAGCCTCCACTGATTGTTTGTAGTGTTGCTGCTTTACTAATCTGTTATTACAATTTAAACGCTTCTTTGGTTGGAAATAACAAAGCAGGGCTTCAGCTTCTACCAGAACCCGACGCGTGACTATCTGTGTCCTGCAGACTGTCCCTACCTCCCTGTGGGTCACAAAGCCAAGCAGAACCGGGCTGAACCAGAACGGCTACGCTGCAACAGTAGAGCAGAGGCTCACGGGCGTCCTGATGCCTCCTGTCACCAAATACAATACACAAGATGAAACCCCAGATTTTGCAGCATTTTTTGTAATCAGTCTCGGGCGACTCCTGAAATCCAATTGTGTCTTTTATGCACTTGAGGCATTGTTAAGGAAACTGCTGCTGTCACTTCAATCTCTGGGTTCCTCGCTGCTTTCCATTCTTGCAGAACGTTAACTCAATTTCAGCGCGAGCTCCCCAGAAAGCGCCGTGTCCTCCTCCGTTCTCAGGCAAGATTTACACTTCACACAGCTTCTCATTACTGTGATTAGATCTTGGCGGGGTAATACAAACACGGGATGTATTTTTCTATATTTCTCTCACACATCTCTCCATCTGCTCAGATATTCGTCTGTCTACTGTATCCACCAAGCAGCTGAACTCACAGACGACCTTGCTTTGACCTCGCAGTGGAAGGAGAGAAGCAAAACAAACTTTCTCCGTGGGGATCCCACCTCCATCTACGCCGCCTCACTCTCTGCCTTCTCGTCTCTGCCGGTGAATTTAGCGGCATCAAATCCACCTGCTTCTCTAGTTCCTCAAATGCAGGCGGATGCTAATTTTCTTTTGTGGACCTCCTGGTTTAATCACATTTTCTTCCCCGTGGGCGCAGACGAGCTGCCTCCCGGTCGCTCACCTCCCAGGTCTCGCAGCGCCCCCAGCAGGCGTCGGTGGTGACGTGCAGGCCCCCGCAGCCAGGTTTCTTGGCCTGGAAGGTGAATTCCCGGACTGCGCATCCGATGAAGCGCCGCAGGTTGGCGGCGGAGGCGCGGGAGCAGGAGTTTGCTTGAAAGGAGACGCAGAGCAGCAAGCAGCCAAACAGCAGCCTGGGCCTGGGTCAGATGGAAACAAAGGTGGAGGTAGACAGAGGCTCCAGCTCTGGGCCACAAAGGAGACGTCTTGCAGGAATTATTCATATTCCATCTTTCACTTTTCATAACCACACAATTGTTACGAGAATGAGGTCAGTTGTGTGACTTTAAAGAGTTTTTGACGGGGGTTTCGTGCCAGTTACATAAGCTTTGAGTTAAACATTTTAAAACCTTTCTATTTGTGTTTTACTTAACCTTCATCGAGTTCCAGACAAAAGAGGAACCTGCTGTGATCGATGTTATTAAAGCCAGACTTTGATGCTGACGGCTCCAACTACAGGACATTTACCAAGGAGCAGCGTCCAACGCTCTGTAACTCAATAAACATGCAGCTCAGCAAAACGCCTCCAGTGTTTCTGTACCGTCACATCATCGTGGACATGAAGCAGGGAACCACCAACATCAGTCAACCTCTCATGTGTCACATTTACTGAGCCGGGATACAACTCTTAGTTCTCTGCTTTGGGTTGTTGCAGTTCTGCTACGTCTGCTCTCAGAGTTTGAAAAGTTCCCATTTTTAACCCTAATGGCATAATTCTTGCCCTTATTCTAAATGTTTCTCGACCCTGGAAACAGCTGCTCAGGTTCAACGCTTCCAGCACAAACACACAAAAACATCTTACAGCAGGTATCCATGACGAGGAAAGTCCGCATGCTAGTGAACAGTACCGGTCAGTTTACTCACCACTGCGTCTTCTTTCTTTGCAACATCGTCAATAATAGTCAACGTACACTACGTACTGAGCGGCTGTGAAGCTGAAGGTGGCGTCAGCTCTGAAGCTCTTCGAACATGAACCACAGTAAGCGAACCACCTGATGAAGGGCCTGAAGTACAGGCAGCGGCTTCTTAACACCCTGCGAGCTGCCAATCAAGGTCTCGCCTCCCTTCCCTGAACCTGCCTGGGGCTCTTCTACCTGCCGCTGCCCAGCTAGTTCCCAGTCCATTAGCCTGATTAGGAAAACACTGGGCCCTTTTGTTCCCCGTCACGACGCGAACAGCCTGCCTGCGTCTGGTCCACTCATCCGAGCTCCATTAGCCGGCTCCGTATCGGACTGGTCCTGTTCTCACACGCCGGCTGTAATCACTAAGTCTTTGCTTTGCTGTTACTTTTGTGTTGCCAGACTTTTCCACCTGACAGTTCTTCACTGTTGCTCAGACCGTAACTTACAGGCTTCGACACATGGATCACTCAGCCCAGATGGAAACGGAGCCATGCTGGAGCAGACAAAGACGGGAGGAGGAGAGGGAAGCAAGAGGCCAGGAGATGTGAATTGATTGGAGTGAGTGAGAGGCTCATCATGAAATTACCGTCGTCAGAAAGCCTGCGGGCCGTGTGTGGGGCCAGAGCGGCTCTCTGCAGGAAATGAAGCTTTAAAAGTGAAGTTGAGGCCAAGCAATTAAAGTTAGATTAGGAAACAGGGCGGGTTCACGCTCATCTCCCCACGATGTGCAGTAACGGCTGCTGTAATGGGATGAGTCTGCATTAGCTGTCATCCAGTACAAAGGGAATAATCCTGGATTTGTGTAATCCAGCCTTTGTGTAATTATTGGCAGGTTTATAATGAAAGATCTGGCTCCTGTTACATTCATTTAATTTCTCTACTCGTGTTCTCATTGTTACCACAGACCCCATGAAACGACAGCAGCAGGAGTTCAACACATTTCTTGATGTGGTTTGTTTTACTTTGTGTGAAAGTGGAAGCAGCCTGACTGAATCGCTGTCAGAGGAAGCCTCGCAGCCTCCGTCCTCCTCCTCTCTGCCCGGTCCCGTTGGGCACTTCATCAGCTGTAGCTTCAAACTCCTGCTTCAGCTCCGCTGTCGGGTTCAGGCTGAGGGTCGTCCGTGATGTGGGCTGCGCCGCCCTCTGCCGGCCACTGCTGGTACTGACGCGTTCGAGCTGCTGCTGCTCTTTAGAAGTTAAAAAACTCAGGGAAGTGAGAGAAGAAAATGCTGCTTCGTGTTAACGTGCACATAATAAATACTTCAAACGAGTTAAACATTGTTAATGAAGGTGTGGATGGCACTAATTAGGCCACAACGCGCATGCGCGTCCGCAACAGGTCCAATTTGATTTTCGCGGGTGTCAGTCAACGGTCTGCGCGAAGAACAAGCAACTTCCGCAGAAGAAAGAAGAAAAGTTTCTAATGTCATTATAAGGCGTCACAAGCAGCTAATGGCCGCCTTTCATTGTGTTTGCATGGCTAAGCTAACTCGCACGTTACAAGGTAGCTAATGTCCTGTTGGTTACTGCTAGTAGTGTTAGCTAACGAATGTCCACTTTTTGTCAGTGTATTACTCGAAATTAATAGAATATAAAATAAATAAATAACTGTGAGCATTGGCTACTTTAAGGTAGGTCGTCGTGAATACCGAGCGGTAATTGTTTTGTATTGGTTGACTTTGATTAAGCTAACCTAGCTTAATTGATGACGCATCAAGCACCAGCTTGCTAGGTTGACCGGCCGGCTGTGAACTCACAGACGTTAGCTCGTGTCTTTATGAGTGGAGGGAGGCAGTCACACTGTGGTTACCACGTCCGGACCCGGATCACACCATTTAATGTTGCATTCAATGTTGAGCTTCCACCCAGGTACTGTCTCGACGCCAGCTGTGGGTGTGCGCCCTGAATGGCTTCTATATTTAGCGTCTCGCCCGGCCCCGGCGAGGCTCTGGCTTCTCCGGTGACAGCCCGGCCCGTCCCGCAGCTCTGCGGACTCCAGGTCTGTCAGAGCGGTTCGTCTCCGCCGGCGGCGGCGATTCACGTTGGACGTCATTGCCTGCACCTCGTTCTTTTGCTGCGTAAGTACAAGGAACTCGTTGTCATGCTTTTGTGTGGCGAGTTGTGTCTGCAGCTGTGCGCAGCGCGGTGGGTTTGGACTGAGCCGGTTGCTGGTGAGGTTCGCAGTCCAGCCGTAACCCGTCCCAGGCGTCCGGCTTGGCTCTGCTGCCTTCCCCGTTCATGTCATGGACAGGGCCACGTTTTTATCTGCTATTAAAACGTCCTCTGGTCTCCTTCAAGGACTGATCATATGGCTGAACTACAAGTGTCCCCTGCTGCTATTTTGGGTCTGACGGCTTCGTAACACCAACACTATCTCACATTCCTGCAAAGGGGTTGCACTTTGTAGCACTTGGTACCAGAACAGCAGAAACACAAAAAGGGTCGTTACGGGGCTGTTATTACGCGCAATGTGCAGAACTGTCAAAGTTTAATAGTTGTGGTAGTGGAGGTGCTGCTTCTCTCTGCGTCTTCATCGGTGCAGTCATCTGGTGAACAGTGACTAAGGTCTAATGATGGCCCATCAGGAAAAACTGGGCCGGGACCGTGACTAACACCTGTCATTTTGGAGGAGACGTTAAGTAGCAAAGGAGTGTCAGTGACTTTTTGATGTCTGGACAGCAGCACAAATTATTGCTCTTTGTTTGTCAAAGCAAAGCGCTGGAGAAGCTAAAACTCACGTGAGCCAGGTCTCAGTGATGCTACTGTAATGTGAAGATGACGCCCAGACGTGATGCATGTTAAAGTGCCTGTTTGTTACCTGTCCTGAACTGACCTGTGTCGTTTACGGTCTAATGAAAGCAGCGATTGACTCTCCTCTGTGCCATTGTCATGTCATCAGGGTGTGACTGTGAGACAGGTTCAGCAGCAGAGACTCTATTGATTTACTGCCTGCGCTCACACACAGTACAAAGACACGCTGCAAATCATTCAGAGCGTTAATGAGAGAGTGTTGTTGTTGCAGAGTCACAACAGTTTTCAGCCACATGCTCACATAGCACAATTAATCCTCTATACACAAGTTACTGGAATTTAACTTGTACAACTGTTCGTTTTGTTTGCACCTTAATTGCAAACCTGCGTTTTAATTGCATCTGTCGGGGGCTTCGGCCTTGCCCCCTCCCTGCCCACTTTCCAAAGCTCTGGATGATGTGATGCTCCGCCTTGTTGCTACAATTAGAGCTGAGCGGAGCGACTCGTGACTCTGCTCACGCTGGCTGTCACTCGTCTCTCTGTCATGTAGTCCTAATCTTTGTGTTACACTCTGTCCCCCTGGAATCCTTTCTTCTTTTTCAAACTTTTATCTTTATCTTTTATATTTCTATCTTAACTTCTTTGCTTTACTTACTCTTCCCACCAAAACCTCCGTCCGTTCTCCTCCAATAAACCTTTTTCTATCTGCAGCATGTTTCATTCTCTTTTTTTACAAAGTATTCTAAAAAGGCCCTTCTGTTCCATTAACAGCTCTGCACAGTTAGTTTTTATTAGTAGTATCTGTTATTGTTATTGACTCTATAAAACGCTGTGGTCCTCTATGTCTGTCTTTGTCCTTTGTCCACCCCCCACCCTCCCTCCTCTTTCCGGTCAGTCCTCCCACAGCTGACGTGAAGCCTTGGGATAGCTCAAATGCCATGATAGAGTGGTTTAAGGCTCCTCACATAAACCTGTGAGCGTGGGTTATTTCAGTGTGCGTCCACGTGCCCACACAGACGTCCAAGGACAGGGCTTCGGTTCTTCAACTGAGCACATGTTGCTCTTGCTGCAGCATTAGATGCGTAACAGCTACAGTGTTTGTCCAGAGTTGTTCAAGCCAGAAGTATTTTTGCCAGTAGAATTAAAATATGTAATAGTGAAGTTTGATATGTTTCTCTGCACTCGTTCATGCTCCTGGTATCAATGGAAGCTTAGGGCGTGAATGCACTACAGCAAGTTGATTAAACATGATACTACTCACACAGTCCGTACAGGTTATAATGAACGACCTGCTTCTATTCGACCTAATCTGACATTTGGTCTGAAATGTTATTGAGCCGTAATGCAATTTCACACGGTTTTATTTTAGTTCTCTCACCTGTTTGCTCTTCTCAAGCGTCACTCATGTTTGTGATCAGCACAGGAAGACGTGCCGGCTCAGTGAAAAGACGCGTTTATGCTCAGTGCGATTCGTTTGGGTTGGCGTTTTTGGAAAGTTTTGTTAATGACACGGCTCAACCAGGGTTTTTCATCCAGCCGTGTCTCACTGCTCTGTAAAAGCCGTTAAAACCTATTGATATCTATACTTACTCCTTCTTTTTTTCCAGAGTGGTGCCATGCTGGGCTGCCGTGGATGAGAGAATATGTCGTCAGACTTCTACTCCAGAGAGGATGTGGTGGAGAGGGGGTCCATCCCCCTGGACATCGACAACGTGCACATGCTGCTACAGGGTCAGTCTCACTGATTGGAACAATGAATGAATGATAGTGCTGTGTTATACGCATTAATATTAGTTTTTGTGTTTTCTTTATGACGTTTTTAAATGGTTTGCAGCTTCTTATTAGATTGTTGTATGGTATTAAATCGAGTGCTTCTTATGCTTTGTTTCATTGCTTTCTGCAAAATGCTTTGGTAGATGACGGATTTACTTCAAGCTGAACTTGTGAGGACTCATTTTTCTGGTTTGTGCTCAAAGAGAGGGAGAAAGACCAAGGTCATAAAAGAGCAACAATAAAAGCTCAGCGTCTGGATTTCACTGTTTTATCTCAGTTTCTATGGTTCTATTACTCAGGGGAGCAATTTGATGACCTCGATTTAGTCTGCTACTGGCCCTGTCCTGCTTCACTTTCATGGCTTTATTCTATTTAATTCAATTTTTTTTAAGCTCATGCTTGGTTTGACCTGCTGAAACTGAAGCTCTGCTCTGGGACATGAGTCATATTGCACAGAACCACCTGGAGGGAGAAAGCGTGAGGGTGGAGGAAATAACAAACGCTGCAGCTGCCAGAGCGTTTTTGACTTGTGATCAGCTGTGGTTGTCCTGTGCGTGAGTTTCACTGTACAACATGTCAGTGTATCTGTAAGGTTCTGCACATTTTCTCTAGTGTTATGTGATGTTTTTCTTTTGAAACTGTTTTTATAACTGTAAACTAGCAAAGTTAATTATTTAGTTCTTGTCTAAATGCTTTCCATTGTACCACTTAAATTCAAACCTGGGTACAGATGTTGAATTTACTGATGACTCTCTGGTGCCAGAGGCAAGGTCACAGATGAACCCTTAAGGATGGGTGGACGCTTAAGGATGTGTCTGTCAGTCTGATGAGGCTTCCTCTTTTTGCTCGGTACATGCCTACCTTTGTCCCCATCTATCCTCCACGCTGCTGTCCTCTGAATTCACCCACTTCCACCTATGATTCAGTGCACGTTCCCCACCGACCCACTCTAATTGCATGACTCACACATTTCCTGCATTTCCACAAGGGTTTTTTTATTAAAGCTTTTTTACACATTTTTTCCAGCCATGTCATGTCCAGCTGGTGCAATGGGCAGAATGGATGACGCAAGTCCATCTCCCCCGTGTGAAGCCAGCTCGTTAAATGAGTCAAAGCCTTGTTTTCTCAGTATGAACTGTGTTTGTGAAGCAGGTCACGATAAAGGAATGTCAAATTAGGTGTGAATGTTGGGTGTTTCCATTGTTAGAAGGAGACCTCACGGTATCTGTAGTCTGCTTTTATGACATGATGCCTTAGGGTGACTGTGTCCAAATATAAGGTGTAGGAAGGTCAAGATGCGTATAAAGTTCACCACTAGTAAAAGATTCACATGAAGCACGATAAGACTTATTGTTTCAGTCTTTAAAACCTCACATGGTCACAGTATATGATGAAAATCCGTCTTTCTCTGGTACAACACGTCAAATAGCAGCGTTTACATTTAGTATAACATCTTTTTAGAAACAAAATGAATGAAACAAAATAATGTTGTAATGCGTAAAGAGCAATGCTTGGACAGTAGCACTGCTAAAATCTGCCAGGTTATGCTTCCTTCATTATCCTGGTTCCCGTCTCTCTGAGTACTCGTGCTGTTAGCGTTTGAGTTTGACACACTTAGCAGCTTACGCAGCACAAACGGGACAGGAGGTTGCAGGACGCATAGCTAATCGCAGGTCTAGTTCGGGCAAGCCTGAAGCTCCGTAGTCAAACTTGAAAGAGGTGGAGCCCAGCTGATCGCACCTGCTTCCCTGCAGACTGGAAGAGTGCAGAGCGTTAGCTGCTCCGACGAGATACGCAGACTGATCTCACGTCGTCGTTTTTATCCGCTTTGCTTTACTTGCATCCATGGACGTGGACGTTAGGGACGGCGTGTCAAAGCGTGTGTTTACAGCAAACACACCTTCGGCTTAAGCTGATAATAGCATAAGAGTTTAGTGATCTGGTAACTATACCTGCTGAATCAGCATGTGTGATCCAATCACTGGTGAGTTCACTTATTTACCTCTGATGACATGCTGGGTATGCTAATCAATAAATGACTATGCACACTATCCATTAAACCTGCTGCTTATTAAAGTTACAGAGAAAGCACAGATTACTCCCTGGGGTTTACACAGCTACAGAAATGGCATCACTGTGGGAGACGGCGATTAGATGGGCCTGTTTAAAATACTCAACCTGGTGTTTCACAGCTCTCTGATTTCTTGAGCCGCTTGTTTAGTGTAACTGGATCTCTTAAAACCTTTAGGTTTCTGTCTCGCTGTTTCAAAGCCAAGCCACAAGCTGAAATGTTAAAACATTAACAGAAGCAAACACTTTCTTATATTAAGCGCAATCGTTAGATACTCCACATGAGTCATTAGCCTGCAGTGAACTGCAGCCAGAGGTGACTTGCTGTTAAGCATGTAAGGCAGAATTAGCCTTGAAGCTGTCTGTTAATGTATCTGAGCACTTCAGGCTGTACCGACGGAGCAGAAAGGAGGAACGTCTAGTTTGTAGCTACAGTAGTTCAGGCACTAAAATATCAAAGGTGTAAATCGCTGTCTGGTTAAAAAAAACAATTGTTGTGGTTGTAATTTTACTGGGCATGAATGATAACATTAAATCTGACATTGTGCGTTTCTTCAACAGTGGAACAAGAACAGATTCAGAAGCGGACCTTCACCAACTGGGTCAACGCTCAGCTGGCCAAGGTAACCGAGAGCTCAGTGTTTGTGATGGAGGAATATTAGCTTTTAGCATTTGTTATCATTAGCTGTGCTGGATAAACCATTAAGAAATGAAAAGACCTATAATGTATTGAAGGTTCAGGTTACATTAGTACAGCGAATATGAGCGTGTTCCCCATCTCTTCCTCTCCCAAAGGTTTATAAACTGTCTGCGGATTACTCAGTTTTCCCTCAGGGAGAAAGAAGTAAATGTTATCCAGCCATAGTTTAATAACTTCTGCTCAGTAATTTCCATTCCCTAACCTGAAATCAAAATGCAGGTCAGCAGGAACGTGTGAGGGCTTGAGAGGCTCAGCAGCTGCACTAACATGTACACCCATATTTCTTTGATACATAAAACACGTCTGTAATAAGGTGAACAGATTAGAGTAGACTTTAATGGCAGTCTCTTCTCATTAGTGCTAATGTAAAGACATCCAGACTATATGGATAATGACAAATATTATGGAAGCAGGGGCATCTTCAAGACGAACACTTATCAGTGATCGTGATTTTCTGTGGGTGAATTATTATCTTTATATAATAAAATATTAATTTAGCTGATGCATCTTTTAACTGAACTTGAACTGCTTTATACCTTTTGTTCAGTAGCAGATGCTGGATCTTCTTCCCTCTTTGCACATGGTCAAAAAATCATAAAAGGCTATTTTGCTACCGCTGAAATATGCAGGATCCATATTAGGGACACGATGCAAGTTGTTGTCCATCTCCTTGTTATCGATTTGTCAGGCACTTTACAATCAACTGGCTGTTGTAATTCTTCTGAAAGGTCTCATAGAGTTATCAAAACCTAAAAAATGTTTGAATTCGTCCTGCTTCGTAAAAGAGATGGAAACCTTATAAAATGCGACCGTTTTAATTGCTAATTGAAAAAGGCAGCGTTGTTCCGAAAGGTCGCTGCTCACCAACACACGTCGGTTCTCGGCTCAGCTGCACTTAACGGTGAAGGCGGCGGCAGGTCACATAATGAGAACACTGACCGAGAGGGAGAGCCGGCCACCGTGTTCCCTTCTTTCTGTACTGGCATCATAGCGGGTGTTGTCTTTGTGGACTAACGGTCAATCTGTTGGGATTGTTATTGTGGAAGTACCTTGTGTCCCATGTGAATGGTTTCCTCTCCAAATTGTCTTGTTTAATATTTTTTTCTACTGGTTGTCAGACCATAACACAACTTTCCAAGAAAGTGATGTTAATACCCTTGTCTTATGCCTGTGCCATCATATAAACCACTGGCCTGTCAGAAGCCAGTAGTAAAACTAAAATAATCGTCAGCAGCTAGAGAAGATTTCCCAACTTCAGAATGTTTTTCTCAGAAACTTTTGTAGCTTTATCACCAAAACAAATTAGTTTTGGTTGTCGGTTGCAAGCTTCACAGATGTCTGTCAGCAGTTTCATTACGTTGCAGAATAAAACATCTGTGGCACTACAACGAACACACACTTCTTCCCTGCTGTTACGTTTACATACTGCCTCCTAGAAAGCGTCTCTTAATTCTGCCATCTGAACCAAACAGCAACAACACCAAGTAAAGTGTGTTTCTGTGACAGCGGAGGCCTCCGTGTATGGTTGTCGATCTGTTCAGTGACTTTCGGGATGGCTCCAGACTGCTGGACCTACTGGAGGTGATGAGTGGCCAGAGAATTGTAAGTCATTGTTCCGCTCAGCCGCTAACGTGGTTTCCAGCTAACAGCTGTATGGCCTCAACTGACCGAACCTCTGGTTGTAGAGTCGGGAGAGAGGCCGAGGGATGTTTCAGCACAGAAGCAACGTTGAGAAGGCCCTCTCCTTTCTAAAGAAGAAATCGGTAAATGACACGTTACAGTGGCGTCCGTCCATAATACAGGATGTCTCTGCTAATATGTTTTCTGTTTTCTCCCCAGATCAAACTAGTCAACATAAACATTCCTGACATCATTGATGGCAAGCCATCCATCATCCTAGGTCTCATATGGACAATCATTCTGCAGTACCATGTGAGTTTAATCTGTTGTATTTGTGCCCTACACCTGTCAAAAAAGCCTCCAAATAATAAATAGTCAGTTTTCTGCAACATTTCCAGCTTTATTAAGTTTATCAGTTGACAAGTGATAAACTATTATTATTGTTAAACAAAATCTAGGATTATCAAATTAAGTCTGAGTTGGCAAATACAGTATTAGTGGGAAACAGAAACACTGTGACGGTGATTTTCGTAGATTGAGGAGTTGGCCAGCGGCTTATCGTTCGACTCACGCCAGTCCTCCATGGAGTCTCTGGCCAGCATGGACTCGCGCTCCACCCTGTCAAGCCGCTCGACCAGCAGCAGTCCTCTTCCTCCCAGAGGTTCACCCCTGCACGCCCGTTTCAGGGTTTCTGCTAAGAAGGCTCTGCTGCTCTGGGTCCGGGAACAGTGCCACAAGTGAGCATTTGGTCAACTGAAGATTTACATGTGTGGTGCGGGGTAGAGTTACATTTGTATGTGTATGTGCCAAATTATTGAGAAACCCCTAAACGACAAAACGCACATTTTGAATCTTATGTGACATAATTTAATTAAACCAGACAGCAGGACAAACTAATGTGGCTGCATAGTGTCCTTTTTGTAAATCTGTCATAAGAAGTGATTTGTTTCCTTTAGAGCTGGCTGCTCAATAAATGTGAAGGACTTCAAGGCGAGCTGGAGGAGTGGAGTGGTGTTCCTGGCGGTCCTGTACGCTCTGCGTCCCGACCTGGTGGATCTGTCCAAAGCCCGAACCAGAAGCAACAGACAGAACCTGGAGGAGGCCTTCCGCACTGCAGAGAGAGAGCTGAGGATACCCAGGCTGCTAGAGCCCGATGGTGACGAACCCACATTTTTATATAACTGCATCATCTGGTTTTTCTGAAATCAGTTTTCTACAGTGGCACAAAGTTGTTTTAGTCGTTAGCTGAGTCTGTAGCGTCCCTCTGTCATGCCTAGTCTACTACAAACAAACATTTCATCTGGTCCAGATATGGATTGTCCGATTTGTCTCGCTAACATTGATTTGTAGCAGGATTTGAAGTGGTGCCATGTGAATGTTGGGCAAAGTGTAGCTGAGAGCAGTGAGTGAGCCTGAGGACATGTGGGATGACGAGCAGTCTGATGACTCCCTCACTGCTTGTTTGCTTCAGTCTTATTTGAAACCCTTGCTTGTTTCAGTCTGCTCTGCTTATTAGTTTATTTGCCACACGGATGTTTTAAAGTTACTCCCTCATTCCGAGGGTCCCACTTTAAACTGCGGCAGAGGTCTGCTCGTGTGTTAGTGTAAACCTTTGACAGTGGAGTTGTGGTGTGAGCCTAATGATGGAGGCCTGTGGCGTTGATGCAGATGTGGACGTTCGAGACCCTGACGAGAAGTCCATCATGACCTATGTGGCTCAGTTCCTGCAGTACTCCAGAGACCTGCCAGGGCCAGAGGAAGAAATGCAGGTCTGTACAACGGCCTCTTACTCTACGCAGACATCAAACCACATAGGGCTGTGTTTTTACAGTAGGTGTAGCTTTGTGTTCTAACAGCCAGTTCACAGAGAGTTTACCGTTCAAGACGTCTTCAGTATTTTTAACTACTGCAGGTCTAGGTGGGCTCAGTGGCCGCTGTGTTGTGTGTGCAAAAAGGTACAAACTAGACTTGAAATGTAACGTTTTGTTTCAATCAAACATGTGACTGATCATTTTGCCAAAGGTCAGTACTTGCGTACAGTATAAGGACTGATGCGTATGGTCCGTTTGCCCAAGTTGCGAACCCAGAGATGTGTTTGTCTGATCAGCTACTCTCTGACGCTCATCTACTGACTCGTGCTGCAAACAGTGGCTCTGGGCTCTCCAGTGGAATGAAGGCACTGCTTTATACCTTTTGTTTCCTTGGCAGCCTTTTCTCTATCTTTCCTCTTCTTTTCTAGACACAGTACCTGACTCCTCCTAAAACTCCTTCTCCTGTCAACCTGCCTGTTCACTACACTCCTGCCATTACTGCTTCACCTTTGCGACAGGTAGACCCGATTGTCAGAACCCACTGCTGTTTAAGCCTCACCCTTCTACTACATTCTTGTGGTGTTGGTTATAGTGGACTGGTTTACTATTCATAAATTATCATTTGGAAAGGACTAATGCACGTGAGGTATCTGTCAGCACCACACCCACATCACTGCTTTATGGTTAACACCAGGCCTCCTCGCTGCATCTAGAAACTCTCTGGCTTGCTTGTTGTCATTCATATTGTATAGACATGCCAGAAAAGTTGTTTCAGAGATTTCAATTAAAACACTCACTTGCTTTAAGCCAGAATTACCTTAGAATCACATGGTAGTTGAAAGCAGGACTGATCATGCAGACTTGAACAAGTTCCCCCTGTTCTCTCATAAGGAATCTAAACCCTGTGTGGTGGGTGTGTCTTTTTACCTTCGCTCAGATGAATAAAACCCTCAAGGGGTGACTTTGCAGTGCAGCAGTTCTAGTAGAGACTCTGCTGTCATTGCCTGTTGTTGTAGAATTCACAACACATCAATGAGGTGACAAAACATCAACACGTTCATGTTCAGCTGCCAGAGATGGTTCAGTTTTTAATAAATACTTGGTCGTGCAAGGCACATTTTCACTGCAGGACTCTACATACTGTACAAACAAATGTGCAAACTACAAGCTATCTCAAACAAAGGCATATTGAATAACAGCTTTTATGTATAAAAACATTTGCAGCCAGAATAAACTCAAGAGGGTCTGTGCAGATTCTTCCTTTAGGTGAAAGAACTGTGGTTGCTCTCGCTACCATCTCATGACTTGTTGTGTTTGTGCCTTGTGGGAGGTTTTTGCTCTTCTGTCTTCATCGCTAAATAGACTGTTTTAACACACATTTAGCAATAATAGCTTTTAGCATCTACCAGATGAACTAAACCTTGTGGTTGCCACCTTTTTATTCCTGTGTCAAACAAGTGGGGGTTTTACCCAGATTTAAATAGAAAAGGCCAAGTGTTGACACATTCAGTTGCAATTTTTTTCTTCACTTCTCATAATTAAAACAGAGCCACGTTACTGTACCTTTCTTTGTCGCCTGAACATGTTAAAATAAGTAATTAAAACATTACTGATCCCAGTAGATCCTGATGCACATGTATTTATGCATGTGTAATAAAATTGGAGTTTAGCCCAGAGTTGATGATTTTCTATATACAATTTCTTTTGCACTCTTTACTTGCCAGACTACGCCTGACCGTAAGGCACAGGAAGTGACCTGCTGGTTGGTTCAGGCGTACGACGAGCTGCTGGAGGGATGGGACTCCACAGAGGGTGAAAGCTACGCTGAGAGATACCACGTACGCCTCCACACATTAACTAAATCGCTTGCTTTAACTGATTCAAGTCTATAAATGATGTCTCTTTCCAACGTGCAGGTATTTCAGACTTTTCTGGTGTCCTTTAATGAGCAGCGGCGTCCCATCATGCCTTTGTTGACAGCAATGAGACGAACTTCAAAACTCAGCGAAGAGCAGCGTGCTCTCAGAGAGGCGTGGGATGGCCTCGCTGAAAAGGTTAGTTCCTGCCGTATCTTTGTTCCTGCTCAGACTTTTAAAACCTGCACCGCTGGTGAACATGATGTATTTTCACACCCTCTTAGAGGCCAAGCAGCTGCATATCCAGATGTAAAGCTTCCTGCTCAGATGCAGTCAAAGGAATCTTCAACTCATTAATGCATCCATGACACTCTCTTCTTTTTTAAACGCGGTTTCATTTAGCTTCGGGAGTACAAAATTGAGCTGGATACGAGTCTTCCTACCCCTTTGGACACGGTGGCCCGCTGGCTACTGAGAACTGAGGATGCACTGACTGAGGAGGAGGGCAATCCTCAGGATCATGGGCGAGCCGCTGACGAAGCCAAAGAGAAACAAGAGCTGCTCAAAGTGAATTTTTGCTTCATAGGCATCTTGTGTTGAAACATAGCCTCGTACATGGACATGTAAAAATACTCACAGCAGAATATTGCTGCAGATTTGCCTGGAGGAGATGCCACAGCAGTTCAAGACGTTCCAGTCCTTCCAGAACCTGGATGAGTACGGAAACATGATAGTTCCCGTTGACAAAATGGATGAGCTAAAGAGGAGGTGAGCAAGCAAAATGCTCTGAGCAAGAACTGAATGTGATGAATTTTATTGTTTGAATTTAGTCATTTACCGATGGTAAAGTGTTGGTTTGTCCAAGGTGGGTGCACACTGTATTCATTCCAAAGGGAAATGCACAGCTAATGCTAAATGAGGTGCAATCCAAATAAAAAAAGCTACATCAGTGAGAAAATATTCAGAATTGGTTTAATGATCCCTAATTAGAGCCTGTAAGCCTAAATCCTGAAGTTTAACCTTGTTTGTTTTGTCCAGGTTCACAAGTGTGCGGGTGTCTGCTAAGTACCATGGAATAAAACTAGAGTACCAAGAGCATCGCCACACAGCTTTAGATCTGTTGGGGCAGATCAGGACCAAGCTACGGGTCTGGAAGAGACCGTACATCTCCCCGGAGGCTGTCAGGGTGTTGCTGCAAGAGTGGCATGTCAGTAGTTCTTTGTTCAGTTGTGGCTTTGAAATGTACCCTAATACCTGGGAGTGGTGTGAGTGAAATGGTGTTTTTCTGCACGTACTGTGCATCTTGTATAAGAAATGTAACTAGTGCAGTACCGCAGTATAAAGATGTGCTGAAATAGTGCTAATAACATGACATTCAGTTTTTAAAAATATGAAAATCTGTCAAGGCCCATTCATTTAGACGTTTTATATTTTAACACAGGAGCTAGTCAACACACAGGAGGTGCCTCCTTTGTTGGAAGCAGCTCTTCACAAGCTGAAGCAGATTTCAGAGAAGTATTCCAGCAAATCTGCCCTCGGTAAGTGTGTTAAATAATAAGGTTGTAGCTTGACGTTTTTAGTTTTTCCAGGCGATTGCGTGAATTTGTGTTTTCATGATTTGACTGCTATTTTGTCTTTTCCCAGCTGCAGATTACCACCATGTCAGTCAGCAGGTGAAGCAGCTGGAGGAGGAAACTGCTGTTGTTTTGGAAGAGGTGACAAAAGCCAAAGGCACCATGGGACGTGTGCTGTCTGCCTGGGACTCCTACACTGATTGCCTCAGCTCCCTGCAGGCTTGGCTAGAGCAGGGCTCTGCAACACTCAGCCATGGCCACAGAGCAGAGGTAAATTAGACAGAGAAAGATAAACATTCACGGAAGAGCAAAAACTCCAACTGTAGTTATGTGTACAAAGTTTTAAACATGTCCCGATCATTAAGTTATTAGCCTCAATGTTTCCTAACAGCTGACTTGTTAGGGCTTGTTAGGAATAGGGCAGGTTATGAATTGTTGTTAGGAATGCTTTTTCCTGAGCTCAATAAATTTTCTGGCTCTTAAATCTGGAGGCTACATCTACAAACACAGGCTGACATCCATTGTCTAGACCTGTTCTGTATTTGTAGAAATATTTGTGCAATAACAATCCCTGCATTTAGACACAGACGCACAATATTCATTCTTCCTGCTGATCCAGACTGCTGAGTTCATGTTTCTGTTAAGGTGACTTCTGAATCTATGGCTGAATGGGGCTCCCGACAGGCCCACCTCAATGAGCTGGGCAACTTTCTCATCGAATCAACAGACCCTCAAACCAGCAAGAGCCTGGCAGAGGAACTGCGCAGACTCAACATGAACTGGGCCGAGTTCGTCAAGAGAAACACCTTTGTAAGTTCCAGAACCAGGAAACCTGACTGTGTGCCCCCTTCGTGTATGGCTACTTGTTTTCTACTTGTACCAGTGATTAACAATGAATAACGGGGGGACTTCTAGGGTGGTTTAACATGTGAAATGTTTTTTAGGACAATGTGGCTGAACCCAGTCACATTCATGCCAGAACCCAAGACTCCCAGGCTTTAATCAGAGAAGCAAGTCTGATTCTCAAAGAGCCACTAGAGGTGATGGCAGGTCCTTTGCGTACCTACAGAAAGAGAATACAGGTAAGGCTAACTGAGTGATCAGCCACTCATTGTTCATTTATAATCATTAGTTTCTTCTGATTATTTGGTTTGAATGATGACATACATGTTTCTTTCTTTAGTTTTTAATGAAGAAGATAAAAGAAGTGGATGTGGATGCTCTGCCTGCCTCCCCAGAATACTCAGCAGATCAGTTACAGAAAGTAAAGCTTGCTATTCCTGAAGTAAGATGTTTCATTTTACACTGTTTATTCAGCTCTGTTGGATTGAGGACCTAATGTAGTTCCTCTGTTTGTCACATCTGGTAACGTCTTCACTTAATCTCAACAGGTGATGCAGACCCTGTGTGAGGCAGAACAGATTTGTGCAGAGCTTCAGCACAGTGTGTCAGGTCTAGATTGTCGCCTGGCTGAACTCTTGCACTGGGAGATGGAGGCCAGGGAGCTTTACCAGGTGCTGAAGTCCTCAGAACGTCAGCGACAACAGCGGGGCCAAGACCCACAAGCTAGGGTAGGATGGTCCACAGCCCTTTACTGCTGTCGCAACAAGTATTTGTGCACACGCTCATGTTCAGTCAACACATTTTATTCCTATAGCTCTTGATTTCGCGAGGTCTACAGCTGGAGGGCCAGGTTGTGATGGAGGAGCAGGACCTGCAGGTGATGGTAATGACAAGCCAGAAGAGCTCACCCATCCAGTTCCTCCATGCCTCAGCCATGCAGGACAAAGTGCGAGCTGCTGTCGCTCAGTCACAGGTCAGTTACAATTTAGATATTGGCTTGACCTCAAGATAACTGCAAGACAATGCACATGAAGCACAATCAACTTTAATCCCTGTCTCTGTTTCGTTTACAGGAAGCTGTGGGTATGCTAAGTAGCTTGGGAGCCAGAAGAGACCGAAGCAGAAGTCCTGCAGAAGGGCCTCCATCAAAAATCTTTATCCAGACTAAAGACGAATCTTTGAGACATTCAACTCAGCCTGAGACCAAGTTAGGTTCCCATCAGCGTCATGAAACATTTGTGCCGAAGATAGTGGTGCAGGAAGTTAGACAGGAAAAGATTACGTCTCCAACAATGCCTTATACCTATGCACAAGCTGTTACTGGAACGAGGACAAAGTCACCACCAGAGACTGGCTGTGTGGAGACCACTATGCAAAAGCTACAGCACGCGCAGGACCAAGCATTGATACTGCAGCAAGGACAACTTCGACAGATGGAGAAAGAGCAACAGCAACAAACTATAAAGCATCAACGACAGGTGTATCGTGAGGAACTGATGCTTTCAGAGCCACAAGAATGGCAACAGAAAGAGGACAAACGAAAGGTGGAGCAACAGCAGGTAGAAATCCCTCAGTCTGAAGTGGATTCTCACATGAAACAGAACCCAGAGTTCCAGGAGCAAACCCCACCTCAACAAGTAAAGAAACCTCCCATGAGCTCAGAGGAGCTTCAAAGCAAAAAGGCTCGGGCCACACAGAATCGGCCCTGGCTTCAAAAACCATCTTCAGGAGAGCGTAAAACTTCATCTGCATGTCCAGAACAAGAGTCCACTCAGGACCCAGTCCAGACTACTCAGTCAAAGCTACAATCAGAAACAGAAATGACATCTGTTGAGATTGTTCAGCATATAGAAACTCAGAGGTCTCAACCTGAGGTTCACATCAAGGTTGGTAGGCAGCCACAACAACAGCAAGAGAGAGAACAACATAAACAAACACAGCAACCTCATTTAGATCAGCAGCACCAAGAACAAGTTCAACACCAGCAGCTGGAAACACAGCAAACAAAACGGAGACAACAGCCCCTGGTAAAACAGGCACAACCAGATTCAGATGCCAAGGCAGAATCCCACCCTGTAACAGCTAAATATGGCCAAGAAAGCAGGTCAAAACCCCATACCACGGTTCAGTCTGCATCCCAGACCGGGGTTCAAATACAAGTGCAGTCCACACCTCTGTTGCTTCCTTCCACAAGTGACCAAGAATCGCTTAAGACCATGCCTCACACCAGAGTGAGGCAAAGTCAGTTACACACACAAGCCATTCCACAACCACATAGCCCAGTGAAAACCCAGTCATCGACTCAGCTGCTGACACAAGTACAACTTCAGCCCCAGGGTCCAGCTCAGTCCCCAACATCTGTCTCAGCAGAGTCTCAGTCACAGGTACACCTCCTGAGTGTAGCCCATGGGCCAGCTGTTGCTCAAATCAGACCTCCTTCACCAATGCAGGCTCCATTTTATGGCCAAATTCAACCACCTGTGGCATCTCACTTCCAACTCCATAGTCCTCATAAGGCATGGGCCCCTGTTAGACCCCCTTCCCCCAAGCCACCTACACAGCCTCAAGGCCGCCCTCAGACGATGCCGCAGCCTCAAGGACACCCTCAGACTCAAGGCCACCCTCAGACGATGCCGCAGCCTCAAGGCCACCCTCAGACGATGCCGCAGCCTCAAGGCCACCCTCAGACGATGCCGCAGCCTCAAGGCCACCCTCAGACGATGCCGCAGCCTCAAGGACACCCTCAGACGATGCCGCAGCCTCAAGGACACCCTCAGACGATGCCGCAGCCTCAAGGACACCCTCAGACGATGCCGCAGCCTCAAGGACACCCTCAGACGATGCCGCAGCCTCAAGGACACCCTCAGACGATGCCGCAGCCTCAAGGCCACCCTCAGACTCAAGGCCACCCTCAGACGATGCCGCAGCCTCAAGGACACCTTCAGTTGAAGGGACAAACTGAAACCCATATTGATTCAAAGGTCCAGGTCGAAACCCATGTTCACCCAGTGCCTCAGCGTCAGTTGGAGGTTGCTCAGTTGAAGCCCCAGACACAAACCCCTTCTCAGCCAATGTTTCCCCAGCCTCAGACCCATCCCGGTTCTAAGGCCCAACATCAAACACATATTCAGCCATATATCACTCCTCAGTCCATGGCCAACACTCAAACTAGTTATAATACCATTGAGGAAATTACTCAGGTTCTGTTCCACCATGAGCCCAAGGCCCAGACTCAAATTCACATTCAGGCAGCTGAGGCCCAGCCTTTGACTCAACCTGTAGCCCAGCCCCAGGGTCGTCTTCAGACTCACACACCCACTTTTGCACAGCCACCAGTTCAGCCCCCAGCTCATATATCCCAGGTCCAGCTACAGTCTTGGACTCAAGTCAGGGCCTCATCCCCAATGTCTGCACAGCTTCCACAGTTTACAGCACAACCTCAGCTTTTCCCCCAGGCTCAGTCACCTTCCCAGCAGTGGACACCCAAACCAGACCCATCAAATCAAGCTATTCTCCAAGCGTATCCTCAGCAAATGAGTCAAGCTCCACAGTCTCAATGCTTTCCATCTGTTCAGGCTCGACCTCAGTGGTCCCAAGCTGGACCTCAGCAGGGACCTCCGATAGGGCCACCTGGGTATTCTCTCGTGGGACCACCATATGCTCGGCCTCAGATGCAGCCACAAAACCAACCCTGGCTGCAAACACAACCCCAAATAAGGCCCCAGAGTGCCATGCAACAACAACCTCAAATGAAAGCATACAGTATGGTTCATATCCAGACTCAACAAGATCAAGTTCGGCAGCAGTCTTGGGTTCAGGCACCGCCACAACTCCAGCCCCAGCCTTGTCCACCGACTCAGTCTCAGCAGTATCCACAAGTTCAACAACCTCAAGCCCAGCATCTCTCTCAACCTCAGATGCCTCTCCAGTCACACCCACAGCTGGTACAGCCCCAGTTCCCATCTCAGGTACAAGCCCAGTCTCAAACTAACATCCAGTTACAATCGTCTACTCAAGCAGAGTCCCACACCCAGACTCAACCTAATCTGCACTTTCAGCAACCTGTTCTACAAGCGAAACATGAGGCCTTGGAGATTCACTCACCAAGTCAAACAATGGAGTCATCTCCACAGCCAAAACTATTGGCATCACCAGTGGCTCTGTCATCAACTGAAATGAAGATTCAGTCTTCAGCCCAACCTGGAGAGGCTGAACTACCATCGCAACCCAAATGTCAACAGATATCACCACAACCCACAGTCCAGTCACTGACCAAGTCCAAGGCTGAATCAAATCAACAACTGAAATTGCAAATTGAAACGATCCCACAGCCCAAGACTGAATCACAGACTAAACCTAAAGTTCAGTCCCCAACCCAACCCAAGATTCAGGCAGTGTCACAGCTCAAACTTCAGACACAGTTGCCGCCAGAGCCCCAGCAGACACAGGAGTCCAGTGCTCAGTCACCCCCACAAGGCCGACCACAGACCCAACCACCTTTACAGTCAAAACCCCAAAGCCATTTTCCACCCGAACCCAGGGCTGCACCTACACAAACGCTTCTCCCTCAGGTCAGTGTGCTTCCTCAGCCACAGGCGCCCCTAGCTCAGGTACCTCCCCAGGCCTACACAGAGGCTTATGCCAAGGCCCAGGCTTTGGCACGGAATGGCTTTGAGGAGGCCAAACACTGTCTGCAGGAGCACATCCTGGAAGCCATCGGCGTCTTCAAGGACAAACGCATTTCACCAGAGCAACTTTCAGTGAAAGAGGTATTGATACTTCTGATGTACGTCAGTACTAGAGCGTTTCTTTAGCTGTAGGTCTGCTTTGAAACCTTTTTTACCATCTAACATTTTAAACATGGTGTCCAGTTGAATCTATGTACTGTAATAGTTCATCAATACTAAATATGCAAAAGATAATGACACAATATCTTCATTTTGTGTTTCATTTCTAAATGAACTGTCATAAACATGATTACCCGTAGGAAACTCTGAGAACCTTGGACCCTGAGTTATTAGAGGAGTTCCTCAGAGCAGCCAAAGGCATGGAAGCCTTTTGTACCCCCTCACAGCTGCGAGACATGGAGTTCTTCACCCAGTCTGTGAAGACGCAGTGGGAGGTACGACACAAACGGTGTTGTTCTCTACATTTTATGAGAATGTTTGAGTTTATTTCTTATCAAAGGATAATCTCACACTTTGTTTGTATTAACATATTTGCTTGTATACATATTGAAAATCATAAAAAGGAAAAAAAACACATTTAGTTATTTAATAAATATGAATGTCTTTCCATTGCTAATTTGATTTGCATGTAAAGCTTTTATACAATGAAGCATTTCACTGAACACTGTGCTCTAACGTGTTTCTAATGAATTAATGTATCTCCCAGGCTGTGAGAGCCGAGATCTTTGGCTTTTTACAACAGTTACGGTTTGAAGTAACAAGGAAAGACTTTAACAAAGCTGGCCTGCAGTGTGAGAGGCACTTAAGCTCCCAAGTAGATCAACAAGTCCAGGTAGCTAATTTACTGGGGCTAAGGTTTTGGGAAGTGTTCTTCAGTGGATGAGTGTGCAGCACTTATCTGCTGTGCCTGTCTAAGCTTCCCCCTTCTTCTTCTTTTTATGCCTCCAAGGACCCTGGACTTGGTAACTGTGACACTTGATTTATTTTCTTTCTCTTGCTTTGAGACTGCTGTTCTGCTTGGTGTGTGTTTATGGTCCCATACAACACAAAAAATGCAAATAAAATCTAATAGGTAGAGTATTAGCAGGTCTACTAGTATTAATAGTAAATGCAGATGACAATGCAGTTCAGTAAAAGGCAAACAACAGCATTTATTTACTGTGGAGTAAATGTTAGCTGCTGCCAAATCTGTCATTTTTAAATCACATTTGAAGTTGTAAACGATGATATATGTATATTTGCATTAAAATTTGCAAAAGGGAAATAATCAAAAGAGGAACTAAAAGTTCTGAGTCAAACAAGCATCAGGTTGATAGAATTCATCCGTCTGGCTGTGAGTGTACTGATTACCATCCAGTACCTGCTCATTCTGTCTCCAGGCCTGCTTCTCAGAGGCTGGTAGCTTAGCCCAAACAGAGCATCATCTTGAAGCCTTGAAGGAGCTGTGTGACACCCTAAGTCCAGAGGACGCACACCGTCTGGCCCAGACTCAGCTGAGGGAGTGTGAGAAAAGGCTGGCTGCCATTCAGCACCAGTTCAGTGGAGACCAAGAAGCACCTCTACCTGACTCTAGGTAGGATAAAGCCTGAAGCTTAACATGTTCCCACTGTTGGTAATTCTTTCAAATGTCACAAATGCCACACATTGCAGTATGCCTTGTACTTGTGTTGCCATGAGCCGGAAAAGCCACAAAAAGAAACAGAGGAATAATTATTCATGCTATTTCTTCACAGGGTTCCTGTTGTTTTCAGTGAGGATGTAATGGCACAAAAAGAGGCTTTAGAACCTAGTGACAAGCCGCAGGTCCCAGCGGAGGTAAGACTCACTGAGACATACACAGACAAAGCAGCTACTATTTTTCAGACCTTTAGAGCTGGTTCATACTTCTGTTGTTCATTTATACCTGGACGTTAATCACTTCATTTACTAACATGCTATAATGATACATGATGGGGTTTTTCTTTCAGGTCCCTCAAGTCACAGTAAAGACGGACAGCGTGGAGAGGAAGGAGGTTCAGAAACAGGTGTCTACCGAGGAAGAAGCCAACAAAAAGGAGGCTTTAGAAAGGTAGACTGGATTCAGCATTAGGGTGGGATAAGTTAACGTGTTTTTATTGGTCCAAATAACTGATTTGTTTAAATGTCTAGATATGAAAGTTGTAAGAAGACACTGCAAGCACAACTGACTAAAAATGAACAGGCCATCAAGGATTACCCCTCTGACTCAGTGTCTCTCAAAGGCCTGCACACCCGACTGCAGGAAATACAGGTAGAGAGTGTGTGTGCGTCAAAAACACAGAATCTTTAGCGTTAAATAAATATTTTAATAAATAATAGTCAACAGACAATAAAATAAATAAATCCCTCTTCTTTTTGCAGTTTTTGAGGCAGGAAACTGAATCGTTGTGGTCGGAGTATACAAACCAGAGCTCTTCACTCAGTGGGAATGGTTGTCTGGAGCAAGAGAAGGCAGAGCTGCAGGAGCAGTGGCGGTGCCAACAATCCACGCTCCAGAGGAGAGGCAGCTCTTTAGGCACTGCCCTCAGACAGATCGACTCCACTGAGAACCACATGGTGGACTTCACTGACCGCCTGGACCGATACCTCAGACAGCCCAAAGACATTACCGCCTTCACACTGACCAATACTAACATCCTGAAAGACATTAAGGTCTGTCTGCCATGGACATTGGTTTCTGTTCTGTCACCTAAAAGTACAAACGGTTACATTGTTACTGTGTTTATTGTAAAGATGCAGATTTCTTCACCAGAGATGGGTGAAAGTGTAGTAGCTGGAGTTAGTGAATGCTGTTCATGCCTCTAGCAGCTTCGCTCCACTGCTGTCTCACCTCAAATTTGTGTCCTTTTCCTGTAGGAACTGGACGACAACATTCAGAGCGAACTTGACCAGTTGTCACGTCTGGACTCTGAATCCAGTGATCTTGACCCCAGAGATCGCTTCCCTTTGTCCCGTGAGGTTGAGACTCACAAGACCAGTCTGGATCAGCTCCGGCAGCAGGTTCGGAAGAGTGAAGCAGCTGCCCGTGCCCTGGACCGCTTCCTTATGTCACTGAGAGCTGTGGATGAAGACGTATCTGGAGTCCAAGACGCCCCCTGTAGCGACGCTGTCAAACTGCAGGATTGTCGTTCTAAGCTTGCTCTGATCAAGCAGAGCATCGAGAGTCTAAAAGAAAAAGCGCCACAGTTGGATTTGCTCCTGCAGGGGGCCCGTCTGACGGTCACCAGGGACTGTGTCCCAGCCTCTTGCCTGGACATGGTGACTGCCTTGCTGAGTAGGCTGGAGGAGGCTGACAGTGCATTGGCCACGAAGCAGGAGGGAATCAAGAAGGATACTCAGAACAGATCCCTGGGGTTGAGGAAGAGGACGCTGCTAGGAGACCTTAGAAAGTTGCAACATACCATTGAAATGCAAGGCCTGAAGGAGCCGACATTGCCTGCTGTGCAACATGGGTGTGTATGCTTCCTTATGCCTTGGTCTTTGGTGTTTGTATTCTGTTTCTTTTATAGGTTAAGGGCTTTATTTAAAACTTCAGTGCTTTTACTTTCCAGAATTCGTGCCCTGTCAGATTTGGAGGTTCAGCTGCAGGCTCAGCACACAGAGCTTCAGAGTCTTCGTGAACTTCAGGAGAAAGAGGGAGGAGGAGAGCACCTCCTGGAGGAAGTGGAGACTCAGTGGAAGCAGACTCATCGAGGCTTTTCTGACAGGTAGGTTGGACAGTAGAACTTGTATCCAGAATAAATGGAGGGTTTGGAAAGCTCATCCATGAGTTTCATTAACTGCAGCTGTTAAGCATATTTACCTAGCTATTGGTCCACCCATCACTGTACCTTCAGCGTATTAATAAGCCCTTTTCTGGTTCAGGAAGAAGCAGTGTAACATAATGTCGGAGCTTTTGAAGAAGTTTCAGAGCTACCGCAGTGACCTGAGTGGCACCATACAGAGAGCGGAGCAGACGATCGGTGATCAGGCATCTTACATGGGCAAAGACAACCTGCAGAGGACTATAAGCAAGGTGTTTAGAGCATACATTTAAAGGGTTTCGCTCTTCGAGTTTTTACAGTATGACGACTGTATGGTCACAATGTCATTCTACATATTAAGTGTTTTTTTTGTGTTAAGTGTTTGTATGCATGTTATAATATCACAGCTTAAGTTTTTGATATTTAGTATTTTGAATCTTTTCTTCATTTGAATCCAGGTCGGTGATATTAAAGAGGAGCTGGGTGGATTGGGGGCACAAATTGAAGATATGAGGGGCGTCTGCAGGCAGCTGCAGTCTGAACTAAAAAAGTTCCCAGACTGCAGTGAGACTTCCTTTGAAGCAGAGGCTGACGCACTGATGGACACCTGGTTGGATGTAAGCGTCTGTCATGGACTTCCCTAGAAATGAATATATGAAAAGTGTGTAGTGTGTTACAGGTCAGAATAGGTTCATGGATTCCAAGAAAAGTAACAGATCAAAGAAAGATTTTAACTTCTGATTCTGCTGTATTGAAAATATTGTTTCTATGTGGAACATTTATTTCTGCTGCTGAGAATAGATTAACTGCCTTGAGACCAACGCTGTCTGGCAAAAATAATAAAGTTTAAATCTCAAAGCCACACAAGTCAAAAAAAGGCCTTAGCTGTACTTTGGAAAGTCATATGTACTACTTCTCAGCTAAACCCTTTGCTGCTTCTGTAGGTTACTGAGAAGACTGATTCGTACATGGATAACCTCCGAGTGGGGCTGGAACTGTGGGAGAAGCAGCTGATGCTCGCAGCTGAGGTGGACAGCTGGGCCAGAGCCAAGCTAGCCCTGTTTGCAGAGAGCCACCCTTTCCACAATGAACAACAAGTGCTCGCCATGAGGGTACGATTTCTTCAGAAGTAAAAGTCACCAGGAATCGGTTGTAATCATCCTTTAATGTAAAAGGATGTCTAAAAATATCTGTCATTCTATAGGATGATATTCACGCCAATGAGGAAAACATTGAACACTTCCATAAGAAGTCTGCAGAGATCCAAGATATGCTGCAGAGTCAGGAGGCTCCACTGGAACTGCAGGTTAGTCACGTCATGTCATGTCATGTCAGTATTAAGTTCTGTCTACTAGAGTGAGTTTGTTTTACAATGCCTGTTGTTTTTACAAAAAAGGTCATTGAAACCCAGCTGAGGAAGAGGATGGAGCAGGTGAAGGAGCTTTTTACTGACTGCACTGACGTCTTTGAGGAGCTGATAGCTGTGAAGAAACATCTTGCTGAAAAGATAGAGGACTGTCAGTCTGCTGTGGATACTGTCCAGTGTTCCGTCATTAAGCTTGACGCCTCAGGGCCAAACATGGAATCCCAAATTCAGGTACACAGCAGTTTGAGATGTAACTCACTTACTCATAAAGATGCCTATTTGAATTTCATTTCTTATCCTCACCAGGATTTGTGTGATGATCTGGAGGCCCAAGAGAAACAGGCTGAGGATGTGTTCAAGGAGGTGGGTTTGGTGTCCAATATGGCCAGTCCTCAGGTCCTGGAGGCGTTGTCTGTTGACTGCAGCAAGCTGAAGGACGCCATCTCACGCACCAGAGATATGATCCACCTGAAGAGAGAGGAGAGAGAAAAGGGTCTGCTCAAAGTCATCAAAGGTTAGTGTTCAGATTCCAGGCTTCATTTTTGTGGATTGGTGTTGAAATTGACAAAGTACAGTAAAGGTGAGTGATTTCCTTTAGATGAGCGGCAGTCGTTCGAGGAATGGTTCCAGGACTTGCAGCTGTCTGTAAATGAATGTTTTGAGAACCCTGAGAGCAGAACAGATGTGGAAACATCTCTGCAAAGACTGATTGTAAGTAGATGGATGCATATAATAGATTAGTCAATGATAACATAGAACGATGGATTCATATTTAGCTTGAATTCTTTTGGGTCCTTTAGGGTTTCCTAAAATCCAAGGATGCAGAGCGACGCCTGGAGCAGCTGAAAGGTGAGCTTGAGCGGGGAAGCCAGCAGATTCCTTCCCCGCAGCTCTCTGAGCTCACCGACTGGCTGAAGGAGCAGCAGGAGGAGGTTGGCGTGTTCAGAACCCACTGCCACAACAGGCAGAAAGAAATTGAGTCGCTCCTGGTTAACTTGAACAGGTAAATGTTTAGCCACTCATATCTCACGTTGTAATGTTTTGTCTTTGTGTTTTGAAAATATGCAGAATTGTTGTGACTTTAACTTAATATTTTCTTTACTTATGTTCATTTTTTATATTTTCCAGTCTACAAAAGCAGCACGACAGCTTCCGCGATTGGCTGCAGACTAAAGAAAAACAGTCTGTGGTGTCAGACAAAGTTAAAATTCTTCATAAAGATCTTCTGGATGAGAGGTGATTTCCAACATTCTTTGCAGCCAGACATTCATTTGTATTAAAAATTGTTAACTCAAATTAACACGTCACACCATCACACAAACATTGCTTATAATATTACGATGCTGTTAGAAGGTTTGTAAGCTTGAAACTTTGAATAATTGATAAGATAGGCAGTTTACCTTCTATGTGTCTGTCTTTCCCTGTGGCAGTGGTAGAGCCGATTCCCTCAGTGAGATGTTGGCATCCGTTCGCAGACAAGGCATCAGAGGTGACTGCCTTCTGAAGGACAGTGATAACTTAATACAGCGCTACCGGAACCTACAGGCCAGGCTTCAGAAACAGATGGAAGCCCAGGATGCTCTTGAGGGGGAGTATGACAGCTTTAACACTCAGGCTGAGAACACTAGGACCTGGATCACAGACCTTCTGCAAACCCTCACCTCCCCTGTTGGAGACCCTCAGGACATGAAGAGCAAAGCACAGGTCAGTAAAGCCAGATCAGCACCATCAGTATTAGAATATGTTGTGTATGTATGTAGAACTTTTGTTTTGTTTTTAGCAGTTTCATGTGTTTTGTCATCAGATGATCTTAAGCTCCCAACCTATGGGAGACTCTAAGCTGATGAACCTGAGAAGCCAAAGCCAGAGTCTGCAGGAGGAACTGGAGGACAGTAGAAAGCAAAAGGTCCATCAGTTGCTCACAGAAATAGATGAGCAGTGGAGGGTGGCGCTGCAGGCCGCTGAAGAGGCTGTCAGGAAGGCAGAAACACGAGCCCTGTTAGACGAAGACATGGAAGCTTTCAGAAGCCAGAATGACAACATTCATTCCTGGATTAGAGACCAGGAGAATAAACTGCTGTCTGTCTCTGGCCACATGCAAGTTGAGGCAAAGCTACAGATCGCACAAGTCAGTTTAAAATCGCATGGGGATTAGTTAGTTACAGTCCTTGAAAGGTCAGGTCCTCAGTGGTTTAGACATAGTTATAACTTATAGACATTCTTGTTCTTTACAGGGCACGCTGAGCTCCCTTCCTGAGGGAGAGTCAAAGCTTCAGAATCTGAAGAAACAATGCCAAAGTCTGTGTGAAAACCAGGTCTTGGATGAAAACAGAAGACAAGATGTTCAGGATGCAGTCAAACGCACAGAGGAGAAGTGGAGGAAGGTTTTGAGAGCTGCTGAGGAGGCTCTAAACAAGACAGAGACTGAAGCTGCAATGGAAAGAGAATTTAATGATTTTAAAACCCAAAGCGAAAGCGTCCAGTCCTGGATCAAAGAGCAGAGACAGAGGCTCTCAGACGCCCTCGGTAGCCATACGCAGTTTGAGGAAAGGTTGCAGATTGCACAGGTGAGTTTGAATATAAAGTTTGACGGAACAGCTCAGACTAATGATAAAGCAGATACATTCTCATCTGGACACCTTGATTTCTGTGTTTTAGACCATTTTGAATTCCAAACCTGAGGGACAGACCAAACTGCTCCGCCTGAAGGAACAAGGCGAGGGCCTCGAGGAGAGCAGGAAAGCTGAAGTTCGTCACCTGCTAACGGTTATAGAGCAACAGTGGAACAACGTGCTGCAAACTGCTGGACAGACAGAGCAACGAGGTCTTTCAGATGACTTTGACGCTCAGAGTAAAATTGCCCAGTCCTGGATCAGAGGCTTACAGCAGAAGCTGCAGTCTGTGGGCAGTCACACTCCACCTGTAGAGAGATGTCAGACAGCTCAGGTCTGTTTGAATTTATTTAACCATGCTGTTCAGTGTGTTATATAGACTATCTGTGTAACAGAAAACAATTTTGGAAAGTTAACCTCACAAAATAATGGGATGACTCACAATGTAGAGCTGACACTGTCTAATCTTTTCTATTTAAATCTAGCAAGTGTCACTAATATCACTGTCACAGCTTAACTGACGTTATTTCTGAAATATGAAGGTTTAATAACCAGCAATAAATAGCATTTTGTTTGCAGACAATCTTGGGCTCCAGGCCTGAAGGTGACTGTAAAGTGAACAACCTGAGGAGACGAGGGCAGAGTCTATGTAACCATCAGCACACTCAGCACGGCAGGAAGGCAGATGTTCAGCAGATGGTCAGGGACACAGAGGAGCTGTGGAGGGAGGTCCTACAGGCTGCGAAGCAGGTCGAGACTGCTGCAGAGCTTCAGATCACCCAGGAAGAAGAGAGGAGAAGGTTGGAGGTGAGAACGTGCTGCACATTTATTCAGTCAGTCAGTGTGCCAAAGGATGAGTTTGTTTTTTTTTTTTGCTGTATTTGTTCTCCTTGCTGAAGGCAAGAACTCACAGAACCTTTGAAGAACATTGTAACTTGGGCATCTTTTCTGTTTCAGCTGAGAGAATTTGATGCTCATCAGCAGGACACTGACCATTGGCTGCTAGTCCTGCAGCAACGAGTGGACTCACTGAGCAGCCAGACCAAGGCTGATGACAGACTGCAGACTGCACAGGTAAGCTAATGTGAGGGCAGGTGTAGATCATGTTGTGTACAAATGTCATTGTAATGGTACGAAAACACAACTAGTTTAACTACAGGTTTTTCATTATGTCCCATGCATGATTGTGTTTAAACCTCTGTTGATATGTCTTGACTTTTGTCTTGTCCTCAGGCCATTATGAGGTCTAAGACTGAAGGAGAATCCAGGCTGCAGGAGCTGAAGAGAAAAGCTCAGATTTTGTGTGGTCAGGACACTGAAGAACACAAAAAACATGAGGTTCAACAAAAACTAGTAGGTGCTGAGGAGCAGTGGACGAGAGTCCTGCACGATGCCCAACGGGCTCTGGATAGCGCAGAGAGGCGTTGTGATATAGAGGGCCAGCTGAGAGACTACCAGGCCCTAAAACAAGACACCAGAGCCTGGCTAGAGGAGAAGCAGCAGAGCCTCGTGTCTCTGGGCAGTGTGGCTGATCCAGAAAAAACTATTTATACTGCACAGGTCAGTTCAGACGCTTAATGGTCAATCATATCCTAGCATACAATCTGTAAGGTAAATGCTGATATTACTTTTTTATCATGGTGGAAAACTAAATAAAGTAGCTATAAATTCCTACCAGTTCCATTATTTGTTTTTGATACAACTTGGTTTCTTCTTCATCCTCAGACTATTCTGAGCTGCAAACCTGAGGGAGACGCCAAGCTGACAGAGCTGAGGAGGAAAAGCCAGAGTCTGTCTGACCAAGAGGACTTGGAGGAGAACACAAAACAAGCGGCTCAACAGACAATAAAAGACGCTGAGGAGCAGTGGAATAAAGTCCTACAGACGGCGGAGAGCACTTTGAAGAAGGCTGAGGTCCAGTACTCTCTCTCCAGGGAGCTGAAGGCTTTCTGGACCCAGACAGGGAGCACTTCAGCCTGGGTGAAAGAGTTACAGGAACAGGCAGATTGTAAAGGGAAAGGCACTGTTGGCAGCCAGGCTCAGCTAAAGGACAGACTGGACTCAACACAGGTTCGCTGTATGAAAATATGCAACTGTACTGTTGTAACCGGTATCGTTGTTTTTTTAAAGTGCAGTTATTTGTGCTTTGGAATGAGAAACACTGTCAGGTAAATGTGGAGATTTTCTTTTATTTCTGTTGTTGTTTTCAGCTCATCCTGAGCTTGAAGGCAAATGGCGACGGCCAAGTGACAGAACTGAAGAGACGAGCAAAGAGTCTCTGTGACCAGAAGGATCTGGAGAAGGACAAGAAACTAAGTGTTCAGCAGACAGTAAAAGACACTGACCAGCATTGGAATGCACTTCTACAGGCTGCAGATGAGTCACACAGGTAAAAGAAGTGGTCTGTGTTTTGGGGAATTATTTCTCTCTAATTATTCCTCTGCTTCACATAACTGGTTATTGTCCTTTTCAGCTCAGGACCCAGGTTTAGTCTTGCTTTGTTAAACCTGAATATAGTGTAACAGGTAGAAGAGTTACTCTTTCCCCTACTCTGAACTTTTAGACAGCTCAAGAGCGTTGTGGAGAGCCAGGAGTCTTATCAGTACAAGCGAAGGCAGGCTGAAGCCCGTCTGTCTGAGCTACAGCAGCGGACGTCCGGCCTGCCACGTGTCTTCTTCTGGCCTGGCCTGGGAGAACGAAGACAGGCAGTGGAACAGGCTCAGACCCTGCTGGACCAGACCACGGCCCTAGCCCGGATTCTCTCCGATCTCCGAACACAGGTCAAGACCTCGCAGATGTTTTTATGATGATTGATGTAGTTTCATCGTAAAATTTAGTAATAGTGGAGGTGTAACGATTGACTGCGGACCTGTGCTCTTCCAGGCTGCAGAGCTGTATAAAGTCACACAGGACCCCAGCTGGTGTGAGCCTTTTTGGCAAACCATGGAAGCATGCATCCCTGCTCTCCTGAAAGAGCAAACGGTGAGTTAAGCAGAGTGGAAACTGAGTGTTTATCCCTTTATGTCGTTTCGCATAAATAACGTTTTATTTTTCGCAAATTAAGTAGCAAGTAACCGTTCTTACCTGCCGTTATTGTCAGGATGCAGTTGCCAATCTGGAGCAGGGCATCCTAACAGAGAGGCAGTGCACCCAGCTGATTGAGCAGCATGAAGCGGCTCAGGACTGGCTGAGAGAACAAGTTAAAAGCCTTGGCGCTCCTCCTGTGGACAGACAGACTCTGCACAGCACTATCAACACTCTGAAGGTTGGAGGAATGAGACTCCAGGGACGTCTCTGGAGAGATCTTATTTACGGCAACCAATATGTAATATTTAACCTTCTGTAAATGTGGACAGTAACAACTAGTAGACTTATAAAATATATATATATATTTTATTTAGTTGTTTCAAACAGAATGGGTAGCTTAAAGAAACTAAATACTTAGTGTCTCTCTAAATTGTCAGTTCATTGTTGGCAGTGCTTTTGAGTTTACGTTAACCCTTCTAATACTTATCGTACTAACCAGCTGATTCTGAACGATGGCTACATAGTGGACTTTCTAATTTTCTGATTCTCCTTCTCACTCTTGTTTCTAGGCTTTGCTGCAGACGGTGGACCGGGAGCAAAGGGAGATGAAGGAGCTGGACACAGCCATGGACAGTCTGATACGCCTGTGTACCCAAGGAGGTCAGGATGCGCTAACCCTGGAGGTCAGCCACCTCCATGACCTCTGCGCCACCTCCGAACAAGAAGTGAGGGAGCACCTGACAGCCTGTGAGATGAGGCTAAAGGACCTGGACAGTCAGTTGGCCAGAAGGATTCAAGGACTGACGGAGAGAGCTGCAGCCCTGCAGTGGGAGCTCCGCTCTCTGGACCAAGCGCTAAGTTACAGTGAACCACAGAACAACATTCCTCAGCTCCATCAGCACTGGCTCAGTCTTGAGGTTATTACTACTGAATTTATTTAGTGCATACTTTGATCTAATTACATCATATCATTTGATGTCATGTAACTGTGCACATGTGTAAGTTTATAGGGAACACAAGTTACTTATGTGATGTCCTGTTTCTATTAGAAGTGCAACATGTTGCTACTGGATTTGGGAGTGAAAGTTTGTGATGTGCACCAGGAAGTGACGTCCACATTTGCTGCCCAGGAGCTACCAGCCCAAATCATCACTTCAGTTGAATCTTTAAATCAGCAACATCACAGGTATGAACAACAATTTGACTGAAATCAGGTGACACGGAGGAGCATCTGTCCCCTTTAGCCACTGGGGCTTTTTCAACCTGGTAAAGCAGCATCGCAAATGTTCCGTTGGTTTTAATTTTCTGTTGCTCATCAGCCAAAACTTTTTGTGCTGGAACAAATATTTACGCGTTTCACTTACTCTACTGCAGTGTGACATCTTTAGTTTCCAGTAATTTCTTGTAATTGAATTATTTTACAGCCTACAGTCCAGGCTGAATGAGCATCACATTACCTGCTCTACAAACACCGCTCGCTATTTGGCAGATCGTCTTCACACCCTGCAACAGTGGAACCAGAGACGACCATCAGAGTCAATTTCTTCTGTACAGGTTAATTTTAATGATGCTGCTTTGCTGTCTTTTCACATTATTGCAAGTCCAGCGTTTAATGTTGTAAAATGTTCTAAAGAGTGTATTATATGTTTTTCAGCATTATTGTGCAATTACAAGAGTCTTATTTAAGTTCAGCAGGGGAATTTATTTGTTCATCCCTGTAAACAATCAAACACATTTTTCTCCTGGTTTCAGGCAACATTAGAGGATGGAGAAAAACTGCAGGTCAGTCTGCAGGAGGCACTTGCTCATCAGAAATTTCTAAAAGATTGTCTGACACCAGACTTGTTTGAGAAGCTGGAGAAAGACGTTTTAGTGACACTCAGAGATGCTGAAGTTAAAAAAGCTGCTCTAAACCACAGCTTAAAGGTATTTTAATTACTTTATGTATTACTGTTAACAATAATGCTTTTTTACAGTTAAGAACAGTTTCAAATGTGTTTTTTTTTGTTTGTTTTAAGGAACTTTATAAAAGGAGTGAACAAAACCAGCCTGACATGCAGTCTTCAGAGCTGCTTCCTGAAAATCCAGATGAGACAAACACGTCTGTGGTGGCACCACTGCGGAAAAAACATTCACCTGAGAAAAAATGTCAAGTAACTCTACAACAAAATGTTCTCTTAACAGAAAAGTCTACAGAGGTTAAATCCTTGGTTTCAGGTAACGCCTTGCAAATGGAGTCAGAAGCATTAGTGGTTACACTCAAAGCAACCAGAGAGGACATGACGAGCAGTGGTGTGGAGCAAACCAGGACTGAAACCTTAAAAATCTCTCAAAGCCCTGGAGAGTCTGCACATGTTGTCAATGACAAAACTACTTCTGTTCCATCCAGAAAAAAGTCCAAGCTGGTCTGTGGTCATACAGAGCAGATGCAGGTAGAGCCGGAAAGAGGGAACACTCAAGAGGCAAAGAGTCCAGAAGTGTCCTTAATGATTACTGATGCCAAACCTGCACTGACAAATGAGTCTGAGAGTCTAAGTCCACTTCTCCCGTCTGAGTGTTTAACAGAAACAGATGCTGAACAATCTAAATCTGCACTAGGACAAAAGTCAGAAAGCTCACAGATTCCCAAAACTTCAGAGCCCATTTCCACCCGTGGTTTAAATACTGAATGCTATGATGAGCTTGAGAGAATTAAGTCTGATTTAATCAGAAGTACTGTTGTAGAGACACGTAGGCTTTCACCAACTAAAAGAAAGTCAAAGGGTCTGAAACGTTCTCCAGACCTTACCACCAAGAATGTGACTGAAATCACACAAGAACCTGTCAGACAGAAGTCTTTAGAGGAACCTGCAGCTGTTGGTTTGAGAGAAACCAAGCTCAGTATGAAGTCAAAGAGTTTGGACGTGTCATCTTCTCTTGAGCCAGTCTCCATCAGTGGTTCAACTGTTAGGACTGTTGTGGAAGAAGAGGAGCTCTCACCAACCACAGCAATGTCAGAGAGGTCAGAGGCTTCTCACCTTGAGGAAGCACAGGCCACAGAACAGTCGATAACTGATGATGATGCTATTGTGGAACAAACTAAAGCTGAACCAGCCACAAGGAAGTCGATGGAAGGTCCTGACAGTCAGCAGCCATGTGCAACTCCTGATACAACCACAGGACCAACTGAAAGGATTGTTGTGGAACTGGGTAAGGTTTCACCACCCAAAAGAAAGTCAAAGGGTCTGAAACGTTCTCCAGAACTTACCACCAAGAATGTGACTGAAATCACACAAGAACCTGTCAGACAGAAGTCTTTAGAGGAACCTGCAGCTGTTGGTTTGAGAGATACCAAGCTCAGTATGAAGTCAAAGAGTTTGGACGTGTCATCTTCTCTTGAGCCAGTCTCTATCAGTGGTTCAACTGCTCATGTGGATTCAAACAAAATTGGGAAAGAAGCTACTTCAATCGTACAGGCCGTCAACAGAGGAGCTGTTAGTACTGTTGTGGAAGAAGAGGAGCTCTCACCAACCACAGCAATGTCAGAGAGTTTAGAGGCTTCTCACCTTGAGGAAGCACAGGCCACAGAAAAACCTGACAGCCAAATAACTGATGCTGTTGTTGAGAAAAGCAAAGTTATACCAACAAGGAGAAAGTCGATGGAAGGTCCTGACAGTCAGCAGCCATGTGCAACTCCTGATACAATCACAGGACCAACTGAAACAACTGCTGTGGAACTGGGTAAGGTTTCACCACCCAAAAGAAAGTCAAAGGGTCTGAAACGTTCTCCAGACCTTACCACCAAGAATGTGACTGAAATCACACAAGAACCTGTCAGACAGAAGTCTTTAGAGGAACCTGCAGCTGTTGGTTTGAGAGAAACCAAGCTCAGTATGAAGTCAAAGAGTTTGGACGTGTCATCTTCTCTTGAGCCAGTCTCCATCAGTGGTTCAACTGTTAGTACTGTTGTGGAAGAAGAGGAGCTCTCACCAACCACAGCAATGTCAGAGAGGTCAGAGACTTCTCACCTTGAGGAAGCACAGGCCACAGAACAGCCGATAACTGATGATGATGCTATTGTGGAACAAACTAAAGCTGAACCAGCCACAAGGAAGTCGATGGAAGGTCCTGACAGTCAGCAGCCATGTGCAACTCCTGATACAACCACAGGACCAACTGAAACAACTGTTGTGGAACTGGGTAAGGTTTCACCCCCCAAAAGAAAGTCAAAGGGTCTGAAACGTTCTCCAAACCTTACCACCAAGAATGTGACTGAAATCACACAAGAACCTGTCAGACAGAAGTCTTTAGAGGAACCTGCAGCTGTTGGTTTGAGAGATACCAAGCTCAGTATGAAGTCAAAGAGTTTGGACGTGTCATCTTCTCTTGAGCCAGTCTCTATCAGTGGTTCAACTGCTCATGTGGATTCAAACAAAATTGGGAAAGAAGCTACTTCAATCGTACAGGCCGTTATCAGAGGAGCTGTTAGTACTGTTGTGGAAGAAGAGGAGCTCTCACCAACCACAGCAATGTCAGAGAGGTCAGAGGCTTCTCACCTTGAGGAAGCACAGGCCACAGAACAGTCGATAACTGATGATGATGCTATTGTGGAACAAACTAAAGCTGAACCAGCCACAAGGAAGTCGATGGAAGGTCCTGACAGTCAGCAGCCATGTGCAACTCCTGATACAACCACAGGACCAACTGAAACAACTGCTGTGGAACTGGGTAAGGTTTCACCACCCAAAAGAAAGTCAAAGGGTCTGAAACGTTCTCCAGACCTTACCACCAAGAATGTGACTGAAATTAAACAAGAACCTGTCAGACAGAAGTCTTTAGAGGAACCTGCAGCTGTTGGTTTGAGAGAAACCAAGCTCAGTATGAAGTCAAAGAGTTTGGACGTGTCATCTTCTCTTGAGCCAGTCTCTATCAGTGGTTCAACTGCTCATGTGGATTCAAACAAAATTGGGAAAGAAGCTACTTCAATCGTACAGGCCGTCATCAGAGGAGCTGTTAGTACTGTTGTGGAAGAAGAGGAGCTCTCACCAACCATAGCAATGTCAGAGAGTTTAGAGGCTTCTCACCTTGAGGAAGCACAGGCCACAGAAAAACCTGACAGCCAAATAACTGATGCTGTTGTTGAGAAAAGCAAAGTTATACCAACAAGGAGAAAGTCGATGGAAGGTCCTGACAGTCAGCAGCCATGTGCAACTCCTGATACAATCACAGGACCAACTGAAACAACTGCTGTGGAACTGGGTAAGGTTTCACCACCCAAAAGAAAGTCAAAGGGTCTGAAACGTTCTCCAGAACTTACCACCAAGAATGTGACTGAAATCACACAAGAACCTGTCAGACAAAAGTCTTTAGAGGAACCTGCAGCTGTTGGTTTGAGAGAAACCAAGCTCAGTATGAAGTCAAAGAGTTTGGACGTGTCATCTTCTCTTGAGCCAGTCTCCATCAGTGGTTCAACTGTTAGGACTGTTGTGGAAGAAGAGGAGCTCTCACCAACCACAGCAATGTCAGAGAGGTCAGAGACTTCTCACCTTGAGGAAGCACAGGCCACAGAACAGCCGATAACTGATGATGATGCTATTGTGGAACAAACTAAAGCTGAACCAGCCACAAGGAAGTCGATGGAAGGTCCTGACAGTCAGCAGCCATGTGCAACTCCTGATACAACCACAGGACCAACTGAAACAACTGTTGTGGAACTGGGTAAGGTTTCACCCCCCAAAAGAAAGTCAAAGGGTCTGAAACGTTCTCCAGACCTTACCACCAAGAATGTGACTGAAATCACACAAGAACCTGTCAGACAGAAGTCTTTAGAGGAACCTGCAGCTGTTGGTTTGAGAGATACCAAGCTCAGTATGAAGTCAAAGAGTTTGGACGTGTCATCTTCTCTTGAGCCAGTCTCCATCAGTGGTTCAACTGCTCATGTGGATTCAAACAAAATTGGGAAAGAAGCTACTTCAATCGTACAGGCCGTTATCAGAGGAGCTGTTAGTACTGTTGTGGAAGAAGAGGAGCTCTCACCAACCACAGCAATGTCAGAGAGGTCAGAGGCTTCTCACCTTGAGGAAGCACAGGCCACAGAACAGTCGATAACTGATGATGATGCTATTGTGGAACAAACTAAAGCTGAACCAGCCACAAGGAAGTCGATGGAAGGTCCTGACAGTCAGCAGCCATGTGCAACTCCTGATACAACCACAGGACCAACTGAAACAACTGCTGTGGAACTGGGTAAGGTTTCACCACCCAAAAGAAAGTCAAAGGGTCTGAAACGTTCTCCAGACCTTACCACCAAGAATGTGACTGAAATCACACAAGAACCTGTCAGACAGAAGTCTTTAGAGGAACCTGCAGCTGTTGGTTTGAGAGAAACCAAGCTCAGTATGAAGTCAAAGAGTTTGGACGTGTCATCTTCTCTTGAGCCAGTCTCTATCAGTGGTTCAACTGCTCATGTGGATTCAAACAAAATTGGGAAAGAAGCTACTTCAATCGTACAGGCCGTCATCAGAGGAGCTGTTAGTACTGTTGTGGAAGAAGAGGAGCTCTCACCAACCATAGCAATGTCAGAGAGTTTAGAGGCTTCTCACCTTGAGGAAGCACAGGCCACAGAAAAACCTGACAGCCAAATAACTGATGCTGTTGTTGAGAAAAGCAAAGTTATACCAACAAGGAGAAAGTCGATGGAAGGTCCTGACAGTCAGCAGCCATGTGCAACTCCTGATACAATCACAGGACCAACTGAAACAACTGCTGTGGAACTGGGTAAGGTTTCACCACCCAAAAGAAAGTCAAAGGGTCTGAAACGTTCTCCAGAACTTACCACCAAGAATGTGACTGAAATCACACAAGAACCTGTCAGACAAAAGTCTTTAGAGGAACCTGCAGCTGTTGGTTTGAGAGAAACCAAGCTCAGTATGAAGTCAAAGAGTTTGGACGTGTCATCTTCTCTTGAGCCAGTCTCCATCAGTGGTTCAACTGTTAGGACTGTTGTGGAAGAAGAGGAGCTCTCACCAACCACAGCAATGTCAGAGAGGTCAGAGACTTCTCACCTTGAGGAAGCACAGGCCACAGAACAGCCGATAACTGATGATGATGCTATTGTGGAACAAACTAAAGCTGAACCAGCCACAAGGAAGTCGATGGAAGGTCCTGACAGTCAGCAGCCATGTGCAACTCCTGATACAACCACAGGACCAACTGAAACAACTGTTGTGGAACTGGGTAAGGTTTCACCCCCCAAAAGAAAGTCAAAGGGTCTGAAACGTTCTCCAGACCTTACCACCAAGAATGTGACTGAAATCACACAAGAACCTGTCAGACAGAAGTCTTTAGAGGAACCTGCAGCTGTTGGTTTGAGAGATACCAAGCTCAGTATGAAGTCAAAGAGTTTGGACGTGTCATCTTCTCTTGAGCCAGTCTCCATCAGTGGTTCAACTGCTCATGTGGATTCAAACAAAATTGGGAAAGAAGCTACTTCAATCGTACAGGCCGTTATCAGAGGAGCTGTTAGTACTGTTGTGGAAGAAGAGGAGCTCTCACCAACCACAGCAATGTCAGAGAGTTTAGAGGCTTCTCACCTTGAGGAAGCACAGGCCACAGAACAGTCGATAACTGATGATGATGCTATTGTGGAACAAACTAAAGCTGAACCAGCCACAAGGAAGTCGATGGAAGGTCCTGACAGTCAGCAGCCATGTGCAACTCCTGATACAACCACAGGACCAACTGAAACAACTGCTGTGGAACTGGGTAAGGTTTCACCACCCAAAAGAAAGTCAAAGGGTCTGAAACGTTCTCCAGACCTTACCACCAAGAATGTGACTGAAATCACACAAGAACCTGTCAGACAGAAGTCTTTAGAGGAACCTGCAGCTGTTGGTTTGAGAGAAACCAAGCTCAGTATGAAGTCAAAGAGTTTGGACGTGTCATCTTCTCTTGAGCCAGTCTCTATCAGTGGTTCAACTGCTCATGTGGATTCAAACAAAATTGGGAAAGAAGCTACTTCAATCGTACAGGCCGTCATCAGAGGAGCTGTTAGTACTGTTGTGGAAGAAGAGGAGCTCTCACCAACCATAGCAATGTCAGAGAGTTTAGAGGCTTCTCACCTTGAGGAAGCACAGGCCACAGAAAAACCTGACAGCCAAATAACTGATGCTGTTGTTGAGAAAAGCAAAGTTATACCAACAAGGAGAAAGTCGATGGAAGGTCCTGACAGTCAGCAGCCATGTGCAACTCCTGATACAATCACAGGACCAACTGAAACAACTGCTGTGGAACTGGGTAAGGTTTCACCACCCAAAAGAAAGTCAAAGGGTCTGAAACGTTCTCCAGAACTTACCACCAAGAATGTGACTGAAATCACACAAGAACCTGTCAGACAGAAGTCTTTAGAGGAACCTGCAGCTGTTGGTTTGAGAGAAACCAAGCTCAGTATGAAGTCAAAGAGTTTGGACGTGTCATCTTCTCTTGAGCCAGTCTCCATCAGTGGTTCAACTGTTAGGACTGTTGTGGAAGAAGAGGAGCTCTCACCAACCACAGCAATGTCAGAGAGGTCAGAGACTTCTCACCTTGAGGAAGCACAGGCCACAGAACAGTCGATAACTGATGATGATGCTATTGTGGAACAAACTAAAGCTGAAGCATCTTCATTATCAGGTTTTACTGTAGAGCCAACTGTCAGTACTGTCAAAATTTCACCCACCAAAGCACCTTCAGAGATTGTTAAACCTTTGCCAGAACCTGCTACCACAGAGTTGACCACAACCAAGGTAGAGTCTGATGGTCTACCATTGTCTTCAACCCCAGGGGTGGTCGAAGCACCATCTGTACATACTGTGGCTACAGTCGATACATCTGAGGTTTTCATCCAGACACCTGACACTCAAGCACAGAAAGTAGATACTAGTATTTCATCTGATATTCCTCTGTCCATCAATGCATCCACTTCTGTCTCCTGGTCTAAACCTACGGAACCACAGTTAAAGGGGCCTAAAGAAAGATTCAAAGACACCTCTGAACAAATTCAGACTACAGAAAAAGACTTTGGTACAGTGCTTCAAAGCCAACAGTGTCTCACCTCTGAGCCAGATCTGACCAATTATATTGACGAGTTATGGAAAAACACCCCAGAGGTTCAGAAGAGATATCTGGTCCTCAGTCTGCCCGATGGAGCCACCCACACACCTGATGTAGAGCCAATTTTTCCAGCTGCACAGACTATAAAGCAAGATTTCCCCACTCAACCTACCTCTGAAGAAATAAGCGGCTCTACTAGTCAGCAGTTCTGGGAATCTACTCAAGATACATCCAAAGAAAACAAGGAACGAGACATTGATAATGAGACAACATATGACACCAAAGAGTCCTCAGAGATCCCAGGAGATTCCACCCACAGGGTTTCACACATGAATATTTCACTAATGGCTAGAAACAGTAGTACATACGTAATTAAATCTGCATCAGAAGAAAGAAAGCTAGACATGGATCTAAACCAACCAGAGAGTGATAACGTAACTACAGGATTAACAGAGAGGCCAAGGATGGATATGGTCCAAACTACCCTGAACAAAAGTGCACCAGAAAATAAAGATGTAAGTGCTGTCGATGTCATGCCTGTGAAGGCTGCAAGCAAGGTAACCAACATAACATTGAGAGAAAGGTGTCTTGAACTTCAAGACACTGCACGAGGCAGCCCCCCTGCTTCTGAATCATTGCCACTGCGTGTGGCAGGGACAGAGTTTATAGAAATCAACTTCTCTGAGCAAGAAACTATCCAACCAAGGCAAACTGAGACTCAGGAGCTCACACACGAGACCCCCTCAGTGGCCAAAGAACACAGTGCTGAACTTGGCATGCCCAGCAAGTTGGATGAAAAGTCTGCTACGATAGAGAAAATCCATGTGAGGCCTGAAGTATGCATTTTACAACTGGACGTACAGAGCGGTTCAGAGGTGGATAAAGAGGCCTCGGCTACAACAGTTGGGCCAAGGATAGATGTTACAATTAGCCAGAACCAAGGACAACCACAAAATAACATTGAGACCACTACTGATGTCACACCAGAGAAATCTGCAGTTGAGGTGCAGTGCAGTGCTGAATTTAAAGGTCTGTGCCTGAAGAATTCCGCTCAAGCTATGTTTGCTGTGTCTGAATTACTAGAGCCATCTGAGACAGAGTTCATAGAAATAAGTTTATATGAGGAGGACATACTAAAAAGTGAAGAAACTAAGCTGTTGGAAAGTTGTGCAGATGTCAAAGAAGACAAAGTCCAACATTCAGTTGTCGTAAGGCATGATTTACCAAAAAGTCTTGATGAGAAATGTGTTTTGGTGCAGAAAATTCACGTGGAGCGAGAAGTCTGTGGCATTGAAAGACGGGCAGAAAACACAGAAAAGCCTACTGCTGACACTCACCCTAAGGCGGCTGTGGCTAAGACAAAAGTGGAAGGAACAGAGGAAAAGCCCAAAGTGGTGCATGATAAGGATTCTACAAAAGACTTGCTTGATGATTCCCAGAATCTGGACGAAAGGTCTCATCCAATGGATCAAGTCAATGTCGGGTGCTTTTCACAACCGGAGGTCATTGTTAAGGAGCATGAAGTTACATCTCTTGGGATAGGAAATCTGAAGTTGAAATTGAAGGAAATTGAAGGAAATCTGGCAAAGAAACACCTGTTACAACCAGGAAAGGCTGCAGTGGAGCTAACCAAAGTAGAAGAGAAATCTGAAGAACATCCAGGGCAACGTCAACGTGAGCACCATCAGGTGTCAACGCAAAAACTTGATTGTTCATCCAAGGTTGCTGAAAACTCCGTCAGAAGGCAGCAAAGCCCCAGTGAGGGAGATGTAATTGTACAACTGGATAAACCAGCAGGTCAAGAGGAGGATGAACACATCTCTGTCACGACTACAGAGGAACCAATCACAGAAATACTTGAAACCGGTATAAAAGGTGCAAAATCGCCAGAAGACGTGGATGAAACCAAAGCTGAAGTTTGCAGTGAAAAGGCTGCAATTGAGACAGAAGTTGAACAAAGCAGTACTGAAATAGGAGAGAAACTTGTTCAGCCCATGTCTGTGGCCTTTGTAGCAGTGCAGCCAAGTCAGACAGAGAAAACATTAACAGAAATTAATGAGCAAGACACTGCAAAACCAACCAGAGCAGCAATTAAGTCAGACTCTTTAGAAACAACACTGGAAGCACTAAACCAACCGGACACCCAGAGCGTTATTAAGGAGCATAAGATCCCATCAGAGACACCACAAATTCATCAAACAAGTCTCCAGTGTGAGAAAGTTCTGATGAAGAATCCTCGGACGTCCGCAGATGTTCAGCCTTGTAAAGCCACAGCCGAGATCACAGTAGAAGTAAAGATTGAGGAATGTACTCAACTGGAGCAGCATGGGGAAGTGTTACCACAAGACGCTGACGATCCGTCCACGGCTGTTATTGAAAAGTCTGTCAGGATCGAGAAAATCCTCAAGGAGGATGATGTTTGTGCTTTACAACTGGATATAGCAACAGGTCAAGTGGAGGATGAAAACGTGTCTTTCATTATTGCCAAGGAACCGAGGAGAGCTGTAACTCAAACGAGCATAGAGGGCAAAATACTGCCAGAAAAAGAGACTGTAGTTGCCAATAAGACAAAAGTTGAACAAAGGCCGGAACCTGCACCTCATGATGCCTTTCAAGCTGTGTCTGCTGTTCTTTCAGAAGTGCAGCCCTGTGAGGGAAGGACAGAATTTAAGCAAATGCACCTCTCTAAACAAGACCGGGTTCAACCGAGCGAAACTGATGCTGAGCTAGAACTCAAAACCATGCAGGAAAGAGAGAAATCAATGAAGGATCCCTGTGTCCAAGCAAAACATGCTGAGGTGTTAACATGGGATATGGACAATCCACCCAAGAGTCAGGAAGCGAATTCTGTTGGTGTAAAAGAAACGAAAGAGAAGGAACAACAGATGGAGTCAGAAATCAAGTTTGAGACCTCTAAAGAAAGCAAGGATACGACTAACGCAGACATTCAGCCTGACAAGCATACAGTTATCACCAGGGAAGACAATAAAGACAGATGTACTGAAGCCATGTTTGGAGTCAGTGTGGCCCCAAAAGCCCAAATGACTAACCTCAGTAAAGAAGACAAACCCAAGGACGAAGAGAAGAGAAGGTTTCGGGAGCAACAATGGGAGGTAGTTACTATAGAGCTACCAGAGCTTCCACTCGTTACGACACCAGGGACGCTTGAAGGCTTTAGTTTGCCACAGGTAAGACACAAAGGCCGCCGATCTGAAGACGTATTATTTATTAACTGCTGTGAGAGCTATCAATGCCATCGGCTTTCACTGTATTTCCTGCATTAACACGGGTGTTTTGTGTCGACTAAAGCCGGGAGGATACGATGCTGGAAAGATGTCGCCAGAATCACTGCAGACATCATCTACTGCTGTTGACCTGGGTGAAGTAACACACGAGGCACTTTTACCCACTGACCTAAACAAAGAAGAAGCAGATGTGATGACCGAAGAGCTACTGCTGGAGGCAGTGAAAGGCGCCACTATGTTCACAGAAATACAGGAACACACTGCTCAGCTCTTTGAGGTAACGCGATTCCTGTTTGAAATAGTACAATACTCCTAAAACCCAATACTAGGGAACGATTACAGATAACAAAACGTCTCACCACAAAGGCTAAATGCTCTGAGTTTTGTGTCTCTGTTCTTAAGGTTAAACATCAGGAGGATGCTCCAGAGGCTCTAATTACTTCAGCCAGTGACCTGGATGGCGCCCTAAGAAGGCTCATATCTAAAGTCCTGATTTGCAAGAGCCGCCCAGCGGAGCTCAACCCAGCAGCCCTGGTCCGGCAGGTGGAGGAGGCTCAGGTCAGATGATGTTCTGAGTTTTAAAATAAATGACTTTGACATAAATATTTTCATTAAGGTTGTATAATTGCTGTGATGCGTTTAATTTTCTGAGTACAGCAGTGTGCAGAGATTGTCCAGGCCCAGCTCTCATTGCTCTCCCAGCTGAGCGGAGCTGATGCTTCCAACAGAGAATCTGTGGAGCACATGGGAAACCAGTGGAGAGACGCTGCTCAGGATGTAGCTGCTGTCATTCAGAGCAAAGAGGCTCATCTACAGCTGCTGACTGATTACTGCACACAGACCCAAAAAGCCAACATCACGATAGACAGACAGATGGAAGAATTAGAGGCCTTGAAAACGTAAGTAGCCTGTTGCCGTATAACGGTTGCAGGTTAACGCGCATCATTCATAGACCTTTTTTTGTCTTTAAGGTCTCCAGAGCAGAGCAGGGTGGAGGAGGCAGAGCAAATCTGTTCATTACAGAGAAGCATAGAGGAGAGGAGAGCTGTTCTCAGAGAGCTGCTCGTGATCTATACCAAACTATGTCCCTCTCTCAGCCGCTCTGAGCGAGCGACTGCACACACTGAGCTACAGAACCTTCAAGAGAAATGGAGGGGCCTGGAAAGAGCTGTGGAGAAGAACTTTCATCACATAAATGTCCACGCTCGCGAAACCAAGAACCTTTTGTCAGAGATAATGGTTCTGCAAGAAAACTTGGAAACTGTTGTCAGAAACCTTGAATCCAAGACTCTTTCAGTTTCTCAGTGGAATTGCAAGAAAGCGCAGCAGCTGATGGAGGCAAACGCTGAGCTTAAAGCTGCCCAGCAGAAATACCTCCATTTGCAACAACTTTCCAAGCCCCTGCTCAGCTCAAGGTGGGAGAGGGAAACAAAAGAGCTACAACAAGGACTTCAAATGGTCAAAGAAAAAATTAGCCATGCAGAGGGTCTAGTGACATCCCAAACCCAGATTAGCAGCAGTCCCATCATGGAGAAAATGATTGCGGTGATGAGAGATGGCCGTGCCTGGGCTAAGCAGACAGAGAGTGACATTGAGGGCAGGAGGAAGAGGGTGGCTCTACTTCCTGAAGAGGTTCACCAGCAGCTCAGGGATCTGAAGAAGCTGCAGTCTGACATGATTACCAAACAGGGTCAACTACAAGCTCTAGTGGAGGAGGTGACAGAGCTGCTACCACAGCTTGACCAGGCAGAGGAGGTGCCAATGGTGCATTCCTCTCTCGAAGCCCTTAATAAACTCTCAAAGTCCACTACCGAGAAGCTGACCAATGCCGTGAGAGAGATCGAGTCAGGCCTGCAGACCAGGGAAAAGCTTTCAGAGCAGATTGCTGATCTTGACTCCTGGATTATTGCACATCTGCACAGAGAGGCCTCCAGGAGTGCAGATGTTGAGCTCAGGAGCCCCACTGAACTTGATCGCAGAGTTCGTCAGATCCAAGGGACCCTGGCAGAAGCTGAGAAGCATGCTGCGGTCTGTGAGGCCCTCATAACCAAGAGTAAAGACATTTCCTCTGAACTCAGCTTCACAGAGAACTGTCAGCTTTTTGAAAAGCTTAGCAACATCCAGGAGGACATTCAAGCCATTAGCAGTTATGAGAAGCACAACAAAACAGAGCTGGACGAACTCATTCAGATTATAGACTCAAGCAGGAAAAGCCTTGTCACCACAGAAAAAAGCCTTCGGCAGATGTTAGTGGACGTCAGCAGACACAGGTTCCCCATCACAACACAGTCCTTGCGGGATCTTGACTCTTTCAAACACACGGTTCTGGAGCACAAGTCTCAAGTTGAACTTCTGTACCAATGGATTCCACAGGAGAAGATCAGAGGACTGAACTCAAGCATATCTGAAATTCACAGCAAAATGGCTGCACTAGAAAGGAAAGCCTGTGATCATGATAGGTACCTGAACATCAGGCAGTCTGCAGAGGATCTCAAGGAGAAATTTCAGCAGCAGGTCCTTCAGACTAAAGAAGACAACACAGAGCTGGAGGAGAAGTACAAACTGTGTCAAACCCTGCTCATCCAGTTTCCTCTGATAAAGCATTTGTGTGAGGAGGCTCGCGCCAAACTTCAGACGATCTCCACTGACCTTTACCCTTCCCAGCTGACGGCAGAGCGGCAGAGGCTTAAACAAAACGAGGAGAGCCTTGTTACCTGGGAGATGACGCTCTACAACAACCTCCGCATCATCGAGTGGGACTTACTGAAGGAACTAGACATTGATTCAGAGAGGAAAGCCACTCGGGTTTTCCTCTGGAGGACCCAGAAGGAGCTTCAGAAACCCACAGTGATGGAGCCAAACGATTCAGCTCTCAACCTAGAATACCAACGAATCATGTCTTTGAAAAAAACGGTGGAGTCCAGAATGAGAGCCCTGGATGTTCTAGAACAAACGAAAGGAATCAAAGAGGAAAGCGAATCTCAAGACCTAGTACGCTTGAAGAATGGAGTTCTCAGTCTCTGTGACACACACATGGTATGTGTATATATGTGTGTGTGTCTGTGTGTATATATAATATACAATTTCTTATTGTATACAATGTATATGTATTTATTTCTCACCCAGGTCAACATCCTCCAGGCCAGGGAGTCTTTAAGAGGCTACACCTGTACAGTTAAAAAAGCAGTTCAGTTCCTGAGGGACATCGAGGTGTCCCTGCTGCCACTGCAGGGCTCTGCCGGGCCGTGTTCTGAACAGCTGGAGGAGACCCAGCAGGCTTTAGCAGCGCTGCAGCAGCAGTTTCAGACCCATGTGGAGGAGCTCCAGACCCAGGTTGCTCTGCATTCGTACCTGTCCCCCCAGAAGGTGGAGCAGCTCCAGGAGAATATTCTGAGCCAGCTGCTGGTGAAGATGTCGACTCTCCAGGCAAAGGGCCACGCCCGTCTGGAGGGGCTCAGCAGGTACTAGGCTGCTTTTCGTAGGGGTTCACGCTCTAAAGGGCTGTATAATTCCTAACAGTAGGTACGTGTTATACACTATTATATTATTATAGAGATTAAAAGTTTAACAAGCAACAGTAATATATTCACCAATCAATGTAACACACAGTTTATTTACCTGCTAACAACGTAGCATAAATATCAGAATAGGTGACTATTTGTGCTTCCATTTTTGTTTGTTCTTCATGGTTGTATTTGTCATTCAGATGTGCAGAACATCACATAAATTACATCAGGTGCCAAGAGGAAATCATCCAGGGTGTGAAGAGTGCAGAGAACAGCCTCCTACAGTTGATTTCCCAGAAGGTCACATGTCTTGGTGACTTCACTGACCAGGAGGCAAAGCTCGAAGTACGAAACCAAACAGGCTTACTTTTACTTACTTACTTACTTTTCCTCCTTCCTATCTACAAAAGGAGAACTGTTCATAAAATAGAACTGTGATCTGTTTCCTTTTCCTAATTTTGTATCATTACAAAGTGCTGGTTGAGGATCTGTAATTAAAATCTTTAGTATAAATGATATGATTCTTTCATGTGCAGGTTATATCTCAAGCGGTGGAGAGCCTGCTGAAGCGTCTGGAGGAGCTGAAAGAGTGGTGCCCCGAGCCGAGCTGTCGAGGAGTCAGGGAGGCTGCCGTCACTGCCGTGTGGAAACGTGTGTCGAGACTGCGGATGTGCACACAAAAGCTGAGAAGTCGCAGTAAGCAGAGGATCACAGAATGGAGTGATGTCACCAACAGTGTAAGTCAACGTAGATACAACCATCTTGATGGAGGCTTGTTTGCATCCAAATTTAAAATGTTACATTTGTTTTCTTCCTTTCAGGTGGAGAAGGCCTCTGCTGTACTGGAGCAGGTGGAGGCGGAGCTTCCTGATGACTCTCACTTGAAGGTTTCCACTGAGGCGCTTCATGACCTGTTGCAGTCCTGGGAACAGTACCAGGACAGACTGGACTGCGAGCATCGATCACTGTCCGCCCTGGAACTGCGTGTTGCGAGATTACTGGGGGTCCCCGCCCACCTGGAGTCTGCCCCGCCCACTCCTCTCTGCCAGGAGCTTCAGGTGATGCAGGCCCGATACGCCAGGTGAGATTGTTTTTAATGTGAATTGCATAACTTTAATTGTAATTGTGTTCTATTTCTAACGGTAATAAAATGTTTGTTTAGACCTGGTGTAGCTTTCAAATAATTTCATACTCAAACACTGCTTTAACTCTGTGCTTCAAGTCTAATGGTGGATAAGTAAATGCAAAATATCAACTTAGTCTGTATAAGGGATGTATTTTTGTATCCATCAGTGTTAAAAAGAAAAGCAGAGAAGGTTTGGAGGCAGCCAGACTGGAGCTGGAGGAAAGAGAGAAGCTCTGGGAGGAACTCCACGGCTGTCGGGTTTGGCTGGAAGCCACAGATGGTCGACTGTCGGAGATGGAGCAGAGCAGCAGTGCACAGCAGCTACCAGTGAGACATGTCCAGCACATCACGCCCAGTTTCATGTTTTATGAGTCACTGTTATTTGCAGCAAATGTTGAAATGAAATGTGAAGTTTTAGCATAATAAGCATTAGTATCATCAGAAGTCTGGGAAATATGAAATGTCTGAAGCGTTTGCTTGGCCTCAGGCCCAGACGCTGTTTGGTGTTTACTTCTATGAACCCACCAACCAGAGAGTCGCCCTTTGTTCCAGTACCTGAGCAGGAGCCAACTTTGCCCCATCCACTTGCACTTTCTCTCCTCCCGCGCACACACACACACACACACACACACACACACACACTCTTGGAGAGGGTCTGTGCTGATAAAAGACCTGAACAGCCCCTCCACCACTCCCCACCTCCCCATCACTCACCAGCCCGCCTCTTGTACCAGACGCCTTTTGTTCACAGTTGTAAGTGGATCTCACAGTTGGCCTTTGTCAAGTCACTTTCATGGACACACACGTTTACCTCTGTACTTGTGAGGACTCTCATTGGTTTACCACATATCCAGTGGTCGACCTCCTCTGTGATCTTTTGCTGGTTTTAACCCCAGTATAGTTCATTAAAGAGGTGAAGACCAGATAAAAGTCATCAACTTCCCTGAGTGAAATCGCCTCAACATGCTCTCTATTCGATGATGGACGCTACGTATACACTTTCCTTCTGTCTACACGTGATACAGCCACCCTGCACGTACCCGCTCTTCCTCGCTTCCATTGTATCTTTCACACACTCACCCCTCACTCAGTTTGCTCCCAGCGATAACATCAGACGCCTCTGTCTTCAGCAGGGCATCGGACACTGTCGTGCTAAGGTAGTTTCTTCCCGGTTATCGCTCACACTTCTAAAGATTTGTTTTGTTTGTCTTGTTGGGCTGCTGTTCAGTTCACTTCACTCACCAGAAATTAGATTAATAAATAAGATTTTGCTTATCTAATGTTGTTTTTCCAGTGGTGGGTAATAGTGGTAAAAATTATTATACAAAAATTGAAGACTTGTCTCTCTCTTTGGTTTCAGGAGATCCACCTCCAGCTACACACCCACAAAGCTTCGCTGCAGCGCATCATGGACAGCCTGAAGATGAAGTACTCTGACATGGACACGCCGGTCCCAGTGGAGGTCGAAGGCCAGCTGCAGGAAGTCACACAGTCAATGAAGCAGGTGGAAGTAAAGGTAGACAAAACTTAAAACTGTAAAATGCTCTGGAAATAATGTCCTGTAGAAATAGACAGAAAGACAAGATGCCACAGCTTTCTACAGTTGACCGCTGTTGATTGATTTCAGTTTCGAGGAGGACCTCGCCGTACTTTCTTTTCCATTCTTACATTATATTGCTAGAGATACATGCTCCATAGTATCCTCACGAAAGCTGTTCCATGTTGTAGTCATGTAAGAGTTTGTCTCTGTTGGTCTGTCAGGTTGGAGAGGCAGTTGAAAGCAGTGGTGCTGTTCACAAGCTGGGGGTGAAGCTGTTTGAGATCCTGGCTGGCCTGAGGTCAGTTCAGAAGAGACTGGAACAAAGAAACCCCACAGTGATTGAAGCCAAGATCACTCAGAAGGTGGGTAATGACAAGGAGTTGTTGTTTCTCTTATGATGTCCACATAAAAGCCATTTAATGTCCAAGAAAGAATCAGGAAGTCACAACAAAATCTCCCCATGTGCTCATGACTGTTCCCAGCGTGTATGGGACGAGCTGGACGTGTGGCACTCCTGCCTGGCTGCACTAGAGGTGGACATGCAGGACTTGGAGAAGCCCGAGGACACACTGGTGCTCACAGAGAAACTGGTGGAGGTCCAGCAGTTCCACTCCCAGCTGGCCAAACAGGCCGAGCAGAGGACCACCCTCCTCAGCAAGGTCAGAGCAGCCGCCTGATCGCGTCACCTCTTTACGTTTCATTTGCTCTGTCTAGATTACACTACAATATATACTGGATTGAAATATATTAAGAAATAACTGTGGGCATTGAATTTATGTTTCTGCTTATGTTGGCTAAATATAGTTTGTGTCTTTGTTCAGATTCAAACATGGCTTCAGGAGCATCAGGAGATGATCAATAGCTCTAAGAGCTGGATAACTGATGCCCAGTCGTGGCTCGCTGCTCCCTACACCTACACCACTGCAAAATGTCTGAGCAGCCATGTTCACACTTTGCAGGTCAGTACTCGCCCACTACTCTGCTTCTATAATATGTTCTTCAATTCCCCAGACTTGTGTAGAAGGTAAATGGAGGAAATGTTGTTACAGATGGTGTTGGATGACTCGGCACAGATCCGAACCACTCTACAGGGCTTCAGTTCAGTCCTTGAGGAAATGTCTCAGCTGTGCGATGTCGCCACACTCCAGGAGCAACTGGTGGAAGCTGATCGTCAAGTGGCTGACGTTCAAGACAGTTTCACCGCTCCCCTGTCTCAGCTAGAGCATGCTGCTGCCGTGAGTCTCCGATTTCATTCCTTTTAAACGGATGCTGTTTGTTAGACCTGGCTGAGACGTTCTATGATTGTGTTAGTCTGATTTAGATATGACTTGTGGAATTCTAGGAGGTGGAAGCCATTGAGAGTGAAGTCAGGCGGATGGAGAATCAAGTGGCAGAGATCAAGACATTACTAACATCTCCTGAGACTTTGCCGAGCCGCAGAGAGGAAGGCCTTAGAGTGAGCACACAGTCCAGACGGTTCAAACTAAATATATGTACAGATCGAACAGACTGTCATGTCTGATGTATCTGAACGCTCGTATGTCTACAGCCAATTGAACAGAAGATCCAGACCATGAGGAGAACGGTGGCAGAGATCCAGAAGTGTAAACCAGGCCTTTGTCTGCCAGAGAAGGCTGAGGAGACTCTCACGGTCTTTGCTGTAGTGGACCAGCTTCAGACTCTGCTGCTGGAATTAGAGAAGGTTTGTCAGACAATAGGCCCAATAACTGCTAGTTGATTATAGGACTCATTGAAACTTTACTTTATTCTTTTTGTAGAAGGTCCCTGCTCTGTTCATTCAGCAGCCTCCAACTCCAGTCCAGTCCAAAGCTACGTCAGCCCAGCAGACAACCTCTCAGCCCCAGCTACTGAAAGCCACTTCACAGGAGGTGAGGTTTCACTTTCCTAACTGTGTATTACCTATCACCCATGTGTAAAAGCTAAACATTTTAATACGTCTGTCATAAGGAGGACACAGAGCAGGGCCAAATCAGAATTGTCCATGTGGAAGAGGATGTTCTGAAGAGATCTGGAGCCGCGCTGCTCACTGTGGAACAGTCCTCACCTGAGCAGAGACAGTCCTGGACACCTGACAGCACCCAGGTAGGAAATCTAGGGAACTATGTCTGTCTTTTCTCTCGCTGATGCAGTTTAACACTGGAAGTAACAACCACACTGAATTTATACGGCTACGATCATCTTCTGTGGTCATTTCCACGTCATTTTTAAAATCACACTCTCACCCTGGTCTTCAAGAGATTTGTATTTTGTTGCTTTCTCCTAAGTTAGACTCTAGTGTGAAGTAGTTAATACTAACATGCATGTCTACCCATTCCTGCATGTGTCACTAACTGAAATATATGTTGACTGTTCAAAGTGCAGATATTGGGATCAGAATTATTCCGACTAAAGTCAATGCTAAGCATGTCAGGGTTTGGTGGGGAACCTGTACTTAAATCCTGAATAATCCCTAAAAATCAGGTTGCATTTTCAAATTATTATCGTCTATAAATAGTAAAAAAACGCTGGTTGCAGTCACTGAACAAGTTTTTGTCATAACCTAGATATTAACAAATGTATATACTTTCATAAACAGTAAGTGATCATAAGTCTTAGCTGTTAGTTCAAAGTAAGCACTGATGCAGATCCCAGGTGCACTTTCAACCTCTCCGTGTGATTGTACATGAGCGTGTTTTCGTGTCAGCAGCGGGAGCTTGAAGTCGTGCTCCAGGCTGAAGAAGCCGCAGAGCATAGAGGGAGTGAGGAGCAGAGAGTGGAAGAAGGTGGAGGAGGTGTTTTTTGGTGGCTCTGGGATGTTTTCCTGAGCACTGCTGCAGAGGTAAAGCTGAAAACGAGCTACTGTAGAAAACCTTCCATCACATACTGTCTTTCCATTCTAACCTCTTGGTGACCTCTTGCTTGTTACCAGGTCAGCTACGTGTAGGTGGAAGGGACTTTCCTCACTGGATGTCAAAATGATTTCCAGAACTAACTATAGTGGCATATTTGAAGGTTTATTACATCTGTTTAAATGGACACCTGGGTCCACACAGCTCATCCTGATGTTAAAAATTTGTAACACATGTATCAGCTGTGTAACCTTGACCTGGGTCACCCTGCTCCTCACATCACTGCTGGCACTGAGCTCCTTCTCCTTGCGCACCTCTATTCCCATCTCTCTACTCATCACAAACCCTTCCTTGATCCTTAATACACATATTTGATCGCGTCTGTTTCCGCTACTTTTCCTTTCTTCTTATCCCTCCAACATTTACTCCAGTTCCTGGTATTTCCTGTAGAGGGCACTATTGAACAGTGTTTCTAATTTATAATGGCGCTGCAGTCTGTGATGTCTTATGAAAGCGTTGCCAACAGTCTTTTCTCTATTGAAGTTTTTATTGTCTATCCTAATATTTGTCATTGTCTGTTTTAGGAGCGTGCAGCCGCAGAAGAAGCTGAAGCCGCCACTGAAGCGACTGGAGAAGACACACAGGTAACTGACTCAAAATAGGCAACAGGTAGCAGGTAAATAAGCAAAGACCTTGATCTAAACATGAGTTTGGCAGCCTGTTGCTTTGCATGTTTAAATTGAATGTTTCTTGCATTTTACTAAGAAACTGTTCAATAAGATCAATGTAATGTTTGAACTATACAGCAGATGCAACAGTTGTACAACGTTGGGTAGTTTTGATCCCTAACCTCGTGGACTAAAAGTGTGTTTCCCCGACTGGTCTTCTAACCCTGCTCATGTTTCTTCAGGATGTTGAGGGCCCCACTGACACCACAGAAGCAAGTTCATCTGAAGCTTTATCACAGCCCCTGGCTACAGTCACAACCCAGTCGCTGTCTGAGAGCATGGTAAAAGTCTCCAAAGCCGACTCTGGGTCCCAGCAGAGATGTGTAGTTTCCTAGATCTAGAACCTGTTTACACTCCACTATCAAAGCTCCACTGCTTTTCCTTTGCTTGTCTAAAATAAATCCTACAACCTTTTCCAGAACTTACTGTAGAACTGAATGTGGTCTAGAACCTAAATCGGACCTACCATCCCTCCTAGAACCTATCCTAGCCTGTTCTTTTAACGTCGTCTGCATTCAGCTCTAGAACTTTCTAAATGTAATTCTGGAGTTCCTGGGTTTTTAGTCCATCCTCTAGATGACTCTTCAAACACTAGAACACACTCATAAGGTCGTCTCGCTTCCTACATCCAACATTTGTGTTCTCAGGGCCTTCTAGACTCAAGACTTTTGATCATTCAAACAGTCTCTGTATTAAATAAACCCCCTTTTGGTCTAATCCAACTCTAGAATAAAGCCTAAGTCTTTAGACCCACCGAGCCCACACGTCCATACCTTTCTAGAGATGTCATCCTTTCAGCCCTCAGTGCATTTACATGGCAGAGAACTGCTGCTTTTCAGAACGTTTCCATTCTGAACATATGAGAAACAGAGGATGGGGCTAAGTGATTAAATTTCATCAGTTTTGTGCCAAAGCTGCACTTTTTCCACGTTTAATGTGTTTACATAAAGAAATACTGAACTAATTCTGCCTGATGGATGACAGCACATGGTTTGGCTGGATGTAGTTCCTGGTTTACCAAACACTGATTTCTAGTGAGTAGGGTGTTTAACTGGCTGTAATAAGCTTTTGCATGGACCTTATGATGTTCTAATGGTTATTTCGTGTTTTCTAATGGTGATTTAAATGAGGTCTTGTGTTCACTTTTTTGATTTGTCTTATCTGCCATTTGTGTTTCTATAAGCTGAACTGGATGTTAAATTGTTGTTTACAGAGGTGAATAGTAGTATTTATTACTATTGCTTACTATTATCACTATATTAGGTATTTGCTCAGTCCAGTGGAATTTATTAGGAATCTGCATATTCACGCTCGACAATTCAGCTTTTATGTCTAAGAAATTTCTTTTTAAAATAACTGTTGGCTATGAAAATGCACGGGTTTGACAAGATTACACCATTAACACAACACTGTTGGCTGGTGAAAACCCCGTAACCCCTAATTACTCATTTAGAGGGACTCTACTCAAAGTCTTATTTGTGTGTCATTAGAGGAGTAACGATATTTAAGCTTTACCTGGAGATGCAAGGTTTTCACCTGAAGGCAGTACTGAGTCTAGCATGTGCTGTACTTCTACTCCACTTGTCTTTCTTTTCTGTCTACACGTCCAGACAAGATCACAAATACAAATAAACCCACAAGAGTGATTTACTCCACCGTCTCTCTGTTTCTGTGTCAGGAGCTCATGAAAGGACAGAGGGGGCTTGCATGGAGGGGGGATGATAGCCACCCAGAGGGGCCGAAGACACACACAGCATATACACTGAGCGCACACACACTTCAGAAGTCATCCCCACCTAGTGAGGCAAGCCGAGCTTTTAGAAGTGTGAGGTCAGACGGCAGTGAGGTAGACAGTGGGAGGTTGTCAGTGGAGACACGTCAAAGCCCAGCGACGGCTAGAGAAGTCCTGCTCACACCCGCCGCACATCTTCTAGACAAAACACCAGTAGCCACCACACAGGCACAGTCAGCTGCTCAAGGCAGCGAACCAGCCGCAGGACAAGCGGGCGCCTCAGAGGCTTCCACCTCCACGTTCAGTCTGCAGCATCAGGATGACGCTGAGGGAAGGCGTCCGGCACAAACCCTGGTAAGAAAGAAAGAGCCTCCCTAACACTAACAGCACAGGAGCAGACGCTGAGGTGCTGCTTGATGGATGAGTTGTCACAGAATAACCAGTCTGTGAAGTTTGCCATAACAGCCTTGTGGCCTGATGTGCAAGTTACACAGTTCATGTGTTGACCCGATGCTGTGATGCTCTCGTTTGCATTTGTCTTTCCACGTATGTATATTTATGAATTTATATTCACATTGAGCTCAGGAGGGAGCAGATGGACTGAACACTGACAACTGTATGATGATAGTTTGTTTTTTGAGATGAAGATGCTCCTGATACTCATTTTTAGTCATTGCCCTGAACTAATCATTTCATTAATCCTGTTAAACCACATTTTTAGCCTATTCAGTCTCCAACACTGTTGTTTATCAGTCTTTTTTTTCTTTGCTACAAAATCTGCTTCTATCTTTTAAAATGTAGCTTTTAAAAACACGATGTTGACCTTTTTCACAAAAAAGGCAGTGAGTAATTATTTCCAGACTGATTTCAAGTAAACCCTCAAGTAATTTAATGGTGAATAACAAAAATATATGCTTAAAATCAAATAAGTTCACAGGCTGCATATCTCCAATCTGAGACGAGCTTTTTATCCTTCACAAACAGAACAATTCCTTGTATTCACATTAGGCTTCTAATATGAGAAGCAGCTGAACGGTGGCGTTGAGCGATTAATCCTGATGAAAGCAGGTTTGTTGACTCTTGGTGTTCACCTCAGGCTTCAAATCTTCAGTTTCTTGGCAACTGGCTTTTGCATCAAATAATTTTTTTTCACAAAGATGAAGGTCAAAACAAGAGTGAAGTAAAAAGATGACACTCAGGTCGACATGTGCAGCTGTGATGAAGCAAGTCATGAGATGACTGACACCTACAAAGCATTACCAGCTGAATGAGGAAGTGGAGAAGTGATTACGGAGCTTAGCTCCACCCCTGTAGCCTGAGGCCTCTTTTCTTTCGCTGTCATTCTCTTGTTCTTCCCATGGTAAACAGTCGCTGTCACTGGAGCCCAGCCACCGATACAGGAAGTGGCTTCAGGCACAGTGGGTGGAGCAGAGAGACCGAGAGCAAGAGAGCTAAGCCGACAGAGGGAAGAGAGTGGAAGCGCGAGTAGTACAGCTACTGGTTATAAGTGTTGTTTATGTCCAACCTGGTCAGGTAGACTCAACCTACAGCTCAGGACTCAGTTCAGATCTTCTCTCCTCCCTCAGCTGTGACACTGGAGCAGGAACAATTAGCCAGGTGTGTTCTGTCTGTGTCTCAGGGACTGGAGGAGCCTGGATGCCCGTCTGGGCCCTGCCCCAGTGAGAGCGCGCTTCATGGCTGCCTGGCTAGAGTTGGACAGCTTGAGCAGTGGCTCCAGAAAGCCCAGAGGAGCCTGCTAGCTGCAGCTTCAGTGACCATGCAAGACAGTGTGGAGCAGCAGCTCCTCACCTGCCAGGTAAGTCCCGCCCCCCCAGGTGTCTGCCAGCAAACAATCAGCTGAAACGTTATGTCTTTACGTAACACTTCTTCACGATCATTACCACATGAAACAGGCCGTACACGCTAATGAAACCAATGAGTCTCAGGTGGATTTTTTTTTTTTTTTTTTTGTCAGTTACTTCTTGTTTTTGCTTTATTTTGTTTCTATGCTGTCAATTTTAAATTTCGGCTTTTAGGACATTTGACTTCTCTGCATTTAGGATCTACAGCCACAAAAACAGCTTCAGCCAAAAGGTCGATTCTAAGCCACTTGGTGGTCGATTCTTCTATTGGTTTATCGTTTGACCTGTAAGTCACAAAAACTGTGCTCACTGTGGCTGATCATTAACCTGCTTGTCCAACAACCGTGTGCACTAAGCTGCTAATAATAGCACCAAAGGTTGACCAGTGTAGACAAGCGAGGGTTTGTAGAGGAAGAAGTCAGAGTTCAGCTGGAAATGCAAAATCAGATTGGAGTCAGAGGTCAGTTTGCTTTTACTGCTGATCACATAATAAAGCAAACAGTGACGCGCATTTCATTATTTGGAAAGTGTCTGCTCTGGAGCAGGGCGTGATGGGAACCGACAGAATACCTGTCACGCTCTACTTTAAATAACACCACCGGTATTTGCACCGAGCTTAGTGCTGCAGAGGAGTCTGAAATGTTGCAATTTGAAACTTAAATACGGTTCAACACGTTAATATACATGCGTGTATCAGCAGGTTGGCTTCTTTTAAGAGTTGACAACAGCATTTACCTGTTGCTGGATGTAAAACTTGCATCATGACTCAGACAAACGTCGAACATACAACTTCTCCCTCAGTGATTAAACTCGTAACGTTAATACTCGGATTAACTTCCCAGGATTCACTCCCTGTTCACCCTCGGAGTGAAACACGAGCCTCTGTTAAAGTTTCAGAGCTTAAACTCATCTCACGGTCACACGTCACATTTAAATGTGGGTTTGTAGGCAAACAAAGCAGCAGCTGATGAGACATTTCCTATTCAAATGTACTTAGACCACTTGTTCATTCACTGCCCGGTCACATGGGGGACACATGGGTGAGATGAAAGAGTCTACACATTTATTACAGGAGTGAAATAAACAAAAGTAAAACCCAGGACGGGGCCACCAGATGAATAAAAGGCTCCAAGGTCTTGAATTACAGCAGCATGATGCCTGTTTCTGTAGGAGATGTTTCTGGAGATTGAGCAGAAGGTGGCGAGCCTGTCGACGCTCACTCAGGGAGCTGACGGGCACCAGCAGGGTGATCTGGGAGCTGTGGGATCCCAGCAGGAGGTGGCTGAGCTCCTGTCCTCCAAACTGCAGCTCCTCAAGCTCAACCTGGTCTCGTTCCAACAGCTCCTAGAGGACAGACGAGCAGAAGACGGGGGGAGCCACAGGAAGCCACAGGAACAGGCAGAGCAGTTGTTGTCTGAAAGTGCTGGATGCTGCACTAAACAGGTGACTAAGAACCGTCCTGATGAGCCTTTAATGAAAAAAACATTCACGTCTAAGACTAAGATGCTTTTATTCTCATCTACTCTGTCCAAGTTAAAACGAAGCAGCAGCTTTCAGGAGCTTTTCTCCTCACCAAGAAACAAACTCCTGAGGCAGAGCAGCCTGCAGCAGCAGAAGGTATAACCACCAGGTCACGCTTTTAAATGTCACCGTAATGTGTCCAAACACTAAAAGTCTCACAAAACCAAACCAGCCTCTGCTGACGGTGTCGAGTCAAACACTAACACACGCGTAGTTAAACTCGATGGTGCCTTGTTGTTTGCAGGAGTTGGAGCAGGAGCTGACTGAGCAGAGAGATCTGACTCGGGCCATCATCCGGCACAGCAGCAGAGCTCGACTTCACAGCCAGGACGCAGGCCACCCGTCGCCATGGTACCAAACACGCATCGGTTCTCTCTCGGGCATATTTGTCTGTCTTACTTATTTTATTTGAATAATAGTGTTTTTTTACACCGCTTTGTTATAAATGTATGAAAAGGTCCCAGAGCACATTTACAATAATAATTCATAAGAAAAACGTTTAATCTACACTGTTTATAAATACATTCATAATTGGGAATGATGTGTGTTAAACTGTGGATCTGTGCATTTTATTAGTTATTAATTGCGTTTGACTACATTTCTACGGAGAAGCAGGAACGCCTTCAGTTCACCACCAGGGGGCAAAGACAGAAAGACAGACAGACAGACAGACAGACAGTCGTAGAAAGGAAGACGAAGTGTTAATTTTCAGCTTTTTCTCTCCCTGCAGGTCGGCTCCTGCTGGGCCTGATGTGGTGGAGGACTCCGCTCAGAAGAAGTGGGATCACCTTCACAGTCGGCTTCTGGCTGTGGAGGAGAGCTGGCTCCTTCCTCCCTCTGAGGTAAGGCCTTCATCAGGAGAGCTGAAGTGCTTGATTATCACTTTTCACATACAAAAAAAGCAGAAAAATCGGTCTTCTCACCATGTTTGATTATCACCTTCTTTGAGCAGACGGCACGTTGTTGTGTCTTTGGTGTTATGGGAACTCCTGCAGGGCTTGATGGGAGTCGTGTGTGTCTCTGACTTTTCTCCTGATGTTTTTCTCTTTATATGTGACTCTTCTCTGTATATGTGACTCTCTCTCTCTCTCTCTCTCTCTCTCTCTCTGAAGGTGACAGACTCATCTGTGAGGCGTACTGATGGAACAGCGGGACGTATGATTGGCGCCCAGAATCTGAAAGAGCTCCAAACCCACATCATGCTTCTGAGGGAGCTGGGACAAAAAGCTGCGGAGCTTCCGAATCAGGTGAGGAGCCAGTAACATGACTGTCTAACAGAGAATATACTGTGTTGTGACCTTTGACCTTGGAGAGTTTCATTCTGAATGCTGCGTTATACTGAAAATAAAAGTTGGAGGTTTATTGAAAAGTGAAGACAACAGTGAAGGTTGTTCTGCTTTGATGTCTAATCTTAACTGGTTCTAAGCTCTTCTCTGTTGTGATGCTGTTGTGATGACCGTCTGCTAGGTCACAACCCTGACAAGTTGGAATCGCACTCAGCAAAATGTGACAGGTTCAATGTCAGTAATTCTAGCGACTAAACAGACAGTTTTTACTAATGAAGTAAATAAAACAAATACTTTTTAATGAAGTTAGAGAATATTGTGGTGATGTTTATCACAGCTACAGTGTGTAACTTTTAAATCATTTTTTGGTCAAAGCTTCCTGTGACTTATAGACTCATTCATATGAAGGTGGTGTCGAGCTGATGTCACAGTTGCTGCACCTCTTTCTGACTGACCTTCACGTTTTCTACCCGCTCTGGCTCCAGACGTCCTCTGTGGATGGTTCCCATCAGACGCTGGATGAGGGTTTGTTCCATGCGCTGTATGGAGCATCACTGTCCCTGTCCTCCATCAGCAACCTGCTGCACTCAGCTCATGAGGGAGATGTTCAGCTGAGGCTGCTGCAGCTGCAGGTGGATCCTCAGAGCAACATGAATCAGTCAGAAAAAAATAAGACAGGATTACATTCAAATCTCCAACCTAAAATCTGATGACAGTTATTGGACTTTCCTGTAATTTTGTTCCCTTCAGAGTGTGTCAGCAGAATTGGCGACATTTAGCAGTGAGCTGGTGTCTCAGGGGTCAAAGGTCAGTCATATCCTGGGTTCAGAGCGGGGTCAGCGGTGTGTTGATGGCCTGAGCAGAATCATTCCTGTGGTCCAAGCTGCTCTGACCAGCAGAGAGAAGCAGCTCAGAAATGTGGAGCAGGAGACGGCAAAGCAACAGGTTGGAGCACACGAACAGAAACATTAGGGCATCTTCAGTAAAATATTAAACAAAGATTCAGTCTCACTTAGACGATGTGTGTTGTCAGACCATCTGTTCCTTTACTTACAGTCACTGATTGACAACAGTTATAACGAGGTGAAGTGATTCTGTTTGAAACAGAAATAACTCTGTCTGCCTCGTTCCAATTAAAGCATTTGTTGTTTGCATGCGACAGACCAATGTTTGTGTCTAACAACAGGGAAACCTCAGAGAGCTGCATGCAGCCTTCACCTCTAACCAGTCGACCGTTCACCAAGTAATTAATGACTTCAGGGAAACACTGAGCTCTAACGAACAACTGCAGGTACCATGTCACAACATTCCATCATTATAAACAGACAAACACTACAGTCGTTTGAATGAGCTGCAGTGGTTATAATGAGCTGAGAAGGAGGCTTAACTCAACCATTATGACACTTGAAATGTAGGAAGGAGCACATGGAGTAGTTTCGTATGAAGCAGTGGCTGTTTGGCAGCCAGGCTCACGACTGACTGCATCAAGATAAAGCTTTGATTGCTACTATGTGCATGTGTTTAATTTCCAGGCTGCGGTTCAGATGCAGGAGTGTCTGCAGCAGCAGGTTGAGCAGGTAGAGTCCCTGCTGCAGCGGACTGACGGACACGACCTGCCCGCCCGCCTCACCCAGCAGGCCACACAGCTACAGGTGAACTGGCAGCTTCGCGTATTTACACTGACTCCCACCAACACTAAACATCTAGCTAGAGATGACTGAGCCCCTGCTGCTCTGTGTGCAGACTGAGCTGGACACTGCTTTGGTTAGTGTTGGCGCTCGCTGTGAGGAACTGAGGAGCAGTGTGGAGCTGCAGCAGCTGTATGAACGGCTCGTCAGCAGCCTCAAGGAGCTGCTCAGTCTGGGCTCTGAACGCCTCGCACAGCAGCCTGAGCTCCAGAGCCGCGCTCACCTCCAGCAGCAGCTCAGCAGACATGAGGTCAGTCAGTCGGTGAAAGTGCTTCATCATCTGAAATCACAAATAACACGTCTGATGCTTTCTTTCTTGTTTCAGACGTTCTTCCAGTTTGCGGGTCGTCATTTCAGGACTCTGCTGTACCTGACCAGCAGGCTTCCAGAGAGCGATCTCCAGAGGTGGCAGGGTGTAGTGACAGGCCTGCAGGAGGAGCTGACACAACTGCAGCGGCGAGGACTCGAGAAGGGAGCAAGCATGGAGGAAACGCTGCAGGTGAGACGAGCAATTACGAGCCACATAAAGACAGAAAGAGTGTGTCGAAACAACCTGAGCCATTTTGTGACTTAGTTTAGACAACAAGCCAAGAGTAAGTCGCCACCAGATGAGCCTGTCAGGTTTAAATCTAACTTCTAAGCTCTCTCTTGTCTGCCTGTGGCAGATGTGGCTACAGTGGGAGGAGGACAGCGCCTGGTCAGAAACCCTGCTGAGAGACATTGACACTTCATTTCCCAAGATGCACGGGGTTTGTGATTCTGAGGAGCAGATATTAGAGAACCTCCATCTCTACCAGGTAATTTTTATTAACACTGTTCATCTGCTCTTCCCGACTGTGGAGGATAATTCAGAAGCCGACTGCAGACGTGACGCGTTTCGCTGTGTTCTATTGGGCTCATTTGGAAACCACTGCTCTCCAAGCTGTACCCTGTGTGTTGCACTCAAAACCTAAATAGCTCAATTAAATACAAGCAAATGGGTCGTCTTCTGTAGGGGTGCATTATGTTCTTTGGCTTTGATGCGAGTTATTAGATGAGCCTCCAGCTGAAGTTAATTCCTATCCCCAGTGTCCTGGGTGGAAAACCACAGGGAGGAGGATATAGGAAACTAGCAAATAAGTACACAAAACCTTTGCTTTGAATAATATTTTACCATATGCAATATATTCCAACGTGTCTTTTAAGTAACTGCTTACAGTAGTAACGAAGGAAAGCATTTGTTTTACAACCCGTGGGGCATTTGTGTGTGAATGTTCGTCTGGCAGGAGCTGGGTTCGTCTCTGCAGCAGAACCAGGCTCGGCTCAGTCGGATGGTGGAGGCCGGGCTCCGTCTGCGGAGGCTGGGCTGTAGATCAGTGGGTGCATCCACCAACCAGCTTGAGGCGCTCTGGAGATCACTGCACAGGAGAGTAGAGCAGGGACGAGACAGCTGTGACAGAAAACTGAAATTAAGAAGCAGGTGACGAGACACATTAAGCATCCCTGGGTTACATCCATTTGTTTCATGTAAATGAAACCTCCTCAGATGTCCCTGTCTCCTGAATGAGGTCTTTCCACCTGTAAACAGATTTCTTCATGAGTCTGCTGTGCTCACTGAGTGGATGGGCGGGGCCAGAGAGCTGATTGACAGGTGGAGTCAGATCTCAGTCTCAGGCAGTGAGGAGATGCATCTTGAACAGAGGCGTGGCCACTACCTCCAGTTTGTTGTGAGTATTTGTCGTCAGTGCTTTGATTTGCTTTAGAGAATTCATATAACAACACTGTCTGTTTCAGGCTTTGACCAAAGAGTTGGAGCTCCATTCTGAAACAAAGGTGAGAGTGATTGGCGCTGGGACTCAGCTGGTCCAGATTAGTGAAACAGAGAGAAGCCCGGGGGCCGAAGCCACAGCCGTCACCCACAGTTCAGACCTGGACCTCTGCTCCATCCACTCCCAGCTCAGACAGGTTGAGCTGGACTGGTCCAGTTTGCTGGGAGATGTTCCTGTTGTGCAGGAAGCTCTGCATAAGGTGAGGAGGTCCCTCGTGTGTCTGCATGGCTGTTCTAGCTTTCTGATAATTTTGTGGTCCAGTATTTATTGTTTCATATGTATTTTGTGATGTTTTATTTTATTGTATGTTCATACAACCCCAGAAAAGATTGGACACAAAAAATTATTTATTTATTATTCGCAATTTAAAAGGTTTAATACAGGTTCATAAATCGTTCCATCCCCTCTCTTCCCCTGAAACTGAATTGATGTGTTTAGCTGCAGATCGTGATGCTGAAATTGCAAAAATGGGAAAAGATCAAGGACATCTCGTCCAGGTGACCAAAATAACAAGGAGGAGACCTTTTTAAATGTCAGGAGCATTTCCCTGCCCACACATACTGTACAGAGCATTTTGGTATTTTAAAAACCACACCAGCCTTCCTGCCACCAATTAGTTTAAACCTCCCCACTGTGCAGCACAGAACCATCCTGAGGACCAGCCTCCCCTTCATCCGTCTGGATCCTGCTCCTCCCACTCTTCTCCCTTTTAATACTTCTCTTCCCAACCTCTTGTTGTTCTTATTATTTTCTGACCTCTGCCGAACCTTTTTCTTACTGTCGCACATCTACCACCTGAGGTTCAAGTCAAAATGTATTTGAACAACAAAGATAAGATGAATGATGTTTTGTAACACTGGTCATCGCTCTGGGAACACTGTTTTAGTCCCCATGCATTTATTTCTTTGTCAATGTTAAACATAGGTTTATACCTGTGTCAGTTGAAAAAGCTTGAGCAGTGTAGATTCGGTCGGTGACGCCACTGTTCCCTCGTCCTCCTCAGCGCTGGGTGAAGACGTTGACCCAGCAGGGAGCGCTCCTGGAGCTGCTGTGCTGGCTGAGAGCGGCTGAATCCCAGCTGGAGGAGCAACACAACAGGATGAGGCAAACTTCCTCCACCAAGGCTGAGCTCACACGCTTCCTAAAGTACTGCAAGGTACGTCAAGCCTCTGTTACTCAACTGTACCCAGTACAGCTCTTCCCACAAACTGTGACTCCAGTCTCTTGAACGGATCGCATTTTGTTTTAACTCGTGACGTCTCTCTAGGAGCGTGAGGTTGAGTTGTCGGCCCATCAGGCCACACTGGACTTTGTGAACCAGCCGCCACAGGCCTGTGGGACCGAGCAGGGCCAGCGCTCGGAAAGCATCCGCTTCGCCGAGGACCAGGGTTGTTTAAACCGTCTGTGGCTCAGTCTGCAGGAGAAACTCCACACCCAGGTCAGAAAAGACGCATCTGAGACGCGTTAGAAATAGAAAGTACTAGTTTAAACATATGTCCTCTTAAAAAAGTATCTTACTTTGAAAACTTACTTTTTAGTTGTTACAATCCAGTTATTAGACCAACAGATGCTTCTGACCTGTGCATTGTGTTTATGTGGTTCAGATTCAGGAGGTTGAGCAGGATTTGATGGACAGAGCAGAGCTAGAGGCTCAACTGACACAGATCAACAGCTGGATCACAGATCAGAACCTATGGATCAGCTCGGCCCGGACACCCAGCAGCCAGACAGAGCTTCAGAGGAGCATCCACACCTGCCAGGTCAGAGGTCACGCCAGTAGAGCTATGTATTTAAGGTTTAGTCCTGTCTGAGTTAATACACACTTAAATCTTCTCCTGCCTGTGTTTTAGGACCTGGGCGGAAAAATCAGGCAGATGTCTGCTGCTCTTCAGAAGCTGAGAGACCAAAGCAAGAACATGTGTGGTTTTATCTCTGAGGCAGATAAATCCATCGAGGCCTGTGCAGCTCTTTCACAACAGGTAGGGGATGAAAGGCTTTTAGCTGACGGTTGTTTTTGGTGTGTGTGGTCCTTTAATGACGTCTCCCTCTTATTAAACCGTCTTCTTGTCTTCATTCACAGAATGAATCGGTGAAACACCGGATGGATCAGACTCAGCAGCTGTGGAACTATGTTGAGAAAAAGCTGAGTCAGACATTACTGAAAACACTGAGGACGTCCCAGACTGCGGATTATTACGGCAGCTCTCAGCTGTCCCTGCAGGCCCAGAGAGAGAGCCATCGTGGGCTGCAGGTATGACCGCAGCAGATTTACTCAGGCTTCATTTGTCTTATCCACATATGAGCGGATGGAGCAGCTATGGACCGGCTCATTAATAGAAAACCCTTCTTACTCTTCTCTGGTTTGCAGTCTCCTTAAAGTCCTGATTAATTGGTGGTTTGACACTTTGACTGCTGTTTAAGAGCTAATAACTATACTCCACATACTTGAGTAGATGATAAGATTTCTGTTTCTGTGTAGCTGCATGTTTAACCAGAACAACCGAATGTAAGAAAACAAATAGAGCGACAATAAAAGAATACTTAACATTTAGTTTGCTCTGTTTTCCTCCTGCTTCTTACTCAAATCCTTTGTGAAAGCTGCTGACTGACACCGTGTTTATGTTGGAAACAGCTTCTTCATCAGGAGGCTGAAGCTTCAAAAGCAGAGTGGGAGGAACTGACCCGAGGCGTCTCCTCGCTCAGAGAACTCCTCAGTCCTGCCGCTGCCGCCCTCGTCGTTGAGCGGCTGGACAGACAGACAGACAGGTGAGGCACACAGCTGCACGCGAGCAAGACAAACTCTGACTCAGAACCGTCCACTAAGCGCCTTCTGTCTTCCAGTTGGGCTGCAGTGTCCGTAGCCTTAGACCAGCAGCTCCAGAGGAGTCTGGGCATCTCGCAGGTGTGGGAGGTCTATGCTGAACTGGCTGCGTCTCTCACCCAGAGGCTACAGCTGCTGCAGGGTGACAGCACATCTCCTCTGGGTGGAAGGTCAGACGGCGACGCTGTGGAGCAGGTTGCTGACCACATCCAAAACGTCCAGGTGAGGGAAGGAACACAGACAGTTAAAGGACATCAGAGCCACCGGTGGCAAACAAGCTGATTACTGATCATCAAAGAGAGCGTCGGACCATTTAGTTCGCTCATTCAAGCACATTTGTCAGTTTTAATGGAACCTGTGGCAGAGAGGAAAAGACAAATATTAATTTAAAAGATTAAATCATCTATGCCAAAAAAAGCCAGTAGTCAATAGTTCTTTTTTTTCTCCTGTGACTCATCTGTCCTCTTCCACCAACTGAGATTTCTGACATTCAAAAATAAATTGCTGTGAACTTCCTTCTCACCATCTGTAGCATCTTCAGGACTTTCCCCACAGAGTAATTCATGTGACTTGTACGTGATTTTATTTTAGTTCTGATTCTTTCCCTCTGAAAACTGGCTCATTTGTGGTTCATCCTGGTTGCCAAGCTCCTTTTCTTCTATTTGCAGAAATTAAATGTTTTTCAGGGAACCACCCACGTTTCCAGATGTAGAAGTGTCTCTAGCTGTAGAAACCTGCAGCCGTGGTTTTTCTGTGTCTAACCTTGTATCCTCCACCACTGCAGAGTCTCCTGGAGAGGACGGACACTTTGCATGCTGACCTGGAGGGGGTGCTGGAGGCCTCCAGGACCTTGATTGACCACTTGGATCCTTCAGCTGCAAGTCTGGTCCAGTCCGAGAGCAGACTGTTGTCACGCAGGGTCTTGCAGCTCAGACACAAGCTGCAGGGGAAGCTGGGTCAGCTGCAGGTACCTTCTGCCTTATAAAGTAGAGGAAAGATCTGTTTCTGTCCTTTGTATCTGAACTGAAGAGTAATACTAGAAATAATGAGTAGCGTTTGATTAAGCCTTCAGGTAAACAGGGCAGACTGGTTAGGCTTCCTGCCAGCTGCCTGCATTAGGTGACACAGTTACCTATAAAGTAAGAGCCATATGGCGGCGTGCCCTGTGTTTGCGTCTAGGAGGAGCTGGAGCGGCTGCAGGAGTTCGGTATCATCCTGGAGTCACTGGAGAGAAGCCTGGAGAAGTGGCAGCAGCGTGTGCAGAATGTGGCTCCGACAGCTGAGCAGGTGAGGCAGCATCAGTGGACTTTATGAATGACTACGGCCTGGTGCCGGTTTTGAGCTCAGGATACGGAAGCTTCTACTTTGGCCACACATTGTGAAATGAAAATAAGTTTTTGTTTGGCTCTTTTTTATGTCACAGCTGTGTTTGTTCTTAAATTAACGTGATTTGTTGTTTATGTGCTTTCCTCTGATTGATCAACATTAAACTGAAGGAGACAATGGTGAATGATGATCGTTCCACATGTAGTTATTGTTGTTAATGCGTCTTAAAAATGCCTGAAAACATGTAGGAACATTTTGACAACTTGTGTTTATGACAGATGTTTAATTTATTGACTCCAGCATTTTCATGAATTTATGTCTAATGTGTATCAAACTTAAATTTTCGTTATTAAAGTAGAAACTCAAAGTAATGGAGACAGAAGAACAAGGAGCGTGTGTGTGACATGTCCCCAGTGGCGACAGCGAGTGTGTTGTCGTGCAGACGATTGTGATGCCTCTGAGTCTGACTCGCCACCATATGTTTCCAGTCTGTCCTGCTGGAGCTGAGTGGCCGGTCTGCTGACCTGGATGTGCTGAATGAGCTGAGCTGCAGCCTGACTGTAGGCGACGCCGCAGCACGCCGCCTGCGACGCCTCAACCGCTGCTGGGCCGACACCTTCACCAAAGCCCAGGAGGCCTGCAGGTCAGCAACCCACACATGACCGGGCTCAGATATTAGATGCAGTAATGGAGCGAAGGTCGCTGACAGGTTTGTTTTGGTGTCTCCACAGTGAGCTACAGTCTGAGGCGTTGAGGCAACAGAGCTTCGAGCAGAAGTGTGAGAGCTGGATGTCTTTCCTGCAGAGGATGGAGGACGGTCTGGCTGTGGACGTGGCTGGATCCTACACAGGCCTGAGACGGCAGCTGTGTACACACAAGGTGACATATGAGCTGATGCAGGCACAAGCTTCACTCAGGCGCTCCAGACGCTAACCCTGCTCTCTGCTGGTGTTTCAGAGGTTTCAGGCAGAACTCTCCATTGGTCACCAGATTCTACATTCCGTCATCACTGACGCGCTTCATCTGCTGCAGAAGGGAGATGTGGAGGACAGGTACCTGTGAAGTTCTCTGTTGCCGTTAGCTCGGCTACCTGTTGGGTTTGGAACCAGTAAAGCACGCTAGTTCTAACACACCAGGGTAAAATACTAACATGTTGCCGTGTTTACAGGAGCGACCTCCTGCTCAAGCTGGCTCAGCTCAGGGAGCATTGGCAGGGGGCGGTGCAGCGAGCGGACCAGCGGCGCTCCCTGGTGGAGGGGCTGGTGAAGCATTGGCACCTGTACAGTCGCAGCCTGAGGAAGCTGCAGAAGTTCCTGATGGACACGAACGCTCTCCTTCCACCGGCTGGACCGGCCCACTGCGGCCTGCAGCAGCTCAGACGGTCGCTCCAGGACCTGCTGGTGAGACACACGGTGGCTGGAGAAATACAGACCTTATGAAAAGACCGTGGTTTGTGAAGGAAACCGTTTTACTAATACTTTTATAATGAAATCAATGCAGATTTTCAGAACTGAGATGTTTAGAAAAGCTTTATTAGAATAAAGATGATTGAGATAAAATCTGGCAACACAGGAAGAAAAGAAACTGAGCTTGATCTTGGATGATTGCATTTAAAAGATGAAGTGTCCCGTTCTGAGTGTTTTGCTATGATTTATGTTAAGTACATCAATCAGATATGTTTGTTTTGATCAGTGGCCCAATGGATGTTCATCAGAAGAACGTGACGCGCTTTGTCTCTTTACTTTAACCCCTCCTGTCCCTCCTGTTGCTCCTCAGCACATGGAGCTGTTGTTTCAGAGGTATCAGTGCAGCTTCATCCACACTCTGGAGATCGGCCGACAGCTCTTCTCCATGGGGGACGAGGAGACGCAGACGCAGCTGCAGAAGGATCTGGGAAGCCTGCAGCAGGAGTGGGAGCACCTCCACGGCCTGCTGGACCGCAGGATAGACGCCACCGAGACCATTCTCAAGGTACGAACAGTTGACGTCCGGCCGGTTTTAGAAGCTGCTGTGGTTTAGGGACTTACCACAAGAGTCTCAACCATGAAATCTACTCAGACCTGGGTTTACTTTGGCCACTTCCCTTTTCACTGTTGATTCATCTGAACGTGGTGCAGTGGGAAACCAGCAGGCGTCGTATTTAAATCAGCCTGAACTCATTTAATTGGAATACTTTGCTGAGCTGCAAGGGCAGAGCCAAATGTATTTTAATTTCACACTCGGAGAGAGATTTTCCACATCATCCATTTGACTTTAGGCTTTGAGTAAGTTTTTCTTCCTTATATTATGATGCACATGTTAAAGGCCAAACAAATTTTAATCTCATTACGATTCATCTCTGTCTTTAATCATTCTCATCAGTGGAGAACAGTTTTATGATGCAGGTCCAGTGATATGAAACCAGACCAGTGGCCTCCAGTCAGATCACGTTTCTGAAATCTCATTGATTTTTTTTTTTTTTTTTTTTTAATGTCCAGGGCAAACTGACTCTGAGGTGGAGGCGTCCTCTGAGACGGTTCCCCGGCCTGAGTGGAATTAGTTTTAATAATAGCATCACACACTTATTAGGATTGAAGAAGCTTTCGCTGTATTTTAGTGACAGAGCTTAAACTAAATGTGTCCGGTGGCCGGATCCTGTAGTAGCACAGCTGGGTGTGTTGAGGTCAGGGAGCTGCTGTTTGTTGATTCAACCTGACACTCGTCCTGTCTGTCTAGAGGGACATCTGGTCTCTGACGACCTCTGACCTTCCAGCCAGGTTGATCCAATCCACTGTAATTAACGACTGTTGGCTCACGTGCGATGAAGGGGTTTCTGTTGTGTCTTAGAACTGGGAGCGCTGCGAGGCCGGACTAGCAGACAGCATGATGCACCTGAAAGACATGAAGACCAGACTGAACCGGTCAATGCCAGATTGTGATGACGAGCTGCAGAGCGCAGAGAAATTCAACAAGGTACACTGCAAATAAATAAAAGCTTCATATGTTCAGCCTGGGCTCCTTGTGTCAGGACTCCTGCTAAACACATTTAGTGTCTAAAGTTTCTAAAGTTCTAGGATTGACTCAAGTCATCCTCTCTGATCCGTCAGAGCCGTTATCCTCCACCCTCTCCTCCCATCCCCCTCCCCAGTCACCACCCCCAGCCCATCCTGCAGCCCTCGGCCCTTAATCCCCACTGGGATGGGCGGGGAAAAGGGAGCAAAGAGAGAAAGCAGGGACTGAGGCAAGCAGAGAGAGAAAGGGGTCGGGCCGAGGCGCAGCAGGGAGTAGCTGAGAGCGAACGAGCTGTGAAGGGAGTCCCTGACAGTTTTTGGTGTGGCTGCTGTGTTATGGTATGCAGGAGAACGAGGACTCCCTGGAGGACTGGGCCGAGAGCCTGACAGAGCTGAGAACCATGAAGACGGATCTGTCCCAGTACATCATCACTGATGACGTTCTGCTGCTGCAGGAGCAGGTGGAGCACCTCCACGTCCAGTGGGAGGAACTCTGCCTCAAGGTCAGTTTCACTTACTGGAGATAAGTTGTGTGACGGAGGAAACGAGTTTCTACCTTAAAAGAGCTGTTAAACGTTTGTGTGGAGGCTAAGGTCCTAACTCTAAAGCGTTAATCTGGCCAAACCTTTAATGACGACGTAGGTTGTAAATCTTTTAGGGCCCCTGAAGAGAACAACAGGTCTGCGTGGGGGGTGAGGGGCATTGTGGGAACGGGGCAGCAGATGGTGACAGGAGAAGAGCCGCTGATTCAGAGGGGGAGGAAGGATCACTGGCTTCGCTGAGCGTTCACTCACACAGCTCTGCAGAGAGACGGGACCAGTAGCTTCCTGTTGTAAGCTGCTGTAGTGGAGATAGAAAAATTAAGTTCATCTCAATCAGAGAATCATTTTAGCAACAGCTTCCTGTAAGTTATAGGTCACATGGGTTCAGGTCCAGAGATAATTTGACGTTATACAGAGCCGACCCAACCTCAGGACTTCAGAGGCATTAAATACTTAATGAAACTTATGGAGAGTGATTTGAAGACAAACTCAAAACTACGCGAGAGTCAGAACTTTACTCGATTCTGGGGATTTGGTCGGAACCAAACATGGCGTCTGTTATGACGAGTGCATCAGTAGCATAAGCTTCACAGCGGCGCTAAACTTCCATTACTTCCTTCCTTTCGTGTCAGGTGTCTCTGCGCAAGCAGGAGATCGCCGACCGCCTGAACGCGTGGATCATCTTCAACGAGAAGAACAAGGAGCTGTGCGAGTGGCTGACGCAGATGGAGAACAAGGTGGCGCACGGCTCCGACCTCAGCATCGAGGAGATGGTGGAGAAGCTGAAGAAGGTGAGAGCCTTGGTTCAGTGTTCAGAGCTTTTAGCCGTGAACTCCCTGCTGCCTGTTGAGTCGACTGCGGTTTGAGCCGCAGCAGGAGCCACGTGGGTTTGTTTTGAGCTGCACTCACAGCCCATTCATGCTATGGTGTGTTTGTGGGGGGTTCTGCTGCGGAGCCCATCACTGGGGGAGGGAGGAGGATCTAAACCTAACCCTCTAAACAGAACAGGAGGTTTATTAACTGAAAGGCACCTAAGACGTTTGCCTCCTCTGTCCCCACTCAGGACTGTATGGAGGAAATCAACCTGTTCAGTGAAAATAAAACCCACCTGAAGCAGCTTGGAGAGCAGCTCATCACCGCCAGCAACAAGACCAAAGAGGCTGAGGTCAACGACAAGCTGAAGGACGTCAACGACCGCTGGCAGCACCTGTTTGACCACATAGAGGCCAGGTAGGAACCAGCTGTTTGGTTTGGGCTCAGCTTTCTACCTTCATCAACAAGAAAAAGTTTATGGTGCTTTGACTTGGTTTGAGGATTTCCCTTCTGCTGCAGCAGCTGCTAGTCGTAGACAGCGCTGTATTAGTAGAACTATTCTGGATTAAACCCAGGCAGCTGCTGTCGTCTTCAGTTGTTGGTGACGTGTGTATGAATCTGCACGGTGGCGTTTTAATTCTGCAGCAAACCTTTCTTTAGCTTCAATCTAATGCCAGCAGAGAGGGGGGTGTAGTGTGCAGGGAGTTGTGATGACTGAAGAGCTGACAGATCTGAACATCTGGCCAATTACTGCACAGAGAAGGTGTGATTGAAAGCTGGGTTTGGAAAATTGAGCTTTTTTTGCCAGTTTGTCTGGAAATTTGTTTGGGAAGCGATTAGGGCCGATTTTGGATTTTAGATCAAATCCAGGGACGTCCATCTCACCGCCGTGTGAAGATGAGATCATTCTGTATGGATCCCACAGTGGGGAAATCCACCTGCTACAACTGCTACAGTACAAACAGAATGAAAGTGGAGATGTGCAAATATGTGTGCATTTAACAATTTTACCGTTTTTACAAACACAAAAAAATACATATACAAAACCATATTTAGACTTTTATTAATAATCAGTGAGTTTAGTTTGTTTGGCTTCACTCAGTCAGTTTTTTCTCCACTAACGAGCTTCATCTCAGAAACGATCTTGGATGTCTGACCTCTCTGGCTCCTCTGCAGTAACCTCACCGCTCGTTATCGTCCTCGTTATGCAGCAGGTGGACGCTTGCACAGACGCGAGCGGAGGAATGAATGTCGCCTTGGAGCCAGATGGGGCTGGAGGTGGCTTATCCTCCGTGACAATGACTGACTTAGATGTGCCATATGGAGGCAGATCAGCGACTCTGGCTACTCAGCCAACTTGGACTCTGTCCCTCCATCTTAGTCTCATTTCTGAGTCTCAGATTTACATGATGCACAGTGTTTTAGCAGCTGTAGCAAAGAACATCCAGTGGCTTCAGAGTCTGAAGGTAGATGTCAAACATGTATGAAGAGAATGAAACCGTGTGTGACAGACAAGGGAGATCACTAGAGATTTAGCTTTTATTACATCACAGTCTGTGCTGTGGTTGCACCTGAGGCTCAGGATGTTTCTTCGTGTCCTGTTGTGTTAGAGGAGGATGCTCTGTCGATGCTCTGTCACACGCTTTGATAAGCGCTGATGTTCGAGAGTTCAGAGTGACTGGACCTTTGTCTGGGCCTCGCCTCACCCAGTCACGGCCGTTGACTGTGGAGGTTGGACTCGCTGGGGGATTACACGCGTTGACACTGGCCGCTACTTGTCTTTGTCCCCCAAAACAAACCGGTTGCTCCGTCACCGGCCCAGCAGCTGCCGTCTGCTGACACGAGCCATTGTGCCTGCAGAGCCTCGGCCTCGGGGCCACGTCCTCTCTCCTCATTGTCTGAACAAGATGCATGCGAGGCAGACGTTTGTCTTTAAAAATCTCCGCAGCCTCTTCACACCCGGAACAAGTGCAAATGTTCTTCTTTTTGCAAATCGCTGTTTGTTTAGACGTTGATTTCAAGCTGAGCTTTTACACATGATTTAGTGTGAGGTCGTGTAAAGGGAACTAAAGTGCACCCACCTGACACCCCTTTTGGGCAGCAATCTGGCCGTCATGGTGATTTTGCCAAGCTTTTTGTTTGGCGTGAGTTACCGCAGTGAAGTTTGAACATGAGGCAGACAGAAAAACAGAGCCGCAGACACAGCAAGATCTGATATAGAGGCTTCATTTTATTCTTTGGACCTTGATGAGCCCTGTTACGTTTCTTCCTCGGTCTCCACCTGTTGTGGCCTTGACCCGTCTCCTTCCCTCAGGCCTGTTAAAGTATTGCTGTGGAGCCCGGGCCGGCGGCAGATGGAGGTTTTCCAGTCTGAGGCTTCCTGCTGGGTCTGTCTGTGTCAGCAGCTTTAGCAGAGTTAGCAGCGATGCCCCAGGTCGTATCCAATAACAGCAATCGACAGCTGCACCTGTAATCTGGACCAACTGAGCATCTGCACTTTGTGGCTTTTCTACTCGGTGGTGCTTTCATCTCCCTCTGGTTTAAGATTTACACCCAGGTTTTCATTTATGCAACTTCAGAAAGCTCTTATGAGTCTGCATTTAGTTCCCATATTTAGTAAAAATGTCAAACATTGCCTTGTGGACCGGATCAGTTATTTTTCATTATAGACCAATCAGCAAATTACAAAATGTTGCAGCTGCACATACATATTTAAATATGTACAGATGCTTCATATCATTAAACAAACCATGGTTGCATCCAGCATTTTACAGCTGGTTACAGCTGGAGGAGGAGGAGAGACGATGGAGCTGTGGGAGGAGGAGGGAGCAGGGAGGGGATGTTTGGGGCAGTGCTTGCTAGCGGAGCCATCGTCATGGAGTGGTCTCCTCACCAGCACGTAAGTACTTCTCACCCCGATCCCAAGCCCTCGTCACGCACCGGCACACCCGGTCTGCACGAGGCTGGGCAGGCAGGAGGGTCGAAGGGAGCGAGACGGGTGTTTTGCTGGGATAAAGAGAAGCAGCAGCAGGAGTGAAGGGGGATGGGATGGGCTCAGTGCAGGCATGTCAGCAGGCAGGCGCACGCCGAGCCTTTCAGAGGCAAACCGCTCAGCTCCAGCCATCGCGTGTTGGTATTAGTACGAGGCGGCTGCAGCGCTGGAGGGTGTGAGGACGAGCTTCAAACGCGTGTCTGGGATCACCAGCCGCTCGTTTGTGATGTCATGATGTATCTCTCCGCCTCCTCCACACGTCCTCGCATTCTGTAGAGAAATGCAACACACACGCGCATCCACGCAGCGTCTGTCAGTGAAGCACCAGCATCATCAGCTCGTTGCTGCTTTACTCGGCCGTCCTTCGCTAAAGCTCCATTGTGTGAGCTACTGCTAACGAGCATGAGGTCACCTTAAGGTAATGAAGGACCAGGTCCTGGCAGCTGTCACCCAAAGGTTTATGAGGAGAGAAATGGAGGTTATCAGTGTTTTCTGCTCCACCTGCACCACATGGTGAGAACAACGAGGGAGTCCTGCATCTCCACTTAGTGATCTTCTGACTGAGGATGTCGAGCTCCCAGCATTTTGTCTTTTGTGAGGAGAGTTTGTGAAAGGCTTCAAACCCTCTGCTGACAGTAGCTCACGTCATATATTATATCTACTAATGTTGGGTCCACTGGTCTTTGAGGACGTTTCAGTGCTTTGTTGTTGTTGTTGGACCCGTCTAACATCAAACTGTTAGTCTTCATATTGTCAGTGAGATTCAAGTCACACTGAGCTGATAACTCCATATTTAATCATGAAGTCCTGCCAGCCCTGTGAAGCACAGCCTCTTCTCCCGCTAAGTGCCTCCCTGTCTGTGATGTAGGTCAGCGACCTGGAGCTGGACTGGAATGCAGTCTCCCTCCCAGACAACTCCCAGCTCAGATGTAGGTCAGCTCACATATAAAAGCTCCTGTTGTGTCACACATGAGAATGATAACAACCTGCCACAGGGAGAGTGATGCTAACAGAGACGGGATGAGTCTCAGTTTGGACATACGGGAAGATTTTCTCTACAGTAGAGGCTATGAGAGAGAACCGTCTGTGATAAGACGGTTCCAGGCCTCAGTCAATGTGTTTCTCTCTACAGGGTGAGGAAGCTGAAGGAGACGCTGGTGACGGTGCAGCAGCTCGATAAGAACATGAGCAACCTGCGGACGTGGCTGTCTCGCATTGAGGCGGAGCTGGCCAAGCCGGTCGTCTACAACGTCTGTCACAGCGATGAGATTCAGAAGAAACTGGCTGAGCAGCAGGTGGGTGATGTTTAGCTTATTACAACGTTTGTCTGGTTTTCATCTGGTAACGTCTCATTTCTGGTGTCGGAGTTGGAGCATTTCAGGGTTTAAATAACACAGATGTCTGGAATGTGAAGGTGCGGTTTAGTTAAATGATGAACAATTCACCAGCCGCTGAGTCAAAAGAGAAGTTAAGCCCAATAACATTATCACATCTCACCATGGAAACTGTAGCATCCAGCATTTGGATGCTTTGACTCCTCGTATCACCTCTGTCGTCTAAAAGCTGTGTTTACAGACCATGGTTTGAATGGATATAAACTACGTCGTCTACATAACTGAGCTACTGTCAAAGGGAAACGGATGGAAAACGGGAGACAAAGGCGATTACACCTGAAGCTCTTCTGTGCCACATTAGAGATATTAGCAAAAGAAAACTTGGGGGAGAGCGTGACTACACCACGAGGGTAGACGCTGCTCTTTAGAGACGCCGGGCTGAACACCTTCCAGGCAAAAAGTTTCCAGCTCTCATACGTGACACACGCCTGCTTTTAAAGCCTCCGTGTTGCGGCCACCCTGTCGTCAAATCATAATAACAGAGGAGCTGAGTAATGTGTGCCACAAAGTAAAATCCCAGCGAGGTGCAGGAGGGATATTTGTGATGGAAGAAGCCACGCTGGGCTGAGAGAAGGTAAATGCACTGAGAAGCAGGACTTGGAGGGTGGTCCAGAAAGGAAATGGACTTCAGCCTGTTGGTGCATTTGGAGGCTGCTGCTCTGACTTTTGTAGACGTGGAAAGTTGCTGGTTTGAGCAGCGGTGGAAGCTGCAGCTGATGGGAGTTTGTGGCATATTGAAACTCTGAAAACTAATGTCTTTTATTAGCGTTTTGGCAACAGACGTGAGATGGAAACAGATGAAATCTGACAGTTGGTCTCAGAAAGCTCCAAAAACTCTCACGTTTCTGTAGAAATATTATCTACTCAGGTTTGAGACGACTCCGTCGACTTATTCTAGTCTCCAGCGTTTAGTTTATCTGCGAGCCATCGTTTCGGCTTCTCACTGTAGCTGGTGCTCGTGTTGTTTCCCTGACTCACTTTTCTACTTTTAAAACGCAGAGAGCTGTGCTGGGCCACAGCAGCTGTCAGGCAAAGAGCTTTTCACAGAACGGTTGGTCTAATAAAAGCTGTCAGTATTAAACACCAGTCACCAGCCACTTCATGACTATGTTCTAGTCCTGTGAGGGGTTTTATGGTCGGAGTGTAGATGAGCTGACCGATGTTGATCCTTTAGTGAAGCAGCTTCTTCCAGCTCAGGTCCATAAACCAAACAAACTGAGTTTGACTCCAGGTGTTTTAAGGAACAGAGTGGAGACGGGACGCCTCCGAAAAAGGCTGCAGCTCCATTAATGGATGAGGGGACGCCTGAAATGACTCCTGTGTGGATGGGCTCTTTAAGCCTTCGCCTGTCGCCATGGTAACCCAGAGAGTGGTAACTTTGAACACAGGAGCCGACAAAGTGAGAGGGAGCTTTACCCACACACTCACACGTACCGAGGCACTAATAACCACAGGCTGGTGATGCAGTAATGGAAGAACGCTGTGGTTTACGATGCACGCTGAGGGCGCGTAATGTTTACCTCCAGTAAAACGTCCTTAAAGCGTCTGTAAGCTCCATCATCTTCTGTCGATGTAAAAAGGTCTGAAAACCCCTAAGAACTGAAAGTCTGAGTGTCCTGTGCTGTGTGACCCTCAGGACCTGCAGCGGGACATCGAGCAGCACACAGAGAGCGTGGCGTCGGTGCTGACGCTGTGCGACGTCCTGCTCCACGACGCAGACGCCTGCGACAGCGACGCCGAGAACGACTCCATCCAGCAGACCACCCGCAGCCTGGACCGCCGCTGGAGGAACATCTGCGCCATGTCCATGGAGAGGAGGATGAGGTGAGCAGCCGACGGCACACTGATGCTTTTAGGAAGCAGGTGTTGGGGAGAAAACTCAGTAAAGTTACTGATGAAAGGAAGTTGAGGAAGATGCGATGACAGCTCGTTAAGGAGCCGCTTTCTGTAAGCTGGTAAATCTAAGGTCACGTCCTCTTTATGTTGAGTTGTTCACTAAGAGGCAGGTTTTTCATTCACACTCAGCCTAAATAAATACTGATGACCTGTAGTGGTGAGCACTTGATGAAGTCTTGATTTGTATGTGTATAATAATCTATGTTCTAGTAACTATTCTCATAAACCTTCATTTTTAAACAAGCAGACTGTAGAATAAAAGCCTTCTCAGAATAAGAGGTTAGTGAGGCTGATTCAAGTGGCACAAACCAATGAAATCAGATTTAACAACGCATCAAACGAATGTCGCTGCTTCCAGGATCGAGGAGACCTGGCGTCTCTGGTGCAAGTTCCTGGACGACTACTCTCGCTTCGCAGACTGGCTGAAGACGGCTGAGCTCACCGCCGCCAACCCCGACTCGGCCAACGTGCTCTACACCAGCGCCAAGGAGGAGCTCAAGAAGTTCGAGGTCAGCGCACGATTGGTCGTTCAACAAGCGAACACACTGCAACGTTTTCAGGTTTAGTCACAACAGCTGCAGCTCTTTTTAGTAACGTTTTCATTACCGTCCTCTGTTCAGAGACTCAGTCGAGCTCTGACACAGACACGTAACCTCGATGTGTTGGACTGGATTAGAAACACAGATTAGTGTCTGATAATCTGGACGCTGGTGCAGCCGCCTCATCTCCACAGCAACAGGGATTTAAATTTGTCGTCCACTTTTACAAACGTGGTACTAAAAGTAAAGGACGCTTTGCTTGTCTTCTGCTTCTAAAGTAACGTTTCAATCCAGACACTGAGCAAACGATGCTCAGACTGTTTTCATGATAAGAAAACCCAGTATTTGGTCTCGCTCCTTCCCTCTCAGGCTTTCCAGAGGCAGGTCCACGAGCGTCTGACTCAGCTGGAGCTGGTCAACAAACAGTACCGCCGCCTGGCCCGTGAGAACCGGACCGATGCCGCCAGCAAGCTGAAGGTCATGGTCCATGAGGGGAACCAGCGGTGGGACGGCCTGCAGAGGAGGGTGGCAGCCGTGCTCCGCAGGCTGAAGGTGAGCGACGGAGCCCAGGCTGCTGAAATGACTGAACATCACACAGAGAGGAACCAGAAGCCAGACATCGTGTATCAAAGCGTCCCAGCTGATCTGAGCGGGATCTCCCTGCTCGACTCTAAGCTGCCAGGATTGAGGTCACCTCTCAGACGGTGTAGCAGGTCGGCAGGAAGCTGCCTTCACCACCGAGCAGATGGAGGACGTTCGTTGCTCTAAAGATTTCACGTATTACAGAACTGAGCTGGTTCATGTCCGTGAACCGAACTTACGCAGGTCAACAATCATAAACATGTAACCTCTCACCTCACACGTGGGGAGACTCGACCTTTACACAGACACGAACAAGTCCGTTAAACCACATTCGTTAACAGCCTTGACGTCGGTGGATCTGCTTCCCAGTGTTTATTAACTATTCAGCACAACTAAACTCAGAGTTTTACTGCAGAGGAATGATTTGTGACATTATCACAACAGATAAACACGGAGTCAAGGTGCATCTGAATAAACATGTGACTTCATCATCAAGAAGAATGATCTAGAAAAGAAAGGAGCTTAGTTGCAGGTTGCTAGTGTGTAAATAATGGCCTGTCCTCCGTCTGCTGCAGCACTTCACCTCTCAGAGAGAAGACTTTGAGGGGACCCGGGAGGCGATCCTGGTCTGGCTCACAGAGATGGACCTGCAGCTCACCAACGTGGAGCATTTCTCCGAGAGTGACGTCGAGGACAAGATGCGGCAGCTGAACGTGAGTCTGCTGCTTAATAACATCACGGTTTTCGTTCTGGAGCTTCCTATACAGACGGGCTCTGGACTGGCTTTGCTCCCACACAGGGCTTCCAGCAGGAGATCACCCTCAACACCAACAAGATCGATGCTCTGATAGTGTTTGGGGAGAACCTGATCCAGAAGAGCGCTCCTCTGGACGCCGTGCTGATTGAGGACGAGCTGGAGGAGCTCCACTCCTACTGCCAGGAGGTGTTCGGCCGGGTGGCTCGCTTCCACCACCGCCTCATCAACAGACGCCCGGTCAGTAACGGCAAGAACCACTTTACTGCTACTGCAATAAAGCCTGGATCCTGCTCCATCAAGCGCCCGACTGTCACTTCAACATTTGCTGTTAATGCTCAGGCTCTGGAGGAGGAGAGGATGCTGTCAGACCCCGACGCAGACCTGGACGAGCCGCCTGATCTGGGCAGCGGCTCCCCCTGGAGGGAGGCGAGTGAGGACGTTCGAGCAGCAGGCGGCGTCTCCGCTGGACGTCAGACCTCCTGCCACCTGTTGGCTCCTCCTCTGGAGCGATCGGGAAGAGAGACCCCCGTCAGCGTGGACTCCATCCCACTGGAGTGGGACCACACGGTGGACGTCGGAGGATCGTCGTCGCACGAGGATGACGACGACGACGTCACCTTCTTCAGCGCTCTGTCAGGTAACGGCACTTCTTCCTCATCATGGTTTTGTGTTTTAAATACACAGGGTCTCAATTTCATCCCTGTGGCTCTGGGTGGTTGTTTGCAGATGTGCAGGTCACAGAGAGCTCAGAGTCGTTTGTTAAAGCTACGCTCAGAGCTGTGAAAGCTTCGTCGGGTAGGCACTCAGCCTCCTGCATGCGCGTTAAGTTGCGAAAGACCTTTGTTTACTGCTGGTTTTGCATATTGTTCTGCATGTGTCAGACGGTTTGTGTGGTTATTATTCTTTTTTATTATACACTATCTATACTACACATTTATGAGACCTTGGTTTTCTTCTTCCTCAGTTAAGTCCATGACCGACCTGCCCAGCTGGCACCAACCTGGCTCCACTGAGAGGAGGCCAGGTCCCAGAGAAATGAGCTCGTCTCCTACACACTTCCACCAGCAGGGCTACGTAAGCACCAACACACGAACAAATGCGTAAGGTTCAGTCACACCGACTTTATTAAACAACATCTGTGTCTTCAGGCTCAGCTCATGTCAGAGTGCAGTGGCAGCATCAACAGCGTGAAGAGAGTCAAGCTGATCCTGAACGACGACGAGGAGCTCGACGACGTTGGGCTGACCAGCAGCACGGCCGACAAACAGACCAGCACAGGTACAGGATGGAGGTGTTGGAAATCAGAAAACGGGCGTGTTGTAAACTGGTCTCTGTGGAGAAACGCTGCAACATAATCCATAGAGAAGTAATTAAAGTTACTAGTGACGTGAAACTCGTTTTAATATCACGCTTGTTTTCTCAGGGGTGATCGAACGCTGGGAGCTGCTACAGGCGCAGAAGTTTGCCAGCGACACAGGAAGCAAACAGAACCTAGAGCAGTGGCAGAAGCTGAACTCTGACCTCTGTGATGTCACTTCCTGGCTGGGAAGTGTGCTGCCAGAGCTGGAGAGGCTCCAACAGATTGCACCTTCCACCAGCATCCGAGACATCGAGGTCAACGTCAGGAAACTGAAGGTAGGTGCGGGTTCAGTTGAAGACTGTTCCATTTATGAAAGTAAAACGGCCAGAGACTGATTGCACATCACTTCTCCCTTAACCAGGAGATGCAGAAGACCTTCAACAGCTACAAGTGTCTGATGATCTCCATAAACCTGAGCAGTCGTCACTTCCTGCAGGGCGACGAGCTGCAGGAAGCTCTGAGCTCAGCCAACCACAGCTGGACGCAGGCCTGCGGCAGCCTGGAGAGCTGGGAGCGGAGGCTGCACTCGGTGCTGATGCAGTGTCAGGTCAGACACGAGCTCACTGTTTGTAGTAAACGCAGCATTTGCAGATTCTCCAGTTTCACCGTAGCGTCTTCATCCTCAGGAGTTTCACGCGGCGCTGCACTCACTGCTGCTGTGGCTCGCTCGGGCCGAGAACAGACTTTATTCTGTGAACGCCAGGGACCTGGTGACCTGTCGCTCTGCTGCGCTGGCGCACAGAGACACGTTGCTGGTGAGCAGACGAGCGTCGAGGTTTAGTAATTACAATAGTTTCCAACAGCTTTATTGTCTCTGAAAACACGGCAACAATCAACCCTTTTGGCTCCTAACATTTCTGGGTTTTGACCGCGTTCCCGTTGCAGGCTCTGCAGGAGGATCTGCTCGGTCGGCAGCGGCAGGTCTCTTTGCTGCAGGAGATCTCGTCTCAGCTCCTCCTGGAGGCCACGGGGGAGGAAAGCATAGAGGCCAAAGAGAAGGTCCACGTCATCGACAACAAACTGCGTCTCCTGCTGCGACAGGTGGCTGCTGACCTGCAGACGCTTCAGGGAACAAGGGTACGGCAGCGTGTCCCTGTGCAGCCAGCGCCAGATTTAAGGGGCTGCACCTAAACAGATAGTAAATTAAATTCATCGACCTTTAAGAGTCTAAAGTTCAGACACACCTTCAGTATGAACTTGTTGACGTGCCGTAAATAAAAGCATCATCACAGAACAATCTGTTCAAAAGCGTCTTTATCATGAGCGATTGTATCGCGCTCACTTTTATCTGATTCTGTGTTCCAGGAAACCTGCTCCACCAGCGGTGAGGTGGACAGCATTGGCCTGGGAACCCTCAGCGCCGCTCTGCTCATGAAGGTACAGCAGCCATTTGACTCTAGAGTCCCTACAGCGTTAACTGTTCACATGTGAACCACGTTTTATCCCTTTATCCCTTTGATCAATAACTGTTGTATTGCTTTAGGAGGACTGTGGTCCAGCAGCACCTGACACCCGAAGGTAATACATTACAAATATATATATATCAGTCGTAGTCATGACACACAACGGTTCGACGAGTAACTATGGTCAATTAATGGATCAGATATAATAACGTGGCCACTGGTTGGTTCTCTACCCACCAAGTAAGACCAAGGTGTTTTTAAAAGCCTCAGCTCTGTTGTTTCCGTCTTATTGGTGTTGATATGATTAGTAATGATTAGTTGACTGATCCACTCTCCGCCTGCAGGGAGCAGAGGAGGGAGTCGTCCCCACACAGACCCTTGTTCTACCGGGTGCTGCGAGCTGCCTTCCCCCTGCACCTGCTGTTCTTTGTGCTGCTGGTTGTGGCCTGTCTGGTGCCTCTGTCTGAAGAAGACTACAGCTGTACGCTGTCCAACAACTTTGCCCGGTCCTTCTACCCCATGCTGCGCTACACCAACGGCCCTCCGCCCACGTGAACGGCGTCGCAGTACTCGCCCTGAAACAGCTGCCTGAAGAAAAAAAGAAAAGGAACGTACCGAATAAGTTGAATAACTCCATAAAAGAAGCCATAATGCACTGGTTCTGTGTTTATATTGGCCATTTCCTACCACTGCAGCTATTTTTACAGTTTGTCCTCTGATCGGACATTTTGTATGGAAATTAGGTTTTTTGTTTGTGTCTGGTTTCAAGTTATTTATGTAATTATGACTTTTTAAATTATGGCAATGAATCATCTGCAGCCGACAGAACTATCACATAATGTACTTTTAACATTTGTATAGCTTGTGTGTATCGATGCTGAATGTAACGCGGAATTAGAAATGGAACAAAGTGCTTTAAGGTTTCGGGACAGACTGATGTGGCAGAATAAAGCTCTATTTTCATATGATAAACTTTACTGACACCGATTAACAATTAAGGTTTGAGCAAAACAAAGAGGTTCAGATTAAAGCTACATGAAGGGATTTTGGCCACTAGGGGACAGAAAGTCTCAGCAAACTCAGCCCTGGCGCATTCAAAGCTAGTAAAGCACTTTGTAGCAAACAGTAGCAATAACATTTTGTCTATTTCAACAGCTGCACCTTGAAATTAGTTTATAAGTCCTGTGCTTTACCTGGATGTTCCACTTTAGCCACTGGTGCTGGACAGTGTCACATCTGAGTCTGTGAGCAGCTAAAACTGTCTGAATTCTCACTGGCTCTTTCTCTACAAGTTACTGTTTAACGTGACATTTGATTCACTGTAGTAAAAACGTTAATTAGAATTTAATGCAGTTATAGGAACTCGGTCACGCTGCCATTTATCATTTCATGTGAACTGTTCATAACTTACCCAGCGCTGTCCAAGTCGGCCCCAGATGTGACCCTGCATGAATCAAGCAAACGATTCATTTTTTTCTTGAATACAGTGTGATTTATACTCTGTGTGTGTGTGTGTATTACCTGAATGCTGCTGTCAAACTGTAACAGACTTGGTAAATGATGCTGTGGTCACTGAATGTAGGTTTGTATGTGCACAATCAACAGAACTAACTACTGGTAATGTTAGTATAACGATTACAGACTGTATGTAAGTGTGTAAAGTTTGATTTATTTTGTTAAATGTTATTTATGGGATGTGAACTGAAGGTTGTAATTTTTGGATTGACATTAAACTGTATTTGACATGATTGACTGAAATGTGTGTTCATGCATGTACAACCCAGAAAACCAAAGCTAGTGGTGGAAGAATCTGCCGTAAGTGAAAGTGCATGACATGTTTTTTTAAATAAGAACCTTTAAAAATCCCACACACACCATGAACAAACACCCGGAGCAGTGGGCAGTACATACTATACTAAGACGTGTTTTTAGTCACATACTATACTAAGACGTGTTTTTAGTCACATACTATACTAAGACGTGTTTTTAGTCACATACTATACTATTACGTGTTTTTAGTCACATACTATACTAAGACGTGTTTTTAGTCACATACTATACTAAGACGTGTTTTTAGTCACATACTATACTAAGACGTGTTTTTAGTCACATACTATACTAAGACGCGTTTTTGGGTCACATACTATACTAAGACGCGTTTTTGGGTCACATACTATACTATGACGCGTTTTTGGTCACATACTATACTATGACGTGTTTTTAGTCACATACTATACTAAGACGTGTTTTTAGTCACATACTATACTAAGACGTGTTTTTGGTCACATACTATACTATGACGTGTTTTTGGTCACATACTATACTATGACGTGTTTTTGGTCACATACTATACTAAGACGTGTTTTTGGTCACATACTATACTAAGACGTGTTTTTAGTCACATACTATACTAAGACGTGTTTTTAGTCACATACTATACTAAGACGCGTTTTTGGGTCACATACTATACTATGACGTGTTTTTGGTCACATACTATACTATGACGTGTTTTTAGTCACATACTATACTAAGACGTGTTTTTGGGTCACATACTATACTAAGACGTGTTTTTGGGTCACATACTATACTATGACGTGTTTTTAGTCACATACTATACTATGACGTGTTTTTGGTCACATACTATACTAAGACGTGTTTTTAGTCACATACTATACTATGACGTGTTTTTGGTCACATACTATACTATGACGTGTTTTTGGTCACATACTATACTAAGACGTGTTTTTGGTCACATACTATACTATGACGTGTTTTTGGTCACATACTATACTATGACGTGTTTTTAGTCACATACTATACTAAGACGTGTTTTTGGTCACATACTATACTAAGACGTGTTTTTAGTCACATACTATACTAAGACGTGTTTTTAGTCACATACTATACTAAGACGTGTTTTTAGTCACATACTATACTAAGACGCGTTTTTGGTCACATACTATACTATGACGTGTTTTTAGTCACATACTATACTAAGACGTGTTTTTGGGTCACATACTATACTATGACGTGTTTTTAGTCACATACTATACTATGACGTGTTTTTAGTCACATACTATACTAAGACGTGTTTTTAGTCACATACTATACTATGACGTGTTTTTGGTCACATACTATACTATGACGTGTTTTTGGTCACATACTATACTATGACGTGTTTTTAGTCACATACTATACTATGACGTGTTTTTAGTCACATACTATACTAAGACGTGTTTTTAGTCACATACTATACTAAGACGTGTTTTTAGTCACATACTATACTAAGACGTGTTTTTAGTCACATACTATACTATGACGTGTTTTTGGTCACATACTATACTATGACGTGTTTTTGGTCACATACTATACTATGACGTGTTTTTGGTCACATACTATACTATGACGTGTTTTTGGTCACATACTATACTATGACGTGTTTTTGGCCACATACTATACTATGACGTGTTTTTGGTCACATACTATACTAAGACGTGTTTTTGGTCACATACTATACTATGACGTGTTTTTAGTCACATACTATACTAAGACGTGTTTTTGGGTCACATACTATACTAAGACGTGTTTTTGGGTCACATACTATACTATGACGTGTTTTTGGGTCACATACTATACTATGACGTGTTTTTGGGTCACATACTATACTATGACGTGTTTTTGGTCACATACTATACTATGACGTGTTTTTGACCACATACTAGACTATGACGTGTTTTTAGTCACATACTATACTATGACGTGTTTTTAGTCACATACTATACTAAGACGTGTTTTTGGGTCACATACTATACTATGACGTGTTTTTAGTCACATACTATACTATGACGTGTTTTTCACCACATACTAGACTATGACGTGTTTTTGACCACATACTATACTATGACGTGTTTTTAGTCACATACTATACTAAGACGTGTTTTTAGTCACATACTATACTAAGACGTGTTTTTGGGTCACATACTATACTATGACGTGTTTTTTAGTCACATACTATACTATGACGTGTTTTTAGTCACATACTATACTATGACGTGTTTTTGGGTCACATACTATACTATGACGTGTTTTTAGTCACATACTATACTAAGACGTGTTTTTAGTCACATACTATACTAAGACGTGTTTTTGGGTCACATACTATACTATGACGTGTTTTTGGTCACATACTATACTATGACGTGTTTTTGGTCACATACTATACTATGACGTGTTTTTAGTCACATACTATACTATGACGTGTTTTTGGTCACATACTAGACTATGACGTGTTTTTCACCACATACTAGACTATGACGTGTTTTTGACCACATACTATACTATGACGTGTTTTTAGTCACATACTATACTAAGACGTGTTTTTGGGTCACATACTATACTATGACGTGTTTTTAGTCACATACTATACTAAGACGTGTTTTTGGGTCACATACTATACTATGACGTGTTTTTAGTCACATACTATACTATGACGTGTTTTTGGGTCACATACTATACTATTACGTGTTTTTAGTCACATACTATACTAAGACGTGTTTTTAGTCACATACTATACTAAGACGTGTTTTTGGGTCACATACTATACTATGACGTGTTTTTGGTCACATACTATACTATGACGTGTTTTTGGTCACATACTATACTATGACGTGTTTTTAGTCACATACTATACTATGACGTGTTTTTGGGTCACATACTATACTATGACGTGTTTTTGGTCACATACTAGACTATGACGTGTTTTTCACCACATACTAGACTATGACGTGTTTTTGACCACATACTATACTATGACGTGTTTTTAGTCACATACTATACTAAGACGTGTTTTTGGGTCACATACTATACTATGACGTGTTTTTAGTCACATACTATACTAAGACGTGTTTTTGGGTCACATACTATACTATGACGTGTTTTTGGTCACATACTATACTATGACGTGTTTTTGGTCACATACTATACTATGACGTGTTTTTGGTCACATACTATACTATGACGTGTTTTTAGTCACATACTATACTATGACGTGTTTTTGGTCACATACTATACTATGACGTGTTTTTGGTCACATACTATACTATGACGTGTTTTTAGTCACATACTATACTATGACGTGTTTTTGACCACATACTATACTATGACGTGTTTTTAGTCACATACTATACTAAGACGTGTTTTTGGGTCACATACTATACTATGACGTGTTTTTAGTCACATACTATACTATGACGTGTTTTTCACCACATACTATACTATGACGTGTTTTTAGTCACATACTATACTAAGACGTGTTTTTGGGTCACATACTATACTATGACGTGTTTTTGACCACATACTATACTATGACGTGTTTTTAGTCACATACTATACTATGACGTGTTTTTGGTCACATACTATACTATGACGTGTTTTTCAACACATACTACTATGACGTGTTTTTCACCAAATACTATACATACACTTGTTCATTCATACATGTACGAATCCGAATCTGTGTCGTGTCATGGGTCCTGGTGGAAACGCAGGGCAGCACTGCTAACATAAAGAAACACCGGCTAGACGTGGACTGAGCCATCTGGTTTTAAGTTGCACAACCTGCAGAGATGCACTGTGTCATGAGGAACCTGGAGAATGTAGGCGATAGATGACACATTGACCTTTACCTTTTATTTACAGCTCAGGCTGCCGCTTTAATCATTTTTAACATTGACCAAAGTGTACTTAGCAAACTGTGAAGTACTTCAGTTGTTCTGGTGCTGCACATCGTACAGTGTAAATTCAGCTTTAGCCAACCCAGATGAACAAAGAAGCAGCTACTTTAACAGTCAGTTTGTTAAAAGGCCACATTCTGCTGCTCAACTCCACTGACACATCGTACAAAGAGTGTAGAAAAATCCTGGATGTATAGGCACAGATTAAAACACCAAAGCACACAGTGGTAGTGAAGAGAACAAACACCAAAGAAACACCATCCTGTTTACAGCTCAATGAGCAACATCGCAAATGAAAGACACGTCGACCACATGCACCTCTTCGAGTTTGTGAATGGCTTGTTCTGGGTGTTACACCAACGTGAAAAAGATACAAATAGTGCATATCAAAAAATAAGAGCACAAACTGACTGGCAGAGGTTCAGCGATGTTCTCAGGAACAGCCACTGTAGTGCACATTCACGAGAAATATTTACGTTCACAATAAACATCCGATCAAAAATGTGTTTGACTAAAAACATCAGCAATAGGAAAAAAACTTTACCTCACAAAAGCACTTAATGTTTTTTTTTCAAATCCTTTTTCAGTTTCCTTTTGTCAGTCTTTGTGGGATGGAAAAGATTCAGTCTCACTTTGGGCTGTGAAGTCCTGTCAACCCTCTAAGGCAGTTTCCATGACAACCCGGTCAGGGATGATGTAGTGCGTTGGTTCCACTGAGGGACCGGCATCCTCTGCACCCAGAGACCACGGCTCCGACTGGACGTAACTGCAGGGAAAGTGAACCCGTTTACTACACACAGACTGTAAGGTAATGTGGTCGTACAGGCTGAAGACCTCACAGAACACAACAACACATCTGTGGACAGTTCTACCACCCAACGAATCAGTGAGCAGCACCGGGACACAGTGGAGGACGGAACCAGGCTCATCTGCCTCCACTAGGTGAAGTGAGGGTTGATCAGATTCCCTCTAAGAAAAACTCTTGAGTGTATGAATTCCAAGCATGTCAAGTTGGATTGGCCTTCCTAGGAGCGTACCTGCTGCTGTCCATGTGATCCCCCAACGCAGTCTGTGATGGAGGCGAGGGCTGCAGGGCCAGAGGCTGCAGGTGTCCGTCTAGGACCTCGGCTTCATCGACGTGGTCCTGGTCGGGCTGCGCGTAAGACGAGGACGGGGGCTGTTGCTGCGGATCAGGGTAAGAGTCGGAGCTCGGCGAGGACGACGTCTGGCTGCGGTTGCTGGGTGTGTTGGCGTCCAGCATCTCCAGGAGGAGGTCGTACACCAGCACCACGTTCTTCCTCTTCATGGTGGACAGATGGTCCATGCCCTTGTTACTGCAGAGAGGAGGACGACACTGAACCTCAACAGCCTGAACTACGACAGCGGGTCTTTGCTGGAAGACTTGGAGGTGCTCAAATTCAGGCGATGCAGGTTTCCAGCTACATTTGCCTTTGTAGTAGTGGCTTGATCAAGCAGCTGTTTTCTTGACCACACACTAGGCTGGAAGCTACCTGCAGTTTCTACAAACACACTCTCCATGTTTTCATACTTCTAAACAGCTGGATTCCGCTGCTGTCTGTTCAGTACCTGGCGTGGCGGATGTGGGAGAGCAGCATGGTGAGGTGGGCCAGACGCAGAGTCTGCTGCTGTGTGGACAGGCCCAGTTTGGAAATGGCCCAGACCAGAGCATCGATCACCGAATCCAGCAGACGCAGCAGCTTGGTCCTGCTCTCCAGCTCCTCGGCTGTCTGAGGGGAGCTCGTGCACAAGTCTGGAAAACACGAGAGCAGTAGATGGTATCTTATCTGAAACGTGACAGAACTATTTGATTTCACACATTGGACGTGCTGCTGATCACTATCACTTGACTGGACTGTTCATAAGGACACAGCTTCTGGAATAGCTACGAATAAAACTAAAAGGAGTCTAGAAAAAAACTATATGAAACTTATGCATCACAACATTTAATGTGAGGGTAATTTCCAACAGGCAGGATTAAATAGCGTTCGCAGATGTTCTGATATCTCAATAACACGCAGGACGACGCCAGTGTTGAATCCGTCCATGGTAGCACAGGATTAACCAGGTTTCTCATTCTCCAACTTTCCACCAGAACATGTGTTTTTTTAATTAAACAGAGTCCCACTTGTGAACAGCTGACAAATGCAGCTCATTGGAGACTGCAGCCCACGTCACGAGGGACATTCCAGATAAAACACTAGGGGGCTGTAGACGAAGCTGTAAATCCACCCGTCCACCCCACAGCGCAGAGTTGTGCGTTGAGCAACATTCCATCTGTTCAGAACCTTCACATTTCTCTGTTCTTTTGACTTTTGAGACTCAATTTCACTTCTTGCACAATTTCTTTTTAAACTTTTTTCCACCCCAGCTGCAGAGAACAGATCCTGGCAGACGTGAGCGTGTAGAGCGCAGAGGTCAATCACATCAATGGAACCTGCCCAGTCTGCTGGCGCTGGGGGCACGGGGAGAGGACACGGTGACCAGCGGGGACAAATAAAGTTAAAACCCAAAGAACCCAAAGCCAATAAAGTCCACATTTACAGCCTTCTTCAAACGAGCCAAATGATGCAAATGCAGCAAATTTGTGGGAGGATCGATAGAAATGAGTCTGGTGTAATGAAACCCGGGTGTGTGACGTACAAAACGTTGTTAAAGTTGTGATCACGTCTTTATTCCTCTAGAAAACAAACTGATTCTAGTTCTCTAAAGAGTAAATCTGTAAAACATCACAAGACACAGTTTGCATCCAGGCTCTGAAGTGAATCCAAACGTACCGAGTCAGATGAACGACCAGAGTTGAGGCTGCAGGTGGTTACGGCTCCTTTCACGGTGACACATTAAACACTCATAGTAATTCATATCACAGTCCTAAAAGCTCAGTGGGTCGGGTCTGGTTCCTGCTTGGTTCAACAGCCCAATAAAGCTGCGTTCAGAGCCGTTATCTCCCCTCAAAGCAGAGCAGTAAACGTGGTCCAGGTAGCTGCTGCTCGCGTTATCTGTCCCTGCTGTCTTGATAATGTGTTCTGTGCAGCTGGTGCTTTTATGGGGGACAACAAACGATACGTTGTAAACTCACGGCCTTCGACGCGAAGGAGGGTCCAGCGGGTCGTAACGTAAAAATTCACAGGCTCCTTCACTACTACAGTCAGTGCTGCTGTGGCAGCTGCAGGTCGGGAGCATCAAGGTGAACGTTCACCGTGTCTTCATTAATAAAAACAGGTTTCACTCACTGTAATAAAAGCACAGAAACTTAATCCACCGATTAAGTCAAACTGCTGGAGCCACGTTTGCTTTTACAGAGAAGGACGTGTTGGTTCGAGGAGCGTGTGGAGATCGGAAGCAGCACAAACATCCTTTAAACCGTTGCACAAGCAAACACACACTCACTGGAGTTGAGGAGGATCATGGCCTTCAGACAGACGTACTCCTCCCTCTGAAGCTTCAGCTCACGAAAGCGAGAGGTGGCGGCCAGCAGCATGTCGAATATCTCCATGATGCCCTCCACGCACTGACCCTCCTCCCTAAGGACACACACACAGAGCCACTGTACAGAGGTCTCAACACAACAAGAACCTCAATGTCCACTGGCCAGAAGGGATCGGTTACGGTTCTGAACGAGAGATCAGCTGAGGCTTCTCCTCACACTGTTCTCTAAACACACAAAGCTGAGCTGGACTCTTCAAGGGGGACGTAATGAGACAGTGATGGCGGAGGACAGCAGCAGCAGCCTGTTGTTGAGAGGATGGATTTACGTCCAGGATGTTTTCCTGAGCCGTCCCAGCCGAACGGGGACCAGGCTGCTGTTGTGAAAACACATCAAGGTCACGTTAAGCCTATGGTGATAGTTTCCTTGGTGTTGGGGAAGGAAAGGTCAAACTCAGTCAACCCGCCCGTCAGGAGGCCTCAAGATCTGCTCCCTCATCTCAGGATGAGGCCGATTGACTCTCTCACTAATTTATTAACGACGACAGTTCCGTTCGGGCTCCACGGCCTGGACCTCACACCTTTGAGCCGCTGAGCTCAGGTTGTGTCCATCATTGGTCAGTGCTGCACTTGGTGACATTAGCAGTTTGCAGCATCAGCAGTTCAGCTCACAAGGACAGGTTGCGCCACTGCTGATTTCACAAGGACGCGTGGACGCTGTTCACTGCGAGCAGACTAGAACCACGACCGAGCGAAGTTCACTGGTTCATTAAGCGAAGGTTTCTGAAAACGTTGACTTGAAGGTCCGATGCTGGAGCTGTGGTTTCAGAGCAGCTGTAATCTGACCTGGAGACGTCGAGCCCACTTCACCAACTCTTCTACAAGCTGACGTAGTACAGCTGTAAATTAAGCCTTAGTAGAATATCTGACTCCAGGCTGTGACCTCAAGACTATGCAGGAACCTCAGGAGGTTTGGCTGGAAGAGTCTTAGATGCGTTAATCTTCAAGTCGAGACTTGTGGGTGTAAGAGCACAAATAATTAGTGAATCTACTGAGAGTAATATTACCACACAGCCATAAATATGAAGTGTAGCTCTACAAGCCACCGTTGCTCTCTGTGCTGAACACATCCAATAATTACACTAAATCGTCCAGAAACACAAGCTCGTGAACCTGCTGAAATGAATTCACCCCACAGAGCCGAGTTTCTCTCAGTAAAAACCTTCCTGGAAACAACCTGCGAGTGAAGCAACCAAAAGCTTCGAGGCCTTCGAGTGTGGGAGGACAAAACAAAGCCTCTGCCAAGAACCTGCTTCACAGAAACATTAGTCAGTAAATTTAAAGCTGGCTCTAAAAACCTTTGGAGTCGTGTAACAACTGACCCGAGGTTTCACCTCTTAACTTCAGCTTTGGGAGAATAATTCAACAAATTAATATCTCACATAACCTGATTTACTGAAGAGACTGACGTCTCCGTAACAATGAGCCGTAAAGAACCGAGTCGCTGTGACGTGAAAGCCGCCTGCTCACCTGTTGAGTCTGAAGTCGGGAGTGAAGATGAGTTTCCCAGGATGGTCCACCGATCTCCACATCAGGCCCAGCATCAGGATCTCCAGCCAGCAGCACTTCAGCAGGTGGATCTGGTCCGTCAGACTCAGCTCTATGAAACCTGAGCACAAGCCAGTGCAGTTTGACTTAGGGCAGTAACTAGCACTGATAATTATATCACTGGTCATATGACAGACACTAAATGAGCTCTGTTTGTCCCGTTTGAAACCAGCTGCGTCTCATCTCCTGAAACCAGGGAAATCTTTGATTCCTGGCAAACAACCTTCCTGACTAGCGACAGTGTTTCTGGCCATTTAGAAACGACAGGTCGCTGCATAAATGGGATCAGCATCATCATGGACGTAGTCTAAAATGCCTGGAGAGCATCCGTGAGCCGAAACCGGTCACACGATTATCTGGAAAGCACATTTATACAGCCTTCAAGTGAGAAACAGACAGACAGTGGTTGGTTTGTGTCATGCTGTAACCACGTTGAAGAGCTTATTTGATGGGCCTCGGTGCTCGGCTCCGTTTAGCTGGTTGGATCTCTTCTGGCTCACATTCACGCTTGTTCGCTGACAGCACGAGTGAAATGTTCACAGTAACGATGGCGACACAGATTTGGTTTGTTCCGCCTCGCTTGAAGAGATTTGAGTCAGCTGACACACAAGAGACTGGATCTGTGTCTTCATCTGCTGATGCGAATTGGCCCAAGGCACCTTTCAGGGAGGTTTTCTGCTGAGCTGCTCTAACCTGCCTGTGTTTCTCTAATGAAGCAGAGAAGCTGAACTTTCCCTCCTAATACTGATACTATTACTCACCAACAGACGTAAGACTTCAAACGTTTGGGGCTCACGGTTTCTTACCAGGGATCTTTTTGGCCCAGCTGATCATTAGGACGAGCTCCTTGTCTGCCAGGTTGGTGAGCGACATCATCATGCTGGACTCCGTGAACGGCTTCTTCATGTCCTCCATGAGGTAGATCTCTGGAGGCTCTGCTTCCATGATGCGGGAGATGAACTCCTCCGGGCTCATGGACGTGTGGTGCACGTGGTTTGCGTCAGGGAGGTGGACCAGAGGTGCCTGCAGGTGGAGATGCCGCTGAGCTCGAGCGCCCGGCCCCACCCTGACCAACACCCTGCCCGATGTGTCCCGGGAGTGAAGTCCCCCGCGGCGATGGCGAGCTCCTCGGTAGCTGCAGCGCTCGCGCCTCACACCTGGAAGCAGAGCGAAACGGACGGTCACGCGACCAGTGCTCTGAAGAGAAGACGCGTTAAACTTCACAGGTGATGGCAACCATAGATAAGGGGAGGTTTGGGAGGGTTCTGGTCATTACCAAGCAGTTTATGGGGGAAATGTTTCAGATTCAACATGTTAGACACAGGTGCTTAGTTACACCTACCACATTTCATCATGCCCACTTCGTAGCATTTACGCAGGCGGCAGGCCTGGCAGCTCTTGCGTCGGTTCTTGTCGATGGTGCACTGGTTAGTGGCAGGACAGATGTAGTCGTTGTGTCCTGATTTAAACACAACACACAACTCCAGCGGCTGCAGACAAGGAAAACGCTGACAACACACACTGAAAGACGAGCTCATACCTTGGATGCTCCTCTTGAAAAAGGCCTTGCAGCCCTCACAGGACCAGACCCCATAGTGGTACCCAGAGGCGTAGTCGTGACACACGGCGCAGAAGTGCATGTCGGCTTTCCCTGCCGCAGACGAGCACGAGGAGGCCTCCACTCCTTCCTCCGGTCTCTTCCGCAGCAGCTTGTTACAGCTGATGATGGCGCTGCAGTAAGAAACAGACTTTGTGAGAAGGGACAACTTGACATTTGGAACGTTAGCCCATCATTCACCAGCCATTAGTCCTGCAAATGGTAGTGTGCTCCTGAAAATGCCTACTACTGCATCAGGCGTCTGCAGAGCACAGCGAGTGCATGACTCTGAACCGAGGTACAGTAGTGACTAAATGTGAGCTGCACTGGCAGAGCAGCCGCCCTGTGTCTGTTCTGAACGGAAACCTTTCTGCTAGCGTTCGATCCCACCTGCTGGCGTTGACGCTGTGGTTTTTGGTCTCCAGCCAGGGGACGTGTGGGCCCGCTTCATTGTACACCAGAGGCTGAGGGCACCGCAGGGTCAGCGAAGGCACGTTGGTGTGGCTGTGGTGGGACGGCCAGAAGGCGGAGGGGCTGAGGGGCGCGCACAGAGACGACTGACTGTCAGACATGGGCGGCCGGCTGTAGCTCAGCACAGGTGGGCTGTAGAAATTAAGGGGCGCGTGTCCGTGGTTGTACTCGTGGCTGCTGTCTGCGTACGGAGACGGAATGCAGACCGTGGAGCCGTCCATGCCCAGGGGGGGGCTGTACACACTGGACAGGAGTCCCGGGGAGCTCGGCCTCTGCGAGGCTTTACTGGAATCCACCTCCTGCAGCTGAAGCAGCGGTATTGGGTCAGGATCCAGCTCTGGGGAGGAGGCCATGACAGGGGAAATCGACTATGTGGTGCCAGCGAAGGTGCCTCTGGCTCTTCTACTGCATGTTCCAGTGCAGAGAAGTCCTGTAGCAGAAGGACGAGACACCGTGAGAGGTTAAAACACGTAACGGTTAAGGAGCAAAGCCACATGTCCAGTAGTAAAATAAGCGCAGGCAGAATCTACTGGGTGGTCACGTTTCACTGGCACATTCATGTCTGCAGTTGTAAAAGCATCACCATGTCAGCATTTCAAACTAAAGCGGCGAAGCGTCCTGAACCTGAGCGCGTGGCTCAGCTCAAGCAAGGAGCAACACGAGTGACCTCAGCAGCCGCTCGCCGGCGTGGTCACGCAGACCTCGTGGGGCTTTGCTGAAGGTTGGAGCTGGTTTATTTGCAGACTGACCCTGTGTCCGTGTTAAATGTAGGTCACTGTGTCGCAGACATGGGTCTAAACACGTCAGCCCCACACATCAAAGTCCCACTAGACAAGTGTTGGAGACCCTGTTGACTAAACACACGCTGATACGATCCTTACTGAGATATCACACAAAGACGAGCCTTCACTAAACGCATCCGTCCTTCCGAGGGAAATTATCTCAACACGCTGTGTTGAACAAAGATACGACAGTTTGTCGAAGCCTTTCTCCAGCACAGGAGCCGTGGTTTGTTTTATTAAAGCTGGAGCTGCTTCATGCGACACTTATGTGAGGAAAACTAACAGAAGGTATAATGACGAGACTCCGCGTCTGTTCCTCTCACAGTTCACTGCTCTACAACAAAAACAAGAAACTCGGTTTTTATTTAGCCTGCAGCTACTCGGCTGCTGCTGAACTTCAGATTTCAGAATAATTTCTTCCGGTGCAGCATTGTGTAAAGTAAATAAATTACAAATGACATCAGAAAATGTCAGATAGTCCCACAGACCCATTCGACACATTCATTCCCTCTGCAACACACAAAGTTTAATGAACCGGGCGCATTGATGCAACAGCTTCTTACTGTGCCAAAGGTGAAGAGCAGAAAAACTGCGTCTATCCACAGACATTAGACAAACGCAGGCTGCTAACACTGTACCACACTGAACAGAGAAGCCGTGAGGTTAATCAGTGCCAGGATCAACACGCGGCCGCCAGGAGCTCGACACACTCGACCTCACAGCAACTACAAACGCTCAGGCAGCGTGTGGGGAGTTTGGCGAAAGCAGGGATCACGTTACTCGCGTTACTTCTGTGTAAACGCAGTGTTTGAGGCCAATCTGTGTTCACGTCCAGGTTTTAGCCAATTTGCTCCGAGTCGGTTGACGTCAAACGGTGCAGAGACAAAACCATAAAACAGCGATGGGCTGCCACAAGCTGCCAGCTGTTAAACGTTCCCTACGCGAAGCATCACCCGTCACCTGGGGATGAACGGTCTGATCGCTGTCTGGTTGGTAGAACAGGGTTGATCACGCAGCAGAGGTTCAGGTTCAACCAGGGTTTGGTTTTGGCTGCATAAATACATGTTTGTGTTACTTTGAGAAGAAACTACAAAACCTCAACTGATCTCACTCTGAAGGGGTAGATTTCACTAAAAGCAGTTTAAATGACGACGGGATGCTCCACTGTATTAAACTGATTAAAATCTTTGACGGGAACAAAACTACAAAGTCCAGATTGTAAGTAATAAAACCGCGAGCAACTCAGACTGTACACAGACTAAATATAAAACACAACATTATCTAGTTGCTGACAACAGTCACTGGGCCAGAGTGGAGCGCACTCTGACCAGGTTTACTGCCTCAGTCCCAGGAGTACGACCGATGCCGCGCAGCCAGTAAACCAGCTGTCAACGCAGCTGAAACTCAGCAAAGACGCGGCCAAACAACAACTCAAGCCAGAATGTTTTGTGACTTGTTCCAAGGTTTAGATTATTGCGCCGCTGGCCATTAGCGGGCAGTTAAATCCACAGATATGCAAAATGAAGATGTTATTGTGTCCATGAAAACAGATCTGTAGGAGCTAAACACAACCAGATCAAGGTCTAGAGAACAAACAGCAGCACGAAGCTGTGTGTGAGACCGTCCACATTGCAACTGACGAGCGCGAGTGGCTGCCTCCATCCTGCCTGACATTTCACTCTAGCGACAATCGAACACTCGCTAAAAACGATTAATCACAGTGTTTTACTTCTTCTGGAAAAAGATGGATTGTACAGTTTACTCATCCCAGACAAGCTAGAAACACAAAGATAAAACCTCTCACTTACGTCTTCGGGCTCTCGTACTGTATGTGGCTCGACAGTTGCAGAAAGCGGTTTTGTCAGCAGTTTGAGCTTTGGACAGACTGGCGCTCGTGGCAGCCTTCCATGGTAAACCACCAGGCGGGCAACACAGGGTCAAAGGACGCTGCCTTGTTGCAGCTCCCTTTCATTTGCATGATCTCATGGTTAAGGCAGCCGGACTGGAAGGACTGAAGCTGAGTCCGGAAACGTCAGCGTAGACAGACTCCCACAAAACGTATGGACAACCCGAGCCGTGTCACGTACTCGACCTCCAGCGGCTTCGCGGCTCTGAGCGATGAGGAGCGGAGGTCGCCTGGAAACACGGTCCCACTGGGGGGCGCCGCTGCAAAACCAGACCTGGTGGAACCCTGGTCACACTTAAAAACATCCAACCGTGTTTCCAGGCCACCACAGTCCACGTCTACAAGGCTGTTTGGCCAGACGAGCGCAACCCATGCAGCCCATCTACGGTTTGCTCTCCATCACCACATCGTCTGACTGACCCACGTGACAGCATCCAGAGAATCCGACCACTTTACGTTCAGCGGATCAACTCGTGGCTTCGCTGGCCGACGGCACCTGCTAAGACTTTTCACCACATCTAACGATTCTGCAGAAAACAGACATGAATGAACTTAGTCAATGTGTTTTAACATCGGGTCTAAAAATGTTGAAACGTTTTGGCAGCATCGTGACTGAAGAACATGTCAGACTAAACCTGGAACAGCCTGCAGTGCAGTCAAAGAACCAAAGTCCACCCACAAGCGGGTCCGTCTACACAAGCCACCGTCTCCGACACAAAGCTTCACGTTTTAATAGAAGACGACAACAAGAAATAACCTGAGACCTGAACGCGGCCCAAACACAATCGTCCTGAGGGTGGTTTGCAGGCCAGTTCATTAAAACGCCTTTATTTCCTGTGCAGAGGAGCACGGACCCATTTCCCCTCAATCCGAAGGCTCCCAGCCAGAAGCACATACCGGAACACAAAGACACCCAGCACAACCATTAGCCAGCCTCTATTCCTCCATTCTCTCAGCCTCACAAAGCCGACAAGGAGCCACGCAGCAAGAGCTGGGCTGAATCGAAGAGGTCGACGCATTACATGGGAGGAGGAGGAGCCGGACGGAGCCGAGTCGACAGGCTGATTACGCCGTTTCACCTGTCAGCACCGCACTCCAACAACTTTTACACACAACACATCAGCCTGACCGTGACCAGCGATGAATTAAAGTACGGGCCCGATGGAAGACACTCAGAGGGTCAAGCTGAGGTCACGACTCCTGGGTTCAGCTCCTCAAACAGTCCAGTAAACCACAATAACAACCTTTAAAAGGTTTCTCATTTATAAAACAGCCTGAACCACAGTTCAGCTCGGCCCTCACATCCGTTACGCTGCAAACCCTCTTCGCTTCCTGTTCCTGCTTCTCGCTCCATCGCAGTCAGATCGAGAAATGTTGCTCATCTGATTAATCCACGAAGTCACGGTAACTAATCCCGTGACGTCAACACGTCATTTCCTCGTCTGGGCCAGAGAAACGACACGGTGACGCTTCATTTCCTTCTTCATCCCGTACGGACTCACTGGCCACTTTATTAGGAACAGTCTGACGACGCCTCCCGTTCCTCATGCACACCAGCATTTAAATCCGTCCACAGCTGCCACCACACACACACTGTTAACTGTTCCACCTCCTCTGATGAGATCATTGATGGACAAATGAGTTTCTGTATCTCTGGCAGCAGACCTGACGTGAATCACTCCCAGAGACGGATCAGAACGAAGCTGCTTAATGGCACCAACACAAACAGCTGATGGATGATCTCTGATTGAAATACACGACACACAAAACGCGCCGAACGCTGCATCAACCGCAGACGAAGGCAACGTTGGACGTAGGTGGTGGTTAGAGGCGAGTCTCAGAACCAGGCCGCTCAAGGCGGCAGGGGCCGAGCTCCCACGGCAGTAGCCCCAGGACCGTTCCTTTAGTTCTGTACGCAGCACTTGACACGATCCAAGCTCATTCCCTCCGCTTCATCAACCACTTGCGGCCATCACCCGTCCCGTGAAACCTAAAGGGGCTCAAATTGCTTTGGTCCTTTTCCCACAGCTCGGAGGCTGCTTTGGGTTCTGGGGGGTCCGCCGCTGAATTAACGTCTGCCTGGAAACCAGCCGACGCGGCTGCTGTTCCACCTTTACCGCCGTGTTTTAGTTACACTCTGTTCTCAAGGCTCTCGGGTGATGGGTGACCCGCGGGTTGGGGAAGCGTGGGAGGGGGCGTCCGTCGAGCGGCACGGCCTTGGCGGCTTCTCAGCCGGTGGAATGCGCCTCTACGTGGGCGAAGCTCAAAGAATGGAAGGGGATGTGCAGAAGTCCAGCTTCTTATTTCGGGTGCCGACAGGACTTCCCCCGTCCTCCCCCGTCCTCCCCCGCAGTCAGTCATGGAGGACAAGAATCTGGTATTTACAGCAACATGCAGATTATTAAACGGAGTCAAGGCTGCTGGTCACATCCTTCAGATCCAGTCCTGACGGGATGAAATAACCATCAGCACATTACTAAGCTTTACTTTACCACTAAGTGCAGGACTGGGTCGGGCCTGACCATCAGAACAGCACCGGTTCAGTTTTAACTACGTGGTAGTAAACACCATCTGCAGACAGACGCGAACCGAAGCACAGACGTTCATTCATTTTAAGCCGAGTCACCTGTAGACTCATCTAACAGCTCGCTGGTGGTTTGGACGGAACCGCGGCTCCATTTGTTCCCAGGGCTCAGTGAGAAAGTTCCGCCGGGTGGACGTGGAGGACGGACAGGCTGAAATCTGCAGCCACGACCACCGACCGGACCGACAGGTGAACTTGAGTCACGTTAAAAGCAGCTGAACTGGCTGTGACGGACGGGTTGTGCTCCGGTACCAGTGAGCGCTTTGACCCAGCAGCTGACCTCGCCCCGCGGACGGTACCTGGAGCGACGAGCCGCACCTGCCTCCCGCCTCTTACCCGTCTCTCTTACCCGTCTCTCACTGCGCAGCTGCCGCGACTCTCCGGAGCCGCCGGAACAAACCGCGGAGGAAGAAGCCAGGGACGCGGAAAAGTGCAGCCGTGAGCGGACTCGACATGAAGCCGCCGCTTACTCCAGCCGGTTACTCCTCTCACAACTTTGTCAGCTGCGCCTCGGTGAGATTCCGCTTCACCCTCTGCTCCGCACGCCGCCAGGTTTTAGGTTCGGCTGGTTTGGAGACGTCACCGGCCACGCCCCCTTGGAAGGGGGGGGGGGGGGGGTCGCGACCTCGACCGAAACATGTTTAAAACACACCAACACCATGATGCGTGTTCTACAGCATGTAATTAAACTCTGCACAGCGCTGCGCTATGAAGAAACGCTCAGGCTGGATTTCATCCACTGGGCCACTGAAATGGACGGGGATGATGTGGATTCACAGGAGTCAGGAGGTGACGAACCCAGGGCACCACTGAGCGTTGAGCTGCTTCAAGCTCACGAGGGAGGAGCCCAGACGTCACCTGGCTTCAGGTGAGACGCTGCACCCAGCGACCTTTGATTCTACCCGTTTTATTCCTTTATCCGGACTCACTGCTGCCGATCTCTGCTCCTGCTGAGATAAGACTCCATCAGGCATCAGCGAACCCGCATCATATTTGGCATTTTTGTGTAAATCTTACTCCAGGGAATGTTGTTGCCTCGGCGAGGCTGCGGTTGACATGTGGGTTGGCGTCGCTGTGACTGGAGGAAGTCCGTGTCAGGTGTGAGCAGCCGACGCACTGTGGAGCGCTGGCGTGTCCAGGAGGGAGACCGTCACCTGCAAGTCCCTACACAATCCAACAACAAAGCCGATCGCACACCGCGTCCTAGCAACAGGTGAAACTAGTTCAACACATCAGGGTCAGATGTTCATTAAGATGCACAGAATTTATAGGGTCGTTCATTTTGTCCCGCCTGCGTAAAAATACAATTAGCCAAGAGAACAGAGACCAACAGAAGCAACCTTTCAGTGAAACATCCAACATGAACGACACGGTTTTAAACTGTGCAGGTACGAGTTCATTTTTAAATCCTTTAAATTGTTCTGCAAAAACAATAATTCCTCTGAGTAAAACCATTCATTTGCCAATCAAGTGCTAATTTATCAACTAGGACACTGAATGTACCATAATTATTTCCAGTGATGTAGGTGTTGCTTTTTAAACAGCAGATGTGATTAGAGCGAGGCTTTTAAATGGGAGGTTTAAGTTGACACCGAGCGCTTCACAGCGATGCGGCGCTAACTGCTCGGCCTGAGCGGCACCGACGGCTCCTCCGTCGTCCGTTTGATAAGTTCTCCACCTTTGATTTTACATTTCTAAACTCATCTGAGCGCTAGAAGGTCAGACTGTTTTATATCTGCTGGTTTAGCGTTGTACAGGCACATATTTTACAGAGATCGGTTCGCTGAGCAAAACTTGTTTGACATTTTAAAACTAGTTTCTAAAGGCGAAGAATCAAAAGGGTGAGTCAGACTGATTTGGTCCCTTCGCTGAACGCCTGCGCTGTTAATGCTGCCCTTTAGCAGCAAAGTTTCAGTCACGCGGCGCCAATTATACGTCATCCAGAGTCCTAACCGACTACAGACCCTGCTGCATGTCATGTTCCTGTGACGTCGTGCTCAGAGGGCCTACGAAGCATCGCGGCCCAGAGAGCAAGGTTTGTCCGTGTCCCGACTTACAGCCCAGAACGCAGAAACATCGCCTTTATTTCCAACCCAAGCGCGACACAGTGGACTGGCGGCTGTGTGAACACGGTCCAGTAGAGACATGGAGCTGTGTCACACCGGGTCACACGCAGCGCAAATCCAAACCTCAAACACGCTGCTTTACAAAGACCCGTTTCAAAAACAGCTCCTGTAGCTGTGACCCCGGCGTCTGAGGCTCCGTAGAGATCGATTCCTACGTTCTGCCTTCTCAGAGGTGAGGGCTTTAAAGGCCGTCTGCAACAGAGTAATTTTATAAAGTACACAATTTAATTTGTTGTAAACAACCAAACTCAAAGCCAGCTTGTTGTGTGTGAATACTTTAAACCATGGTTTGTGCATAAACCACAGCCGAAAAACATGAAGCCGAAAAAAGGGCTGAAGGACACAAAAGAGGAGGAAATGAAGTCCTGATGGATTCCAGCTTTGTTTTCTCCCCTCAGCATGTTCCTCAGCTAATTCATCCTAGTTTGAGGCCTTTAGAAAAACAAAATATTTGCTCTGATTCATGGATTCTTTCCCAGCCTACTTCAATTATTTTCAGATAATTGTATTTGCCATATTAGTGGTGGACACACGCTGCAGCATGATGTTACATGATACAAGACAGTGGGCTATTTCCTTTCCTAAAAAACAGAGCGGAGTGAGGAACTGCGTGTTCCCTCTCGTGTCCTCTCGTCTCCTTTAGCCTTTGCTCCAGCAGCAGAGTGAGAAAAGAGAAGCGTGCCCTCCCTGTGTTTGTGTACGTGTAGGCGTGAGGGCTGAGTTAATGCGTCACGTTTCAGCCGAACATCTACAGCCGTACCTGCAAGTTGGAATTCTTTGAAAATGCAACTGATTCATCCTTTGCCCATTTCTCCCTTAATCACGCCTGAATTAGTTCCATTGGCCCTCGGTGCTGCGGCTGCTCCGCAGTAATGACAGGCGGGGAGAAAGAACTGGATTCCCAGCGCTTTCATCCGACTTCTGCTTATTACTCCAGTAATAGACTGAATATTCAGCTGCATGTGCTCCGAGTCGAAGCGCAGGTTAGGTCAGGAGGGTTGATGGATCATTAGCATCAATCTATTAGATCCATCTTCTGAATGAGGGGAGCCGAGCAGGAAAAGGCAGAACGAGCAGGCTGTGAATCTGCTCTAGCTTCTAAATCAGGTCTTACTTTCCATTTGTTTTAAAGAAACTACAGATTTCACCACAACAGAAACTGACAGAGCTCCTGGTTCTGCCACCGCCTGCTCCCTGTACCTGCCAGTTACAGTCACACCGGTATCTAGTAAATACTCACACAGGCTGAAACAGCAGCATCATCGCCTGCTCACGTCACCTTTCAGACGTCTCCGGCTGCTCTCGCACGGTCGCTCAGCTCGCACGTGATTCCTCCCTGCTGACAAAGTCGTGCTAACCCCCGCGGTGCATTTCACAACAGTCTAACCTCTGAAACGTCCAGTTGGCACGGACACTAGTGAACACAGCACAAACGGGTCGCTGGAGGTGTGGACCCTATGAGCTCAACCCAGAGAAGCTTTAATGATGGGAAGGTTGGCGAGAGGAGAGAAGGAGCCCGAGTGCTCATCAGCTCTAACAGGTCTTAATGCTGCTCTGCAACACTAACTACGAGAGCTTCAACTTTCCCTGGTCTCGCTGTGCGGTTCTGCCCCCCAGTGGCCGCGATAACGAGACGAGTGAATGCACGAATGCAGATTAAACGTTTTCAGAAACTACCAAAAAAACAATAACCTTGATTTATTTCAGTGGAGGATCAGGATCATTGTAAACGCATTAGTTGAAATAGAGATGAGGCTGATGAACAAGCAGGAGTCAGAGTTTATATAAAACATGTTATCCTCTACAAAACGTTGCCCTCCTCAAATCATCTTTGCTTATGTAGCAAGTAAAACAATGTGAAGTGATAGAAAATAATCCTGAATGACATCACCTCCTCCCCTCACGACTGTTTCCTAACAAAGTAGCTCTGAGACTTTGCCGGCTTTTAATTATAAGTTGGATTCACAAAGTGGAGCCGTGTGGGAGTGAGGAGGAGCGGCAGGAGAGGTTACCTTGAACTCTTGTACCTTCAGTCTGGTGGAAATCCTTCCGTCTGGGAAATTTAGAGCTTTTTCTGAATTCTCTGGCAGGACACAAGCTTCTTTCAGCCCTTGACCATGATATGCAAAAACCCCAGAGGGCAATTCTTCAGGAGAACCTCCCAGTTCATGTCAGAAGCAGCATCGTAGCAGCAGTTAGCGCATGCGCTGCTGGGTGCACAAAGCGCCGGATACTCGACCGAGCACCAACCGTGGGTCAACCCACTGCTGGAAACGACAAACAGTCGCACAGAAACACGCAGCGTTACTCAGGACCCGGAGCAAAGTGAAGAGCAGCCTCTACAGTGGAGAGGAACAAGTGAGGCTTGTTGAGGCTGCCGTACTAAGGGTCACCCTACACAGTCTTATATACTTTACGCGTGGGGCAACCCAAGCCCCTCGTACTCACCGCGAGCACAACGGAGACACTTCTAATCAGACACTGCGAGGTACTGAAACGACTGCTTATAAATGTCGCCGTAGGTCTGGAGGGAGTGTGCGCTTATTTCTGCTCAGACTTGGATGACCGGACTTCACCTGGGCTCAGCTACACCCGTGACAAGCTGAAGGGAATGAATCGAGCATGAGGGACGGCTTTCATTAGGCTCTTTTAAAATTACCTGCTTATCTACTTCTTGTCTTTTGATAAAAAAAGCTTCAATATTGTCTGTGTGGAGTCTGACTCTGCAACGGCTCCCAGCTGGGTCACGATCGATGCAGCCGAACAGGTCTTCACTTATTGATCCTATAAATACACACGTTTCTGTGCTCAGACAGTGTTTCACTCGGGGAGAAAACTGTCCAAGCTTCGACTCAAGTTTTAGAAACAATTTGCCTTATGTTTAATCCAAACCTTCAGCTGTAATTTATGCTGATGAATCTGTTTTATTCAGCTAATGATTGTATTGAATTAAGCAGAGTAGAACAACAACAATGGCTGAGTGTCCCTGACTGGGTCAAATATTATGATTTTCAATGCATTTAAATTAAAATCGATGATAATTTAGAGACAACTATGCAATTAAAATTAAAGTTGATGAACTTCGTTTTGCAGAACGAGTTAATCAGGTTAAATTATAACCGTAGGAGCTTCTGGTGGTTGCTGGACAATTGTTACTGTATGTTAAATATTTATGACGTGATTTAATGGATTCTAGTAAACCTGGTCTGTTTTGTCATTACCTGTAGAACAGATCATGGCTCCTATGAGCTTGCTATTAGAAAACGAGGATCCCAGCAAGATAATGTGGAACCTGATACACAAACAAAAGTCATCTTTAAAACTTAAAAGCAGCAGCTGCCTTCACTCCACTCGCTGGTCACTTGGCCCAGTGTTCACACACATCACGAATCGGATTCCGACCGATAAACGTTTCCTGGTGCAAGCCGCCGCTGAAGTGACCTGTTCTTGGAGGAAGTGAACATGCAGGACGGAGCCGATGCATCTGCTCTGATCCGTTTCCAGGCTGCAGCTTCATATTAGGCAGATGAGAAGCCTCCATCCACACACGTCACTCTTGGAAAGTTAAGTTAAATATTTAATTGGCACATTTGCCCCAAAGTCAAACTAATACCTTGGGGATAGTGAAAGGTCTTGGTGTTATTTGAATAATAAAGTCAACTATGCGCATGAAGGAATATTTCTCTACATTTATTCGAAGCCACAGTCTTCTCCTGCCTTCCCTTCACTTTAAACCACAGCCAACATTTTATATTTGTCACCATCCACTCAACAGTGGATCTGACAGAGAAGACATGTTGTGGACTGGAAAAGCACTTTTTCTTATATACATGAGCTGTTTTAAATGAACTGAACCTTCATTAAAACTGTAATTAGAGAATATTTCTGCTCGTACAGCAGCAATGAACGGACTGAAACGGTTTTACAGTGGAGGTAGAGGAAGATGAGTCCGTTTCCAGTAAACAGCCATTTACAGACGTGTTGTCTGAGAGACGAGCAGCGGCTGGATGATCCTTTACCTTCCATTAACGCTGTACTATCTGCTTGTTGCTATGGGATTTTTAGCACTCGCCCCTGTTTCGCCCACACTCGTCCCCTAAAACAAACAAGCACACAAGGAGAGGGCCGAGGGACAGAACATGGCAGCGCCAGGCCTGGCGGCACAGGCCCGCACTCTCACGTAATTAGTGTTTGTGCTGTAAGTGACAATCAGTTTTTAACCCATTTTCAATTAGCCAACTTAATACAACAGCCAGTGGAGCGCTTTGCTTTCAATGAGTTGAAATCCAGCCATCAGATGCAGCGTTAGAATTTCAAACGGCCAGTTGGCAGATTCCACTGCTGCGATTTAGAGTCGCTGCCGATGGGAACGGTTTCAGCTCAAATGCCACCGAGCAGGTTCCAGCAAGCGTACACCGTTAAAAATGTAAATATACAGACACCGATTAACGCGAGGAAATAAAACTGTGTTGCTGCTCTGGACGCAACGTACAGACAAATGCCAACTAAAGAGAACATTCGAGTCTCCAGCAAAGGAGTTGAACCCGTACGACAAGCAACGCTGCATAAACACATTTTCCTGAGGTCTCCACCCATCTTCTAGCTGCCTCTCAGCCAAGCTGATGAGCCTGGACAGTAAAGGACAAGAGAATAATCCTTCAATGTAAGATTCAGAACAAGATTCAAAGCTGTGAATGATGAATCTCAGACCTCACAGGTCCTAACGCTTCGCTCTGCCTCTGGTTCCTAGAGGTTCTAAGCTCAAACGTCCTCTGTACTTTAAGACTTTCCTCTGCGATGAGGCCGATAGTCAGAGCTGCTCAGGTCTCATTTTCCTAATTGTGACAACCGCAGAACCTGTAATCAACGGTTGGTGTTAAAAGTGATGTATGTAGCATCTGTGGGTGGTGACTGTTTGAACAAAGTTCAAAGTCAAGTTCCCCGGCGGTTTCATTTCAGCGGTGGCATAAAGTGGATTTAGTTCTGAATATTTTTGTCAGGCTCAAATGCAAAGTTGTGCTCTGAGTGTCTGAGAGAACAGAAAGAGCAAGAGGTCAACAAGCATCATTATCATCCTGGTTGCTGTGCAACATACATCATGAAAGGCACAAATTAGCATTTGCCACCTAATACTTGGTAACAAAGAGGATAATGAGATTGAAAATAACCAACAAGAGGACGTTAGAGGAGGTTTCTCTGCATGCGGCTGAAGAAAATGATGAAGGGACGAGGGAACATGTCGTCCCAGCAGACAGAAGAGGGAGCGTAACATCGGACTACTGGCGGTTTGTGGCTTCCTGTTGCCTCCGAGCTGACGTATGGATTAACGACCGGCCACTTGATCTAGAACCGACTCGACAACCACCTGCATGTAGGTGGTTTCTGAACAAAACACTTCAACAGAGAAATCATGTTCCTTGTCTGATGATCAGTAACAGCGTGGGCTTGTCAAAGGATTGCAGCTAAGTGCAAAGACAAGCTCCATTTACAGCAGATGGGTCTGGTCTCACACAGAACAAAAGCACAAGACCTTCATTTGTTCATCAGCTGACACTTCAGTAATGACGGCGCTAATAGTTCAGACAATACCTGATGCAACTGAACTGACACGACGTCTGCCTTCATGTCTTACAGGGTGAGAGACTGACATGAAGGTTACACCACCCGACAAACATCCTTCCAGTGTATGCTCAGCTTTATTAGTGACACATGATGCTTTAACGTTCAGCAGCTGACACTCAACAAGCAGCTGGATGACGCAGAGCCCAAACCCGGAGCCAACAGACGACTGAAGACTCGGAGAATACGGAGCCGAAGCAGTGACTGATGTAGAAACTGGCTCACGTCTACCTGCAACGTTAAGATCCCGGGTCACCTTCCACTTCATCCTGCTAAATGACGGACTGAACTCTCCAGACACCGACTGACAGTTCACCTGTTTCCATTCTCGCCCGCTTCAGGCTCACAACAGCTTTAGTGCCGTGTGATCCTTTATGCTCGCTTCCAGTGGCGGCTTGTTAAATGACAGTTGTATTGTTGCAGCTTTCATTCCCTGACAGACCTTTCCAAGCGCTTACTCTTTAGCTACATTCAGTCTTTACATCACCAACAGTGAAGACATCTTAAGAGGTTTACGAGTTGGACGCGTTTGTGCTTCAGCTGGACTATTTCTATTGGCCGCCGTCCAGGATCCTCCAGATCCACTTGCTGTGTTTAATGCAGCGTCATATATGTTTGAACGCATCTGGACTCATTTTCCCACCTTCTCTCATTTCTGGAGCTTTTCAGTGCAGCTCATCTGCTTCGTGTCTACTCCTGAACATCGCCAGCCGTTTAGTCTCATTAATTCCGGGACGCTTACAGTAAACACAGTTTTATTACAGCACAGAACTGTAACCGGAGGGGAGTGTTTGCTCGCTTTTAATAAACGCTCTCTTAAAATCTTAAGGGCTTTCCAGGAGAGAGAGGTGACTGTTGAATATTCATGCATGTAAAGCCGACGTCTCCTCTGCCAAGGTTTAATACCCTTCATTTGACTGCGGCTTTATCGATTAACCCGCCGTCACAAAGGCAGCGTTCAGTTGTTTAATCTCCCGTCTTTTATCTTAGACACATCTCTTTTCTTCCTCTTAAATCACCGTCTTCATCCTGACGAGGCAGACACTTTAATGCACCGAGCGGCTTCTCCCTGCCTCAGGAAAGCAATGACACTATTCAGCTGCGACCTCTTTTCTCTGTTGGCACTGCACTCTCTCCAACAATGGAACAGGAGGAGGTTAATATAAGTTTGGCGGTAGGAAAAGTATATTCGGAAAGGTTCGAACTCTTCTCTTTTTCACTCGCTATCTTCTCCCTCTTCTTTGTTCTCTGGCTGCACAATAGGGCCTTTCAGTGGCCAGATGTAATGGAAATTGAAATCCAGAGTAAAATCAGGGAGTAGTGTGTATCACAAAGGATGGAGCCATTCAATCAGGGAAAGTCCTGTTCTCTCCTGCTTATTACGGAAATAAGACAACACCAGAAATGACGACGAGGGCCGATTTGTTGGTGTCGGTTCTGCTCAAATATGAGCTGCTTTATAGTGTCATATATACTGAATGTACAGATGTGGTGGTGAGAAACCATTTACACCGACAGGAGGAAATGAAAGCTGGTCCCTGTCAGCTCCACAACTTTACACGCGTTTCCACTCAGGTTGTCATTTATAAGTGTATGTAATACCAGCAGCCCGGGGCAAAATCTCCTGCATTAATACTTGAATATGTAGCACTAACTCTGTGCCGAGCCTCATTTCTTACTCTGCTTAGCCACCATTCTCTACATTCTGTGCACTTGAGTTGTGTGCGTTTACCACGGAGGCTGTGCACATCTGCACGTCAGGCTTCTCAGCTCGGCTGCTGCGTGGACGGCGTCGGCTCCCTGGCGCCACCTGTAGAAGACGCACGTCTCAGCACAGCAGCTGTGTTCAGGAGGACGTGTTCCAGGCTACAGAAGAGACCTCGGTTTGATGTTCAGATGTTACATAAGAGACGTACATGTGGTCTAATATAGTAGCTCCCTTTATATTTAACACAGTATAGGCTGTAAACAGTGACCGACTGAATAAACTGACATCCTGCTTAAGAAAGTTAACATGTCTGCTGTCAGAATCACACGAGTGAATTACAGGAAATCATTTCAATTTCTTTTCATATTACATTTCAAAATTTGCTGCAGTTTTTTTTCTCTGCACACGGACATGTTGTAAAATCAAAGTCCGTTCTCTCTAAAGTGACAGCCACACTTGAAAATGACGGATTACATGAAATTGAAACAAATTGCTGTAATTCTAGGAGAAGGACCAGTAACGTAACTGGGAGCTTGACAAAATAATAACAGCACCAGAAGGGATCCTGTGTTTTTCAGAGACAGCAAATGATACTAGATAGCGTCATTTCTTCTAAAAATGACAAACAACATATTTCATGAACTCCGTGGGACCTGAGGGAAAGTGGCTGCCTGCATTCCCTTCCGTTGCTGCAATGACAAGCTGCTCTCTGATCTTCCCAGAATTCAGCAGAGCCCCTATGGCTCCTTGGATTATTCTCCTGGCTGACCCAGGCCGCTGTCCCTGAATTATTTACGCACTGGTCAACAGACTGTGGGCCATCAGAACAGGGAGGGAATGAAATCAAGCCCTTTGAGACAGAAATATTAATGGTCTGTGTTTTAAGACAGTCTGAGCATCCGCTGCTTTCTCTCCGTTTCTAAACTGACGACATTCATGACAGCAGTCGCTCGTTTGTACCGATTATGTTAGCGGATCACTTCCACACTGACCGAAGGCTGTCTGACCGCTTGCTGACCTCTAGTGGCCGACGTTCACACTACACATGGCCACCAACCGTTTCTACACAAGAGCAGCCTTGCTGTCGTTTTAGGATGTAAACAATATCAACACTGCCAAACATCTGCAGCCTCATACTTTCACAGTTCATGGTGTGTTTACAGTCATGGCTGCTGTGAATCAGTGAAAATGTTCCTTTACACATTGAAAACAAACAAGAGCTTTTCTACATGAAGTTGTTTGAATCAAAGGCTTTTCTGATAAGCCATTTAAACCGTTAAACTCGTTAGCACCATGAAAATAAATCTGAAAACTCAAGAAAACAAACCGAAATCCAGTTTAATTTGACACATTTTAATATAATCTGATCTGTAACTTTTTATTATCAACTCAAACACAGTTAACTTCCTCGTCTGAGCTTTGGCTTTTTATAAACTTTTTAATAATGTTGCAGGTGAATTCAAACTTTATCTTCCAGAAGCCCGACAGTTGAAAGTCATTACACGTCAGGCTGTTATTTCCACAAACCTCATTGCATTTGGTTTCAACGTGTGTTCAAAGCTAGATTACGCTGTAACGGCTCTAACGCTTGGACCAGTGGGACACGTAACATCGTAACACGTAGTTAATGTCTCTGCACCTGACGCCAACTGCAGCAACATCGAGAACCAAAGTGCATCTAAAGCACAGCTGTGAATAAACAACAACCCTCATGTGCCCCTGCTCAAAATCATGTAACGAATATACAATGAGTAAAATCAGAGCATGCAGACGTGCCAACCTAAACCCAACACTAGAGGGCAGCGTTGCCTGCAGCTCTGCACCAGAACTCTGCACCAGCATCAGTCGAACTGGCTGGATAAGGCTCAAAGTAACACACAGAGGGAGAAATGCTGTGTGGACTGTAGTGATTCAAACGAAGGCTGATGAAGCGACACCGGCGCCCGGGGGAGAAGCTCTTACAACATTACGCAGGCAGTTTGTTCCAGCGGGAGTAGCTGGACACGTTCTGTGGCCTCATGTCATCCATCACAACACAGCTGCATCCTCTTCACTCAAGCGCTTTGCATTGTAAAAATCGTGACGAGCGAAGGTCCATTGATTGAGACTTTCATTACAGATGTGAAACATGGGTTGTAGCTTTGACAGAGTTTATACTTATGAACCAAATTCTTTTGGCTGGTGAATCCTTGAATGTAACAGTGGTTCAATTTAAACTGAAGCTGTGTTTGATGACAACAAGCTTTGAGAGATGTAAGCTGCTCTGTTTTCATTTGCTGATTGCAGGTCACTGGACTCAATAGAGCATAAGCGGGCGAGAGCGGAGAAAATAAAGCAAACGCAGTTCATTATGTGGTGGAGTGACACCCACTCCTCGTCCAGCCGCTCCATTAGGCTAGTGACACTCCAGTCGCACCGCACCAGATCCTGCACCGCCGTAATCAACGAGCAGCCCCAGTGGCCCCTTCCGCTATTCAGCCTCTCAAAGCCAATAAGTGGCCGCTGCTCGGGGCAAACCGGCTAATTGTGCAGCTCACTGTAGCAGTGACCGCGGCTGTAACTGCTCATGCTCACACTGCTTTCACATTTCCACGCTGCGTTGCCATGGAAACGTGGGGGCTAGGCCCAGGCCCGTACGCTGGCTCGGCTGAAACGAAACCACGCTTCTGGTTCTTATTGCCCTCGACTCCATCCTCCCCTTTCAGCCACTTCAATTACACAGAGGGACACGCGTGTGACAGTGGTAGGATTACACAGCGGGGGGTGGGGGCCGGCCAAACGAAGCCACGGCAGGAAAACGGCGTAACGACAGAAGTGCCACGTCGCGTGCCAGCGCACACGGTCAAACACTTGAGCAAGCTTTTCCAGCCTTTTGATCATATGCTTAACAAGACACGGCGTCCTTCACAATTTAAACGATGTTCGGAAGTTTGGTTGACATTTGGCAAAAGCAGGTGTAATAATTAGCGTGTGGCTGAGGCTAGCGATGCTAAATCTGTCATGTCCTCTGTCTGGTTAGGAAGAGACAAACTCTCCTACACACGTCTGAGGAGTAGCGGGTGTGACGTGCTGCCCAGCTCCGCTCACTGCTTCACGCCAGCCCACCTGACTGGGTGAACCACATCCCCATCCTACGGCTCGGTCCGCCAGCAGCGAGGTCACTGCGCCAACACGGTCAGCTTGTCATCACGCTCACCAAGTTGTCCTGAAGAGCAGCAGTTGCTTATGGGGCATCAGTGGCAGCTGTCTAATCTGTGCTCGCTTTGGTTTCATCAGCCACGGGAACACAGAGTAAAGGGGGCTCGTGTTCACGTGGACTGGCGGCTTCAACTGGCCGTTCATAAAATTGTGAAAGTTAAATGCTGCTTGAGGTCATTGGTCACATCTGGCTCATGTCGTTGGCTTCAAGGATTTGCTAAAACAAACCCTCTGACTCTTTGGTTTGACTGGAAGCCAAGAGAGAAAAACATTATTTACATGAAATAAGAACAAAAGCTGCTATTTAAAACTTGCTAAGCCTGTTGTGACTGCTTTCAAATAGATCCACCAGAGGCTGACAACACACATGCCACAGTAGCCACTGGTAGCTATTCCAGAGAGTCACTGACTGGCTCTATCAGCAGAAGCAGCGTCTCTCTGCGGGTATGAAAGACGCCCAGTCCTCCAGCCGCGTTGGGACGCGATGTCTTCTCCAGAGACAGATCAAAGGCAAGAAAAGCTACTAATGACGACTTTACTGAATTAAGCAGCCTCGCTTATTGTCCTTCGTGCATCACTTCATCAAACCCTGAAATCATCCGTATGGAATTCCTCTAATCCGCCTTCTACCACTGTCACACTTCCACACACGTCCAACCTGCTTGGGCAGCCCATTCATTTTAACAGAGTCAGTGATGTCACAGCATCTCCCGAAGGCGCTCGAAGACAAACACGTTCACGAAGACCTGACCAACATTCATTGACTGAACTGGTGCGACGCTGGAGAATTTCTATTTCTAGCAACTCTGTGTCAATACGTGAGCAGCTGGTGCTAGAATTTCAAAAGCATCACTCTCTTACGGCCCTAAAGCCACGAAGCTGCCAAGCTCTGAGGGCTGACTGATGGAGGAGAGGCCTGATTTACACCAAAGTCAATAAAAAACTCCCCCAACATTTGAGTTTTATTAACAGCAGTGCTGGATGGAAAAGGCAGGCCGACGGGCCTGGTGCCGCTGCGAGAACCCAGGCGTCTCCACATCGTCTTGCGTCTCGTCTTTTGCCTGTAGTCCCTGCCGACTGGCTTCGACTGAATACATCACTCTTGGCACGCAGATAAAAACCCCTGGGGAGGTTCTTTGGACATGACTGATAACCACATGAGTGTAATTACTGCTCTAAAAACAGCTGTTTCTACGAAGACTGCCTGGCTCAATAAATCAAGCTGGAATGAGCCGACTCTTAAACACACAAGTTGGAGAGAAGTTATTTGTGAAAATGCTTTTAAAAGTCAAATGGAGCAGTTGTGAAGCGTGTGACGCGTTCAGGGTCCCATCACAGTATTATTGTGCTGATCAGCAACCGGAGAGATGAACCGAGTCTGGACGGATGCTTCAGGCAGTCATTTAAACTGCACCTATGTACAGGGGGCAACACAAAATGAATTGAATGAAGAGCAACACGAGAAGAAAAGCAACAGATGGCAAAACGTGCCAACGGTCAGTAACAGTAATATTACACTGACAGAGTCACATCGAGCTGCTACAGAGGATTTAACTAATGGGCTCCAAAGGTACTGAAACACCTCTGTAGCTTTACAATTAATTTCACCTGTGCATCTTAAAAACGGATGAATTCAGCACCGCAGGTTTGGAAACGTGTCACGCGAAGACCTTTAGGACGACAGCCAGGCCGGTGGTAGCGGAACAACTGTGAAAACAGGCCTGTTGGACCATACACCTCCCGGCCCCCTGCTGTGCCCCCACCTTTCCGCACAACAACTGAAAAGCCAGTGAAGGAGGCTGAAGAGGAGACAATGGGATCATCTTTCAGAGGCATCTCCCCCTCTGCACACGGCTGTCAAGCCATCCGTCAAACTGAAACCCCACACACAGACCAAAACGTTCCTTCCTGGAACACACGCATTCGGCTGCAGACATTTGGAGAACTAATACGCTAATACACGCAGGGCATCCGGCGCAAACACAATCAGAAATACACGCAGACACGTATGGAAGCCCTTTTCACGCGCTCCACTGACAGACGTGATATATTTCCACACACCAGTATTCACACAAGGACACATTCACAGAAACACTGTCATCACCAGCACAGTTGTTGGCCGGAGGCTTGAAACGGACGTTCAGCTCGCGCTGCAAATCACCACACTTACGTTGACGCTTTTCCAACTAAAATGACTTGGCTGCTGTGACCGTTGGAGACAGAAGAGGCGATGTTGACCTTTAAAGCCTTTCTGACTACAGATGGCGCAAACAGTGGCTGGTTTTAAATAACCGTGCCGTGCTCTCTGCACAGAGACAAACATCTAACGTGGACTTCAGATCAGACGTGTACAGCAATTGTTCATCAGGCGCCTCAGACCTTTTGTCCACCACAGGGTGTTTACCCCAACACTTATCTTTGCATGCATGTGGTCGCCGGACATGAAGACTGTCACTGTGAGAAATCTGTTTACTCATACGTTCAAACATGATTACACATTATGTCTGAACAAAAACACACTTTAAACAGTGTCGAAGCCATTTCCTTCCACAAACCTCCTTTTTCTGAGGAGATAATTACAAGTCCCGTCAGATAAGACGGGCGAGGAATCAAAATAAAGACTTGCTCTTTTCTTCCCACCGTCAATCAGCCGACTGGTAGCAGAGCCATCGGTTGCTAGCAGTTGATGTACACTGAGTGGGGCAAAGACGAGCCCTGGAGGCACAACGCACCACCCTTGCTGCAATTTGTGTCATCCCTGTTGTTGCATCATCTCTGTATAATCACGCTGCCCGAGCAGTGTGTAGGACAGAAGAGGAGAGCGAGAAAGAAAAGGATGGGCCTAAAGTTAAAGAGGCACAGGAAGAGAAGAGGAGGAGGTGAGACATGGAGAGAGAGACGCTCGGAACAAAGCGAGACACAAAAAGAGAAGAAATGCAGAGGCTAAAAATAAAAGAGGTGAGAGTGTGATGAAAGATAAGCTAGAGAGGTGAAGTGATGGATGAGGGAGAGGCAGGGGAGGAAGGTGGGATGGGACCATTGTCACCCCACCTGCCTGTGACGGCGGATTTCCGGCACTGGTGGTGTTGTTTTCGCTCCTTCATGTGGTTTACAGCCCCCAGGACACAGAGAAGCTTCAGGATACGTTTTCACACTTCCTGTACAGCACAAAGCCGCCCGGCGTCGCTCCGCAGATCACAAGATAACGCTGACACTGTTGCAGATTGATTTTCTCTCTGAACATTGTTGTGCTGTCCAACTAGCCGTCATGCAAAGATCAGATACAGACGCTGAACCTAAACATGTGTCCTGACAGCAGAAGTCTGACTCCTGATGGGAATCACACCACAAGGAAACAAGTCCACATTTGTCCACACCAAAAACGATGCCTTCACATTTCTTCAGCTGTAACCTGGACCACAGCGACGTGAAGCTCTGGAGTGAGGGGTCAAGTGGGGTTAAATCCTGCACAGAGGAGGAACAGTGTCTTCAAGGACATCACGGGCCGTCATTCAAAAACCAAACAAAGAACTGAGCTCCGTGAACCCCACCTTGCATAAACTGGACTCACGCCCTGGAACGCTCGCGCTCTCAGACTACAGTTTAAGGCAGGTCCCTAGACTACAGCGCAGTGGCCTCGAGTTCCTCGAGGAAATCTACCTTACTGGGAAAGTTATGTAAAGTGCAGTTACAACAACCTTTTCTCCACTTTAGCCACCAGAGAAACCCCAGCGATTACAACAGTTTAATTCGATTACATTTCTCACTTGCCAACAATTCAGGCAACAGGCAGATGGAGACAGGCTGCGAGGGCGAAAAGCCTCAACACTCCCATTCTTCTGACACAGATGTGCGACAACACCCACGTCTGCTGCCAGGAAACCTGCCTCGCGGGCTTCTTCAGCTACACTCCACTCGTCCCATGGCGATTTCTCAACCCGCCACCATCTACGGTGACTGATGCGTTCGTGGGTCTGAATAACGACACTTGTTGGCTGCACAAAGGCTGCTGGTAGCTTTTGTTGCTGAAGATAAGAGGCAGAATCGCCTTACTGTGGATGCAACAATGGAGGGCTGCGTTGATATGGTATTGTGTGTCAGCCTGATCTGTGGACGTTGTGTTTTTGAGGCCTTTGTAAAGAGCTGCGCTGCCATCACACAAGATTTAATTTCTTGTGGATTCCCCAAAGAACAAAGAGGCTAAAAGGCAGCTGAAATGCACCCTTTTCAACTTTTGGAAGTCGGAAGGATAAACACAAACAAAGCGCTTGGGATCACAGAGTTACAGCTGTTGGTGACGTTCAGGCCTGCAGAGGCTTAAGGGAAAATCCATCTTAAAACCCGCCTTCGTCTATGCTCCCGTGATCGACCACCATAATGATCATCGTCCCGTGTGTGAAACACGAACGAGTCTTCAAAAAGCTGCAAACAACCGGAGCAGAACTGCGCGAGCTGACGTCATTCAGAAACAAATCCTGCAGCTGCTCCTCTGAAAACAAACCCAGCGCCTGTACAGTTCGGCTCCTTGTTGGCTTCACCGTGGGCCACAGCGCTATTTTTAGCTAAAGTGGACATAATGTTCCGGCAGAGCTATATAGCAAGTCACATTTAAATGATCTGTCTCATGTTTGTAAAGTGCAATGAAAATCAATCAGTGTGGTTTTGAAGGTCAGCTTCACAGATTCATCCCTCGCTTTGGTGAGTACGCGCATGTTCGTAACGAGAACCTGAACCTGAGAAGCTGAAAACGTTTAACGCCTCTGCTCGAGGAAGATCTTAATGAAACGCTACGGCTGAAGGCACAGTGACAGGAAACGCGTTCACGCCAAACTCAACTTTACAGATTTCTCTGATTTTCAAGAAAACTTTCACTATTGCAGCTTTATAACAGCGAGTTAGTCGCGCTGGTAGTCGGTGCTTTGCTCGTGCACATTAAACGACTCCAGTAAACACAGTTGTCAGTGCGGCAGTCAGAAAACATGCCAAACATGCAAGAATGCCGAGTCCCTAATTAGGAGCCTGCAGACAAGCCCCGTCCAGGCCTGGTGAGGAGGAAGGTCACGTCTGCTGCCGCTCTGACCCCCAACACGGGTTTGACCTGACTTATGTATAAGCGTATCTGCCTCTTCTACACCAGCGCCAGATATTTACATCTCTATTTCTGCTCTGTCACACATACGGAGGTTCCATACATGCCACCGTATATATACAGTAGCTAATCCTCGGTCCTACACCAACTTTAAACTCTAATCTTAACCCTCAAACGAAGCCTTTTGAAGCAGTCAGGAGTGAGCTAAATATCAAACAAAGAGGCCACAAGCAACACTCCAGGAGAAATATCATTTACTGGTTCCCAACACACGCCTCTAAACCCACAGACCCCCCTCCCTGTGACCGAAGAGCAGGCGATCAGCTGCAAATGGGCACGATGAGGGGGGAGGCAGAGAGGCCATTCATCAGGGTCTGCCGCCAACTCCCCGCTCACGCACTGCAGCAGACATCTCCATTTAAGAGCACTTGAAGAGCAGCTAAACAAACCCGGGCCCTCAGGTCAGCCACGGCCACACAACTGGCCTCCTATTAGGGTGAAGTTCAAAGGAGACGCACACCTTCAATCCCAGGCAGCACAGCGGGGGGGGCATCAAACAGGGCTGGGCCAGAGCCAACACGACTGCACAGCCGCCAGGTGATTTTAAATCCTACCTCTGCGTCCATAAAGTCCACTGCCCACAATTAACCGACGTGTGAGCACGCAGACCCACGGTGAGAATCAGAAGCTCGCTGTAGAAAGGTTTGCTCTGAACTAAAATCGCCTGACAACACAATTAGCAACCGAGATGCTGCGCACACACACGGTCTCAACTGTTTTACACTACAGCTGCCGTATTCATCTGCACAAAGCATTGAAAAGCTGAAATCCCAACACAGAGGCAGTAAGTTAGCTTTAGTGCCACATTACATAGTCCAGTCAACGTATTTTTACTAGTTCACACTGTTGATCCCTGTGGTGTAAGTAAAGAACGAGCTCCCCTCCGTCCCCCACGCAGCTCTCCCGCGTTTTCTCCCAGCTTCACACTTAGTAAATCAGCTGGGAGCAACGAGAGCGGAGCAGAGGGGTGAGACTGGCTGTCTGCCACTTGACATCTCAGTCAAAGGCCAAGCACCTCCTGACCTCTGACCTCCAAGTAAAGCAAAGCGCCGCCTCATCAGGCTCAAACTACCCACAGCACCGACCCGATGCAACGGTGACCGATCCGGGACGTTCTGGGTTTTATTAACAGGACTTTCCACCTGGGGGCACTACAGACAGCAACTTGAAGGGGTGAGGTGATCTCTTTAATTACTGTACAGCGGGAAGGGGGATCTGTATGGGGGCAAATCTGCGTCCACACTCAATCTCATAAGTGCAGGCTTTAGTAGCAGCAGGTTTAATGTCTGTTTACGCTTGTTCACCAAAGGTTATGATTACCGGCGACAGTGGCGTCACGGAGGGAAACGCAGTCAGCAGGTGCAGGCGAGAAGCGGCTGACCAAACCAAAGCCTGGAAGCTGTGACAAACACCCAAAGCGCCAGTTCTGCCGTGGCACATAAGCTCCGCGGCTGCTGATGACCATCCTTCTGGCTGATTTCACTGCCTCGTACAAACAAATTGTTCTGTGGGACAGGCTGCATTTCCCCCGCGAAAGGAGCGACAGCTTTTTAAAGCACTTAATCACAGCAGAAGTGCTGTCAAATTGACGGATACAGATGTAAATTACTGTTATTGGTATTAGCACTCGTCACCCCACCTTGAGTCAGTCTGCAGTCAACAAGCAGCACCTCATGCTTTCATGGCATGTGACCACCAGAAATACTCCATTAATGACTTAATCAGGCACTTTGTTTGCTGCACTTGTTACCTGAGAGAGTGGAAGCTGGAACGCAGCGCTGCTGGCTGGGCAGCATCGGTCAGAACAAGCTCCTTCAGCTGATCGACGCCCTCCAAGGTGTCAGCGTTGAAGGTTGTGGTTTTAGATTTCCTGAATTCTCTGAAATTTCAGTAAATCACACTGTCAGTCCACCCATGGATTAGATTTACCAGAAGCTTCAACCGGTGATCTACTAAGTGACGCGTGTGTGTTTCTGCTTTACTGTAGGTGATGGACAACTGAGAGCCTTTATTTTAGTTTGACATTTCCTCCGGGTGCTTCTTTGACTTCAGGGGAGTGAATCTGCATCGTCCAGATCTGATGACGGCTGGAGCTTCATACCACCCTCGGAGTGAGCATCTGGACCAGATCGCTTGAAGTCTGCTTCAGTGTTGAACACGGACCATCACTTGATTTCAGTTGCACTGGTCAGTGTTTGCGTTTCCTAATGCAGTTAGGGAGCAAACACTAAGCTGTGTTAACATTCTGTCTAAACCAAAGAGTCTGCTGCCCTGTGTGGAAACTTGATTTCTAAATGCATCCATGCAAACAGCGGCTCATGTGAAGCGGCTGTGGTTCTGCAGGGGAAACCTGCGGCGGTAGTAAACGGCTCCGCGGTGTGAATTCGTGACATGCCAAGCTACAGTATGAAAGCGATCTGCGACTCTACTAAAAGCAGCGCCGTACGAAGGGGTCCAGGGACGCGAGCTGCCTTCAGCCTGTGGGGTCCTGATTATTGGCGCAAACAGCTCATTTGACGACACAGACACTGTTTATCAGTACAGACTGTGGTCCCCCCCAAGGCCCCGTTTGCACCTGGTATTAAGATGCATCCTGGGTGATCAAATCACAAGTGCACAGCCAAGACACACCACTGTTTACATGTGTAAACATACATGCGTCTCCAAGGCGCTGGGCAGAGATTTCACTGCTGCTGCATCATTTCCACCGTAACGCCAAGGGCAACGCTAAGCATGCGCCTGGCGCAGCCATTTAGCGACGTAAATCCTGATAAACAATCCTGTTATGATCTTTCTTTCTTAGCGTTCCTGGAGATCAGGCTTCTCCTCAGCAGCGCTCCACTCACACCAGCCTTCAACTCAGACTCTGCATCTATTCTCACCTGCAACTACTCACCACAGCACGTGTGCCAACGTGATTTAAGTCCATGGAACTTAAATCTGTGTCGCTGCCTACATGACGACCGTGACCGTTACCACCGCAGCCATCCAACCGATGCGAGTCATTCCTCTGGACGCTGCAGCAGGGTCAGCTCACAGGTCCAGACTTGTCCTGCCTATGTTCTGTTTGCTCTTCAGAGCCTTTGTTTCTGCTTTGTGTCAGTAGCGCTACCGTGCTAACACTGCTCTCGTATGCTCTGCTACACTTGGCCCAGGGATCATCACTGTGAAATTATAATAAATGAAAAGCTGTAATCTCACTAATCACACGTTCCCTGGCTTTACAGGTTCCAGAGCACTTTTTCAGGCATTGAGCTTTCTTCCAGCGCCATCGTCAGGTCAGTGGTTTCATATATCCAGGGACATTTCTTCATACCTGTCAGGTGCACTGGCAACGAATGTGGTTCACACATTCGTTTCTGCCTCAGGGCGAATTGCGATAACTCTGGTTCTGCTATGACATCATGTAGTCACAGCATGCCTGCGTGAACTTACCTTCACTGCAATGAGTCACACAGTCATTTTCTCACAGGAAAAAGTGGAGAAAGGTAATAAACTGATGAGAGCCGCTGCCAGCGTTCCATTACAGCAACTACAGGATTATGAAAAACCTATTAGATGTTCTGTCTCTAGGACGCTCCCCAAAACATACAAGCACATACACACAAGCATGTGATAAGCAAGAAATTAACTCAGTCCCTTTCGGTTTTGAAACGGCAGGACTAAATGAAGTCAACCATAACGCTAGCCTAGCATTAGTCTACGCACTGGGCCCTACTCAAACCTTAGAGAGTAGGAATAAATGAAAAAGTAAAGCGGAGTCACATCTTCACATCTACACCGTCAGTGAACTCTAGGAAAGCCTCCCCAGTAACAACACATGTCCTCTGCTATTCATCACACCGAGCAGCGAGTCAGCCTTGGTGTGAGTGGGATGGAAATAGGTTTTTCTCCTCCAGTAATTAGCTTATCGGACCATTTACACGGCTAAGAATCATTAGCACCCGATTAATGAGATGGTTAAAAATAGGTAGCACAACGGACCAGTGGAGCTGGAACCACAACTGCACACTCGAGTGTGTTCGGGCATTAATTCACAACATCCCTGTTCGCATGTGGCAGCCTGTGTGTAAACGTTTCTGATTGTGTTTGACAATGTGTTGCACGTCTTCGTTATTTATACGAGATCTGTCAATGTCAATATTCACATTTCAACACATTGTTGATTTTCCTCCAGTCTATTTGTTGCTCAATCCAGAGATATTTTTCATGTTCACAGATGAAGCTGAAATTATTCATAGAGGAAGAAAAGGTTCATCTGTGAAAGGCTTCCAGAAACGTCTCGTTTGATGATTTGAGTGTTTGGGGCAGCAGGAGGGTCTGTGTGTTTAGAAGATGAGCTCAAAAGCTGAGCCTTGGTTGGTTATTACAGCGTCTGTCTTGTAAGAGGCACCTAAAGGTTTCTATTCATAGCCATGTATACTCTACTTACTGAACTTAAACTGAACTTACCAAAAGAAACACACAAACGTAAACATTTATTTGTGATACACAGGACGTGTTTAAAAGGAACAGAAGACTCTTCCTCCGGATGGAGCAGCTTCACACCGGCTAAAAAAAGCAGTTCGTGAAGGGGGCGATAGGTTAAATCATTGTTCCGTCTTGTGTTTTCAACCATTTTTAACACCAGCAGAGTGGGGTCAAAGGTCAGGTCCTGCAGAGGGACCTACGTAGTGACGACCTAGGGCTACACTCCACTGTCTTTGGACAGCCCGTGTAATGACCTTCCTAGCTGCTCTCTCGATTTTGTCCAAGTTGTCCTTGACGGACAGCAGGGCCTCTGCCTATAAAAACGTACCCTAAGCTATGAAAAATAAAACGTCGAGACACATAACACACGCAAATAATTTGATCAGGGAGAAGAGCATTTACAGTCAAGGGTCTGGCTGCTCTCAGCGTCGCTGAAGTGACGTGAGCAACTGTTTGGGCTTGTAGGGTGTGGGTGTGTAGACGGTGGATGGAGTAAGTTACAGGCTGAGGCAGCTGGAAAAACACACACACACACACACACACACACACACACACACACACACACACACACACACACACACACTCTCTTATTACACAAACCAAGAAACTATGGAGGAAACCTAATGTCAGGAGTATTGACAGAGGGGAAAATTACTTTTCAGCTGGTGAGTCACCCCGTGTGTTATTTACACTTTACCATATGCAAGAGCTAGGTTTTCATTTGCATGCACTCATTTAAATGTAAAACTCTCTGTGGTGGACGTTTCTTTAGCCAAACACTTCCTGCAGCTACGCACCATCACAATATCAAAGCACCTCCTGTTTACACTGATGATCGTGCGCTATTCTCAATAATGAGAAGAAGCAATACATTAACTAATAAGGAAAATCTACGTATCATTTAATTGTTTAATGAGCCTTGCAAAGAAGAGAAATGTGTCGGTGGTCACCAACTTCAAGGAGGCTTCAGGTTTATTGGTGAACGCGTATCACAAACCTCCAGAGGCTCAGTTGGCTAAAACTAAATACCAAAATACTGCAGGTTTCACTGAATGAAGTCCATTTGCAATCAGAGAGAGACGAGGACGAAGGAGGTGTGAATGTGCAGATACGAAACTCTGCCCAGGTGTCACGCTGGTTAGTTTTATGAGGAACAACGTGTTGCAGGTTAATAACAGTCCAAATTTTTTTCCTGTGTGTATGATTTGTCTGTAGCTGCTGGAGGAAGACTGCTGCTACAGGAATTAATTAGACAGTTGTCTTAAATTTATTCACATTATAAGCCAAATCAACTGCACCTGGTGGCAAGGTAATTAAGAGATTATATAGATTATTATAGTCTAGGAGGTGGTGGAAGAGGAGATGATTAAAAAGTTGGCATGTGCTGTAAAACCAACAGTTATGTCAAGCTTGCGTAGAGTCGCTGACAGCGTTTCCTTTGTAGCTTAATCCAAATGTTTTGATACATCAGGGTCACCAGTCAGAACCTTTAGCAGCCTAAAGCTCACCTGCATCACCCACTGTCAGCAAAGAAAGCTTAAACATTTTCAGGGTCGCTCTCGCGTGGAAAACAAGAACCCTGGTACCGGAGGAGGAATGAGAAACACAAGCAGACAGATACTAAAGAGAAGTGTGTGACTTGATAAATAAGTCAGTGAATTATCTCAGCTAAACAAACCTCTGAAGGTCGGCTGTACTACAGACTGTTCTGCTCACGGGGCCTCACACACTGGCTGCAGCCGTCGGTTGGACGACTTTACCATGAAACCACATTTAAAACGCAACACGTATTGAAACAACAGTGTGTCCCTGGTATTGTGTGTAAGTGCTGGTGATGCTGTGGGTGAGCCGTTGGCTGGGAGAGGCCAGGATGGGAAGTCTGGGAAAGTCTTAATGACAGACTAGTGGTGAGACGAGACACAGAGCCATAACCATGAATCACAGGGTAATTAATGACCAGGTTCTCATGGTCGGGGCTTGTTTGATGGTAAAACAAAAGCTATCTGGACCACGCCAGCGTTGTTTACACACATTAGGCCGATTAGGCTACAGGGGAGATGGGCTGGGGAGGCAAGGTCAAAAAGCCACTCTCATAAGAGGACAGCAGCAACAACCACAGGTAGAACAGACACAGGAGCACCTGGCTGCAGAGCAAAGGGGCTGACGACGGCCCCGCTAATGACAGCCTCAGCAGGGTCACAGAGCAATAAAGCCTGCCTGTCCCAGAAGGCCATGAGGTGGCTGCTCGTTTCTCAGACAGACAGACAGACAAGAAGGTAAAACAATCAGCAGCCACGCTGTGCACAAAACGAAATAATCAGTCCCCAACGCTGTGCACACACGGACAGCTGCACCGTGAAAGACCTGGATTCCGTAGAAACTGACGCAATGCATCACAAATCAAACCTTTTCCCTTAACAAACACAACAGACATGTTCTGTAAATCACTTTCTGCTCTGTAGTTAATTAGACCAACTACAATTACTTTTATTGTCACGGCTGCCCACAGATGTCAAGCGCTTCTCTGTCTTACTCGCCACACTGTAAACACATGCACCACACCGAGAACATAAAACACGCTTCAGAGTGCATCATGTAAAACAAGCCCATAAAGGAAAGGAGACCAATTAAAGGGAAGGAAGTTTAGCTGCAACAACAGTGGGTGGGCGGGTTGTCAGCCACCAGAGGGTGGGGACAACTCGGCATTAGCAGGAAGTCCAGACAAGCATGAGAAGAGGAAGATGAAAGGCAGATGGCGTTCGCATCATAAAGTAAACACACACACCTGGGGGATAGTCTCACATTCTCATCACATTCTGATTAAACTGTAGCTGCTGAACTGAGCTGTGTGGAGCAAAGATGCTTTACACCCCCACACGGTTTCATAATAGATGCACGCTGAAAACACAAAACAATCCTAAACTCACACGGCATCACTCATTCTGCCCCGCTTGAACAAACAGAAGCATTGATGCACACACACGAAACCGGATAAAAAGATCAGCAGAGAACTTCACACATTTACTTGGAGAAGACACCAATGTTTGCACAAGCATCTGTGTGCATGTGTGCTTTTGCATTTAACAGTCTGAGTAGGTGTTCTTTCTTAAAGGGAGATGCCACCTTTAAGTCATTTCACTGTGGAGTCTTCTACTCATGACTTGTTATCACATGAATCATTTCTGCAGCTTTAATGACTGTGACAGCAGTTTTGCACCATTTCAGGGACTAAAACAATTTTTCTGGGGCTTAAATTGTTTTAAAGTTCCGTTTTCAGTGTTGGTGGTGAGTCCAAAATGTCTCCAGATCAACACCAACTTGACTTTACCCACGTACGACCCACAGCTGAGTGCGAGCTGCGAGGATTAGTGGGTGGAATTTTCCTTTAAGAGAAGTTTCCACCCACGGCGGCGCTCTTGTCACATCCCACAGCCTCATACTGTTGGGCCACACAATCAGCGAGAGCTCGGACACTTCAAACACCGACGAGATGGAGCTATTTTCATCCAGAGTGAGAGCGAAGCTCTCAGTGCAGCGCATTCCTCTGCTCATCATTCTGCCTCTAGCAAGCAGGAAGCTCCGGTGGACTCGTCAGCACCGCCTTCGTTCCAGCTACTGTCCTGAAGAAGGAGCTGCAGGAGCATCCTGGAGTCCTTAGTCTCACCACTGTAACCAAAGCTCCCTGGGGTGTGTGGTTCTAAAACCTTAAAGATAACGTTTGGGTTTACATCAGGTAGACCAATGAGAATCATCAGCGATGGCGTGACCTAAACGAATGGCTCCAACAAGTAGTTCCTTCTCAGATTACACCATGAAAACTGGCACCAAAGTAATGAAATAACTAAAATATCTTGTATGGTTTCCAGTTCGTGATTTGACTTGTTCCTGCTTCATTGTATGCATATCTCTGCTGTCATGACATATCATGTGTTTGGTAGAACCTACTGGGAAAGTAAGATTTGCCTTCACAAACTTCTACTTGTTAACTTCCCTTCATTTGATTAAAAGGCTCATAGAAGGAAATCGCTTCAGGAAGCAACGAACAGAAGGTCATTTGTTGGGAGGTGACGTGGAATGTGAGCAGTTAGGAGGAGCAGCTGTAGGAGCTAACCAAGCAGAAAGGTCCGAACTGACCCACAACCCGCCATCAGGACCGGAGGCCTGACAAGCCGCCACAAGGCAACAGGAGCAGGGATGCGATTGTATCGGTGTACGTGGTTGTGTCGAGGTGTTTACAGGTACTGTGTGCATATGTGCATTACAGCGAGGCAAACGAGTCAACACGCACAAGCAGCTGGTTCCACATGACCTGCAGTAATAAGAGGCTGACGGGCAGAATCGTCCCACCAGCAGCAGATTAGATTACAGTCCTTCAAGGCTCCTGACTTTGCCCAGCATGGCCCGTTTGTCTGATTAGCACACGTCCCACCTTTTTATAAAACAGTGTAGTGAGGAATGTTTGCTTTCTGTATCAAATACTCGCAGACCTGAAAGAGCCTGAAGTTTACTGCAACAACAACAATACTTCGCTTTGATTCATCACGGTTAGAATTTGTTCCAGAAGGGGACAACTAGGACACGCTCCCAAGACGCTTCCATGTCCCAACCCTACAGTACGGGTCATATGCGTGACCGACAAGGGGTCCAGCCGTCTGGACCAGGGCTCGAGGTTGGCACAGTCCAGCCTGCTCTCACCAAAGCAAGCCCCACGTCCTGCACCACATAGCGAGTGGTGGCAGGTTCAGGCGTGTACCCTACGTGAGGCAGGACTGCTTACTCCTCTGTGTGCAACTCCTACTGTTCTTCAGCATAAACTCATGCTGTAATTGATCTTGAAATAATCCATGGAATTTGTAATGGAACATTTTTTGCTGTAATTTAGTGTCTATCCTGAGAGTCTCAACAGAAACAGTTAAGCAAATAGTGAGAACCCCTGAAGCAAGATTGGGAATATGAGAGGTTATCAACAGCTGCCAGTTACGAGAGGGCGTGAAAACAGGATCATACCAAACATGTTTGTGGCAGTTTATTGGAGATCTGGGGTGTTAACTCCTTTATCAGCCACAAAAATGAGAGACGGAGTCCAAACTAAAATACATTACAACTATGACATCTGCAACCACGTTCCTAAGAGTCACGGGCTGAGCAGGGAGTAAAGCCTGGACGACTGGTCTGTTTCTCCGACACAGTCATTTACATTCACCGACACCCTATTGTGAAAGCAGCCGTGTTCTGGATCACCTGCGCAGTCACTGTGCTGACTCCGTCCAATGTTTGTGACACGACTCAGAGTATCTGGTTCCACATCTAGCACATAGTACAGTGAAGACAACGGGCGTGGATATGAAATGGAAGCCTCTTTCCATGTCTGTCGCCATGCTTGCACATTCCCTGAGTGATGGGCACAAATAAGCATGAAGATCAAAATCAGATACGATACATCTGCCCTCATTTATTACACAGGAGAATCCAGTACATCACAGCGTTAACTGATGAGCAGCAACGGGGCATAAATTGGTGAGTGTCACCCAACGGCAGTAAGAATTTCAATGTGCTTTCTGTTTAGGATGAAACGTAGTCATCAAACTAGTCTTAAATGCAGTTTACACACACCTTAACACACTTCTGGATTTAAACACAACTAGTTTAGCTGAACAACGCAGAGGACACCTGTTCATTCATGCGGTGTCTTGGGGGTTGCAAGTATCTAATTATATGCAAGTCATGTAGTGTAAATCTGTCAGCTCCTGCGTTTAAACCTATTTTTACTGGCCACGTTGTTGTGTCAAAGACAAACGAATACATGCTGTCAGTGAACCAGTCAATAACGGTGTCAGATCAGCAGCCCGGACGCAGGGAAGTGAACAAGAACGACTCTTCGCTCAAACGCGCTTCATGTTTGCTCCTTCACGGCGTTTTGGGTGAGATAACATTCTACTGTAGCTTTACATAAAAAAGGCAGATGCAGTATTGTCTCCTTTTATGGTAGAAAAGGTAACACACCTGCATCTTTACATTTGCTCCTTAGCTCCTCAGCATCCTGCAAAAAAAGGAGGCTGAAAACACCCCAACCACTGCTCGCCCACGGAATCAGTGAATTAAATTCCTGTAATTGCAGATGGTGACAGTTTTACATCCTGCTTTGGCAGAGCAAACCATCACGTCTGTGCCAAAAATGCATTCAACCTTCCACTACATTCCATGCATCCACCTCTAATCCTGACTGAAAGAGGACAGAACCTTTCAGATTTAACCACATGCTATAAAGACAATTAGTCAACAGCTTTCAATTACTAAGGTTTTAATCACCTGTAATTTGTATTATTGAGTATCTTGTGTCTTCATGACAGACTACAACTCGTCCACACATCCCAGATTTCATCTAGCCCAGACGGGAGTCATGCAGCTGATGTTACCCAGAGCCACCGGCTTCATTTCAGAGCGGGAGACTGCTATCGCTGCCCTTTCTGAAGTGGATTGGCGTCACCTCTCCGGAGAGTGATGTTAGGAAGGTGGGGCTTTGATCACATGATGCGGACTGTTTGGGACAGAGGCAGCTGGGAATGCAGAGCCACTGCTCCCGTCTCCCCAGTCAGGCCTGTCCTGTTGTTTCCTTAGCTGCTATCAGTCATCAAACTCTCTTTACTCCTTGATGTAGGATTCGTACAAGTCCATCTACTTTTAACTCTTACGATACTAATAAAATAGAAAATATCTGTTCTCAGTAACTGTAAATCACACTCTACAGGAAGCGTCTGGAAGATGCGCTGCACACTACACATATACCAGCAGTCAAAACGTCTTCCACCACCTCAGATTCAGATTTGGTGATAGTTACCAGCTCTGCTTCACTTTCTTCACTGGACAGAAATTGTTTCATTGTTCTGCTGGAAAAGCATTAACGGTCCCACTAAATGGAGAAGGGTTGCTTATCGCTGCATAGCCATGTTGGCTAAACCACCAAACACTATCACACCTCCTCCTCAGTGCTTCATGGAATCCATACAACCAGGAACTTCCTTCCTCCCTTCATTAACAAACTCACATCATCACATCGAAGCACAGTTTCCACTGATCTGAGTCCCCGAGTTTTAGCCAAAGGAAGTCTCTGATGCTTGCTTTTCTTTTGAGGTAGTTGTTTTTATGCCCAAATTCGAGCATGAAGGTTTGAGTATATATATATATATATATATATATATATATATATATATATATATATATATATATATATATATATATATATATATTTTGCAGTCACCTCGCCTAATCCTCAGCGACGGCACAGAACAGATGACGTGCTCCTTTTACAGAAACTGAAGATCCTAACGTTCAGGCAGACACTGCAGCGATTGTTGTGCCAGAAAGGCAGGACGCAGCACAGGTGAACAAACAAGACTCAATCTCTGCAAAGCACCTTAAGTGCAAAGACATTTTTTGTTTCGTTCTAAGCCGCCATCAAACGTGATGTCGGTGCTTGGAAACCAAACCAAACACAGCACATTCAGAGAGGAACAGACGGACACAAAACCATTCGTCTTCATTAATGCATTACTCAGTTTAAGGGTTATTTGACTTGGCAGATTGAAAAAGAACAGATTTCACTTCAAAAATTGCCTGTAGGAGTGGAAGGAGAGCTTTATGATTCCCTGAGGAGAAACTCAAGCGAATTTAAGAACCACAAGAAATTAAACAGCCCAAACGCAGAAATTAAAAAAGTACCATAATAAAGACAAAGAATGAAAAACTGCACAGCATAGAGTACTGTACAGTAGGAGGCTCTCTAGAAAAGACAAAAGGTTGGCAACGGTCCTATCACAAGGAGCTGCTGACTCAGGAACAGCAAACAAAGAACTAGTTGATGAAGACACTGCCCGTTATTTTAGAATTTACAGTTCATCCATGTGAGCAAACCACAGCTTCACTGGAGCTTCAATGTCTGTACGGCAGCTAAGTCCAGAGAGACGTCCGTCACATCTTCTCTCCTGCATCTGAGACAAACCAAGGAAAGCACTTATTAAGCGGTGAAAACGTGTCCGTGCCCATTTCCATCTTGATCGCATTGTTAGAATAACCTCACAGCTCTCAAACCAGAAACTTGAAGTCAGTCGCTGGTCATTGAATGAGGCCTGTTCCTAAAAGGAACAGAGGCTGTGGGAAACCACAGAACATGAAAATAGTGCACAAAGGAAACCATGCACAAAATGAAATACTGTAACAATAGTATATGCATCAAACCCACAAGTGGAGCTAACAAGCACACACTCAAAGTTCGCCCACGTGTTGACATGGAGCTGTGATTGAATAGAAAATAGAGTAAGTGGCACAGGGAGGAACCTCTTGATGTGTATTTCCTGGTTTATATAAAGGCTCCTCCATGTGTCATTTATCTAATAATACCAATATGAATGCAACAGGGCCTTCAAATGCCCCAAACCCTCCTCAGAGCAGAACAGCGTAGCCTGTGGTGCACGTACACACACCAGGGCTTTGTGCGGTTGTTTGTTATCAGCAGGAACCTGGGTCTACAAGAGGAGGAAATGTTACTGGTTCCCACCATAACTCAGCACAGGCCTAATCAGTAATGCTAGCGTGATGAATGGAGGGCTACGGTACACGCAGGCCTTTGTCACGAGCCGTAAACAATGAGTCAGACTGGTATATCTGACAATTACGGCCTTCAAGGACTCCTTAGCGTATCCAAATGCAGTCTGACCCCCCTCCGCGGACGGAGCTCCCGCTGCCGCCGCCTCCTCTCTTTAGCGCCAGTCATGTGGTTTTGTGAAATGACAGGCTCCACGTTCTCACACCCTGTAAATCTGACACACCACAGCGTATCACGGTGCCTACACCGACCTTCACCAGGCTTTTCACAAATGGCACAATACTGAAAGAAGCGAAGCAGAACACTGCACTTCTGTAAATGATAACCTCCACGTTCTCACGCTTTGTTGTGTCACAGTCTCACACACAGAACTTTAATCCTCTGTCAGGAATGTTTGACCTCTTCAACTCCAATACGTTGCATCCCAATCCAAAACCAAAATGTTAAGATGTCTATCATGTGTCGTCTACCTCAGAGTCCCAGAGGGCTCAGCGCTGGATTTAAGGTGGATCCTGAGAACGTCCCAGATCACCACACCTTCACGCTGTAGTTTCACTATGCCTGAACACATTACACCTCAGACACTGACAAAACTAAGCCCTCAGGAGGAACCTTTATATTTGTGGTTTGGCTCCTTGCATTTCAAACAAAGTCAATTAATTTCTCATATTACTGCTAACAGAACATCAACTGAAAAATCTCTGGGGGAAAAAGGTGTTTAATAATTAGTTATTAGTTTTATGAGAGCAGCACAATGCAGTCACGTCACCAACAGTAACAAACTATCAATATTAAGAATGAACTCCCCATAAATTAGACACGTCCCTTCCTGTGCTGATTTCTACTTGTCACTAGTTAAAAGACATTTATTTTTAAGTTGTGCGAGGTTATAGGCGAGTAAAACTCTGAATAACTTTACAGCCTTGTATTTCTGAGCAGATTTTAGGTTCACAACTCTGACTAGCAGCTACAGGTTTGACCTCGTGTTTCCAGCCTTAATTCTCAAATGAGGATATTTTTTATTTTATTTTCCCAGAGATCATTTGTCGTTGCATTAACGGAGCCCTACTCCACCTCCCACTCCGCTCAGGGTGGACTCTGGTACTTATCACACCGGGTATAGACAGAACACTACTGTTACTGCTAATGTTTGTGAAGGCTCGTGATCACAATTCATATACGCTAATTACTTCCTAGAGTAACAACTGTGAGCCGTTTGAAATGGGTGACATCTGTGGTTTGATGGTTCAAAGTCCCGTGTTCTGTTGCCACCCATCCACCCGACCTCACCCTGCTCTGACTTTGTTGCTCCTGTCATAATGACTACGGCTTTTGAAGCTTGTCTAATTATAACATGCGTCTGTGATAGGCACCTTCTGGGCCGGTAGGTGCAGTTTACCCTTCTGACGGATAGAAGTGGGTGTCGTGAGTCACTGAAGACCCCCTCAGCTCACTCCTCACTCCCCAACCATGAAACTCAAGTACACAAACCTTAAACACTACTTATTGAAAGCTCACTAAACTCTAAACTCAGAATTATTTTCCTAATGCGGTGTGACGGTTCTGTGGAGTTGGACTCTGTGCCTTCTTTTTAGTACTTTTCCTTTGGAATCATCTGACTCGCATGATGCTGTGAAGCAGATTTTCCATTTTATTTTGGTGTGCCTGTTCACTTACTCTGCTCAAGTAACTAATTCCTGTCAACTTGTGATTTAGTTGTGACTAACAGCTAAAATTGCTCGTCTTGCAGTATTGTATACACGAGAACAATCAGCTACACATGCAGGGTGGAGTCGGTCCGAGGTCGGGACTCAGACACATCGAGGATGTAGGTGGTAATTTATGCATTAGCCTCAGATAGTAATGACGGTGCTTCGCGCTGGTCTTGTCTCACATGGCGTTTGGTGCCTGGGAGCCCTGATAATGAGGGAGGAGCAGGTGCGCCGGTGTCTGCATGTGATGGCCTGATGCAGGACATGTTCACGTTCACATAGACATGTACACTGGTGTATGAACATGAGCTCCAGACAGGACGGGGAGCGTTGGGAATGACGGTGTCTGGCATTAGGAGCCAGGCTTCAGTCTGCCACGCCCACAGACAGGGTGGAAAAAAAACCTGTGGGAGTTACACTGTGCCACTGTTTATCTGCAGGGCACAGCAAGGATGGTGTTTAAACACCAACAACTTTACTTTGGAATCAAATCTAACCACCCGCTGGAATTTAACCACCACATCTAAATGCCCCACTTATCTGTACTTGGAGAGTTTGGTATAATCAACCAACAACCTGCGTCACAACACATTCCCTTACGATTCCATAACTCTGTACGTTTCATCTGTACAGGACATGCTGCCACGCAGAACCCACCCTCGTCTGTGATGTGACGGCGCGCTGGCCTTTTTGAACTGGAAGCTCTTATGAACTTTATGCAACGTGGCAAGTAAAGTGCAGGTAAAACGCTGACTGTTTGTCTAAATGTGTCCTGTTCACCTTGAGCTTAAACACACACTTAATTTCCACTTCTGTAAACACGCTGACACACTATACAGGAGATAAGACCTAACATACCTCCACAGTCTGAACCCTTCGATTTCCAGGCTACTGTACAGTGCAGTGTGAGTGGAGTCTCTACAGTAGCACTCGCATATAGACTCGCAGTAATGTGCTCAGACACGTTAGCACGCAGCGAAAGCTCAGCGCTCCTCATGTTGGTAAGGCAGCACGGCTCGCTGGCATGTTACGACACACACAGAGCCACAAACCTCTCGCTTCCACTCCCTCTGGCTGTGCGCCCACTTCCCATCTCGTCTAGGGTTAAAACTGAGACAGGGTTTAAACCAATGATGCAGTAAGTAGTTTTCAAACATGATGCTTAGCAAATCATCAGAAACTGAGAGGCGATGATTACCAACCAAACCACCGGAAAAAGCAGACACGCCGCTCTCCACACTGTGTCGAAGGAAGCACCCTTTCATTTTCTGAGCCAAGCCAACAACACGTGAGAACAAGAGTAGAGGAGGCCATTACAGAGCAGCCAAGCCAGAGCAGGGCCTGTGAATTCTGACAGCACAAAGGTGGGAACGTCTTACTCCAAACCACACACGAGACTGACTTTATCCTCAGAAACAATCCTCTTCCTCTGGGAACTTCTGCGCTGGACGGGATGACAAGGAGACGGAAACAATAGTGGTGCGCAAAGTGTAACCTTTAGCATCTCCACAGCAATATATTGACACCAAAGTTAGAGTGACAGTATAATTAACTAAGAAAACGCTTTCTGGACTCCACACCACATATAAACTGTGAGTCTTTGAATTTGATGTTGTGGGAAATCTGCCTGAAAAACACAGGAAGAAGCTGCAGTCTCAGTGTGACTCCCAGTAAAATAAAGATTTCGTGCTTCGGGTCCATCCCACTCAACACAGAAGTCTGAAAGCGAAAGCATGAGTGAAGATGGGCCATGAAGCAACACCTCAGCTGACGATGCTGCAAAGAAATAGCACATGACTAATTAAAGCTTCTTTCTACTGTGTGGTGACGTATTTGTGTCAAAGTATGAAGTCCCACTAGTCTTAGTCCCTGATAAACTGGTGCCAAGCATGGAGCTGCCGTGCTCCCGTCAGCCAATACTGTAGCTTCACCCGTTCCATCAGCGACGCGCTTGACTCGCTTCTCATGCATCTCGGGTGTTATTTCATTTAAACGTCTTACATGAGCATTTTGAGACTCATTTTGACGTTCGATGACAACAGTTTAAAAACTAAATCATTTTAATAAAAGACAGGATTATGAGCTGCCTTTTATACTTTTTAATCACATGTCAAGGAAAACAAAAGGTGGAAACTTTCCTTTTTGTCATGCTGCATGCATTTCTATTCCTCCAGGCTCTTTACAGGACCTTGCTGGAGAAACCTTCAGATAGGGGCGTGGCGCCAGTAGCTCTCCATTCCATTAAAGACGAGGACACGGAGCCAAACGCCCACTCATGCAGGTTCTCTGGTTGAATCACTTGAGCAGCGCATGGGCCCCTGCGGCTATGTATAAAAGATGTTTATTCTGTGCCAAAGTATTTCACCCATCACTAAAACACTCTTGCTCTGAACACACTCGCCTGCTGTTTGCCCAGACAAGCACAGGTAGGTACAGTGAAGGCGGCGTGTTTAGGCAGGGAGAGGGTTTAGCTCGCTGACAGTAACGTTCAAAGGAGGAACAAAGAAGCACATCTTAGAGTATTAATCACTCCTAAGTCTCTGTCACACAGAGTCTTTCATTAAGGATCAGTAGCTAAGAGCAGAAACGGTTTTGATTTGAGTCAGTGTTGGAGTCCATTGGATGCACTGATTTGTGTTGGCTGCTTTTCACGAGGGTAATCATAAGAATACAGACTCCATTGAAATATTCAAATATGCTGCACCTCCCACGCATTCTTCCATCGTTGACTTTGTGGGTTAGAGACGCTGACAGGAAATATGCAACTGGTAGATTACCAAAGTCTTAAGGCCCACTGGCAACAGATTTCCATACTCTTAGCCTGTGTTCTTTCTCTTTGCTAGAGATAATTAATGTATCAGTATTGGGGTCCAGCGGTAGATTGGATTCCTAGCCCACCAACATTAACGAGCCCCAAGTTCTCCTGACCACATGTCGAGGTATCCCTGAACAAGGTGCTGAACTCAAAGCTTGGGTGCTGCTTCCAAGTCCAGTAAAAAATTGGAGGCTGTCCCAGCAAGTCAGTGTGGAGATCCCAACTTTGGACATGGCCAAAAGAGATTTATCCAGTTCACTCACACAGTCCAAAGGCATGCGGTTGGGTTAACTGCCAACTAAAGTGCCCTAAACTGGTCATCTGTGTGATGGAAGGCTGACCGGGTCATGGTATGCACTGGCTGGTACCCAAATCTCCCACAACCAACTGTAGACATCAACTGGCACAACAGTAAGCCAGTACCAGACTTCCCTTACGAAGCCCAAAAGCCAGGCCAGAGCACATGCACTAAGACAGAAGGTGGAGGGAATGTGAGAATTTCAGCGTGAAGGTTCTTATCATAGTTGACGATCTACCAAAAAAGTCATTTGGAAACAAAGCGTGTGCAGGGCAGACTTTGTTATGTGGGCTTATTTTGTAGCAGGGAGAAACTAGAGGCGAAACCAGCATATAAACTCGACTCCTGCTGACAAACTGAACGATAGCAAACAAAGGTTCCTCTTAGAACAGGATGTTTGTCTCCGGTTGTTAAATCACACCAGTCCTGCAGCCTATGAAAGAATAATCATTAGCTCAAGAAAGACAAAGTGATAAAATACAGAAATACGTCAGCTATGAAGCAGATCATCCCCCAATGTTTGACTTGTTGACGTTCCGGTCTGAGGCCATTTCTGAAGAAAGAGTAATTGGAGACAACAAGCAACTGTTCTTTAGTCTACAGATTTAAACATGAATAAGAAGGTTTGGGCTTCTCAATAATCAAAGATGTCTGAGAAAGCCTGTGATGGTTTCACCAGATTCACCACAGCGAACATTAAATTACTGTTGTGCTGATTCTGAATGAAGGAAAAAGTTGGTTCCCACGCAGTTTATCACCAAACTGCGCTTCTGACACTTTGTTTGATGCATCATTATACAGATTAGTTAGGACGAGTGATTAGTACATATGCGAGGCCGTGTCAGCGTAATGACAGGATAACTTACAATGGAAGCTCCTCTCCAATGGCCTGTGACCCTTTAATATGAATCTGCACCTCCTGACAAGAGGCGTGTGTGTAAAGAGTTTAACCAAAGACTACGTTCATCTTTTGTTCCACGTCTAACTCAGACATTTATTTAACGAGTCTGAAAAGCAAAAACCTTAAAATATTTCGCAAAGAATGTCTGGACTACATGAATGCAAGTACAAGAACAGAAGGCTAATCTGTATAAATGAACCTCAGGACAGCTGAACATGTTGAGTCAAGTATTCATTCTCAAATGGAACTAATTCAAAATAATAATTCCAATATTTCTCATTCAAATAAGACCAATTCGAGTCTATATGGAAGGAGCTGTGAGAGCTGGCCGTCAGCAGCTGGTAGCGCTGCGTCTCTCGTTGCACAATATCAGTTTATTTGTTGGGTTCAACTATTTTGTAAAGATGATTTGCAGAGTCGGTAGAAATCAGCTCCAGTTGTTTCCAGGTTACAGATCCAAACAGAAGCAACTAATCCGCTCTGTGAAAAGTGTGATGTGAGATGGGATTAGAGGTGTTGCAGTGTTTAGGCCAGAAGTCTTAGCTTACTGTTTGGTTCACAAAGGTCACAACTCCAAGGAAACACAGGCTAAAGTTGAGCAGACACTCATGGTCACGTTTTTGTGACTATAATGAGGTCAGGGAAGTGCTGTATCTTTCCAGCGAGTTCGATAGTCCTGTTCTATTCCACACATCTTTGCACTTTGGGTTCATCCTCTGCTTTTCTCATTGTTGTGTCTTTTTACAGTGAGAAAGTCTTAAACAGGTCAAATCAAACCCAACACATCACACTCTACCACGAGGTTTCGTTCTACTCGGGTTCTTGGTGACATTATTGGCTACTGGAGCTGACAGACACATCAACAGCTACAGACAAAACAACAGCACCAGTCTGAATCTGCTGAATCAGCTGTCGGGGATCAACGTTGTAAGAACGCAGGGGGAATGTAAGTGGAGATAAAACACAGGCTCCGATGGCCTTAGGGTCAAAGTTCAACACATTAAAAGGCGTAAAAGCAACGAGACACATGACGATACTTGATGCTATCGCTTGGTTTACAGCTGTTAGGAGCAGGCGGAATGCAGCCATCAGGGCTTGTAATGTTTTCACTCTTCACCACATGGATCTGCTGCCTGTTTTCTTTTGACAGGATTCACACATGGAATAATAAAAGGCTACGAGTCTCAGTCTGAGCAGCTCTTTCTTTAAGTTAACGACAGAAGAAGTTATGAATGTATATAAACAGCAATATGTCAATGAGGAGAGAGAGAATCTGAGCTTTATTATGGGAAAGCGAGGGCAGGCAGGCAGGAGAAGACAGAAGAGCCTCTGGCTTCCCAGATTATTACCGTCCACTACTTTTCTGACGCTGAAATTGCTTTAACATGTCTGTGTACTGTGGTTCCACATGCAGCGCTATTACCCACAACAACTCCTATTTACAGCGATCTCATCGAACCAAACAAAAGGTTGACTTGGATTGTACTGTCCTGTTTAAAATGATCACCTGGATGCGATGCAGCAAACAGGGATGAAGGCTGGGGGGCGTCACCTCCACCTGGAGACCTGACCTCCTCAGATGAAGGCTGGGGCTAAGACAACCGAGTAAATCCTGAATCCAACCATTGGCTCTGACTGAGAAACAACAGCGTTTGTTGCAGGAGTGAGGCCTTGGACCACAAAAGCAGCCACCACTCCAGCCATGAGTGTTCTATTTACCAACTACGCACCAGCATTTTTCAAGTCCTCAGTCATCTGCAGCTTTGAAGCACTGACTGATGAATTCCTGAGTACAGACTGGCTTTGAAATAAAAGCCTACATTTTTCCTCATGAGTGGATCCAGCTTTTCTGGGCTGTGCATGTTTCTCTGGGAGGATGAGCAAACGAACCTGCCAGCGAACATCACCCATGCAGCATGTGTATGTGAATCAGAAGCAGGTGTGTGTGTTAGCCTCTGCTTCGCTGTATCTGGATGGTGACGGTGTGAAACCTGAGCTGCAGCAGAACAATGCGCTCGTATCAAATGGCGTTTAGCAGTTTCTTGGTTGCCAAGGATGTCGGTGAAACCAGGGAAGGCAGCTTTATGAGGCGCTAAGCACCTCAAGTATTGATGACAATCCGTTGCACCAAAAGACTGACGCAGCTGTTTACACTGACCATAAAACCTACACTGACCACAGTTGATTTGGTTAATCAGGATGAACACAGCTCACTGCGTCTGTCACCTACAGAGACAAACTGCTGTAAAGAATGAGATCTGCCCCAAATAAAACAAAGCGTACATCCGTCTACATCACGCCACGGTGCTAATGTGGAGTCTTACATCATGGCAGGATGTATGGACTGTCTTCCCATCTGTCCTCACAGTGTGTCAGTTATGATCCATCTCCTGTTACTCTGCTGGGCTTCCATAAGAAGCATCTGGGACTCGGTCGCTCAGACTCCGGTTAAAAGCAGAGTGGAGGCTTTGAAGCCGAGGCCAACGCACCGACCTGCCTGCACCGGCCAGGCCGAGGTGCAGGATGAGAGCGGGAGGGTGGGGATCACAGAGGAAGTCCAGAAATATGCTCTCATCTGCATGCACTGCTGGGTTTTTCCTCTCGCTTATACAAGATTGCGTCGTCCCACGGTAAAAACTAGATGTTCAGGTATATTAGGTTCAGGTTATTTATAGGAGGTATTAAAATTCCACTATAGTTAGACGATGCAGTCAGTTATGAGTAGGAACAGCAGTGACTCGTGTTGAAATGCAGATAAAGTCTAGACACTGTTTTTTAAACCATGTTTAAATGTTTAGAAGGCAACATAATTAAAACCAGCTTTTACTCTATTTTATCATAATGAAGAAACGTCGCCATCTCATGTTAATGGCTACTAAGATATTTAATCATCATTTTATCTACTAATGTTCTGATTATCTTCAGTCACTCACCACAAACTTACAGCAAAGTAAAGATGTGATTCAAGACCACAGTTGCCACAGTTGTTTCTTATGCTACCTAAAGCTAACCTCAGGCCTCCGGACAGAACTCTGGTCCGGTCGTGTTTGGTACCTACGTCTTCCAACCCAACCGGTCAGGTTTTAGTTTTAGGTTCAGGTGAGGTTTTACATGAGCTAGTAGAAGATCCCTTTTCGTTCGGAGAAAGGCAACACCTGCCTTCCCCTACCTGAGCTGTTTGTCACATAGCTGAGATCCATCACAACATCTGACCTGGAAACTCAGGGGTGAAGTGGCCCATTAACCTCTGAGTAGACGTCTGAAGTCCTCTTCACCAAAGCCACTTAGGACTGGAGCTGCCGTCTCAGCTCAGCTGCCTTTAAAGGGCAGAGAACGTTTCTTTTCAGAGGAAGTCATCCATCCATCTGTCCATCCTTACGGGACCAGCAGAGGACAACCTGTCTGAAGGGCGGTTCACTTCAAAGGCTTCTTCTAATTCAGCAAGTTTTCAACCACCTCCCCAGAATCCACAAAGGTCTTGGGTTTCACTTGCAGGGTGGAAAAACACAGGTTCCTTCTTGCTGTCAGTCAAAGTTGGGCCCTGAGAGGACGTGATTTAAATGCTGGTTGTGATCCACTGTCAGGGTGATCCGTGCTTGTACATGGATTTTTCTCCACTTTGGTAGCTGCCGTGGTCAGAGTCTATGGCCAGATTATGGTTTAGACGATAAACCCCATCACCGTGATAATGCCTCGTTGAGAAGTCACAAGTAAAAAGCAAAAATAAGTCAAACTCCACCAGTCAACTACAACAACGACCTGGTTCCATCCTGCTTAAACAGACTTGGTGCTTGAAAACTAACTGATCTACTTCAAAAGTTCAAGGTTGGCTCGCTAGTCATTACCACATTGACTTCATAGACCTCAGTGTCTGTGTACGTGCTTGTGGGGATTTACATCAACATGTCCTACTGTACAACAAACATCTCTGAGCAATTGATTACTCTGAAACAGCAGCAACAACAGCTTTCGATTACTGGATTTCACCCTGACCCTGAGCTGTGTACTGCATTTTACTGAACCTTTGTAGCACAGTTTGTGCTTGTGTCTTAGCAGATCCATCTGTGTGTCGGACGGAAGCCAGACATACCAACGGTCAGTCTCACGTGTTAATCCTCATAACCCTGACTGTTTGTGTGTAAGCCACATATTTGGCCCTCACTGTATTTCTTTAAGACTATAGTCCAACAGCATCAGGGAACAAACAAACAGGTGCCGCTGGTCAGACAAAGCCTCCTGCGGCAAAATGTGCGTCCTTTGTCCTCTAATCATCTCATTTCCATTTTGAGCTCACACGGCTTCAATCAAAGACTAGCGTTGCCATGCTGTTGGTGAAAAGCTCTGGAAAAAGAACTGCAGTTTTGGACTGAGTGCCATAAATTTGTGAAATTGAACACAGGGCGTTCGAAGGACTCCCTCAGCCCCAGGGTTGTAAAACTTCCACAACCTAAAGAGGAACAATTTAACCTTCAATTCAAGCAGAAACATGCTAAAATAATCAAAAATGCAGGTACATTTGTACGACCTGACAGCCGCTATAAGGCAACTCTCAGCAGAGTCTTTCATTTTTGCCTGCTTGCTACAACAGGCAGATCTTAACACGTTTGATTTAAAATGCCAATGCAGCTTCTCCAAAATCCTGAGGGTAGCGTAGGAGGTTTCTAATGATTAGCCTGGGCTAAAAAAACTAAACAAAAAACATTCCACTAGCCTTTCAGCATATCCTACTATGGCACTGAAACTATGAAACTTGAGCCTGTGGTGCAGCCTTGATGGACAGGTAGCATGAAGTGGAATGAGTGAAATGTATCTAGGTAGGCGAGGGCAGAGATACGCCATCAGAGACAATGCTTTCCTTCATTGAGGCCAAGGAGGAGGCAGATTTAATGTTGCAGAGGTGTTGGCCCGTGCAAAATAAATCTGGCAGATTTTGGAGATGGAAGTTTGGAGCCTGATGAAAGATGGACCAAAGCAAGACAAGAGCAATGAGGAGGGAGAGAGAAAGAAAACGAGCACTGTGTGAGTGAAATACACCCAGAGACGCAAATGTGGGAGGCAGCTAATGAAGAACTAGAGCTCAGACTCCGAGTTTTAAACAAGAACCCAAGTATCAGGTTGGAGAGGCTTGAGTGAGGCCAACGTCCAGGTTGGCCTCAAACGATGCCTCTCTGCAGCACATGACTGAGCCTAAACGTCTGTCAACAAACAAACTGATAAATCACATACTGGATAAAACGCTTTTTGCAACAGTGTCATAAAGATGAATGGTGCATTTAGCCTTTGGCAACTGAAGCGACTCTGATGAGAGAACAGCAGAGGCTGTGAAAGCAGAGGGAGGAGCACACGGGTAGCATAAATCCAAAATGGGAGCAAAACGTTCCTGCAGACCTTCAGGCAAACGTAGATGCTGTCACCTAAACACGTAAACGCCAAGATTATGTTCAATTATAGAGACAGCAGAAGTGATTAAGGGTGAGGACATTGTCTTCCCCCGTTACAAAGCGAACTGGGCCAAACTAGAACAAAGCTACTAGACAGCAGTGAAGGGAGGACAAGGTCAGTTCAATGGGATGGACAGACAAGCAGCTGTGATTTAAAGACACTGTCCAAAAAGGTAAACCATAAGAACATGTTTAAATCAGGAGAAGCAACAGATCACACCTATAAAGTACTTCAGCCTCAGACTACACGTATCTGACAGCTCATTAAGTTGAATGACAACGGCTTCAAGGTAACCCAACAAATGTGCTGATTAAAGTGGAAAGGCTGACAGTCGTAGCTCTCAGTAAAGCATCGATAAACAGGCACAAGAGGCGCCAGAATCAAAGATGAAACTTACGGAGCCACTGAACTCACGGGAACAGGGCCCAGGGCAGAAAACAGCACCGAGCGCCCTCAGTTGACGTGCTCACCCATAATGAGAGCTGATTTGGGACTTAATCACGCATTAAGCCTTATTGTTGCACCTCCGGCCAACTGATGACACAGTGATCTGCTCGTGGTGCTGTCTCAACCCGGACGCCCCGGGGCTCGACCACACAGCGTGCAAATGGCATGATGTAAGGTCGGGCTGGCGGCACGTCTGTGTGTGTTACAGAAAGTATGTGAGAGCTGCACAGGTCAGAAGAAAGGGTGACAAAAGGTGAACGCGTCAGTTAGAACAACCAGCTGGTCTCCAACAAATCACAAATGTGAACACGCAACACAACAGTAAGGCTCGAAATATTGCTAAATATTCACGTCCTTATGAGCATGAACATAGTTCCATTAAATAACAGGCGCACTAACAACACACACACCTGCTATCAGTCCTCAAGCTTCCACTACAGATGTACTGGAGTTTGTCACAGATGCTTATAAACTATTTAAATTTAATAAATATGTACCATCAAAAGTACCATTCTACGAAATTAAATACAAAGTACGGTAGAGTTCCATCTTCACATTTTTTTACATTTGTAGTTTTATGCATTTTTTTGGTTTATTTTATAATTTAACAGCCATATCTATTTAGAAGTGTATTTAATTTGAATTAGTTTCAGGACTAACTGTAGTATTTATGTTTTACATACAGTTCAGAATTTACAATGTGTAACTAAGGTTGGTTTTGAAATATTAATATAGTAATAGTAACGCAGTGCCGTCTGTATGTACGAGCGCAGAGATCGCTTTCATGACCCTGAAACCCAGCTAAACTTTCCCTTTCACCTTCAGGGAGGAGTCGCTGCTTCGTGAAACGTGCCGACCCGTGTTATTTGACAAATTAACACCGCGCGGCACGCACATCTATGTAAGCATATCAGCATGAAGCATTCGACGCCAACACCTCAACGACTCTTCGGGCTTTGCAGTGAGTAAGTTCCGACAGATTCAGTTCATTTGCTGCAGTGAATAGTCGGCTGGTGCTGGGAGTTGCGGCGTTCCTCTCTGAGTTCAGGCTTGTCTATGAAATGTGTAGCCTTGGGTGGCGTGCGTGTAGGCCAGGCGTGCCACTTCAAACTCTTCAGATGACTCTAGTTTAACTTTATTACCTACTTCACGTTTATACGAGGGAGATATTTTAATAATTGCCAGCTGTATTCAGAGTCTGTGCAGAGACTGTGAAAACGTGATCAGTTCACAAAAGTTGACTGAACTGTCACAGATTCAGGACATAGAACAAACTGAAAACAACTGCACAGCTAAAGGTGCACTTACCACCTTTTCCAGAGCTTTCAGCTGTTTCACTCTGTCTCATTCAGTGGATGGAGCTTCCTCAGCTGTTCAACCTGTTGAACAAAGTTGCTCATTAAATGCAGGTAAACTGAGCATAAAATGAACTGAAATACACAGTGGAGGCATTTTCTAATGTGAAATATAAAATGATTCGCTAAACTTTGTGTATAAATGACATGACACCTGATTGACCCTCATTTTCCACCAACAAACTTCACTTCAAATTATTTCTATCAAGCTGCTGCACGGGCACATTTTTCTAAAGATCGGGTCTTTCTGTCTCCGACGGACTATGACTCTTGTCAGTAGGTATATTAAAAAGCTCCAAGGATGTGTTGGCCGTTTCTCTGCTCTGTGAATACATACCCTCAGGACATGGGCATTGATGTCAGCCACTCTGACGAGGGGCCCAGCCCACTTCTTGCCCTTCGAAATCATTGATTCTCGTTTCTGTGCACTCACACACACATACTAAACTTTCTCTCTCTCAGAGCTCATTGTTTTGAGTCCTCCTCCACACTTTGATGTGAAGGGGCCAAGCGGAGGCTCCCTCCTCATCTCTGGGGGGAGGCGAAGAGCAGAATATTCAGTGTTGGGAACATCTGGGAGAGCGCGCTAAGCAGGGCTTACTTGGCAGGCGGTTGGTATTGGCACTGACAACCTTCCTACCGGGGGCCTTTCATCTCCGTTGGAACATGTGGACTGGGCCCTAACCCTGGGAGGAGTCGGAGGGCTCACCGCCAGCAGAGAAGCTGAGGCGTGGTTGCTCCGAGGAGGAATCTGGCTCTCCTGCTGTTCTCAGAAGAGGACAAGCATTCCTGTTTCCCGTCCATGTCTCCTTATACATGTACAAGCTTCCCTTACCTCCTAGCACGCTGTCAAACCCGGAGCCTTCATCTGATTCAAACACTTCCAATACGCACGTCAGGATGTTACCGACACTGAGGTCTAATAATAGGCCCAGAAGCTAATGTTTATTGCAAAACCTAATTCCTTTGGTGGTTTTAATTCATCTTCACAGAAACCTAAACCAGTCTCAATTGTTTCAGGATTAGCAGCTCCTTAAGGCAGAGTGAATCATCACGACTGCTGGTCAACGTGGAAACAATAAACTTCTGCAGAGCTTCTACCTAAGCCCTAACAGATAACAGGCAGGCCTGAACATCTTCAGTTCCTCCAGCTGAAGGTCATACGTGTTATCAAATAAGGCAACTTATTACCACAATTCATCAGTTTAGAAGATTTCTCTCTCTAGAAGCACACGTGGAGCAGAGGAGACGCATTACACTGATGTAAACTACACTGTCCAGGTTTAGGGACAAATCTGTGACCTGTGCTTTACGTGTGTGACCACAGACCAAACTTTTATGAGTGTAACCGCAGCGGTTCTGCAGCTGAACACTGCCGCTGCGCCGCCTCCATGGGAAGCAGTGGTCAAACTGTGCATCCATGCAATCAATCATTTAATTTCAGCACATTTGAAACAATGTGGTAAGAAATCATTTGCTCATTCTCTTCAGTTACTGAAGTGGAGAGAGAAGGGTGAAGCGAGAGAAGGCCTGAGTTTATTATTAGATGATGTGGTTTGAGCTGTTCCTGGACAGGAGCAGCCGCGTTTGTGGCAATATTTCATTATCACTCGAGTGTGTGAGAGTAAAGCATGCTGCTGGTGATCCGGTGAAAACAGGTGTGTGTGAGCAGTGGTCTGAGTGCGTGTGGAGACAGGGCGTGTGTGGGAAGCGGGAGGAGGCTGGGGAAAGTCACTGAGCCTCCAGGCTTCATTATATCTGGGTCATTGTGTTTAAAAGCTGCGCGGCGCCAGACCAGCAGGTCAGGGAATACCGCAGATTTTAGTGTGATAGCCAAATCAGGCTCTATCAGCCCAAGAACGGCGACTCTGCCCGCACCATCTCCAGTTATTATATATAATTTGTTAATCATATGAATCATTTGGTTCCCACTGCAGCAGTAAGTGTTGAATAAGGTACAGACTGCTTATTATCTCAAATCTTCTCAGTGTTAACTACGTTCACACAAGACAACAGGTAGAGACTTAATTACCTGCATTTTAATCAACAGACGTACAATAAAAAGAAATCTGTCTCATCGGGTTAGGCAAGAGCTAAAGGCGGCAATAAATATAATCTTCTATAACCAGCAAATTTATTTAACTTCTACATGTGTCTGTTCATTTTTAACCGTCTCTGCTGCTGTGAGTCACTACTCACCTGAAAAAAGGGAGCTTCACTGTGGCTGCGTCCCTGGTGAGTGTGGTACTGCAGCCATTCATCTTGTCAGCCGATTATGTGCCACAGTGAGTTGCCTGTGTAGATGCAGAAGATACGAGTTAAACATCAAGCCAAGTCTTCATCACGTCACTGTGGAGACACTGTGTTGTTGGAACGATCTAAGTGGACAAGCATCAAATGAACTGTGAAACCACAATGTTCCCTCCTAAACATTTACCATCAGTTAGCGTTGTCCAAGCATGTAAACTGACTCAGGATACGTTGGTTGCTAAACATTTGTTGCCCTCACAACAGTGACCTGTAAACTGGGTTATTAAAAAGAATGTCTAAGGAATGCATGACGACTCAACAGCAACATGAACAGAACCATGCAGATCAACCCAGTGATCTGAATCAGCCCAGTTCATATAAAAACGGTTTAAGTGGAGTAACAATTTTAAAAACTATAACAAATATTCCAAACGGCTACTACATGAAGCTTCTGGTCATGTGACTTATAGGCTAAGGCCTGATACTGTCAGAAGCATAGTGAGGGTCCCACAGCTGACCCGGCTGGTAGATACCCGGCGTAGGGTCTGCTTGTTTGACTCGGCTGGTAGGGACCCGGCGTAGGGTCTGCTTGTTTGACTCGGCTGGTAGGGACCCGGCGTAGGGTCTGCTTGTTTGACTCGGCTGGTAGGGACCCGGCGTAGGGTCTGCTGGTTTGACCCGGCTGGTAGGGACCCGGCGTAGGGTCTGCTGGTTTGACTCGGCTGGTAGGGACCCGGCGTAGGGTCTGCTGGTTTGACCCGGCTGGTAGGGACCAGGCGTAGGGTCTGCTTGTTTGACTCGGCTGGTAGGGACCCGGCGTAGGGTCTGCTGGTTTGACCCGGCTGGTAGGGACCCGGCGTAGGGTCTGCTTGTTTCCCGGCTGGTAGGGACCCGGCGTAGGGTCTGCTTGTTTGACCCGGCTGGTAGGGACCCGGCGTAGGGTCTGCTTGTTTCCCGGCTGGTAGGGACCCGGCGTAGGGTCTGCTTGTTTGACCCGGCTGGTAGGGACCCGTCCTGCTCCAAGGTGACAGCAATCCGTCCTCCTGCATGGCACCGCTCTCCAAGCAGGTCGTGCCGTGTGCACGGACGTGACCCGCGCCATCCAGGATTCCAGGCACGTTTCCCATTCTTCCCAAACCAACTGGCAGGTTAATGAACACACAGCCCAGCACATTAAGCCGCACCGGGCGCTACGGACGCTCCACACAGCTGCTGGGAGGCCTGCATGCGAGGCAGGCCGGTGTTAATCATTTCCCGCAGGACTCACCTCACTGGCCTGGTCCTAACGGAGGCGGGAGGCCCGGACACCACCAAGCAGCGGCTCTTGACCTCTAAAGACTTCGGCCTGTTTGACTCCATGTCTCTATTTACCCTTTACTTGTACTTTCTAACAACTCTGTGAGAACTAAATTGAGTCTGTGCTGTAATCCATCTTAACGTTAGCTCCGGCCAGGTCACAGCAGCCGTGATGCTACTAGCTTAAAACTCAGGTCAGGCTACGGGTGACGGCGTCACGTGGGAGTATTTGACTTCATCTCTGTCGTGAAACTGACACATTGTGCTGGAAAAAATACCCACCTGTGTCTTTCAACTAATGAATCGGCCAGAACAGAAGGAAAACGTCAAGCGGCGTTTTCATCAATAACGCGACCTGGCTACCATGGCTCAGACATGCGCAGTAATGACAGGTGAGGTGGGCGGGGCTTAATGCTGCCTTTACGCGCTTTTAACGGGCGGCAAAGTGAAAATTTGCTTGTGAAAAATGAGATTAATGTTTGAATAGAAGCAGATCAATATTTATAATAATAATAAGACCAAACAAAACCACTTTTGGTATAAAATACTTTAATAAATAAAAGGATTGTTCTAAGAACAAACAAAAACAATCCACTAACAAACCAAGACTTTTACCAAACTTTGTACAAAATAATTACATTGCTCTGCACATTCAGCCTCTTCTCTGGGACCACCACCAAGTCATTTTGCTGACAGAGCATGAATTTGGGTTATTCTGTGATTTTTTTAAAAATCTCAAACACATAAAGTTCAATGACTTTTTCCCTCCCCCTATTCTCAGTGTTTCCCTCTTCCTGTGTGTTCTTAGTGCAGAAACAGACTCGTGTACAAACAACAACCACAACATCAACAATACAACTTGTTCCCTTCATTAGACCAGAATAGATACACAGGGAGAGGCGGAGCTAAACAGGAGTAAGGATTAGGCTACAAACCGAGCCGCAGAAAGCAGATTCCCCGTCGTCGGAGTCAATGACCGCCGTCACCAAACACCCTGATGCCCCGTGTGGCATCTCTGCTGTCAACACTGCACAACGATGAATTCACATCTGTAGCACGGGCTACAGCTGCGCCTTTAAGCGGCTTGCACCCCTAAGTGTGTGTTGAGGATCGCAATCAGTTTCCTGTATCCCCAATCAAGAGTAAGAGAATGGGCTTTGGATGCTAAAAAAGTCTAAAGCCGTGTGAAGAACGTGTGCAGCATGCGTACATCCCACGTACGCACCGGGATGCTGAAAGGAAAACACAGTGACCCAAGCAGCTACAGCTGGATCCAGTGCCATGTTTTAAATAGACTGTGGCCTGACGATGGCAGATTCAAATTATGTTACACACTACACAAAAGCAAAACAAAGCCATGCTCTGCTCCAGAACCTGCTGCCGGGTCATCTAACAGTGTTTTTATTATTTACATATGGCCTCTGGGACGTGAACTTAAACATCTACGCTGTTTTATTTTAACCTACTTTGCGAAAACCATTTTTGATGTTTTGTTCGCCTTTGGAGAGCTGACTTGTATTTGTGAGTGTAGAAGGGCTCTTGAAACATTCTTTGCACACCGGCGTGTGGAAACCCAGAAACAGACTCAGGACCCCTAGAGAGACGGCTCCAACCCAAACGGACAGGCCAAACAACCCGCTCTCCAAAACGGCTGCAACAGATCACAACACATCAATACTCAAAACTCAGTGGGAAAATCAGTATAAAACCTGTCAGTGCCAACAGACACCAATAAAAGGAATGACATCGTTAAAAAGCATCCACAAAATCTTACTCTTTAGAGTAACTATGATACAAAGCGTCAGTTAAGTTACTAAATTCCAATATACACAGTCATTTGTTCATATTTACATATGTACATCACATAGAAAATAACATTTACTGTAGTATTAAGAGTTGTCATTAGGACATTTTCCCTTTATATGGATTTCAGTTCTGCATCAACTCTACAGGAGGAGGGAACGGGAGTGAAAGCAGAGGCTGAAGGCACTTTTCTACTAGAGCAATACTGAAATATCATCACTGCAGGAAGCTGTGGAAATTATTTTGAAAAGGTATCAGGAACACAAAGTGGAAAAGACGTCTATAAATGTAAACAAAAATTGCTAAGTATCATACAGTGGATTCTCTGCGCCAGATTTCAAAGAAGTGATATAAAAGCTTTAGTGTTTTGTATAAAAGGCAAAGTGTGGAAAAGGCCCGCGAGTGTGGGCTAAGGCAGACGGGAACCGCACCACCAAACAGCAGGAACAGAGTGGAATCTGCAGGAGAGACGAGGCGAGCGCTAGTTCAGATCAGACTGTGAACGATAAATAACGAGTCAGGAGCAGTTGTTCCGACAGAAGCTGCAGCGTCGTATGTCTTTTTGTGTTTTTTTCATCTTTAATAAAATAAGCCTGTAAGTTAAATAAGATGTGACAAACACAGTTAGAAAATGAAAGCATCTGTAATCTTCCCGTTCGGTGCTTGCTAAAAGGAAGGGCTTCATACATAATGGTCTTTCATGTCCTCGCTGAGCTTGGCGGCGTTCAGGTTTTTACAGCGGTTGTCTTTGGGGCTGTACGCTGTCCGATGCGGCGCCTTCACCGGGCCACTGCGTGTGGTGCAGATCACCCCTGTCTTGCCCAGCGTCCCCTTGTCCTTCTGGGCTGGACGCTTGTCCAAGGTGCCCAGCGCCCGCTCCTCGTCCTGCTCCCCCTCCTGCTCCCCTTCCTCTTCCCCCTCTGCCCCGTCGCACACCCTGTCGGAGGGCCCCATCAGTTTCTTGCATTCGTAATGAATGTCTTTGTCGCGGTTGTCCTTGAGGGCGTTGCTCCGCAGCGGTTCCAGTTGGTTGTTGACCGTGGTGTCCTCGGATCGGGCCATTCTTTCGCGCTCTTTCTTCCTCTTGCGGGTCCACCAAACACAGACGACGATGCAGAAGATCCAGAGGACGCTGAAGACGACGCACAGCACCAGGACCAGGTAACCTGACGGAGGAAGTCAAGAGTTGCTCATACTTCTAGAGTATAAATACACCTGCAGACAGTGAGCGATGACTCACCGAAAGAAGGAGGGTCCACAGTCTCCACTTTGACCTCCCCCACAGCCAGCAGGACTGTGCTGTTGTGACGCTTGGACAGGGCGCTGATGATGGCGCCCGGCACCTTCTGGATCTGTCCCCGGTCGCTGTCCTTCCGGCCGTCCTGCTCAAACGACTGCGGAGTTGGAGGAAGAGAAAGGAGAAGCAGAGCGTTTCAGATTTGAACTTCCGAGCCTCGCATTCGCACTAACTTCTCTTTGAGGATGTTTCACGTGTCTGAAAGTTGATTTCATTGCAGTCCTGTGGCCCAACTGATCTGGTCCGGCATAAAGTAAAGACTCAGAAGCAGGTTTACTCAATAAAACGACAAAACGCACCAGGATTGTGAAACTCGGGCCCATTTGGCAAATGGAGCTGGAGGCTACGCAGGACAAACAAAAACCAATCATCTGTCAGAATAAAAGAGATTCCCCTCCTCACATCTGGCAGGCTGCAGACCCCCTCCCCCCTGCTGAGACCAGAGAGTGGAGTTAATTGCCTAATAAGGTGCTGGGGGTGAGAGCGAGGAGGCGGCACAGGGGGATTAGCCGTGTGCCGTGCAGTTCAATTAGGACAAACAATGGAGAGCAGGCCAGCTGTGGGAACAAACACTCCTCTCTTCTTCTCCCGGGGACGTCAGCAGCTCATTCACAAGTCTAAGCCCGGAGACAGGACTCAGAGGTGAACGCAGCAAAGGTTCTACGAGCTTGTCATCATCCATCCGATCTGGCTGGGCTTCAACCACAGCGGCTGGCGATCGTCTCCAAACATCAGATTCACCACGTTCGCTCCCCTCTCGCTCGTCAACCAGATGCAACTGATGCAACCAGAACAGCCTGAAGGCCGAGAGCAGACATTTGGCTGCAACGCGAGTCAGAAGCGAGTGGGAGTGAGGTTTAGTGGAAGCCTTGATGTGGGGTTTGGGTGGATGTCAGGCTCACCACTCCTTTTCCTGTATCTGTCGCTCAAAACAGGCCTCCAAACATTAGAACAAGAACTAATCCTCATCCATTATGAGCTTAGAGCCCCAAACCGACTGATTTACCTCTGGGTGGCCGGGAGAAAGGAGGGAAGAGCGAGAAAGACAGGAAACAAAAGAGGAGGGAGAAAAGACAGCAACAAAGAGCAGCTGAGAAAGAAGGAACGGCTGGAGAATACGCCAGAGAGCAGCACAGTGAACCACAGCGAAGCCCGATCACATCCAGATGCTGTTAGAAGCTTCGTAGCTTTTAGCTTTCAACCTTTCAGCAGGTTGTTGGCCAGTGAACATACTGTAGCGGAGGTGGGAACAGAGTCAGTCCAGAATGAAGCTAACGTTGCCTGATTTGTGGCCTGTACTCTATATTCCACGTGTGTCCGTGTGTCTTGACTTGTGTTTGCGTGTGATAATCACCATGGCAACCTCCACCGCATCACTGGTGGAGTAGGACAGGTCACAGAGGATGAGAAGGGCTCGGTCCTCGGCCAGCGTCTGAGTCACGGGGAGGTACCTCAGCTCGGAGCAGATGACCTCCACCGTGGTGCCCTGTGACACACAAACAGATGAGACAGATTAGAGTCTGCGCTGCTGGCGAGGAACAATCGCATCCTAATTCCCCCTAAGTCTGTTTCAGATGCAGCCTGGGCCGGTGTGTGGGGGCAGAGGCTCAGATCTCAGTGTCTTGTCAGTTATGCGGATCCTTTCCCATTCATACATCTTTATTCAGACGTGCTCCAGGAGGCCAATTAAGGTTTCACCACACAGCTCCCAGCAACAGATGGATCAGGACAGAGCAGACGCACAACGACATGATGTGCACCCTGGATTGTTGGACTGTAAAACCGCCAACTTCCATAAAACTGCTGTCACAGTTCAACCTGTTACTGGTTATTTTATCAGGAGGTTTGCCTGTCACACGTGTTTTGAAGAATCCAAATATGATAAAACCTGCAAGTGTACAAACTTTCATTGTGCTTTAGTGTCTGGGAAAAGATGACGTGATGGGAGAGGACGATGTGAAATGTTTTTATTGTAACGGTGGCTTGTGGTTCTGAGCTGTGAGACACAGCAGGAACATCGGCGCTGATAGAACGTCTGTCTCTCCATTTAAACTGTGCTACACCCTCATTAAAACCGGCTTTGATATAACATATTACAGCTGTAAAACGTCACATTTCAACCACATGTTACATATTCACTTGTTAAAGTAATTTAACAGCATGTGCCACCCATCAGCTCAATGAAACTGGCTGAGTTGTGTCAGTTGCTCCACTGTGACAGATTTCCAGTCTGGTGTTCGGTGCCGTCTCACGGCTCATGAGATGAATTATTAACAGGACAGAAGGTTTTCTGCCAGCAGTGGTAGGTTTGACCTTTTCTGATGCCAAACGAAACTCACCGATCACATCTCCAGACCCTCACCTGCGGCACTTTGTCTTTTTTGAAGATGAGCGTGATGCGAGCGCAGCTGCTGTCGAGGTAACCGCTGTTGGGTTCGCACTTGGTGTGCAGAGGCGCCGGGGGGTCCGGCGTCGAACACACGCCCCACTGGTGGCAAGGTGGCGAGAAGCAGGTCAAGTACTGGTGCTCCACACACTCGTGACCTCTGGAGCAGGACGGGGCGCTGACGCCCGAGGCAGGAAGAGCTTTTGGCAGGAGGCAGGGCCGGCGACCGCACCTCACCTGGAAGAGCACGGCATCAGCAATGAACTGGCTTTAACCCATCGAGGTATTTATGGGACATATGAGGCGTGTGAAGTCTGAAACCGCAACCAGAAAATCTGAAGGGCTGACCTTGGAACAGCGAACATTCCCGTTGACACACTGACAGGCGTTGCAGTCCTCCTCCCACCTGCTGCCGTGAGGAAACTGCAGGCCGGTGTGACGACACGACTTCCCGAGCCCGATGACTGGAACGGATGAAAGAGACACGTTTAACTATGTTGCTGTCAGGAAGCGTGTGTGACGTCAGCTTAGCAAAGAGCCGCTGCCATTAAATCACCACTTACTGGAAGCCTGTGCTGCCAGTTGCCTTTTCCAGTTAAGATTCAAACATGACAACAAATCCCGTGTTGACAGTCCGCAGTAATAAAGCTCTGTGCTGATGTACTCACACTCCTGACAGCGAGGCCCAGCGTATCCAGGAGGACAGACGCAGCGGTAGCCGTTGATTTCATCGATGCAGGTGGAGCCTTCAGCGCAAGGAGATGACTGACACTCATCAATGTCTGGAAAAGAAAAGAGTTTCCACCTAAAAATGTGATGCGAGTGGGTCACAGGTTTCTCCTGTTGAATCTGAAGGCACGTTTCAGCTGGGGGAGGATTTTACATATTGAAATATTCTCAATGAGTGATGGAATTCACATTGACGAAATGCTTCAACTGGATAACACTGTGGTCCTGAAAAGGCCTTTTTAAAGACATTTCTCCCAGAAGGCCGCGGGAGAGCGCCGTGACCCGTCTGACGAACCTCAGCTCTGACCTCGGCTCAGCGCTGAGGGGAGAGGTTAAGACCGTCTTCCTGAAAGGCTTCCTGATCTGTCGCCCTGAAACAATCGGCTCACACTCCCATGCCACGGCCTTTCACCTCTGACCCCCCGCCCACCTGACCCCTCCACACGCCCCCTCCGGTTCCCAGGGAACTCACTGATGCGACAGTCCGGTCCGGCGAATCCTGGGGAGCACTCACAGCGAAACCAGTTCACGCCGTCAACACAGATACCGCCGTTGTAGCTGCAGAGACGAGAGAAAACACGGAGCGTTAAACAGGTGAGATTCCTGGAACAACTCTAGCGTTACTGCTTTATTACGAGATATAATATAATAACACACCAGAAGCAGGTTTTATACCACTGTGTGTAACTGAACTGAAATTACAGAATGAAAACGTGTCCACACTTCGCACTGGTGAAAGACAATGTCTCGAATATAGAAGCAGCAGAAATAGATGCAGCCTGCAGCAGCAGGCTGAGGATGAAGCTGATCCCTGATCAATGTCCAGACTTCATATGTAAATCTCCACTGGCCACATACTGAGCACCCCCACCCCTCAACACCTCTACTGCTCAGCTACCCCCAGGTCGAAGCCGGTGAATGGTGAGAGGGGCGTCTTTTCACACTCTCCTGCCCCCCTCCCTCAAGCTTCTCCTCCCAAAACCAAAACCACGACTAATCCACCTGTCAGTCATTGCAGAGGAGGGTGAGGAGGAGAGAAAGGGGGAGGCCTTTGTCCAGCGTGGCTTCTCTGATCAAGGGAAGCTGTCAGGACTCACACCGGACGGGTTTTCATCACTGGAGACCAGAAAGCAGACAAAAATGTCTGTTCTCCCCGTGAATTTAAAATGAAGAAGCAAAAGGAGGCGAGCACACAGAAAATGCTGCAACTCCTCCACCACGCTTTCAAATCTAGACCACACATGTCAAGTAGATGAGCGATGAATTCATCCCCAGCATCCAGCAAAATCAAGTCGAACTTCGAGCTGAACAGCAGAAACACAGGACTCACCATGGATGTGGACTGCAGTCATCAACATCTGCAAAAGATGGAAGAGAGAGAAATTCACTCACCTTTAAAAGAACTAAACTACTGCTCCAGCTAAGCAACAAAGCAGCTGTTAATGATATTAAATTAAAAGATGATTTATCGTCTTTTCTATCGACTACACTCGTGCTCTTGGATCTTTACCGCCGTGAGAAAAATAATCCTCTCCTCTGAGGTCTTTAATTACCGACATTAACAGTTTACACCTTTAAACCGTGTTTATGCCAACAACTAACTCAAGATTTCTTTGTAAAGCTCTAATATCTAACTTGGCACCGAATACCAGCCCATGATGTCTAAACTTAAATGGATGTGAACACCGCTGCCTTGACTTGTCCAGTGACGTCAACGCTCAGGCTATAAACACGGTTCTTCTGTCTCTACCATCCATCACATGGCAAAAGCTTCAAGGGCGACGCACTCTGAGCACAGGTGGGTCCCTCCCAGCCGTCCTTGCAGATGCAGGTGAAGGCGTCTCCTTCTCCGACGCACGTCCCTCCGTTCTCGCACGGCCCCGAGTCGCAGGTGCTGTTCTTAGCTACAACACAAAGATTATTTCCCAAAATGAGAAGGCTTCATTCGCGCCAGCCCACAGTGGGAGGACTGCTGCCGGGCCTGTGATCATAGAGGCTGACAGGTCGTAACAGTGCGATCACCATCATCATTACAGTGCAGTTAGCGTCTGACCTGTGTTGCAGGTGCTGCCACCCCAGCCCGAGGGGCAGCTGCACAGGAAGGCGTCTCCGTGGTCGTAGCAGGTCCCTCCGTGTCTGCAGGTAGAGGAGTCGCACTGGCTCTCACCTGGACAGAGGCAGCACGGGAAAAGCATTTCAAACATTTGACCGCGTGCCAGTGTTTTCTAACGGTTACTTCGGCTCCAAAGCTAAGCTCCGAGGCGCCGCTAAGAGGAAAACAAGCCCGCACAGCAGCCAGCGAGGGCACCATGCCCCCAAACGGAGTTACAATATAAGACCTGACACGTTGGAGAACATGGGAAGCGAAAGCAGAGACGCCCCGAGACGTTATAGGCTCCACTTACAGTCTCAGCGCTCACTACTTGCCTAAACTCTCGCGCTGACTTACGTAAGTGGCAAGTCTTTCCTTTCCAGTTGTCCACACATTTGCAGTAGAAGTCGTTCAGCAGATCAACGCACTGGCCTCCGTTCTGACAGGGGTTTCTGCTGCACTCGTTCACATCTGGAAGTCAAGGGATTTTATTTATCAGCATATCTATAAAAAGAACTCGCTGTTACAAACCTAAAGGCCTCATGTGGCACAAAGGGAGAATATTAGTATGGTTTGGAAAACAAGCTATTAGGCAAGATCTGAAGGCAAAACCACTAAACTTAGCTACAACAAGCAGAATCCAAACGGACACATGGCGGATCTGGGTCCAAAAGCAAACATCAACTTTTTCAGTGCATCCATTTGTCAGACAGCTGATCATCCCAGCGCCGCTGTCACTGCCCTGAGGACGGATTCTTGACTCATACGACAGACACTTACCAGCGTCACACAAGCTGCCCTCCCAGCCGTTTGGGCAGAAACACTTAAAGGAGTTGATCCCATCGATGCAAGTGCCTCCGTTCTTACAGGGAGATGATGCACAGTCATTAATGTCTGCAGACAGAAAAGATCCCAAAGATTTCTGAATCAGTTTGTGACTTTTGTTTTGTTGCTAAATGCACACATGCTGCTTCCAGAGCGCAACACATCTGGCCAAGTGTTCGCCTGCACTTCTCTGTGTTAGAGCGTCAGAAAAAAGAACGATGGGAAAACCAAAATGCCAAAACTACAACGTGACATAGTCAAAGAGACAGCGATGATTAATGAAACCGACCGGACGGATCATGTGGTTGCCAGTGATGGTAACTGATGATAAATATATATATATATATATATATAAATATAGTCTGTTAGTGTGTGTCGACCTAATTATGACTCACTCTCGTGGCAGTAGGTGCCAGTGAATCCTGGCTCACAGGAGCAGCTGAAGTTCCCGGCAGGCAGGCTGATGCAGCGGCCGTGGGGTCCGCACACATTGGATGAGATGCGCCACGCCCGCTTCTGGGTCCCGTTGGTTGCCACAGCAACTGTGCAGCTGTCAATCACTGCGAGGGAAACGGTGGAGGAAGACGGGGTAATACGTGAAACCAAGCCGATGAAAGTGAAACTGCGGACAGACGTCACTGAAGCCGCTCTTACCTTGACACTGGTTCGTCTTGCAGTGGTCCTTGAGCTCTGAACAGGTCTTGCCCTCGTAGTCGTCCGGGCAGCTGCAGTAGAAATCTCCCACCAGGCTGTGGCACTGGGCCTTGTTGTGGCAGGGATTTGGACTGCACGGGTTGTTCTGCACCTTCACGGGGAGAACGGGCCAGTTCAAGAGCAGCAGCCACGTAAAGCATCAGGCCGTCGTCACAGCGACCAAGACTTACCTCACAGGTCGCACCCGCGAAGCCTTGAGGGCACTCGCACATGAATCCGTCCCGGAGGGCGTGGCAGCGGCCGCCGTTCCTGCATGGACCGCTGGCACACTGGCTCCTCTGGATCTCACAGTGTTGACCCACAAACCCTGGCCTGCAGACACACTGGTAGCGTCTGGACACCTCCTGTAGCCGAGACAAAGGCAGACATGTGACGACGCTCGTCCCACAGCTGTTCGCTTAGCCTCCGTTAGAGAAGAACGTTTTACATGCATCTGGGGTTTTCCTAGTTTTTATCCCGTAAACATGTAATTAACTCATCTAACATTGCCCAACTGACTGATCACGGGGAAATAATTCCAAACTGGTGCCGTGTTCAAAGCCCAAACACCGACTGAATCTATTTTAACAATGATTAATGTTCAGCGTTGGAGTCAAAACATTTCCACGTTTCATGTTGTGCTCAATATCAGCAAATGAAAACCACGTTGATGCAGCTCAGTCTGGTAACCAGTGTTTCCGAATCACAACAGCCTTCAGCAGAGCCTTTTATGTTCTGACAGCTACTTTGAAGATCAGTCAGAATCTCGTTCCCGCTCTGTTATGACTTAATTTTACATTATAAAATCTAGGAATTGAACAAAGAGCTCAGTGTTTCTGAAAGTAAACTCTCATCCGCTCACCTTGCAGGTGCCTCCGTTCTGACACTGCCCGTGGCAGCTGTTCACATCTGAGGGGAATCAATCACACAGAAAATGTCAGGCTTTAGTCTGACGCTTGACAAACGGGGAACGGAACATGCACTGGTGTTAGAACATGCAGCTGCTACTGGGAAGTGGTGGACGCAGCCAAGCGATCCACGCCTAGAAGAAACTCAAGGTGAAGAAGCAGACGTGCAGGCAGGATGCAAACAGGACGAATCAGACAAAAGAAGCCCACGAGTTTTCTACCAAAGGTTGGAGTTTCAGCTTTGACAGGTTGAGAAAAAGTGTATTCAGTCCAGAGAAGTGAAGTCAGGCAGCAGCAGATATAAACTGAGCTGGAAAGAAGAAAAAGACAATGAAAGCAGAACCGAGGTCCGGCTGCTTTTGCTGGTTGTCTTCTGGTCCACTGGCACCTTTCATCTCAGGTGGTTTCTAGTGAAGGCTTCACCTTAAAAACTACAACTATACTTTAGATTAAACGAGTATCTAGTGCTGCTTTGGGCCCTAAATATTTTGGTTCCTAAGCATTCAGCTCGATGGCACGTCCCTGGTTCTGAGATTGTAGTGTTGCCAACAGCTTCTTCTCTTACAGATGCTACAACATTTGAACCTACAGCCGACGGTAGTTGTGGCCCTTAGCCATTAGCAAAAGCTAGTGGAACAGAAGCAGGCCAGCAAAGAAGCTCCAGACCGGCTGGTGCTACAAGCAGGTGGAAGAGGCTGAAGACTGATTTGCTGTTGATACTAACTGATGTCACAGTTGTGGCCCACCCATCCAGGAAAGCAGGCACAGTGATATCCACCAATCATGTTTTTGCAAGAGTAAGCATTGAGGCAAGGCTTCCCCGCACACTCATTAACGTCTGCAAAACGGAGACGGACACAGAGAAGTGAGAGAACCGATCGGAAGCCCCGTCACCGAGCGCAGCGTCCACGATGCAGAGGCCACGCAGCACCAGCAGGGCTCAGGTGCGGTGGAGCTAAAGCCGCGTGATGGACCTGGTTCCCTGTTATCATGCATGTTTAGCCTGCGTGGGTTCGGTTCTATCAGCTCTGATGACTTCTGGATGTAGACGACTTGGCAGAACATTTACAGGGCGAAGGATTGATTTCCACCACCGCCCTGCTCTACCTTCACCCCCTCCCACAGGGTTAATGTCTCTCTATAACATTCCCTGAAGGCCAACCTGCGGCATTCCAAGTGCTCAGTTTCAGAGGCAGCGCTGGCCGAGCCGCCCTCGGCACTATAAACCGACACAGTGCATTAATACTACTCCCAGGAGGTAAGCAGCACCTGTTGGCCTGCTGAAACTAAACACCCGAACCCTTCCCAAAAACCCCACCTCCCCCATCCCCCTCCTGCAAGTCCCGCTCTGGCCCGGGTACCGCCCTCTCCCAGAGACGGGGAGTAATAACGCCTGCGTTCTGGGTCCTAACCCGAACCCGTACATGTTTACAGCTTTTCAAGTGTTTCCGTCTTCAGGCGCACACGGCCCCCTGCTACGCCCAGTCTGGAGCCAAAGATAACCCCCGGCAGAGTATATTTGGGCCCAAGGCTCGCAGTTGCCAGGCGGGAGGTTATTTTTAGCTTTACTCAAGTCACCTGGCTCAAGTTGCAGATGATACCCAGCGAGAATCTCCGTTGGGCATGAGTATATACAAACACAGATACAAGACGACAATAGTAGCAAACACGCCTACAACGGAAACACACCAGCGTCACCGCAGCAAAATCACACAGACATGCAGCTGCTGTTATGACTGAGGCCGTACCTATCTGGCAGGTCCTGCCCGTCCACTGCGGAGGGCAGAGGCATTCGAAGCCGTTCTCCATGTCGATGCAGGTGCCGCCCTGAGCACAGGGGCTGGAGGCACATTCATCCGTGTCTGGAATACAAAGCGCTCGTTGGTTTTTGGACACAACGTGACTGACGTGCGATTCTGGGATGACATCTGCTTGAGCCTCTCACCTTTAGCACAGGTCGGCCCGGACCAGCCGGCCGGACAGTGACACTCAAAGCCTGATGGGACTTCGTGGCACGTCCCTCCGTTGGCACAAGGGTTGGACGCACAGGCGTGCTCCGCTGAGACGCAAAGCAGATAAGCACAGGGCCCCATTCAGCTGCTTTCAATCACAACCTCAACCTGACATGATCGGAAGACTCACCGATCTCGCAGTTCTTGCCGGAGTAGCCGTCGGGACAGGCGCAGTTGTACTCATCCGGCTCAGTGTTCATACACATCCCTCCGTTCTTACAGGGTCGGTTGGTTCCGCAGTAGTTCAGATCTGCTCAGGGGAGAGCGCTCGTCAGTCTTCAGCGTGCGCTGACAACGCTACCTTTGCTTTAGCATTGAAAACATTTATCAAAATCTCAGCCAAACGCCCTCAGGCGCTGCGTCGTGTCGCTACAGGCCTGATTTCATTGTATTCTTGGTTCTGAAAACATTTGACTGTGAGCAATGTTGGAACACACTGAGGGCAAATGTAGTTTCTGTCTTGACCGATCGCAGCAGCCGTGTGTGCGCTGCCAGGACGTTACATACCTTTATCGCACAGCAGACCTCCCCAGTTCTTCTCACAGGTGCACAGCCAGGGCTTGGTGCAGGTACCGTGGACGCAGCCCGGGTACGGCAGGCACTCGTCGCAGAGCGGACCCTGCCAGCCGTACTTACACCTGCAACACACGGGCCGGTGTCAGCTGCACAGTCCTGCTCTCGATTTGAATGAACGCTGAGAAGTGTGAGAGGCGCTGCTCCTTCCTGGACGCTTGAGCGACCAGTGGACCACAGTTCGCCTCAGCATCGGATACACGGATACACTTAACACGAGACAAGCGGGTAGTTACATAAACGAGCAACCTGACGCGGCATCGTGCCAGTCAGCTGGCCACCATGACGAAAGAGGTTCTGGGATTCGATGGACATCTTGTTCAGGTGAATGAGGTGTTTGGACGCACGAAGCCTTGAAGTGTCTAACTTTTACTGCAGGTCTGTCACTAAGGCTGCAAAACATTTAAGTCAGTTCTGTTCCGTCAGGTTTTTGGAAACTGAACGATCCTTCTTCTTTGGGTTTTAAGCAGGAGGTGTCAGAAAGGTTCCATGGCTGGACTATTACCCAGGCTTCCCGAGCGCAGCGGCTCTCGGAGGCTGCGTCATGTGTTGCACATCTGCTCTCAGCCCTCTTCCTGTGTCGTGAGCTCGCTTGAGGTCAAACTTGGAATGAGCGGCTGGTGGAGCGAGGGCTGCCGCCTCCGAGCGGAGGCCAGCGCCGGGTTAGCTAATCTGTTGGTTTATGGCAGCACTCTGTTATTCCAAGGCCAGCGGTAACCTTGCCCCACCTGTCCTGTCATTTCTCCACCGGGCTATTTTAGGGAGCAACCCCCCCCCAACCCACACACACACACACACACACACAACCCCCGACTGCTTCACAAACACTTCAAAATGGACGCCCAGCCTTCCTTGAGCAGCGAACCTCCAGCTCTGTCTGATACGCGAAGCCCAGTTGTGTGTGCGCCGTTCACTACAGATGTGGTGTTGTCCGGCGCTGCGGCCGCCAGCGGTGCCCTGCACACTGTCAGCGGCGGCGGTGAGGACAGCCTGTCTGGCTGCGGCGTGGGACAGCGGGGGAATGGCTGTAGGCAGCCACAGGCGAAGGGTGGCATTACCCACCACGGGGGCAAGTCGGGGCCCAAAATATCCCCGACGCAAACCACACCCAGAGGACAGGCCCTGGGCAGAGGTGTGCGTCTGCCTGAGCCCACTTACTTACAGGAACCCAGCGGACGGACTTAGCCTGTTGCCTAGCTACGCGTTTAGTAGTGTCACATGCACGAGCGTAGGTTGTGAAAGAAACAAGATACCAAAGACTCATTTTTAGTTTTCCTCTGCCAGGCTCACGCTGTTTCCCCTGCTCCTCTCTCTCACAGCTTTTCTCTGCCTTTAACTCTTCAGTGTCTGCTTTCATTTGTCCTGTTTTTTCTCCACACTGGTACAGAATGCAACCGGGTACTGAGGAGCAGTAGTGTAGCTCCAGTGTTTGTCATCCTGGACGTCCGACGGCGCTTGTTTGGATCCACTTTGGCTACGGCTGTGCCAGGACACTAGATGCTGCAGGCTGAGCGAACAGTGTGTACTTTAGAAGACTTCTTTCTCTTTGTGTGATGAAGCTCCAAAGCACATGTTGAGGCACATTCCAGGGTGCTCCTCTCTGCTTCAGTCCTCCGGCCTTTCCACGGAGAAATGAAACCCCTCAGCTCCCCGAGCCTCCTCTCCTTTAGTTTCCGCGTTGTGTAGCCTTTCGCATCCTATCTGTTCTAATGTTGTGGCCGCTCGTTAACCGAACGCATGAACTGCGTCACCCGCTGTGACCTTGGTACTAAACATCAGCTTCAGCTTAAGCCTGAGGAATGAGCTGGTGTTCCTAATAAAGTGGCCGGTGATGTAACCTTTCCATTCATAATGTAAAAGGTTCTAGATTGCATTTGTGTATGTACAGGTACAAAGGTGTACGTGTAGATGCCCCCCTCCCTCTTTGCAGCCATCCCCGTGCTCGCTGGCAGGAATCGTCTCTTTCCAACAGGCTCGCTCCAGCCATAACAAGGCCAAAGATAGGAAGAGGTGATGTGGGCTGCAGACATTAAAGGGGGTGATGGGAGGGAGTGGGGGAGGCGCGGTGGAGGAGGAAGCAGCAGAACAGACGTGTGCATGTGTGTGTGCAGGCGGGAGCAGCTTTGGAACAGGAAGCAGAACAATAGCGTGTGGATCCGAGCGGAGCTGAGCGGTGGAGGGGGACTCGGCAGATCTGGGATGGGGGCGGCAGGAACACCCCCACCCGGGCGTCGCTCCGTGGTGTCATTAGGCCTCACAGGGGCTTTCCATCCAAACCGGGTCACATTTTAGCTCAGCTGACAGCGACGCTGGAACAAACAAATAAACCAGAGTGCACTTACTCGCATTCGCCCGGCACGCTGCAGCCTCCATGCAGGACGCTGCATCCTTGTCTGCACACGGCTTAGGAAAGAAAAAGAAAACACAGTCACGCCTCCATTAGCTGCAGCTTGTATTTCAGCCATTAAACTCTAATTTCCTGTGTTTCCTTGTTTGTGAAGAGGTTCAGAATCTGTGCTGTGATCACAATGGGCGGCAGAGTCATTGTCTGCGAGCCGACCAGAGTTTCCAAGCATTCTTTACATTCTTGCTGGGTGACACTTTTCCAGAACAGAGGAACCCACGTCTTTGTCCTCACCTGTGGTGCAGCTGGGCCCCGTCCATCCCTCCATGCAGCCCTGGTTTCCAAACTGGTCGCACACATAGTGGCCGAAGTAGTCGTCCCGCGGCCGGCACACCTTGTTGCACTTGTCGCCGTAGTATTGCTCACCGCAGCGCACGCGGACGCTGTACTCGAAGCTCTCGTGCTTCACCGTCTGCTTCTCCTCCCCGGGGCCGATCCTGCCTTTGTGGATGCTTCGCTCGATTAGCAGCTCGTCTGAACGGACGACAACACGGTTAGTGAAAACGGGCTCAGCTGCCTTTACCAGCGTAATGAATGATCCATTTCTGCTCTATAAAATAAAACAGTTGACGCCTGGGTCGGTCCTGCCCTGTACTGGGATCAGGAATGCTTTATTGTTATTTTGGGATTCGACCCAGCAACCTGGTGTTTACAGAGACAGGATGAACCAGAAGGATTCACAGATCAGAGGAAGCTGCAGCCTCAGGTCAAACATCGCTCCGTTCGCTTTGAATGTGGAGGAAGAAGAAAAATGGAGAAAGCGGGAAAGAATAGGAAAATGAAGGAAGCACGAACAGAGGGTGTCTGGGTGTCTGAGCGAGGTCTGCAGGCGCTTGATAACTGCAACACTTTTTCAGTTTTCCTGCTTGGTGAAAAGCATTTATGTCCCAGACTCCCTCTCCTCCCCGTCGCCCCCTCGCAGGATATCCAGCCTCGACTCCATCGGAGCCAAGCCGGAAATAATAAGAGACGGCGAACAGAGGAGGAAGGGCGACATAGGAAAGGCCCTTTAGCTCGTTCTCAAGGAACGGAGGCGCTGTGACCCAGCAGGCTTTGCTGCTGCAGAGGGCGACCCGGACGAGACAAGTCTGGAAGGAAGAGCTCATCCGCGATGCTCATGGAGGCTGAGACCAGTCGCCCAGAGTCTTTAACACAGAGTCTGTTCCGGTGAGATCTGTGTTTTCCTGCGTCCTGCTGGAGCCTGCGTGCGAGTTAACACACTGCCACAGATTTCAGCCCGACACCCACCACGCGAAGCAGCCAGGCACTCGCTCAGTGCGGCTCATCGCCACCAATTAGATGTAAAAATATAGACCAATCACTGAGGAGACGCTGAGAGAGGCCGTTGTTACCAGGGAGAGGAGGAGAGAAGGGGCCACATAAAACAAGCTGGTTTAAACAAGGAGCACCTCACTGCCAGCCAACAGGCCGACCTTTGACCTCTTTATGGCCACACACCTGAGCCAGGGACTCGGGACTGAACAGCACAAAGAGCTGTAACCAACAGCCTTCACAGCCGTCTCACACGCCGTTTCCTTCCTGAGGCTCGTGGATTCACATAAACAGGATGAAATGGCCGACGTGTCCTCTCGTCTCGCAGGACTTGTTCCGACCCGCTCAGGCGGAGTCAAATGCACCGAGACGCAGCCTCGTGGAAATTACACGGCACCAGAAAATGAGCCCAATCAAGCTTCAAACTGCGACTGGCAAACGTTTCTTGGGATCCTGATCCCTGCTCGGCACAGAGACGCCTTCAGCACGGACATCCACGCGCTTTGGTACCAGGACGCCGACGCCAGTGGGGCTCTGCTGCACGTGAATCCACGCCTGCTGCTGTATGAGCATTTGTGTTTGTGGGCTTTACTCAAATTAAATTACAGGCTGCGTGTTCGTGTAATAACAGGTTTGTGATCGGGACGACAGCACGAGTCACTTTTTAACCATTTCTGGACGGTGGAGGTCAGAGGACCATTGTCGTCCACTGCCTCCATCATGTCCCCATAGAATAACCTCAGACCAACGACGCAGGCCTGTTAGGTAACACTAAACTCCACTGGCACATGCCTAAACACAGACCTGGCCCATCAAATATGAGAAATATTCTCTGTTCTCATCACTAATACACGTTCCACCTACATTTCACACCTACAGCTGGATGCGACAGGTCCCTGCCTGCAGTCTGACGTGTTTGGAAATGTGGGAAATCCCAAACTGGGGCAGAAACTGACGAGAGAAAGTAGATGAAGCAAATCAAAACACTTTACCCTCACATCCTCCAGGAAACACACTGATGCTGGGTCTGTGCAGTCCAGACGTGAGCTAGCAGACAGCTGCTGGGATGCACTGACACACACATCAGTGGAAAAGGGGCTCAGAGAAGGAGGCCTGTAATTAAAGGCTTAACGAGGCAACGCTCCGGCTTAATATAGCCCGAGTGACCCTGAAGGGGGCGGGAAGAATGGCCTGTCAATCACACGCCTGACCTCTGAGGTGGAAGGTCAAGCAGCAGCATGTTTATCTTTTATCACGTCCTTATGCCAGCGACCAAAGTGTTCAGATAAAAACAACAAGTGGGGGCAGTGGGAACGGAGAGAGAGCGAGCCCCTCGGTCGACCCCCTTCCAGCCGAGATGCAGCGTGAAGCCAAACACGCGTGTAAACAGGATGGAAAGCAACACAGAAGGCAGGTCAGAACCCAGTCTGTCCTCAGAACTGAACCGGACCCGAGCAGCCAAACTTGGCTCGGTGCGTAGTCCAAAGGTGTGACTGCAGTGTGAGGCTGTGAGTCTTACCGCTGGAGTGTGTGGCGTTGTCCTTGTCCCAGGCCTCCACTATCACGGTGTAAAAGCGCTGAAAGAGAGCAGGGGCAGAGGTTAACACAAACACACACACGATGCTCAGTTTACACCGAAGCTGAGATGTGAGCTGCCGCCACGCACACGTTTGGCATAAACGGCGAATAACGATGGGAAAACACGTCCCGTTCCCACACTGCTGTCACTGATTAGCTCTGATCTGCCAGAGGCTGGTTAACCAGACCAAACATTCACCTGGAAACACCACAGCCCAGTGTGCGATGTCCAACACTAATCCAGTTTGTGATGTTTTCGCTCACATAGCTACTTATTTATTCTGGTGGAGAAGCTCTCGGCTCCCCTACGCAGAGCGTGAACATGTGGCCGGACAGAGAACCAGGCCAAGCAGCGGCGGCGCAGCACGGCGGCGGCCCACAGAAACAAGCCAAGCGCTGAATTGTTTCAGGTGCAGGGACATTTTTTCACAGGCATCAGCAAACAAAGCGAGACGGAGCTCGCCGCCCGTCAGCCGCATGAGGCCGGACGAGCAGCTGCGAGTTCCCATGACCCAGCTGCGACTCAGAGGGACTGAGGGCTGCAGTCGAGATTACAGGGGAGGTTACAAAGTGGCACTGGGAGAGATCACACACTTAGCAGACAGGAGCATGAAAGAGGCGCTTTAAAGCTAAGACCAGAGCCAGACATGAGGCCACTGGGCGTCCAGCTTTGGAGCCGCTCATCCAATCAGGGAGACTTTACTTCTTTAACCAGGTGAGAACAAAGACGGTCAACAGGCGCCAACGCTGCTGACTGAAAGATTTAGAGACAAAAAGAGATCACAAACGAGAGACGGCCTCTACAGCACAGCCTACACCTTCAGATCAGGAGGAGTCAGAGCGAGCGACTTGTCTCCAGCCCTCTCCAATGAATGCACACAGCTTGCCAACTTTTATTTTGAAACACAGTCCTGAATCAATCTCACACGCACACAGTGAATCACCAGTGCAATGTAATGTGGGAAAAAGGCGCAGTGCATTTGTCAGACTGGTTCTGGGAGCTTGGGGGCGATTATGTAATGTCATGAAGCCTCCAGAGGCAGAGCCAGATGCTTTCACAGCATTTTCACAATCGGATTTTTCAAGCATCCACTCCCTCTGAGAGTGTACGGCGTGTTTCACCATCCCTGTCAGAGCCAGGCTGGACGCGGGGGAGGCAGCTGAACCCGAAGAATCAGCAGGTCCTCACTCCCCCCAGGGCAGGACCAGAAGGAAACCTGAAGCTCTTACCTCATCTGCACCAAAAACTGGGTCATCGTGTGTTTGAGCGATTATTCAGAATCTGAATTAGGTCGTCTGACTGAAGTAGACTCCGACTCACATCTGCCCAATACTAACGTCTCATTATATCACATGCGTTGCGTAACAAGTGTAACAAAGTGGATTTCAAAATGACCGACAGCATGTGGTGGCTGTGGAGAAAGGCTGCCGGACGCTGATTCAGCACATCCTGCTGCTGCCTTCAAGGGAGAGGTCAGATCTTCGCCGAGCTCCTCTCGGCTCCACCTGAGCTGCAGGATGAGGACCAAGCTGTGGTCGGGCCCCAGCGAGCAGGCGAACCCTCGTCCTCCTGGTGCAAATGTCACAGAAGGCGCGGCCCAGAGCGTCTGCACATATTTCTGAGGTGCGTGTCCTTCAGGGGCCGGAGCGTGAGGATCACGTCTCGGACCTTATGAGTCGCCTCATGTGCGTGAGATGGAGTCGCAGAGGGCGGAGACCTGCTGGGGACACTTGACACCTTCCCAGCAATTTACATGAGTCAGAGGGATTTGAGTTTTCATTAGGCTCGCCGCCCTCACCTGTTCAATGAATAAATTAGCGCCGCCGGCGACTCCACCACTGCCGCAAATACTACGGCCGCGTCACGGATCTCAGCCACTCGGTTAAACTGGAGTTAAACGACGAAGGGTCGTCATCAATATTCCTCCATCGCCACGTGTGACAGGAAACATTAGTCTACGAGTTCAAGGAAGACGCTTCCATCTTTCAGCTCCACTAGAACAATCTGCAGTGGAACGATTTGATATATCTGTCGATTATTTGTACACTTTTCTGGATTTCTTACTGTTCTCACTCCTTACTGCTCTGACAGAGACATCAACCTGGATGTGTTTCAGTACATGCTCACTTCTAATGTCACACGAGCTGCACACGCCACAATTAATGCGGCTCAGCATCCATTTAAATAGATGAGCTCCATTAAATGAGAACCACATTCACAGCAGCAGAATTAATTAACAGTGAAAAAAGAAAAAGGCCAATTAACAACTTTTCTGGAGTTGTGATCAGGGAGAAAGAACAGCAGCAACACCTGTCACGTCACACCTGTTCGTCTATTGAATGAATAAAACATATCGCCCTCGGCAGGAGCTGGGATGGTTAATTTAGCAGGTTATTAGCCGCCCCTCCACCACCTCGACTCCCTGAGGAGGCCTCGTTCAGACGGCAAATCTAATCAAAGCTAATCTAATCAGGTCTTTACACCGAGCTGCAGAACGGGGAAATGACCCAGTTCACTTTTCCCACACCAAACGTGTGAAAAGCTATTTGTGTCGCTCCAGGGAGGAACTCACTGAATTAGACTCTCATAGTAGATGGATGGCGTGAACGTTCAGCAGCCGAGGAAGGAGGCGCCGCCTGCAACCATCAGTCTCTGAGAGAGACGAACGAGCGAGTGCTCGCTCTGGGTCGGACGGGACGTTTCCTCTGCTGCCTTACTGTTCGGCCTCGCTAGTCGAATTAGGAGGAAAAGCTGTGAAACAAGCAACCTGGGGATAAAAGCCGAGATAAAATCTGAGTACGACATCATAATCACATGTTTTATCACCTCGTCATCAAATCATCTGCAGATGCTGCCGGTGGGAATCTGGCTGCTCCGACTCAACACACCAACATAAGTCTGTACAAGACCTTGTCTCCTCCTCCACTGATGTACGTTTTATCACAACCACAATCACTCACCACATTCATCTGAGCTGTAACCTCAGACTGGAGGCAGAGGCAGCAGGAGACGGCGGAAGCCATTGTCTGCTCAGATACGATTCACGCTGCACAGCAGGTGATGAAGAAAATGAATGTTTTCTATGATCACAGTTGTCAAAATGTGGATCGTCTGACAGACCGGTGTGTGTGTGTGCGTGTGTGTGTGTTAGCAGTTCAAATGCTTGGCAGGAACCACTGATTTGATAACAGGCTGTAAACAGCGTGACGAGGAAGAAAAGACCAGAGCGAACGTGGAGAGAGACACAGAGAGCAGAGCCAAACCGTGAAAGTCCACAGTGACTCAGTGAGGAAACCCACTGCTGAACGAGAGAGGAGTGTAAATGTGCAGCAGCTTGGCTGGACGAAGTGGTTTAACGATGCAAATGTCCTCAGGCAGAAACGCTTCCTTTCTGAGTGTTTGCTGGGTTGTTGTCCTTCAAGTGAATCAACAGCTCGTGGTCAGAAACTAACCATCAAGCTAATCATAGGATCAAAGAAAGAGGAGCCAAAACCAGTGACCTAGTGTTTCTCAATTAGCTCTGGCTTCACGTCTTCTGCAAGGGACCACACAGAGAAGACCAGAACCTCGTCTGAGGGTCAGGTTAAATGCAGGCCCTGTGAAGCTCTAGTCTATTCCTGACGCTTTGTGTGTCTCCCTGCGTCCCCTCGCTCTACTTCACCTGATAAGTCAACCTGAGAAGCCGAGTCTAAGCTTGTAGTTGGACGCGGTTACGAGAGGCCTCGTGAGCAGCGGCATCGTCAGTGAGCGAACGGCCTGAGATGAGAACAGATGTGACCTTAATTCTGAAGCGTGGCCGGTTGGGAAACTGAAGTCACCAACGGAGATGTTGGCCCCAACCCTGCTGAACGTTCGCCCAGCGCCTCTGGAGAACAGGGTTACGACAAGCGGCTCAGCGTCCACGTGGCAGCATCGCCCAGAAGAAGCGTTGATTTCTGCAGTCACTGCTACAGGGTGAGCGACACAAAGATACAACACAACCATGTTCTCCCAGTGGTGTCGGCGAGGTGTCGCTCTGCAGGATGATGCTTGGGCCTCACACCTACACAACCCAACCCTACCTGACCACACTGAGCAGAGCTCCTGATGGAGGCCGACGCCCGAGCCAAGGATGCACTCGGCAAATGAGCGAGCGGACACGGTGTCCACTTGCCGTCATCCAACGTTGCACTTTGTGATTGCTCACTGATACTCAGCCTGGTGATCTTACACTGCTCGTGCTGTAATCATAGCCCGTTGTCCTAATGCAACTTCACTAAAACATTTATTCAAGGAGCAGGAGGCGGAGGTGGGCTCTAAAACACAGCTGTGCCACCTCTGTCCTCTCAGCACTGGAGGCTGAGGGACAAATTCTGGCACGAGCGAGGACAGACGTAAAAAAACAGGGCGTGAAACTGAAGGAGCACACACCCTGGACCCTTGATTTACTCACAGAGGGGTGAGGGGAGGACAGCAACTAAAAATACCCCATAAGGAGACAGAGCGAGCGGGAGACGGAGGACGGTTTGGGTGAGGAGGGGGTGGAGAGAGGGAGTAAATGCAGGCTTTTGATTCAGTTACTACTGTAAAAAACACAGCATCTAATGTGTCTGTCCTAAAAATACACCTCCCTCGTGACAGAACCCTCACAAGCTAGATGGAGGTTTTTCATTTTCAAAGGGGGGCTGTGTCCTCCCTCCTCCCATCTTCCCTCCTTCCCTCTGTGTCCTTTCATGAAAAAGATGTCACTACACATCCAAAAAGCCAGAGGGAGAAATGATCAGCCAAGGAGAAGGTGGAACAATGGCCCTTTTTCTCTGCAGCTAATTCATGTCGGGACCAGTGGCCCAAATACTGGAGCCAACCGGAGCTAAAGCAGTACCAGAGGCTACAGGCCACGGCCTCACACAAGAGTCCCTGAACACACCGCAGCGCGTGGCGGCGCCTTCCGGAAGGTTCAGCATCAACGTTAACCGATAAACTAAACAGGACTAAAAGGAGATGATTTAGTTGTTAACACAATTCAACTTTACTTTACACAAAGTTTGCTTATGCGCAACATCAGATGATGACGAAAGAGAGCACATTCCTCAAAGTGATGACAGATTAGCCACTGATAGCGTTGTTACGTTCAAAGCAGCCAACAACTGAAAAGAAGCCAAAGGTGGAAGTGACCACATAACAGTTCTCTGACTTTTAACAGAAGTTCATGTGTTGATTTAAGTCCATCAATTGGAACTGACCAGACCCTCTTCACACACCTCCACTGCCCCCTCGCAGGTGGATAGTGGAAAATACTGACCCCACACACGCTGAGTGAGACAATGACCCAATAATGGACAGAGCCTGAACCTGAGAGGCGGCGCGGTGAAGGCCTCCCTGGCCCCGATTGAACGGGGATCTTCACTTGCTTGAGGACTCGGTGACACTGATATCCAACGCCTATGTCACACACAACTTAGTGGTAACCATATCTGCCCACAGGGCCCCAGCTTACTACTTCCATCTTCCCCTCTGCTGACAGCTGACCAGGAGGAGTGATGAATGGAGAGGTCATGGAGCCGGCGGGCACACGGAGCTCTCGATACGCCTGTTCTGATACGGTTTAAAGATCCATGAATTGTTGTCTTAAAGGTCTGTTCAGACAAGCGAAAGGAATCTGACAGACTTTATCAGAAGCCGTTTCCTTTGAAGGGAAACCTCGGCCTGCACACATTTGTGGATTAGTTGGATTCTGGCTCTGTTTATTTTGACAGCCCACTCAGCCTTCATGGGAATAAACCTGTGACGTTTCCTGCACAGGATGTCACTCTCCCCACCAAACGTCCACGATACAAATCTGTGGGTGTAACAGCTCTTTTGGACTAACCACAGTTTTCATAAAGCTCTGATTGCCAACACTGGTCCTGTTTCCCACGGTGGTTCTCCACTAAGTAGCAGGAACAGGTTTTGATTGGCTCCACTGCTCTGTTTAGATTAGATAATAAGTTACCTGCCATTTCTTAATCAACACTTGGAAATTTCTCCTTCAAACAGGGCACCGCCCCCTCCTCTGCGCAGCCCGCACCGTAACTGAAGAAAGGCAAACTGCAGCTTGTTTGGTAACTTATCAACCCAACACACAACTGCACCATCGCTGTGCGTAAAAGTCATGCGTCATGCGCACTCAGCTTCATCACAGAACCACAGGGCTGCAACTAGGATCTGCAGGTAAGGAGTGTGATTAAATACTCAGAGAAGCTAAAGTAGCCAAAAGAGCGCGCGGAGCTAAGAATGAGCAGCGCGCAGAGCTGGTTCCGTGCCACACTGTGCCACACTGTGCCAAACGTGCGCGCTTACACTCTGAACCAGACACCACACACGAGGCTGCGCCACGATTCACCTAAAACACCCAAATCATGTGTAAACATTCAAACGGACTGTTTGGACTATACTGAGATCCACTTACCGGCCATGCGAACTGGAAAGGAATGACGATCTTCCCGGCGTCGTTGTTCCGGTTCTGGCCACTTTTCTGGCTGCCCTTAAAATGAAAATTATTCCCACCGATAACCTTGGTAGTTTCCGAGCCGTAGATGCACTGTCCGCCGGTCGTGATCTCCTTCTGGTATTCCTTTAAACACACTCTGAAGTATGTGTCGCACTCGTCCGCGCCGCAGCCGCCATCTGGCGCGCTGCTCTCCGCGTCGCAGCACTCGCCGTTAAGGAGCTGACCTTTAGGGTTTTCAAACGAAATCAGCTGCAACTCGAAGAAACCCGAGGCCAGAGACACCTGAGGAGCACAGGAGAGCGTGAGACGGACGAAAGCACCTGCGGGAGCTGGTGGCGATGGAAGAAGCAAATTGGTTAAACAAGAAACACTTGATGAAAAGGAGTTTTCTCGGTCTCTGCGCTGCGTAAAAGCTCCAACACGAGCTTCGCTGCGCATCTTGGCACCGTTTAACTTGGGTCTGTATAACACGACCTACTACTCCAATTCAGCCCAGTCTGCATATCGGGCTGTTGCTGAGCACCACACGAAACCACCGGAACACGAGCTGGGCTGCAAAGAGAAACAAAAGTCTGGAGCTGATGCACAAACCGTCTCCAGCATAAACACACCAACCGCGTCAAAGATTCACTACTACAGCAACCAAGCAGTCGGTTTAACACGACTTCATTATGGAACTAAAGAAAAATCCAGATACGACCAGGCTGTGTCCAGCAGGCAGTTTAATCACGGCTGGAATTTCCTAAAAGATAAACTTCCAGGTTAAAAATATCAAATCAACAAACTTCTCACCTGAGCCCGAAGCGTCAGGAGAAGACACACTAGTTGGAAGCGATGCAGTTTATTCCACATGACTCCAGCTGCTCGGTGACAGTTACCATGAGAAACGACTGATTTAATGTCTCAATGAAGAACAGTATCCTCCTCCTCCCGGTGTCCGAGGCGTGCACGCCGTGGATGCTCCCCGGGACGCCTGCGGATCTGGAGGAGGAAACGCGCACCGCTGCTCTGCTGCTGTTTGGTCCACGGACGCACAAACA